>OW569403.1:1060000-2490209 GCA_937654795.1 Cistogaster globosa
TCCGAGGATTCCAACCACATTTGGTATAGAAAATTCAAGAGTCTGATATCTTAAGACAAATTGGTTATATTTTTAATCAACAAAGCAAAAAGACAACATTTTTAAAGGAATCAGGCACCATAAATGTAGATTGGTATAAAATAAAAAATATTATAAAGTAAATTAATTTAGCTTTTTGAGGATAATAAAAAATGTTTGAGAGCTAAAATATAACTTTTGAAATCAAAAAACAACCGTTAACTGGCATCAGGAAAAAACCAGCCAACATTTTAAACAAAACACCAATTGATTTTCTTGCAAATTTTATCTGACCTCGCTGTGAGCAAATAAAAATTTATGGCCACAAAAAATACAAAATCTTAAATTTTGTTTTAATATAAATTTCTTAAGAGCTTTTAAAAGTTTTTCCAGTAATTATGTAATGTAAATAATGATATTTGTTAAATTAGTTCAAAGAATTTTTATTGCTTCACACCAAGTTTAAGTCATCCCAATTTTGTACGAAAACGCACTAAGAATTTAATTTAATTTACCATAAATGATTATAAATCTTATTTAAAGTTCTAAGAATATGAAAGTATTTCAAATCCCTATTTAATATGATTACAAAACTTTAGTTGGTTAAAAGCTCATCTAACTTAGACTTGTTGTTGAAACCTTTGTCTACTTCTAATGTGGTTTCATTAACCCTTAAGTAACTTTTAATTTAAACGGCGCATGAAAGTATTAAAAAGAAAAACATATTTAATTAAATACACAAAACCTTCATACAACAAAACAAGTCAAGACTATAAACATAAACAAAAATAAAATAAAAAATAAAAAAAATAAAAAATCAACAACAAATAACCAGCAAACGAAACGAAAATAAAATAAAAATAAAACAAAATAACATCATCATAAAATTACAAAAATAATATAACAAAGTATTGTTATTACTCCAGCTAAGAGGTCTTCTTAAACTTTCTCTGCTTCTGCTGATTCTTCTTCTACCTCATAATTCCCTACATTCAAACATAACTCAACCTGAAAGCAGTCTGTCTATAAGTTTTTTGGCGTGGTCTACTTTTGTTCTCACACCGTTAGCTGATGAACGAAGAGCTGTATTTAAATACATATACAGACCAGAGCTGTAAACGAATGATTCATTTTTGGTTTTTAACTCACCGTGAATTAAAATGTTTGAATGCATTCATCTGTTCCAAAAAATGAATTGAATTAAAATTGGAATGCATTCACAATGAATTTGAATTCTTGAATGCCATTCACTTGGCCACACAAAGTTAATGAATTTGAATTTGAATGAATTTATTATGAACAAAATTTGTGTGAATGCATTCCTTTCATCAGCCAAAAAATGAATTAGAATCTGAATTGATGTATTATGATTTTAAACGTCGTGAATGCATTTACTCGCCATCGAATTAAGTGAATTAGAATTGGAATGCAATTATTGGAAGGAAAAATATATTGAAGGAATTCATTTTTTTTACAATAATTCTTTTAAGTTGAAAATTATACAGTGTGTGTTTTACTACGTCGGCCATGACATAAGCTGCAAAAATGTTAACGTGTGTTATATTGGGCATGATAAAAGCTGTAGAAAAGTTAAAGGGTGTTATAAAATTGACATGATTTTTACGATTAGAGTGTTATCTTTTAAACTATAAAAGATAAAAACTTGAAATTTACGAAGTGTATGTTACTACATCGGCCATGACAAACGCTATAGAAAAGTTAAAGGGTGTTTCAAAATTGACGTGATTTTTACGATTATAGTGTTATCTTTTGAACTATAACAGATAAAAACTTGAAATTTACGCAGTGTATGTTACTGCATCGGCCATGACAAACGCTATAGAAAAGTTAAAGGGTGTTGCAAAATTGACGTGATTTTTACGATTATAGTGGTATCTTTTGAACTATAAAAGATAAAAACTTGAAATTTACGCAGTGTGTGTTTTTACATTGGCCATCATAAACCCTATAGAAAAGTTAAAGGGTGTTGCAAAATTGACGTGATTTTTTACGATTATAGTGTTATCTTTTGAACTATAACAGATAAAAACTTGAAATTTACGCAGTGTATGTTACTGCATCGGCCATGACAAACGCTATAGAAAAGTTAAAGGGTGTTGCAAAATTGACGTGATTTTTACGATTATAGTGTTATCTTTTGAACTATAAAAGATAAAAACTTGAAATTTACGCAGTGTGTGTTTTTACATTGGCCATCATAAACCCTATAGAAAAGTTAAAGGGTGTTGCAAAATTGACGTGATTTTTTACGATTATTGTGTTATCTTTTGAACTATAACAGATAAAAACTTGAAATTTACGCAGTGTATGTTACTGCATCGGCCATGACAAACGCTATAGAAAAGTTAAAGGGTGTTGCAAAATTGACGTGAGTTTTACGATTATAGTGGTATCTTTTGAACTATAAAAGATAAAAACTTGAAATTTACGCTTTGTGTGTTTTTACATTGGCCATCATAAACCCTATAGAAAAGTTAAAGGGTGTTGCAAAATTGACGTGATTTTTTACGATTATAGTGTTATCTTTTGAACTATAACAGATAAAAACTTGAAATTTACGCAGTGTATGTTACTGCATCGGCCATGACAAACGCTATAGAAAAGTTAAAGGGTGTTGCAAAATTGACGTGATTTTTACGATTATAGTGGTATCTTTTGAACTATAAAAGATAAAAACTTGAAATTTACGCAGTGTGTGTTTTTACATTGGCCATCATAAACCCTATAGAAAAGTTAAAGGGTGTTGCAAAATTGACGTGATTTTTTACGATTATAGTGTTATCTTTTGAACTATAACAGATAAAAACTTGAAATTTACGCAGTGTATGTTACTGCATCGGCCATGACAAACGCTATAGAAAAGTTAAAGGGTGTTGCAAAATTGACCTGATTTTTACGATTATAGTGTTATCTTTTAAACTATAAAAGATAAAAACTTGAAATTTACGGAGTGTATGTAACTACATCGGCCATGATAAACGCTATAGAAAAGTTAAAGGGTGTTACAAAATTGATAAAACGCAGTGTGTTACTACGACGTCTATGATAAACGTTGTAGAAAAATTCGTGTTATTAATTATTTAGCATAAAAACCAAAAATATTTCATACCTTTGCAAACTGTTTACATTTTTTAAGATATAAACTTTGTTACAGTTTCCATGACAAATGTAAATGTGAGTGAAATAGAGAGTGTACAATAAAATCTGGCTAGTATTTAAGGTCGGTATAAAAATTCTAATTTGTTTGCCAGTGTAAAGAGTTTAGTTCTAAAATTTCTTTTCAATTTTTATTATATGGTAGTTAAAACAATCCAGTTGAACAAGAATATTTAAATTTTTGTTACCTGCCATTTTCACAACGTAGCACGTGGCCAAACAAACAGGCTATTCAATGACCCATTTTTTTTTGCTAGCACTAAATTGAGGGGTAGGTACTTTCTTTATTGCACTTATAATGAGATTTTTTGTGGAAACTGTTACAAAGTTTATTTCTTAAAACATGTAAACAGTTTGCAAAGGTATGAAATATTTTTGGTTTTTATGCTAAATAATTAATAACACGAATTTTTCTACAACGTTTATCATAGACGTCGTAGTAACACACTGCGTTTTATCAATTTTGTAACACCCTTTAACTTTTCTATAGCGTTTATCATGGCCGATGTAGTTACATACACTCCGTAAATTTCAAGTTTTTATCTTTTATAGTTTAAAAGATAACACTATAATCGTAAAAATCAGGTCAATTTTGCAACACCCTTTAACTTTTCTATAGCGTTTATCTTGGTCGATGTAGTTACACATACTGCGTAAATTTCAAGTTTTTATCTGTTATAGTTCAAAAGATAACACTATAATCGTAAAAAATCACGGCAATTTTGCAACACCCTTTAACTTTTCTATAGGGTTTATGATGGCCAATGTAAAAACACACACTGCGTAAATTTCAAGTTTTTATCTTTTATAGTTCAAAAGATACCACTATAATCGTAAAAATCACGTCAATTTTGCAACACCCTTTAACTTTTCTATAGCGTTTGTCATGGCCGATGCAGTAACATACACTGCGTAAATTTCAAGTTTTTATCTGTTATAGTTCAAAAGATAACACTATAATCGTAAAAATCACGTCAATTTTGAAACACCCTTTAACTTTTCTATAGCGTTTGTCATGGCCGATGTAGTAACATACACTTCGTAAATTTCAAGTTTTTATCTTTTATAGTTTAAAAGATAACACTCTAATCGTAAAAATCATGTCAATTTTATAACACCCTTTAACTTTTCTACAGCTTTTATCATGCCCAATATAACACACGTTAACATTTTTGCAGCTTATGTCATGGCCGACGTAGTAAAACACACACTGTATAATTTTCAACTTAAAAGAATTATTGTAAAAAAAATGAATTCCTTCAATATATTTTTCCTTCCAATAATTGCATTCCAATTCTAATTCACTTAATTCGATGGCGAGTGAATGCATTCACGACGTTTAAAATCATAATACATCAATTCAGATTCTAATTCATTTATTGGCTGATGAGAGGAATGCATTCATAAAAAGTAATTTCATGATGAAATTCTAATTCTTATTCATTCATTTCGTGTGGGTAAGTGAATGGCGATCAAGAATTTTAATTCATTGTGAATGCATTCAAATTTTAATTCAATTCTTTTTTGTGTGGAATGAATGCATTAAAAAAATCACAATTCAATGCGGAAATGATTCGCAGGAATGATTCAAAAAATAATCATTCGTTTACAGCTCTGATACAGACTCGCATCCATTATTATTATAAACATACGAACATAAATGCAACAACAACAACAACAAAAACGAAGAAGAAAAAGAAGAAAACAAATTTATAATAAGTAATGACAACAGATAAAATAACAACAGTATGAGCAGAAGCAAAAAAGGCGGAAAATATACCCATCGTACTTGAAGCCGTGCTACAGTTCCACCGCTAAAACTACAAGCAGCAACAGGATTTATATTTTTGCAAAGGAAAATATACCCAATACAACCACAACAATTACAATAGCAAGTAGAATGATGTAATAATAATGCAAAGGAGGTTAACATTAAAAGCCAGTTTTGTGCCAAGTCATATCGAGTCATATTGTCTTGTGCTGTGTTGTTTGTTCTGTTGTGTTGTGTTGTGCTGTTGAGTTAAGTTGAGTTGAGATGCGTTGCGTTGAATAACAACAATAGTCGTATTGTTAAATGTTCAGAAATAAAAAAAGTAAAGCAGAAGTAAATAGATAAATTAAAATAAAAAAATTAATAAAATAATGATTATCAGCATCAGCATTGTCAACTTTATTATTCTCGTCATCAACAGCTACAACAACAACAGGGCCAAAGGCGTTTTCTTTATGGTCTCTGTATGCTGTGCAAGAAAAGGGTGTTGATAACAACAATAACTTTAATTGTTAATATTATTTTTATTATTAAGAATTCGAGTCATGTCGACTTAACTCTACTCAATACAACTCTATTCAATATAAATACGAATTTCTATAAAATTACAAGATTTTAGGAACATAACTCGAAGACATATCATTTTGTTTGGTTTTATTTTTTTATTTTTTCGTATGTTAATTTAAGCTGACGTACTATTAAATTAAACGAAAAAAAAATTAACAAACGCATACGTTTCTAGCCAAACATATGATACAAACAGCCATTACAAGTTTTAAATGGCCGTAGCCAATTTTTGTGGACGCTTTTGATACTCAACTTATTACCACTTAATTTTTATTGCGTCCCCACTAATTTTTACTTTGTTTTATCGACTGAACTTTTAATCACGGTAAACAATGACAATCCGTTAATATAATCTTGTTATTTCTTAAAAATTTAAAATTCCTTGCAGACAGTTATTACGACTACGGCGGAATATTTTCTAATAAAATGTAACGTTTACACCTGCACAGACTAAGCAACATTAAGGAAACCATTTTGTTCATCAAATTTTCGCAAAGAAGATGTGATCATAACAGTGAAGATTAAAATGATGTTACAAAAAAACTGGCTGAACAAATTAGCACTTCCCTCCTAAAAAATTTAAACAGAATATAAAATTAACTAACACATGTTAAGCAACCGCCGCGGCGTGGGCATATCTATGTGTTTGGTGAAACAAGGGTCATAAGTTTAATTAACATCGGCTGTGTCGAATCTTATTATTTTGCTTACATATATATTGTATTAATTTATATATAATAACGATATTTGGGAAGAAGTTGATTCGTTTATTTGCCAACTTGGGGTCTGCTCTGTACTCGCTTTTTTTTGGCGAAAGTGGGATTTTTAAGAAAAAATTTAATTGTTAATAGTTTTAGTTTTTTGTGAATTTTGAAGTGCAATTTATAAAAATTAATATTTTTGGTGAAATATTGATGATTGGTTTACTGATATTCCAATTACCTGGCAATTTTTTTCTGGAATTTTGGTTTTCAATAAAATAAAGAAAAAACAACGAAATCCAACAAAAAAAGACAATTGAATGAGAAAAACGTAAGGAAAATAGTGGCGCCCGCCTTATTTTTAACATACATCCAGCATTTATGAACCAACGTTGCTAAATAGCATCTGTCTATAAAATGTAACCAAGAGAATGGTGGTCATAGATTAACCCGATTACGGAGCCAGAGATGACTATTGAAGAAATCAAAAACGGAATGACAAAATTATATTCGAGCTTTCCACCTGTGATGAGAGAATGGTTAAGTTGTTAAAAAAGTGAATAAAACAGAAGTACAAGTTCCTGCATACTAGAAAAAGATGATCAAGACGTTCGGGATACGTACGTAACAACATAACGGTTGGTAAAAGCAAGAAGAGAGCCTCCCTTCAGCACAGCGCGCAGTTGCTTAGTGTTATGCGGGTTGTTGCTTAAATTAAATGCATATGATTACTAAACAAGATGTCTTAGACGACTGCATAATTATGTAAAAGCGCATTCTTATTTAACTAAAGATCACGTGAGCCAAAGCAAAAAAGCAGGAAATAGAAAAAAAAGCATAAAGGACCACAGAACAGCATTAAAAGAAATGACGTGCTGGTATTTGCAAAAGAAGGATTCCTAATTTTTGACAAAGGAAAGAAATCAATACTGTTGGTAAAGCAAATTGTATTGACGATGATTTCAAACAAATGTGTACACACAACACCGAAAGATACACAGTGATACACAAAATACTTTAAAATATTTATATTTTGCTACGTTAATTTTACTGCATTTAATTTGTTGCTTCTGTTGTAAATGAATTACAACAACATACGATTTTTAAATAAATTTAACTATTAGCAATAAGAATTGTTTTAATAAAATTTATCGGGTTTATTCCGCCAGTAAATATTACACTGTTGTCATACCTTTCAGTGTAGACTGTCGTCACTGGCTGTTTATTTGGTACGTTTGATGAACGCTTTCTGTGTGAGGACATCATTTTCAAGCCGCGTTTTGATTAGTACTGCAACTGGTTTTAATTAACATTATATTTTCTAACTCAACCGTACTTTAGCTTATGTTCACACATTTGCATTTGCGGTAGTAGCAATTTGAATGGTCATTTATTTTTTAAATACTGGGACGATTTAAGTGCAATAAAGATGGTGCACTAAAGCACAAAGGATTTGGAAGTTTTGTTTTTGTCTTTGTCTATTTATATTTAGATTTTTGGTTAACGCAAATATAATAAAATAAATAACCGAGACAGTGTATCATCTACGTATCCAACGGTTTATATTTTAACTTGCACAAGAGTGTTAATTGTTTATTAAACTATTTTCTAGATTCATTTTCGCTTTATCGCTCTAAACATAAAACTGTATTCTTGACCAGAAAGATATCATTCCTTTAAATGCTTTTTATACAGCTTAATTAAAATTTCTTTTTATTAACACAGATTGACGCGAGCTTAACTAGTTTTAATTTATTCAGCCCATTTTTCTAATCAACCTTCTATCGTCGATTTTATAACTTAACATAATTCTAATATTGAATAAAACTTAACCTCAACAGATGCATGCAAACAACCCGTAAGTGTGACCATGTCATTTTAGTCTCCTTTCTACGATTTTATCATCTTTATTACTGTGTTGTGTATATTGGATTTGTGTTCTATCGTATTGTTTTGCCATGATTTACAAAATAACAAAATATGATTTCGTGCACTCAAAGATATTATTAAATCATATTGATTTGACATGTTATATTGTAGAACAGACGATATCCACACCAGCAGATGAACGTGAATAGCAGTAACAACGAAAGAAAAAGAAAAGAATAACGTCCTCAACATTGAGAAAAAAATACCCTCGTATAGATCATAAATTAAAATGAATGAACAACATTGAAGAGGAGAGTTTACTTCTTTACAATTTACAACGAAACACATACTAAGCAATTTTTGCACAGTAAAACACGCGCATACTATACACACAACCACAAACAAAGATATCTTGGGTACACAAATGTGCATTGCATGTGTATTGAATATGAAGTATTAGATTGCAACAGATACAAACTACTTCTACGACTTACGCTACCAAATAAGAAAAATAAAAATAACAAAAAAAAATCTACCTTCCATTGTACAGTATGGATGGTTTTTACAGATATCTAAATGTCCTCTATGGCGCCATTAGTTAAAAAAAACAATAAAAAATTAAAACGAAGGGAAAAGTAAAGATGTGAGATGGTCATGATTTTACTCGTGTACAAATGTACTGCACTTTTAGTATTTTTATGTGTGTGAATTCCTTTGTATGATATTATGGTGTGCTGTCTCTAGTTTATCATCAATCTTGTTTATATTTTAATGATTGGACAATTGAATTAAAAACGAAGAAACACTTTTTACTCCTTGCGTTTGTCTCTTTTTTACCATGCGTTTGTTAACTTTTATTTGAAACTCCAAATCGCTATATGGATAAACTTTCGCGTAGCAATACATTTAACACTTTTAGTTTTAAACGTAAAATATTTTATAAGATTACAATTAATGGAAATTTTAAAAATTATTCCATATAATAAATTTCATGTCAATACATTTCCCCTTTTTTATAATAAATATATTTTAGGCACAAGCCAAAAAATTGTAGGACAAGCAGCAAAACTAAGCCTTTATTTTATAATTAGAACTTTTAAATTATTGCCTTAATTACGCAGACACTGTGTCAAGTACATTGGAACATAACCCTCAATTGATATAATCTGAAATTTATACGAATTTTAAAATCCTCAAAGATCTTTCTTAACAAAAGTTAAGATATTCATACGGAAAACTGGCTAATGGGAAATGTTCAGTGTTGGGCTTTTCTGCTCATATTTATTTAAAATAAGTTACTTAATAAAACTTACAAGTTAGCCCTGAAAGACATAGAAAAAACAATCCGAATTGCGTAGAAAGTTCCACACATTATTACTTTTTAGAATGCAACCCATTAAGGTCCATTATTACATGTGATTCGTTGAATGACAGGTCTAAGAATTGGTTACTTTTTTGTATCTTTTAAATCGATAATTTAACTTCAAGTGTAGATAAGTTGTAAAACTTGCCTGATTCCTAAATTAACATATGTCTGTGAAATTATCTCAAACTGCGACACAATAAGCAGATCGAGGTTAAATGTTACATTTAATAATATAACAATATACGTCTTTGGCCTCAAATCCTACGGAAATCCTCAACACAGCAGCTACGATTCTAGGCAAATCTGCGGGTCTAGACTAGTGTAGTTCATAAACGAACTAGTTCCGTTCACACTTTTAAATACACCTAGTTCATTTTTGAAGTATACTTTGCATTTGAACTACCAGACAAGATGAACTAGAATCCATGTCTTTGTTTTCTTGTTGACTATTTCCGACATGAAGATTATGCTGCCACACATTTTATTTAACTTTCGTTATGGCAATGCTACGGAGTTGTTGCCATCATATTTTGAAAAGAACATATGAACTTAAAGAGCTATTGAACTAAAAGTTGAAAGTACGAAAAATACGTCAACAAAACATTTGAACTTAGAGAAATTTTGAACTAAAGAGAGCCTTTGAACTAAATTTTGAACTAGTTGATTTTCAAACATTGAACTAAAAAGAGCGATCTCTAAATTGAATTATATGTCACAAGTCTAGCGATGACCTAATGAAAATAAAAACGATTAACTTCTTTGCAAAATAATCAGCTCTAACCAACCCGAAGAAATGTACAATTGTCTTAACGTCACCCGATCTGAAAGGAATGAAGCAATAGTATCCGTGCTCATATTGGAATGGCAGTTCTTTATTCCCTTTTTACGTCTTAGGAATACTATTTCATCAAATATTACGGCAAGAGGCAACGCATTATATTTTGCTACTTTACACACATCTACATATGATTATTAAATTTAATTATTCTATATTAAAGTGCCTGATTGTAGCTCGCATTACGACAGTCCATTCTTTTTTAATAGCCATCTTTTTTAACTTCTGGTATACTTCTGCTGTTTTGTTGTAGAAACTCACATAAACAATTAAATAAATAAAAACTGTATCATCCCAAATCGTTTAACCAGTTTGTAAGTTCTAAAAGAAGAACTAAAGAAATTCCTTTTGTTATGAAATTTGCCAATTCTGACTAAGGAGATTTTTTTGCTGTTATCAACAATTTGCTGATATTTTTACCTGAACATATTATAATGCTGAGTACTACAACACCTATGAGTATATATACCCACTTTTAGCCCATCAATCAATTTCGTTTCCGCTTATTTGTAATGATGTCGTTTTGCGTTATTTAGACAATTTTAAATCTTTTGTTAATCATGGACAAAATGGTTTTTCTAGCTGCATATTAAATAACTGTGCTGAAAGCTTATTGGCTCCATTGGCAGGCAGCATTTTGCGATATTCCCTTAAAGTATTGGAAGTCAATCTGATATTAATTACAGAGGAACTGCAACGCTAAGCATGATATCGAAACTCTTCGAAAAACTTATGTTAGATTAATTATGCCTTCACATTTCCTAATTTTTGTTGCCTCATCACCATAGCTTCCGTAAAAGCTGTTCAACTTTTGCCAACTTTTTGCATTTCACCAAAATAATTTATCAGTGTTCCTTCGAAGGGGAGCAAACTGATGCTGTTTAAACTGACTTTAGTAAAGCATTCAACAAAGTTAACCATACCTTCTTCTGCACAAATTAAACTTCCTGGGTTTCAACACGAATACCCTTAAAAGAAGGCAACGTGTCCTCTTTAAAAACAACATCTCCAAACAGATTTTAGTTTTATCTAGAGATGCAGATGATATTAAATTTTTTTTTCAATTTGCTGATCTAACGAAACAAACATCGTTCTAGTCTGACTTGAGAAGCTTTTGCAATAAAAACTTAATAGAATTACACCTACCGAAAGGCAAGTGTATAAAAGCTGTATGATGGCAACTACTTTTTGAGAAGCCGTCAGCAGCAATTGGTAGCTATCTCTACCTTTTAAAATTTGGGAATTCTGAAGGACATAAGGCTAATAGGGCTAAAGGTGTAGTCGCGTTCGTTAAAAGGTGAGCTTAAAGTTCACTGATCCGTACACAACAAAACAGCAAATTCAGACCAACATCACTTCTCAGACCAATTTTAAAACGAAAAAAAGTTGCTTCAGCTTTGTAATTTGAAAATACAAAAATAAAATGAACAAAAGAAGAAATGAAATGTTTAAAAAGAAAGTATACTCGTATAGGCTACAGACTGGTTAACAAAGGTGCAACTCATTCATCATAGGAAAATACCGTATGAGAAATTCGAGAAATAGATAACCAGGACTTTTTATTTAAAAATTTTAAAAGTTACAAAAACTTAAAAAGTCTATGATTAAAAATACTCCAAATTGACCAATGTGGTCACAGAATCATCCATGACTATGCATATTTGTTCTCCGAAATTCATATTAAAACTGGAGTTTAATTCAATTATGATATGAAATAAAATCAATTAATATGTACATATTTACGAAAAAAATTACAAAAATGCAAATTGTCGCGTATTGTAAGGTCTATTGCCGCACAAGAACACAATAAATATTGCCGTATTTCTATTATTTCTATTGCCACATTGTTGCTTATTGGCGAGTCGGACGATTGCCCTACCAGACTCTTATTTAATTGGGCACAACCATTATAATATCGACCTCGATTGCCGCATGTGCTAACTGATTGTGAAATCACACGATAAGATCATAATAAAATTTGATGCATTGCGGAAATAATGTGATTGTATGCCTATAGGTTGTCCCGGATCATTATTTGGTAAACAAAATTTATCCGTTTTTTATTACTTCTGGCGAAGAAACGGAAACGGTCATATGGCTTTCATTTATTTCTAAAATGTTGCTAGAAAATGGAATGGTTCGTTATATGATGTTCTGATGCTGATTTATTTTACATGACTGGGGGTATTTTTAGTGGAATAAGCATTTCCATCAATATACAAAGCTTTAAAAAACTTTCTCTGCTGGAATTGAATCGACAGATGCGTGCTGTCTTTTAAATTAAAGAAAAAGAAAGGCATTTCTTTTTCACTTTTATTAAACTTTAATTCTTGCGGATATTATAAATTTTAAAACCGTGTAAGATCGAAACTGGATCAAAGATTACCGATTAGGTGTATATATTTTAAAACCTTCTCAATAATGTTTTGTTTGCAAATTTAACAAGAAAAAAAATTATTATTTCGAAATGACATGTTCGATTTTATCATGAAAATTTTAAATTGTTAGAAGAAATTTAGAAAAATGTGTTTTTAAATATTAATTTAGAGTTCTATAAACAGCGTTAAAAAAATTTCCATTTACAACAATAAAATTTTCTGGCAACTGTTTTAGGTGCTAGAACATTTGTATATCTGTTTTCTCTACGAAACATAAAAGTCTATATAACGTCTATATTTCAACCAAAATTCTAAGAAACCTCTCATAAGTTTTTTTTTAAAACCGTTCAGTAGTTTTTACGTTATGCGAACACAGACGGATAGACAGAAAGACAAAAATTTTTAAATAGATGTTTTGTATTCCATATCGATTACTATCAAGACAAACAGCAAAACTTTTAAAAAATATTTCATGTACAGCTTAATTATATGTAAAGATATTTTTAGGAACGTAAGTTATCATGCTGAGATGCGAACAAATTAAAAAAAAAATTAAATTTATTGGACTTTGTTTTTTAATTAATACAAATTGCAGAAATAATTTACAAGATTTTTTAAGAAGAGCAATAAATATATATTTTTTATTAAATAAAATTGAATTCTTATTCCCTTTCAATTTCGCTATACAAATTAATTTTTAATTTGTCTATTGCTGACCCTAAATTCTAACAAACTTTTGCATTTTGTAAATTGGCACCACGTTTCCTTTCAAGCAAAAAATATATTATAAATTATATACATGTGTACATACATACACATATAATTATAAATATTTTCTCTAACAGCTGTCAGCAACTCTTTTCATTAAAGTGAATTAATCAACAAAATAAGAAATAAAATTAAAATTGTAAATGATTGGGATAACAGCCATAAAATCATGATGACGAATTTGGCAAATGGATTTTTAATTGACTGCAAATATTTTATGATTTAAACCGTAACAAAATTAATGTAATCCATCCGTCATTCCATTAATGAAAAATAATTTCAATATGTATTTTACGAAAAGAAGAGTTTACAATTGCAGCGATAAATCCATGTAGACAACTTCTCAGTTGCAAAGATGCTAAGGAACTAATGGTTTGGCATTCAAATAACTGTAACATGTTTCATTTTCAAAACGATTCGAGGATAAAACCACAGTACGCAAGAAAAACGAAATGGAAAATTAAGGGGAGAGAGAGAGTTGTAGAGACAAGCTGTAAACACATTCACCACTGCAACTACCGACTGCAAAATTTCTAAAATAGAAAACATGTGTGCATACGAAAATGATTATTTTGAAGACAGCAAGGCAATATGGCGAAAGGTTGTTGTCTAAGCTGATTTTGCCGTGCAGTCCAATTAAACTAATTTCTATTTTTGTTGGCGACAATAGACAGTTGAGTGATGTCAGTACTATAAGTCATGTAAAGTAATAAGTGCTTAAAACCTCTTATTCGGAAAAAAGAAAAAACAATAAGAACCTAAAATAATCATGCGTTATTTATTTAAAGATTTTTATTAGTTTTTAAGTTTAGGTGTATGCATATGTATTTTCAAGTATTTTTTTTTTATAAAAAGTACTTCAATCGTGGTGGCGAAAATATACGAAGAATAGCTCAAAATATTTTAAAGGAATGTTTTCGAGTTGTATCAAATTACAATTTCTTTTTATGTGGAAAACATTCAGTTCGATATATATTTACTTTTTTATTACGATAATTTCAATTTGTCTATCTTTATTAGTAGATGGTTTCTTGTATGGGAAACCTGTTAGTTTTTAACACAATTGAGTTTTTGGTAGATATCATGATATTGTATAGCTTTCAACATTGTGTTTTTTCGACCATTTTTTTATTGCTGTAGACTAGTAACTTCGTTCGCATTAAAGGGAAATAGTTCAATATATTATTAATTTTGAAGACAAGCGAAACGAAAAATCGACGCACTCTTAAAAAATATTGTTTTAGTCTTCTAATAGCCTCTTACACAATAATCTAAATATTTTTTTAATCAAATACCAGAACTAATTCTTTTTAAAAACGCTAAAAAAATATTAAAGTGACATCACTGCAATACACTATAATCATATTTTATTATGTAGCTGCTGCGTTCAAAATAATTTTGTAGCTAGCTACATGGCGTTAAAAGTAGCTAGCAGCATTTGCTGCCGTGTGTTCGTGTAGCCTGGTGGCGAATATGTTTAGAGCAAGAGGGTGATGCTGCCACAAAGAGAGAAATATTTTTAAAATAAACGAGAACGAAAGTCATAATTGAACTTATCAAGGCGCATCAAACAGGTGACTGCATCCGAACATGTGTTCATCATATGTTTTAGCTTTTGCGTGTATTTTTTTTTTGTAAAAACTAATTCGAGCTCTCAAAAAGTCTAGTATTGTGTGTATGTATATGTGAAAAATAAGAAAGCTACTAATAATATATTGGAATACATACACACATTGCCAGACGTTTTTGACAGCTCGAATTAGTTTTTACAAAAACAAAATACACGTAAAAGGTGATGCATTCACCTGGTATTATTGCGCCATGGAACTTATTAAGTTTTTTGTTTCCTCAAATAAGAGAACATAAGCCAATTTGTATTTTTCTTAATTATAGTATTTATTTAAGGATAGATGTGTATGTGTAATTGTAACATGTGTACTTTTAAATATAAAACATTGATTGTAATGATTTAGTTATAATGATAAATAGAATTAAAAATTTAGCTGGATTTAAAATAAAGCATTGAAATATACTTTTGATGCTGAATATTCAGACATAATAAAAATACTTGTTTTTCCCTAAAATTTAAACATGTTGTTCAGATGTTAAAACACTCCAAATGTCACAAACAGAATTATATTTAATAAACTGCATTCTTTTGCGCCAGTTAGTTTTTAAAAATAATCCAAACTTTTACTTCTGAGTCTATTGGAAAATTTTTTTTTGTCTAAGTTTTAAATATTAATTCAATTATTAAATGCACCTTCTTCAACGTCTGCTAAGACATTGTGTTGATAGACATAACTGGGAAGAACTAAGCCTCCCCCAAAAATATGGCAACCCTAAATTTGTTTTTTTTTTTATCGAATCTATAAGACATTACACAACTTTCCTTTTTGTTGAAGGTCTATGCCCCTCCAGAAAAATTCTCTAGCAACGTTAATGGGTAAAAGCTACGACCGATATTATACACAATTATTTACAAAAAAATCTGATAGGTATCTGACCTTCTTTTAAGAAACTATGTTGAAGTGCCACACTGTCACACAAGAACTGTTAATTCATGAAATTTTTTAATCGGTCAGACCTGTCACAAAAATCTGTCGAGCATTTCATTGTGAAAACCTACATTTTGGATGCATTTGCTAATTTTCACAGATTTGACGAAAAAATCTTATAGTGCATTATGGCCTTAAATAATGTTTGAAATTAAATGTGTTTTGATTATTACCACCGCTTAAAAATATTTTTACGCTTTATTTATCGTTGGACTCCCTTATGAAAAGGAATAAATAAAGAACCTAAACGGTGCCGTACATCCACAAAAAATCAACTTTGTAATTTAGGGCGACTAAATGAAAAAACATAAATTATAAAAATTTGTTTAATGAAGAATAAACACTACGTTAATAGCTTTTTCGCTAAATGTATAACTTGACAAAACGTGGATTCAACATTTGGCAAACAAATTTTAAACGAACGGTGAATTCGACGTAAGCTTTTTGAAACATGAATTGTCCACATCGAAAAGGAATAAGAAATTCCTTCAGAATGTAGTTCATTTAGGCTTCAATCAAAATATAAAATACAAGTTCTTAACAAATATTCGTTTTCCTAATTATTATAAATGGGTCCCCGAACAAACATTTTTTTAAAAGACTTACTTTTTTCCTCTTATCACATTTCCAGAAGATTTTATTGTTTTTTTTTTCTTTTTTTTTTAATTAAAATATTTCCTTTTAATTAGCAGTTACCATTACGCATGAAACTTTTTGACAAAATATCGTTATTGTAATGCTGGTCATTAAGTAAGGCTGAAGCCATAGCTAACCATGGTTTCCTTTATTTAGGATAGCAAAGATCCTGCAAATCTGCGGGCGGAGGGCATATTCAATGTTAATTAGCCCGTTCCTGATTTAACGTTAAACGACGCTCTTTTCGATTGGCCTTTTTAATTTCGATTTCGAATCGTCTTCTCTTTTAATAACACATTAAAGTTTCAATATAAATAAATTTCTTACACCAGTCATATTGTTGTCATAATCTTTAATTGAATCCAATCGTTCGTTACTAATTAGTATTTTTTGTTGTAGCGGACAAGGATCTTGTACGTTGAATACCAACCAATTTCATATCATTAACAGATAATAAAAATTCCTTAACCTCACATAAACTTTAATGTTGGAATAAAACACGGCAGATTTCTGGCTTAACATCATAAAACATATTATGTCGACTTAAAAAAAAGGACAAAAAACACAACAAGCATTTATCTTCACTTAAGGCTGCAAATCTTAATATAGCAACTATATGAACCTTAGAATATCCTGTTTAAAACCCACACACAGACACAGACACAGAAAACTCTTAAAATAAAAAAAAACTGACAGTCCCAACCGCACGGTGAAAAATTAATCAAAAAAGGTAACAAATAAGTGTGAAAAGGGAAGGGAAACAAACCATTAAACGCCGCTAAGCAACAACATTTGTATCTTGCAATTATGTAGATGTGTATGTGTGTGTATGTATGTTTGTATGTAAATGCAAGTAAACCTGTACAAACGTTAACGTTCACTTAACTACTGAATTGTGCTCAAAAATCTATCTGCCCTACTACTGTTTCACATGAATTATAAGCACCGGGAATAAATGACAATAGAGAGGAATTTGCACAACACTAATAAAGTCATAACAATTTGAACAAGTTAGTCAACACTAGACCTTCTGGATATAAACATTTGAAATACTTAACAATAAAATACTTCTTTTTCTGTCGTCATATCCATCTTCACTACCAGTCCCACTCACCAAAACACCAACAAATGTTCTCTCTAACTGACGAACAAACTGAAACTACTGATGAACAACAAAAAGTTGCCCGTTTTTTATGTTTGTATGTATGACTAAGTTTAAGAATGAACAAAAAAAAAATGTTACACCGCCACTAATTTTAGCACACTCATTCATTCCTACTTTTATGTATTTCTACGTATGTATGTGTATACAAGCCTGTGTGTTTGTCTGCTTAGCTGTCTGTCTGCAAGTTGTATACAGGTAAACTGTCCTTTTTATGTTGTTCATTCACCAAACTGGAAATATCTCTATTCTGGCTCGCAAAAGTTAATGAAAACTTACCGCGCCTCAGTATTCAAAAGTTAAAAAACACACACACACACACACAAGTCCAACCACGGCTTATTTTGCTTCAATTAAAATGCAAAAAAAAAAGAACTCATTCAGAATCATAGTTTAAGGTTGATTTGCAAAAATAAAAATAAAAACCTAAAAAGGAACTTGAAACATTTTTCCGTTTTTTTTTTCTTTGCTATTGTTGTTATTTTAGCGGCTGAAAGCAATATGGCCATGCTTAATATTTCATGCTTTATGAACCAGAGAACATGGTTTAAACAACTCTACGAAAAAATGTAATAAAATGCAACGACAAAAAATCTGCTGACTGTAAACTATTGCAACAAGCTCCACTGGAAATGTTAAACATTGCCAGAATTTTCATCAAAAACAATGAAACCCAACAGCAACAACTACAGGATCTAAAGTACAAACGAATACACAAGCAAAAACAATGGAAAAACTGAAACTGTAAATATTCTCCAAATACACACAGGCTTTTGCCATGTTTGCCACGAACCTCACCTGGGCACAAGTAAACAAACAAGTGCTTGTCAGTACAGATGAAATAACACGACTAAGTTGAATATTATTATCGTATGCAATCTACATAAATACAATCAGAAATACTCAGAAACTTTTATCAGACACAAGAGTAGCGACAGCATTTGTAGTTACAAACAAACAAGCAAACAAACAACCAAACATAGACTGTGACATCTTCTTTACAATCATTTCTTTACTGACATGCTGCGAGTTTATATTCGTGCTATACCGCTGAAACACTTTGCTCTTTTACTAAATGACGCACGGACACTATCCACCTCCACTTGTTGTTGCTGTTATAATGAACTCAAATTTAGAACAGACAAAAAACTGGTGAACAATTGCATATTAATTCATGACTAAACTTCTAGTTTGGTTATTATTTGAGTGATGGTTAAGCGACCAATTTGGTCAGTTAGTCCTTTTTAATGCTGGCATTGAGAATATAATCCATCTACACATACATACACACACAAACACACATGCACACAAGCAAATACACATTCATATAACAAGCAAACAAAAAATACAGGCACATGGAAGATGAAACATGAAAAGAAAAAAACAGCAGCAACAGCAAATATTGACCATTTTTTTTTGTACTTAAAAAGACAATCATAAAATAAACGTTATAACGTTGCAACAAAACTTTTCATCAAAACCCATAATTTATTTCATTGAAGTCGTTTCTATCGTGCCTATTGTTGTAGAAGGCAACCAATCGTTACTGCATGTAATTTTTAAACCCTTAACTACGGGTGGAAAATAGGGATATTTAAGTTCGTTATTCCATTTATAATTTCTACAATATTCATTTCCGACACCCCCCATATAGTCTTAATGCGTAGTGAAGTCAATTGAGCGATGTCCGTTTGTCCGTCCATGTACTTTGCCAAGGCACTAGATGAGCTAGAGAAAAATTTAAGCACGCCAATCGATCGATAATAATTTCGAAAATTTTGGTATTAAAAATCAGCAAGATCGGCCCATGTCCTTCGAGGCATCGGGCAAAACACCACACCTGACTCTTGTTATTCCATGTCATTTGAACCAATTACTTCATTCGTACTCCAATCAAAAAAAAAACAAATATATAAAGCGATAGAGAATTTAAAAGTAAAAAGAGAACATCAAGTGAAAAAATTGGCGCTCGCTCATGTTTTCCGAATTATGGGCCTCTGAACTTTTCATTGGAAAGTATAATTGTGCACCATATTTTTTAAGATATTAATGCGGGTATCATTTGAAGAGTTCTTTCAGAAAAACTAAATTTTTTTTAAAAATGCTTAACTTAGAGCCGTAAGTAACATTTTTTATATATATTTTTTATATATTTTTTTATTTACATATATGATGAAGGGCATATAAGATTTTTACATAGCAATCATACTTGTTTCATTTAATCTTTACACCATTTAGGTTTTCTTTATTTATTTATTTATTTTTTTTTCATTAAAATGCAACGATATTTAACTGTTCATAATGAAATATAATACAAACCAAATATAAATTTAGACTTTACCTTTAAAAGCGTTTGCCATATAATGAATTACTTTTGTGGTTGCCATACTTTGTTACTCGCTTACAAAGCACAGTAAATTAGTTCGCAAGTAAAGGAAGCAGTAATCGAACTAGTTGTAGAAGTTAAAAGAGAATAACTTAAAATACGCAATAATTAGTGTAATCAATTCTCAAAAGTTGATTACAAAAGTCGCATGCCTTGTTAAAATCATTATGTTGATAAATTAGTTGCGAATAAATATTAAAGTCCACACTTGATTACCTTTTCTGAAATTTTATGCTGTGTAATTATTTAACTTTATTTTATATTGAAACAAGCACTAGGTCAGTTTTAGAATAAAAATAAAAATATTGTTTATTATTTTATATTTTTTTCTTTCAATATTTCGCCACACCGTTGGGTGGCATCTTCAGGAAACAGGAAATAATATTATTAAACAAATTGTATGTGTTTCAAAAACAAAAACATTAGTTCAATTGAAAAAATTTGTCAAATTAACTCAAAAAACAAAGACAAAAAATTCAAACATTTTAAAACATACATACTCATAAACGTTCAATACTCAAAAAACACACATTCAGATTAAATCATCTTCCTAATTTTGAAAATGCATCAGTTTTAAATATAGAAAATAATTATAAACGTCGGTATATGTTAGAGATGTTACAAATAATTAAAGTGCCAACAACAAAAAGAATAAACTTTAAGGCTGATACTGATAATGTTGCGCAGTGTTACAGACATTTAGTGCATAAAAAATAGTGAACATAATAATGTATCTTAACTTAGTTGTTTGTAACATTTCATTAAGTAAATTTATGTGTTTGTATTTGTATAATGTTTTATGTATTTTTTATTTTTTGAAATTTAAAATTTGAATGTGTGTTTTTTGAGTATTGAAAGTTTATGAGTATGTATATTTTAAAATGTTTGAATTTTTCTCTTTGTTTTTTTGAAAATTTTTTGAGTTAATTTGACAAATTTTTTTCAATTGAACTAATGTTTTTTTGTTTTTCAAAAGCATACAATTTATTTAATAATATTATTTCCTATTTCCTGAAGATGCCACCCAACGGTGTGGCGAAATGTTGAAAGAAAAAAATATAAAATAATAAACAATATTTTTATTTTTATTCTAAAACTGACCTAGTGCTTGTTTCAATATAAAATAAAGTTAAATATAAGAAAAGGTCAAAAAACATTAACATTTAATTCAAAACTGTGTAATTATTAAAAAAGCACTGCAAAATAAATTTGGGAATAATTATACATGATATCAAACTTAAATCTTAATGGCTGTAGGAAGTAGTCAATCAGATTGCTCTTCGAAAATAATTGCAAAAATTAAATAATTTGAAGGGGTAAGAAATTTTTGATTACTAACTGATCATTACTTCCAAAAAAAAAAAAAAAAAAAAACAAATAATAAATAATAAATAAACAAATCACCAATCAAAGTAAGTAGTCTTACTTTCAAATAATCAAAAGTATCCAAAAAATAATTTAATTAATTTCAAACCCTCTTTTACATGCGGTCAGCATGTGCAAGTAAATCTTCTTTATTTTAATTATTTAAATAATTTACTAATGGTTTTTAGTTGTCAGTACAATTTACTAATAATGCGAATTATCTTACATTATCAGTAAAATTAACTAGTTACTGTAATTTTGAACGCAGTTAAATTATTTTAAAATTATTTTTCAAGTTTTATGAATGAAAGCATTTTTTTCTGTTACTTACTCCTTGCATTTAACTAGCCGTAAAGGAGGCAAAGCGCAATAAATTACAAATTTTCAAACACTGTTTCACCAAAAAAAAAAAAAAAAATAATAATAATAATTGAACGGCTTCTAATTTCTGCAGAACAGGTTGAATTTTGATCTTCGTCTAACACATATCAATCTCTACGTATGAGTTTTTAAGTTGCCAAAAAAAATTAAAGAGAACGACGAAAAAGCCTGTTGCTTAAAAATATATTTAAAATATATTCCTACGTCCATATTTGTTGTTGCGAAAAAACTAATCAAGTAGTAGATACATTTTTTGGTACTCGGGATACGACTTATAAAGCCTGATTCCTTCTCTAAAGACCTTTCAAGTTTCAAATTAGTCCAATCCAAGCGTAGAAGTTTTAGATTTCCTACCATTTATTTTGCGAAAGTCCCCACTGTGCAATGTATTGCACTATTTTGAGCAGACGATCGATTTTACTCATGCTTAAGTTTATTATATTACGCTACTGCGGTTATTAAACCTTTTTAAATTTGCCATTGTTGTTGCTGTTAGTTCTTCTGCTGTTGCTGGTTGTTGGGAAATATGCTGAAGTCTTTATGATTTTAAACAACATTTTGTGGTTATGAAACATTTACTAAAAAAGTTTAAAGCATTGGAAAGTAAGTTAAGCTACAGAAACAATGATCTTGAGGTTGACATAAAACCGCAACAAGTAAACGAATAACTGAACGAAACTAATTAAGTTATTAACCGGCGCTGCACATAAAATAACATCGTCACTATAAAATAGTTCATAAAAAAAACTTTTGAAAATTTCTGTTCTTGATATTGTTGTATTTAACAGCTGTTAAATATTTTATTAATTAATTAATTAAATAACTTGAGATATGTAAATTAAATGTATCAATCAAGAAGTTTTATTTTCGAGACCAAAATCAAAATTGGTTCAGAAATGATTGAATTCTGCAGCAACATTCAGTCGATTTTATAACCTCCTTCTTTTTTTCAGTCGGATAATTAAATTTAATACAAAAGCAAATGATCAAACTAATGACCAAAACAGCTTTTTTTTTTGTTTTTTGTTATTTCGAAAGTCAACTAAAAAAATCTGACTCTTTTCCCCAATTTAATGAATGACATCCCTTAAAATCCCCATTTCTTAACGAAAATTCCCAAAATAAAACAATTTAAAATTCCTATATTTATTTTAAAAAACAAACTTTTAGTTAATTTTTTACCATTTAAAACACGAAATTTAATAGAAAAACAAATTTTGAATTTTTCGCTTACGATATGTACAAGGCAAATTGATCAAAAAACGCGTGTATTGTTGCAGAAAATGAATGAAATTCGTCAGTGCCACAACCTGGAACATGATTTCGCCATGTGAGCTATTAATTTTACTTAGTATTCAATTTGCCTTGGATACGTACGTATAAATTGTTTATAAATATTTTATTTAGTGTAAAGTAAGTAAAATAAATATACAAGCAGACAAATTTATTAACCAGACTTTAAGACTTTAAGAAATAATTTTTTAATTCTCTTTTCATAATGGTTTTTCTTCTAAAATAGAATTTTAGATTGACAAAATATGTTTTGTGATTTGTTAAAAGTTCAGGACTTCAAATGCGCCAAAATAGTTGATATTTTCTACAACTCTTTTGTTCATATTTTCCAATTTAAAACTTCAGAAACTTCAAACTTATCAAATTTAATAAATATTTAAATGGTATTTTATTCTTATATATGTTTCCATCATTTCAAACTTTTTTTTATAACTCATTCAAAATACAAAATTCAATGCAAATAATAAAAAATCTAAGAATGAAAAGTCCCAAATCCCACCCTACGAATTTCTGTCCCTAAACTTATCTTGAAATCCCAATTTGGCGATAAATTCCCTTATCCGGCTACACTGGCTGTGAAGTGGAATTAAAAGCTCGAGGTAATGAAAAATAAAAACGATAAATATTCTGAATTAAAGATTTGCCAACTTGATTAAGTCAACAATACTTTTTTACATTAACAGTAATTGAATATTTAAAGAAATTAAATAAAAGCACCTTTCTATTCGTTCTATCTTTAGAAATTTTTTGGCCAACTTGGTGTGAGGAGTAGCAGTTTCTCCTGCAGTCAAGTTCTAGAGTTCAATGACCTCCACTAGTCTCTAATAAGCACCTACTTGTACTCTACCAGCAATTAATGTACTAAATGGAAAAATTTTAAAAAACCGAAGACCAAAACACAAGGAGAAGGCCCATTGTCCTTAACAAATAAAATTAACGACGCGTAGGTTGTTTATTAACTCAGAACTGTTTTACGACTGATTTGTATTCCAAATCGATTACTAAAAAGCTGCACCAACCACAATATTTTCAAAAAATATTTTATGCAGGGACACGATTTTGTTATACTTTTATCACATACATATATTCATACATACACACATACATAAATAAATACATACATACATACATACATACATTAATACATACATAGATACATACATACATACATACATGCATACATACATACATACATTAATACATACATACATACATACATACATACATACATACATACATACATACATATATACATACATACATACATACATACATACATAAATACATACATATATACTTACAAATGCATAAATTATAATTGTTATTATAAATAAAAATATAACAATAAATAATCTGTATGAAGTTTTATAATACAAAAATTCTATTTAAATTCTTTATGACTTTCGCACACATAAAAAACATCGCAATTTATTTGTCCGGGATCGGATTTTTATACTTAATATTTTCTTCTATTTTTCTATTTTATTTCGCCTTAAGTTATTTTTTCTTGTGATTAGAGTGTGTTCACTAAGTTAGATTCCTTCTTAGATATCACACTTTAACAACGTTTGATGCATTTTTAAATGAAGCCACCAATTTTGTTCACAAAAATTATTAAAACTTATAACTCATTGGGATTTAAAGTTAAGCAAATAAATGTAGGACATATGTATGTGTGTGCTCTATTCCAAAGGTTTTTCTATTTCAAAAAAGTGTAAAATTGGCATTTAGAACATTTTAATGTAGTTTAGTTTAGTGAATTAAGCCGCATGTAGTAAAGAAAAGCCTAAAAGTTGACCAAAAGCTTATAGAGGTAAATGATATGTAAAAGACTCACACTGACAAGCACACAGCAATTTCTATCGAAAAAGACACAACAACGTTACTTTATGGCGTTGAAATGTATCGCAAATAATATCGAATTCTGATCTAAACAGTATCCCCAGTCGGAAGGAACGTGCGACTACAGTAATACAACTGAGAAACTATTTAGCCTCTCTTAAATTTTGTAAATTTTTGAGCAATCAGCTTATAATCAACTGGTAGTTGAAAAAAAGTTACTCTTAACATAACAAATTTAAGGGGAAGTGCTTTTGTATTAAATTTGTCCCTTCTATTATCTCGAGAGATAGTAAGACGCATTATCTAATTATAAACAGAAGTTTTCCGAATGTTTAGAAGATAACTGAAATAGTATTAGTTTTTTATTTGTAGCAAACATAACTAACGCAAGAAATAATTCTGGAAAGAAAAAATTTATTAAAACCATCACAAAATGACTTTACCTGACAAAAGTAACTTATAACCCTGTCAACATTTAATAATGAATGTCGCAAGAGAACCTTGGGTATTTATTCCTTAACTCGTCAACACATTGCTGAATGTTCCTTCTTTTACATATAAAAAAGAAGGTGCTTATTACACATGAGATAATAATAAAAATTAGTTTAATTAAAAAAAATGTTGATCATAAAAAAAAACAATTCTTGTTACAAATTGAATTACTGAAATTTAATCAAACTGATTCCACAATTTTTTAAAGTAATTCATTACTGTGCTGTTTACTATTTTTACATCTTAACACATGACTGCATTGTATTCAGTTTTGTGTATTTGAGGTGTTGATTATGTTGCGTTATTATTTTAAATTGTTGATTAATTCAAAAGTTGACTCACACTGAATGTGAAATATATTTGCCAACTGAATGGCCGGAACCTACACACAGATGCATAAGTTAAACCTACACAACCTTCGCTTCAATCTGTCTTTCCCTTCTAAATTTGCTGCAATATAAAATTTGATATAATCATATTTTAAAAGAGCCAGTTAGCAGGATCAAATAGTTTTATTATTTTAGGCAAGACCAAACATTTCGTGACAAGATCCCGACGTTGCTGACAAACGAGTTTAAACTGGAAGCTCTCTCTGTTAGCATTTCACTGCAAGCCAAGGGATTTTGTGAAAGAAATCTAGATCAAGCAGATTTCCTAAGAGGGGGTTGTAATTGGTTTTCAGCTGGTTTTCATGAGTTTAAAGATGGAGATGCAGTCATATAAGATGCTATAGGGATCTGGAGCGTATTGCCAATTTGACTTATTTGTCTCTATGGCGTTAAGAGTGATGCTTCTGTTTAATGTACAAACATACATACATATACATATATGCTCTTACATTGTCTAAATTCATAACAGGTTGCCAGACAATTTACATCTCTATCCTTTCAGTGCAGATATTCTTTCTTCAACGCTCTGACTAAGAAACGGGGGCAAAAAAGGGAATGAGATACTTGACAAAGATTACAACTACAAACAGTCGGGGTAATACTATTTTTGTCACAAAGCTTTAGATTTTCCAAGAGTCAAATGAAGATTTTTTCTGAGTATTAAAAATAAAATTTTCTCGCGATTACAGTGCCATGTGATTCACATTTCCTTCTTTTTTTTTTGGACAGTTGTGACACTTGTACACTTTACTATCATTGTGGGAGCTTTTGTTTAATCGACAGTTAACAAAGTCTGTATATGCTTCTACTTGATTACAGTTTTTGGTGCTATGATCACACATTGTTCGCTTGGTGTACTTCGTAGGGTCATTTTTACTCTTTTATGGTCATCTCCAGTAGACATCAATATTGCAGAAATATTTATTTTCTTAAATTTCATGTTTCGAAACATGTTTGATTCGATAAACCGCATCATTTTCGCTTGATATTTCCATACTGATTTCTCCCACACTTATGGTTGCAATGTTATACGATCATTTAAGCTCGCCTTTTCAAAAATTTTATAATTGGGTGAGAGTAAAGGTTTACAAGATGACTTTTGAACCGATTGGCGTTTCTATTACATTACTGAAGCTAATGTTGGTAGGTGGAATACTTGGATATTTTTCTACGTCTTGACTGTCGTTATTGAACATCAGTTGAATTCTGTTAGTTTTGTTAGGCGCATCATTTGTTTTCGGCAACCTTATTTTGGGGCTATCGCCATTGCTGTACCTGCAACACAAGTATCTGTAGAACGTGCATTTAGTGCACCTGCTACAGTCTCGACCAAGTTAAAATCTAAGCAATCCAAAAAGTCTATTTCTAATATATTAAAAACAAAATTAAACTTTGTCTTGCTCGGCTGATTAAAACTTAAAAAAGAAAACAGTGAATAACAATAGTTTAGTTTTGTCCTAAACAGAGAAATTCATATACATAAATATTTTGTTTATTAAACAATTTTCGTTTTTTATGTACTAACCTTTTCTCATTTTATTTTTATTTATATTTTATAACTATTAATAAATTATTAGAATCAATAAAGTATTATATTTCTTTTAAATAATTTTTTAAGTCAAATAAAACAATTGTTTTCCTTTGCATTTGTTAGGTTTTTCCGGTCGCTAATGGATTAATTTGTTGCAATGCGTACACGAATATATGTTCATTTTGTTGATGTGAATTTTTTTCGTACACGAATTTAAAATAAATCAATATTCAAATTTCTCTGTCGTTCATGTACGTTTTTATTCACACACGAACATAAAGAAAAGATACACTTGAACATGTGAGTTTAAAATGTGTTCCGATCGAAGAATACGTGACCTTCTCATGTTCGTGTACACAAAAAAAAATATTTAAATAAAACACATTTATGGATGTGTTCGTCTCAATTTCAAATTTAGAGACACTCATAATTGTTATGAAAGGAAAAATATGTGTGGATTGGTTTAAGTTGTGTTTTTTACATTTATGAACGATATTTTGTACAGTGTGTTTATTTTTCTAAATTCTGTCAAAGATACAGCAAAATCACTTTTAAATATGGATGTACATCTATAAAAATTAATACAACTTTGAAACAAATATAATAAATGCACTCAGTAAAAAATTACTTAAAAGTTAATGACATTTACTGCACTTTTTACCTTTTAGGACCAAACTTTAATCAAGGGTAGGAATAAGTACTTCCATATGTATCTACTTGTGTTTTGCCGGCAGCAAATAAATATTAACACGGGTTTTATTTTTGATGTTTTATTTATGTACTTGTTGGTTAGTTCGTCTTTTTGTGAACACAATAAAAAGCGCAAAATGTACCTTGTTTTTACAGATTTAGGATAATTAAAAATTCAAAGAATTCTGAGGTGTGGTGAAAAATCACTAGATATCAGAAAACAAAAATATTTTCTTGATTTCTCGGGGATTTCTATCCGGTTCCAAAGTATTATAAATTTATTCTCTAGAAATATTTTTAAATTAACTTTTTTCACAAGACTTTTGCAATTCCAATTTCTCAAAACTTTTGTCATAATATTATCTGTAATTATTATTTTTATTATTTTAGGAGGCAGAGATTAAATTTAAGAGTTTAAATAATCTATTTTTCACCATAACCTGAGAAGTTTTTAGTTTTTAAAAATCAAATCAATAAAACATTAAAAATATAAAAAATTACCCGTTTGTGTCGTCATGCATAAAGATGCTCAATTACGAATAGGAAAAGCCATATTTCATTAAAAAAAGCTCAATTTTTGATTTTATAAACTTTCAATTTTATTGAAGCTGATCAAAGGAACTAACTTGTTATTAAAAAAAAAAGTACAGAACGATTATTAAAAATGCTTAAGTCGCTATGATATATACTTCTATTTTCAAATCAATACAGTGCCTTAAAAGTTTGGAAAATAATGCTCAGCTGTATTTGAATCTGCTACAAATCCTGGAATAGTCTGCTTAGCATTATTCGGCCTTTAATATCGAAGAATTCTTCAGCTCCTAGCAACCAAAAATATTATTTCTTTAGATTAGATAAGACTTTAAGTCTTTGATACTTTTGTTTAATGCAGATTTGACTTTTTTATTAAGAGGAGTGTAACACCACTTTAACTATTTTTAACAAAAAAATAAGTTACAGTTTGGTAAAATTATAAAACTTGTGTGATACACTGAAAACACTGCAAAACGCAATTGAACAACTCTGATCTATTGTTTAAGATTCTGGATAACGACAATAAGAATTGCTTTCAATCAATTCGTGTGGTATCCATTCTTCATATAAAGGTAAGCGATTCTTAAGTGTTTCAACTTCTCGTAGTATGCGCACAACGTTGCCACCAATAAGTTTCTTAATAGCAGCATTTCCCCAAACGCGATCTCTAGCTAATTCAGCCAAGAGAAAAGCGTATCCCTTTGGGGCACCACTCAAGCCGATATGATCAACACCAGATACCTTTCTAACATAATTTATAGCGTTGATAGCCTCACGAACACTGATTAAACGCCCACCACATCTTTCAAGATTTAACATAATGACTCCGCCATTGGTTGGAAGTAAACTGGAAATATATTAACACATCAATGGAAAAAAGTTCAGAGGAAACAATAGTATATTTCAGACCTTAGAACACGATCGGGAATGGCAGCTACATTTGTACTGTTACAAAATGAGGAAGGCGCCGAGTTAATCAACAGTACAGGTGCTTTAGCTGTTCGAAGTGTTGCTATCATTGCAGGTTCAGAGAGATGAGAGACTTCAATCAACATTCCAATGCGATTCATTTCAAACAACATGCTCTTAAATTAAATTAAAGAAATTTTTTTAAATAAATTTTAAATATCTTAGGGCAGACGTTTTTTTTATCAAATGCAAGTGCAATGCTAAAAGTTTAAGCCAAGGCGAATTAATTTTACCAGGTGGCATCGTTGCGGCAGCTGACAATTTTTTGCATAATTTTGTATTGTCTAAAATAGCTGTCAAACGTGAATCATTTTATATTACAAAATATGTTTTTTTATTATTCCTCATAAAACAATTGTTAAAAGAGTTTTAATTAATTTAAAAAACAAATCTTAGTAAAAACATTATTAAAAAGAGTAAAAAAAGTGATGTAATTAATTGTGTTCTAAAGTTTACCATACACTAAAGTGCCTGTTTTTCTTTTTATTGTTGTATTGTTGTAGCGGCGCTGCCACCTTATATGAATTCACCTTGGTTTAAGCCTCGATATAAGATCGTTTACTATATTCTTCAAAATTAAGGAGTACACACAGATATTAATAAAAACACACCTTACTCGCCGTCCTAAGCACTTATTTTATTTATTATAGTTTTAACCGACTTCAAAAATGGAACAGAACTCAGTAGTTTCTGAACCGATTTCTATTTTTTTAATTATAAGGAAACGCTTACAGATTGGGTCCATTTCAAGAAAAGTTTATAATTTTAATAATTAAAGAATGGACACAACACACACCGTAACGGATACCCGTTTAAAATTTTAATAAAATTGGTATCAGTCCCAATAAAAGAAAGTAATAAAAAAGTTAAATATTAAAGGGTGTGTCCATAGGTTACGTAATTTGACTTATGTGTACCTATTTCTATGTCCATTATAACAACAAGTACAAGTATTTAAAATTAGATTTATATGGCACTTGCAGAGCCCACGACTTCGTCGCCGTATCATTTCTATTTTTCTTAAAATTCAAATTTAGAAAAAAGCGTTTTTAAACATTTATTGTTGAGTTCTGTAAACAGTGATTAAAATTTTCCATCTACGAAAATAAATTGTGCTGACAGCTGTTCTAGTACCATTATACTGGTAAAATTGGGTGCTTATACATTTGAACCTCTACGTTCTCTACGAAATGACTAAATTTAAAAAAAAAAGTAATTTATAATTTATTTTTATTCAAATTCATCCAGAAGTTTTTACGTTATGCGAACACAGACAGACAGACGAATGGACAGGCAGACAAAAATTCCAAAAAAAGGTGTTTTGTATTCCATAACGAATTTTATTTTTGCAACGTCAGAATTTTTAGAAAATATTTCATGTACAGAAATGACCCCGTTACTGTTATATTATATGTATAGATTATTTTTTTAAACCGTTATATTCAGGCAGTTGAAATTTAGACATAACGTGTATTGTTAATTAATAAATGACAAACATAAAAAATAAAGGGTGTCTAAATAGCGTACATTTGACGTACATCGCCTTATCTTTGGAACTGTTGTAGACAAATGAAATCTGAAATTTATCCGGAACGTGTATAGCCAAGTTCGCTACAACAACGAGCCCAAAATTCAAAATTAAATGATAAACTCATAGATGATGTCCCCTAGGTGACTTCGTTTGGTTCTGTGAACCTTAAGACGTAAGATTTTTACAGTAAATGTGTCGTTCTTTGTGTACGCTACACGTGTAAAATATAAAATAAGAAATTAATTAAATTTGATTTGTATGGTTTTGTCTTCTGAACCGTTTGAACAAACAATTGAATATTAAAAAAAAAATGCCCTTTTGTTTGTTTTGAAGTCGATTTTTTACAAGAATTATTAATATTCCGTATTAATATTTACGTAAAAATGTACGTAAGTGTCGCAGAATTAAAAATTCGCAAATGTTTACCTTTCCAAAATCGTTAATGGAATTTGTTGCGTTTCCTTCCACGAAAAAGTCTAGATTTTTTGTGGATGCCGCCCATGGAGTTGTACATTCTAAACTGGTTATTGAAACGAACCGTGCTCCTAATAAATACATAGAACGAAGAACTGCTAAGCTAGTTCCCAAAGCATGTCCACCTCCTAGTCCCATTAAGACAGCTATTTCTCCGCGAATGTGTGTTTGCTCCATTTCATCGGCAGATTCAACTATATGCATCGAATCGGTAGTAGCTGTTATGCGCTTAGCCTCATCAATTCCCTCCAATGCTAATTGTACAGCATCCAAATATTGAGCTCCACATGGCACAGCTATTGGCCATAAGACTGCCCCTATATATTTTCGGCGCATCTCCTGCATTTTTATAGTGTAATTCTGATCAGGTTTTGGAGTCCAAGAACCTTCAATTAAAGGAGCTTCACTTAGTAAACGTCTAATAAAGGACAAGCGGGCTTCCAATAAAGATGACTGCCTGAGCTGCAAGGCAAGTGGAATTCCTCCCGCCATGGCAATGCATGCCAACATTAATCCTAATACAATAAGAATACGTTTGCTTCTGGATTTTTTTATTTCCGATTCTGTTGGGGACTCTATGCCTCCAGAACTTCCACAGGGATCTTTCATGTATGAAGAAATGCCACCATTTTGCATCTTTTCACTTCCAATTTTTGTAATTTCTGGCGGCAGTTCAACAATATCCGCAATTTCCGTAAAAACAAAACATTGTTGTTTACAATGTGGTTGATGTTGATGGTGAGGATGCATTGAATGCACCTCAATAAAACCATGATTCGGCACCGTGTTCATTACTTACACATATATACACTATTTGTCAAGTGACCTTAAGAGGAATCGTAAAAATTAAATTTAATTGTTAAATTAACTTTCTATTATGGTGAACTGTATTGATTTTGTGTATTATATTTTTCCTTAATAATCTGTCATTTGACAGCCCTTACGAACAGGATAAGATTCTGCGCAGTTAAGTTAAATTTAGTTTAAAACAAAAGTCAAAATTCTTTCATCATATACCAATGACAATTTTTTTAGATTTCAAGAGGATAAATTAATAAATAAAAAATAAACGTTACAAGATTATTCAAAAGTAAGCGGTCTGGCAATTCTGCTCATATATTTTACAAGCTCATTTTACATTGCACAGTGTCTACCATAGGTGTCTACTACATGGATAAATTTTGTAATGATATGTGAGAGAACGCCTTCAGAATTACACAGTTGATTTGTTTAAATTAATATCAATCCAAAACAAGGAGTACGTGTTCTCACAATAATCTTATGAAATTTCATAATTTTCTGGCAAAACAGTGCACTTCTTTTTCTGTTGCAATGAATTTCAAAAATTATTTTATATCTTTAAACATAATAAATTTAATATACACATACATACATATGATTTTCATACTGTATTTTACAGTATTTTGCTTGAACTAATTTCTGTAAACGAATAATTGTTTCTCAAATTTTCGACTTCAGTTGTGGTAAATTAAAAGAGAACGGTAAAATGCAGATACCAGCAGAATGCAATGCACAATTGATTACTATCTTGTAAATTGATATGAAGAAAGCTGACAAAGCTTCTAGTGATCCAAAAATTGCATTTCATTATGCTTGTATCTTTATAGACCCAAGATTCTTCTTAAGAAAAAAAGATGTTCTCAAAAGGACAAACTCAACGATGATTTATCTAGTGATAAACAATAAGAAATATGTATGTATTCAGAGATTTCAAGCCAAATTTAGAAAACTGAGAATCAATATGATGCTTAAACATGCCATATAAAACTGTTTATATACACAACGTTCAGGTTATAAACTGAAACTGTCAAGACATAACAACCCAGTTGGCAGCTTTACAGCTCGAGCAAGTTTTTCATGACAAAAGAGTTGATACCTTTATGTACTTTTGCTTAATAGAACAGCTACAAAATTTACCATAAAGACCTGCTATTACATGGTGGAGGAGTACTCAAAGCGGTAAATAGTATCCAATAACACAGCTGTAATGAACTTTATAGACATAGTTTTCTCTCAAAGTTTTATATTTATATCCATGCTCATTTACCCGATATAGACAAAACCTAACCCAAGCTCTGCCATCAATAACAGACATTTAATTATATAACTCTAGTATTTATTTTTCGAAATAGGAAACACTTTAAATATTTTGCAGTCAGACTACATACATTCCTATTACATGTTTCATTTATGGACAGTTTCCAAACAGAATAAATTTAGTTTCCATTTACAATAGTGTAGACTAACCAGTAATCAGAGGTTGGGATGTCAGTGAAATTAGATGTCAAAACATAGACCAAACAGGCTTTACATCAAATGTAAGTCGATTTTTTAAAAAGTGCTAACAATAAGATCCCAGTACTTCTAAAAAATTCAGCGTCAAATATTCGTTAAATAAAAAGATTAATATTTATGCGAAATTTTGTACATTTATAATATTTATTTCTCAAAATTAACTCAGCTTTTGATATTATTAATTTTTTTTTACCAGCGATGATTAAATTTTGTATTGGGCTTATGGGATTTGTTCTGCCAGCAAATAATGTTATCACGTCGAAGGCGCTCGTCGATAAAAACAAATATACAAATATATACTGTCAAACTCTATATATAAAAAGTATAAACAGATACAAAATATAAAATATATACAGACTTTTGATATATGGAGTTTGACAGTAATAATTAGCAGCAAAAAATAGTGAATTCTCCCCCGATGCCACCTGGTAATTAATTCCCCCTGTGCCAAGCCATGCAGATTTTTTTGTATATTGAGCAATGTTGCCATATATTTGTTTACAAAAACTGACAATTTGTTTTTTTCGAAAAATTCTGCTCCTTCCAACCAAATTAAAGAAAATGTGATAAAACCATATTTGTATATGTTTCTTATTTAATTAAAATTTATTAAAAATCATCTTAAAATATATATAAGGTACAACAGTGTGAGAATTTATTTAAAAGTACTACAGCATTTACAAACTATATAATTACATATAAAAAACTTTTTAAAAGACAGTTTTAAGGAAGAGTTTAATTCAAAAAACCTTATAAAAACTTAAAAGTCATAATGAAATTTGTTTAACCCATCACCAACTTAGATTCTTTCTTTCCAGAATAATCTTACTGATTGCTTAGTAAATTTCTTATAGTTTCATAATTAGTTTCAGCAATTTTGCTATACCAGACCTCGCGATTTAAGAAAATTTAACGTTTTATTATTTTCACGTATACTACATTACTTTAAAAATGTTACAGTCCACCCTAAATACGGGCGTTAGGCACGACGTAATTTAGCGTCTAGTTTTTACGCTGTAATGAGTAACTTAAATAAGAGCGCCAACGTTGTGAAACGAACAGTATTGTTTACTTATCTTATTTGCTAAAAACCACAAAATTAAAATAATTAAGAGAGATAAAATCGCGAAATTGTATCTGTGGTATATACCACAAAAAAAAAACAAAAACAACACTTCTTTTGCAGCCAACTTCACTTTTTACGCGTATTTAGGGTGGACTGTAAGCAAAATGCATATGATCAGCTGTTGTTTGAAAAATTCCGTATGAAATAATGCCTCTTTGCTTTATTTCACAGCTTTGATAAAATGTTGCCTGAAACATTTCATATGTTTTTCTACAGTAAAAACAGAATACTACTTTTGCAACATTTTTTTCATGACCTTTTCATACAAATTTTTTATGCATGCAGTTTGACAGCATTCCGCGTGAAAAACTGAGCAGTGTACCAGGCGTAAACCCTGACCTCCTGTGTAAAATTTTTGTATATGTTAGATTCACTTTATTGGGAAACACAAGAAAACCAAAAATATAAATTTTATATTTGATGTAAAAATTATGTATAAAATTAAAAGTAACAACCAAGGCGAATAAATTACCTACCACCTGGTACCTAATTTTTTATATGTAGAGTTTGACAGTCGTGTATACCAGCAAAAAATACTGAATTTGCCTACGCTGCCACCTGATAAATTGATTCGCCATGTACAAAGATATCTATATCTGATGAATTAAATTAAATATTGTACGTTATGTTGTTAGTTGAAGAATGATCAAACAAAAAGAAACAAAATTTGTAGAAGCAAACTTTTTGTATCTAAACATCAAGAAAAGTTCAAAAGAAAATATAATAACTTGGTATTATTCTATGACAAGTTTAAAAAAGCTCAAATAAAAACCATTTCTTAAACTAAACACCAAAATTTTATAATTGTTTTTAATAAGTGCCTTGAATGAAATCGAACGTCATGTTTAAGTTAACAAAATGTAACTAGATTTTATGAATTATATGGCAACGTCTATTAATGTAGCCAGTCAACTATCTATCTATTATCTAGTCAAATAATATAAATCTATATTTTATAAACAAAAAATTTTTTGTAAAAAAAACAAACATGAAAATACGTTACAACTACTTCATTTGGGCTTTCACTCATACTCTATATGGCCTTACGTCTTGAAAATCAAGAGTTGTTCCCGAATGGCACCAATTGCCAATTAAAGCCACGTATGTTGCCTCTAATTATGTGTACTTGTGTTATTCGTTGAACATATTTTCTTGAACAAAGTATTAAAAAAGAAATTTTAAGTTTTCACTTATACTAATATGGGCTTATATCTCGAAAACAAGCGCAAAAATATTCAACGGGGCTTTCAAAAGCACCATTTATGAATTTGCCTTTGCAACAATAAAATTCCATGATGTCATGGCGAAAAATTAGAAGGTGGTCGCAAAGTATATCTATATCAAGTCAAAGCAGGAGTTCAGCTGAAAGTTTTTCGCTTCGGTTTTTATGTTTCTATTCCTCAAAATTTGTTTACATTTTCTAGAGCGCCACTTTCTTTAATAAAAAATTTAATACTAGGTAACCGCATCAGGACAAAAACAAGTGTATTTTGTTTATGTAAATTTACGAATAATATAAAAACAGAGAACTGAACAAATTCTAGTTCATTTCATTTTTCCTTTTGTGTCTTTCTGCATATTAAACAAAGTTCCACTCCCGCACTTCTTATCAAATATTTCTTAAATATTTTTATAAATTTACATACATACATATATTTTGATAAAAAAATACTATTTTTTAAAATGTTTCTCAAAAAAACATTTTCTTTTCAATAAATGTTGTTTTTTGTTTGTTCTAATTTATATTAACCTGCAATTGGGCACACACAATGGTTTATTTGCACATTCACTATTTAAACAAAATGAATTATTTAAATAATTTTAGCCGATTTTAAAATTAAAAATTTTTTTGTGTTTTTAAATGGCGCATCAACAAAATGTAAACAACTTTTGACTTTGGTTGGGAAAAATTTGTAAAGCAAATTCGATCACCTGGGCTATCAATTTTAACTAGTATTCAATTTGCCTTGGGTACTTGATTTAGCCGTGCTGTATACTATTTTTTATATGTAGTTTTACAATCGGTCTGACGGCGAAAAATCGCCGCCAACAGTTTGTCATTGACTTCGTTCTCTAGTGCACTTTGTGTGAAGGGCTATGATTTGCCTGGAAAACAATACGAGCATATAAACGAAAAATATTTTTCTGTACTGTTACACAGTTTTTTAAAACCTGTTGCAATGAATCAGGCAGATACAAAACATGCCTTAAGAAAATTGGAATTTCCCGCTTGCGTTAAAGAGGCTTTACCACGCATTGGTAAGAATGTTTATATGTACGTGTACATAAATTTAAGAAGCCTTTTAAATGGCATTGTAAAACATTAATTTATTTATTTTTGATAGAAAGCATTATAATTGGTCGCGGGAAACAAAATTTCATAATGCAACTGATATCAGAATTTGTATTCTTGGAGAGAAGCAAGGACACTGATGTAAGGAGAGGCCAATCACCACAAATACAAGGAAATATGCATTTGAATAAAATTCAGGAGTTCCAACTAATATTGGTGCTGATAGAATTTTTTTCTCAGCCAGGTCCAGATTCAACAAGAAACGCGGTCTTCCTATCTTTGTTTGGCACAAATTTAACACCACAACGCACTAAAATACTATGTAAGCTTATAAGCACAGCTGTATCTGGGTCAGTAGCACCACTATTATCTTCGGCTGGTACTTGGATGCAGCAAGTAGGTTGCACAACACCACCATCTTTAGAAGTGGCACAAAGCTTGATTAGCGACTTTATAATATTTTCTCGTAAAACTTCAGAACAGTTGAGACAATTACCTTTGGTTGTGCCGCATTTTGCTGCAAATTTAATGACAGCTGTAGCAGATTTATACTTGAATGAACAAAGAGGTGTTTTGACGGCGCCTCCGGAGGCTCTCTTGGATGTTTTTAGCGAATGGATAGCGGAAAATCCATCCTTATGCTTGGCATCACAACAGCCATTGGCGCTGCCGGTTGGGGCGATAGCTATGCCGGTTGTTACGCCGCTTGCTGGGCTGATAAGATGGTCGGTTTTATCCCCAATTGTTTCTAACCGCAACACTTATAGTAATTTGCACTTATCCTTACTTAATACGCTTTTGCAAATAGTAAACAATGTGCCACCAACCGCTCTTAGTGCTCAACATTTAGCTATGATAGCTATTCCGTTGAAAAATCATGCTGCTCGACTGAAGGCAGATAAAATTGATCCAGCTGAAAATACCGACTACCAAAAATGTCTAGAACGTTTCGCACAAGCTGTTCAGGTGGGTTTAAGTACCAACTGTGTGTATGGTAATGTACCTCAGTTGTTATGTACTCTCGAATCTTTACCGCCTAACAGTTTAATGAAAATTGTAATATCAGCTAATAAAAGTTTATAAAGCATGTCTACTGCTATTGTTAAAAATAAGATATCGATGTGAAATAAAACGACGTTTAAATCGCTTGTATGCATTTATTTAAAACGGTCTAAATCTTCGGTTTTGTTTAAGTGTCTCGATTTTTCTTTTATCGTCCTCAAACTTTCTCCTCAATTCAAGAATATTTTTCATTTTAGACTCTCTTATTTGGAAAGTATAGAAATTTGTCAATTCTTTCTTCTTTTTGCCCTCGATTTTTTCCAACAACTTGCCAATAACTCCGTCTTTTTGTTCAAACCCAGCATTTCTTCCCTGTCTTCCAACAGTTACCCATCCATCAGCATCCGCCTCAGTATTTTTTGCTGCTGCGGCGGCTTCCCTTTCTCTTTCATCGTAAGCTGCCATATATTCATCTAAATGAACCTTTGTCTTATTAAAATCCAGAAATTTTCGTTGATATTCTGAATGCCAAAACGGCATGCCGCTTTTAATAGTTGCTTCCCCAGTGGTTTCATCGAATAAATCTATACTAAACGTTTGCAAAGCTCTCTCTACACTATTCGTAGTCTTAAATACAATATAACCTACTTTAAATTTAAAAGGTGTTTCATTGTTGCTAAACTCGCCAACATTCTTCAACCAATTATCCGCTTCATCTTTTCCCGGTTTTTCACTGAATTTGACAGTTACCACTGTACCAATTCTGTTAAAGAACATCTTTAGACTATTTTCCGTTACATAAGGAGGTACGTTTAACAGAAACAATGTTCGTCCTTTTGGTTTATTAGGATCGATTAATCGTATAAAATGTTCTTTCATATATATGGTATGACAGTTTACATCGTTTGGAGACCTTCGTAGTATAGCAACTGCAAATGAGGCGAGTTATTAAATATAATTGTAAAAATTTAGTTATAATTTAACAAACCCTTATATCCATCAATTTCAATCATTGTTTAATGTTAATATTTCTCACAAACACAATATTCATCACCTTTTGCAAGAACTGTTTTTATAAGCACATGCTCAAGGTACTTTTATTTTACTAGGTAGTCTCGTCCGCCCAGCTGCATTGTATTTGGACATGTCAAAAGTTGTTTACATTTTACTACTTTTGTTTACGATTTTCAAAAAACACCAAGAACAAGAATATGCAAAACAAAGAAAGGCGCATCAATTCGCCTTGGCAAGCGTTTGCAGGGGACGAAGCCGATCGGCTCTTAGTCGACTATTAGCCGCCGATATATATTTAAGTCAGTGAGCCGCCGCCGAAGTAAGCGGCTAACATCGAATAAAAATGTTAGCCGACTGTGTCGGCTTAGCCCCCAGACAAAGAGTTACTGTATTTTTTATTCTCAGAAATACTTGTTCTTCATGTTTTTTTTTATTTGGCAGAAGTTATTATTTTCTGATTTTTATCTTTTAGATCGATAAAGAAAATTAATGTTATCTAATTTTCATTTGCTAAAATAATTGCTCTTTTATTTGTTTATTGTTTTCTTGCAAAAATTATTGTATTTCTTATTCTCTACAAAATATAATTAAAAAGTAAAATTATATTAATCAATAACTTTATGTAAGGAATGTTTGAAATCTTGGAAATTTCTAATAAGTACAATGATTTCTGCCAAAAAAAATATGAAAAAACAAGTTATTTCGGATAAATAAAAATCAAGTAATTATTTTTGCAAAAAATAAAAATCAGATAACAATTATTTTATTAAATCATTTTTAAAAAATAATGTGCCATTCTTCATCCCCGTTAAATTATTAAATCACCAACATTGATTATTGAGGGTGAGAGCACGATGGCCGTTTCGTTACCGCTTATTTAGCTCTTGTTTACTTAAAATATTTGTAAGAAGTTTCTTGAAGAGCGGTGATTTATTAATTTATTTGGCAAAAAATAGTACGATCATTTTTTAAATTAATTAATTTAATTAAATATTCCCGTGGCTTGTTTTGCATTTTAGCAAAAAAATAAAAATCGAACAGTTTTTCGTTTTTGACAACAAAAAAATAAATAAAAAATCAATAACAGAAAATTATTTCTACAAATAATAAAAAATCATAAATAAAAGACCACGAGCTGAGGATTTCGTTCCTCTGCCGGAATTAACATGGCAGCAAGAAAATCTACCACGTTATTTAGTTGCATTGGCTATTTCTTTAAACGAAAATAAACAAGTGCTACCGCTTGCCTCTCATAATGTTTTTCAAGTGGAAAGAGGACTTAACCATATTTCGTGTGACCGTCTAGATGTAAAAGAGATGAAAAGTGGTGATCTTTTAATTAAAGTTCCTGATGTCAAAACTGCAGAAAAGTTTCTTAACGCCAAATACATCGACTGTATTCCTGTTAAAATATCCCTACATAAAGCGCTAAATAATACCCAAGGCCGTATTTACTCAAGGAAAATAATGAAAATATCTGAAGAAAAATTGTTGGAATGTTTAAAGGATCAAAAAGTTGTAGAGGTACGTAAAATAAACAAAAAAGGAAACGGTGAAATTGTGGCTACAGGTGCAGCAATAATCACTTTTGACCTTTTCATCCGCCCTGAATTTTTAAAACTCGGCTGGGAAAGAGTCCCAGTTGATGAATATATCCCTAACCCTATGAAGTGTTTAAACTGCCAGAGACTAGGTCACACGAAAAAGTGGTGCAAAAGCGTTGAACAATGTCGAGAATGTGGTTCCACGGAAAAACATGAAGTATGCACTCGTAGATACTGTATCAACTGTCAAGCAGAATCCCATCCCTCTTATGACCCCGAATGCCCAACTTTCTGGAAGCATAAGTCGGTTAATTACATAAGAATATCTAAAAAATGTACCACGCGGGAAGCGTGGAAAGTTTTTAATGATAACCCCACTTTACATATGCTTCAACCTGTTTATAGAAACGGCAGGAAAAATCCTACATACGCACAAATTGCAAATAATAAAACTACAACTAAGCAAAATTCTACAGTAACAAATTCTTCTACACTCAGCAAAACCAATCAAAGAGATAACCATGATAAACCTGCGGTTAACGCAAAAGAAGCATCGCACAACTCTTTTTTAACAACCATCATATCTCAAACAAGTGATAACAACACAAACTTTACACCTCAAGCAACAGAAATGCAATTAGACACCATTGAATTACTTGATGGTGAAGAATACCTACCAAGCATACAAAACTCTCTTTCTAATAAAATCTCTCTTAATATAAACCCAAATAATATAAAAATTACAAATGCAGCAGCTAAGGTAAATAACAGTAGTAATCATATTTCAGAAGATGATAATATTTTCAGTGTTAAAAAATGCAGCAGCTCTGACTCATCCTTAAATGATTACTTTCTTTCAAATTCAAATAAAGACATAACTGATGAAATGATCCTTCAAGATATAAATGATGGTTTAGGACTTAACACGCCACGACGAAATTCATGTGAAAATACATTTAACGATGATTCACCATGTACTCAAATGTACAATAATTTTCCGCTTCTTAATGTTTTAATTACTCCAAAAACATTAAAAAGCACACAAAAAAAGCCCTTAAAGGGCAAAAACGAAAAATAAACTTTTATGATTTTGGACCTCAACATCACAATTCTCCAGTGGAATGTACAAGGCTTCATAAACAACAAGTATGCTCTGGAAGTTTTGGTTGCAAGGCATAAACCAAACGTCATAGCACTTCAACAGACGCATATTATAGAAAGAACTCTGCATTTGTTACATTTACCCGGTTACCAATTATTTAATCACAACAACATTAATTATGACTATGCAAAATCGGGTATTGCAGTCCTGGTGAAAACAAATTTGAATGTTACAAGGCATATAACATCTACAGAAAACAATGTTAATGTAACTGCATCAATTGTTGAAAAAACTGATCCCCCAAGATGCTTTAATTGTAATGTTTTACTTGATGTTCCTCATTTGCTTACAACGTGTCCAGTATCGGGGATAGGCCAATCGCTGAAAGTGATACTCGATTGTGCGACTACCAAAAACATCATGAAGTTAAAAAGAGGTCTGCAACAACACAACATTCTGGATGTTTAGGTCAAAATTTCATTTTTTTTTTTTCAATTTTAATTATTACTTTTAATAGTTTCGTTTTTTATTTTTATCAAAATGTAAATATCTATGCATAATTTTTTTCGGCATATCTTTTGTAATACGAGCGCATATGGTCTTGTCACCGGCGCCTTTTTTCAAATATTTTATGAATTTATTCTGTAAAATATTATGTAAATAAATAAATAAAATAAGATTTATTCCCGGTAAAAAAGAATAAATAAACAAAAAGCATACGATCTTAGCAAAACACAGTTGAATATTATCAAAACAAAGTGCATGACTTGCCTGCACTACCGCCGCCGAAAATCTTTTAGTGTATACCAGCAAAAAATACTGAATTCGCCTACGCTGCCACCTGGTAATTTATTCGCCTTGGTTTGTAGTGTTATAATTTATTCGCCGAAAGTTTGACAGTAATAATTTGATTCGCCTTGTATAATTTTCAACAAATTAATTATGAGAATATTGTTTTTTTTTTTGTTAAATTTGTTTTAAAAACGTTCTAGTTATTTCGTTTTAGAAATCAAATGAAATTATACAATCATACAATTAAGCGCGTACTGGATTTTGTTCCAGGTAAAAAACGATTTGGTTTGTATCGATTTTTGCCAATATTTTTTTGCTTGGGTGCTGCCTTGGAGTACTCTATGATTAAGTGGACTGTTGGCGAAACTAATTTCTGTAAGAAGTTAAAATCTTTAAAAAATTGTAATCTTTAATCCTATTTTTTAGACCGAACTTTTAAAAAACGCCAAGCTAAAAACTACGTGGAAGAGAAGCTAAAGCAAAGCGTTGCGCAATAAACGTATATTATTAAAGTTAACTTGATTATAATGCCTGCTGGTGTGTCGTGGAGTCAGTACATTAAGTTTATGTCCTGCGCCCTTATTTCAATGATGGCTGGTGCACAACTTGTTCACTTGTATTATAAACCACTTGACGACCTTAATTTGTATATTGATCAAGAGCTAAAAGAAGCTAATTCATCAGAGACTATAAAATTAAACGCGAATTCAAAAGCATGACTTACAGTATGATGTTATAAATAACGTTTTAATCTTATCTACATACTTTTTTTATTGATATTTGTTTATTATATTAAAAGATGTAAAATCAAAATACAAATGCCATTACGAACACCTACATATGTATAAAGGAAAAAATAATACTGTGTGTCAAAAGAAAGTAAACACCTTGTATTATTTAAAGACATCTTTTATTATAAAGAAAAATAGTTTAAGGGAAAAAATTTCGTAATTTGTTTATAACTAAAGCATAACTTAATACGTTCAAACAGTAAGCAAATAATTGGAGATATTAGAAAATATTTCACTTTTCCTTTAAATCTAACAATTTTTACGCGTTCAATGGGATTGACAAAAAACATAGATGTTTTAAACGCTCAATACATTGTGTCGAAACATCGATGTAATCCGATGTCTTTTTTGTTTCTAAACAATCGGAAAACATCGATGTTTTCTTTCGATTCATCGAAATGACAAATTGTCTAGATTCATAGAAATTGGAAAAGCAATAAGAGTGAAGATATATTGTCTGATGAACTTTCAATTTATTTGAGGACTCCTGTTGAAAGACTGAACGAAAATCAGTTTGATATCTGGAAATATTACAAATCGCAGGTGATGACTCATTAAAGAAACAGAAACAGTGAAAGTCTTGCTAAATTTTTATTTCTAAACAGTATTGAGAGATGTAAAATAAGCTTAAGATTTTTCGTACATACCTATAATAATAAATAAAAAAACACCAAAACTTCAATAATAAATAATTAAAAAAAACAATCTATGTATAAAACTCATCGATGTGTTTTATGAAATATCGATGTACATATGTGTGTTTGCGATGCATCGCATGGAAAAAACATCGATGTTTTTGTACAGTGTCCATTCCTAAAGCGGCCTAACCACGATCAAAATCAAGGTACAAGGTAAAATAAATGTACCTTGATCAAAATATTCGTCCATCATTATGGTAGTATTTTGAAAATGTATTAGTACCTATATGTTACACAGACGAGGATAGATGAAAAATTAAAAAATTTAGATTTTTGGCATGCTGAATGTCATACATTGATGTGTGTATGGTGTTTGTTTTTCAAGCACGTACAAATTTTGCATTTAACAAGAGATTCAAGTTGTGCGGTTGTCAAAAATTTAGGAAGAAAACAAAATGTCTTGGAATTTATCGAAGTTTACCAATCAATGCACACATTTTGGAACGAAAGTAATTTAATAGAATGATACAAATAAAAAACACACTCCGAAGGGAAACATAAAAATTTAATATAAAAAATAAATGTGATGTGCACAAATTTTAAAAAAGAGTTTAAAAGAAACAATTTTTTACCACTCTTTTAATTATAAAATATTTTTACTACTTTTTACTTTATTTTTTCCTAAATAATAGCTGTTTTTGTTTGTATGGATGTGCGAATGTTTTTTGTTAGTGCCATTTTCGCAATAGAGAAAGCGCGATGCTGACATCACAAAATCAAACTAAAATGTATTTTTGACTGGTCATTCAACATGTGTACATCAAAGCGCGCAGCACACGTACACGAATTTGACAGCCAGTATCAAGGCGAATCGATTACCAGGTGGCAGCGTAGGCGAATTCAGTATTTTTTGCTGGCGTACACCACTGTCAAACTCCATTTATAAAAAATTTGTGTATATTTTTTATATATGGAGTTTGACAGCCGTGTATACCAGCAAAAAATACTGAATTCGCCTACGCTGCCACCTGGTAATTTATTCGCCTTGTTAAAATTGATAGCCCACGCTGCCACTTGGTAATCGATTCGCCTTGAATTTTAACTAGTATTCAATTTGCCTTGGGCAAGGCGAATCAATTACCAGGTGGTAGCGTAAGCGAATTCGGTATTTTTTGCTGGTATACATTATTGTCAAACTCCATGTATAAAAAAACATATTCTCCTACGCTGCCACTTGGTAATTGGTCCGCATTTTTTGAAATTCACAAACAAAAGTAGGAAAATATAAACAACTTTTGACATGTCCAACTACAAACCAGCTGGGCGGACGACACTACCTAGTAAAATAAATGTACCTTGCTCGTTTTCTTACCCACAAAATTCAGAATTGTTGCAAGAAAACTTGACGTGTGTAAACTGGGTAAATCCGTACACTATTGAACGAAAAGACCACAGTTAAAGGACCGAATCATTCCGTTCACTTGAGTGATCCGTTTAATTTAACCCGTTCGTTCACGAACGACACAGCTCCAGTTTTAAACAAATTGGCTGTTGTTGTTTTAATGCTGTGTATGTGTAGGCTTCATTAACTTGATATAATATATTGTTTTTCTTTTTAAAGTGCAAAAGTTGTGAAAATTTAAGAAATGTTAAGAATTATAACCATTAAATTATATGGCATAAAGACAAAAAATTGGTAATTTACTGCAAGAAAAACGAGAAGAGTTAGGTTTCTCGTAGGACTGCCAGATAATTTTAAAACTTCATGAGGTTGTTGTGAGAAAGTGCTTCCCTTGTTTGAGATTTTAAAAAGTACTGTTTTTTCTGCCGGTGTTCTATCGCATATTATCTTGGTGTTTATCTCAATTGTAGTCCCATCGCGCTGAAAAACATTAAAATTAATCTTTAATTCTGGCAACCGTTGTCTAACTGCAAGCCGGGAAATATAACTTCTTTCACTTACAAATTGTATGAATAAAATCACATACCTTATCAATAAGCATTAAATTTATTGTTATTGAAAAATTAAAATGAGTAAAACTACTGAAAAACTCATAGATTTTTCGGGACTGCACGTATCTTTTAAGGTATGTATTCAGAGGTGCTACATCTGACGTTCTAGATATATTTTAATATTTAAACAATAATTTCTATTGACAAACAGGAAGCATTAAAAAAGGCATTTGCAGAAAATGATGTTAGAATTTTGAGAAAATCGTACGATAGTTTCTCGCACAATTCCGACCATGACAAAAAGCCACCAATGGACCAGGCCTTTAGAGAACTGTTGATATTTGAAATGAGCCAAGAAGTTCAGTTAATTGGAAAGTTAGTAAAACTTTCTGTTGATGCAGTTAGGATGGAAATTGTTTCTGTGACTATACCTGTGGTGTTGTTGGGTGACATTTTTGAAATTGTCACCTTGGACAAGTGTGAAAAAATTTTTAGTTACGTTGAAGAAATGGTAGAGGTATGGAAGGAGGAAATATTTTTTTCTTCATGCAAAAACAATATATTGCGGATGTGCAATGACCTCTTGAGGAGACTTAGTCGAGCTCAGAATACAGTCTTCTGTGGAAGAATTCTACTGTTCCTTTCAAAGTTTTTTCCGTTTTCTGAAAGATCAGGTTTAAATATTGTTTCGGAATTTAACCTGGAAAATGTTACAGATTATGGCATAGATGGAAAAGACTTGGACGATACCTTAGAAGATATTGAAGATATTCCCATTAAAATTGATTACAATTTATATTGTAAATTCTGGTCTCTACAGGATTTTTTCCGCAATCCCAACCAATGTTATAGCAAAGCTTCTTGGAAAATGTTTCAGACGGTAAGCTTACATTTTACTTTAATTTTCATCTATATTCTATTTTCTAATCTCTGCAGCATGCTACAACAGTTCTAGAGTCCTTTGCAAGTTTTAAACTTGAAGACATACGGACTAGTTCCTCGCAGGAGGACTGTGCCGATGATTTTAGTGAAAAAATGGACGTGGACAATGAGTATAGTATCGATTTTAAAACTGCTATAAACCAATCAGTTCAAAAAGTCGACAATTTCTTTGCTAAGTTTTTAACAAATCCTAAACTTTTGGCTCTACAGCTTTCTGATACAAATTTTCGCCGGGCAGTTTTAGTCCAATTCCTTATTTTGTTTCAGTATCTCCAAATTACTGTTAAATTTAAATCGTAAGCATTTATTTTCTATTTAAATATCGGTTGTTTTTTAGCTGCATGAGAACTTAAAAAATGTCTGTTTAGTACTTCACCATTATTCTGCCAAATGAAAAAAAAAAATAATAATGTAGACTTCACTAGCAAAAATAAGAAAGTAAATTGTTGTTTGAATGATGTGTAAGACTTAAAAAATTAACGACCTGATGATTTTTAAAATTAATGTACAAGTAGCAAAATATATAAAATAAAACACCGTTTTAATCAATCAAACTGACGTCAACCATAAGGAAAAATTAAAAAAACTCTAACTACCAAATAGCAAAAATATGTTCAAATAGTTTTTTATATTAGGTAATTTTTCGTTAGTTAGTTCTAACAAATATTCTTATTTTTATAAAAATGCAAAAATATCAGGCATGTCACAGAACTCAATTCCGATCGAAAGTGGTTTCAGTTCCGTAAATTGCTTCTTCAGAAAACTAAAAACGAAAAATTTCTTCGGAATGAAACCACTTTCAAATTTGAAAGTGGCATTTAGTTTCTTTAAAATTTTATTATTTGCGTTTTTTAAATTTACTTTTATGATGTGTCTTATTTATATTAGCCTTGTTGTTGTTGTTTATGCAAAATATTTTCACATTTAAATCGATCGGAATTGTTAATTCGGAATTAAAACCATTCCGATCGGAATGTGTGACATGCCTATATATTTATAAAAAAAACCAATACACTTACAAAGCTAAACAATTTCTGAACCACTAATTTAAGCTCTTTTAAACTTCTTTACTGTGTTTTTAAATTAAAGAAAAATAAGAAACCAATAAATAATCTTTTAAATGCCAAATACTTGCATTTTCGTCAATGTTACAAAAATTTCGTTTTTTAAATATTTGTTTAACAAATTATTTTTTTGCTAACAAAATTAAAAAACAATTGTTTGACTTATTCTTGCTAGTAAAAATTTTGCTGGCAAAACTTGTTATAAATTTTATATCTCACACATTTTCACTCTCTCGTTTCAAGTTTTTCGAGTATGGGAACACGTTTCAGCAAAAATTCTTAGGTACTGAACAGAGCTAATGATAATACAAAACAGAAATATTGTTGAAATGAATTTTTTTTGTTATGATCTGGTTGATAATATCATGGCATTTAAGCTGGATTCACCCATTGTTTCCGAACAATATTTTTGTTCCGAAACATTTTTTTTATATATAGTTTGACGTGTTTCTTTTTGAGAGAGAGAGACACGTCAAACTACATATAAAAAAAAATGTTTCGGAACAAAAATTTTGTTCGGAAACAATGGGTGAATCCAGCTTTTTTTTAATTAATTTAATTATATATGTATATCATGCAGTGAAAAAAACACCAATTATTGGAGTAAAAAAATATGTTTTTTTAAAAAGTTTGAATCGATTTTAGAGAATCAAATACATTGACACCAGCGCAAACTGAATTTATAAAAGAAACAGAAACCAAAGTTTATCAGCTTTTAGAAGAAACACCTCCTAATGGCAAACGTTTTGCGCGTACAGTCAAACATATGTTGGCTCGGGAAGAAATGTGGAACAATTGGAAAAATGAAGGATGTAAGGAATTTAAAAAACCGGAAGAATCGAATATAGATGAGAATCCTCCACCTGCAAAGAAAGAACGTAAGACCTTAGGTGATTGCTTGACAGAGGCGAATAGGCAATCGAAATTTTTCCTGGGAAAGTAAGTAATTAATGAACTATTATTTATTTGTTCTAAGGTTGGTCGGATTAGTCAAATATTTGACCATAAAGGCGCAACTTTTGTTTTTAAAAATGTTTATTTAATCTTTCCTGACACGCATCATTACGAATGATGATTTATAATTTAATAAATGTGATATCTTACTTTTTGAGTTGGATCTTACATTTCTGAATAAGTATTTGAATAGGACACAAAATTGTTTCCATGATTTAGAGATGACGTCTTTTAAATTTAGTGCGTGAGACTTTATTATATCGCTGGTCTCATGTAAAAAGGCCCTAACTCACATATTAGTGATTTTACAAAAGGTAAAAGACTAGACTAAGATCAAATTTAAATTTCTTAAATCAGAAACATTTGACAACTTGAAAAGAACATTTTGTATGACGGTTAGTGCCCCTGCTTTTTTAGTTATTATGTATTTAAATTAAGGCTGACTTCCAAAACGTCAGTTGCCTTGTATTCGAACAATGTATTGTGTTTCATAATGCCGTGGTACTTAATGTTCACAATGTATATCATTCCAAAATGTCGCAGACAAGTATTAAAAACGTTGCAACAAGATTTAAACATCGCAGCAAAACTGTATACAAACTTTGTATACTATTTTGAAAGTCAGCCTAATATTGCATATTTTAAAAAGTTTATACAATTTTTATTTATTGCTTTTTATTTTTTTATATTTAACATATATTCTAGTGAAGTCCTAACTCGGTTATGGAATTACTCTCCCGATAACCTGCAAGCGTGTAAGAGTGAAGAACGAAACTTTCTACCGCAGGTAGAAACGTATTTAGAAAGTTCTAGAGATAAAAATGATACATCTTTTGAATGGCGAGCATTACGTTTGCTAGCTCGCCAATCTCCACATTTCTTCACATTCATTAATTCACCATCATACAAAATATCCGACTATTTGGAAGCTGTGCGTAAACGTTTGACTAAAGAGCGTTTAGATGCTGCTAAACAAGCTGCTGCCAATGTTAATGGTTCAGCCACAGAAAATACTCCAGTATCATCTGAATCAAACGAACAGGAAACTGTTGCTTTGCAAGATCAAGAAAACGATCAGGATGGAAATGAAGAAGGTGTTCTAGGAGAAGTGGAAGAAACTAACGATTTAGACAGGGCAGACGAGGATAATGGCCATTCCAAACTGGTAACGGCATCAAAAGAACAAATAGAAGAACTTGCACCGCTAATAGGAGACGATTGGAAAAAATTGGGTAAGAAATTGGGCTACACAGCCGATGAACTATTGTATTTCGAGACAGAGCACAGTGATCGCGATGGTGGATGTGTTGCAATGCTTGTTAATTGGTTTGCTGACGATGACGATGCCAGCTTGGACAATTTAGCATACACCATGGAAGGTCTAGAAATTAATACAGCTGCTAAAGCTGTTAAGGCTTTAATAGAACGTTTATCAGGAAAGGTCTCCATTCGAGATGAAGGCGAAGATACGGAAATTAAAATGTATTCGACTAATTAAAAACAATATATAATTTTATTTATTTTATTTTTGTTTATTATTCCTAATGAAATTTTAAAAAGGATTTATAAAATTTGTTTATCACATGTATAGGAGAAAATTACGCATTATTTTTTACGTATAATTATAAATTGTTAATAAAAAACAAACAGTAGAAAATATAAAATATATAAAAAAAAGTCTGTTGTTCTACATTTTTCTAAAACATTCAGAATCTTACTTTATCGTAAACTAATCGACAAAATAGTTTTTAAATTGATATTTCAAATACGTTTTTTGGTCGGTTTTGGTTTGTTATGCTGCATATTGACGCACTTGGGAATATGACGTTCCGCTGCCGATTGATTGAACCGCCTACTACAGTGAGGACATTGTATATAATCGGGATTTTCAGATGGAGGAGGTGGGGGCAAATCGCTTAGTTTTCCTCCTTTTGCTAAGAAAGCCTGCACCTTTTTTGCCTCTCGTATTGCTGCTATAAAATCTTCATGCTTTTTTCGCCAATTACTTTTCTTTTCGACAGGCTTTTGAGACGTATTGATTGCACTCGGCAAGGCTTTAGATGTAGTAGAGCTGAAAGATTTACCTTTTTTCAAATACTTTTCAGCTTCAGTACCTTTAACTCGATGCTTGGATGCATCAAATATTTTCCTTTTCTTGCTCGTCATTTTTCTACAAACTTCTTCGTGTTTAACTAAACGTTCTTCGTTAAAGTGACGTTGGCAGAAATGACAAGAAGCCATGCCAATTGGAGGAGTACTTATTCTTGGTGGCGGTTTTACTGACTACAAGAATTTTAAAAAGCAATTAAAACTTGATATCATAAAAATAAATTTAAATTACTAACTAAAACAAATGTTGCCGGTCTAGTGCTGCTGGTTTTATTCCCGACGGCCTAAAAAAAGAAACGATTTTAAACATTTTAACAAACAAATTTTTTCTTCAATACTAAATTGGTTTCTTTATCTTGCACTTCATTAACTTTCGACTGGGTTTGTTTCGCAAATCGAATCTGGAGTATACGTTTAGTTTTTAAATCGAATTTGTGTATTTTATCTTTCTTCCGACTTAATTATCATCGTTTTAAAATTGAGTTAAACAAACCTGGTCGAAAATCCATTTTTTCTACACTCAGCTTTTTTAGTTGTTTCTATACAAGTTTTCGAGACGAGTTGATCGCCTGTAATACAGAAACAGCACATAAGAGCGAACATAATTAGGAAACAATCACTCAATATTTTAAATTTCAAGTGCTTTTTCATAGAAGTATGTTTTAAAAAAATAATTTACATTTTTGAAAATATGACTTAAGAACTTTTGAATTCGCTCGTGCATTAATTGCAATAACGACCACGTATTAAATCAGTTTCAGTTTTTATACGATGCCACTGGAATATTAAATTGAGTTAATTAATTTTAAATTGAATCGCGCTATAAACCCGATCAAAATTATTAAATTCGATGGCCATGAGAATATTATAAAATTTTATAAATTATATTTGAAAGAATCAATCATAATTAACGTAGATTAACAGAAAAGTTAAAATAGGAAGTTGAAGCCTGTCCTGTGTAAAAATTGTAATTACCGTTATTTTATAATCAAGTTTGTAATATACATACATACATATATGTATTTGTTGTTACTTAAACGAAAATATTTCTTTACCTTAATATTTTTATTTGTTGTTGTTTTAAGTGGTGGTGATTTCGTAGAATTAGCTGTTTTCGATATTGTTGACACTCTACTGTTATTAGTCGGAGTTTTGTTTCCCGTTGTCCTGACAGCTACCGTCGTTGAAGGCGTTTTCTTTGTTATTACAGGATTCAGCTGGATGTCCTTTGTTTTAGGAGAAATCTTCTTTTTGATCACAATGGTGCTGTTTAATATGCTGCTCTCATTTTTAATATTGTTTTCAAAGTCAGAATCATTCGTTGTGTAGGAACCAATGACACGTGTGTTGTTCAAACTGAGCGATGAAAACTCTTTGGGAAATGTTTCATTGTCTATACTGTCAACATCATCAAAATTGTTTTGGAACACGTTAATATTTCCATTCGATATTGAATAATTCTTGTTTAAATTGTTGTTGTTGGTAGTTGTGCTTTGCATTGTTATGGCATTAGGAAAACCTGGACGTCTTGCAACGTTTGATCCACCACCAATACGTTTATTGGTGACTGGCTGTTGCGTGTTATTCCTTGCCGTCACAATCGTCGAAGTGGTGGACGTTGTTATTGGTCGCAACGGATGACTTCGATCTATACCAACACCGCGTCGACGATCGTCAAACATTTGTCGCACCTAAAAAATAAAGTTACTAAAATTTTTAAGCAATTCAAAAATTCTCATTGTCCTTAATTCTATTTTCATGTAATAAATATAAAATTAAGAACAAAGAAGAAAAAAGAAATGTTTGTTTTAATATTTATATTATTTTTTTTTTAATTTGTACCTTTCCGCTGCTTGTGGCAGTTTTTGAAGACTGAGAATCATCTCCACCTGTCAAAGCCATTTTCTTTTGTTCACGTTCCAACTTTTGCTTTTTCTGGAATTTCATCTTTTAGTTAATTTATAAAAAAACAAAAACAGAATAGTTGTGTATTTATTTTAGGAAATAGGTTAAAATATTGGTGTTGTTAGTATAAAAAAATAATTAAAAATATATAATTTAAAATTGTAAATATATATGGTATGTATATATGCATATATGTACATATGTATGCATACATATATAACTTTTTAAGGGCAAATGTCCTATTGCTTCTAAAAGTTGTCTGCCAGTTCACGATTTACTAAATTTAACTGGCAAAAAGTCCAGATTTAGTCTCTTAGCTTTTTGCGAAACCCTACATATAAATTTTTTATTAAAAATGCTGTGCCTTTGTATTTCATCAGTTATTTCTACAATTTAATACTTCTGTAGTATGTATGTGTGTGTGTGTATTCACATATATTTTTTTATTATTGTGTTAAAAAAAGAATTGTAAGTTGAACAAGTCGTTAGAACTAAACATGATTGCGATAAAAATAAAAGCAAATTTTTATCATTCACTTTTCTGAACGCAACAACAAAGAGCAAAAATTAAAATAGATAATCTAGAAGGATAAACAAACAGCGTAATATAGACTGTTTTAATCACATGAATACATTCATACATCAGTACTAGATCCTGTTTTTATACTCGCATATATAAGTATTATTTGATTGTTATCAATATAACACTGTAGCTGCTACACTTTATATACGCACACATACATATGTATGTAGTTAGTTCCGGACTCTATTCGCTTTTTTGGGTAATTTTTCCAAAAATAAAAAAATTTGGGTAGCTACAATTAATAAATCTCAACTGGAAATGGAAGTATTCTAAAAATTTACCATTGAAAAGTTTGCCACTACTACATACATATATTCTTTTCGCAAACACATTGATATCTCTTGTTTTAAGAAGAGAGATGGAGACTCTTAAAATTTTATTCAGGAACTGTATTTAAAACATTTGCTTAATTCACAAAATCCTGTATGGTGTATTTTTCTGTTTATATGCTTGTGAACACGCAGAACTGAAAAAAGCTAAATTTTAAATTTTTTATGCGAAAAGTATATTTTTGATATGCTATCCATTTATTCTTTTTTTTTTTTTGTTAACAAATTTTTAACATCAACAATACAAATATCTTTTGTTTATTTTCTTCTTCTCAATGTGATATGGAATTCACATGTAGTTGATAACACGATTATCAATACAACTTTTCAAAAACATGCAAAATAAAAGTGTATTGGTGTATGTATTGAAGTTTTATATGAAAATTTCCAACAACAATCATACACTATTGTAATTTAACTAAACAATACACAGTATACACGGATACAAAGGGTTTTGTGAATTAATCAATTAATGTTCTATGAAAACTTGTTTTTTAAGCTTTAAACTCTGTTTATGTTTTGCTGAAGAGGAAAGGTCAAAATGAAAAATCGTTAACGATAAGTAAAAAGATGTGCAACGAATTTTTAATTTTCAATTAAATTGGCATGTTATACCGCCCAAAGACATAAAGTCCATCAACATAGTCATAACGTCCATTATAGGAATATTTAAAGGTATTTTATATAAAAAAGATGAAACGTTTTTATAAACTGGCTTGCAGGAAGACATTGGTAAAGGAAGCCGGTGTTGTTTTAAGTGCGGACATTATGACACTTTCATAAGTGACACTATGTCCATAGTAAAAACGACACTACGTCCATGGACATTATTCATAATTCATTAATACGCAAGACAATATTTGACTTTTAGCAAATAAAAATGAGCCAGGCGAAGAACTTTTTAAGTCAGTTGTTGCTGTACTAATAATTTTAATTCATCCTCTGATATATAGAATATTTTCAAAATATATATTGCGGTTGGTAAAACCTCCAGGTGATACTATTGCGGGAAAAGTTCTTTTTTAAACAATTGACAATTTTTTTTATTTTCATATGAGCTGCCTCTTTAACTTTTTCGAAGCACTAAATATCAGGCGAAATTGCTATAGATACTTTTTTCGACAACTCCAGTAATTTCCACTTTTTCGTTTTCGAAAAGTATTTAGGACGACTTTAGAGGAACAATTAATTGGCTTTTAATGTCATTTGGATCTACTTTTTCCATCAGCTAATGTAGTTTTTTTTCTATATAAAGGCTTTACTTCTACTTAAATACGCCAAAATCAACTTTTTGTCGAAAATTTTTTCGAAACGAAGTTTCTACAAATAATTATTACAAATAATAAAACAGTAACGGGGTCATTTCTGTATATGAAATAGTTTTTTGTAGTTTTTGTGTTGGTATAGATAGTAATCAAAATGGAATACAAAACACTTATTTTTGGAATTTTTGTCTTTCTGTCCATCTGTCTGTCGTGAAAACTGCTGGAAGGGTTTGAATAAAATTTTGTGTGGAACTTTCTTAGAACCTTGGTTCAAATATAGAATAATAATAATAACAATTTGTTTCGTGAAAATAAAATAATTCATATCGCAGAGAAAATAGAGATACAAATATGGAGTCACCCAATTTTATCGGTACAATGATACTCAAATACGTTGTTAAAGTTCTCTACAATAAATATTTAAAAACATATTTGTCTAAATTTTAATCTTAAGAAAATTATAAACACGCGGACAAAGTCGTAGCACTGCTAGTAAAAAATAAAACACTAGATCCAAAACTACAAAGTAACTAACTTCATATGGCCTTAAAAAACCGATTTTTAGTTGCTTTCTGACCTAAATATTAGGTGGGATCCCGTTCTTTCTTGGTAAAGATTTTTAAAGGTAGAATAAACAACAATTATTTTCAATTATAGAAATATACCCAAATGTACGGGAACACTAAAAACCAACTTTCTATTCCACAACAAAGAAAATATAAATACAAAAATTTATTTGTTCATATTAAAAAAAAATATTTTGTATGCTCTTACATTTTAAAGGTGCGGTCAGAATGGACAAATATTTGACCAAGAAAATGTTCTTTGTTCCTACTCAATATAAGAGAGAATGTGTCACATTTATTAAATTATAAATCGTCATTCGTAATGATATGTGTCATAATAATAACATTTGTAACAAATAAGAGTGCTATATTCGGCTACGGTGAATCTTATATACCCTTTACCATGTATGTAAATCTAGTTTAGTGAAGTAGCTCCTATTAAAAGTTAAAATATTGTAGTGACAGAGAATTTAAAAATAAGAGAAAAAATATTAAGTAGGATATATTATTTTACATAAAAATGTCATTGGCTCCTAATGGATTAAACGTTTAAAAAAAATTCCTGAAAGATCTTTGGAAAAGATTTTGAATGATACCCATATTGACAATCGAAATTTTTTATTAAAATTTCAGAGGACCATAACTCGGAAAATAAGGGGGAGCACCAGTTTTTTCTCTTGTTGTTTTTGTTCCTATTTTTCTAATCTCTACCGCTCCACATATTTGTTTCTTTAATAGGAGATAATTAATTGTTCCAAATGATATGGAAAAATAAGAGTCGGGCGTGGTGTAAAGCCCACTACCTAGAGGGAAATAGATCGATCTTGGTGATTTTCAATATCCTTTTTCAACTCTTTCGAAACTATGTTTGATTGATTGGCGTATTTAAATTTTCTCTAGCTCACCTAGTGCCTTGGCTCTAGATTGATTTCAACACTAACATGGACAGACAGATATCGCTCAATCGATTATGCTATGCATAAGGACTCGGAATATATACACTTTATGGGATCGGAAATGGATATTGTAGAAATTACACACGAAATGACAAACTTAGATGTGCCCTGGAAAAGGGTATAAAAACAGTGGTTACCCTCTTTCAAATATTTGACTAATCTTCCCGCACCTTTACACATTTTGGAAGCTTAATTTATTAAATTTAAAAAAACACCTTTTGTGGGCTTTTGCGAGTATAAAACATAACGTATGTTCACCAATTTTACTAGCAGAAAGTAGCAAAAAGAGAAAAAAGCAGAAAATTTGCAAAATACCTCTCAAAAAAATAAAGAGTAAATAAAGTTTTACTGCAAAAATTGGCAAGAAAATTGCGGTGGCTACAGGAATGTCGAGTCTTCAGAACTGTTCTGACTAAGCATTGAATAGTACACAGTGATATGCCTTAATTTTTGTCGCTTTCCTTTACACTACTAAATAAGTGAAGCAATAGGTGCTTTACCATACTCAACTTTCGGATCCTGCGGGATCCCTATTTTACCGAAAACTGTTGCCGCATTACAGGTTTAGATTAAGGAGAGAGCTTTTGAGAGAATAAAATTCTTCTTCTCCACGAAACAGCCAAGACTTTTTCTTTGGACAGATTGTGTAAACGCAAAAAAATCAGTTGATTAAAATGTAAACAATAGCAAATAAAAAAAATTATAGTTTCTTGGGCTTAAATATCTACCAAAAGTCATATTTAAAAGTTTTATCTCAAACAAATAATAAAATAAATTTTAGGACATACATACATATTATGTACATATTTGTATTTTTGTTTGATCAACTAAATGTATATTTTGCTTGACATCTTGCTTTGTGATAGAAGCTTTGTTTCTTGTGTTCCCACACTTTTGAGCATTTTTGTCTTTATTTGAGAATAATTTATGTTTATTCTCATTTTACCGAGCTTTACTTTGAATCAAGAAATACACAATTCTTTCGGCATTTACATACATACTTACATATGTATGGATGTATTTATATATTTTAATATATGTATTTATTTAAAACATTTAACTTAATAATTTTATTTAAATTTAAAGTAGAAAACATTTATTATATGTAGATAGTTACATGTTCATATGTTTCATGTACATAAACATCTATTCACTTCACCTTTAGAACTTTTGCATAACTAAGTTAAGAAAAAAAAACTTTTATGCACCAACTGTTTTCTACAGATTTATGTTTACGCACCTACGCTTTGTTGTTGTTGCATGTAAATAACAATTTAAAATAACTTTTTTTCTTTTTGAGCAAGAAACGAAAATTATTAGTTTGGTTTTCTTTGAATACTTAAAGGTTGCCATGGTTGTGGGTACACATTTTATTAAAGGGTTGTTTTTATGCATTCCTTGATATGACAATTTTCGTTTTTCAAAAACAAAAAAGATGTTTTTACCCTTTTTGGAATTTAACTGTCTTTAGCAAAAAGTAACAAAATACAAAGTTTTATTTTTGAAGACTTAACACTTTAAAATTGTCTTTTACATATGAATATAACTTAGAAGGTTACACGAGCACTTAAAATCTAGAGATGATTTTCAGGAAAACACCTTTGCATTAGAAAAACATTTCCGTTCTTAAACTATTGAAAGTATTAAGATGTTTTTTTATATATTTGACAAGAGTGTCTTTATGATATGAACTCAAAAAGGCGTTATTTAAATTTTAGTTTCTTTTTAACCTCTTGTAATGGCTTCTTAACGCTTGACGTTGTAAACAAAATAATTAATAATTCTAATCTCAAGTAAGAAAAAATCGTAGCGATCAAAATAGGGGTTAAACAGCAAAGGCTTGCAAGTTGTTGACAGGTTAATAAGGTAACTCCTGAGTGTGAACATGACAACAAATAAGAGTGCTCTACTCGCCTATGACAAATCGTTTATACCTTTCACCATATATGTATAACCGCATGTACCCTACTGCAGATTTCCCGTTAAATATCACAAAGTTTATCTGTTCAAAAAAAGCTTTTTTCGAAAATTTCAAGATTTTCTTAGGGTTGTTGTCCCAACTTAGTAAATTAAAAGGTTGCTGTATCAAGAATACAAACGAAAGTTAAAAAAAAGAATATGCCGAATTTTATATACCCTTCACCATGTATGTAAATCTAGCTTAGTGAAGTTGGGAAACAGATAATTAAAAAATAAGGTGCTACATATATATATAATTCAACATAAAAATGTCATCGGCTCTTAATGGGTTAAGCATTTTTTTTAAATTTTTGTATTTCTTAAAAGATCTCTACAAAAGATTTGAGATGTACTTTTCTATAAAAAGTTCAGAAGCTTATTACTCTGAATATATGGGCGAGCGCCATTTTTTTTTACTTGATGATTTTTTTTTATTTTTTAATTCTCTTCCATCCATATATTTGTGTTTTGATTGGATTTTTTCCAAATAATATGGAAAAATAAGAGGCAGGCGCGGTGTTTTGCCCGATGTCCCAGGGGACATGGACCGATCTCACTGATTGTTATTAGCGAAATTTTGAAAACTATGTCTGATCGATTGGGTTTTTTTTTTTTTAATTTTCCTTAGCTCATCTAGTAACTTGACAAGGTTTTAACTCGAACACGGACGGAGAGACGGACATCGCTTAATCGTTTTCGCTATGCATAAAAATTAAGAATATATATATATATATATATATATATATATATATATATATATATATATTTATATATATATATATATATATATATATATATATATATATATATATATATATATATATATATATTTAATGGGGTGGAATGTGAATATTGTGGAAATTACAAACGGAATGACAAAATAATAATGACAAAACCAAAGTTTAAGTGCAAAAAGAAATATTTGTATGTGTGTATGTATGTACATAAATATGCTATTCTACGATACGGTTTACGATCTTAAAAAATGTTTAAATTAATACGATTAAAATTGTGTTTAATAAAACTGTCTTAAAAGTTTAGTTGGCTTACCTGCATTTCGGATAGTCGCGAGTTGGCTGTTCTATTTTGTGACGCCATCGTAAAATGCGTATCTTTCTACGTATATGATCACGTTGCCTTCGTTGCCTGCTTGCGTTGATTTGAAGCTTGAAACTGGAATTCTTGAAGCAATATGGTAGATATGAGCTGTGAATAAGAAAAAATCAAATCAACTGGTTGTGTGACTGTTCAAAAATGACTAATTGCGCTGAGCGTGAGTGTATGTAGGTAGCGGTAGTTATGCAAAATTCATGGCAGAGAGAGAGAGTACAAACGTTATTTTGGTTTTTATTCAAAGACGTTGTGTTGTGTGGGTCTTATTATTTTAGCGTTTTTATAATTAAATATTTAAGTTTGTATTGAATTAGATTTACATACGTGAGATCGGGAAAGTCAAATCTTGATTTTTTAGTTTTGCCAACTGCTTGTTAAATTGCTGTTCAACAAAATTTATATTTGTTTGTGTAATTTTTTATGACTCACTTTATGTTTGTTTATGGTATAAGTTTCTTTTAAAAGTCAAATACAGCTGCTGTTTGTTTTATTCAACATCAATGACTTTGTTGCTCGTTTTAATTTGGGATATGATTCAACTTGTAACTTTCTGACTTTGTTTAAAGCTATAAAACATGATATAAGAAAAAAGATGTGGGACAGAAACAATTGATCTAATCCTTAACCAAAATATTTAGACAACTAAAAACTAAATGTACAAAAATGACTATAAACAAAACTATCTTTCAACACATAAGCACCGAGTATAACATTAGAGTGCTATATTCGGTTATGCCGAATCTTATATACTCTTCACCATATATGTGCATTTCTATAACGACATGTACATGTACATATAAATATGGACAAGAAATTTGCGTCTACCATTACATTTTTCTGTTGAAAGAGAGTGATTAATAATAGTGATTGTTTTTACTACTTTGTTTTCCTGCTGATAGCTGTCTAGGGTGGCAAACCCTAATACAAACTTACAATTTCAAGTAGTAAAAAAAACAACTTATCTGCACGAATTCAAACAAAAGTTGACAAATTAGAAGCAGGCGTTGTGTTTTGCTCGCTGCCTCGGAGGACATGGACCGATCTTTGCTGATTTTCAATAGCAAATTTTTCGAAACTATGATCGATTAGCGATTTTAAATTTTCTTTAGCCCCTCTAGTTTCTTGGCACGGTTGATTTAGACACAAACACGGACGGACATCGCTCAATCGACTTCGCTATGCATAAGAACCTTATGCGGCTGAGAATGGATGTTGTAAAAATTACAAACTTAGATATACTCTTTTTCAAAGTGTTAAATGGGTAGCTACCAATGTCAAATAATTGATTACAATAATAAAAATACGGAGGCGTTAGAGAAGGGAGGTAAATATAAACACTACATATTTACACACATATGTATGTACATTAATTAAACTACAATTCTCTGTAATTACGCGAATAGTAATACTTTAATTACATGTGGGTCGAATTGACTCTATTCGTTTAGTCAGCATGATGTATTGTTATGTTATTGACGGATGATTAAATATAAGATTGATCTTACCAAAAAAAGCAAAATTGAAAGTGGAGCGAGCGGCTTATGTTTGCAAAGCTTCTTAATTTTAATACCAAAAGTTTGTTTTTTAGTTCCTTATCTTATTGTTTTTGCTTAATTTTTATAATTTACAAAACCGCACAATTAAAAACTGAGAATACAGCGAATTTTTGACATTAATTAAATGAAATGTATGTTGTTGATGGCAAGCAATTGAAAAAAAATATAGAGATATACTATATGTGTGTATGTATTTATGTTATGACATATTATTAAACAATTGACACAATAAGTTGGGAAAAAGAAAACAAACAAAAAATATTTATACACATACATACACATAAATATACACTGCTGCGTATCTGAATAGGTCTGAATTAAGCCTGTCAAAATCTATTTCTTAAACTGCCAATTAATTTGGTTTTAAAAGTGATGTCCACGAATATTAAATATTTATGAATTCGTGAAAGTAATAAAGTTGCACTGTAAGAAAAGCTACGTAATTTAAAATCAAATCTATGACTTTTTATGATATAAACAAACGAACAAATTATTATATAAAATTGATTCATTTAATAAAAATTGACTTCAGAACTACTTTATAGTACATGTTGTAAAGAACTTAAATGTGAATGCAAAAAAAAAAACTTTCTTAAGACCTACATATTTTTGAAAAGTTAAGTGGGCAATTAAAATGTTCTATTAAAAGAACAATGAAACAAGTAAGAATGTTATATTGGCTTCGCCGAATATTACATACCCTTCACCATATTTGTGAAACCACTGCACTAAGTTTTTCTATTAAAGAAAAGCCTGGAAAATTTCAAGTTTTGCTTAAGGTCGTTGCCCTAGATAGTGTATTTGTTGTGGTGAATTAGTATTAGAGGTGAATAAGTAGTAAGCACAACCACCTGAAGGAATACAAACAAAAATTGAAAATTTTGAAGGCAGGCGTGAAGATTTGCCCGCTAACTCAAAGAACATGAACCGATTATGCTGATTTTTAATAGCAAAATTTTCGAAACTATCTCTGATCGATTGGCGTATTTAAATTTTTCTCGAGTTTATCTACTGCATTGAAAAAGACATCGCTCAATCAATTTCGCTATGCATAATAACACAGAACTTTAAAATTAGATTTATAAATAACTATTAATAATAATATAATTGGAAAAATACATAAACATTTACAAAAACTAGGACGCAATCCAATGACGATTTTAAGGAATGTAAAAAAACAATGTAAAAATTATAAATAAAAAAACAAACACAAAAAATTTCATTTCATTTTATTTTGTAGTTTCAAATTAAAAATATTCTCTCCTACTTTAAATATTGTTCCAAAATGGCGTTGTAGCTGTCACACTATTAAACAAAAAAGATGCAACAAACATATAGTTTTAATATGCTTTTTAAGTTGTACAGATCTAATAAAAAGACTGTCACACACATTCACTTTCACTATCATACATGAATTTCTGATAGATTCTACCACTTAGTTTAATAGTAAATTAAGACTTTAAACATTAGTCCTAAAGTCATAACAATTAACATGCTAATTTTTGATAGTAAAGCGTTCATTTCCTTTTTTTACTTTTGGAAGGATAATTTGAAAATTTGAATTTTACTCTCTCGTTGCTAATTTTTAAAAGTTACTGAAACAGTTACTGAACACAGCTATAATCTACTCAAAGAAAAAAAGTCTGTTCAATAACTTAACTGCAAAAAGTAGCAACTATTAAATAGTACAATTTTTAAAGTAAATGAATCAGAGTACACAGGAAAGTATAAAACCAAAACCAAGTACAAGGAAAATTTGAAAATAATACTCCAAGTAACCAAATAGCAAAATATGTCATAAAATGTTTACATTTTTTTTAAATTATTACATAATTTTTACCAGCGTTTATGATGTTTTAATGCATGATAAATATATTTTTTGTTTGCAGTTACTTCGAATAAAAATTCTTATTGTGATTTATGTGTGAAAATATTTACATTAAAAATAATTTAAACTTCATACATGTGTTTAACTTATTTACAATGGCACTTTTCTTATTAAAATTGCACCGAAAAAATGTACATTAAATGTTTCATCACTGCCTTGTTTACTTTTAATTCTTAAAAATAGAAAAAAACACTTCCAAATTTAAAAGATTCCTAAACAAATTTCTGTTGTTTTAATTTTAAGAAAAATAACAAAAAAATTTTTATAATCAAATACTTGCATTTATTTCAATGTTTTTAATTATTTTTTTAAACATTTTGTAAGCAAATTATTTTGCAAAAATAAGTAGAAGAAGCTGTTTGGCTAATTTTTGCTAACAAAAAATTTACTCCCACAGTTTTTGCTCTTTTTTCACCCACTTCTTGCAAGTCTTTAAGTACGTGAACAATTTTTAACTACTGAACAGACCTAAAGTCTGGATTCTTTTGTGTCAGAAGGATGTTACTTTCTCGAAAGCTGTCTCTTTCACTCAAACTTCCATTAAGGGAACAATTTTCGGTACGGAAACGGACCTTATACACATATACACAAGAAGAAAAAATGTTAACCGAGTCTGAAAAATTTTAAGATCATTCGATTTTGTATGTCTTATACATTGTGTTTCGAACGTCTTTTCATTCGGATCGAAATACAGAGTAAGCCCCCTGCATAGTAAGCCTTCTACCATACACAAGAATTAGAGTTTTCAATTTTCTGGATACTTAGCTTTCGTCCCGGCGTCATCAGTCTTTTTTCCTCTGTATGTTCGATAACGGCCTTGCTTTTTAAAGATTTTTTAATTAAACACTTTTAAATTTGTGAATGTTAGCTAAAACTATATTTAAGCACGGGTTTTTTTCATTTAGTTTATTAAGAAACGTACTATGCATGAATAGCTTCTGACATGAATTTAGATATGTTCTCCCATATTTTCCCACTTAAACACAAAATATTTTAGATATTACAAAATTTATATATACAAATTGTGGGAGCTTGGAGCTATGAGTTTTTACTAGATCACTTCGCCCAGAAGAATACCGTTTTTTGTCGAGCTACTGCCATAATCTAGATTTTACCCTACGTTGCTTCCAGTTGTATTTCTGGGGTAATTGTTTTTTTGAATAAATTTTAGATCTTGTCTGCCCATTAATAGTGGACGTCACTGTAAAGAACATTGTACTTCAGAAAATTATTAAGTACAAAATTAAAGACATTGCTCGATGATCACAACAATAATTTTAAATGCTTCGTCAAAGAAACACAAGAATTTATTAAAGTTTTATCTCAAGTCACAAATCGAGCGATATTGCACATTTTCTACTACTTTAGTCAAACTTTTGTTAAAGTTTTGTTGATGTTTTGCTGTGAATGTTTCTTGCATCTCCCCAAAGAATTTTTCTTGCCTTATTCACGTCAAGACATGACCAGATGGTTTTTATAAGTGAAAATAGAAAACGTTTTGATCCACAGCAAATCCCCACAATGCACAAGACAATATTATAATTCCTTGTGGCATTAAAAATGAAAAACTACTAAAAATCGAAAGGTATTTAAAATATTCTTCAAGTGGTGCTGTGCTTGTTTGGATGTTGAAGGGTGTGTTGTTTAATTTTTATAAAAGACATTTACCAATGCAAACATAAATATACGAAAATATATACAGATCTTCATTAAAAAAAATTTAATGCAAAAGCACTTGTTAGCTTTTTGACTGCTTTAAAGTTCTGTTTCTTTTTTCTCAAATAATTTTTTTAAACAAATTAATTTATTTCTTCAAATATGTCGGTACTATATGATTTAAAAACTACAAACTGAAATAATGTATTATTACTTTTTACATATCTATATGTGTATGTATGTATGTATGTATGTAAATGTATATAATGCTAATAAACTCAAAGCTAATTAAAGCTTAATTTGTTTGCGTAAATTTATTGTTTACTAAGAGACACTTTACAAATGTTGTGTTTGTCCAACATACCGTCGACAACAGCTGACCGGTTGAGTGAAAGGTTTTTTTTTAATTATTTAGTTATTCAGCACGCAGAGCAGACTATTTTGTTGCCGATTACTTAGAAGTTTATTAAAAGACTAACTGAGGAGCTAATAAGCACTCCACCAGAGTCTCCAACCACAAGTTTTATAAAAGTTCTCATATACAAACATATGCATAGGAAGCTATACATGTACATATTTAGAAACATTCATATGTAGATGCTAAATGTGTGTTTTTAAAATAAAAAAAGACAGCCAAAACACAGAACTTAACATGTACATATCTCACTTTGTCTTTCAGTTGGCTTAACTGCTGTCTCGTGGTTAACCTCTTAATGAGAAACTCACCAACCAGTGCACAGTGGTTTCCTTTATATGAACAAGCGTTAAAAAATTTACATCTCCAAAATTGTAAAAGCTGGGGTCTAATTCGTCAGCTCATAACATGCCCAAAGAAGTTCCAGTTTGCAAGTTTTTATGATTGAATATTTAGAACTGCAGCCATTTAATCTTTAAAGGGTTAATTGGCTTATATGAAGATTAGTTTTTAAAAGTTTTGAAATAATCTATTTCAAGACGAAAATTCAATAAGTAAATTTTTATTTCGATTAAATCCATTCGAAGTATACACTGAAAAAAAATTATATTTAATAATTATACAAAGTTACATAATGTAATATTATGTTTTATTATAAGGTATTAAGGTAAAATAAGATATAAATAAATATATTCCAAAAATTTAATTTAAAACTCTTCGATTCGGGTTCCAGAAATAAATAGACCTGAACTTTAAAAGAGCCTATTTAAAATATCTGTATTTGTAGCAATGCGCAATAGTTGTCATGTATGTTGTAATATAAACTGTTTTATATTCTTATTTTTTGATTATGCTGTTTTCTCCAGGAATTCACATATTGACTCTTATTCAAACCTGATCACTTTGGCTCCACGGATTAATGTTTTGACTTTAAACAACCGTTTATTCCTTATTGTGTAGGTGTGAATTATTTGGAAGTTATGTCTAGAAAAAAGAAAGAAAGAATTAAGAGGGTTCGATCATATTTCTTCTCGGATTTCTACTTGAAAGTTTTTAAAATTCTAACATTCACTACACCCTTCATATTTAACTCAGTTTAAATTAATTTTTTAAAGGCACTAGATGAGCTAGAGGAATTTAAATACGCCAATAGATCAGACTAAGTTTCGAAAATTTTGCTATTGAAAATCAGCAAGCGCGGTATATGTCCTTCGAGGCAGCAGCAAAACATCACACCTGCGTCTAATTTTTCCATATCTTTTCTTCAACTTTCATTTGGAATAGGATTAAATACAGCAGTTATTTTCAATTACTAAGCTGAGACAACAACTCGAAGCAAAAAACTTTTTTGAATAGACAAATTTTATGGTAGAAACAAATTTCTTATGCCGGCACTCGAACATTCTTACTTGTTTTATAAATGAAGTTATTAGCACGTAAACTTCTGAACAAATATTGTTTACGTGCCTTCAGAACATTTTTATTAAACTTTTATGAACAATTATTGTTCTGTTGTTGTTATAAACATTTTTATATTTGAAATTATTAAGGTTTTTGTAATGGTTTTAACAAATTTACTTACAGCGTGAAACATACTAAATTTATACTCTGCCTTTTGTTGTAAGATTGTTGCTGTTATCTATTAACTTAAAATGTAGGTAAATAAAGGGTCATCCAAATGTGACGCCTAAATGTCAGCACTATATAATTTTTACAATTAACATCTTTTCAAATGACATACGCTATTTTGTTTTATTAGAAGGTAGTACAGTTTTAACCATGGACAGGTACACATTGCAACAACTCGTTTACATCATTTAAAGTTATTATGAAAATGGGCATTCTCTGAATGGATGGATTCGTCAATAAGCAAAATTGTCGTATCTGGGGTGATGAAAATCCTCGTGTTATTCATGAAAAATTTCTACACCCACAAAAAGTTACTGTTTGGTGTGCATTTTGGGCAAATGGAATCATTGGGCCATTTTTCTTCGAAGATGATGCTGGAAATGCTGTTACTGTGAAGGCTGAGCGATACCAATCAATGTTGAGAGACTTTTTATGGACACAGTTGAATCATATTGATGTGTCTGACGTCTATTTCCAGCAAGACGGTGCTACATGTCACACAACTCGAGAAAACATTACGCTTTTGCGATCAAAATTTCCTCAACGTGTAATTTAACGAAATGCAGGTGATCTAACACCATTAGATTTTTTTGTGGGGTTTTTTGAAAAGTCGAGTGTATGCTAACAAGCCACAAACAATTAATGATCTAAAGAATAACATTCAAGTTGCAATTCGTGAAATAACACCAGCAACATATTAGAAAGTCATTGAAAATTTGGATATTCGGATTGATGTCTGCAGACGCAGTCATGGTTGACATTTGAATGATATTCTATTCCACTTATAATTGTAATGGATCATACTTTTAATAAAAAAAACAGCTTGAAAAAAATGCAAATGGTTTGTGTTTTATTTCAAAGAAACATGTAGGCGCGTTTTTTCGATGACCCTTTACATCAGGCAGCTCACTTTTATAAGCTTTATTCTCTTCTTAAGTTTTTACGCCATAAAGAAACAAAATCAAATAACACATTTGCGTAGAATCATTTCCTTGCAACGGAAGAAATAATACTTTAGCTTTCGGAGTAAAATATCGCTGAAAAACGCTGTTTGTGGAGAACCCAGTTTCGCTTTGTATCCAGTAGCAGGAAATGTGTCAAATACTTGTTCCAAAATCTGCCTATTGAGCATGAAAGTTTTTAATAAATAAATTATATATTTGACAGGACTTGAAAACTTATTGTTACTTTTATTAATGTAAATAAATTAAAAAAACTCACGGTCGATGTTCTTTAATCCATAGCAAATTGCTTATAATCAAACGAAACACAAGAATTGACTAAACTATAACATTTATTAAAAATACTCTCTAAAAAATCAAATACAAATTTAACAATATAATTTTTACTTAAAATTAACTACTCTTAACTCTAAACAAATATGAGTTCTTTTTTCAGTTTAATATTTGTTTCATTTTTTTCTAATTATATAAATTTGTTACAATCCTTTCTTTTTTTTTTTTTTTTGTTAAAAATTCACGCAAATCTAGTGGTTAATAAATGAAAAAATCGCCACTAAAACCACACGATGCTTAAATCTCGAAATCAAGTGGTAACAACAAAATTTACGATACAAATAATAATTAATATTTTATTATCGTTTTATGTCAACTAAATAATTATTTTTGTATTCATAGAAGTATTTTTAATTTATAAAAGGTTTATTAGCAAATTTTGTATGGAAATTCGTTTAATAAAACTTCAATAAATCAACATTTTTCTATTTAATTTTATACCTACCGATTTATTTTTATTTTTTTATTTTTTTTATTGGGTTCAGTGAGTAAACTTCTGTCGATTCATTCACTACAGTTTTAACAATTTTGTAGAAATTGTTTTTGTTTTATTTTTTACGTTTAACTTACAATAGTTTTTGTTATTTCTGCTGGTGTACAGTGTAATTTTAAGCGTACATTTCTTTTTAGCGATGATTGTGTGGTGTTATATGTGTATAATATTGTACATGAAATAAAAATTATTTTATAACAATGACATCAAGGACAGTACAACAAGTAACAACACGACTTTTATTACTTTTATTTATTATTGTTATTTAAATATAGGAAAACTAACACACATACATATATATGTATTCATGTATTTATGCATATACAATAGGTATATATGTACTTATATACATATACCACTATCTGTCAAAAATTCTCATGCTCATACAAAACGTATGAAGCTTTTGTTATTGTATAGAAAAAATAATGACAATTTAGTTATTTTGTGTTCGATCTCGCGATTTTATATCCATTTCTTATTTCTAATCATGGATTTCATTAATTAAGATAAATGAAGATTGCAGTCCCAGAGACAGTGTAGACGCTCCTATTTAGTTATGTCATTTCAGCGATAAAGCTTGGCGCTTGGTGCTTATTTATTTACTTATTTGTCTGTTAGTTGAAAAAACTGTGTTGCAAAAAAAGAAGGTAAAAGTGAAACAGGTAAAAAAAAACGTAAACAAAAGAAAAGTTAAAAAACAATTTATTTTTAATATAAGAGTAAATTTAGAAAATTAAAACAGCGTCAAGGGTCAGTCAAATTAAAATCCCAATATCAGCTGATGCTCACTTAAGTAAAACTGAGTATTGCTCAATTTCTTTAGGTTTGCAAAAGGTTTTGTATTATGATCCAATGCTTTTCCATTGAAAAGTTTGTATTAAAACTTTTTAGCATAAGAACGCCTCCAAAGCTTGAATAATTTAAGAAAATCTTTACTTAAGAAATACTTTCAACGAGTCTGAATAACATGAGCAGAAATGCATAATATTTACTTAATTCTTCTAGCAATTTTTTTTAACCTAATCTCAAATTGGTCAACTATAGTTTGATTAAATTATTTTTAATCGCGCAACTTTTGCATTTCCTTTCTTATTTTTTAGTTGAATATTATTGCGCCTACCAAAAATTTGTAATTGCATGTGCAAACTACAAAAAGAAAAATTTTTTGAATTTAAGAATATAAGGTAAAAAATGAGCGTGCAAATTCATACGCATTTGCTAATTTTCACAGAGAAAATATTTACAACAATTGAGAATTGGGGAATAAGGAGAATGAGTCAGAAAAGCTTATGAAGGCAGTCGAGCAGAAAACTGTAATTTTTTTAAAACTAAGGCTAATTAAGTTGTAACATAAGTATTTTTTTTTTTAATTTTTGTTTCACATATAGAACAGAAACATAATTTACTAGACACAGTAAATTTCCAGGTGAGAGCAGTTCGGCAACTAATTTTTTTTTATATATAAACTTTTCTGATCTTGAATGTTGGTGTACATAAAAAAACGTGCATGTATAGCAAAGCTTAATAAAACATGGTAGACCTTCATTATTTAACGTCATTGAAATTTTTTAGTAAACTTTACCAAAATTAGTAGTCACGCACTAGTTTAAAAACATATGTCCAATGTGAGCGTACCTTAGTTTAAAAGCTTTGTAATTAAGTATAATTTCCGTGCAATTATACTACAAATATATCCAGGTTAATTTTAATTAGTTGTTTTCTTTTTGACAATGGATAGTAATTTTGTACATCATTTTTTCACAAATTATCCATTTAAGGATATAAAGTAAATTTGATACAATGAAAAGGTTATAAAACGTTGAACTCCATTAGAAACAGTATTGTACAAAAAAAATTAAAATTCGTAAAGACAAAAAAAAACTATTCATACATACATATAAAAATAATAATTAATTCCGAACGCTATGTCCTGGATATGATGTCTCTTTTTATAATACAATTTTACAACAAAATTAACTGTTCAGAATAATATTTTTCTGTCCTCAGCTATGGGTTTGATTAAAGTGCTGACATTTTAAATGCTAAATAGAACGTTTGTTTTATTAAACAAAAGGCAGAAAATTTTACAATTTCTATTTTATTTTTCATAAAAAATTTTGAAACCTGTTTGCAATTATTTTTCTCAAAGGCTTTTCTAATAACGAGAGCAAAGAACTTTCAGATCAGACAACAGTTTGAAGGCCGGGTTATATGTAACAATTAAAATTATTGTTATTTGAAGCTTTCTTTCAATTTTTCCTGCAAGTAAAAGTGAAGCGTAATTTCAAAATGCAAATTTATCAACAAAAAAAAAAAAAAAAAAAAAAAAATTCTATCCACATCATTTATGTGTTGTTTTATTTTTATTAATTATTTTAAGGAAAACATCTAAATATCGGTTAACCAAAGTTGTCTGAATTTTTTAAATTAAAAATAAAAAATAATATTATTATGCGAAGAAATATTGCAGTTTGAAACATATGGCACTGATGGATAAATTGTTTTTATAATAGAATAATAATTTTGAAATTTTCACTGTTAAAGATTTGAAGCTCTTTAAAGGGGAAAACAGTACTTGACAAATATAAGTATGTATAAATGTATGTATGCACACATACATGTATTTATACAAATTTCCTAATGTCAGACCAAACGCTTTAATAAAAAAATAATAAAATATTCATTTGTACAACTTATATTTCAATTGCTGTCCTTAACAAATGTCAAATGAATGGTGTGAATGTGTGAATCTTTGGTTTTCTTGAAAATTATTTTTAACGATTATTTATAAAATATAAATACCTTAATTTTACACATCTATCTACGAAGTTTTAGTTTGGGTTTTTAAATGTATTTGGAAAACATTAATGTCTTAAACTACGGATGCGCAAACAGCGTTTTATTTAGAAAAGCAATATACATATATCGTTAGCTAAAATGAAAAAATTATAAATTGATTTTTTATTGCAGGGAAATAAGTCTTGCATGTAGACACATATTTCAATAAAAAGACAGACTTAATTTTTTTTTTTTTTTTTTTGGGTGTTACATGGTTTTTCATTTTAGCTTACGATATGTATAAAAAATTTTATTATAAATCATTATATCTACAATGTGTATGATGTTCAACTGTCTTTACTGGTTCTGGTGCAAGAAGATCAAAATAAAAGGCCATTTTGCCATTAAAATATTTGCTTTAGTTTTAAAGATATTTCTAATAAAAATATTCTTCACTACCTATTATTTATTGATTTGTGCTAAATACTCTTAATAAATTGCCGGGATAATATCCATTACAACAATCATGGGTGATCATCACCAGGTTCTTTAAAAACTAAGGTTGAACAAAATTTTGGTTAATAAAATATTATCTCCAAAGAGTGTGCATGTTTAGTGAACTTCACACTAATTTCGATATTGTTCTTAATGCCCACAGGGTCATGTACTAGAAAAAATTGATTATCATAGCTGGCAATTCCGTTTTAAGCCTTGTCGTGAATCTGGGACTATTTAAACTTGCACTGCATCGTTATTGGCCTCTGTTGCACTCTAGCAGCCAGAGGTTCTTTAGCACTCTGGGGTTTCTCCATAGGTTGAATATTATTTTTTTAAACCCGAGTTTTCATTCTCTTTTTATTATTATCTAATAATCATAAGGGAGATTAAGTATCCTTCCTGAAAATTCTTAAGAAGCTGAGTGTTAAGCGAAGTGAATTGGCTTTGATTGAGTATTTAAAGTTTTTTTTTACTATGTTTGCAGAAATTAAAGGGTGGCATTTTGAAAAAACTAAAACAAAGTTTGACATTTCTTTGAGCAACGCTCTAGGCTGATGGGATTGATTGATGTTTTTTTTTTAACAAAACATATAACATCCGTTATGGACAAACAATAAAATATGTATCACAGCAGGGAAAACATATCCACATGACTATTTTGCCAATTTTATTGCTAAATTCACAATATTTTTTTCTTAATTATAGTTGCTGTTTAAAAAACAATTTTAAGACATTTTTAACTTGGTTATCTTTGGTAAATATAAACATTTTTTAGGATTCTTTTAAGAATCGACTTGCAATTGTTTTCAATTAAAGAGAACGTACTATTTATGATCCTGAGTGTTTTGTAATGAATGAAGAAGGTTTTGTTATTGCTTGTCAGATTATTAAAGTTAATTTAAGAAATATTTAACTTAAGAAATTTGCACCTAGAAATCCAGTGTCTTATTATTTACATATAAACGTATAAATTAACAGACTGCGAAATCTTTAATTGATCTTTCATTCGCTCTTTTTCAAAGAGATAAATAAAAACAAAGTAAGAAAACAAAAACAAAAAAAAAACAAAAAAGGAAAGCCCAGCAACCAATATTTACACTTTTAAGTTTTCAGCGCCTCATTAAATTATCTAAATCATATTGCCAAATTCTGACCAGAGTCATGTCGATACTAAATTTTTATTTTGTTTGTGTTTAATTTATTTTCTTAATAAAATGAATGCATTTTTATTTTCATCCAATGAACACATTTCATAAAGGCAGGTTTATCAATTGTTTTTGATTAATTATTTAAATAAATAATTATAGGCGTGGTTGATAATTGATATTGGTTAACAATTTACAATATAAAAGATATTCTTGATTTTGTTTTTCCTATCGTTATGATTCCATTTCACACATAATAACGATTTTGTGTTAATCCATTCAAGAAAGTTGGTCCCTACGCCCAAAATTTGATATCGTTTGATTTTATTTATTTAAAAAACAAAAAAAATATTAAATGATAAATAAATAAATTAATTTGTTTTCGTTTATTTATAAAAACAGTGATTGTCGGAGTGTTTGTTTGCGCATCCATTTATTTAATTTTTTGGCTTTATTTAATTTTAACTTAAATATTGATTTATTTTTAATTTGCATTTCTTAAATATTTCAATCAATTCTTTTAGTGTGAGTTTTGTTAATTTTTTTCTTTGCTTTTTTTGTTTTTTTTTTTTGTGTTTTGTTTTTGTTTACGTGAAAACATATAAAATTGTTCATTAAGTCTATTTTGTCTACCTTTTTGTTTTTTTTTTCACAATCATACGTATTTAATAACATTTTTGTTTTGTATTTCGTTTTTTCTACATCTTGATGCCACTTAGATTTTTTTTATTTTTTTTTTTTGTTTTCTTCTTGTTAAAGCCAACAATTAATGCTCTAATAACAGACATTTATTTTTTGTTTCTTCTAATTTTTTTTATATTTAACGTCCTGACGACAATTGCTTAAGTCTTTTTAGTCTACAGAAAATGTTTGTATATACAAATGTTTTTATTTTTTTTATTTTTTACATTTATTTGTACAATTTCTTTCTTTTGGATTACTATAATATTATTAAATTGAGACACATTTTTTCTTTTTATTCTTTTTATATAAATGTATGTATGTGTATTGTTTGTAGAGTATTTTAGCATTAAATAAAAATTATTATTATTTTTTAATTTAAAATTTTTCTCATTTATATCGAAAGTATTAAAATGTGTCATGTCCTTAATTATTTATTTATTTATTAAGTCTGTTCTGTGTTGAATTGAAACCTATGTAAAACAATTAGTGTTTTTATTTCGCAGCTTTATTCATTTGAAATTTATATAAAAAAATTATGGGTTAAAACAGTTTCATATTTTTAAAAATAGTCAATAACTAATTTTAAGGAAAGAAAACTTCTTAATCAGAAAATAAATTATCTTTCAGAAAATAATTAAGGCATTAAGCCTTAAGCATGAGGCAGACATTGAAAGAAACACTCTTGAAAATATCAACTTTAGTTAAAAAAAGAATAATAAAACGATCAACTGAATAATTTAAAATTGGCTAAAGCATATTTTAATTTTTAATAAAAATGCTGCAATGCATCATAGCGCACACTTAAACAAAAAAAGAATCCAAATTGTTTTTCGGTTGCATAGGTTTTGTAGTTTTTCTTTTAGTAGATGTACCGTTGCGCTCCTAATAAGTTTATACTTTTAAAATTATCAAGTGTGTGTTATAGCCTGGTTATTGATAAAAAGTCATTTGAATATAATTTTCGCCAAGTCTGCGTGTTATTTTTTAAAGATTCTTGCACATGTTGTTATACATACATAACGAGTGAAGGGTACACAAAATTCGGCATAGCCGAATATAGCACTCTTACTTGTTTTATTCTTAATATATAAAAAAATGTTATTGATGCCACCAGAAAGTCGTCAAGATGTAATCGATTTTAAGGTTAAATTCATCAATCGTCAAGTTGTTAAATTAATAAAAAACAAAACTCGCCAATATGACGTAAAATAGTTTAATCTAACACCTCTTCTTGTAGGGTATAATCCTTTTTGGGATTAAAACAAAATAATTGCACAATGCACACTATTTGTACAAACTATTAGTTTTTTATGTTTCGCTCAAGCCTAATCTATTCTGGGTGTTACCAATGGAGAGTTGGCTTATTTTCGCCGTTTCTAATCCTATCTAGCGAAAAGGTTTAGCCGCTTTTTTACCCCACAGATATTTTTTTTGTTAGCAGTGAAATCTTCATGTGTATATTTTTTAAATCCTTACATTTTTCGTAAGTAATAATTCTTGTGGTAACGAATATTAACAAATATAACAGCATAAACTTAATAAAATAGCTTCTTTTTGAATTTGTAGAGAAGCTTCTGAATATACGAATGCAACAGGCAAATCTCAAATTGAGTTTTTCAATTGGACTCTTTACTGTGGTCATGCGCAAACCTTAAATGACTTTTCAGCCAAATTTATTGATTAATTTAATCAAGAATGGTTAATGAGCTATTGAAAGCTCATGTTTTTATATGTGTTCAATTAAAAACCAAACGGGAATATTTCATACAAACAGTGTCTATTGCTTTATCTGATAAAATAGAGCCAAAAGGGGAAGATTGGTTTGATGCACCTGTTACGTAAAAATTTTGAGTTGGAAATTTTTTTAATATTTTCATTAAATCCTAATTTAGCCACTTTATCATCTATCATTTGAAAACCTTGTGTCAGACTTCATACAGATTTAAAAGATCCAAAAAATCATGGTCGTCATTGCTATCACCTGGCAAGTGCTTCGCGTCGGGTTTGTTTTTTAAATTGTGGAGTTTTACATTAGGTCAACGGCCAAAATAAATGAATTCGCCATTTCCTCTATATGCATATAATAGATTCGTATTATTTTGTTATATTTAATCTGATTTTTTTTTTCTACAACAAAGTTTCAAAAAATAACGTTATATTTTGTTTTTTTGTTTTTTTTTTTTTTGGTTTTTAAATTTATACTTATGAATGTACAATAAATATATTTTCTAAAAACATAAATTTCTTGTCTAAAGAATTTGTTTTTTTGTTTGTTTGTTTGTTTGTTTGTTTGTTTGTTTTGTAAATCGTGTTTTTGTTTATAAATTGCTAAAAAATTATTAATATTATTTTGCATTCATTATTATAATAAATTTGTTAACGATCTAGAGGTTTTGTGTTAATCTCGGAATGCTATATTTGTGTGTGTCTTTTATTCCATTTACTTATTTTTTTAATTGTATTAAGTTTGGTTAGGTTTTTCTTTTTTAATTTTTTATGGCTGCTGTAAGAGATGGAGTAAAAACTAAAATTTCTTGATTTGTCTTAAAAATAAATTCTTTTAAATGAAATACCCGCATTTACGTATTATTAGTTTTTTTATGTTTGAGGTTCCCTTTAAAATGGAAAATGAATGAGCATCTTAACAACTTAATTTATATTAAATTAAGTAAATTGTAACAAACGACTACTACAACTATTGTCTTCAATTTTTATCATCTTTCGACTTTTTTCTAAATTTAATTTTTTTAATTTTTTTTTTCTTTTTTTAGTCCAAGTACTAACTTGTCTATTTAGGGTGGGGTTGGTTTTTGGTGTTGGACTTTAAAATAAATTGACTTAAAATATAAAATCACCACAATCCATGGCGTAATCAAAATCCTCACCACCAAGGTCTTCAACAGTTGATGAATGAAAATCGAAACCTCCGATGTCGGTGTGATATATGGCGCCACTACAAGAGGTATCTATTAAATTTGTGCAGTGCGTTGTTGGCAGTGCGTGCAAAGTGAATGTATCTTCGCATTGTGACCAGGTCAATCCTGTAAAACAAAATTCACAGTTTATTTATTTTTTTCGTTATTAAGTGCAAGTAGCTGTTAATAGTTTCACCTCCACTCCATACCCCGTTGGGTAGTGTGGCCCAGCCCCAGCCATGACCCCAAGGTAAAGCACACGCCAATGAAGCCTTTGAATCGGGATTTTTACTTAAAATGGCTACGGCAGCATCACTCTTAACCAGAGGGTTTTGATTGTAAAAAGCCCTTTGAGTTGCTAAAGTTGAATGTGATTTACTCGCACTACTAGATTTTACCAATGACTTTCTCTGTTTAACTTCTGATGTTGTTGCAGCTAAAAGAAAATTTATGCATTTAAAAAAAAAATTCAACAGAATTTAATTTTTTGTATTTTAACTTTCCTGAGACTCAAAAACAATTTGTCCATTAATTCGTTTCCAATCTCGTTTATTACATAAATTAACTTTAAAAAAAAGCAGTACTTACGTCTTATGCGCACTAATGGTCTGCGTAACACATTCATTAAATGGGGCTTGTCGACAACTAATTCTATTTGTGGGGGAGGCGGCAACTAAAAACAAAAAAGATACAGATTTAATTTGAAAAATGAATGGTAACGATCTAAGTTATATTTTGATTAATATAAAATCAATCTTTACAATTATTTAGAATATTATTATTTTTTATAATTTGTTTTTTTTAATAATCATTTAAAACCGACAGTCTATGCAGCTGTGCTTCTTGATATTAAGGTTTACTAATTAATTTTTAAATTCAATGCATGAGAATAATAATAATTTTAAAATAAAAAATAATATTTTTTATGTATACTTGCTTTTTTTAAACACATTGTACATACTTACTGTTTTTGTAATGGCATCAATCCACTCACTAAAAAATAAAATGAAAGCAATTAATAGAATTAAGGCAAAATTAAAAAGCCACAAATCATTGATAAACTTATGCTTTGCTATGTGTGTTTTAAATAACAACATCTTCAAACTTTACAGAGAAAAGTCAAAATCGTCACAAAGAATTTAACTTTTTAAGGCCTTTTACTGCTTTTGAATTAAATCATTCAGATCAGTTTTCCCAAGTCAAAAACTAAAAGGAAACTACAAAATACTCAAAAAATTTAAGCTTTCTTAAAAATAGTTTTTGAGTAATAAAATATTATTGAATTTAGAAGAATATATTTTGAACATCAAAAATTAGTTTTTATAGTTTAGGAAAATCTCGAAATGTATCGGTGCAATTACACTGACTGCGAAAATTTAATATCATGGAATTTGTCAGGGCATCCAAATCTTAACATTAATTTTATCGGCCACAGAATAATAAAAGATGATTTCTAAGTTGGATCAAAAAGGATAAGCTCGATAGAATAAATTTTAATTAGTTTTATGAAAAACTAAAGAGGACCGCAAAAGCCAGATATTAGCAGAATGTAATGTACCACTCTTTTATAATTATTCTTATCTACCCTAAATATTGTTATCAACTAAAATAACTATTTAACAAATCATTTTAGGAACTGGAATACAAAAAATAATGAACATTTTAATCTATTATTTGTGCTTGATTCCTCCTAATATAAATATTTCATGATATTATTCAATAAAAATTCAAATGGCCATTCCGCTACTGCTCAAATCGATCGGCAGTGGATACTACTCAAATATTGTATAGAAAATTCAAGAGGCTTGTATCTCAATCCAATTTAATACTTTCCCGCAGAAATACATTTTAAATTTGAAATTGGATTGTAATTGTTCCTACATGCGCTGAAAGAATTTACAAACTGTCGCATGAAAAGAAAAATAGATAATAAGTTGCATGGCAACGAATTGTAGTCTTTGTTGATCAGTGCTTATGCTGTAATTTGGTATTTGAAAGCTTATTTTAAAAATGGACTTTGAAAAAATTTGTAGTTCCTTATGAATTACGAAAAGTACGCGTCATTAAGAAATGGAAACTTACTTATACTGACGATACTATCAAATGAAATAGATTGCGTTAAAAAGTCAGTGTTTAATAGTTCTACTTTGCTATATGATTTATAATTGGACGTACCTAACTTCTTCTTCCGATTTTGCTAACATCCAATAGACCTTTGAGCGTTTTCTACGTGATCCCAGTGCTATTAGTTGTGAGATGCTACATCCGTCAGGTAGTGGTGGCCGTCTAGGAATTTGTCCCGTCCAGTGGGCTATAGCCAACATTTCTGGTGCTTCTTTTACAAGAATCTTTCCAGCTGGCGAAGATCGTCCTGGTTCGGTAAACCAGGCCATCGTTGAATCATCATAAAGTACTACCCATTCTTCCGACCATCTGTTCCACAGCAGTTGTTCTAAAATTAAAGAAAATAAAGTTCGATAAAAAAAAAAATAAAACCAAATTTAATTTCAAAACATAAAAAGGTTTTTTGCATCTGTTAAACGTTTTATCTGGTCAAAGGCCCCATTACTAGGGTTTGGGATTTCCCGGGGAAACGGGGAAAAAATTATCGTCTGTTTGTGTTTGCATCACGTGAAAACTGCTAGACAGACTTGAATAAAATTTTGTGTGCAGGTCCCTTAGAAACTTGGATCAAATATAGAATACTTTTTGTTTCGTAAAAATAAGTTATTTCGCTGAAAAAATAGAGATACAAATGTGGAGTCACCCAATTTTATCGGTATAATGGTACTAAAATAGTCGTTAGCACATTTTGTCTTTATAGATGAATAATTTTTAACACTGTTTACAGAATTTTATAATAAAAACATTTTTTTCAAAATTTTCTTTTAAAGAAAATTATAGTAAATCGTTCGCATGTCAGTATTTAATACAGCTAAATGCTATTAAAAATATTGCTTCGTTCCTTCGTCTTGCACTCGAATACGATTCACATATTGTGTTATTCGACCATCTGAAAGTGGAAAAAAACATGAATCAGCAGGGATGTGTTGCGCGTCAGACACCGCCAACCCCACGGTACGGTGGTAGAAGAACGTTTGCTGAGTCAGCTAGTGCTTACATATATACTTTTTAATATTGGCAAAAAACCGTTTATATTTTGAAACCCACAGTAGTTTTTATATGTTTTTGGATTTTTAATATATAAATTAATCAATACTTAATTTTAAATGTACTCACTTTTATATCGTAACAGATATCCTCCCTTAATCTGTTTGCCAACGTTACCTGCAAGAAATATATAAATCGTTAGTTTTGTTTAAAATTTAAAATCTAAAACTACATTTCTATTGAATATATGTGTATGTAGATGTATATATAAATGTAAATATATATTTCTTTTGAAATTGTTTGAAAACCATACTTGTGTTTTTATATCCTTCACAGTTGTCATTCCGCGTGTAATTTATACAATATCTATTTTCGAGCCTATTAAGCATATTTATTCTGAGTTCTTACGCAAAGTAATGTCCGTCTGTCGGTCTGTCCGTTCGTGTTATTGTAGAAATCAATATTGTCAAGGCACTAGATGAGCTAGAGAAAGTTTAAAAACGCTAATCGATCAGACATAATTGCGAAAATTGAAAATCATCAAAGATTGGTCGATGTGCTTCGAGGCAGCCGGCAATATACCACGCCTGCCTCCATATTTTTCCATATTTCGAACAAGTCTTATTTATTGAAGTAACTTCAATAAAAAACGCGTTATATGGGGCAGTAAAGAATTAAAAAATAAAAGAAATAAACATCAAGTGGAAAAATTGGCGCTCGCCCATATATTCCGAGTTATGGGCCTCGAAGCTTTTGCTTTTCATAAAAAAGAAAGAAAAGTACGATTATGCAAAATATTTTTTTAAGATATCAATGTGGGTATCATTTAAAACCTTTTAAAGAGTTTTTTCAAGAAATACTAAATATTTTTAAAAATTTATTTTTTCTTTTGGCTACAATTTTTGTTTCAAAATGATTATTAATTGTAATAAAGAAAAGAAAAAATCTTCAAAATTTTAGAAATTTAAAAAAGGTAAAAATTAAATAGAATAATTTATTTTTATTGGCTTTAATCTAGTTTAAGGCCAGGATACACTATCATACACAAAAATCTGACAGAATTCTGTCCTACTTGAAAAATAGTTTTCAAATGGCGTCATAAGGGCCACACTACTATACTGATTTCTCCTCATCTTAAAAAATCAACTCCGACAGCATAGAGAAAAATATATAATGAATAATTTGAAAAGATTCACTAAGAATGGTTTTTAAAATTTCTATCGTAGTGCATAAATTGGAATTCTTGGGAAAAAAAACCGTTAAAACTTGAGTGAGTAAAAGACACTCATATATATGTAAATTTTTTTTTAATTTATATTCCGAGCACTGCCATTAAACTGTATTTGTCTGTATTTATTTTATATGTAGGTATACATCGCTTGTCTTAAAGGAAAGAATAAATTGTATATTCTCCAATTGCGGGTGCACAAGTTATTTTGTTAGAACAAAAATATAAACTTTTCTTAATTTCCTGCTTTACCAAAAGATCCCAAGGATCAACTAGAAGCCTGTAAAATAATTTGGCAGCAGAATCACTTATGTCTAGTCTTTCTTTATTCGAAAAGAGTGTAACCATTATAGAAAAATAAATGAGACCACAAGAAAATCCATTTACTGTGTTTGTCCTTTGGACCACCTTATTTTCTGATACGCTAAGAATCGCCTTCTTTAAAGCACATGTACTTTTTTTATTTGTAGTGTGGTTTGCATTTTAGAATTGCAATAGGTAAAACATTTAAGAATTATTTATGTGCTGTCGAACTTTATGATGACGAATTTTCATAGAAAATTTGTCACCGCGTTTACTTCAGATAAGCTTTAAAAATATGCATTCGGACATAATGTCAGATTATGACAACAATAACAACTATGCCAAACAAATCAGATTATTATATTTGTTATATTTAAATTTTTTTCTCAATAAACAAAATACCTATTGATGGTTAAAAAATTGTGATAAAAAATTAATAACAAATGAATTAATTAATTATGCTTGAGTCCATATTTATTTTAACTCCTAATTTCTATTAGAGAAATATATTATTTAAAAATTTTTGCAAACATTTTTTAAAGAAAACGAAACAATTGGACTTCAGCAGAATGTAATGTATTCCCTAGATCTCTCTTTTATACATCTGCATTCGTCGCATGTAGATTGTAAACGTTAGACGAAGTCTAACTTTCCTTCGATATTCTCTTCATAAATCGAACGAAGAAAAACTGTGGATTGGAAAAAGCATATTTAATAACTTGCGATGGCCCTAATTAAAAATCGTATGCCCTGTTTCTGTGTTACAAGCGATAAAATTGTCTGAAATATTTTTAACTCAAAAACGAGTACTTGTCAGGAGGAGGAGTTGTAAGAATGCTATATTAGTCTATGCCGAATCTTATATATCCTTTACCATATATGTAAATATAGTTTAATAAAGTAAATCCAATAAAAAAAAAAACAAAAAACAAAAAACAAATGTTGGGGTGACAGAGAAAAATAAAATAAAAAAAATAACTATAAATAATTTTACATAAAAATCTCACCTGCTTTAAAGGGTTAAGCATTTTTTAAAAATTTCCTAAATGATCGTTTCAAAAGCTTTTAAATAATACGCAAATTGATATCTCAAAAAATATGGTGCACAATATGGGCAAGCGCCGATTTCTTCATTTTTTTATTGAAGCTAGAGGCAGGCGTGGTGTTTTTCCCTATGCTTCAAAAGACATGGACCGATCTTGCTGATTTTCAATTGCAAAATTTTCGCAGTTATGTCTGATCGCTTGGCTCATTTAAATTTTCTCTAGCTCATCTAGTCCCTTGGCAGAGTTGATTTCAATACTAACACGGACGGATATCTCTCAATCGACTTCGCTATACATAAGGGAAAATAGAATAGAATACCAAACTTAGATTTATCCCTTTTCCACCTGTGGTTAAGGGTATAATAATGTTGGGTTATTAACACGTTGAAAGGTAAAATAAGCTAAAAGTATTTTTTTAGTCAATGGTGGATAAAATAGATTACTTTCCACTTTGTATGGCTTGATATGAACTTCATCCCAATATGAAAAGAAAATGCAATTAACTGATCACAATCAATTACATCACTTTCATTTTAATAATATCATCAACAACTACCAGAAAGCAAGGACAAAGCAGTAAGGATGTATAACGAGGGAGGGAGCATCTTCCACAAATTGCTGGTAGTTTATTTTATGAAGAGAAACAATTTTATCACGCACACACATAACACGCGTACACACCCTTTACAAATACAGCTATAAACGTGTTTTAACTTTTGCTCACTCATCAGGCACTCGAAACGAAAAGAGATGAATAAGAGAAATTACATCCATTCAAAAATCTATAGGAGCTTCCTTTCTATTTTGTATGTTGTATGTATTACGTTTTTCTAACCTTTTTATCTTTATTTGTGTGTGTGTGTGTATCTTTATGCGCGTGTGTGTGCCAGTGTTATTTCATTCAGAAAAATTTTACTGCCCGCCATTATTCTGTGTGTGTTTTTAAATACGCAGATTAAGAATAAGAATACTTTTTTATCAAAAAAAAAGCAGATTTTCCTTCCTAAAAATTTTTGCATATTAGTGTGCATTTGTTTTATCCATTCTTATATACATACATACATAGATATGTATATATTCAAGTATTTTTATATTTTTTAAATTTATTTGTTTTTAAAAGCAAATTTTTCTTTAATACAGTTAAATATGTAGATTGGAAAAAATAGAAAGAAAATAATATTTACTGAAATAATAGTGAAATTTATTGAAATCGTAGTGCGTAACAAGTTTGCCAACTTTTCAGATGACGAAATGGTTGAATTAGGGCTTAAGAATGGCAACTAAATTGAAAGCAACAGCTTATTCAACTAATCGCAGAAATGTCGAACAAATCTTTTTGATTGCCGAAGACGTAGCAGCTTCTTTCAAAAAATGAGCTATCAATGAGCTTTTTATTCTTATAAATTAGGCGTTTGGCACGTTCTGTATGTTTAAATAAAATTTCCTTTTTCTATCCTCTATTAATTTCTATTTTTTTTTTCCATCACATTAATTTTTTTATAAATTAGCATACCATTTTTCAACTATGACTTTGGTTGCTATAGTCTTTGCCACTAAGTAGGCAAACGTAAGTGTTTTTTATCACATCCCGATGAAAAATTAAGAGAAAACGGATAAATTAAAAATTATTCAACAATAAAAAATGTGAAAATTTAAAATATATAAAGATTTTTTCTATAAACGACAATGCCAGAAGATTTAGCCATTTGCTTATAGCAAAAAAAAAAAAAAAAAGAAAAATTATTGCTAAATCTAACTGAAAAATTGATAAATGGCCAACCTTTGTCTGTAATTTAAAAACTCAATAGTTTGTAAAGTATTTAAATATTTGTATAAAATGTATCGAAAATAAAACAAATTATTTTATTTAATTATTTCGTTTGATTTGGTAACACTTACCCGTTATTGGCTGTTGTTGGTGTAAGTTAAAAGAATTTTGAGGTTTCACCTTGGAACACATGGAAAACATACTGAAGGATTTTTTTTTACTTTTTGTTGAATAATTATTTTTTTATGATTTTCGAAATATAATAATTTTTTTAAATTTTAATTTTAATTTTTCTTTTTAAAAATCTTGATTAGGAAAAAAACACAAACATTGATGAGCTTTTATTACAAAACTTATGTATGTCGTTACTACCCTGGCTTTTAGGGAACGGAAAGCGGGAAAAATATAATTTTTTCACCTTCTACAATTCGGCATATTAAGATAAATGATTTTAAAAAATAATAAAATAACCTTTCTACTGACGAAAAACATTAATAATCCCAAAATTTATTAAACAAATAAGAATGTAACGCGCCAAATGATTTTCGCTAAAGGTACAGCATTGAAGAAAACGAAAAATTTAACTTACTCCTCAGCCTTGATTTGTGTCTAAAGATAAAACTATTCGGAACAAAATAATATTCTTCTTGATAGTGCAAAACGAATTTTATTTTATTTGTCTGACTAAAAGCACAGCCCTGTATTACAAAATCTAAAGATAATGTAATTCTTTAAAAATTCTTGCATTTTTAGAAACTCCAAGGAGTCTTTTGTAGCCTCGTCACATGATCATCATCTGAAATGCTAATGTTTCGACTTGATCACATCACGCGCTACTATTTCTGATTTTTCTACAGAACTTTTAGCTGGTTTCGATGAAAAACATTTTTTCTTTTAAGGTTATTCGGTTATTAAATATGAAGAAGCGTTTGGTTGAAGAAGCATTTGTTTGAACTTTAAACTGTTCTTGCAATCTCTTCCTATTTCTTTTCCTACATCGATCGTATTGATTTACCAACGGTTTTTTATTTTCATTCTAGTAGCGAACGTCCTACATTTGATTATTTTTATTAATTAAAATTTAATTTAATTTTGCAAACAACAGTAACAGTAGACTAATTCAACATCACGTATCAAATATAAACATTCATTTTTGGACGACTATTTGTTTATTAGTAAACAATAAAAATGAGTTTTGTTTATTAAAAAAAATGGAATTTTAATTTTGCGTTATTACTAATTTCTCGTCTTTACTTTTCTGTACTTTACCAACAACAATTATGAAAAGATAAGAAAGAAAGAGCCCCTTTGATTTAACTCTCAAATTAAAATTATACTTTTTATAAATTATTTCACTTAAAAACATAATCTTATATTTTATTTGCAATAAAATATAAAAAATGGAAATTAAAAAATTGTTTAAAGATTCTTTTGCACATGTAACGTTTTCAACATTTTTATTCGTCCTTTGTAAGAAATCTTATCGTTGTCTACCAAAAAAAGCTGTGTCCTTCTTCTCTAGACAGAAAGAAATTGTTGTCACTAGGAGAGCAAGTTTTTTTTTAAAGAGGTGGACTTTTTTTTCGTTAAGAAAGAAAAACAAATTTGCTGATGCCACTTAACATTGTTGACAACAACACTTGATTTTGAAAATATGTGCATTGATCACTTTAGACCAATTTAGCTGATGCAGCAATGGTCACTATTAACATTTATCCGTCCCTGCTGGAAATCCCATTCTTTGTGGCATTAATGGTGACTGGTATGGTGAAAAAGGTTATTGATAATGTGATGAGTCTTTTGTGGGTTGGGCTGTTTCTTCGTTCTTTGTATTATTGAATGTGTTTTTTAATGGCAAATAGATGTCTCCGTACGAAAATTGTATTGCTGTCGATGTTTTTTTTTAGGAGACGTTCACTATATTCACATATACATATGTATAACGGTTAAATTAGATTTTCTATTTTGCATTATTCTAATAATTAATAGAAATAATTTATTTATAATAAATTTTTTTATACATCTTTATGTATGTTTTTGCTTATGTACACAAGTATGAATGAAACAACTTCTTTCTTAGTTTTTTTTCTTTTGTTTGGTTTTGACAATTTCTTCAATCAACTATTAACAAATCGATTTATTAACTTTTTCAACACATTTTTAAGGTTTTTCATTTATATGCAATGTTTTTATATTTATTTTCCTTTTATCTTGCACACACCTCAGTTTATGTTAAGGGACGAGATTTAACTGATGGATACTGTAACAACTATTATCTGACAAACCTTGCAATGGATGCTTAGTATTCATATACGCAGTTGCTGAGATGGTAAGTTAAACTTCGGCAGAATCAGTGAAAAGCTTTCTTTTTTTTTAATGGGGAAGTATTCCTTACAAATCAAGACCAAGTAAAAATATTTAAGCAAAATGCTAAAACTTATTTATTTAAAAATCTTTTAACTCAATGAGACATTGCGGCAAAAGCATTTTCATATGGTTGAACGAGTGTTGCAAATAGCCAGTCTGACCTATTTTTTTTTCTTTTGGAAAACTTGAAAAGATGAATAACTATACGAATGCAAGCAGTGCATATATTAATATTTGTCGGTATGTAAAACATCATTCTTATAAAAGCTTGACAGCATAAGCGTCAAGTCAACTCTATTGTAATTAATAAACAAATTCAAATATACACTCGCCACTCTTTGTGTTCTCGAATCATTTGGTATATGTTAGTGTTCGTAATCCTTGCATAACTGACAACAACAGACATGTTTTATTGTCCTTCAATTTAATAAATTGTAAATTTTTGTTGTCTCTGGCTAGGTCGCTTGAACACACAGCATGTGTCTCATATGCGCTGGCTGCTCAGCTTCAGCGGCAACGACCCAAAAACAGATGTTGTTACAAAACAAATGCAAACACACACATGCATACCCAAACTGTATAAACTTTTAAGCCAAATAGTGAGAGAGAAGAAAGAGAGAGAGAGAGACAATGATGATAAAAACTTTTATAATTCAACAACAGTTTTCATTGAATTGTAGACTTTATTAAACGCTACCTAAGTATTTTAATTTAAAACGAATTCGATTTAATAAAATCGTAAGAAAATCATTTTCCCAAAAAATAGATTTTTTTTTTAAATGAGTTATTAGTCAGATATAAAACACTTGTAAAATGCTTTACTGGCAGGCTTGTATTGTTATAATAATTGTTTAAAGAGCTTTCTTGTCCACATTAAGTAAAGAGCTTTTCTTTATATGTATGTATTTATGTATGTTCTAACACATGCATATGTATGTACATTCGAGTATGCGAGAGTAAAATAAAGGATGTTGTTTGTTTTCTTTGGTACGACATTGACCGCAATTCATACATTCAAACTTTTTGTTGTTGTTGTTTGTTTTCCCGATTGCGGGTGTAGGTTTATCTCAGTAGAGTTTGTCACATTTATTGTATATGTACATATGTATGTATATAGATATAACCTTTATCTTTAAGTAGGTTATGTGGCAACATTTTTATAAACATCTTGCACTCAAAGAGGTCCTTGCACATGTATTTCATTTACACTTAGTCATATCAATACCCTGAAACATATACAAAGGTACATGTCGAATATCTAATATGCGGGTCACAATAATTTGTTCCCGACCTTTTTTTCTAATTTTTATACAATGGATATGTTTTTGACTAAGAGTTCTAAGCTTTTAAAATTAGTTATTTATAACAGCTGATTAAGAAGAAAGAAATATTTATATTTTAATAGATTCCAAAATAAAAAACTTCTCCTAAAGAAGTTTGCAACAAACAACTGAATTACCTCTTGGGCAAAAAATTATAAAAATTATTTAGTTTTTATTTATATTTGGCAACAAACAACTGACCATAATAATTCAAAGGGATAAACTGAAATCTTAAATAATTTTGTTTAAGGCGTTTGAATTTTATATGCAGCAAAGAAGCAGAAAAAATAAATTTAGGAAAAATTGCATACATGTATTTTTTACATACATACATGTGTATGTATGTATGCAACTTATGAGGCGGATTCAAGGCTTTTTTTAAGCTTTAAAGCTGTATCGGTAATTTTTTGTACACTCGGTTTCGCTTTTTTTTTAATGTTCAGTTGAAAAAAGTTGCTGCCAAAGTAGTTTCCTTACTGATCTGATCTTAAATATCCGATTTTAAAGATAAAAGATCCAATAAGCAGAATTACATATGTTTGAATATAAAAAACCCTGTGTTCTTATTAAATATATGTATGTATATACATATGTATGTATCTATGTACATATATAAGATGTATATTTTTAATTGAAATAAATACACTTTTTTGTAAAATCCTTAAATATAAAAAAATTACAAAATCTGAAAACATTTGAAAATCCTAATAGTAAAATAACTCATTGAAAATCACAGGCTATAAAAAAATAAAAAGCGGCGGTCAACTATAAGGGATGCAGGGAAGGAGAAAAGGCTTGTATCGAGGTACAGAACAAAGCCAGAAATGTTGTTACAGCAGTAGCTTTTTCAGGTTTAGCCACCACTCTTCTTAACGATGGATGAACGGCGCATTCTGTACGACAAAATGTAGAATAATTTTTCTCTTTTCACTATCTAATCCAACAGCCTCTGATTGTTTAAGTTAAAGGATTTAAGGATAATTTGTCGCTAACTTTTTTCATCGTAAAAAGCTAACGATTTGCCAAATAGAAACGGTTGTTTGGTACCTAAATGAACAGAGCTATTTATTTATTAAAATATCGACACAATTCGGGTTTAAAAAATTTTTTTTTTCTAAAATAAAATAAAAATTAGATGAAGATAATACAAATTTCAATTGTGTTGCGAAAAGTTCGACAATTATGAATGAAAAATGTTGGTAAATTTCCACCACGACTACGACGACCACGCTGACAGATGTAGTCACTCACCACAGGATTTTCAGAAGCCCAAATGTGCCAATTTCGCTTGCTGGCATACTCTAAGAAGTGAAAATGGGCTTCATCTAAGAAATAAATTTTTCACAAATCGCAGCGGGTTGTTTCTCAATATATTTCATAGATTTAAATTATTTTCGAGTGAAATTGAATTCATTGTATTAATTGCCATGCCTCTTCTACGAATCCGTCAAAAAACTAACTGCCAGTCCCACGATGTCGCAATCGTTCGTTCGTTCGCACAATTACATTTAAAACAAAAACAAATTCTTAAAAATTGGTTTTGTTTTGAATGTAATTATGCGAACGAACGATTGATTGCGATATCGTGGGACTGGCAGTAAATGTCAAAACGATTATGTTGCCGGTGTTATCAAAACTGAAAAACAAATTTCTTGTTGATACCCATATACCTTTAGTACACGATATTGCTCTGAACTATTGGAAATATCTGCTTTTAAATATTTTCTGAGGAAAAGTAACTGAAATGTCTGTAGAAAAAACGGCATATTTATGCAAATTTATTAATTTTCTAAATTTTTGGAAATGTCACACTTCATATGTATATAAAAAATCCGCGTTAAATTTCTTTTATATGAAATTTGACACTTCCTGCAACGGCAAAAATTAATGAATTTGTGACTGCTACCACCTGGTACATGATTTTGCATTATTTGCCCCTAAGTTGTATGACATAAATTTGCCAATTTTTTTTAGACACATTTGAGATACTTTTCCTTGTAAACCTTTACGATCAGCTTTCAGTGTCAGTCTTTTTAAATAAGGATGTGCATTCTTTAACATATCTTTGATATGTCTGTATGCAGTGAGGACACTTTTATTTCGTATCGTGATTTGCAAAACATTGATCTCACAACGCTTCATCGTTCCTTTGATGGTATTCACTGGGAATTAGTTTGCTATTTATTAAAATTCTTTTTGAAATTCTAATATTATTTGCGATTGACAGTAAATCCAAATGGAAAGAAGTCCTTAAAATTGGCATTGAGCACAAGTTTTTTAAATATAATCCAGAGTTATGTAAACATGCTGAATAATCAGTTCGTGAATTCTAATGTTAATGATATTTGCTTTGTTTCAGTTCGAAGTCCATTTCATTTTCGTTGTGTTGGTCGGCTTGAAGTAATAGAAAGTTTATAGAAGAAATCATTTTTTAAAGTCTTAATCTCTAAGCTCTTACCATTTATCATACACTTATTTAACTCTTTTCTTATGAAATTTATTTTTATTTACCTTTCATAAAATCAATAACGAGTTTCACCTCGCTGGTATCGACACCTATCAGATGGGCTCATGGTAACCGCGAAACAAAGTCTGTCCCCCTCCCCTTAATGACTCTCCCAAATAGGTGGTTATCAGCCACCTTGTAACGAGTTTTTTTCTCTCTCGATAAGCCACTCTGTCAGGGTGTATCCGTTTTTGGGTCTGCCAGATTCGATCTACTATGCAAAATCCACCAGCGTCTGTTCTCCGTATTAGGGTGGCTTGGTCGTCTGCCTAGTCTTCAATTAGTAGCAGTGAAAACTACATGACAGCATGTAGAAAATGCAAATCAACCTCCACCCTAATTAAATTAAAAAAAGAAACAATGCCCCATGTTTTCGGGGTGGGGGTCTCAGGAAACCCTATTCCTTTGGTGGCGATTTCAGGCCGCAGTGATTCGAATACATCTAAGATCCAGGTTAGTCAGGTTGAAACGCCAAGTCTGGCTAGTCTGCAAGTAATTGGTGTCACAAAATATTCAGGAGACCAGAGTCAACCAAAAGTAATGCAAATGCAACGAGCAAAAGTGCCTCTGCCCTTGCGGCTAAGGCAAAAACCCTTGTTTCGGATGCTGTAAAAGCACAACAGTGTGCTACAGTTAACCCAGTGCCGGATGTGAGCAGTGGAACTCCAAAAAAGAAAGGGTTCGCTTGTTTTACATCTCCCAAACTGCCGAAAATGTGTCGACCGGCTAAGAAAAAGCCAATTAAGTTGCCCACGAAATGGGCAAGATTTATCTAGTTGGCCTGCCACAATCCCTTCTACATTCACGGATGCGCCTTAACGGCAAAGGTCTAAAGAGGAGGCTTAAGCGCAGAGCCAGCAGCCCACTACTTAGCGTCGAAAATACATATTGATGTACAGAAGTTTCAGCGAGATAGCGAAGGGCAACCTTGTACACACTGTCATCGACAATGAAAGGTCATCAATCCAGCTCCCTTCACTCAATGTGATGAGGCAGGATGGTTCTGTAGGCGTGTAAAACTCATGGCATGTTCAAACAAGCGTTCGTCTGTGCTGCTAAAGCAAGTTGTCGCTCTTTTGAAAGGCTTGACGTGGTCTAGAGCCACCCCACGAATACCCGACAAACGATCCGAACCCAAGGAGATTATGGATCACATTCAGGTAGAAAATCCTGAGGTTGTGATTGGAAAGTAGCAAAGATCTCCGATCCTAAAGGTCCATCTAGAGGGGTTATCGTCCTGCTGAGTCAGGAATCACTGAATTGACATGCGTCATCCCCTTCGCTATAAGTAGGGAGAGACTCATCTGGGCTCTAAAAAGTTTTGAGTTGTTTAAATTAGCGGGTCCCGATGGCAATTTACTAGCTGATCTTCACCTTCTACCTTGGCTAATTCGGATATATTTGGATATCAATCCCAGCACGGCTATTAAAACTATACTAATGTATGAGGTTCTCGTTTGATAGATCGCATGGGCAGACTGACTAACTGCAGTATACTGAAAAAAAATTGGCACACTCAGGCATACCCGAGAACATAGTAGCGAACGAACTCTCAAAGTCTGGAACCGTCTGAGGGACAAGGAGATAGATCTAAATTGGTATATTTCAGCAGGAACTTTTTGAGGCCTCGCAGACCAGATGGTCCAACGAGATCACCTTCACAATTTCGAGAACATTACAGCCTCAGTATAATAGTATGAGAACTGTAAACCCTTTTCAGGCATCACAAAGGGACCACCTAGGACCTAAGTGAGTTGGTTTCTTATGTTGGCAGCCTGTGCAACTTAACCTAACCTTCTTTTTTCAAAGTTCGGTTTATAAGATCATATCCTCATATTTTACTATCGCTCTCAAATAGTTCAGCTTGAAGGTCATATTTATAATTTTCTCAATGTCAACACTTGGACCTTTTTTTTGTTGTACATTAATTACTTACATGATGAAGAAGGTTCATGTGTACGCTGATAAAGTGCAGCTTTACAACATTTGCTTGATCTCATATATTTCTTTATGTGTAAATGCAATCAATGAAGATTTAACCAAAACTTACGTCTGGGCTAATGCTAATCGATTATGTATCGATCCTTTTAAATGTAAATGAATTTGTCTATATAAATTAAGAAAAAATTTCGGCACTCCTCATATAAAAATTAAAAATAATCCAACAGATTTTGTAACCTCTACAAGTAATTTGGAAATAAATTTTAATAATTATTTTACTTGGGCTGACCATATTATTGCTCTCGCAAAAAAATGGTGTGAAATCTTTCGGCAATTAAGATTTCTACACCATTTGCTTTACGTAAACTTTTAGGGAAAACATTTCTCAAACCTTTACGAACTCTATTAGTGATGACCCATGCGCGGTATATTTTTTTAAACGGCCGTCGTAATAATATTTTATTAGAAATAAATAAACTTTATCGATCTTTTAAAATGCCGATGTCTTATTACCTTCTTCGACAAAATTATAAGATCAAAAGAACCAATTTATTTATTTAACTATTTGGTTGATAATCTTCTTGTTATGTTGTGCATTATTAGTAACCATCAATATTAACGTTGTTATTATAATTTTCATTTCTCTGTTATTATTATCAATTTATAATTTTTTTTTTAGTAAAATACAAATTTAATTTTTAATTTTAATGTGACATACAATTATATGTCTAACGTTATCATTTGTAAGATGTTAAATCTTGTGTCTTGTTATCTTGCAATCAATCATAAAAAAGAGTAAAAAAATTATTAAACATAAAATCGGCGCCCGGTTCTTTCAGTATGCTCCAAGTGCTTATTCAGATAAATTCGCTGCGAATTTGCGGACGGTTGCTTCGACTTTGGACAGGACAACATCTTTGGCATATTTTATTGCGCCTTTTTTTAGCTTTCGGAACCTTAGTTAACAAACGTTGAGGCGTAGATTAAATAAAAGTACCTGTATTATGGACGGCATATATGATATTGTCATAAAAAAACCAATGTTATAGCCAGAATTCAAAAACAAAAAAACAAAAATAGTACATTAACATAGCGTACTGTTTGAACAAAACAAACTCGTAATTTTTTTTTTTTTGTTTATGAATCTGTATGCAATCAAAATACCGCACACAACGATTGTAAGCTGATGATCACAAGTACTACGATAACGTACTGATCTTTATTTTAACGTACTTTAGTGTACTCATCTTAAAGAACTTACGTAGTGACCTTTAGAGTATTTTTAGTAAACTTTAGCCCACTTTTAAGTGATTTTTAGGGTTTTTATTCCCTCCACCACAAAAAGTGGAAAAAAGGTATAACTAATTTTGTCTTTCCGTTTGTAATTTCTACAATATCCGTTCCCGACCCCATAGCGAAGTTGATTGAGCGATGTCCGTCTGTCTGTCCGTGTTAGTGTAAAAATCAAGTTTTTCAAGGCACTAGATCAGCTAGAAAAGAATTTAAATACGCCAATCGAACAGACATAGTGTCGAAAGAGGTTCTATTGAAAATCGGTTCTAATGAAATGAAAAAGGTTTGGAAAAACTAATTGTAATTTAATGGAGTTTAAAATATAAAAAGTATTATAGCATAAAAGGGTTTAACGCCAAATTATTTTATAAGCAGGTAAACATATTTTTGCATCTGCTTAAAAAAGTCACTTCATTTCTAAGAAATATTTCTTCATGAATTTTATGAGAGAATAAACGAACTTGAATCTACTTTGTAATAATCTATTTTTGTGTTAATAAAATGTTGGCCCAATAAATTTTTGTGTTATTTCTTAAATATAAACATTGTAACAAAATTTAAGAATTTTTCTATTTTTTTAAGAGAAATTATAGAAAAATTTTGTTTTGGTTTTATTGCTTGAAAGAATTCGATTTGAAACTAAAACAATGGGAACTAAAAATTTGTGTGGCAAAAGAATAAGCTCGTATGTGGCAATGACACAAATACAAAGCAGAAAAGCCAAGTGTAATAAAGGAATTTGTTGCAAGCAACTGTCCATGGATAACGACGATGATTTTTAGTCAAACATTTATCTGTCGATACAAAAAATGTACCGATCTAGAAAATGTTTATGCATTTTGTTTTCTTTGTAGAAAATAAATTTGTAAACTGATCTTAATAAAATTCGGTACAGAACACTAACTTAGTGAAGTTTTGTGTTTCTTTCTTGAAACAGTGGTTATAGCAATAAAGTTTCTAGCCATAGTTTGCAACCATTGCTTTAATATTGGTTGTTTTTCAAAAGCGTGGAGACAGGCCATCGTCATTCATATACTAAAATCAGATCGGATCCAGGTGTGTGTCCACTCATATTCCTGCTGTCTTCCTTTGTATAATTATTTGAATACATGATAAATGATAAGGACATTCTGAAAAACTTCCAGTTTTGATTTAATATAGAATACGTCCAACAATAGCGGTTAACTTTAATTTCGTCAAGACTTTTGACAATGTTTAGCGTGATGGATTTATATTTAAAATAATATAAATAGCATTTAGCGTAGCTTTCAGAAATGCCATGATATCATTCTTTCCGACATACAACAACCGGTTTATAAACATGTGAATAATAATTAGAGCTGTGTCGTTCGTGAACGAACGGGTTAAATTGACCGAATCACTTAAGTGAACGGAATGATCCGGTCATTTAACTGAGGTTTTTTCGTTCAATAGTGTACGGGTTAAATTGAACGGAAGACCTAAGTGAACAAAAGACCGAAAGACCTAAGTGAACGAAAGACCTAAAAGACCGAAGTGACCGAAAGACACAAGTGACCGGAATGAGCCAGACATATAACCGCCTCCTTTCGTTCAATAGTGTACGGATTATTATACGGTTCACTTTCGTTCAGGTATTTGTTCTTGTTTGTTATGCCATGTTCTTTTATTTCAGTTGATTTTTTGTGTATTAAAAACAGTTGCTACATATTCGAATGTAAGTACATATTTCCTTTGAGCATCGGTGTGGCGTTGCCATTATTGTTTTTATTTGAATAAACAGTCTTTTTAAAAAAAATAAGTTTTTTGATATAGTGTTTCTTTTATAGTGGAAAAGATTTAAAATTTTAATTAATAAAAAAGTGATTTTAATGAATAAAAATGTGATTTTAATTAATAAAAAAGTGATTTGAATCAACAAAAGAAATGGCACAGGGAAAAAGGAGTGAAATTTGGTTGCATTTTATGGAGGATGGAGAAAATCGGGCAAAATGCAATTATTGTAAAAGTTCCTTAAGCCTTACAGGTGGATCTACTAGGAATCTCAGCCGGCACTTGAAGTCCAAACATCCGTTACAACCTCGATCATTACAGCGCCAGATAGTCACTGCGCCAGGAGATCAACAGCTTTTAAGCAGCATACAAACTCCTACAAGCTCGCAATACAGAATCCTTCAACCGTCTTCAAGTTCTGAACCGTCTTCCACCACACAGCCTTCTTCTGACTTACAATTAGCATTACATCAACAAACAATAACACAATTTGTTCGTAAGCCTCCTTCCATTAGGAAAGTACAACGTATAGATAGACTGGTGCTAAAACCTGTTGCTCAAGGCAATCACTCACTTCGCTTTGTAGACGAGCCATCAATAAGGGAACTAATAACTGAAGTGTCATATTGTCCAGGATATCAACTTCCCACCAGAAAAACCCTGTCGAAAAACTTGCTTCCAAGTGTTCACATGGAAATACTTGAAAATGTTAAGTCAAAGGTTCGAAAAGCAGTGGCAGTGTGTCTTACAACAGATGGATGGACATCTAGGACTAACGCCAGCTATGTAGCGATAACAGCTCATTTTATTGACGAAAACACGCAACTACAGTCGTACCTAATTGCGTGCGATGAGTTTCCAGAAAGACACACTGCCGAAAATTTATGCTCATTTTTAAAAAGTACTATGGCAGAGTTCGAAATTTCGAATAAAGTAACCGCCATAGTAAGTGACAATGCAGCAAATATTCTTGCAGCAGTTCGCCATGGGCAATGGCGAAGTGTGGGATGTTTTGCTCATTCTCTTAACCTAATTGTGCAAGCAGCATTAGGTGAAGTAGAAGAAACACTCACAAAGGTAAGAAAAATTGTTGAATATTTCCACCGAAGTTCACAAGGCCTTAGTAAGCTTTTCGAAGTTCAAAGGCAAATGGGTATACCAGAGTCCTGATCTGTTACCTTCCTTACAGGACTGGGACTATATTAAGGAAATTATTCCAATTCTAAAACCTTTTTATGAAGTAACAGTGAAAATAAGTGCCGAAAAGAATGTTACACTATCAAAAATTATAGTCATTTGTAACATTTTGGAATCCTTTATGTCAAAATGTGTTCCTACTAACACCAAAATATCGGGAATGGTTTCAAAAATCAAATGTGACTTGAAATCTCGTTTTGGGGAATATGAACGGAATCCTCTGTATTGTGAGAGTACAGTCTTGGATCCGCGGTTCAAACAAAGAGGCTTTAAAAGTGAACTCTGCTACCAGAATGCCGTAAAAAGCTTGAGAGCAAGACTATGTACTTACCAAATATTAGTACTGATGATTCTAATCATCAAGAAAGTGTTTCCGTAAGTGGTGTGAAGGAAATAAGCTTTTGGACCGAATACGACCAAGAGCATTCCAAGACTGTTCGTCCTGATAATAACTCTGCCGCAGCCATAAGGGAGTTTGACAAATACCTTAATGAGGAATATTTGGGGAGGACACAAGATCCGTTAATTTGGTGGAATGAAAGGAAAATGTTGTATCCACGCGTTTATGCTTTTGCTCTTAAAAGACTTTGTATAGTAGCAACTTCGGTGCCTTGCGAGCGAATCTTTTCGTCAATGGGACAAATTTTGAATAATCGTCGGACATGTTTGAAATCAAACAAAGTGTCAAGTCTGATTTTTCTACAGCGAAATATGTGATTTTGACGCCCAAGAATGTTCAAAGGTAAAATTTTAAGCATTTTACATACATTTCTTTTATATGCAACAAAATTTCAATAAACTCTAATTGTACTATTTCTTCTATTTACAGATTAAAAAAGTCACGAAAAACATTTAATTTTGATGTTACTAATTCCAAAGAAGCAACAAACAAAAGTACCTAATATAGTTTTTAAACTTAGAATGTAGATTGCCTTCGCCCTGAAAGTACAAAATACTTGTAAAATTTTATGTTAATTCTGTTAATGAATTACGTTGTTTGTGTATTCAGCAGAAAAAAGAATTAACAAAAGTTGATTTCAGTTGCGATTTTTTTTTTAATATACATATAAAACATACTTTTTTAATAATATTATTCAATGGGAGTCATTTTTTTAATAATTTAATTCAGCTCAAGATTTTTAGAATCTATTTAAAGTTTTTACGACAAGTAATATTATTTAACTTTTCAGTTTTTGTATTTTTCGTTAAAAAAATGTCCCTCTCAATGTGTAATTAAATTATGTATTGAACTGTGATTGTTACCGCCGCCACCCTAATACTTTTAAAAAATCTTTACTGTTTCTATTTACTTTATGTTTACTTAATAATTTCTTGTTTTCACTCAAAGCAAACATACACACAAATATGAATATTATATATTTGTACATATTTACGTGTATGTATGCTTGCTTTGCTCCTCTTTCTCGTTGCCCAATTGCTTAATAGCGGTTTTTAAAATTATTTTCATTTGCTTTATAAAGGAATTTCTTCCATTATTCAGGGCTTTTTAATAAGAGAAACGGGCGAGTGAAACACAAATTGTTTTAAAGCGTACAAATACGGAATAAAAATTAAAATAATATAATTTAAACTTAAAATAAAGATTGTTCTATTTGTCGCTCTTAAAAGTTGCGTTTCATCTAACTTTGCTTCTCGAAGCCAACAATTCTTTAAAACAATTTAAAAGTTTTTAAATAAAATAACAACTAGTGTGCATGAAAAATAAAATAAATTAAAATCGAGTCTATAATAAATAAAAAGAAAATGGCTCAAACAGATTTTAATTGCAACAAGTGCGAATTAAAAGACACCGATCGTATGGTGCAGTGCGACTCGTGCGACAAGTGGTTCCATTTCGAGTGTGTTGGAGTCAATAGTGATGTGGCCGACGTGAGCTGGAATTGCTCCTGCGGTAAGGATCAGCCCGTTGCGTTAAAAAATAGTGTCCCCACGCAAACTTCGACAAGAGGAACGAATACACTGCCACTTGTTAATGTTACAGAGGAGTTCAGTGCAGGTTCACTGGCAGCCTCATCACCAACTAGCCATATTTTAAGATCCTTTCCAGTGCATGAATACTTCAACAAGGGTGCTCCAGGTAATCCAGTAGTGGCTAAAGACAAGATACTACCAGCTGCAGGTGAACAGTGTGGACAAAATATAAATAGTCAATGTGGCGCAAGTACGTCGCGTGGTTCTTTGTCAGCTCACGCACAATTACAGTTGCAGATGCTGGAAGAGGAAAAGGAATTGCAGCGGAAGTATTTGGAGAAAAAATATAGTATCCTATCCCAAGGTGATGTGTCCCAAAATTTGAATTCCTTTTGTAATCAAAGTTCCTTTCAGCCAACTGCCTCACAAATCGCAGCCAGACAGGTAATACCTAAGGAGTTACCGAATTTCGATGGTAATCCCGAAGACTGGCCCCTATTTATTAGCAACTACAAAAATAGTACTGAGATCGCTGGTTATACTGACGGTGAGAATCTAATGCGATTGCAGTCGTGCCTCAAGGGCCGAGCAAAGGAGCTGGTGAAAAGTAAACTTCTCATCCCATCTATGGTGAATGAAATCATCCAGACTCTAGAGATGTGTTTTGGTCGCCCAGAGCACATTCTTGATAGCATGATTGAAAAGGCAACCAAGATTCCACCGCTAAAGGATAGGCTCGATAGCATCATCGAATATGCTCTAACAATACGGAATATTTGCTCAACAATGGAGGCATGTAATTTGGTGGCCCATTTGAACAACCCGTTGCTGGTAAAAACGCTGGTCGATAAGTTGCCCAACAACCACAAGCTCAATTGGGTGATGCATGCTAAGGACGACAAGGTTCCAGTGGTGAAATCCTTCAGCGATTGGATCTATAATATAGCTGCTGCTGCTAGCCAAGTTGTGTCTCCTGTCGGCTCCAAGAGAAGTGCTCCGGTCAACACTCATTCAGAACAACCTGCAACCAGATACTTACTCTGCGTTTATTGTAAGAGTGAGGAACACAAGGTCCAAAACTGCGGTGAGTTCCAATCATTAAGTTTAGATTCAAAGTGGAATGTGGTGAAAGAAAATAAATTGTGCCGCCAGTGTTTGAATGCTCATCGGCGCAAGTGTTTTTCGAAAAAATTGTGTGATATTGCAAATTGTAACGCAAAACACCATCCTTTGTTGCACAAATATATTACGTCGGCTTATCCAAACACAGTGCAAATGGCCACATCTGCTCCCAGTGGAAGCGTGAATGCTCACAACGACCGCAATAATAAACCGTATTTCAGAATACTCCCGATTCAAATACATTACAATGGTGGTTCTTTAGAAACGTTTGCCTTTCTAGACGAAGGATCATCAGTGACCTTAATGGAACAAGGTCTTTTTAACAAATTGGGGCTCTCTGGTGAGAAGGAACCCCTGGAACTACGATGGACCGGTAATACAACACGATCTGAAAACAACTCCGTCAAAATTAATATTGAGGTATCTGGTCCAAGCAGCGATAGTAGATTTACACTTCATGATGTTCGTACTGTAAGCAATCTTGGTCTGCCCATGCAGTCAATTAATTTTGATGACATCGTGAAAGCCCATCCGTATCTCAAAGGTTTACCGGTTCAATCGTACAATAACGCTAAACCCATGGTCCTAATTGGTCTTAATAACTGGAGAGTTGCTGTTCCATTGAAAATAAGGGAAGGTGGTCGAGATCAGCCCATTGCAACAAAAACTCGATTAGGGTGGACCCTTCAGGGTAGCGGCTCCGATCCAAGCCAGGCTTCGACCATGAACATCCATACCTGTGAGTGCGAAAATCGATATAGGGTTCTGCACGATGAAGTCAAGGAATATTTTAACCTAGATGCCCCGAAAGAGAAATCTATTTTGTCGCTCGAAAACAACAGGGCTTTGAAGATACTTGAAACTACAGCCATCAAGAAGAATCAGCAATACGAAGTTGGACTACTGTGGAAAGATGATGTCCCTATGCTGCCCGAGAGCTATCAAGTAGCAAGCCATCGCCTAAAGTGTCTCCAAAAGAAGTTTGTTAAAGACCCGCTACTACAGCAGACTATGCAAGCGGAAATAGACAAACTAGTTTCTAAAGGATACGCGAGAAAGGTGCAAGAAGCAGAAAGGTCATCATATGAAGGTCGCACATGGTACCTGCCAATATTTGTCGCTCTTAATCCAAATAAACCTGGCAAAGTTCGTCTGGTCTGGGACGCAGCAGCGAAGTCGCATAATAAGTCCCTGAATGACTTTATAATTTGTGGTCCTGATTTACTTACGTCACTTTTCAACATTTTAATAGAATTTCGTGTGGGTCAAATCGCTATATGTGGCGATATTGCAGAAATGTTTCATCGTATTAACGTTAGAGACGACGATATGCATGCTCAACGATTTTTGTGGTTCGAAAATGGCGACAACAATAAGCGCTGTGAGTACGTAATGAAGGCCCTAACATTTGGTATAAGCTGCGCACCCTGTATAGCCCATTACATTCGGAATAAGAACGCAGATGACTTTCGTGACCAGTACCCACGAGCCGTTAAAGCAATTCAACAATACCACTATATGGACGATTTTATTGACAGTGTGGATACCGAGGAAGAGGCAATGGAACTAGCGGTCCAAGTACGCACAATACATGCATCTGGTGGATTCCATATGAGGAATTGGGTAACAAACTCTGAAAGCGTACGAAAACATTTAAGTGATGATGGCTCAACAACTCAAACCTCTTTCAAGGCTATAGAAAAAATACTTGGTATGTATCGGGAATCAAATAATGACGTTTTCCAATATAATTCTAGGTTCTCGAGGCTCCGAAGGGATGTATTTCAGCCACATGTGGTCCCTACTAAGAGGGAAGTTCTACAAGTCCTAATGTCAATTTTCGATCCTTTGGGATTCGTAGCCCATTATACGATTGGAATTAAGATGCTCCTACAAGATATTTGGCGCTCAGGAATAAAATGGGACGACGACTTATCCGAAGAACTTTTACTGAAATGGTCCTCATGGTTATCTAATCTGACTAGGATATCATCTATATTCATCCCTCGGTGCTACTCGAGGCTCCTAAAAATAACTTCCAAGGTCCAGCTGCATACGTTTGTCGATGCTGGTGAAAATGCATATGCTGCAGTAAGCTACTTCAGAATCCAGTGCAATGATGATGTCGATGTGCGAATCGTAGCTGCTAAATCGAAGGTGACTCCGCTAAAACCAATATCCATACCAAGACTAAAGCTTCAAGCTGCTTTAATTGGTTCAAGGCTAGCGTCAAAAATTCGAAGCACCACGCGTCTCAGCTGTAAAGAGAGCTTCTTTTGGTCCGATTCAAAAACCGTTCTAAAGTGGCTCTCCATGGATCCCAAAAATTTTAAGGCGTTCGTCATGTACAGAGTTGGCGAAATCTTAGAAACTACCAACCTGACGCAATGGAATTGGGTAGCGTCCAAATTAAACCCTGCAGACCGTGCAACGAAAATTCATAGTTCAGACGACGGTATATGGCTCAATGGTCCTGCATTTTTGAAAGATGAGAAACATACGTGGCCCAAATGTCCAGAACTCAACGTCGTCAATAATGAAGAAATACGAAATTATCTTCTTACTATCGATAAGTCGAGTGGTTTCACAATCAATACTAAATATTTTTCGTCCTGGAAACGACTATACTTGGCTCTTTCTCACTTCGTCCTTTACATTGAAAAATTGAAGTCCAGAATTCGACGTGAAAAGCCGCAGCTCATGTGTTTTGAGTACATACAAAGGGCTAAGAACATTTTGTTTAAATATGCCCAAGCCAGCGAATTTGACGAAGAAATATGGTGCCTCAAAAATAGTAAGAAGCTGCCTACCGGTAGTAAACTTAAGCAGCTTAATATTTTTCTCGATGAAGACGGAGTAATACGTGCCTATGGCAGAGTCGAGTCCCTGAATTGCAACAACGCCATAATTTTGCCTCATGGTCACTACATTACCTTTTTGTTGGTCCAAAGTTACCATGAAGATTATCATCATTGTCTTCATGAAGCTACGATGTCCAAAATAAAGTCAAGATTTTACATCCCAAAGCTAAGAGCACTTTATAAAAGTATGCGAAGAAAATGTCAACGCTGTAAGAACGAGTCAGCAGTTCCACATCCTCCATTAATGGCATCTCTACCTGCAGCAAGATTGGGTTCCTTTGAGCGTCCATTTTCTTATGTCGGTATCGACTTTTTTGGCCCTTTACAAGTAACAGTAGGGAGACGTAGTGAAAAAAGATGGGGCGTTATTTTTACATGTTTGACAGTTCGCGCTATACATATTGAAGTCGCCCACAGCCTAGATACCAGCTCGTGTATCATGTGCATTCAAAATTTTATAAGTCGACGTGGTTCCCCGAAGGAGATATACTCCGACAACGGTACTAACTTCAAATCAGTCGAAAGGGTCCTACGAGAAGAAAAGCAAAACATCGACTTACATCAAGTCTTCACAAAACATCACGAAATCAAATGGAGGTTCAATCCACCTGCGGCCCCACATATGGGTGGTGCTTGGGAAAGGCTAGTACGTACAGTGAAAACAATCCTCTACGCCATGTGTCCTGCTTTCAAATTTAATGATGAGACCTTAAGAAGCGCCTTGTGTGAAATCGAGTTCATAATAAATTCCCGTCCTTTAACATTCGTGGCTCTCGATTCAACTGAAGACGACGCATTAACACCAAACCATCTTTTACTTGGCTCTGTTGATGGGCACAAGCCCCTATGTGAAACCAATTATGATCTCCGTCAGCGATGGCACCAGACGCAAAAATTTGCCAATCACTTCTGGAGCAGATGGGTTCGTGAGTACGGTCCGATTTTAGTCCGCCGTAGCAAGTGGTTCGAGAAGGTGAAACCCCCATCCGTCGGTGATATAGTCGTTATTGTGGACGATACACTTCCCAGAAATTGTTGGCCCAAGGGTGTCATTATCGAGACAACTACTGCTAATGATGGCCAAGTTCGGCGGGTTAAAGTCAAAACCAGTACAAGCACATTGGATAGGCCCGTGACTAAGGTAGCTGTTCTAGACGTCGGTAATATTTAGGATTGCAAGCTCATGGCCCCACAATTCGCTTACGAAGGGGGGAATGTTACCGCCGCCACCCTAATACTTTTAAAAAATCTTTACTGTTTCTATTTACTTTATGTTTACTTAATAATTTCTTGTTTTCACTCAAAGCAAACATACACACAAATATGAATATTATATATTTGTACATATTTACGTGTATGTATGCTTGCTTTGCTCCTCTTTCTCGTTGCCCAATTGCTTAATAGCGGTTTTTAAAATTATTTTCATTTGCTTTATAAAGGAATTTCTTCCATTATTCAGGGCTTTTTAATAAGAGAAACGGGCGAGTGAAACACAAATTGTTTTAAAGCGTACAAATACGGAATAAAAATTAAAATAATATAATTTAAACTTAAAATAAAGATTGTTCTATTTGTCGCTCTTAAAAGTTGCGTTTCATCTAACTTTGCTTCTCGAAGCCAACAGTGATAGTTAAGAGTTTTTGTTCTTTTTGTTTATTTTCTTTTTTAACTTTATGAATTGTCATTAATGTTATAGAATCATTAAAATGTTTTGTAGAAAAAAAAAAAAAAACATAATTGAAAGAAGAAAACATTATTTTTATTATTCTAAATAACAAATTGTTGTTGATTTATTTAATATGTAATAAACTGAAGCTACATACATATATTTATCATAAAACATTTATTAACAAATACATATATAATAAACTTAAATATATAAAAGTTTTATTTAAAGTAAATAAAATAATAATAATAAAAAAATCATTATTTAATGTAAATAAAATTAATTTATATTTACACATGAAACCACAGCAATAATCTTTAAGAAAAAATTGATTAAATTAAAATTCAATATCAATTAATAATTTATATTTGTGCAGCAAAATAATTCCTTCAATAAAAAATATTTGAACTACAAAAGGCTTAAAAAACTGAAAATTAATAATTATTATTAAATATTTTATGATTCTTCAATAATCATTTAGGAATTCACAGTTTTATTCACTTAATTTTATTGATATAAAATTCTTGCAAAAAACCCGACTGCAAAACATATTTTAGCTGTTTACTTCAACTATTATGACAACCTTTAATTTCCAAATCCAAATTGTTTACTTGTTGTTATAGCACACTGAGCAATACAGGTTTTTTGAACATTTCAACCTTCTGTCTAAAACTGTTTAAAAGTATGGCCATAAACATCAAATTACATCAACTATTGTAACACCCTTTAATTTATAATAGGTCTGTTCCTTTACTCCACTTTGGGATCCCAATTTGCACGAAAAGAGTTCTCGTACTTCAAAATTGTGGTAAATGAGAGCAGTTTTGAGAAAATAAAGTTCTTAATCTTTTTGTTCTCGCACTTTTCTATAATTTCGTCTCTTAATGAGAGAAAATTATGCTTGATTTCACTTTTACCAACTTTACCCAAAAAGTAAAGAAACAGACTTAATGTTAAATATTAATACTTCTTATTATATTTGACAGTAGACATTCTGTATAATTTTCAAGTGTTTGTTTATTATGGTTCAAAAGATAGGGTCATATAGATTAAATTACATCAATTATGGGAATACCCGTTAATTTGTAAAATTCAATTGTATAGTTGTCTCCTTATAGCGGAGTTAACAATACAGGTTCCTTGTTAATTTCAGCTCTGAATATAACGGTTCAAAAGTTTGGCTAAATACATCAACTATTGGGACACCCTTTAATTTCCAAATAAAATTGTATACCTGTTACTATAGCGGGCTAATCAATAAAGGTTCTGTGTAAGTTTCAACTGGCTATAACAGTTTAAAAGTTTGGCAACATACATCAAATTACATTAAGTATTGAGTCGGCCTTTAATTTATAATTTTGCATGTTTATACTTGTTTATACTTGATTCAAAAAATAGGCGCATGTAGGTCAATTTTTGTACTAATTTTTGCAATTGGCAGCTATAGTAAGACGCACTTTTTATAAATTTTAGAAAACTGCCCTTTACGGTTCATAATACACTTAAAAAACATGTATGTTGTATGGGGACACCCTTTAATTTTTAAGATTATAAACTGGTTTTAAAACGGAATCTATCTGTAAGCATAATCTATCATATTACAAAAAAATTTTCAAATCGGTTCAGAAATGGCTGAATTCTGCAGGCAAAAACATAAAAAAGCAACATTCAGTCGAATTAAAATAATAATAAATAAATGAATTGAAAAATTACCTAAATTTTTGTTTTAATAAGCAACAATGTCAACTGTTATTAAATTAAAAGATGCAATAGAATTTTTCATATTATTTCCAATTATCAATTTTTGTGTATTTTGTGTTTAAATTTTTAATAAAATTAAACATACATATATTTTAAATATTTTTTCTTGATTTAGTTTAAACAAAAATAATTTTTTAAATTTTACATACTAAACGATTCTCCACAGCCACAGGTGCTCTTAAAATTGGGATTAAAAACCAATTCGCTTGCTAGTTTTGTTTCAACGAAATTCATTTCAGTGCCTGTAAATAAAAATAACATAGCCAATACAGTTTAACAAATGTTTTTTTAATACAATTTATAGATTTGTATTAATGCAATTTTTAATTTATAATATACATAATTGTGTAGTGCATGTATTATAATTTTATATCACGAAATTGAATTGATAAATTTTGCATAAAATAGTGAAGATATTATATTAGAATTTAACTGTTCAATTTGTATAGGCTTAAGTAAACTTATTTTAATGAAAAAAGTTTAGTTTGATTTGGGTTTAATAAAAAAATGAACAATTTGCTAAACATAATAAAATCCTCTGACAATTAGCCCATACGAAGTTTTGTTTAATAAAATTTAAATACACCATTTCACAATCAAACAAATCAATACAATTAGTTTTTGTCACTAAAAACTTTTACACCATCTTGTACTACCTCATCCTCAAGTTTATCTGTTGAAAGTGAGGTGAAAAATCATTAAAATCAAGGAAAACAATCTACACAAAATATATAAATAAATAACCTTTTCCGTCGCATAACTAAGGGTATAGAAAAGGCCATTGCAAGCAAACATGTTGCACATTCAGGTCTTTCTTTCCATACATTTTTAATTTGCTGCACTGCGGCCGAAGTCTGTGGAAAATAAAGAAAAATTGGTTTATATTTATTTCAATATACGAATTTTTTATGAAATCTATTATTTTGTTACCTCAGGGCTGATAGATACAGAATCAGACAGTTTTAGCGACGAAAACTTTACTGACGACACTGGAAATGAGCTGTTGCCGAACGCACCATAGACACCTTGTTGCTGCTCACTTACTTCTCTGTCGTTTCAGTGTGTCGCCTGCGAATAAGAGGAGCAATTGTACATTTGGATTTGTCTGGATAGGTCTGTTCAGCCAACTCCAGGCTAGGTTGTAGGTACAAACAATGATAGAACATTTCTGCCACAGATCACAATTTCTGCGTTCAAAAAAGATGGATTCAAAGAAGTTTTCTTTTGCATATGCAAGTTAATAATTATTTTTTTTTTTTATTTTCACGAATAACTTTACAGAAAACTTGATTACATATACTGTTTTCTAAGTCACCGAGTATATCTAAGTTCCAAGGATTCACTTCTGTGTACTTGTGATTCTGATAAAAAAAAAGAAAATCAAATACAATAGGGATTGTTGTTCAAATTCGTTCATTCGTTCAAATTGACCGATTGAACGAACGGATCAGTCTCTGATAAATGAACGAAAAAAACCGGTCAGTGAAATGAACGACCGGGCACAGCTCTAATAATAATATACGAGCGCCATGATAGTGTCGATTTTAGGAATTCAAAAACCGGAAGTAAAAATTCCCCGGGATTGGTAATTTTCAATTTAAAATTAAATTAGCATAAATTTTGCAATCTAAAAGAAGGAAAACCTTTTTAACCTTTGTTGCACGGTTGGCAAGTTTTATTCGTTAAAGTGTCTACTTTAATCGTACATGGCCATTTGGGGCGAGTATTATAGTTTCCATGAGAATCATTAGCAACGTTTTTTGTGCCCACTCAGGATGAATCCACTTTTCTCGAACACGGCTCGGCGGAGTTGTAGCACCGTTGCCAAATTTTATTCAACAAGCCATCTATTTTAATAGTGTATGGTCATTTGGGGCGAGAGTATTACGCTTTTTATAAAAAAAATCATATTTTTTTGTGATCAGTATAAACACATTTTTATAATTAATGCACAAATGTTTTGTTTATTTATTTATAATACACAAAAAATTTCCTTTTTCTAGATTCCAAAATTTATGCTAATTTAGTTTTAAATTGAAAACTACCAATCCGGGGGAAATTTATACTTCCCGGTTTTTGAATTCCCAAAATCGACGCTATCTTGGCGCACGTAATAATAATTACCTTGTAGATAGATACGAAAAATGCTGACAAGAAAGAAAGTGAATTTTACACAGCTAATATCTACACTTTTTTTCTCCTTACAACTTATCAGAATCAGTAACAAACTTCAGCAAAGCTTAAGAAACAATAATACATTTATATTTAATTTATGTTTAAGACATTCCTATTTCCCCAAAGTCGTTACTAACTAGTAAAAAACAAATTACTTAAGGCCGGGGCACATAGAATCCGTCACACGTCAAACTTTGAAGTATTCAACTAAAGTCAAAGTATTGACGGATGATGTTGGCACAATGAATACTTTGCTGACGGATTTTAAATAAAAGTTTGCTCTCTATTTTTATTCACTTTTAAATTTAATTTGTATTTTATTCACTTGTTGATTTAATTAAATTTGTATTTTATTGTTTGCCACCAAAACTGTTTTATTAAAATCACAAAACACGTGACGGACACGTATTGATTGTGACAACGCTCATAAGAAAACATGTAATTTAACTGAATTGTCAGTTGAATTTGTCAAAGTTTAACGTATGACGGATTCTATGTGCCCGGGCCTTTACGCACAAACACTCCACTAATTCACACACAATAGTCTACTATATCACACTTTCATCTGCCTTGCTAATGAATACTCCAAAAATTATTAACTGATTTGGACAAACGTCTTGGACCCCTGATTAGAGTATAGCTTTAGCTACATGCTGAACCTTGTAATTAAATAGCTCAAATTAAATATAAAATATAAGACAGAATATTTGTTTTTTTTTTTACCAAAAGGCAAGTAAAATGTTTTTCTATTTTTTAAAATCCAAAGAATTTACGTCTTTGTAAGTTATTAAATAAAATTTGATTTTATTTACTTAATTAATAATATTTTCTTACTTCAAACTTCTATAAAATCTTAAACAACGTTGGTCTCATGTAGAAGGGCTAGGGCCTCGTATTTTTTACGAAAATGAATTTTTTTAAATATTTCATTGTGATAAATACACATTCCATTATGTTTTTACTTTCTCCTGTAAAGTTACGATTATAAGAGGCCTTTCTACATCAGACCAACGATATTAATAATCTCGTCGGTTCAATTTATTTTACTTTTAAAAAGTTCTATCTGAATTTTACATATAAAGTTTCTAAACCATACACTTTTTAATTTTAAGTGAAACAAACAGCAATGACTTTGATTGTCAAACTGTATGAAGAAACAACTTATGCTAAATCTTTTATTATGCGTGCATTAGTTTTAATCTAAAAATGTCTACCTTAACATTACTTAAACAACAATATGTATTGTATGTGTAGGTATGTATATGCACGGCAAAAAACAAAACGGATAAATTAAACTTAAGGAAAGTGCTTATTTAAGACTAAATTTGTCTTTTAAATAAAAACAATTTTTACAGTTTTAGAGAAAAAATAATAGCAATATTCGAAGGCTTGTTTAAATAATAAAATAACTTCTTAGCCCTTATACATTACACATCAATACATACATACTTATTTATATACATATTACTCTAACTTTGCAAGCATAATTTTTTTTAAAAATAAAAAAATAATAATAACGTTAGCAACAATTCAAAATATTTATATATTTAACAATAAAAAAAATTAAAATCTTTTCTTTTTTGTTTTAATTTAAAGCAATTAACACCACGTGAATATTTTGTATTTATAAGCGAAATCCAATTAAAAACGTTTTTTCGCATTGAACTTTTATTCAGGTCTTATAAACTTCAATTATTATCGAGCGTTTCCATGATTAATACTTATTAAATACATGCCCAGTTAGCATTTGGAAGATTTTTTAAACAATTATCACTTAAATGAGTCTTATAAGACTACACAAGGTGACTTAACACTGTTTCATCAGTCTTGAATTTACAAAAAGACTTGAATATAATTCCGACAAACGCAAAGAATGCGTCTTAAAAAAAGAGGCAAATTACGGAATTCGGTATCGGTCGAAATTTCTTAAGAATTTCAATGTAAATTTCTTCGATATCGAATACCGTAATTTGCCCCCAGAAAGCAAATGCTCGAAATGTGACTGTTTTTATCATTATTTTAGAGTCATATTTATTTTAAATTTGTATAATTCGTAAAAATGTGTCATTTCATAGAGACAATAGAGATGGCATATAATGGTACTAAAACAGTTGTCAACACATTTCACTTTTGTTTCAAGACTCTTTACAAAATTCTACAATTTAAATTAAAAACACATTTTTCTAAATTTGAATTAAAAAAAAATAGATATGACACTCTGACGAAGTCGTGGGCACTGCTAGTTGAAAATAAAAAATTTACTAAATGTAATAAAAAGTAAGCAAAATGTTAATTGTCATGTTTGATTTTGAGAAAATACAATTAGAAATGTGCATATAATTCGAAGAAGACTTGCGTGCGGCTCGAACAATTTTAATATTTGATGATAATAATATAGTATCGAAAACGAGTCAAAAACGCGGCTCATAAGGAACTCTTTAAGAAGAGTCGCGGCTAAGGTACCATTTTATTCAACTCTAAAACGAGCGAATAAACGACTTCTATAATCGTGTAAAAGAGTCAACAAAGACTTAATTATAATCAATAATTTAAAAAAATGATAACTGAAAAAATGTTTACACTAAAAATAAATAAAAAAAATAATAAACTCAGTAAAAATAAATAAATTTTAAGGCGTCTTATCTTAACATTTTCAATGATACAAAAAAAACATCATACTTTCTTCTAGATTATAGAGGATATTACTTCTTACGAATTTTTTTTTTAGATAATTAAATTTAATTTTCTAATGCGGCACGAATGAGACTGTCTCCTCTTTTGGCTCTATTGTCAGCCAGACGTTGCATTAATGTAATGCGTTTTTTGGGAGTGGCAGGCGGTGTAGATGGATATAAAATTTTTTTACCGTTTGGTGTAACATCTTTATCATCAAGACTGGGTTGTGTCAGACCTTGCAGTAAACATACACTGTAATTAGGCGCAGAAGTAACCTTTTCGGGAGGTTGTTGGACAATTGGATTCTGTGTTCTGTTTATAATACCTTGTTGTGATGCATCAAACTTTTGGAGTATAGAGTTAAGGGGACTATGCTGCAGGGCTAATAATGGCTTCATTTTAAATAAGGGATTCGACTTTTTTGCAAACTTTTCCAAAAAGGAATCATCAAAGAATGTCGATTTTAAGCCAGCAGCTTCAAGTTCTGATGTCTCAATGATAGGTACCGTGCTTAAGTCGCTGCGTAAAGATGATATGAGGCGAGGACGCATTTGTGGCCGTTCAGTTGGTAGTTCTGGTAAAGATGCGGGTGAGGCTAAGCCTTGATGAATTACATTGCGGCATATGTTTGCTGCAATTCCTCTAACACCGTTTTTATCTGCTGGTATTAAAGGTTCCGTCCTCAATCTGTAGGGTATGATTTTTATGGCAGGAGGCATAAATTTCATATTTCTTATGTTATTTTGATCAACAAAAACTGTGTTGCGACGCTTGAATCCTACACGTGTTGGTTGTTTGGGTTCTTCTTTTATAGCAAGGAGATCATAAACAAAGTCCTTATTGACCGTTTTAATGCGGTTACGTATTGGTCTTTTCTTACCTTCTACTTGTTCTAAAGACTTTTTAAACTTTCTACGAACGATTTTAACATGAGATTTTTCTTTTGATGTAATCAGATCTTTCATAATTGGTTGTACACTGTCTTGGTTTAGTTTTAATATTACTTTTTTGCTTTTTTCCTTCCTCTCATATGTTTTAAGCGCTACTTCTGGTGCAAAGCTTTGTGACTTTTCTAATACTTGCTGCTTCTTCTCTTTCTTAATCAGGTCAGGCTCATCATTGACGACCACAATATCACCGTCAACATCGTTTTTTGAATATTTTATTTCGTGAACCGTTACAAACTCAACAGCCATAGTTTCTCGTTCACCAGTCATTTTATGCACAAATGTTAGATGGTTAACAATGTCATAACGTCTGAAGGCACGATAATCGCATAAACTGCAACCAAATCGTCTAGATCTATAGTGGAACATTGAAATGTGACGTCTGAGATTACTCAATGCATTGAACTGTTTATTGCAGATCTTACAACGGCAAGTCAACTGCTTCGACGTCGATACAATGCGAAAACGCTTGGCTTTTTCGTTTTTAATTGAATTGTAATCATGGGCTGAAACATCTTCCTTTATTTTCTCCTCGCTAATCTGTTCATCGCAACAGTCGTAGCTGTTACTTACCTCTGTTAAAGTTCTTTCTTCGTTTTCACTACTGTTTTGTTTCGCTTCGACTATCATTTGTATTTTTTCTAAACAAACTGTTTGTAAACCATTTCCAAATGTTTGCTTTTCTAAATTTTCAAACAATTTGTTTATATTTGAATCATTATTGCTGGTTGAGTTGATATCCTCTGGAGGTTCTTGTTTAATATTTTTTTTAACTTCAGCTATTTCTTCATTAATAGATTTATCTTCTTTATTATTAATTTGGTTCTCGATATAGACTTTATTGTTTTGTTCGGTATTGAATGAATTTTTTCGCGATACACAGTTTAAAAGATGAGAGGCCAAAGCAGCTCTCCTTTCAAAATTTTTGAGACAATAAGTGCAGGATGTTATAGGTAATCCATTTTCTTGATCACATGAATCTTTGGTATTGGTTATTTGAAGACGCTGTACTTCTCGGCCCAATCTTTTCACTTGTACATCTCCAATTTGGATACGTTTTTTTAGAATTGTATCTCGCATTTTGCGTATCCGACGCAATGGTTTTCTGTAAATATATTAATACATCAAATTTAATTTCAGCTTGATTATATGTTTATAACATATGTGTGTGTGTCCTGACATACATATATAAGATGTCAGAACGTCGGTAATATTAAAAAAAGTCTTCATTTAGCTTACAATTGACAAAATTCTATATAAAATTAGAACAAGTTATTAATTTTGTTACGCATAATGTAATAAAATATCACCAAAATACGTATTTGTTCTTATATAACGAGAGTAAAAATATTTTTTATTCCCACTGTTTATATTTGAATTTTATGTGACCTATAAATTATATTAAAACTCAATTATTATTGGAAGAGACAGTTGATAGATAATTGCATTTAAGAACAAGACAAGACAAAACAACTAAAACCGTTTAGTTTCAATTTAAAAACCCGAGTGTCAAGGTAAATAATCCGCTCAAAATTTACTATACGATTTAAATATTGAATATTAAGTACCCTTGTGATTTTTTCTCGTTAATAAAACCACCATCCCTCTTAACATTATTTTATTATTATTATTTTTGATCGGTAAGATGAGCAAGAAAAATATTTGAACATTTATTTCAAACAACAACAGCTAGGTGTTTGGAGACTGGAATATTTAAACTGCTTTCAGGCGATTCTACTTCAGTTATGCCGAATCTTTATTCCCTTCATCATATATTTAAATTTAGTTTGATGTAGCAACTCCAATCAAAAGTCTAATATTGGAGTGACAGAGCATTAAAAAATAAGTTTTTTATATAACTTTAGTATCTCCTGAAATATCTCTTCAAAATCTTTTAATGATACCCATGTTGGTATCTTAGAAAATGTGGTGCAAAATCGTACTTTTCTATGAAAAGTTTAAAACACCCATAATTCGGAAAATATGAGCGAGCACGAATTTTTTTCTTGATGTTTTTCCTTTCTTATTTTCTATTTCTCTATCGCTCTATATATTTGTTTTTCTTAATAGAAGTTATCTCACTAAACTAGATTTATTCCAAATGATATAAAAAAATGAAGGCAGGCGTGCCGCGAAGGACATGGACCGATCTGATTGACCGATTGATTTTCAATAGCAAAATTTTCAAAACTATGTCTGATCGATTGGCGCGCTTAATTTTCTCTAGCTTGTCTACTACCTTGGCAAAGTTGATTAAAAAAACTGTTGTTTCTTATAAATCCGTAAGTTAAATATATTTATGTTTTCAAGAGTTAAAATTTGTAAATTTTTTGTTCTGGCACAGTAGTGGATATATTTTTTCATTAATAACGTCATAATTAAAACATGCCATATACCACTTCTCAACAGTAGCGGCTAAGGTTGGCAATACCCTTCGCTCACTGTATAACTTAGACTGTTTTATGCCCGCTAATATTCGAATCAAGTTATCACATTCCCTATTACTGTCGCATATCATATATTGTCTTGAGGTGTATAATTGCACAACTGGAATGAATATAAGATATTTGCAATTTTTAAACTCGGTATCCCGGTATTCAGTTCAGTTTATTGACTGTTCATTTCGGCACTTGATCAACATGAGGACTCTACTAGCTTTATACCGTATTATAAAAACAAAATAAACAAAAACCCCAACCAATTATTCCAAAAATCAACTACAGTATCTTTGAAAGGTCATTTCAAGTGCGGTCAACCAGAATTTGGAATGGTCTGCCAAGACATCTGAAAACTTTTAACTTCTCTTTAATAACAATGAGACACAAGTACTTGGAATTCATCAAAAATAATGTATAGAACCAAACCTTTTTTTCTCTTCTACAATAATCTTAAAAATTAATTTCACAATTTAGTGTTTATTGATATATTCTGCCAATAGTGTACTTAAATAAAAAAAAATGTACATAAATGTAGTGATGAATAAGAAAAAAATTGTCATTATGTTACAACAAACTTTTATATAATAATGATCATATCTATACTGTGTATATATTAATCATATATGGGCTTGATTAAATAAATGAATGAATAAAAAAAAAAAAAAAAAAAAAAAAAAAAAAAAAATTCCTCATTGTTTGTCCAAGACATCCCCTTTAATAAATATTTGATAAAATTAATTATTTTTTTCGGATATGAAATGGTAAGAATGAGTCAAAAAAGAATTTCTTTTAATTATGACGATCTATTAGTAAATAAGCATATATATACAACAATTGTATTAATAATAATATAAAAACAATTAAGCCGCACAAGAAATTCCAAAGCAAGTCACTCTAAGCAATTAATAATTAAAAAATAGGGAAATATTACTTTTCAACAATGTATCAAGAAAAAAATCAATCATAGTAAGAAAAGGTAGCCATAATAAAATTTCATAGTAAAAACGTAATATTTCTTAAAAGTTCGTTGTAAGGGTTGTTCGCTGCTGGAACCATTTTTCATATGATTTACGTATTTTTTCCCATACTAATAATGTTTTCGTCTTAAACTAATGAACCATTTTTTGGGTCATCGTAACTAGAGGGATTTTTTTATTATTGTTATTGATTGAGTTGTTATCGGGCATAAATATTCTTTTTGAATGGCACTAGTACTGCGTTTTGCTTTTTTTGGGTGTGGGAGCCAATAAACCAAAAAATTAATAACTTCAAAAGTTCCTGATTTTATATGTTAAATAATATAAAATATTGTTAATTATTTATGCAATTTTATATTACTTTTATTTTTATTACATTAAACTCAGGATTATAAATGCTTTGTAATACGTCTCTTGGTCGATACGACTTTGTATTACGATAACTATATAAATAAAAAAATAAGTATCAGGAGAAAAATTAAATCAATTTGAAGAATTAGGCAAATTGTTGTATGCGCGATATACTTTGACACAATAAGGTCGTTCATATAAGTCAACCTTGGTAATAGCAGTTGTTAATTTCTATTGCATCTACTAAATTTAAGGAAACTAACTAAACAATTAAGAAAATCCCTAAAATTTCTGTAACATATGGAAAAACATCTACTTATAATCTGAGCAATCTCTACTGAATGTTAATTTTATTCTTCTTATCACATATCCCAGGGTGTCTAAGTGAACCTCTAATCCATATAGAAAAATCGGCATCAGCATAGTAAGATATTTATGTGGAAGGTAGAAGAATATTTTGTAAACTAAGAATATGGTAAATAAGGGATTGGGGGAGCAGATAAGCGGAAAACTAATTCAAAAGATATAAAAAGTTAACAGCAACAGGACTAAGAAACGGAGAAACAAGCTTACATCCAAAGTACAGTATAAAGTCAGGTTGCCTATTTTGGGAAACAAACAACATTCACTATTTCAAGGAAAATCGTTAGAGTAAAATTATTTAAAGATAATTTACTGCAAAACGATTTGACGAATTCAAACGGTGGTTTGGTATTTAAATCAAGAACTATTTATTTATTAGAATATCGACGCATATATGAATAGATTATTTCACTGCCATGAGTTGGTAAAAGGTCTATTTAAAGATCTGTTTTTTCAATATTTTTAGAGGAAAGAAACTGTAATGCCTCTAGAAGGAAAAGTCAAAGTCGGTTCTTTTTTATTACTTTCTTTTATTATTATCTTAAGCATTATGTTTTGGGCTCATTTAATACCTGATACCTGAAGTAAACTCCTGTGTTTGGATATGATTTAGAGGAATAATAGTAAATTATATGAACAACTAAATCCTTTTTAACCAGTTAAGTGTGTTTGACTATAAAACTGACTATAAAATCTCTAAAAATCTAATTTTAAGAAATCCAATAAAAATATTATTTGATGGAATGTTTGCTTTATATTACCAATAGCACTACTATGTATTTTATACAGAGGGGGTGGTGGGATGATAAACTGTTAGTACATGTTTGGTCTCCGCATTAGAGACTGGAAATGACGCACACAAATGAAAGCTCTGACCCCGTGTGCAATGCCGTTTTTACCTTAGATAGAGTTTCAGACCCCATTACGAGCATCATTTAATTTTTCACAAAATTCAATGCTCTCTTCTTCTTTTTAAGGCCGGTGACGGTGACATACTATCCCGTTTTGCGACAACAGCTTTCTTCAGTTTTTAGCGGGAAACAGTATCAACACAAATAGTTCGAAGCATTCGATCCAAGTGTGTATTTTGAAAGTTATTATCAAAATATAAATGAAGTTCTTCCTCGCTTTTAATTAAACTTATAATAGGATCATTTTGCCCTAGGTTCGACGTGTATACACGTCATAGCCTGATTTTAATTCCGCACACGGTGGAGGGTTTTTAAAACTAAATTCCACGCCTAACTGGTTAATAAACTCATGTTGGTATGAGAAATTGCAGAATAAAATTCCTTTAAAAATGAAAGAACAAAACAAATATCGATGTAAAAAACTTTCAATGAAGAAAAAATTCAGATGTAAAAAAAAAGGTTTTTAGAAATTAAAAAAAAAAATGAACTCAGGCCGAAAATAAATTGTAATTCAAGTATTTAAAATTATAAAAATTTAATCTCAATCGAAATATTTACATGGGTCACAGACTTGTTAGGTGGGCCTGACAGATATTCCTAGATTTTTAGTGTTTTTCTCCTGCCGGGAGAAACAATGCAAATATATTTAATTAAATTAAATTTATATGGTCAAATTACAAATAGGCTGATCAGGCAGCAAGGTGACTGGCAATGTGTATGTTGAACTGTTTATCTCTTTTTATTTTGGAGTTTAAAATAAGTTTTATCGAATGATACCTTTTTATGTTATGTCATGTTCACTTTGTTAGCATTTAAATTTTACTCTCTTTGTGTTTGGGAGCATTTGTTTGCATTCTAACCAAAAAAAACTGCTAACGGTTCAAACTAACTTGTTTATTTTCCGACATCATATATTAAAAAAGAACGAGATGATTCGCAAGTAACTTTTATTGAGCGCATACAAAGCTTTTTTATTTTTACTTTTACAAACAAATAGGTGGCACTAAGTCCATGTTCATTTCATACATCATGAGTCGCAACGTCAAGGTATTCCATAACCAGGAACAGTTGACGTAGTAAATTTGAACTCCGTAATCGATATAGGAATTGTTCTTAAGTCTTTTTGGGTGTATTTTAACGTTTTAATTTTTTGTAGAGAATTTATTTAAACAAGTATCGCTAGCCATTCAAATATGTTTACTGTCAATTATTTGTTTATTCTATTTATATTCCTTAAATGCCTCGAAAACACATAGAAAAACAAATACATTTTATGAAAAAATATTTTTTGAACAGTTTTGAATCCGAAGACAATTTTTTTTATAGGTTATCAATATAACTTAATAAAAAATAAATAATAACCAACTATAATATTCGACATAAACTAATGATAATCTGGAAACATTCTCGTCTAGAATTTTTCTAATCGAAATTATGTTAAATAAAAAAACATTCAGGTCGGTTCTGTAAATCACTTTTTGTCCAATTGTTTTCAAATCACGCAAAATATGTTCTTTGTACAAAATATATTGAAACCACGTGATTTTTAAACGATTCACTTGATTCTAGGGATGAGCGATCCCTAGAAGTGAACGTAATTTTCAAATCACCGTTCTTTTAAGTAGTTACCGTAATCAAAGTCTGCAACTTTTTTATTTAAGCATTCATATTTTTATAGGAAGTATGTATATATAATGTAATTAAATTATATTTTATGCAAAAAGTTAACAAATTAAAAAATTTATTTTTATATCTACATTCAAGGCTGCTGTAATTCAATTTGGTCAGAAATAAAAAGTTCAATAAACTGATTGATTATAGGTGCAATTAAAAATGCACTCAACATTTTTGTTTTCTTGTTACATAAATATGTGTAAACTTTGGAAAAATAAATAGAAGCAAGAAAATAGCTACACAATGAAACATGATTATAGTACTAATAATTCTCGGTAGATTGTATAATCACATTTAAGTTTATACATATGTGTGCAAATATAAAAGAACGTTCTTCCTAGAACTGTTACTTGACAAACTCAGTCACTGTAGTGACTAGTGATTTTTTAATAACAGTGACTTAATCACAGGTACTAAAATATCGCTCACCTCTACTTGCTTCTTTTTTCTGATTTCTTTCGAATTTAACAACAAAACTAGGTTTTATACATATAAAAATGAGATTATTTATAAGTTCCTAAAGACACATCATTACCATTATTTACTGTCGAAACAAATCCAAGAAAAAAATAAAAAAATGTAAACAAATTTCTTCATTGAAAACAGTGCAACTTCGCAGAACACCTTTCGCGTAATTTGAAACTACTTTTACAAAAAGTGATTTGCAGAACAGACCTGATTGTTTTTAACTATTCAAAAGCAACCGAATAAAAACTATGTTAAGTATCCCTGATATAGGTAATCATGGTTAAAAGAAAATTAAATATGTAAAACAAAAATTTTTTCTTGGATAGTCGACGTTAATCCAAACACGAATATCGCTGTCCCACTGTGATCAAATGTAACATTTTTGGTGGTTTAAAGGATAAGTGAACAAACTTGCAGGAAATTTCTGTTATACACTGCGGTGCTACTTCATTGTTCCAAATGACATTGAAAAATGAGAGGCAGGCATGGTGTTTTGCCTGCTGCCTCGAAGGATATGGACCGATCTTGCTTGCTTTTAATATTTTTAAAAATTATGTCTGATCGGTTAGCGTATTTAAATTTTCTCTAGCTCATCTAGTGCCCTGCAGAGTTGATTTCAACACAAACACAGACAGACGGACATTTTTCAATCGACTTCGCTATGCATAAGGACACAGAAATAAATATTGTACAAACTAAGAACGGATGACAAACTTAGATATACCCTTTTTCCAAGGGTATAAAATTCTTTGCATATGTCATTCCAAAGAGCATTAGAAATTATTATTACTAGTAAGAGTAAATTTTAAATGTTTGTCCTGTTATATTATTGAGAGTAATGGCCTTTTACTTACTTATGCTCATTGGCAAGATGACGTATGACGGCAGCTGGTTGCAAAAAAGTCATTGAACATGTCGGACACTGAAAAACATAGGTAGTGGATGTATGATTTTTTTGAATATGCATTTGTAATGTCTTTTTTGTTTGAAATGAGGTTTGACATATCTCGCAAGATATTCCTGACAATAACTGCGTAGTTTCGTAATTATTACTGTCCAAATCTTTCCTTTCGTTTACAGTTGATGAAGTTAACGACATTACCAACGGACTTAAATTTGCTTTTCCATCCGGTCCTAAAATAATTTTTGGATTTGCCAAAAGATTGTGAACTTCTTCCAGCTCCGTTTTTATACTGTCGGTATCATTTTTTGTTTTCAAAGTTTGATAAACAGCGTGTGAACTAGTCGAAATGCGTTCTAGTTCTACGACAGGATCTAGCACTTTTGTTTCTGACGGAAAATTGTCATTGTTCTCCACCGCTAAGGTTTTGTCAAGACTGCAGCCCGGTAAAACTTCTACGCGCTTCAATCTTTCAATCACTTTACTTAAATCACGGTTTGGTGAGTTTAAATTTTGAACAGGAGAAGACCCTGTACTGCGACTTTTGACTGACAATGGTTCAGGTCGTTCCACAGTTTGTATAACAACACTTGGGTTGCAACCCTAAATAGTAGTGAAACAAAATGTTAAATATATCACATGAGTCTGAGATCATAATGTGATCTCTATTACATACCGGGAACGATTGGAAAGTGTCCACTGTCTTACTTTTGCAATAATTTCGTTTATGACTGATGAAATTTGCGAAACTGCGAAACATGTTGCGACAAACATTACATTCATAGATGAGAGAGCACTCATACAGGAGTAAACGTCTTACCTTGAATTGAATAAATAAATAATTAATTATTTGGTCAAAAGTCCGAACTTCAGATTTCATTTAGGTTATTTTTTTGCATTTATGTACATTGTGTGAAGTTTTTTTTTATGGTGATATTTATATTTGAAATGCTTACCTCATCTGTACCATTTTCGTAGGCTTTCTTTGCTTCCCTAAATCCGGTACATGATGTTCGAAGTGGTTGCCTTAACAAACTTTCATCCTCTTTTAAATCATTAGGGTTACTTTCTTGTTTCTTATATTTACCATTAGGAAAACTGCATTTGGTATCTACCATCATAGTGTACGTAATCTATATCACTTTTTGTCACTTTTTAAAATCTAAAAGCACAATAAACTTATTCTTTCGCAGTCAAAAGTCTTTTTTTTTATATTATTAAGAAAAAAATACATTTTTCTATGCACTATATACTCCTATTTTGTAACAATCCGGTCATGCAAAAATTTATTTTGTTTTTTTCATTCTTAGAACACTATATTAATTTTTATTCATTATTGTTACCAATAAAATAGCAATTATTTATCTGTGATTAAACTTATGTATCAAACTGCTCCACTCACAGGTTATTATTATTTTTAATAATTCTGCTCAAAATTCTGGCTTTCTGTACAAGAATAAAGTTACCACATTAAAATTCTTGCGGCGCCGTCATTGTAAATTAATAGATTCGCCTTGTATTGTCGTCTTTAGCATGGCGAAATCAAATACCGGGTGGTGGCAGTGGCGAATTAATTAATTTTCGCCGTTTTAGAAAATGTCAAACTTTATATGAAAAAGTCAGAGTCAAATTTTTTTTATATGAACTTTGACATTTCCAGCAACGGCGAAAATTAATGAATTCGCCACTGCCACAACCTGATACATGATTTCGCCATGGTCTATGGATTGCTTATTGAAGCAAGACAAATAAATTGATTCGCCTTGAATTAGATATTATATATTGTGAACGGATCTGTACCAGCTGAACCCGATGTTTTATAGACCGAGTTTAGACGGAAGAGCGAATGAAAGAAAAACATCTGGAGTTCCTTTCTGTTTTGTTTTTTTTAATTCGCATTCACACAGACGAACATATTGTCGGCAACATTTAATTAGTATTGTATTTATTCGCTCTTAGATGCAGGCAAAGAATATGTCAAAAAAGCATGTCGCCGAGTATTGAGCACAAAAACGTAATCTGCTTTTAAAGTAAATTGTTGTCCTTCCAAACGTTCGTTCGTATAAAAGCGACACAAGTCAAATTCATTACAGCTAAACTCACGGCGATAATGAATGCAACACCGCGAAAGATATATGTATATTTTGTTTTTGTATAAATATCTTCGGCTGTCAAAAACAAGAAAGTACAATAGGAGATTATAACTTTTTACATTCAAAGAAGCGAAAATGCAAGCGCCAAAAATTGTCACCTAGGCTGTAAGGGCCATAGATAACCGTTATGTCTGTGGTAAGGACCACCTGCTACTAAATCGCCTTGAGCGGTCGCAAGGCGAATTAATAACAGGTGGCCTTAACAACCCAGTTGACTATTTGATTTTTTCTTCTTCGAATGTAAAGTTATATTCTCCTATTGTACTTCTTTCTTTCTTGACAGCCGAAGACGGTTTTTACAAAACAAATTATACATATTTATTTCGCAGTGTTGTATTCATTTTCGCCGTGAGTATACCTGTTAATTAATTCGCCTTGGAGCGTACGTATATGGAGTTCGGTAAGTTGGTAAGGCGAATCAATTACCAGGTGGCAGCGTAGGCGAATTCATTTTTTTTTTTGCTGGTAATCATTACTGTCATCGGCCACCTGTTAATTGATTAGCTTTGGAGTTTGGCATAACCAGAAATGGCGAAAATTAATAATACGCCACTGCCACCATATGGTAAATTTTTCGCCATGAAAGGAAATTCATGCAATGTAATAAGTAATAAAGCGAATCAATTACCACCTTATAAATTTTTATATACGGAGTTTGACATTTAGGGTTTCGGTGTAAATTAATGGATTTGCCTTCGCAACTCTGCGTACCTTTCAAATTGCAAATGCATATAAAAAATTTGTATAGATGTAAGTCCATAACAATTGAAGGCTTTAAAAAATACGGCTACAGATGATTTCCTATTGTAATTTGAAAATGATTGTTTGACAACTAAACTTATTTTTTCAGGGAGGATTTTTTTTAAGATAAATTCAGGCTCCTGCTTTGAATTCGTCTTGGAGTTTGACATTAATGGTGGCGTCTGAATAGATGAATTCACCATCGCTATCAATTAATTCGTTTTGTACTTGTAATTGAACGAGAAATAACTAATACCAAATAACGTTTTATTATTATTTGTTACTAGTTTGTTATTAGTTTACTATATTTTGCATATTAAAAATCTTAGTGAGGCGTCACCTATCTGATCCAAGCTATCTTCTATCATTAAAGCTATATTTTTCTTCATTTTAACTCATTTTCTAAGGAATTTTATTTGCGAGTTCGCATACCAACATGACCTTATTTTAAACTTTTTAGTAATTCACCCACCGAAATAAGTCTTCCAGACAGAATTTTAATTCAGTTATTGGCTAAACGCACGTCTTTTGTTTAATAAAATTTAAAATGACCGTTAAATTTGTTGACCTCAGATAATAAAGTCTTTGAATAAAAATACTGAATTTTTTATCATGTGAAACTATAATATCATATTTTTAGCTATATGACACGATGTGACTTTTTTCCTTCTAGAGGCATCACATTACGTCTCCTCTGAAAATATCGAAAAATCAGATCTTTAAGTATAGCTTTTCAATAACTCCAAGAAATGTCGTTTGATAAAGGTATTAAATTAATTTATTCTTGTATGTATGTGTCGATATTTTATTTTATTTTCATTTAGAAACCAACTTACAGTTTGGATTTTAATGATAAAAAATCTTTCTGCGTGTAAAAAAACATATATCAAACAATAAACCTGTTGGCACTTTTAATGAAGGCGCAAATAGAAGCGCCTTTCACCATATGTGTATAACAATGTACGTAAAAATAGGCAGAAGAATTCCCTTCTACTATTACATCAGTTATAGGAACACCCTTTAATTTATTATTTCAAAGTTTATACTTGCTGATATAGCGGACTTAACAATATGGATTCTCAATCGTCTGTCTATAACAGTTTGGCCATATATGTGTGTCAAAACCACCCTTTAATTCATAATTTTAAATGCTTATACTTCTTTTTATACCAGACAAAGTGTTAAGTGTTCGTACATAACGGTTCAAAAGATAAGACCATATTAGGTCACATTACATAAATTATAGAAACAAATTTTTCTTTTTAAGTTCACATTGTTGTTATAGCGGACTTAACAATGCATTTTCCTTGGAAGATCGTCAGGAATTATTACATCCGGTCCCGAAGGCATAAATCGACTTAAACTTTTGATAGTTCAGTGTCGTCAATCCGTGTCCATCTCTACAGAATTGATCAGACAGCTTATCCGCGTAGGATTATATTGCAATTCCATAGTTAATTGATAACCCGGAAAGTATGCATCTTCATTGCTCTTAAACGAATTTCTTTAGTTGAGGCGGCTAAAAACTAAATCGCGAAATCGATTTACTATTCATAAGTAGAATGAAATTTAAAGTTATTTTCAATTTGTGACAGAAGTTGTAAATAAAATTTAATATAAATAAAACGATTTTTTGTTTGCTTTTGTTTATAAAATCTTTTTTTTTATTGGCGTTAAAGCGCGACATTCATGATTATTATTTCGTTCAATATTGCATGTGGATGGCGTGCCTACAGTGGTACATTTTTGGTTTCTGCTTATTTAACAAGTTTTTAAATAGTAGTACAAGCAGGATGATCTTTTTATGTTATTTATTTTGAATCTTAGTATAGAATAAAAAAATAAATATTTTTTTTTATAAATGTACATACATACATATGCACGCTTAGATTGTTTACAAGTATTAAATATTTTCGAATAAAATTATTATTCCTTTTACGGTTCAATCCGATGTTTGACACATACTTTTTACATTTCATGAATATTTTTTTTTTTTTGATAAATCACAGCAATAAATTATGAGACTATTAAAGAATAATTTGATTAAAGACCAAAATAATGCAACAATTACTTTGGCCACTTCAGCTAAAATAATAATAAATAAATAAACAAACTGACAAACACAATATACAAGAATTATTCTTTAACCAAATACTACCTGCACTCGGGTCTCATAATCTATTCCCTTTACGTGAAGTGTCTTTCTAATTAATAATTTACTAGAATTATGTAGTTTTGAACCTGAATATTAGCAATCGTATAATAATTATTTAAATTAGAAAACAGTTTTCTGAGATAAAAATAAGAATTTAATATGAATACTGTTTTGCATTGTTTTTTTCTTTTCTTTATTTATTTTTTGTATTTCTGAGTTTTATTTATTCAATTGTTATTTTTGGTTTATAGTTATTAATTTAAAGTGAATGTTTTTCATTCGTGATGTATGTATAGTTATCTAATATGTATGTTTAATATGAATATAATTCTTTTTTTTACAGTGTACTCTTAATTAAGGTAATGAGTTAAACTTTAGTAAGGCACTAGTTACACGTTAATCTATCTATATAATTATTGTTTGAATATATATTTTGTAAATACATTTTTGTTGAAATTGTTTTTTTTTTTTTTTTTTTTTTGATAAATGTGTGTATTTTTAAGTTGGTTAAATTTATGTATTTCTCTTAACGTGTAACTACTGACTACGATTTTATTTTATTGTTTTAAATTGTTTCTTTTAGCTATTTGTTAATTTAAAGCTTGTTAATTAGTCATGAACTTTCACTTTTGGTTTATTTGAAGGTAAAATGATTTAATGTACATTTTTAGATTTTTAGCTTAACAAAAATACATGTTTTAGCAAATGTCACTGAAACTACTGTTACTACTACTCATTTGACATTTTCATCTAAAAGAATTTATAAATTTTAATTCTTTACTTTGACTAATTTAATTTATTCGATTCTAAACAAACATAATAACTTAGCTCAAGCTCAAATTATATTTTCCATGAACACATTAAAAGGGAAGTAACCTTCAAAAATTTATTTAAAAAAAAATAAAAATTGAGCCAGATAACTTTTAAGTAAAACTTAAGAATGTATTTACGACATATTAACAAAAAAAAAAAAAAAAAAAAAATAATAATAATAAATAAATAACATAAAAAGTTGCAATACTAAAAATAAATTAAAGACATAAGATCGTTTTCTTTTCTTTAATTTAAATGAAATAACCGGTTTGGTTTGGTTGTCATAGAAGAAGGCTGATGACGATGTACTTAATTTAACTTATAACTTAACAAATATGTACTTTAATTAATGTTTTTCTTTAATTTGGTGTAAATATTTGAAATTATCATTGCTAACAAAATTTTTTATCATATTTCTGTTTTTTTAATAATATTTTGGTGGGTGTGGTGGTTTGTTTTAAATATGTTAAAGTATTATTTGATTAAGCATAAAATTAAAATATTCATAGTTGAGAAATTTAAAGTAATAACAGAGTCTAAATTATGCACACACATTCATTACTTCAGTTATTGTTCTAATTATTTTTTATTTGTTTGTTTTGTTACTTAATCTATCTTTTTTAAGATTTAAATTGAATTATATCTAGAAGTAGTCCTAACAAAAAAAAACTTTAAATCTTTTTGATTTATTAATTTAAATAATAATTTGTTAATGTATTTGCCGACAATGGCAAAACATTCATTCAAACCTTTTTTCTTTTTTTTTTTTTTTTGAGAATGTCATAATATGACCTGAAGTGATGTTTGGTTTCTTGAAATTTTTATACTGTCTCGTAGATCTTGGTTTGGTTCAACTTTTACTATTTTTATAAATGATATTTTGAAGAAAGTTTTCATAAAATTGCCGTTTAAATGTCTAACCTATAAAATAAATATTTAAATATTTACGGTGTAGTTGAATCATCTTTATCATCATCTTGTTATCATTATCATTATTATTTAATTTAAATTTATATTAAAAGTAGTTAATGATGTCCTTAAGTAGGTGTGTAGAAAGGCGGAAAAATGTGTCGTAGAAATATTTAAAAAGAGGTAAAGGGTTTTATAACTGAACAAACAGTCAAAAAATGTATAGCTCTTAAACACGAAATATTACTAATTGGTAAAAATAAACTTTTTAGTTGTTGAAAGTTTATAATTCAAAATGTTCTTCAAAGGTTGAAAGTTTTGGTGGAATTATTAATTATTAATTTCTACTAAAACGAATAACATTTCCATACACATCTGCATTTTTAATTTAATCTTTGTTTTTTTTTAAGTTATTCATTCATTTTGTGATTTGATCGTATATCTTGAATCATTTATTTATTTTTTGTTTTTCGTATAGGCCTAATATGAAATAATTATACAAATGGAATGTACTTTAGAAGTGTCATTCATTTTTTTATTCGTATATTTTTTTTTAATTTAACGGCAGTTTTTTATATTTTTATTTAAATGTACATCATGTTGTACTGTTTGTTTAGTTTTAGTCGAACTTACATATTTTTTTTTTTAACAATTCAAAATTTTTATAGTGATGAAAAATGGGACTGCAAATGCTTTTTATAATTTTGTATCGAAGAATTGCAATTCGTGATTTAAAGTCTTTGTTAAGAAAACAAAACAAAAATAAGAAATAACTGTCTTGCATGTGAAAACTGTAAATTCATTTTAAGCATTCTCTTTTTTGACTACATACTTACTTATATATTTGTAAGTATGTATGTATGAATAAATGAATGAATGAATGTATGTATGTACGCAATTAAGCATACTATTGTACGTAAGTATATCAGTTACTTAAAAAGTGAATGAAACATTTAAATAAAACTTTAAATCTTTATTACAAATGCCCCAGCTGGCACGATCATTTTACGATTCTTTTTATAATCGTCAAGACGATTGTATGATTTTGAGTGTCAGCTTGACGATTCTTAGAAAAGTTTTACGAAACTTTCTGGCGTTAATTTAACATATTTATTTTGTTTTGAAACATATAATTTGGAGACTTTTGCTTAATGCTTTTCTATAATTTTGTTTTTGTTTTTGTCTTTTGACAACGCTGTTGGTGTGAAACTTAAAAAACCAAACAGTAAAGGTGACGGAGCTACGATGAAGGATTTGGCTAAAAACTAATTGTCATTTTTGCCATTTTAATTTAAAATTTGTCTTTAAGATTTTTTTTTTATTTTCTTACTGAAGTCACAGTTATTGTGAATTATCTTTTTTTTTAAGGAACCTCTTCATCCAGCAGTATTTACGTAATGCGAACGAAGACAGACAGACAAAAAAAAATTTCAAAAATACGTGTTTTGTATTCCATATCGATTATTATCTACACCAACAACAATATTTTCAAAAAATATTTCAAACTTCTTAACATTCATTATAGACTATTAAAGCCAATTGTTTCAGGATTCAATTGAAAAAGGAATAAGAGACCTTTACACAGTTGTTTTTGAGGCATCTTATACGAGTCTTATAGAAGAATCGCTTTTCGGACACAGCTTTACACGATCGGAAAACTACATTGCAGACGATTAATTTATCTTCTGCCCCGATTGTGAAAAAGACTTTTACGATTAAAAATGCTAGCTGGGGCGTTAAATTCCAGTTATTAATGAGTTTTATGAATGATTCGTCAAGTATAAAGAACTTTCAACTACACTATGAACAACACACATAATAATGAAACAAAAAAATAAGAATAATAATAATTATAGTTTGATTTAATATACTAAAGGTAGGAGGGTAGTGTTTATGCAAAATGCGTAATGAAGGCTAAAGTGGCTTAATTTATTTGAATTTTTTACAAACTATAATTAAATATTTGAGTATGTATATATATGTGTGTGAGTGTGTGGGTGTGTGTATGTATTCATGTATGAAGGTATGTAAGCGTTTGGTTGCTGTTTATGTAGGTATGTATGAGATAAAAAGTTTTTTCTTATAATTTCGCTTTGACTAATGTATTTATATTTTTTTTTATACAATTGGTTCGTTCATGTTTTTAGTTTCGGATTCAATTTGTTTTTGGTTTAGAAAAATTTTGCTATTGCTAATATGAAAAGATTTACAAACAATATGCAGAAGTTAGTTTTAATCTGATAACTACCTCCGCTCACAACGATATCCTTCTCCACCAACATCGGATAATCAAGTACGTGTATTATGCCATTAGTACATTGGACATCCGGACGATAGACATTTATTTTTTTATAATTCCATATAATAACATAACCTGAAAAAATACAAAAATAAAATTAAATATTTGTTAAAACATTTCTAATAAATGATGGCAAAATATCATTGAACATTGATTAGGGATGAAAACAAAAATAAAACGATATGAAAAAAACGGTATGAAATATATCAAAATACTTCAGTGAGTATTGTAGCAACACATTTTGTTTAAAGTACATAAGTATGTACAAATGTATCTAAATGTAAAGGAACGGTAAGTTGGACGAATTTTTTGACGAAACAGAAAAAAAACATAAGAAATAATGAATTTATTGTGTAAATTGTGTGCAGGTTTTAGTTTAAGCATCCTTTTATACATCATACGTACACATGATTTCTAAGAAAACAGCATTATTTTCGATTGAAACTTTTTCATTTATCTATGCATACACACAAAACAAAAGGATTACTTTGGGAGACACTTAACATGAGCACATAATTAGTGAATAAGTACGTTCGAAGATGTGAAATAAATTTTTTTAAAAATGTATTAGATAAACTAATGCTTTATGTCACACAAAAAATAATATGCTAACTCACCAGTCCACTCTTGAGAAGCGAATTCATCATGAAGATCTTGATATAATAATTTTTTAAATGAAAATAAGGGATTAAACATTAAAACTTGGTTATAACCACTTAAGACATCCTAAAGCTAAATAAAATAAACAGTCAAGGCGAAGCGATATCAGGTGAATGCATTAACACATGCGGCCTACAGATTATTGTCAGTTTTTAATTTCCAGTTTGCTTACCAAAATTGCTTACTTTTGTTTTATAAATGTTTGACAACTTAACTGTATTTAGCAAGGGCATCTTGCTTTAAAAGCTAATGCAGCGACCTGATATGAATTTGCCTTGCCTGGAACTAAAGAATGGAATATGTAAAATTGGGTCGCACAGCATTTTGAAGCAAACGAGTTTTTTATGTGCTCTTAATTTTTATTATTTTTTAAATAAAAATATTTCGTGATATTCTCATGAAATATTTATTATTTAAAACTAAAAAATGAAATTTATTACTGTGGGGAAAGCATATCCGTATGACCATTTCGATACTGCTTATACAGCAAATTTTTTATAGAAAACCAAGGGTCTTGTACCGAGTTCACACATGTCAATTTGTCTTGCAGAAATTCTCAGTTTTGTGGAAGATAAAGGAGTGCAGAAGCATTTTATTTCTTGTTTTCTCAGTCGCAAAATTCAGAAATGCTGCAAGGAAAATTGACGTGTTTAAACTGGGTATTAAAAGTATCAAAAGCCAAATTCTTTAAGTAGGAACTTAATTGAATGCATAAAGCAAGAAGTCAATACGAACTCAAAATTCCTTTATGCAAGCAGTAACCACTAACTACTTTTATTTTTTCTTCAATTTTTTTTTCATATGTATTCGAAAGATTTAATAAAAAAATAAAAACATAAAAATGTAAACAAATTTAACAAATAAGCAACGTGCACATGCAAATACGTCAATAAGAAATTTTAATATTTTGGAATCTATTTTACGGTATTTTACTTTAATTGTGCTTGATTCCCTTAAATACTTATAAATATTTCAATAAATATATTTTTTTATTTTAAATAATAAATATTTAATAAGAAAATAATGAAATATTTATATTTGAAGGAATCAAGCACAATTAAATTAAATTAACATAAAATAGATTCCAAAATAATAAATTTTCGTATTGAATTTAATTTTTTTATTTTTTATTGATTTTTTTTATTATTCCCAATTTAAAATTAATAAAAGCAAACACCCAATATCGTCGTTGCCTAATCAATTTTATTTAACTAACGTATTAAAACAAATAAGAGTGCTATGTCCGGCTATGCCGAATCTTACATACCCTTCACCATGTATATAAATTTAGTTCAGTGAAGTAACTCCAAAACAATCAAATATTTGAGTGACAAAGATTAAAAAATTAAGAAAAAAATAAGTACTTTTTTATGAAAACTTCGGAGGCCCATAATTCAGAAAATATGGGCGAGTGACCGATTTTGCTGATTTTTAGTAGAAAAATTTTCGAAGCTATGATCGTTTGGCTTATTCAGGGACGGACAGAACAAACTTAGATATTTCCTTTTTTTCACCTGTGATGAAGGGTATTAAAAAGTACGAAAAAGCTCTAGAATCGAAAGGGGAGGAAAGTCAAATATTCTGCGAGAAACATTTAAAGGAGTTTAAAAATGCATTTCACATAATTTTAAAATAAAATTTTACACGTTGGTAGCAGAGCAGTATTCGACGTTAGGAGTTAAAGTACCTTTAAAATTACATGTGTGCGTCTACTTAAAGTAATAAAGTTAAAAAACTGAATCGAGAAATTCCCAACTCAATGTATCAAAAACTCCAAAATGGGAATTCTTTAAACTATTTCCCTAAAAATGAACATTTAGCCCGAGGGTCATTTTTGGATCACATATCGGCTAAAATCGGAAATTCGGAAAAAATTATTGAATTTAAAATTGGTAAAATTTCTTCTTTAAAAAAAAAATTGAAAATATAAAATATGTTCAATTCGATTTTTTAATGCCTGCTAATGTATTGCTTTGCCTTGAAAAGGGATATTGTAGAAAATTTCGGAAGTAGTGTCCAAAAGAATTTTAAAATAACTTAAAGGTTATGTGCAGTGCTTTCAACCTGCACATGATTTTTATATGTGATAAAAAAATAAATGGCGAGATTCACTGCGTTTTACATATCCGAAGTACTAAAATGTGGGACACTAATGCGCAGGTCCTGAAAGTTGTGAAAAGCTCAAACTTTAAACTGCCACCAGTAACCTATATTTTTCCACTGGTCCAGCCATTTATATATAGCTGAGGGATGAGATTACGGTTAAACAGTGGCGTCCAAAAGCTACTGACTTTTGCAAACGATATACAAGTGTGAATTTAAAAGAAAGTCCTTTGTATTATTGCAATGTTCTCAATCAAAATTTATGGAATGTTTGTGCATCCCAATTTTAAATGAACATGTTTTTGTTTTCATATTTCAAACCTACATTCAAACGTAGATTAACACCATTTTAATAAATATTGTCAAAATACTTACGGCCAGCTTCTTCTTCTACTTTAATTTTTAAGGAATCTCTAAAGGTCGGTAGGACAACTGAATCACTTTCCTTTGTCATGGCCGCTAAATCCTTCATGGTATAAGCTCGATCAGCAATTACCAAATGACGCTCCAAAATAGAGCGAGACTAAATGGGAAATGAAAATATAAATCAAACGTTTACATTTAACTTCAAGAAAATTCTATTACATGATAAGCGAAGTCCTTCATAAACAACTTTTTATGAACCGAAGGAAAATCTAATCCGGTTTTCTGCCAGCCTTTATCACGCGTCACAAAGTACGTATAACGTCTTTGGGTATTATTTAATTGCTCGTTAAATGTGGAAAACTGTCCCAATTTGTATGAATCACTATGGGTAGGAAAAAACATGTATTAAATAAAACAATTAAATCAAAAGCCAAAATTAAAAACTAAAAACTTTTCCAATCCAATGACATTTAGTACTTCTCAGCCTAAGGGTGCGAACAGAGTAGCCGCTAAGCCGAACCGACTGACGGAAAAAACAGGTATTATAAAAATTAATACAAATAGGCGAAATTTAAGAAAAAGTAAATAAAACATGCAATCAAAAATTAAAAAAAAAAATAAAAAAAATTAAAAAGAAAATCAACATTAAAAAATAAAATAAAAATTAAACAAAAAAGTACAAATTCAATCAAACTATAACAACATATCAGCGTTGATTCTTGCATCCACTATGCACACTCAAACTTGTTTCTCGCAATAAACGTTAGTCGGCTCGGCTCGGCAATAAGTGGCCACTCTGTTCGCACTCTACACGTTTCAATTCAATCAATGGAGAATTGAATAAATTTTTTCAAAAATGTTATCGAGTGAATTTAGACAAGCTTAAGTTTTTTTTGTTACCTTAACATGGGATCGCTTTCCAACTTTCCTAAGATTGTAGTGTAGGGAACTCCAAGTACTTTATCAATAATGTGAACATAACCATTAGTACTAGCCACATCTGCTTCTAAAATAGTGGCGTTTACTCCACCACCTTCGACTGTTATGACTTCATCGGGTCCTTCACCATTAATGTTGAAATAAAGGAATGTGCGATTGTTTACAGTTGGCACTTGAGCAATCTACGAAATGGGAAGTTAAACAAAATATGAAAATCATGTGACTTTAAAATGGCTCTAGACTTACTAAATTTTGATTTTTCTCTTTAATTTTCTGCACATTTAGGCGATCTTTAATAATGTGCATATTTAAAATTTCTCTCATTTTTGGACCATCTCTGCAAGATTTAATTTGATTTCATTTGTGTTATATTGCATTTTTTTCCCCTTTTTTTGTAATACAAACCGAATAATATTATCAATAGCAGATTTATTCCAAGCTTCGTTGCTAGGTGCTAGTATTGTGACGTCTCCGAAATTGCTGATATCATCAAGTACTTCGCCTCCAATGTCCATTATAACTTCAAGGAACTTTCTTAAAGCTCCGTTTTCATTTTCCTGCATTTACGAAGACAAAAGTATTTCGGATTTACTTCAAAAATAATAAAATAAATTGCATTTTGTGATGCTCGTGCAATGTTTACTAAAATATTTACATATAATTTTAATTCGCAATAAATTTTTACAAAAGCTTTTCAAATAAAATGAGTAAAATGATATAAAATTGTTTCCTTACGATGTATGTATTTATAGGCATACATACATACATACAGAAATACAGATGCATAGATATAATTTGATATATGCTTGACTTAATAATAATTAAATATAAAAATTGCAAATTATGATTCTAGATATTGTGCAACTGAGACAGGATCTAATATTTTTTTTTTTTTTTTTTTTTTTTTTTTTTTTTTTTGGTATTTAATTTTAAAAGTTCAATTTTTTTTCTTATTGACCTCATCTTTCGCATAAAAGCAGAAGTTTGATCAGTTAAGACAATTGCTTTTCTATGCAGTTTTAAAAGATTATTATACTATTTTGCATTTTTATTATAAATTTTTTACTGCTGAAATTTACCGTAGGCCTTAATATTATTTAAGTTTGGTGCTGAAAATTAATCTCTGTGACATAACAAATATCTTAAACTAAAACTGTGAGTATTCTGAAATTTTATTTTTCTATAACATCATGTTTCTTGAAAAGATATTTATCTATTAAAAGCTTCTTCCCTCTTCAAGTCAAGTCAAGCAAGCGCGTTACTCAAAGCATATCGTATATTTGATTTTTGATATGGTTCTGATCAGTTCCCTCAATCGAAAACCTTTGTTCTTTTATAGGGCGTTTCAGTTTTAAAAATAGATCTTAGTGCGGTAAGAGCTGTGGCTGCAAAATCACCCCAGTATTATTTTGGGTCAACTCAATGACTTGAACGTACGACGTCTAGGCAAAAACTCAAAAATTCGTAACTCGTTAACATCATCTTGGCTTTCTTGCACAGCTTTTATATCCATTTGTTAGATATCAAAACAAGGATGGCCGATTAATCAAACATATATACATGTGTCTTTATTAGAAACGGGTACAAGCATTATAGCATAAAAATCATAAATTGTAATAAAAAACAATTAGGAATGCTTTATTGGTCTCCGCTGAATTTTATATACCCTTCATCATATTTGTATAAGGACATGAACATACTCGTATACAGGCTGATACAAAATGGTGTTTATTCAAACACAAAAACATCTCTGCAAACGACTAAAGGTACGGTCACACTAGACAAACATTTGCCCGAAATCGTCAAATATTTGCTTGCCGTAGTCTGACCACAAAATATTTATTAGGAGCAAACAATACCACAGCTGATGTTGGGCAAATAAAATTATTTTCCAGCAAACAAAAATGCTTCTAATGTGAACATAATGTGACCGCTCGACGGCAAATATTAGACTCATTTTTAGGCAAAAAATATTTGTTCTTACAAAATATTTGTAAGAAAAAACATAGGCAAACAACAGTTGTATCATCAATGTTGCTAAGTATTTAAACTAAATAATTTAGTTTCGGGAAAAATCGCGTAAAATTACAAATAATAGAAATAATGAAATGCAATTTTTAAAAGAAAAGGTAAATGAAAACTTAAAGGAAACGCATATTTTTCTAGTTAAATATAATTAAAGTTTTTATATATAAATGTCGAAATATACCAAATATTTCGACATTTTCGCTTTTGAATGGACCACGGTCTCAAAATTTTACGTAAAAAAAATTGTTCCATTCCACGTTATAGTTTTTAAAAACCCCGGTTAGATACAAACAGTTCATTTTTTACCTTCCGGAATCGGAAATATAAAATAAAAAAAATTGTTTTTTTAAAAACTGGAGGACTTTGTGTCCCAATTTATATTTCGGCCTATTCATAAAAAAATTAAAATAACTTTGAAATGTGTTTTGTAACAAATTTTCTTTTATAAATTTTTTTGATAAATATTAGAGTCCCTGCAAATTACATTAACATTTTTAAAAAAAGTTTTTTTTACAACAAAAATTTTCTGGTTGAAAATAGATAACTTTTTTCGAAACATGTAATACGATTGGTATAATATCCTTTATTATATATTATATATAAAATTTTGGAAATAAGAGTTCCAAAAGTAATTTTTTTTTTATTTCAAAATGCTATGCTAGACTAGACTTAAACAAAATTTTTCTTACTTCTACCGATAACAAGTAATCCTGTTAGAAGCTATTAGTTCGGAAATTATAGAGATTTGTAGTTATAAACTATATGTTGTTATATTTCTGAACACAAAGCTCTGATTATAGTGAAATGTATTTATGTTGTTTTACAATTCTTAATAATGAGATTAAATAAGACCAGCCACGTGCTTTGTGATTAATAATTAATATAGATTAGTTTATATTACATAACCTAGAATTTAACACGCTTAAATTTAACTAACCTAAATTATACATTCCAATAACTTTACTTTAAATTAAATTTACAAATCATTTAAACTGAATAAAGAGCCGAAAAAAGTCGGCTGTATGCAGAACAAAAACAAGCATCACCCGAAGCGTGAGAACAAAGCTAAGAATCCGTAGCCTAGTCCACGACACTCTTAACAGTGCTTAATAACTTTAGTGATAATTCATTTTAAGCACCTAAATTATTCTTCCAAAACTTTCGATTTGCAATAAAAAGAGATGTGTTCCATAAGTGCTAAGCTAAACACTTGTTTTACATCTGAATGTGAGTTGAATTTTTCATTAATACTTATAAATGGGCTTAATTGTAAGTAATTACGCAACAGTTTTTAAAAACCCCGGTGAGATTCAAGTGTTTTTCTTCTATCTTCCGAAATTGGAAATTTTCCCAATTAAAATGTTGTATATATACTGCCATATTCTTAAAAAAAAAAAAAAAACATTGCAAATTTGTCATAAAATACATTTTAAAACTATTAAAAAATATTATTTGTCTACACTTATATAAAATAAACAAATCAACAGCTGTAGATTGAAAATTATATTAAATTAAATTGAATAAAAAGATGTAATGAATGCATATTACAATTTTTTATTTAGAAGTGGAATCTAATTCCTATTTAGGTTTTTCCTTTTATTGTTCTCTTCCCTGAGAACAACTATTAGTGCTTCTTTTTAGCATGGAAGATGAAAAATTTCACATTTTTGCATGGCTTTGTTTACTTGTGACTTTCGCAAGTGGGAGTTATTTATTATAAATTTTCTTGTAACATTGCCATAATGTACAATAATTATTTTGATTGTAATCTGTATACATTATAAATTCGTGTATATAAATATAATGCCAGCCTCCATTACTTGACTAATTTTTATAGTTTATTGCCATCAGCGGTGGATATTATCTGTTTATATCAAAAACTGGAATTTTATTTTTCGTGTATAGTATAGGAAAAGAAAATTTAATTTGGTAATTTAAAAAGGAAGCGGATAAAGTTTGCCTTGATAGGATAGATTTTCCTTCAGTTGTCTATTTTTGTTCCCATCTCAAATGGTTATTGTTTGTTTGTTTTCAACTTATATTGTACTGAAAATTAAAACTTAATAGGAGCAATCATTTTTTACCATTTGTTATTAGTTTTATAACAATATTTTAAATAATTTCTTTGCAATTATTTCGTAATAATGCTGAAGATATTAAATGCCAATGAAGACATCCCATCTGTAATAGTTTCAAGGCAAATAAATTTATGTTTTTTTACAGTTTGATCAAATATATTTTTAAGGCAAATATTTATTTAAGTGTGACCGCACATCAAACATGTTTGCCCATATTTTATTTGTCATTATTTTAAAACTGTTTGAACAAACAAAAATAGGCAAATAAATGTGCGTAGTGTGACCACAAAATAAATTTTGTATAGTTTTCAAAAAATTTAGGGCAAACAAGAGCAAAGAAATTTGAGGCAAATGTTTGCCAAATGTGACCGTACCTTAACAAACACTTTACTAACAAAATATTCACTGCAGAAAACTTAAGAACATTTGGATAAGAATTATATTATTTTTTTTTTAGATTTCACATTTTCTTTTAACATAATCATCAATGCCTTTTTATATTTTCACCTGCACTACTGCAAATTAATGTGCCGTTTCTGCATTGCAAGCGAGCGTCTACTATAGAATTACTCGGAAAATTGCATGCTTTTCTTACAAATTTTCCAGACGAGTTGCTTGCTTGTCAAACAGAAACAACACATAAAGTTTTATACACCCTTCACCACAAAAAGTGGTCATTCCATAAAGTATATATATTCATAGCGAAGTCGATTGAGCGAAGTCGATTGAGCGATGTCCGTCTGCCTGTCTGTGTTAATATTGAAATCATTTTTGCAAGGCACTAAATGAGCTAGAGAAAATTTAAACTCGACAATCGATCAGAAATAAATAGTCTTGAAAATTTTGCTAATGAAAATCAGTAAGATCAGTCTATGTCCTTCGAGGCTGCGGGCAAAACACCACGCCTGCCTCTAATTTTTCCATATCATTTGAAGCAAAACTAGTTTGGTGAAGTAACTCCAATCAAAAAAAAGAAAAAAAAAATAAATATAAAATTAAGAAAAAAGAAACATCAATTAAAAAAGTACTTCTCTATGAAAAGTACTATTGTGCACCATATTTTTTAAGAACTCTTAACCCGTTAGGAGCCGATGTCATTTTTATGTAAAATTATATTTTGGACTTTCTTCACTAAACTAGATTTACAAATATGGTGAAAAGTATAGAAGATTCGGTGTAGCCGAATATATCACTCTTACTTTTTTGTTTTGTTTGTAATACAGTATTGTTGACAATATGACCACTTAAATGTTAAAAAAAATTCTTCACTTGAATATAAAATTTTGCAATTGTTTGTGCATTAGAAAGAGAGGGCATAAAACATTCTGGGTCACCTCCTGAAAATTATACGCCCAATTATTATTTCTTATCGATATAGTTTATTGAAGAATATTAAAAGCATTTTAAGTCTGGTCTGACATAACAGCGTCCTAAAATAAATTATTCCATTTATTTATCAGGAGTTGGTAGTGGTTCAAGTAGTTAAAGTATTCAAAAGTATATTGATTTATATTGAATTTTGCGAGTATTCTATAAATAGTTAGCCAACTAATAAATACAGCATAAATGTATGTACATATGTAGCATTAAATGAAATAACAAGCAAATTTTTCTTTTAGGTTAAATTAAATTTGTCATCAATTAAGATTAATATTGAAATACATATGCATATGTGGGTGTATTGTTAAATGTATGTATACTTACTATTGCCTATTGTGTTTGTTTTGTTTGGGTTTCAAAGTTTGAAAGTTTGTTGGACGTTGAAGTTTGTTGTTGCACCATTTAAGAAAAATAAATGTTTTAAGTTACTATATCAACAAAATATTGAATTAGATTTTTAAATTAAATGGATTTGTTTAATGGAACAAGGAAATGGTGAACTTACAGAATATATGAAAAAAGAGTTAAAATTTTTTATATACAAATGTAAATATAGGCATAACAGTGCTAGCAAGAGATGTAGTACATAGACATTTGTTACTGAATCAAAACTATGCAAATTATATGTTTCAAATATTTTTATTTTAAATCACTTGGTAATCAGATACAAACAAGTGTATAAAAGCAACAAACAGTTTAAATGTTGTCCTTCACCTAACCTTACAAAATATTACAAGTTGTAAAATGTTAAAAAAAATTTTAATAATTTAACTTATGAATATTATTAAGGAAATTACGATTATCTTTTTTGCGTTAAGGTTTGTATTTTCATTCATTAGAAATGCTGCGGGTGAATTTACACTCTATTATTTTGCTTTCGATTTTATTGCATGACTCCTGTGGAATTTTGCATTCAAGATTTGTTCTCACTACAAACTGAAAACAATATTGTTCATAAATAAAACAATTCGTTATCTCGTTAACAACAATTTCTTCTAAAAGATCGAATGGTTGTTGTGCTATGCCATGAGAGCATCATAACATTTAATGTAAAAATATATTATTGTGTAAAACCATTTGTAGCAGAGAACACAAATTACTAGAAAATTATTTTGAAATTTAAAACAAAAAAATGGGGCTTGAAATAAAGACTTGTTCATTTCTGTTTGACCACACGCACTTCCACAACAACGAAAAGAGTTGCAAATTTTGTTTTCGTAATAATATTCTTTATACGAAATACATTTCATCGTAACAAAATAAATTTACTTTTGTCGCTCTATAAGATTACTGGTTACTAGACCGACGCAGATACTATTTCGCAATTCCAGGGCAATTCGTTTCACTGCAAGTAAAAATGTCTCCTTAGTCAAAGGTTTAAACTCTAATAAAGGAACGATTTGTTTATTCGCGTAAATAGCATTGTAAAATTGTATCACCCGACGATTTTTTTTTCTCAGCATTTAAAAATTGTGCTTTTCTTTTAAGCAAACAACTTACCGTTTCTAATTAAAATAAATACTTTTATATTTTCTTAAAGTCATTCCATTAAAAGAAAAAGGTTATAAGGAAAAAAATATTAAAGGATAATAATTTTCAGATGCAGCAAATAAATAAATGTGAAAATGTGAATTTAAATAACACAGACCCTATTAAAAGACAAATTATAAGCCTCTGTACCGGAAAAATCTGAACGATTAAAAAAATTTTTTTAGTTGTCGTCCTCTAGAATTCTTTGTTTCTTATGGAATTTTTAAAACATGACACAATTTTTCCTACGTTAGGGATTGTAGGCCCCTCTAGAAAAATTTTCTTGTAAGGCCAGTGTTCAGTAATTATAAAATAACAACAAACTTATTAGATACCTCAAAATTATTTAATTTCGATTTTTTTAAATATGTTTATCATATGGAGTTATTTTAAATTTCCATTATTATTGATAAAATAACAAATTATTACCATATATTTGGGCTGTTAGGATCTGATTTTTTAATTAACGATAAAGAAAATCAAATAATGTAAATAAACTTTAAATTGAAAGAATGTGATAAATACAGCCCTTTACAAATTTACAATTTATTTAACTAAAATAAAGCTGCGATTACGGTTCAGAAGACAGGACATAAAAATTATGTCTTCATTTTAATACTCGTTATTGTAGCGAATGAAAACTGTATTCAAAAACTTAAGTTGAATTTTCATGAAGATATATGGTTTTTAAAACATGTCGAAAACTTAGAAAATAATCAATTAGTAGATCAAAGAAAAATTTGAAATATGCTTTTGAAAACTTTTTGGTTTTTTTATATTCTTTTATTTTAATTTAAATTAATAAATAATGTTAATTAAGTAATAATGTTTCCTGCATGGATATGTGTAAATATGTATGTGTGAACGTAATGAAACATGTTTTAAAATTTTAACGCAATATTTACCTTAAAAGACTACAAAATTATTAAAAAATTGTAGTTAGAAGTGACAAATCCAGTAGCGTTAATTTAGATAATTGTTACAACAAAATTCGAGCACACAAAAAAAAAAACAAAAACAAACAAATATATTGAATGTAAAATACGCATTATTTTATTCAAAGAAAAATTATTTACAAGAAAAAAGGTATTTAATGGTAAATTAAAAAATAAAAAAAAACATAAATGGTATCTCTTTTTTTACTGATGTGAAGTAAAAAATTAAAAATGTTTTGGCGAGCGTAATGTCAACATGATTTCAAAGAATAATTAATTCAAATTTTAAATTTTAACAAGATTTTGTTTCAATTTTGAATGTGTGAAAATTACCAGATGGAGAAATTTTTACATAAAACATAAGTAGGAGCCGAATTGTTTTAATTGTTTTTTTTACTAATTAAAAATTTTAATTTGAAAGTGTAAAGAAAGTATTATGAAGCAAAATGAGTTCTTAGCCTTGTAGTTTGTGGATTGCTTCTTCTAAAAGTTTAAGTTTATGCGAGCGCTTGTAAAAGCTTATTAGTATGTGAGATTATAAGTTCTGCACATCAAGCAAATTAAAACAGAAAATAACCCTAAAAGAGTTTTTGAAACTAGAAATTTAGTAAAGACCGCTGTCTTTTTAATACAAATATTGTTAATTTGTAAGTCAGTGAATACAATATTGTTTGAACTTAATTGTTGCTTGTCTTTAACAACGCTTCAGAGTTCGCGCGTACAATTTTATCCCGGTTAACCAAACGATCTAATGTCAGGCCGAGATGTAAAAACAAAAAATTCATTAAATTCAAAAATAAATCGCATTGTTTTTAAATTAATAAAAATATTTTTATTTACATAGTATTTGTATTGTATATCAGCCCAATATTAAAAAAATCCGTGCAAGTTTTTTTTACTTTTCCGTTTTCTCCTAATAAATTTGATCCCCTTTTTACAGACTGTGGAAAGTGAAATTTAGGGGAAAGTAAATATTATAAATTATGAAAGAGAAATTTAATTTAAAAAACCAAACGTACTCCCTTCAAATTGAGGTGATGCCACTTTTTTAATTTTTTTCCCCAAGCAATTCGTAATTGGAGGTATCTTGAGAAATATTTTTTCCCCTTTTTACAGACTTCAAATTACGGTGATGCCACTTTTTTAATTTTTTTTTTTGTTGCAAACCAATTCATAATTGGAGGTATCTCGAGAAATATTTTTTTTGTGAGAATATTAATAGTTGGGCTACATATTTTTTAGGTGAAAGGCATACTGTACATTATTTATTTATTTATTTTCTTATTTTTTTAAATACAAAAATGTACACACATACATATATATTATTATCATTATATCGAGTATGCATTTTTAGTTTCTTCGTTATATAAAGAATTCAGAACTCAATAAGAATTGATCTTACGTTAACTGAGAATTCGCAAAGCCGAGATATAACTGTATAAAGACACGTTTTTATTACATTTTCTTCAGCAAAAATTGAAATAATTTTGACTCATACATAACAAGCTTTAAAACTGCTAGTGATTTATACTTCAACGGTAAAACTATTTCACGCTTTTGGCAATTTAAATTTTATGAACATTGTTTCTTAAGAAATTCTTTCTAATGTTTTTGTTGTGCCGGTCTTTTATCGAGTATGAACTTTTGGTGAATTTAAATACCGAAAAGTTGTAAATTATAAAATTTCGTCATTGGATTACACGAAAGCAATTACAAATACTTATTAAATTGTGTATCAAACAAACCAAAGTTAACAAACACGGCTTTAAGACTACAAGGTTAAAATATTTTTTAATGAGATTAAAATGAATTTTTTTAATAATTTTTGTTAGAATAATACTTACATTACACCCAAAATTTTTTTAAAATAAAATTTATATTTTAAAAATTATTTTAAAATAAAATTTTGATTTTGATTTTACATTGAACCAAGTTTAGTTGTTTTGTGTCAAATCCAGGGACCATAAAATTTGATAAATCTTAAACATGATGAAGGAGAAAGGATACGTGGACAAGAACAAGGCCAATATGATGTCATTTAAGAGAATTATTTTAAATTAAATTAAACAAAAAATAACTCGACATCTGAGCAATGAAAATAGTTCGCAAATTAATTTTTTTAGCCGAATTAAATTTATTTATTTTGGTTATAAGGCTAAACGAATTAAACTAATAATTAATTTTAAAATTAAAAATATTATTATCTAATAGTAGATACTTTTTAAAGAAAATTTTAAGTCCCTGGTTATGTCGTGTAAAAAGTTTGAAATTTATAAATATCAATCAGTTCAAGTAAAATCTGTCTTTGGGTTTATTTTTTATAAATGTTTTAATTATATTTTGTCTGTATTTATTTCTGGGAGCTTAAGATATCGAACACTTTGTTCTTGATTGAGTCTTTAAGGCAAAGATAAGAAATTTTCTTTGCAGATATTTGCAGTAAACCGTTTAAAGACCCAAAACAAAAACAAAGCCATACATAATCATAAGTTTCTTAAGTCGAGTGTCATGTTACTTTTATTTATCTTTGAAATAAATGTTTCATATTTTGTATGACAATATTAACGTCCATATATTCATATGCATGTTTGTATGTATAAATGTTATGTATGTAAGTATTTAATGCTTTTAGCCTCTTAACGTAACATGTTAATAATCCTTTTTCTTAAGTCAACAAGCCAAACCTACTGCATTTTTACTTATCTAAATACTGACAAATATGAAGATAACAACATATGTACGTTTCAAGTAAGTAAAGCTATCTATCTATCTTATCCCTTATGAAATACATACACACAAGCATACATACATACGTACGTACACACTACAGAGGTATGTTTATTTCACATTTCATTGTGGAAAGAACTAATTGAAAGAACGAAAATAATTGTAGCATCTACCCCCTTGTGTGTTGGTGTTGTTGCTTTTGTAAGATTTTATTTGTAATTGTGTATTTAGATGTTGATAGCTTACCTGCAGGAATTGTGTAACTGTCGTATCAATTATCATTAGTGGCCGGTGTATCAAATGAACAACACCATTGCGTACCGGAATATTAGCTTTAACAATTTCAGCTAATACTACTCCAGTGGCATGTTTGGAATCGCCCAGCAAAGTATTTGATTTAACATACACTAGAAATAAAGTGACCACATAACTTGACTAAAATATCTGCCTCAAAGTGCCAGAATTTTCGAATAAAAAATTGTTGCGTTTTGAATAAAAAACAAAACTTACTTTTGCCTTCTTTTTGTTTTGAAAAGCTAACTGTTACTTTTATATTATCCTCAAAGGCAGCAGTGGTTTGAGGCACTTCAATTTGAGCAGCCGAAGTGAATATCACGTTGTTTAAAATAACATGGCCATCGATAACTTTATTATCGACTAAACTGCTGCGAGTAGTTTGCTGGAAAAAAGCAAAACAGTTTTTTTTATTTTTAATAAAGAAATATAAGAGGGAATTATGTGTTTAATTTTGTAACCTTAAATCCCTCGTCAACGGGAATTAGGAAGGTGTGGCCACCAGGTGATTGATATAAATTTTCCTTTCGCATAACAGTGACTTGTGAGCGGTACGATCTAAATAAAAAAAATTCTTAAAAGGATGCATGAAACGTTTTTGCAATTTTTAAAGTACCTCAAACGATTCTCTCCAATGTTTAGTAAATCGGCTTGTTGTAAGAATTGAAATGCATCTGGATTTGTAATTTCCGTCTTTGAAGTTGGAAGCGCCGTTAGCGGGACTAAGACTTCATCAATAATGTGCATCACCTAAAAATACGTAGATTGAAAAATTTTGAATTTTGTTTTCTCAATCAGTATAAAACCTGTCTTTTTCCCTCATTGTTGGTCATTTCCACAGACAACGATGGAATAATTCTCGCGTTGTTGACATAAATATCGCCATTACGATTTTTTGTTATATACAATGGTGGATTACCATCCATGTCTGATGGTATGGTCTTGGTTAGTTGATCCTGAGTCATTGCGACCGTAGCTAGGATTATTCAATAATACAAGCAAATTATTTTTTATTATTATTGTTGTTGCTTTTTTAAACTTTTTATATACAATAACTTACCCATGTGATATAAAACGTAAGTGGTACCATGATGACGTTGAAAAGCTTCATTTGTGGGAACGAATAACGTGCATGCTCTCAGTGATAGCGTTGAATTAGCAATTGGATTTTGTTCCAACAAACTGTAGAACTGAAAATAAAAAAAGTTAAGAAAAAAAAATGAGACATTTTCATATTAAGTGCTTAAAATCTTAGTCGTCAATAACACAGTAGAGCTGATTCTAAAGTTTTAAATGAAAAAAAAAAAAATATTAAAAAAAAATATTTAACTCCAAACTAAGTAACGATAAAAATGTGAAATCATTTAAAATTAAGGTGATAAGTTTTAAAAAATCCTTTCGTTCTTACATATGCTTAAACTAATGCGTAAAGGACATAACAGACCCTTACAAACTTATGTTAGGCGAATTTCGTAACTATGTGAAAGTAATTGCTTTATTTTTATAGCTGCTGTTTTATACACAAAATTGAATTTCGTACATTTATTTAAATTATGATAAAACTATTTAAAAAGCTTTAATACAAATTACATTTTGTAAACTCTGCCAAAGCAAGGAATTCTATTCAATTATTATAAAATTAATTTTTTTATTTTATTTTATTTTATATGCATATTAAAATAAAAAAAATATTAAAAATTTTTAAGTAAGAGGTCTTTTCTTTAATATTTTGTTTTAAAATTTATTTACCTTTACCAAGAACAAAAACAAGCAAATCGATGTTCATTTTGACCAACAAAAAATTCTACTTTTTTTAACTAATTGCAATAATTACATAATTCCTATAGAGTTTAATTCAAATAACTTTGTTACTTTTTATATAATTTTTATATTATTTGTGTCTCTATTACTACGTTTATACAAATGCTATTTTCAAATGGGCCGTTTATTTTGAAAGTGGCATAAGCCACTTTGCTTTTAAGCTGATATATAAATTTAAAGGATTGTGTTTCAAAGGTCTTAAAGGTATTGAGACTAAATCTCGAGAAGACTTACTTGCACTTTTACCTCAGAATACTGATTGCCACATAAGAACTTCGGTCATCATAAAACCGTAGCAGATTTTAACATTGAAATTTGTTTCTTATATTTTTTGGAAAAAGTGACTTATGACACTTGCAAAATAAACGGCTCAACAAAAAATTATTTCTAATTATGAAACTAACTGTTTATACGGCAAATGGCAAATAACAATAATTTTAACATTTAGAAGTACTGGACGGTTAGTAAAATTGGTATAGAAAACTTTAGAGAATTTTATACTTAAAACCGCAAAAAATTTGTTTCGCTTAATCTTTTTATACAAAAAAAAAAAATTTTTCGCACAGCCTAACTTTTCTGAAATATTTCTGTTTATACGGCATGAAAAACGTAGCAGCACTTAAGCCTTATTTGCAAATAGTGCCATTAATCAGGAAGTGTTTTCCTGAATTGTTTATTTATTCACGAATAAAATAGTTAATCACCGTTTATACGAAAATCTATTTTTTAGACTTCTTTTGTTGAGTGCCGAAAAAAGATTGCGTCTTCAAATGATTGAGCGAAACTAATACAGTTATTTTACACGGTTTTTTTTCTACCGCGTAAAAACAGAATTGGATGTACTTGTTTACTAAATTACAAAATGCAGCTTAATTATTACTTCAATTACCTAAATAGTATTCGACTTAGAATTAGTATTTTTATGCGAAGAGTACTATTTTACCTTGCAACGAAAATTGTGTTATGAAACAACATTTAGAAAACATAAAACATTGAAACACGCAATAGTTCTATCACCTGCCGTAGCAATCTGACATGTTCTTTTTAGAACTACCTAACAGCTAGCCAAATTGCAATGCCATGTATGTGTGTGTGTGTGTTTATGTGAGCATGTGTTTTTTGTAGCACTCACATTCCAGTCTTTTGTTTTACGAGAAAAGTACAGTTTTTAGTCTCGTTTTTCAATGCTACTTAATGCAAAATATAGAATATTGGTTTTAGGGCTTTTTATTATCGATTAACCAACCACTTTCTGTGTGTGTGTGTGTTTGTGTGGCACCACTATATAGAATATAGAATGAATGACTTTATAAACTTTTTAATTTTTTAAAAAATATTGTCTGTCAGGGGTGTAAAGGCAAATTTAAGGCTTACAAGGCATGCTTCGGACAACATTACCTACTTCTTTCTATTAGATGTTATTTACCGCACTCGCTTTTTAAAAAACTTATCCGTGACGATGGGAATTTTCGTGTTTGCTTTTTTACCAAGTGTCCCCACAGTTATTCACCTTCTTATCACAATCTTTTATTAGCGACCATTGTGGCTTAACAGGGCCTGTCGATTTACGAATTATTGCTCCAGAGTTTGTAACTTACAATGATCCAATATCGGTGGTGAATACGAAGTTTTCCAACAAACATACATCACTGATTCTCAAAGAACGATCGGTCAACTTTAAATCGCGTTCAGTTAATAGCTTCTTAAACGTAACAAAATAAAAAAAAAACTGAATAACACACACAAAAGAATAAATAAATATATTCTTTAGTTTGGTTTAATATAGTAATCCAACAAAATAGAAAGAGGATAAAAATATAAAAGTATAATTTATTTTAATCTGCTTCCAAACCGTTATTTTTATTCGATATTAAAAAAGTTTTTTAGATTAATAATCTGGAATAGAGAGAGGGGCAATAGCACAGTGTTTAATCCGAAAGGAACCTGCGAAAACAATGCCAAACTTTGATTTTTTTTAAATGTAGATAAAGATAAAAATTTCAAGTTTTATTCAGCCTCCTCTCAAATTAATTTAAAGTAATAACAATTTTTTTCACTCAAAATGTAAAACAATAAATATTAATATATCACAGTTTACTGCACCGCCTGGAAAAATAATGACATCACAATAAACGTTTCTTTCTATTTGATAACGGGAATAAGAACAAATGTTTAAAAAAATGTTAAAACAACGTAAACAAGTTTTAAAGCTCTCAATAAAATATACATGGAAGTCAAATCTACCTAAAAGAAAATGAAAATAGCAATCTAAATTCATATAGTTTTTTTTTTTTTTTTTTTGGTAATCGATGCTTATTTTGAAAGCAGTGTATTCGTATCAATAAATTTAAATTTTATTTTCTTCTCATTAAAAAAATATGTAACATTTTCTTAGCCACACTCGTAACAATGTTTGAAATCATATCGTTGTTAACGTCAGCGTTACAAAGTGGAATTTAAAACTCTACAAAATGTTACAGTATGCGTTAGGTATCAATCGAAAAATGTTAGCAAATTTTGCACACCCCCTTAAGTAGATCCCTTGAAATCAACCCTGTTTCAAAATGGAAATAACCAAAAAGCCAAGCCTTAAATGCAACTTATAATTAACAGACAATACAAAACAAACAGCAACGAAAGAAAAATTTTATTAAAAGAAAATTACATTCATATTTGTATGTATGTACATGTAAAACAATATACGCTACATTGTAAACGAAAGTAGAAAATTCATAATTTTCCACACTACCAGAATACAAATGATAAATAATTATAATAAAAAAGAAGGAAACAAAAAAGCGAATGGAGATGAAAAGAACACAAAATAAGAACTTATCAACTTTTAAATAATAGTTTTTTGTTTTTAGAATATCTTACCCTAACAGGCATTAGTTTCCGTAATGTTGCAGTCTGTAAGAAAAAAGGCCATAAAAGACGATTTTTTTAACATAACCATTTCTATCAAGGCCAAAATGAAACCGTATTTTTTTATTTTTTCATTTATTATGTTTTAAGGTGTGTTATGCTTGAATGTTTATATGTATGTCTGTCTGTAATGCAGTGTGCATGAAAGTGTTTCAGTAAAAGTTTGATGATGCATTTTTCTATGTGTTAGAGTTATGGCTCAAAGGATAATTTAACGTGATGCAAACGAGAGCAATTTTATTTATAAAATTTCACGAATGATAAGAATGATTTTAATGAATATTTCTTGACCAATAATTGGTGGGGACACAATATTTTATTTGTTATCAAATAAGGTTTAAGAAAAAGAGGATAAATAGTTTAAAAACTATATTTGTGTTTGGTAGTGGACTACCGGAAGTTGCTAGTTTTTTACATTTCATAATATAACTTCTCAGCGGGAGTTTGGTTTTTATTTACGATCAATACTTTCTGTCGGTAATTCTCTTAGAATTTCTTGTCGGTTTTCCTATCCACCTGCCAAATAATCTAAGCGATTTTCATATGACATTAATTTTTGAATTTTTTACCGTTTTACATTAAAAAAAGACTCAGTTACGCATTTAAAAAATGCCAAACACGAGAAGATCTTTTTTCCCAAAAACTAAAACTTTAAAGGTTTTCAAACATTTTCTAAATACCACCTACAACTCACAGAAAGTCTTTTTTATTTTGCAACAAAGTGATTATTTTACGATCAGTCTGCTGTGCCAGGGTCGACGTTTAAGGTTCGAAATTTTGTTTTTTGTTTGTTGAAATAAAAATAAAAATAAGTAAACGTTCCATGTATATGTATGTAAAACCACATCTTATATGTACATCGGCATAAGAAATTCTTTTCTATAATAATTTCTTTCTGTTCAGAAGAAGCTTTTTTTATTTTCAAGATTTGCTTAGGGTTGTTGTCCCACCTGCATAATTAGTAATGAATAAGTAATAAGTGGTGAAAAACTTACCAATTTTTTTATATCAAAAACAAAAAAAGGATATGGAAAATTCAAAAGCAGGCCCGACGCAAAAATGTTGATCGATTGGCGTATTTTAATTTTGATTACCTCATCTTGGCACAGTTGATTTTAATACTATCACGGACGGAAATAGCTTAATCGACTTTGCTATGCATAAGGGGTCGGAGATGGATATTGTAGAAATTAAAAACGGAATGACAAACTTTGATATACCCGTTTTTTACCTGTGATGAAGGGTATAAAAATCATTATTTTTTAAAACAAAAAAATAAAACTCAAAAATAATCATCATATGTATTTCAATAAAAAAATAAATAATTATTATTTTCACAAACAAAGAAATAAAACTGAAAGATAATTGTTATTCGGTATGCAAAAAAAAAAAAAAATAATAATAATTGGAAAATAACAAATTATTTGTTTTTTATATTTATTTTTTTTTTTTAACTTTCAAGTAGAGTTTTTTTTTTTTTTTTGTAAAAGAAATTTGTATGATAAAATTTATTTGTTTTTTTGTGCATTCTATAAAAATTCCTGCTTGCCTCAATCTCTTTATAAACCTTTGCAGTACAAATAAAATGTTTACACAACGAAAATCTTTGAGCACTTTACAAAGGAAGCTCTTACAGCCATGCCTAAACAAGAGCGGAAAGCGTTTTTTTTTTTTTGCTCATGTTCCTACATTTTCTATGCAGCGAAATAACGCGGCGATAACGCAACCGCAACTCTTCAATTAGAAAATCAATTTTTGAAAAGGCGTTTAATAATAATTTAAAATAAATATTTGTAAGTTCAAATAATTCTTTTTTGTTTTTTTTATACAATTTAAATTTACATAGCACAAATTGGATTGTTATTAATGTTAAAATTATAAGGAAAGTTTTGTTAATGTTTTTAATAACGCAGTTTTTATCATTTTGACATAGCGTTAGCGCTTTTGTTTAGGTATGATATATCAGCGTAAAAGCTATGCAGCAGAAAACTTTCCGCTTTCCGCTTTTGTTTCTTCTTTTCTTCAAAAATGTCTTCTTTTCTTCAAAAATTCCCGTTGTGTAAACGCGAACGAAGCCGATCGGCTTATAGTCGACTAAAGCTGGATTCACCCATTGTTTCCGAACATAATTTTTGTTCCGAAACATTTTTTTTATATGTAGTTTGACGTGTATCTCTCTCTCAAAAAGAAAAACGTCAAACTACATATAAAAAAAATGTCTCAGAACAAAAATTTTGTTCCGAAACAATGGGTGAATCCAGCTTAATAGCCGCCGCCGATATATTTTCAAGTCAGTGAGAAGCTGCCGAAGTAGGCGGCTAACATCCGATAAACTGTTAGCCGATTGTGTGGACTTAGCCTCTCAGATAAAGCGAAACTGTATATTTTATACTCAGAAATAATTGTTATTTTCTACATATTTTTTTTTTCGACAAAAAAATTATTGTTATCTGATTTTCATTTGGCTTATAAACAATTATTTTCTTTTTCTTTTTTTGCAAAAATTATTGTTATTCTTATTCTCAAGAGAATAAAATCATTAAGTAAAATTTTATTTATCAATTCCTTTGTGAAAGGAATGTTCGCAATTTTGAAAATTTTGCGGGTTATAAAAACCCAAAAATTACAATGACTTGTGCCAAAAAATAAAAATCAAGAAATACCGACTTCACACACGTCAATTTTTCTTGCAGAAAATCTGAATTTTGTGGTAGAGAAAGGATTGCAGAATCATTTTATTTCTCATTTTCTCACCCAGAAAATTCAGAATTGCTGCAAGAAAAATTAAAGTGTGTAAACTCGGTAAAACAACAGTTATTTCGGCCAAATAAAAATCAGAAAATTATTATTGATTAAAATTAAAGTCAGATAACAACAATTGATTTTTGCCAAAAAAAACTAAAAATTAGAAAATAAAAAATCAAAAAAAAATCGACTATTTCTATCAATAAAATAAAAACTATAAAATAAGAATTATGCGTGCAAAAAACAATAAGAAAAGTTAAAAAAGTATACGATTTTATGAAAATATAGTTGAATACGACTAAAACGATGTGATTGACTTGACTCTCGGATATTTTCTTGCGGTTGCTTTTTTTGTAAGAACCAAAAGTAATTATTATTATAAGTTACTGTTGATGATATTTATCAAGTGCATATCATTTTCTCATTAACTAGAACAACTTCATAACTCAAAAAATACAATTTTTGAGAAAATCATGCAAAATTATTCGCTAAACAGTAATTCATATTGTAAAAAGATCAGATTAATTTCTCTTATAATCTCCACATACGAACGAAAATATGAATTAAAAACTTTGAACTCGTTTTTCTCGAAATAAATTTTTTTGAGTTAAGACGTTGTTCTAGTAAATGATCGAATAGTTGCCGGCTTAGTCGACTATGAGCCTCCGCTAAACTGGTATTAACTTAGCCGATGCCGCCGAAAATTGTCGAATTCAGTCGACTTTTAGCCGCCACCGGTGGCAAATTGATATCGGCTTCGTTCCCTGCTTATTACCAGAGCTGTATATGAGTATGATGATTATTTCATCAAAGGAAATAATAACTGTCCACTATGAACTTAGGTTGTGAAGAAAACTTAAATTTGTTTTAATAAGCATTTTTTGTTTAAACATAAACGGCTGTAGCACAGAAATTTTCAAAAAATTTTTCATAGAATTATTAAAATCAGACTTAAAACAATTAACTTTTGTTTCTTTAAACATAATTAATAATAACGTTGCTTCTCATTAAAGTAAGCAACTCATTAATTAAGTTCTTTAATTTATTTAAGAAGCCGATATGACAACCCAGCAGCAAATCTCCTACACACTTTCTTTTATACTTTAAGTACACTGAATTACAAAAGTGGTAATACAGGCACTTTTTTATTGTTTTATTTCAATTATTGCATATTTTTTTATTTTTTATTTTCAAACTAAGCAATAATAAAAGAAAATATTTTACAAAATATTACTGTTACAAACGATGTGTAAAAATCAAATTTAATTTTTTAATATCATTAAAATTAAGTAAAGATATTAAGTTCAAGTAGGCAAAAGACAGATTTTATTTATTTAGAAAACTTACAAAAATTGATTTGGATATATTTTAGACTGCTAATTTTACTAAAATGATTTTGGCCAAATTTTTATTTAAAATACAATTACTGAATACACTACTACGCTGTAGAAAAAAATAACAACAGCGAATTTGCTCTTTTAAAAATTAAAAATTTTGTTATTGTCACAAAAATAATGTTTTCCTTATTAAAGAGAAATAAAGATTTGAAGAATATTATAAGATCATCGATATCTTTCAAAACACCGTTTATGCTTTTTATTTAAAGGCTTCAAATACTCAAAGCATCAAGTCTAAAACGAATTTGCATCCAAAGAATTTATAAATTTTTAAGTTTGACGCGTTTTTATTGATGAATTCAAAGTTCCCTTTAAAAAAATATATTTTGAAGGAAAAGAGTGAAATGCTATTTTTTTATATCATTTTCTAATGAGTGTCTATTAACAAAGAATCACAATCTTTTTAATGTTTTTTGTTTTAAGAAACTGTTCTTTTATGAACAAACCTACAGCCTGATTTTAATTTTCTACATGTAAGAATGTTTTTGTACATAAAAAAAAATTTGAGAAAATAAGAAATAATAAAAATATACATATTTTATTGTCTCAAGTAAAGTAGGAAAAAACTAAAAGACAAAAAGACAAAAAGAGAGACAAAGCTTTTAACGTTTCTTCAAATTAATAATGTTTTTGCCGTTTTATTTCTTTTAATTTTGGACAATTTTTTTAAATGACTGTAATAAAGTTTGTACGTCTGTTAAGTAATTAATTAAAAATGTTAAATATAAATATGTAGAATATTCGTTACAAATACATAAGCAATTATAAATATTATGTACAACCGAGTATGTACATCATTTCAGTAATTTCTTTTTTCCTTTCTGTAAGACAGTCTTTCAGCTTGTGCTTGGAACACTTATCGACATCAACAATATTAAGGTCAACACCGTTTCTGCTTTAATCTTTAATTAAATTTAATTGAACAAATGAGTACATCATCGCCATTATCATCATCATCAGCATCGTCATTATTATCATCATTGCAACAAACATTTGTAGTTGCTATTCTTATGATCGCATTAGAATGAAACAGCCGCCTACAGGTCTTTCTACACATTAACTCACTTTCACGCTGCATATATTTCAGACATGATGGTGATAAAATGCGGGAACAGAAGAGCTGACACTGACGGACACTGAGGTAAATGCATGATCGAGTAGTGATGTTAACAAGAAGACAAACTTGAAGAAATAAATGTAAATTTATTTTAAAAATGCACTTCATCATAAAAAGTGTGCAATAAATGAATTAAAATTAGTTTTCACCTTTTTTTATCACTCGCAGTTATACTTATGAAAAATTCAAGAAATTTAAAAAAAAATAATAATAATCATATCTCTAGACTAAAAAATAATATTGAGTGGCATTCATGATAATCATGTTAACGATTGTCATTGCCATCACTTTCATAGCCATCGTCATCGTTAGCGCTGCATATTGTAAATTACACAGGAAGTTGGGTCATAAAAGATAGTCAGTCACCGCGTTTGTTGGCAATGAACGACAATTCAAAAGGTCATTCATCAAATGGATCAGAAATGAAATGCAAGTGAGTAAATTTATTGCGTTATTTTAAATTTATAACGTTGATCCGCATGCATCTCGCAATAAATATTTTATTTACTATTATTTTTTTTTATTATTATTTCAGAACTATTTAGCCTCATTGATGAAATGTAGTCAACAATAAATATTTGTTTATGTGCTTTTTCTTACAAAGATAAAAAGAGTTAAGTCTTCTTTATGAAGCTCTTTTCATCTGCTTAACAGAACGGAACGACATCATTTGTTAAAGATGCTGTTTTTTAGCTTGCTCATCTTTACAAAAACTTAAGTGATCCATTGACTTCAAAAGAGTAATGTTGCTGCTTCCTTCATAATTGCGATTTCATTTGAAAACTTATTAATTTTAATTAATTTAAAATAAATTATGTTAACTTTGATTAAAATAAGGGTGACAAGATAGCAGCTGATAAGTTATTTGAGTATAATGAAGAAACAATATTTTCTTATTTTGGGAGATTTTCAACTTCAGCAGTAATTTATAAATATTGTTGCAAAGATGCAAAAAATAGTTTTCAGTAAGAAAGTAAAACGAAATGCCTTATTGTATCTGTTAACAAAGCAAAAAGTTTTTAAAGATTTTCATTAAAAAAATACTACTACAGGACGAAAAGTAAACAAAAGATACACAAGTAAACAAACACTTCAATAATTCTGACTATCACACATCTATCTATACATACAGTTAAGGAAAAAACTCTACATACACCCTATTATTTTGAACTTCTAGAGAACTAGTGATAATATTAAACATAATTTTGATGTCAATGTTTACGACATCAATATTTAAAAATGTTGAAAGAAAAAAAGTTTGAATATATTGATAATTTAAAAACTATTGGCGATAAACATAAAAATCCGTGGGAAAAAAGTCTACATACAGTATTGGCAACTCTTAAAATAAAGAAGATAAAGGGAAAAAAGCCGTTAGTTTTTTTGACTTGCTTTATTTTTCAAACATTACAATCAATTAAATTGTGAAAGCGATTTGTAAAACAAGTGTTTACTTTAAAAATGGTTAATAGAAGAGAAATACAACAATCAGTTCGAAATTTGGTGGTTAACCTTCGAAAAGAAAAGAAATCTTACGACGCTAAATACCCCACACCAAGTGATACAAAAACATTTACTTAATTTAACTAGTATACTGACCACCTTTTTTGACGGATTTGCTAAAGATATATTAAGACCCATGTCTAAATCTCTTCGTGTCTTAACGAGACACAAATTGGCCTTTAAAACATTAGACGTATTGTAGCCGCAATATGGCCTGATTTTCTTTGTAGGTCGTAAAATTTAATGAATTTATTAAACAAAAAATTCAAGCTTGTAACTATTTGGGTTATTAATGAAACAGTAGTTTCGTTTCTGAATATGAAAGGTCACAACAAGCACATTTTTCGTATCAAAAGATTTTTAGAAACATATTGAAATCATTCTAAGTTTCAAAGAAATCGTAAAAAAGAAGAAACCAGGAAGACAAAGAAAATTTCATTCATTTTAAAGAAGACGATAAGTAAATTCTCTTTATTTGATAAGAATATATTTCAAACCAATCTAGGAAACAATAGAATAGTAGTTGTATAAGAAGTTGATGATAAAAAAGAAGTCTTACTCTAATGCTTAATCACGCCACTACCACGTCTAACCAATTTTCGAATATGACACTTTTTACTCGTTCGCTACAAATCAATTACATAATTTTTTACGCCCAAAATCAATCTATTAGTTTGTTAGTCTTTGTGATTTTTTTTTTTTTTTTTTTTTTTTTTGAAGTAAGAATGCATTAGTTGTTTAATGGTGTTAAACTGCAAATATGCACTTAATTTTTTGGAATTTAAATATTTATACAGTATTTATATAAAAAAAAATATTTAATATTTTTGCGAAAACTCCGCATTTAATCTAGCGGGCAGCGAGCACATATGATTCACCTTAATTAAAATTATTTTATGTTTTACTAGTAGTCAGCGTGTCTTTTTTTTAATTCAAATTTAGAAAAATGAGTTTTTAAAACTTTGTTCCAACTGTTTAAGAAAATAGTTCTTAAACTGGTAAAATTTGAAACTTTCTTATTTGTATCTTTAGTTTCTCAACGAAGTGACATTTTTTACGAAAAAAAATATTCCGAGGTACCTCCTCACAAAATATTATTCAGATCCATCAGCAGACAGACAGACAGATGACCAGACAGCTAAAAATTGTAAAAGTAGATGTTTTTTATTCCACATCGAAAACTATCTACACCAACAACAACATTTTCAAAAAATATTTCGTTTACATACAGAAATGATCCCGTTACAGTTTTATTTTTTGTGCAGATTAAAAGGAATCCACTGGAACTCCCTAGACGGCCTTTTTTAAAGATCACAATGCTTAGACTTTACGATATTTTTTGTCAGTTCATAAATGAACTTAGCAGGATGATAACAAAATTATTTTTATATTTTTTGCATTTCAATTTCAAGAAATATTTATTTTTCATAAAAAATAATGAATTTGCGTATTTTACAAAACATTTCTGTAAAAAAGTTTTATTCGTTTGAATGATTACAAATGTGTCTACACATATCTGATACACGGTAAAGCGGCTACCGAGTCTCAAAAGTAACATTGAGAAAGACTTTAATAAAATTCCTAGCAAATACAATGGAACACAAAAAATCTTACTTTTGGTTAAGAAATAGAAGTGCCACCCACAATTGTAATGAAGGTTATTAATCCATAAGCCATTATCGAAAATAATTCAGTCCAGAGAAAAAAGCTGATCCAATGTAATTATATTACTTTCTTTAGGGATATTTCAAATAACTTGCCCTTACCGTTAACCAGAGTCATTTGAATATTTAAAACACAATATCTAGTGAGTTATTTTTGAAATATGGCCGCAAATATATAAAATATAAATAAAAAAAATATTTTTCTTCGTGTTATTTTAAATTTAAGTTTTGAACCTTTAGAAAAACACCCTGCATTAATAAAAAAAAGCTTTATACAGCAAACAAGCTTAAGATCCTTGACCTTGTTTTTTTTTCATTTACTGTTGTTGTATAAAGCAATAATACGTGCTGTTACGTTATTACTTGAGTACGTTAGTCCTGATGCCAAAATATTACGAAAGTGATTTATTTAAAATTTAAATGTCGATGTTTTTTTAAAATAATCTTTTTGATAAATACGGGCAAAAGGTTCTATTTAGTTATTGGAAAACAGAAAATATTCTTAAAGTGCGGTCAGATTAGTCAAATATTTGACCAAAAAAAGGAACCACTAATTTTTTTTAATTTTTATTCAATCTTTCCTAACACGTCAATAAAAATTACGATTTATAATTATTATTTATTATAATTTACCTTTTACACTTATTAGAATCTTATATTTTTTATGAGTTTTTGAGAAGGGCAAAAAATGTTTTTTAATAATTTAGGGGTTATCTCTTTTGGTCAAATATCTGACTAATGTGACCACACCTTTAGTCTTCTTCTTTTTGTATTTGTGAACTTTATTAATTAATTATTTTTTAAAATGAAAAACTAAACAAATTAATGGTGTTAAAGGCGTCTGTGCCGAATCTTATATAACCTTCTGGCAATACCTGCCGGAATGGTTTTTTACGCAGATTAAAACATAAAAACTAGAGGAAAACAAATCCAAAATTTCCGCCTACCAAGAGGGTCTCATTGACCCGCTTTTTCTAAACAAAATTTTCTACTCTACAGCAGGGGCAGTTTCCAAATAATTCTCGATTGTCTTCAAGTTTTAATCAAATTGCAAAAAATTTATTGATTTACTACTTTCTGATTCAACATATAAATAGAAAATTTGTTGTTTATGCTGCGCTAATTTTGAAAAAGATGTTACAAAACCAATGGCCTTTGAAAGATCAACTAAAAACATTTCACAAGCATGAGAATAATAAATTAAATAATAAATTATTTTGTGGACCTTAATTAAATTTGTTCTTCTGAGAAGCAAGACTCGTTATCGTAAGTAAACTCTTTTAGTATAATTTCCAAAAAATTTTATGCATTTTTCGTTCATATTATCGTTTTTAAATACATACCATGGAATGCAACCAGCTTTTTTGTAAGCGGAAAAAGTAAAGGGGAAGCATACCAGAGGTTTTCGCCTAAAACCTAAAGATTTTGTTTTTAAAATAATACTTTGCTCTTTTTATTGGCCTTAAAAAGAAATTTCAATCACTAACTAGTTGGCAGCCTTATAAATATGCATACTTCTATTTCTAAGTTGGTTCACTGTAGTGTGTTCTATTTACCTAAAAAGCAGTGAATTGGCCAACTGTGATTGCTAATTATTGTGTTGAGTAATTTTAATTTCATATTTCAAAAATTTAATTTCTTACCTGTGATAAATCTGGATCATCACGTAGTTTATCTAAAACAGTTGATGTTGCAATATGTGGTAGTAATATTACAAATAATGCAAGAAACATTTTCAAATGCGAGCCAAAATAAAAACTACCAGAGCAGCAGCTGCCGCCTCCTTCTCCAACCTTATGACGGCAAAAATGCATTTCTGATAAACGAGTTATTAAAAATATCAGCTTCACAAAAATACGTTACACAGTTCGAGTTTTGTATTAAAAATATATTTAATGAATTTATTTTTCGTAAAAGTATTAAAGTATTTAGTTATATAACCAAATGTACAAATGCATACATTAATATGTTCATATTATTTATTTGTATTTTTTTGTCTTTTAATTTTTTTTTTTTTTTTTTTTTTTGTTAATTGAATATTTTGCTGTTACGTTGTTTCTCTCTGCAGTTCTTTTTTCCGTGTTCCTTTTATTCTTATGCCGATGTTATGAGAATTATCAGTTGAACTAAAATTGTGTTGTAACTAATTAATACTTTTATTACGTACAATGTCAAATTAGAAAAGGGATAATGAAAATCTTTGTAAGAAATAAGAAAAGATTTAAATCTTTTTGTGGCAAAGACAGTGTTAATGACATAAAAACAACGAACGAAACCAAAGTGGTTGTTATATAAGCACTGTGGAATTTTACAGCAACTACCACTGTTGTACATTTTAATTCATCTGTTTGCAACAACAATATAATAAGTTCCTTTCTTTTTAAATTATTCATGACTTTATATTTTCGCACATACTGTGTACGTAATTTGAAAACCTCCCTTCTCGTTACGTTAAACTTTAGAATACAAACAATTGATTTTCCCTTAAATTGCTTAAATTGCTTCTTATTGACAATTTTGAGTTTGTCATTCTTAAGGATTCGTTTATATAAAGTGCCCCCAATATCCTTGTGAACATAAAAAAGCTGACATCATCCTGAGTCATTGCATTAACAAAAGCGTTTGAAGCAGCTTTGGATAAAAATATCAACTGAATCATAATAAAAACTTTAATTATATTTTGAGAAAAAAATTCAAGGACGTTTAAATATTTTCTGTACAATTTATGAAATATACCGTTACAGCACTTAATAAATAAAGTTATTAAATTTAACGTATACTTTTCAATTAGTAAAAAAGATAAATACTTTAATTTATAATTTAATTATACAAATTATAATTTCGTTGGCCACAAAAAAAGTAAACCGTTCGTATTAGAAGGAATTATGCAATTGATTCATAACACTTATTTTTCCAAGAGGTAATAATATTTTACAATTGTTTTGTAAAAGAAATTTGCAATAATTTGAGCAAAGAAAACAATGCCAATGTAATTATTTTAAGCAACATTTTATGTGAAAAATCTATATTTTTATAAATCCAACAATGTACTTAGTATACTTTTTGGTATTAAAAACAATAGCTCACACACCCTCAGTGTTTGATCTACTTCAACACAAAAAATTCCAATAATTTTCTTTTAGGTATATATTTTTCTTAATAGAGTCAATTGAACCTCTTACTAAAAAACAATACCAACACAACCGACGTTTCACAAACAACTAAAGTTGAATTTAAGCAATCAAACAGCAATTTGGCTTAAACCAAGCAAGAACTAAACGCCAGTATTGCCAGTAGTACAAAAATTGGATAGTAAAACTGCTTATTAATTTTATTTTTAACTTTAAAAGCACTTTTTATTCCAATTTATCTTCTTTGCAGTTGTTAAAAAGAACCGAAAACTTAAGAACTACATATATAAAAAAATTGGAATAAAAAATTTATAATTTTATTTTAACAATTTAAAAAAAAATGCTAATAATTTGAAATAATGGCTTAAGCTAAATAATTTAAGAACAGTGGAAGCATAATTTGCCTCCAAGCCTTGTTGTATGGTAAGAAATTACTCAATTATTACAATTTTCTTAATTTTAGATGCTGGCAACACTACTTCAATTACACAGATACAAAATCGTATTCACAAACAAAAACTTGCTTGTGTTCTGTGCTCACTGGCGGTTTTTACTCAGAGCAATCTGGTTTAATATAAAAAACTACCAGATACGGATAAAAATAAGACAAGATCCCGCCAGACTTTAGAAAATGTACAAAGGGGCGCTTAGTATTTTAAACGGTGTTGGCGCTTAGAATTTTAAACGGTGTTATCTTTCGAAAAAAACTTCAGATTTTTTTAGATATAAATCGATATTGTTGGCAAAATTTTTCCCCACCTGTCAGAAAAAACAGTCATATATTTAAAAACCACTAGCGTAGCCAGAGCAATATGGAAAAATAACCTGTTTTTTATATTGATTTATTTAATAACCAGATAACTTACAAATAAACTTCGTATAATCTTATTGTGACTAAGATGTTAATAGACAATTAAAGTTGCATGCAATCATAAACAAGGCTCGCAAGGAGTAGCAGTGGTAGTTTCCAAAACTCCAAAATAATTTTTAATAATTGTGTCAGTTATTACTAAAACTAATGATTTTAGAAACAATAGCAGATCATTTACATTCGAAATGAAAATGAAAGTAGATTAAGATAAATCGTAAAGTTGGCCCTGAGCTTAAATAAGTGTAAAGCATACTATTGTTATTAAAAATCAATTGTTTTTTAAGACCACCAGGTAAAAAATCACCAGTAACACGTCTAAACTGTCCGATAATTTATTGAAAATTTACCAACTTTAGCAGTATTTCTTCATTTGTATTTTAATTAGCGTTTAGTCTTGGGAACACAATATAAATAAAAATTAGTTCATCTATTTTAAGGTATAATAAATTCGCCAAGTGTGAGTTTGACTTACACTCGAAGGATTTCGTGTCATGTATACGTCACCCTTTTATTATTATTTCTATTCACATATGTCTGCTGTTCCCGATTTTTCTTACGAACAAAAAAATTACTTAACTTTTTACTAAAAAGCAGGTAGGTGACAGTAATGTAGAACTAAACTGGTAGAATTATATTTTAACATTTAAATATAATGTAATAAAAATGGTTTTTAAAATAGCTCTTAACTTTACAGAATAGCCCACTGAAAAGGTATATGAGCAGATGGCCACACGGCAATGCTTATCGGCAACGCCTACTTTAGTGTGGGCAAAGCAAAAAAGTTGAAAAATATTCGCCCTATGTCTCTGGAACCATGAAAGATATTTTGAAGGGCTTTTCATTTAACACGGTAGTGTGCACCTGCAATGAGCACATCAAGAACAAGGTTTTTTTCCGATTTTTTTTATAAAATAACTTAAATCGTAAAATAAATCCATAAATATATATATATATATATATTTTAAGCCCGGAAAATTAGCTCTATTATATTTATATTTACAATAGGTATTTCTAGATGTCACAGCTACGTTACGTTATTAAACGATTAATTAATTGATATTTGATTTCTAGTCTGCTGTTAGCTATAAGCTTAAAATTAATTTTTACGCTGATATTTTATATATGAAGTTTGACATTTTTTGCAACGGCGAAAATAAATGAATTCGACAGCGCCAACAACTGGTTTATTTTTACGTCATGCGTAGTATATTTCGATTTAGTTTATTTGAAACACCCTGTTTACTAGTGCCCATATGGCGTAAACATTTATACATTTTTTTAAACGGAAAGTCTTTTACTCTACCCAATTTTTGTAAACAAAACAAGAAATAAAGTTTTTATAAACGCTAAAATTTTTATTTAAGATGTCGACTAATTTTCGGTATGCTATGGTTAAAACTATTAAACCATACTTGAAATATTTTCCGCAATTAACGAAGCCGGTGATGAGGGTCCTTATTCAAGTTTCAGTGCACTACATTGAAAGCAGCAAGTGTTCCCCCGAAGTACTTGACTTGGCTCTAAATAAACTCACGCATGCTGGTCACAATATACCAGTTAATTTTTGTGAACTTTTCGCAGCTATTTTACAAATTATGCAAATTTTTTTGCGCACCCCGTCAGGAACGGTAAAACCGGATGAATTAAGAAATTGCTTAAAGGAGGATCTTAGGTGAATTATATTGATATGTTTTTATACTCTATTTTATAAGGTCAACGAGCATAACATATTTTGACCCATATGTAGATTAAGTGATGAATGCATAGATGACTTAACAAAAGTTCTTCACAATCATCGTTTTTCGCTTACAAAAAATTTCATCGAGGCTAAAATGTTGCGATCTTCTACAAAGAACTTACAATGGCGTATAAATATATCATTACACCAGTGGTATGTAAATAATTATTTTTTTAATAACCACTTATTAAATTAACACAAAAATTATTAACTCTTACAAGTTTATCGCGGGATCAACGCGCTGTGACACCAACAATAATCTTACACTTTCAACTGCCAGATGGCCGCTTTCGTACTCTTGAACTGCCTTTGATCATGTTCCATCGCTTACGATATAATGTTGCAATTTTACTTAGCGAAATGCAGTCTTTGGAGCAGCGTGCCGTTATGAAAAAATTCTAGATTTAATGTACGAGGGTGTAACCATCACTCATAATAGTCGTTTATTACTTTATAGTTAAAAACTTGATCTGCTTTTAGTAAATATGTATGTTTGAATATGAATAGTAGGTATAGAAAAACATTTTTCTGTATGCACGTGCTGTGTAGTCGTGTTATTTAATGCCTATTAGATTTTAGACTTTGAAAAGAAAAATTTCTTCAAATGCTCTTAAATAATATCTATAATGTTCTTATATTTAAAAAAATATAGTGCACAATCGTTCTTTTCTATGAAAAGTACTCAATTCATTGGGCGATCGCCAATTTTTTCACTTTTTTTTTTTACAGAATTATTTTGATAACATTTGCAGAAATAATTGTTCCATAGTACAAACTTTAAACAAAAATTTCAACTTCAATTATTATTGGATTGAACTAGGTATCAGATTAGGTAATAAAAACAGAAGTTTGAGTTTAAATTTGAACCTAAATAACGACCTTTTCAACTACTTTTATTGATCATTTTCACTTGCTTAATTAAATATAGTATAAATTTATTTATATTTCTTCTTTACAAATGCGATTAAAACTATTCGTAACTGCGTAGAGTAATGAGAACCAAGACTCTAAGAAGAGTCTTAAGATGTTGTAACAGCTCTGCTGCTGTCGAGTTCTACCTTGAAAATTTAGTTATCGATAGGAACCCATATTGTCAAGTCCGCCGTAACAACAACAAGTATGAAATTAGAAATTAAGGGCAGTGCCTATAATTAAGGCCTAAATGCCCTATATTTTAACCGATATATACAAAAACTTAAAAATTAGACAAAATGTTAACTGGTATAAGAAAAAAATATAAAATAAAAAATGGTTACAATAGTTCATGTTATTTTATGTACATGGCCAAATTTACAAAGAACCTCTAATGCTAAGTTCGCTACAACAGCAAGTGTAAAGTTTGAATAGGAAATTAAAGAGTGGCTTTATATTTGATGTATATGGCAAAACTGTTGAAAAGTTGTAAACAGACGGTTGAAAGTTTCAAGAACCTGTATTGCTGAAACCACTATAACTTCAAGTATAAAATTTGGATGTGGAAATTAAAAGGCGTCCCCGCTGTTACTGTTTACAAGATTTTTACGTATGGGTTTTCATACACTTTTTAAATTTATGTACCTATATTTTCAGTTGTTTAAATAATGGTTAATGCCGTCAAGTTCTCTTAAACGTTCAGCTGCTTGTTCGGCCGTTAAATCTCTTTGAGCTTCACACAATAATTCAAATCCCACCATAAATTTTCTAACAGCAGCGGAACGCAACAGAGGGGGGTAATAAATTGCATGCAAAGTCCAATGGCTGCCATCGTCAGAATAAGTGCTCCCCGTTGGTGCACCATGAAACCCCATTGAATATGGGAATGAGCACTTGAATAAGTTGTCATATTTAGTTGTTAACTGCTTGATAATTTCCGCTAAATTCTTTATTTGTTGTCCAGTAAGATCATTTAGGCGTTTGTTATTGTTAAGCGATAACACCATTGTCTCATAAGGCCATGTTGCCCAATATGGAACAACAACGACCCAGTCGGGGTTTGAAATCACAAGTCTTTCCTTGTGCTTAAGTTCTTTAATTACATAGTCATCTAGTAATGGTCTTCCATGCTGTTTAAAGTATTTTTGTAAGTTTTCATTTTTAAGAGCAGGCTCAGAGGGCAGAAATGAGCAAGCCCATATTTGACAGTGGGGATGCGGATTGGAGCACCCCATTGCCGAACCTTTGTTTTCGAATATCTGTACCCATGTATACTTCTGGCTCAAATCATTATATTGATTAATCCACTCATGTATAACATTCTCAATAGCAGCATGCGTCATAAGAGGCAGAGTTAAATTAGATTTTGGATGAAAACACATAACTCTGCAAGTTCCTCTGGCCGAAGCTGCCTGAAAGAGCGGGTCGTCGCTCTCAGGCGGAGGCGGTATGTCTTCCAACAAAGCAGGATAGTCATTAGTAAACACAAAAGTACTTTCATAGGCTGGATTGACCTGAAGAAAAGAAATAGAAAATTGACCAAGTAATTTTATTTAATTTTATTTCTTACGGCACCGTTAGGCCTTATAACGCCAGGACAAAGTGGGTTCGTTGGCTCAAAATCTAATAAATCATTTTTTTGTGGTGATTCTTCCTGTCCCGACCAAGGCCTTAACATGCGATGTGGACACACAAGTACCCATTGACCAGTTAATGGATTGAAGCGCCTATGTTGGTGTTCTAATATATTAAAACTTAGAATGCCTATAATGCAGTATCTATGAAAACTTACCATTTGGATTAAAACTCATTTATTCTTTAGCACGACTACGCTGCACTAGTTTGATCAAAATATTAATGTTTTATAGGTTGTTACGTTATTAACTGTTGCAGCGTAAATTGTTTTCATTAACAGCTCTTCACTCTATTGCAAAACTCAAGTGCTTTTTATCTTATTGTTGTTATCACTTTAAATTTTGTGTAATGTTGCCATTATTAATAAACAAAAATATATCAGCGTCAATAATTAAAACTGCATTAGCTTTTACGGGTATTTTGTCTTTGTAAAATCTGTTGAACTGCCTAAAACGTCTGGCAATATTTGTGTACGTTTTTGTAAAATTTACAAATATTTAAAACAAGGCGAGCGCCTTGCGTATTAGCAAAGTCACATACCATAAAAAAGCAACAATTTCGACAACTTGCAAAGAAAAAAAGTAAACATATGTTGACCGCATGCCTTAATGCCAAGGCGAATTAAACAGGTGACTGCATTACCTCATGCGTTCATGGCTTGCTATCGATAGTAATATTTTTCCAATATTATCGCCAAGCAAACTATAAAACCTATAGTATCGACAGCAGGTTATCCAACAACAGCATTTGCCGCTTTCTTTCAATAATTTATTGTTTTAAGAAATTTCGTTTTATTCAATGGAAATAAATTTTTCTAAGGCAACATAAGCATAAATGATAAAACTATGAACTCTCAAAGAAAATATTAGAAGTAAAGGATATTATTGAAGTGAGAAAGTGAATATATGTACATGTATGGTGAGAGAAAGTTTGAATAAAGAAATCTAAATCCATTTTAAAGCTTACAAAAAATCTAATTGTTTTTGAATGCTGATTTGCTCTTTAAGTAATTTTTTCACACTTCGATTTTTTTCCAAGCATTTGCATCTTTAAAGGGTGGCCCTGAACCATTTAAATTAATGCCAAATCTTTCCAAAAAATGTTCACATCTATTGGAGAGCGCTAGTCAAAACGACAGGAAATGTCTTCGTTCGCTTTCATTGCTTCTATTTTTTGTGCATTTCATTATTTTAATTTTATAAAAGAATTTTCATATTATTTCCACACTACACATGCAATTTTCGACAGACCGTACGACTGAGTATGATAGTCAATCCTGGCCTTTATTAAGCCTTCTTTCTGGATACTTTCAGAGTTGGATTTTTTTAATATTTATTGCATAGAAAATATTGTTTAATTACTGTTATTAAAAAAGGTTGTTATATGAATTAAAATGCGATATTTGTTTTCGTATATTGTATGAATATGTATTTATAAATCTAAATCTTTACATAGTACAGCTTAGCGTCTTTTATTTATCTATTTTTCATTTTAAAAATATAAGAAAATATTGGAAAAATAAATGGTGGGTTTGATTATCTGTTTTTCACTAAAGTGATAAGAAGATCGCCAATGGATACATTTATTTTTATTTATTATAAAAAGAAAAAAAAAAAAAACGTATCAGTTTTTATTTGATTTGTAACAATGCATCTTTATTTCGAAAAACTAAATAAGAAATACATCAGAAAACTATTTAAATGCAAAACCTTTGTGCAGCTTAAACATTGTTATTAATTTTATGGAAAGAAAAAAAATAATAAATTATTAACTAGTATAAATGGCATTTGTATTAAAAATCTCGATTGAGTTAATTTTTTAAATAAATTTCTTATTTTTATTCTTTTTTTTTTTGTTTATATAAGTTGTTAGAAAAAAAAGTTAATTGATATGTTCAAGTTTTAAGTCTATTCCAGGCATACGTATGTATGAACATGTATGCAAATTATTTTCCATGATTTAAAACAATTAGAAAATTTTCTAAATATGTTGTTTTATGTTGATAATGAAATTAATAGATTTAAATTCTAATTCATTTGTCAAATATTTGGTGATAATGACGAAAATTTTCATATTTTTTCGTTTGAAATCTGCTGTCGATTATGATCAAAGATGAAGAAAATAATAATTATATATTAAGAAATAACATTCTTTGAATTTTAAATCAAGAAGAAAAAATAAATTAATATGAACGAATTTTTGATAATTATGAATTAACACTGCATAATAGATTTTTTTAATTTTCTTTTATTGTTATTACGTTTTTAATTTTAATTTAATAAAAAGAAAACTTAACAACTTTTTTTAAAAAAATTGAAGCAAAAGCACCTTGAGCTGCACGGTTTTAATATTTTTCCTTATAAGTTGAATTATTTTTATTGTTTGTCTCTTAAACTTTAATAAAAAAATGAAGCTTGGAAATTAGTTGTTTTTTGAAGTTATTAATTGTGTTCATTATTTAAATACCTCACAATATTGGAATATTAAATTTTTATTAATATTTATAATTTTATTCTAAATAAAAAAAGGCTCTAAGTTTTACATAGTTTAAGAATATTTCTAACATCTTAATAGATCTTAATAGTTCTTGTTTTCAGTTTAATAACTTAATTTGCTTGTGAGTTTTTTGTTTTTGTTTTTTATTTCATTTTATTAATGTTGATTTTATAAAAAGAATTACAGCACCTTATGTTAGTTAAATAAATTAATTTAAAAGCAGGGGACTGGAACTGAGTGTAAATGTTTAAGTGAGAAAAATTATTAATGAATATATGAAGTTGTGTGTTTGTGTGTTTATTTAATGTTCTATAAGCTTTATTTCCTTTTCTTATGTATGGTACATAGTCGTACATAAATTTTCAAATTTTTTCTGTACTTTCAGTAAAGACGTGCATAACAATAAAAAAAATAATAATAAAATTATTGCTAATTAATTTGATTTATCCTTTAGTTTTATAAAATGCGCATGATCGTGTGCATGTGTGTATGTTTGGATGTACATAAGACCGACTAATACAAAATTGTACTGAATCACAAAGCTTCAAACTTGTAAAGAATGTAAGTTTAATCAATTGTAATAAGTTAAACCTAAAATATGTAAATGTTTTTATCGCAATAATAAATCTTTTAATATCATAATTCGAGAAAAAATATCCACATATAAAACGGCGAACCCAGTATGCCCAGGAGGCAAATTACGGCGTTCGATATCAATCGAAATTTTCATACAATTTAAGTGTAAATTTCGATCGATATCGAATGCCGTAATATGCCCCCAGTTCTAATCTAATTTATGTTTTAAAATATTTCATTTAAACTCTATACAGAAAATGTATTGTGTCGCTTTGAATGCCAGCAACTCAAATTATATAATACGTAAATGGATAATAAATAATACATAGGCGCGGCGCGAAAGATCAAAACAAGTCCTTAGCCAAAACTATTACTTTCTTTAAATGATGCAAAATGTCTCTACACTATAACTGTTAAAAATGTTGTTTACGTTTTTAGTTGCTTGGCATCAAACGAAAAAGTTTTTAGACCTGAATTTTAGTTCATGTTTTTGCGTATACTAACTTATAACAATCAAAGCGAAATCGACATCAGGTGAATGTATTTGCTTTTGCGGTCTATATATGATTGGTGTTTTTAATTCGCAAAAGTCAAAATTGCTTATTTTTGTATTGTATATATTTGACAACTAAATCGATTTTTTTTACCTTGATCGATCAAGGCGAATTATTAACAGCCGACAGCCCAGTTAACTATTTTTGCAAATCATTGCCGCTTAAACAAATTTTGATATTTTATCTCCTAGCAAATTCAGGTGATAACAGTGACGAATTCATTCATTTTCGTTATTGCTCGAAATAAAAACTTCATTTAAAAAAGATTTGCCATAGTTTTGTCTATGTATATTTAGTTTGACGTTTCCAGTGACGGCGAAATTAGTGAATTCGCCACTGTTTTCACCTGGTATATGATTTTCCACGTTTTATATGTTGTATACTGTTATTTCAGCTATTTTTTATTTTTTAGGCAGAAAACGAAAAAATATTTTTAGTTGAATAAAATAATCAAACCCTCATAATTCGTTTTCTTTTACCATCCTACTTATTTCATTTTACACATTTAAAAAAAATATTACACGTTGCTAAATATATATTTTGAAAATAAAAAAATTAATCCGAAGAAGTTGCATCTTCATTGATGATAAATAATCAATTTTTTAAAAATTCTTAATAGCAACTTAGTTGACTGTTAAAAAGTTGACCACATCAATATGTCTTTTTCATGAGAATAACTGATGTACACACATGCACTTAACTAATTTATATACAGTTCTAACTCTTTTCATTTGTATGGGTTTGTGTACGATAGTTAAATATTTTTGTTAATGATACTTTATATAATTTACATTTATTTCTATTGTCAATTATACTTTATTTAGAGGTTTAAACCATTTCTTTTCCACTTTATTTTTATTGTTTCTACTTAAATCTTTATGCTCATAAAGCATTTTTCTTATTTTACTTAAACTGTTTCTCATGTACACGGAACATCTAACTAGTCAATCATTATCTACACTCGTTAACATTAATATTTAATTCGTATAACATTGATGTTAATAAAAAAAAAAATAAAAATAAATAAATAAATACAATGTTAATATATTGTACATTCACACTAAATATATACCATTTCTTACTTTTGTATATGCTTAAATTACTATGGCACAATATCTTAATTTATATCATAACATAAGTTTTATCATAACATAAGTTTTATCATAACATAACATTGAAATTTATCTTATTATTTATTATTTAAAGCCCCTCATCTCAGCATCATATTCGGTGAGTGAGGATGATCATCTATACATACATATTTATGTCTATTAACATATTATACTCGTATATAATGATTTAGGCTAACGAAATCAATTATAGTGTGTTAGAGAAAATAGATTATACATATATGTATATACGTGTTATGTATGTAAGTAATAGTTCCTAACAATAGTGTCTAAAAGCTAGATAAAGTAATACATATTTTATTTTTGTGTTATTCATTTTCTACTCAAAGATTTATTTATGTAACTATGAAAGTGTGTATGAATGTATGTACTGTGTGTTTTTTGGGTTGTGTAGTTGTAGATTTAAGTTAAATAACTAAACAAAAACGTAGACGGAAAAGTGGATTAACTAATTTTTTCTAATAAAATCAATTCTAAATGTTAGACTTCATATCAAAATATAACTTTAAAATAATTGAAATTTTATTCCAATTATGTGCTAGAATTTTAAAAATAATAAAAAAAGAATTAAATTTTACAATTACCATAGCAGAACACGGTTATCAAAAATTATATAAAATCTTATTTTTTATGTAGTTTTTTGTATCAAAAATAGACAAAAAAAAACTTTATTTACACAAATAAATTTACAAAACAAATTCTTTTTAAAATTTTATTTCTATGTTATTTCCAACATTTTACCTTTAAAAACTTTTTTTTTTAAATTTGTGTCCCAAAAGACGATAATTAAATTGATTTTTTTTAATTAAATGAAAACGTAATTAAATAAATTTGCTTTTGGGAAAAGGTCCTATTTATGCTTGAAACACAAAAAAAAACTAAAGCTAAAGCTAAACTTTATTTAAGTTAAAAAAAAAACCGAAAATAATAATTTGACAACGTTTGTTGATGAGTGCCTTTTATATTTTAATAATTCAATATTCAATAATGACAGTTGACATTTTTGCATTTTGAATTGTGATAAAGTTTAATTTATGAAGAAGGAAAGTCTTGTTGAATTTTGCTTAGTGTATTTTGTCTGTAAAGTGTAAATTAATTTATATTATCCCGTGTGTAACAATCTATTAATTAATGTATGTATGTTTTTGTAGTGATTTACTTTAAATATTAGTTGTTAATAAATAAAAAATTTATATATTTTTAATTTATTGCATTTCAGGAATTCCCACCCAATATAACGATAGTGATTAACAATACTTTAAATTTGTTAAATTTAATTTAATTTAATTTAATTTAATTTGTTATGCACAGTAATTATTGCTAATTTGACGTTCGGTTTATTCATGTAGTTTTTGAATTAATGTGTGTATGTGTGTATGTATATTTAAACATTTAGACATACCACTCTTTAACATCTTTCGAATCACGTTTTTTCGCTTTCACTAAACCTGGACGATCTTCACCTTCGCTGTGATCGGTGGAATCATGATAAACACGTTCGACTCTCATTGGCGCCGATCTGCTGCACATGTCGGCATTACCATTATTTCGCATTGCTATGCCTGATTGAGAACGTGAACGTGTATCTGGTGTTTGATGGTGATTGTTAGATTGTTGCCTTTGTTGGTGATAAGATCCGTTAGTGCTGGTGTTGCCTAGTAAAGATGCATTTGGATTATGGGTACCGTAAATGGTTTTCTCACCAGCAGTTTTGTAGTTACGATCTCCATTTGATTTCAGCCATAGAACCAATAATATGACTAAGATGACTGCAATTAATATGCCAGCAACAATGCCGATGATCATGGCCGTTCTTTCTTCTTCTATTGAATTTATGCGGCCTCCTTTACCCTTTGGCCGATAGTTGTTATTGCTATATGGCGGAGGTGGCTGTGGCAATGGGTAGTATGGCAGACCAGGCTCAGGTTCGTGGATGGGTGGAGGAGGTGGTGGCCGTTCTTCTGGCATCTGTGGTGGATAAATAATGTTTGATTTCTCTTCATTTTCATCGTGTTTGAACACCCGTACGATATCGAAAGTGGTTGCATCGCTTTCGGTTGTTACAGTTCGTATTTCAGGAAATGGTATTGCCGTTGTTGTAGATGTTGTTGTTGTTGATGATGTTGTAGTAGTAGTTGTTGTTGTCCGCTGTGTTGATGTTAATAAAGTAGTTGTCGTAGGTGCTGATGTCTGACTTGACGTTAAAGTAATCAAAGCGGTAGTTTGCTGCGGTGTCGTAGTACGAATAGCCGTAGACGATGAATGCTGTTGCTGCTCGGTTATGACATCCTGTCGTCGTGTATTACCATCAGTAGTAACTTCATTATGAGGTTCTGAAAATCAGCAAAGCAACACATTATTAATTAAAATAAATATTGAGCGCAATCTACGAGAATACTGAAATGAAATCTTTTAGTGATGATTATTTAAAACACAGCTAAACCAAAATGAAGTAGTTTTTACTTTTAGTTTTTTATAACGATTAATGAAATGAAAATAAAAATTAAACATTTTTATACTTATAAAGCAAACCGAAAAATTTAAATACCAACAGAATGAAATAATGTACTTTCTTCTTTAAGCTTTATACCATTACAAGCCCGATTCGTCCCAAGAAATTTAAAATGAAGTTTCTTATTTAATATAAATGTTAATACCAATGATACAGTGGCTTACATCTCTTATTTAACATTTTTAATTCTTATTACAGTTAAATTTTTTAAGCTGAACAAAAATCCAGAAGCTGATTGTTAATTCTTTAACAGTTTTTGAGAAAATAAAATGAACTTAGTAATGAACGAATAAAAATATAACTAGAAAATAAATTAAATGTTTTATATCGTCAAAAAATTTGCAATGGCAAATGGGTTTATTTCTATTGCCATAGGCGGAGATAAGAATTTGTGGGAAGGGCTAAGTCATCTCTAGAATAAATTTATTGTACATAGCAATTTTTTACAAATTCAGGATTTAAAAGTCATATTATAGGCTGTTAAATGTGAGTTTTACTTTTGCAACACTCAGGTTTTACTGTAGTGTCTCAAAAATTCCGCTGTCTAACGCAAACTTTGTTTCTAATTTAACAAACCAAAACATTATTTCGATAGTATCCTTAATCCATGGAATTTTATGAACTTTTGTCAATAATTCCGTTATTACTAATTGAAACAGTTTGTTCATCTATATAAAAATACATACATTCATACGTACGTACGAATACATTTATTTGATCATGACCATTTACACATTAGACTAAGATTTAATATGAATTATTATTTTTCAGTTTGGCTTAAGTTCGTTATTAATTGTGATTACAGTGATTAATTTTTAAGATAACAGTTCAATCAAAATACCAACTGAATGAAATGCACTTTCTGTCTTCATAAAACTAAGTTATCATTCTTCATATCTCTCTACAACTAAATTATCAATTTTAAAATGCTTCATAGCATATTCGTCGGCGAAGTAAAATAACTAACTCTCTATCTTTCTCCTTTCGCCACTTGTCTTATCTCTCATCCATCCCTTTCCAAAAGAATGTATCACGGTTACCAAAAATAACTCAATAGGTAATAATGCCTGAAGTGCTACTTCTCTAGTTAAGTGAAGCAGCTCCTATCAAAAATACAAATATTGCGGTGACGAAGAATTAAAAAAAAAAATAAAAATACGATTCATAATTTTACATAATAATGTCATCAGCTCTTAATGGTTAAGCATTTTTTTAAATTTTTGGATCTCCAGAAAGATCTCTTTAAAAATTTTCAAATGATACCCATATTGACAACCGAACCATTTTATGAAAATTTCAAAGTCTCATTTATTTGTTTTTTTTTTGATTGAAGTTACTTTATGGTTCCAATAGATATGGAAAAATTAGAGGCAGGCGTAGTGTTAAGCCCACTGCCTCGAGGGACATGGAATGATCTTGCTGATTCTCAATAGCACCTCGACACTTTGTCTGATCGATTGGCGTATTTAAATTTTCTCTAGCTCATCTGTAAAAATTACAAACGGAATGACAAACTTCGACATACCCTTTTCCAACTTTTTGTGGTGAAGAGTATAAAAATATAAAATTGTGGAAGTAGAGGTTTAGAGGTTAGTTCTTGGTAGTGTGTTTATATATAAACGCGCACATACGTATATTCAAATATGATTGTTGTAAAAACGATCTTTAGAAATATATTATTGTCTTAATTGCTTTTTCATATTTGATTGTAACTTCTGCTTGTAATTTTTTTAATCTGTTTTACTCATTCACGAAATTCGAAATTGTTTTCTATTTTTTTATAATTATTCTAGACCGCAGAAAGCTATTTCTGAATTAGTAATTTAAAGAACTCTACGATTACAAAATCTGATTGCAAAATACTAAGTATTAAATATTATAATCATTCAGGCATATTCTGAAATCCCCGCGAAATTTTCACTTCATATTTTTCAAAGCATTGTTGCTATAAAATTAATTTTTACAAAAACAATGCCTTGGAAAATACTAAAGTGAAAATTTCGTGTGGAATTAAGAACAATCCTGATAATATTTTACTGTCGAGGTTTTCTTTCTGTTGTGTTTTATCAATAGAATATCGTTACCTCAATGTAGAAAGCCCTAATTCTAATGCACAACATTAAGATTTAAAAAATGTAACAGTATAAAATTGCTTAGAGAATTTAACAACACAACGCGTTACCAAAAAATTTCCAACTAAAAAACTGTACTTTTTATCAAGTTTTTTCTTTTTCCTGTAAATAAGGGCAAACGTTAGTAAGGGCCTTTCTATATTAAAGTAACGATATGCAATTTAGAATACGTTTGTATGTTTGTATGTTTGTATATTATTCTGTTTTGAAATTAAACTCAAGTATTACACTGTCCCACACTTGAATAGAACATCTTAAATATTTTGTTTCACATTTTATTACGATCTGTACAAAAATAATTTTTTTTACGTTTTATTTTTATTCAGTGATCATGTTTTCTTCTTCTTATAAATATTTTATTCTGCTCAACAATAGTACAACTCATGATTAATTTATTATATTATATTTATTATAATTATTATTATATAAAAATTATTCCAGAATATGGAAGATAAAACATGTCATTTAAAACCATATTTAATTACATTTTAAATAAATTTGTTTTAAAGTTTAGAAGACTTTGCAGAAATCTTTACTGTTAATGAACATAATGTTAACTGGCATATATGTAAATATGTTAATTAACCATGTATTTATTATAAAACTGTGTCTCACCACAAGAGAAATCATCAAAATGATAAATGGATAAAAAAAAAAAAATAAAATAAAAATTAAAAGGACAATATTGCTATCATAATAATTTCTTTAGTTTTATAATTAATATGAAAGATTTACTTTGGACATTAATACTCGTACTACTACATAATCAAAACACCATGTGAAATGTGTAGAAGAAAATCAAAATAAAAATTTTTTTCCGAAAAGCATAGTCAAAAGTTTTATGAAAGTATTTTTTTAATAGTATAATACTACTAATGCCGGCAAATCCTTTTACTGAAGGAAGAAGAGTTTTTATTTTAGTTACTATTGAATATACTGCGCCGAATATGAGTGGAACCTTAACAAATTTGCTGTTAAAGAAGCTACATTTTGTTTTTTATTGCATCTCTAAGACCGTTTACTACTTTAAAATAAAATTGTTCGATAAGGTAAAGGATTGATAAGCCGGACTTTCGCTTACTAGTATCGTATGGATATAAGTCTAACCAAAAGCTTATTATAGAGTCTGCTAAATTTTAACATTAACTAAAATTGTAAATTGTAATAAAAAAAAAAATTATTGGCAAGACAACGACCGACCAAAACTATTTATTTAGATGTCATATTTAAGTGAGCGGCAGTGTAGAATATAATTTATTTTCTTTTGTTACGTATTTTTATTTTAAAATAATGCAGATGATATTGAATATAGAATAATTTTAATTTAAAGATATGTATGTATATACGTACATAACTATAATATTATAAAGAAAAAACAATACATTAATTATTATTTTTAAATAGTAATTTTTTTTTTAACAAATCTAAGATACGAATTTCTTGTTCACTATAAACTGATAGTAAAAAAGGAAATAATTAAAAAAACAAAAGTGTAAAGACATTGGAGGATTGTAATTTTTTTCTTTGTTTTTTTTTTGTGTACATAAATATTTTTTTATTTTTCATTAAGTTTATTATTTCTTTTTTAAATTAATACTAAGAACACAAAATCCTTTTATATAAATACATATATGTATGTATGTAGTATATCATATATTAAGGTACATATGTATTAACGCGAACAAATCAACATTATTGTATTAGTTGGTAATGTGTGTGTGTTTTTTTTTTTCTAAGATTTCGTTGCATTTCTCTAACTAATCTGTTTCAAATAAATCCAGGAACTTCAATTTAATGCTTTAAAAAATAACTTGATTTTTTCAGTTTCAGTTTTGCTTTAATGGGCACATGTTCTTTTCTATATATCATCCTACTTTTTAAATAAGAAATGTACCCATACATACATACGTATGTATGTACGCAGATGGATGTAATAAATTTATACATGGATAGTTGTAAATACATTTGATGGTGTTGTTTGTAGTTTACAAAACATGCATATTTTTAGGCGTGTAAAGCACGAACTGATGAATATGCAAGTGCATACATACATCGGTGTTCAAAAGCTTAGCGAACTTTAGATAAATTGTTTGCTTGCCTTCTGTGAATGAGGCAGAACCAAGACTAAATGCACCAATTTAATTCAGTAAAAAATCGTTTAAGGCAACAAAGTAAAAATAACAAAATTAATTATCAAGTTGTGTCTAAAGTGTTATAATCCTAATTATTGAACATTTCCATCCTCATCAAAAAAAAAAAAAAAAATTGATTATAAGAATGAATGGAGACATTCCAATTTAGTGAATTGAAAATGCCTTTTCCTTTAGCAATAGTTTTATTTCCCATCGGTTCATTTAACTTACTTTCGACCAAATATTGTTTAAGGCACTCTTTACCTCATTTGCTGTTGATACTTTGCAGGAATGAAGATAACGATCGATAACTTTACTAAACTTTAATTGAAGAGGAAATTTCGCCTTACGAAATGGAATGGAATGGAATATTACAAAACATTAGAGTTAAAAAACTTATTAAGTGCAGCTCTTTATATAAAAGATCCTAAAATCTTTCTTGAAGTTCGATCTAAAATATTAAATTAACAAAAATATTTAAATTAACGACTACAATTAAATAAACAAGTGTTTCCTTAAATAAGGTTACAATTTTGACGCATAAATTTCTAATCTGACAACAGCGATAGAATAATAACAATCTTTATTTTATTATGTTTTATCAATTTAAACACATGGATTTTTTTTGTTTTTTTTTTGTTTAGGAGAAAAATAAATAAAAAGTGGAAATAAATTGTTATTAAATGTTTTTCTAAAGTGGGCTATATTTTTGAACAATATTTTATATACCGATATACATATACACGATTTAATAATAATTTTTTGTTTATCTTTGTCAAAACCATAAAAGTTATGATGACTTCTCCAGCTCTGCTTTAACTTTATATTTAGCTGTTGTAATTATTATTTGATTTGATGTTAAATGTGTGTAATTGTTATTTTACAAGTGCTTTGGGTATAGTTTTTTATTCAGTACGGTTTACTGAGCAGCCGGTGCATTATCACAGTCAGTACTATGAAGCAGGATTTAATTTCTGAAAGAAACAAGTCCAACTGTAATGCTTCATTTTAAAAATACGCATTTTGTGATTGTGTCCATGGCTGACATGAATATGTAACGATTTTATTTAATTGATGCCATGATTGATGAATTATCACATTGGGAATGTTAAGGCATAGTAAGGTTGACATTTTTTACTATAGATTTACATACACATACATATGAACATACACGTGTACATGTAAATATAACGTACACTATTGTTTATCTTTTATACTGTTTAGCATTCCTTAAATGCTTAAAGAATTATACAGACTACATGTTGTTTTATACATGTACGTTCGTATGTGTGTTTACTACAGACATTAGTGAACATTTCAAAAACTTTACTCGGTTGTTCCATATAATAAATCATTAAGATCTTGACAACTAGTTCTTAACTACGATAATTCACAACTTCTTTAAAAAAATAAAAACCAAGAAATTAAACTTGGCATTTGTTAACCAACGCCAAATTCCAAAGCGGCTCATAGAAATGCGCTATTTTAAACTAAAAAAAACTCTTCTAATTTCTATTGGATTTTAAGTTATTTTTTATAGAACCCTTTTCTTTTCTTTAATAATAGTTTTCACAAAGTTAATAAACAAAAGGGATTTGACACAACACAACTTTAATTTTAAACATGTGTGAAAAAAAACAATAAATAAATAAATAAAATAACTTAAATAAAAATTATAACCAATGGCAAAAATTCTCCTTATTTCACTAAAAGTCGATTTTTGATTTAAACATTAACAATTGCGAAACTCAATCCAAAAATCACCACAGAAACCACAATCAGGATTTATGGTTTGGGCATAATAGCATCGTGAAGGATAAATATCACGACGAATATTAAAATTTATGTTAGTATGTTAAAGGATATTATGTTATCATATATTTGCGGTTGGATTGCGACTTCTTTAAAACAAAATTACCGCCATGCAGTAACCTTGTCTAATTTATTATTATTTAAGCTTATTTTCAGTGAAATCGATTTAACCATTTTAAAATAATACAACAAATAATTATAATATGTAGGGGTGCTGTTATTTTCACCGTAGCTGTAGGTACTAAAATTTTGAGAGCTTAAGTAACGGTTTTATTTATCATTAGCCGTGAAAATTAAGCTTGAAAAAATAATTAAATTTTGAATTAAAATCCAAAAAAATGAAAATATTTTAGTTACAACTCTAGGGATTGAAGGCAATAAAATACAAATTCGGATTCTTTATTTAAATATTTTTGGGGATGCATCCCATACCGATATATCGGCAAATCTTCATGTTTGCCAAAATAACGGTATCGACAATAAATTTAATGTTGATACAAAGATACCTTGCAATTTTTTTATATTTATTTTATAACATTTTAGTTTTAAAAACCGCTATACTATTTGCTATTTACCTCTGAAAATAATAACGTATTTACATTCGTTCGTTTTATAAGTTGTGTTTATTACCCAGAAAATAAAAGCTTTTTTTGAAGTATTTTTTGCTTAAACAATACAAATTATGTTTTAAATTGTTTGTTTTTTCAACATGATAATTTGAACCAATTAAATTTCTATTTTCTCGTTACCCGTATCTTTTTTATTGTATTTTTTTTTTTTCGACAGTTTAAAATGCTGTTTCTGTATTACAGGCGATCAACTCGTTTGAAAAATTTGTGTAAAAAGCACCCAGTTTTTTGTAGTTATTTCCATATACATTTTTCAGACGAATTGATCGCCTGTAATAAAAAAACTGCACATTAATAACTCATAAAAGTGTTGGTAGAAAAAAAAATATTAGATTCTAATAAACATCAGTGATAAATGTAAAAAAAGTGTTTTAAATGTAGCGGAGTGTTAACTATTCGCAAGGATATTTCTATCGGGCCATTGCATGAAAAGTTTGTCGAATTTGATAATTAAGAACTACAGAAAGAGATACAGAGGAAAGATTCTAATCGCTTTATGCCCAACCAAAATAAAAAATATTGAGACTCTTATTATAGCAACAAAAATTAGGTTGCAAGCTACTATCCACAAAAGAATTTCAACCATAAAAAGAGAAATTACAAGCTATAAATACCGGATGTTAAGAAACTAACAAATCTGTCTAAGATGCAAAAATGTATGAAGGTAATTTAGAATTAAATTGCAAAAACACTAGAGAAACTTAGAAGACGCTGTTACAATCAACTTTCCCTAAAATAAGCGATAATTTTGGATCGCTACTATGGAGTCTGCAATTAATTCTTCCGACTTTAACACCATTGAAAGAGTTTTTGGGATTGGCTTTACTGTAAAGTTTATGTATGATATGTAAAAATATCGCCTAACAAAACAAAGAAAAAAAAAAAAACAACAGATATTTATGGGATTTATTTATCTGCTCGAGAGAGTAAATGCAAGTTTTCGATTCATAATTTTATTCGATTCGATAATTTTAGAAAAGTGTTTATTTTTAATATACCACAGGAATCTTCCTAAATTTTTTGGCAACATTTATTTAGTAAAATTAGTAAATAAAAAAATAAATAAATAACTTTAATGGTTTGATTGGATATTTAAAATTTTAAATTCTTTGATTTCTCCAACAGCTTAGCACCGCATTCATTAAATAATATTAAGAATTTGATTTGTATTAAAAAAAAAAAACTTTTTATACTAAATTTTCTTAAGATAAATTTTAAATGACAATAATTTCTTCTAAAAACGACAGTAATCATTTGAAGCGTATCATTTTTTTCAAACAATATTTTAAAAGATTTCCTTAAATTTATTTAACTAACAATTATATCTAATTTTTTAAAACCAATTAGTATCACCATCTGGCGACTAAAAACGGAGAGGAATATTTTTTTAACATCCATAACAATGAATTGGCTGAGTCAACTTAGATATTTTTAAAAATACAATGAATTTCTTGAAAGTGAAAAAATAGTCTATAAAATCTAGGATATAATTTTACGTGTTTTTTGTACAAATTTGAATTCTTTTTGCGTTCATCTTATAGATCTGATTTGTCTGCGGGTGACTTTTTTCTAATTTTCATTTTTTAAAAACTTGCTCGCAAGAAAAAGAATCTTTTGATTTTTGCTAAGGACTAAGAACTTGATCAAATCATAAAAAAAATTTTTTTCTAGCTTTAATAAAGTGACGGAATTATAAAAAAACATTAACATAAAAAATAAAAAAAAAAACAAATAATAATTATAATTATGACAAATTGTTAATGGGCGTAAGAAAAGTATGGTATTTAATGAAATGAAGAAGAAGTTTTAACACTTTCACTCTTTTACTTACCGGATGCTTTTGTTGTACTCGTTGATGTAAATTGTTCTGTTGTTTCGCCATAATCACCGGATCCATGAATACAATCTTCATCGTCACAAGCTCGTTCAGTGCCATTTGTTTTGTCAGTACTGACATTTTGAGTCATGGTAGTCTGCTTAGTAGGTGGTACATAGACTGGTGTAATAAGATCATCTCCGCTCGACTCAAATGGAGGAGTGCATTCGTCTTCGTCATCCCCACGGCAACCAGAACCAGCGCCAGAAAAAATCAAATCGTCTATTGCTCCTGGATATCCACTAGCAGGCGTCTGCTTAAGCAAAACAAGAAAGAGCAACAAAAAAAAGGAATTTTAATTCACTTTGAATCTTAATTTCCAAAAGATCATTTTGTCGTCAGTATTTATGTATGTTAAAAATGTATGAAGAAATGTATGTATGTATGTGTTATTTTGTCAGAATTAAAATTCACATTTTCATTTTTTCATTTTAAATAAAGGATGTTTTTTATTTTTCTTGAGAAGAGTAGAGAAGAGAGCAGGAATATTTATGTTATTTCCAGTCTTTTTAAATGTTTCATTTTTTTTCAAACCCAGTTTATATATTGAGCTTTCTGTTAACTGAAGGAAACAAAGTTGAATTATCAGCAGTTCAGATTTTCTTGTAGTTAGTATAAAGGAGCAATAGTATGGACATATAATAAATTTTGCGAGCATTTTTTGGGAAAAGAATACATGAAGAAACTACATAAACTATTTCGGAAGTCAATATCAGAAATTATACCAACTTACAACCATCCTAAATTTAAAATTCGGAAAAAATGTTTTTTTTTAATTCTGATAGTTTTCCTACGAGTAAAAAATCTTAATTTGTTGGCTGAAATACTTAAAATCAATAACTTATGTATTTGCTTAACAGGAGCAAAATGTAATTAAGTTTTGAAATTAAAAGAAAAATCTTTAGAGACACAATTTATAATCCAAAAAACAAAAAACAATAAATACTTTTCTAAGCTTAAGGTCAATTTTTATATTAAAATTGTCTTTATTATTTAAATATCCAATATTTCGCTATACTTTTGATAGCATACGACTCAGAAAACTGCGCTAAAATCAATAGAAATTTAATAAACAACAAGTAAGATGGCTATTTTCGGATATCCCGAATCTTTTATACCTTAACCATGTATAATCTTAGAAATCTGTTTTTAAAATTTTTAGCTTTTCTTAGGGTTGTTGTCCCAGCTTAGTAGATGAAAAAGTTATTAGTACAATTCAGTGGTGAAATTTCTTTTTTTATCATTTCATTTCATTTAATTTTCTTTAATTTTTTTTTTATAAACACAACCACAAATTAACACGAAAGTTTAAAATAAAAGATATGAAAAAATTAGAGAAAGGCGTGCTGTTTCGCCCGTTGCCTCGAAAGACATAGACCGATCTTGATGATTTTCTTTGGCAAAATTTTCGATCGATTGAAGTATTTCTTAATTTTTATCTGACCTGCCTTGGCAAAATAGATTTCAAGACGAACACAGACGGACAGATACACTTCGCATTGCGTAAGAACTTAGAATATGAGGTCGAAAATAGAAAATTACAAGAATGACAAACTTAGATGTCCAATATTGATGATAAAAGAGGTGGATGTTTTTTATTTATTTATTGTTACTCATTGTAAATGTCAATCTATAATAATTGAGTTGTAATGTGTCTAATAAATGTTTGTGTGTCACTATTAATTGTTGGTCCCTGATGATGCTATCTAGAGGATAGCGAAATATTGGATATTTTAATAAATAAAGAAAATATTTAATTTAAAAATTTTGGAAAACATTTGTCTTTTTTGGATTTTTGTCAGACAAAGAATGGTCGAGTAAAAGAATTATTCCCAATTCTATTAAAAAAGAATAAAATTTAATCAATGTTAGTTTTGGCCCTTTGCACTTGTTCAAGCTGCAAGAAAAGCCTTTGGCGCAAAAACAAAGCAAATATTTAGGACGTTTGTGCGTTTTATCAATTCATTCTATTTTAGAATTGCTTTTCTATTAATTTTGGATAATTAAATTCCAAAAACAAGGTTGGATAAAAATGAAAATCAATTTTAAATCAATTTTATTGGATAATAATAAGAATTAGATCGAAAACACTCTTTGACATAAATAATATATTTTATCATTTGTTCGAATAACTAATTGCTACATAATTTTAGAGAATTTTCTATTAAAGTGGTGATCTTTTATACTTCATTATTTTAATGTTGTATCTACGATTTTGATCAAATCAAAAGAAATCATATAAGAGGAAATTTTAATAGTTAGTGAATTGAGCCTTTTAGAACTTCATTAAATAAGAAAAAATGAAAATAAATATTTCGAGCTTGAGAAGTTTTCTTGTCATATTAAAGTTGTGGAAAGAAGTTCGTTAACCTCAGAGACTTCAATGTCTAACATCGAACAACAAACAAGAGTTTTTCCAACAACGAGCTATCGATGAAATTCAACAAATAAATTTATAAGCAATGAAACAAATAGTTTTTACATTGTGGAATAAAACAGTCGTTTGGATTTAGAATCATTAACTTTTTAGAGTATTATTTTACTTAATTGGAGTAAAAGTATATTTTTTTAAGTATTTCAGCAAACGTTTAGCAAAATAAAATTTAATTTTTATGTACGTGTATACATTAAGATAATTTATGAATGCGTCTGTGTGTGAAGCAGTCCTCATGAAAGCTGATTTACGCCGCAACGTATTCGAATACTCTTGAACAAATTTGCGAAAAGATCTGTGTTTAGTTGATATTTTGTACTTAAAGATAATTGCTTTACCACAAAACTCAGGCAAATATAATAGATAACAGCATTTTAGTAAAAGCCCTGTTTTATAATCAATTACAATTAAAGGAATTTATCAAGGAAATCAAAATTTACAAAAAAAAATTATTTTATTTTTTAAAACATTTGTATTTACTTCTTTAACTTTAATTTATCACAAATAGTTTTAAATATTTCGAATGAATTTTTGTGATTATTCTAAGGCCGAGTAACGCTTACACACGGACGTTTTTAATGTGTTGGCACAAGAACTGCTATTTTTATTTGTGTCAAATGTGAATGCATGCAGTGTTTACTACTGTTAACAAATGTAAATATGTTTGTATGTGTATGTATATATTAATATATGTTTTATTAATGTGTATGTAATTAATTATTATTAGTGAGGTGCACTGTTGATAAAAAATATTTAAAGTGCACTATTATACAAAAGAAAATTAATATTTATAATTATGATTATTTTGTGACAATCCAAAAGTAAGAAGACGAGATAAAAAAAAATATTGTGAAAAGAAGTTGGAATAATTAAAAAAAATTTTTTTTGGTGCGCAGTGCGATCACATTGCAAATGTATGTGTGTGTGTCTATACTTATTTGAGATAAATAAATAACATGTTCAAATGTGTATATAAATAAGTATTTATGTACATAAGTGTGTTGAAAAATATCTATATAAATATTTGAATAAAGCAGCCATCTTGAAATTTTAGTTAATAAATATGAAAAAGAATTTGTACTAAATAAACAATTAAACCAGTTTTGTTGCACAAAATACACAATTAATTAAGTTCTAAATAGATGTAAGGACAGACACTTAGTTAAAGAACCATGTTCAATGTTCAGCTTTGCCCAAGTATTAATAAAAATTTTTTGGAATTTCAGTTTGAGACATAATTTTAACATGGTTCAGAAACTCACTTCCTGAGTGACAAATAGGTTTGATTATCGAAAGAAATATTTTTTTTTGGATGTTAAATACGACAGAGCAAAAATTTATTACGATGAGAAAAATACTTGAAAAAGTTTGAAGAGATTTCAAATTATTTAAAAATAAAATCCCTAACCTGCTGCATTCTTTGCAGATCATTTCTATCTAATACTCCAGTTACCAATTGAACATCTCCTCGTATGGTTATATGGGGATCTCGTTCCACAGCCAAATCCAAAACACGTAATTTATTTACTGATAGACCGGTAACGACACCAGCAAAAGGTCTTTCTATTCGAGTACGACCTGTTCGACTAAATTTTCCTCCGACTTGAATGTTGGCCATTGTATTGAACATGGTGGACTGATGGCCTAAAATAAAAAAAAAAAAAAAATGTGTTAATAGTTACTGATCTTAATAACGATTTAAATAGTTGATATTCTGTTCAAACCTTGTGGTGTTAACGTTTGAACGTTGTAGTCATCCAGCTGTAATGTGGCGTTCCCACCTTTTCGACTAAATCTCACTACATGATATGTATTGTCATTCACTTTTGTTCCAATTTCACCTAACGGTAGATCCCTTGTTCCAATATTATAAACCATAAAAATGTTCCCCTCGACTATTTCAAGTTCCATATAATCCTGAGTCGTCGAGCTTTCTATTCGCAATAATACAGCGTCTGATTTTGTTGTTATGAATCCCAATGCTATATTATCCTCCTCCGTATCAGCCTGAGCATTTTCGGGAAACGTATACTGAATAATTCCCTTATTATTTCCAAATTCATAGGCAATAGATTCTAAGAAACAAATGTTTAATCAATAAAAAAAAGTATTTAGTTTTTTAATATGAAAATTTTATTAAAGAAAATTAAATTAAAATTAGTAATATTTTTTAGTATCGCGTGATCTAAAAATAATTAAACTTCTATAGCATAAACTAAAGATAAAAAAAAAACATATAAGAGTGCTATATTCGGCTATGCCGAATCTTGTATACCCTTCACTATCTATGTAAATCTGGTTAATTTAAGTAACTCCAATAAAAAAGGAAATATTGGGGTGCCAGAGATTAAAAAAAGAAGGAAAAAATTAAGTACTACATTTATATCATTTTACATAAAAATGCCATCGGCTCGTAATCGGTTAAGCATTTTTAAAAAAATAGATCTCTTCAAAAGCTTTCAAATAATACCCATACTGATATTTTGAAAATATGGGTGAGCGCCAATTTTTTCACTTGATGTTTTTTTCTTATTTTTAAATTCTCTATCGCCCCATATATTTGTTTTTGTGTTTTGCCCGCTGCGTCGAAGGACATGGACCCATTGTGCTGATTTCCAATAGCACCTTTTTCGACACTGAGGCTGATCGATTGGCGTTTTTAATTCTTTCCAGTTGATTTAGTGCTTCGGAAACTTGATTTTAACCCTAACACGGACGGACAGACGGACAGACGGACATGGTAAATGGTATAAAAACATATAGAATGCAAGAGAAGTTGAAGACAAGTTTATGCATTAAGGGTTGAACGACAATTAGTTTTTATTTTCTAAAATTTAACGAAAATATAATTTTACAAATCCAGAATATAGTCGAGTAATTTAAAATTACTTTGTATTTGCTGGTATAAAAATGTGATTACTTTTGTATGCAAAGTTTTTTTTCTTATAACAGGTGGCGCAAAAGTAATGTCATTTCCAAATGAGAACTAATTACGATTTTTTTAGATGTAAAAAAAGCACTTGGCACGAGGAGTTTATTTGAAGAAGTAATTAATGACATTAAGGTTAAATAATTATACCGATTTATTGACCGCCTATCGAGTTTTATGGTATTTGGAATTGTTTCTCCTAAAACATCTAACTCCAAATTGGCTTAAACTTTTTCAGTGTTACCTGGTCTACAATTGTTTAATTTTGCATAAAAAAAGTTCTATGAGTCATGTTTTACCTTTTGAATACCAATTCTCTAAAAGTGCACGAAAATAATGACTGCAGAAAATAAATCTTTTCTTAAGCGCGATATATTTTCTTTTTACAGAAACCTAATAGTTTAAAGTTTTTAAATGATTAAACAAAGAGTTTTTTACTCACCATCGTAACATGTAGGACCCGTATAAGAAGTCATATCACACTCGCAGGCGTACGCATTCCACTGCTGCACACAAACGCCTCTGTTTGCACATGCATTTTGGCTACATTTTGTTGGGCCCTCACATCCGGACACAACAAGCGAGCTCGGTACTACAGCGTCATTTGTCAGTGATGGTGATGTGTCGCCCAAATCGAGTGAAGAAATACAACCCTCAAAGCCAGAACGAGATGAAATAGAGGCCGGTAACTTGGCATACATATCCTTGAAAACACCGCCAATATATAAGATACCGGACAATTCCAAGTGCATACTATTGCCCGACAAGGTAACAATTTCAAATGAATCATCAACAGCAAGAGTATGTGTTTTTGATCCTGGTCGTCTAATGCTGACTTGATGCCATCGATTGTCATTCATATGAATTCGTGTCTTATCGCGCATTGTTACTGGACCATCTCCCAAATCAAATGTATAATGTACATGTCCATTTACCAATTCAAGGGCGACAAAGTCATTACGCCTGCCACCGTTATAAAGCAACAAACCATTTGGCTCAACTGTTTTAAATCGAAAATCAACTGAAATTGTCGAATAGGCTTTTAGCATAGGCAAACCAACATAAGAATGTTTTGATCGAAAGGTGGCTGCATGGTATGGATTTCCGGGCGGTGAGTTCACAAATCTAGCTGTTAGCTTAAAGGTCGTACTGGGAAGTGCTGACAATTCAGGACCCAATGACTTTACAATGTCAATATACCTTCGTAAAATTGAACAATTGAAATAAAATTATATCGTTGCTTTTAAAATCAATGCAAAAGATTGATACTCACCTCTGACCATTGAATATAAAACCTTGCATTTGCCCCACAAAGTTTGGCATTGTTGATGTCATTTGTATCTCTTCTTCTGCATGAAACAGTCCACCCAAATGTATTGAACGTATCTCTATGGTACTGTGCCGACCCAATATTGTCTCAGCTGTTAAATATATTTTAAATGCCAATAAATTATGCAATTATTTTTAAGCCCACAAGTCACTTTAACACCTAACGTCTTTAAGACAGACATCATTAAGACAGACAATTTTTATTGAACTATTGATTTTAATATCGTTAATTCCTTTTTAAAATTGTAATGAATGTAGCTTGCATTTCATTTCATTACATTACAAATTAAATCGGTATCTATAAATTAATGTGTATGAAAAAGTTTATAAGAATATATTTTATGGGTGATTTTTATTTATTAGAGGGGGTACAATAAGCACGTTTAAAAATCATATGGAAATTTTATATGTATTAGGTCAAACCGACGGCGAGATCATAATTATTTCGCCATGGGTCAACCTATACATACAGACATACATATGTATGTTACATATAAAAAACAAATTAAAACAAACGAAAAATAAATATATAATAGTAAATAAAGAAATATACATCAGGGTGTCAAATATATTTTAAAATTTTGATAACGAAAAATATTTTAAGTAAATTCCAGGACCAAGTTTTTGAAAGTTTGTGCAGCCGAGAGTGTGTTAATTTGCAAGCTCTTAAATAAGATAAGAAATGAAACACATCATCAACATCTGCAGCGCCTTCTTAAATTTAAAGTGAGAATTTTTCAAGCTTCCACTTTAATTAACGAAGCCAATAAAACAAAAAAAATTAATGCTTTTGTAATTGACAAATTTTGTTAGATTTAAAAGCAGAACAAGAATAAACTGGTTTCCCAATTTCTTTATAATGTAAAATACAGAATAACACTCCCTAACAAACTATTTTGTTTGACACGATGGTTAAAGACTGAACTCTAAGAAGGTACCTCGCGAAATATGTGCATAAATACCTACATGTTGTGACTTTAAACTGTTGATTGTTTTGCTTTTAAAGCTTCTTAAACTTATGAAATTTAAAAAATGATCGAAAAATATATTTGTTAAATAAATTCGCTAGGAGAAAACTTTAATGGAATTTGTGAAACATATTTGCTTTTTTTATCACATCAGTAAAATTGCAGACTATTATATGAAAAATTTTCTATTAAGAAACTGGAACTGAACACCCTTTCAAAATTATTTTCATTGAATTTAACATAAACATCGTAATAGAGTAAATATGTTACACCTTGAATTTGTATCTAACATTTGAATCGTGCCCTGAAGACGATCAAATACACAAGTCAAATGTTTTGCATATTGCTTGTCGCGTATTGCAGAAGTACAAATAAATACGCTAATTACTATTTGCAGCATTCGTTGTCTCGTTATTGACTTGTCGCGCAATTTTGCTAAAGAAGAAAATATGACAAAGAAACCCTGGATGGAAAGTTTTAGGACATTTAATTTGTTCAATATTCATTGGCCACAAATTTGTAAGCTCCTATTAAAAAACTTGTTCGCTAATATTCTACCAACAATTGTAAAATATTCAAGTGAAGATCCCTCCGTTTCCCCTTTCAATAAATAAAGAATATTTTCCTTCGAAAGGTATGAAAACAGCGAAGACAATAAATTTATGAAGATGTTGCACTGCTTTACAAATTGTAAATTTTTGTGTGAATTTTTCGAAAATCCACATGTGTTTTGCAAATGAAAGAATTAAACTCATTGGAGGTTCTCAGCAAAAAATACATACGTACAAACCAAAGCCAATAAAATTATATGGATATTGCACTCTGAATATTTAAAAATTAGATATTAGGAGCTGTTTAGCGATAGCGGGAGATTAGGGACAAAAGGAGAAATCGTTCTCTGAACGCAGCTCAAACTCAAGAGAGCACAATACTACATTTGTAAACATGAACAGATTCATACACACATCCGTTCACAAATGTGTTTTGTGGGGATGTCCATAAAATATGTTTTATTGAAGGGAAGTATTGTAAGAGAAGAAACATCCATTTAAAATATAAAAAAGTACAAACATACGCCCATACGTGCAAGAAAGTGCTTGTTAAAAACTTAATTATAAATTTTATTTTTCGTACTTATTTGAAAGCTGTTTGTAAGATTCACTTAAATATAAAATATATGACTGCTTTCGTTATTGTAGGGTGAATATACTTTTTTTATTGATGTAGTTTTTAAAATATGCATAATCGCTTCGAAATAATTATGCCCTAAATTATTGATTGTAACTTCTTCAATATTTATTCTTGTGCGTTTATAATGAAATCAACGGTAGTAAATTGAGGAAATTATTTGTATAAATTCACTTATGAATTACAAGAAAGACATTGATTATAATTTTGTTTGACTATTTTGTAGGTTATTAAGGACACCTCCAGTTAAATTCGACATATTAAAAGACTTCTGTGAAAAAGCTTTATTTCTCATTATCATTATTATTAATATAAATTTAAACCTTTTTGTTTGCTGGAAAATATATTTCGCAATGCAAGCACGCAAACATAAATAAAAAGTATTCGTAAGCGTTATCTTGCGCTTTAATGAGTTAAATTCTCTCATTTATAAAACACAAAAGGATTTAAGAAAAACCCACACCAAAATTTACTACTGACCAGTGGTGCTAGAAATTTTCATAGAAAAATCTTCATTAGTTGAAAAAAAAAATCAATTAAAAAAAAAAAAATCCAGTGATGCCGTTTGAAAAATTGTCAGTCAACACCTTTATAAATTTATTTATTGTCTTTCCTTAAACTTCTACGAAAAAATATAAAAAGCGGAATTCCGTAGTAACTAAATTGTGACTAACAAAACTGCAATATCTAATTTTTTTATTCAGTAAAGTCTCCTCACAAAACTTTTGTGTGCACGAAAAAATATTAAAAATGGGATTTTGGTAACCGCATTGGGTGTACTGAGATCTGTGCTTTTAGAAAATGAAAATAAAGAGAAATAAGTTTTAAGCGAATTCATTAATTTTTTTAATAATTGTCCACCATATTGGATCTGTCATTTTAAATTTTTAAAAGCTGACGTTAGAATTGTAATCAGCGACCCTAAAAACCTTGTAGTGCCAAGTTTCATTAAAATTTATTGAATCCATATGAAGTAAATTATTTTGTCGCATTAAATATTCAATTTGAACCTCTGTGCCATTTAGAAGCTCTAAATAATACTTTAAAGCGCCGCATGAGTGCAGATGGAATAAATTGTTCGATCAGATGGATAGTATTTTTTAATTGATGTTAATTATTTAAATCATAAAGTTTTACCTTTTTAGGAAAATTGAACGAAAGCTTTTAAAATAGTCTTGTACACAGTCTAAATTGAAAACTAAAAAAAGAATTCCCATCTGTTATTTTGGCCAATGAATTGCTTTTTAGAATTTGCAACTTTTTTTTAATTATACCAAAATATTTTTGACACTCTGAGTAAGATTACAAAAAAAGAAAACCAAAACTAAAGTTGACTAACAAATACATACGTACGAATAATTTCACGAGCGGTAATTAACTAAATATTGTACCTTGGTACTTTCAATTTTAAAAACTATAAAAGTGCAGACAATGTACATGATTAAAATAAAGTACTTATTTAAACTTAAAATTAAATTAAATTACAAAAAAAAAAAAAATGTTTAAGCGAACTTTGTATAATTTTTAAGTTTTCCTTTTTTACGATTGGCAATAAACAAGAATAATTCCGTATTAAAAAAGCATATCAATAATAAATTTGAAAAAAACTAAAAATAAATTATAAATAAAAATGCTGTGTAGAGGAATGGTGCGGTAATTGTACGATAGATATTCAGAGTGCAGTGCCTGTCTACTTGATAAAATTGCGTTACTTTTTGTGATATAAAATTTAGATTAAAAGAAATGTCTGCGCTTTTTTATTTAGTTAAAAGAAAAAACAATATTAAAGAATACGATTGCAATACAACCTTAAATAACAGCCGACAAATTTTGTTCAATATTGAGTTGAGTATTAAGATATTTTAGGTTAAGTTGAACTTCTAGTAGAGGAACACGATTAAATTATTAAGTGACCTTATACTTTAAGAAGGTGCGAAAACTATTCTTTTTATTAAATTAAAAATTAAATTAAACTATGTGAACTCTGGAGAAAATAATTCATGTTATTTTTTGTTTGTTTCTTTTTCAATCATGCATGCAATCGACCAGTCGACCAGTGCGGACATGCAAACGTCATATGTGGCGAAAATGTTGTTGTTATTTATTTGTTATGTTTTTAATTTTTTTAATTTTTTGTTCTTAAGTATTCAAATGCGTGTAAGTCTAAAGAATGCAAATGTCCAAGTGGGACCCCATTATAATTATAAATTTTTGACCAAAAAAAAAAATGTATTTAAAAACACGAAACATTGAGCTATTTGTATTTGTGTTGGTGCCAAATCTAAGTAAACCTTTTGTTAAAATTGAAGCAAAGCCACATTTGGACATTGTTTAATAAAAAATAACGGTATATAAATAACAATACAATAGTATTATATGTGCTTCTACAATCTAACAAGATCATTTAAGTATTAGAAGTTGATAATAGTAGAATTACAAAAAGTAGGTTTATTGTAGTAGAAGAACAAAAAAAGTTTAAAATATTCATTTTTAGTGGTTAGTAGTAGAGGTTTTTTTTCTGAATTTGTTATTTTAATACGTACACTTACACATATTTTACATTAAACTAAATATACAATAACTTGGTGCAATTTTACAGCCCTGGCGTTTTACAAAACATTTCTTTGCTGGTTTAAGTTTCAACTTTTTTTTTAAATCAGAACAAGACCTCTTGGCAAAAAAATGTAATTGTTTTAAACCGCCGATCTTGCGTGTCGATTTTTTATTTTCGTTTTTTTTTTCTCTGCAGATTCTTTTGTTTTGTTTTGTTTTCTAAGCTGAAAATATTTAATTGGAGCAGTTATAAATTATAAATTAAAGTTTTAGATTAGAAAATCGGTTACAAATTATGACGTTTCTAAGTAAAATAGAAGGACAGTGCTGTCGTATTGAATATATGAAGTGACTTTTAATTATGTTTTTCAAAAGTTCATATAATTAACCTTAAACATACAGACATCTTAAAAAAAATTAGTAAAAAAAATCATATTCAAACTAATGATTCGATTGCTAAAACTGACCCTAGAAAGTGGCGACATGAAGTCCCCCTGTAAAGTCAATTAGTATTTTTTTTTTAAAACATAAATCTTTAGTTTACAGTTAGGCACGCACCTTGACGATAAAATACATAAGTTTAATTGCTTATATAGCATAGAGATGCGCTATGAATTCTTTTTGGATTGCGGCTAAAAGTTTAGTTAGATTTCTTAGATTTAAATTTCTTTTTAAAACGTGAATATAAAATTATATTTAAAAATGTAACCAACAAAACTTGAACACTCCATTGATATATCAAAACTTAGGCGCCACTCTTGGAAATTTATTCTTAAATATTGATAAACCCCGAAAACTTTTCAATTTCAGAATTATAAGGAATTAAGTGAACACACCATATATGTGTGTGTGTAAATATGTATTGTCAGAACGTATGCAGCCCATTGCATCGATTTAAAAACAAGCATTTACTATTAATGACCAAGAAGAAATGCAAAAAATGTTCGAAAAGAAGACATAAAAAACAACTAAGAGTTATGTGTATTCGGCAATGCCGAATCATATATATGCCCTTCACCATATATAAATGTACAACCACATGTAAATTACTGCAGATTACTAATTTTCCAATTTTCGAAACTATTTCGATTAAAATTTTCTTTAGCTCATTTAATCTAACACGGACGGATAGACTGACAGACTGTCATCGCTTAATCGACTTTGCTATGTAGAAGAACTTAGAATGTACATTATACTTTATTGAGTCGTAAATGAATATTATAGAAACTACAAATGGAATGACAAACTTAGATATTCCCTTTTCTACCTGTGGTGAAGGTTACAACGAGTATAATGTCAGACATAGTCTGGAACTAACAGTTATTTAATTAACCAAAATATCCCAATTTTATTGGTCAGCCGTTACTGAAAATTATCTGAAATATCAACTGATTAAGATATGCATGTACATATTAAAAGCCTGTATATTATCGAAGGGACATTTTAAATATTTTTCTCCACAACCGTTTCTATCCACTTTCTGCAAAAGTTATGATTTACGTTGTGAATAGTTTGTAAATTTTATCCTTAGTAACATGACTTTGCACATTGTCGGAAGAAAATGAATAACTTTAAAACTGTAAACGTGAAGTTTTTTAATATTTGATTATTTGACACATTTTTTACTTCTTTAATCGATTTTAATTCTCATTTGGTTTTAAAATTATATCAAACAGTTAAATAGTTATTTTTGTTGTTGTTTTTTTCTTTTTTGTTTTAAAACAATAAATAAACAATTTCTCGAGCAATAATTAAGTGAAAAAATAAACAAAATTAAAAATCTGATTATTTAAATTGTATTTTATCGAGCTGTTTTTACCACCTGGTATCTCAACCTTGTGATATCTTTACAATTAATCACAATTTAAAACAAACCTAAGTCTAAATAAAAAAATTAAAAAAAAATAATAAATAATAAAATTTAATTAAAAAAACACAAATTTTGTATATTTTTTGTTTTCTTCTTTCAATTTCAACATCGAAGTTATAAAAGAAACATGTTGAAATATGATAGCATAATTATTAAATTATAACTTATAATTGTTTTTGATTTTGTTATTTTCATATACTCGAAGAAAAAAATATGCCTGGTATTTTAATTTATATAACCAATTTTGGAATTTTGACAATTACAAATTTATATTCAATAATATGCGTTCTGAATAAAATATTTCATTCATTAATTTTTTTAAACTATTTTATAATTATTATTAATAATAGATGGATGTCGTATCCCTATGTGTTGTGTACGTTAAGTGTATCCAGAGAACCTGCTGCCTACTTTAAAGCCATTTTATGCAATAAAACTTTTTTTTTGTTTTTGTTAACAAAATAAGCTGCTGTTTTTTAAGTTGTACAAGCAATGAATTTGCTGCTTCTATATTTTTAGAGAAATCTAAATGGGAATTCAAAAATATACACACGAACCATTGTTGCAATAAATCAACGTAATATAAATATATTTAGCGCAAACTTAATAAACACAACATCAAGATTTTTGATCTGAAAGAAGGTATTAAATAACATACAAAAATATTCAAAACAAACGAACAAAGTACAAATTAAAATGAACAAAAAAAAACGATTTTATTTACAAAAATCCTTTAATTTTAAAGTGAATGAATTGGCCATATGTAACTTAATTTCAAGTGGAGTAATTGACACAATGTTTAGAGGTAAATTTTTTTTCTTTTTAGCATGAGCTTTTTCTTGAATTTAATCTTTTGGAGACATTAAAACAAAACATGAAAAGTAACATAAAAAAGAGGAAGATAATGAAAATTTTTTATGTTTTTGTCATGTTTCATGTTTCGAAAGATGTTTCTCGAATGAAAAAAACTACAAACATATGACATTAAAAGAATTGATTTGTAAAACTTTTTACATGAACAATTTTTATACTAAATAAAATAAAACAAACAAAAAAAACTGTGATAATTTAAAAGTCTGAAAAAAAAAAACGAAAAAGATGAAAAAAAAATAAAGAAATAAAAAATTGTTCTTTATACATTTTCGCACAACTTAAGCTTGTAACAGCAACTACACAAGAATTGTAAAACTTTAGCTTCATTTTAAATAAATAAAATGGAATTAAATGCATAAACATGAGAATTTACATTCGTGACCTTTTTTTTATTGTTAAATTTAAAAACCGTGTATAACTTCCAAAACGAGACATAACTGGTTTTCACAATAAAAACTAATGCATGTTTATTGATAAGAATTTCTGATTAAAATCACTATAAACTCTTTTACAAAACTTGAATGAATTCCAAAAAAAAAAAACTAAAAGAAATTTTAATATTTGCAATATTTAAAATTAATTTAGCAAAAACAGTGCTGTAAAAAGCTGGAAACAATTATGATTTCAAATTGAAATCACAAAATCAATTTAACTAGAAATCAATCACAATTAAATCGATTGCAGTCTTTTACGGCTCTGGCAAAATGGGAAGAAGCCGAACAAATTAATTAACGAAAAACTATCGAACTTTTTTCATAAAATCAATTAATCAATCAATAACATATTTTCCTCTAACGAATTAAAAAGTTTTGTAAAAACTTGAATACTTCGTGATCTCTCTTACACTTTCCTTATCAAACTTTCTGTACATTGAAAATCGGGGCACTTCAAAACATGTGTACGCTTAGTAAATTAAAAAAAATCAAACATCATTAAAGGCTCCTGCCATATAATCTGATCGTAGGATTAACGATGTTGTATAAGAGCTTTTTTAGCTATTTATTCGTTTCGATAAAAAGTTTTACTTGAAGGGGAAATTACCTAAAGAAATAAAAAAAAAAAAAACAAAATATCTTCACAAACTGAAGACGATAAATATTACGGGATCTTATGTCGCTTAATTTTTGCCGGGGGACTGCATAAATTATGCACGTTATTATGCATTTTAATCGGAATTTTAAAATTAATAACCAATTTTTTCAATTTAAGATCATTTACTTTAGTGCAGAGCGACAATATGCTCGAGATCTACTACCTGTAAATTTATGAAGATTTTTGCAGGCGTTATAGCAAAGAGTAGGGAAGAGCTCAAGCGTGTAGCTTTTAATCAAAATGTCCAATAAATGTAATAGTAGCAATCTCCCGGATAATTTTAAGGAACTCGATGCGTCTTGCAAGTTCCGAACAAAAATTAGACTTAACCTAACAAAATATTAAATCGATTCTAAAAGTTTTGCCTTAACACATTTTAACTTCAATTTAAAAATTTTCACAAAGCTTATTCTTCTTACTTATGTACATTCATTGTGCACTAATAGCTTCAATGAAGGAAACAAATATTTCATGGGAAATTCATGATACCAATTTTCGCTTCAAGAAGAATAAAAACTACATGTGTAAACAAATTTCACTTCTTATTCACGGTAGGTTTAAATAATTTTCTCTCTTCAATTATTTTTATTTATTATTCAAATAATATTTACTTGAAATTGGAATTTTTTTCGCATTCACCTCATCAATATCATGGATTATAACTGATTCAAATTAAATTTTTACGAGATGCCTTTCTTGGTACAAACTCAGTTACAGTTTGAATGCTTTAGGTTGTTTAAAAACTTCCAAAATATTTGCAGCCTTATTCAAAAAATTATTATATTATAACAAAAAAGGAATCCTGTTTAGATTATGATGTTTTTTACTGTATGAAAAACAAGGCAATGGTAGGCATATGGTACGATGGAAAATTATTTTCAAGAACAATATGCGAAAATTGTACAGGCGTAACCTAAATTGAGCTCTCTTTGAATTATTTCTTTTGAAATGAAAACAAAATTTCAAAAAAACGACACGACACGACACGTAGTAGGGCAATTAAGGTGCTGGTGATACATACATAACATACCCCTGACAGGGGGAGCCCCGTCAACTTGTAAACGTAAATTTGATGCTCGTCTTGAGAAACGTATTGTGTGCCAGTTGTTATCGTTGAGAACAGATTGACCAGCCAGAAGATTCTAGAATAATTGTTTTATATTAAATGAGTAAATGTTCAAAAATGAATGTTTTTACCTTTTCTCGATCACTAAGTCTTACACTGGCTCGAATGCGACCAGCAACTAAGGCAATTTCCAGTCTGTCTGGAGAGTTTGATTCGGCACTAGTCATTAACAATAGGCCAGTGGGCCTAGCAGTTTTAAAGCGAAGTAGAAGCTCTTCGGTTTGAGTTTTAGTACCTTGTCCATTGCCTAACCAGATAGTCATGTGCTGCGTTCCATTAAAAGCCAAAGTAGCAGACTCTCTACCACAAGTTGGTCCGTAATAAAGCGTTGAAGTGCAATCACAAATCGGTCTGTTCCAGCCCTCCATGCAACTTCCTCCATTCAAGCACGGATTTCCAGCACAAACATTTGCTTGCACATGGCAGGAAGGTTTTACCGACGCTTATTAGAACAAATTAAAAAAAAAAACTAGAACAAGAATTATAACCAAAATACGTTTTACGTTACCAGAGTCTTGCAGTCGGGCAAATGCTGCAATATCAATCGCTTTGCCGCTCAGCACTAAATCTCTTAGACAGCCTACGAAACCCTGACGTAATGTTGCCGTCCATATAGCTGGAGGCCAATTCGCGTTACTATATGCAGGACCTGTTCCGCCCACGAACATATGGCCATCCAATTCCAGAATGGTTCCATCTCCAGGTGTACGAAAATCATTCCAAACTCCATCCACACTAACTTTTGCGTCTCTGCCATTACGACGCAAAATAAAGTCGTGCCAATCACCGTCATCGACTCTTCTTCGAGATCCTCTAACTTTAGCAGCTCCTGAACCCAAGTCCAAGTGAATGTAGATATGACCATTAAGTAACTCGATAGCAAAAAGTACTGCCTAAAGATGAATAAATAAACAAATTATGAAACATTGAAATTAAAAATCCCTAAAACTTTGTTCTTTACAAAACTCACATTTTTCGACCTTGGCAGCTTCGAACCAGTTGCCAGAATAATAAGACCATTTGGTTCTTTTGTCCGAAACTTGAAAGATATTGAACTTTGCTTACCAGTTTCCCATGGAGGTAACACCTTAAAAATAACATTTGCATAAAAGTTAAAACAATGTTTCTAAATTAAACTTATTCCACATACCAAATGGGAGTCACGAGTCGTAAATGTAACGGGATCTTGTGGATCTCCAATGGGGCATTGGTATTCAACATTTCCGGCAACCTGTATTAGTTTTGATCCGCTTTTTGCCAAGTCAATCAGATTAAGAATTAGAGTGTCTGCCGAAAATTCAACCTAAAACAATTGTTTAAAAATTGTAATGAAACCGCAAAAAAAACCAGGAGCAACCTTTCTTAAGCAGCCAACGAAATTGTTATGCACTCTAGCACCAAGTAAGGCCCGAGGATTGACAGCGCCTCCTACATAAACTCGAGATGATGAAAGCATTGTAAATTTACCCGCAATATGAGAATGATCGGTATAAACATCATCTACTACTGTGACAAGCTACAATATTAAGAAAAAAAAACAATAATTAGAATTATTTGATATGAAATCACGCAATCTAAATCAAAATGTGCTTTCAAGAATTACCCGACAGAAACTGGTAATCGATGATATCTCTTGTATTCTACGATGTACGGTAACTTTATGCCATTGATGATCGTCAAAACGAACTCTTGACGGTTTAATGTGCATCTCCTGTTTACCGTTCGCCAAACCCATAGTTAAGGAAACACCACCATCACGCAAGGCCAGGTTAAGATAGTCCGTTCCATGTCCTTTTAATTCAATTAAAGTTCATTTAAATTTCTACATGTTAAGCTGACTATCGTTGTTACCTGTATAAAATAACAATCCATTTGGTTGGCGTGTGCGGAAATATAATGTAATCGCGTCCTGAGCACTGACTATTGGCTCAGCACCAGTTTGTCCGAGGTCGTATGAAAGGAACTGTGTACCGCGAAAAGTTGCTTCAGACGGCGCCTTTTCTTTTTCACAATATTGTCCATCAAACTCAAGATTTCTACATTCGCAAATGGGACCAGAATCAGTTGATATACAAATCCCACCATGTTGACATGGATCATGTCGTTCGCATGCGTCGGTAGTATTACTGCCTCTTGAGTTTCGTATTATTTTCTCTTTGGGCAGTTCTCCGTGATCACATGGACCGTCGCCACACTTGATATCGCGAGACTGCTTCATTTCCTGTCTTCTATTCTGTCCACCAGGCTGATCGGCATATACGAGATTTCTAATTGATCCACGAAATCTGGGCTCGAATATAACGCTCGGTAGAGCCAACAAAGCCAGTTTTGTACTGTACCAATTTGGCATTCCTCCAACATAAACATCAGAGTTGGTAGCAAATTTTCCAAATTGGAATTCTTTACCTTTAGTAGCGCGACTCTGAGAAACGCCATCTACAATCAATGACGTTTGTTCATCGTTGCGAATAACCTAAAAAATGTAATCACTTTATATGTAAATATATCGACAGACACATGTAAGCAAAATAATTTATAGCATTTTCTACATTCGTACATATAATTATTAGTTTTTGTTTTGTATTGTCGTAATTAATGCCTTAAAAATATTTCACGACAGGAGAATATTAAAGCTATTGTGCTAATTGATAACGAGCTACAAGTTGCTGTTTTAAAATAAATTATAAACCTGCGCACAGTGGTTTGAAAATGATTTATTTTTTTATATAACTCGAAGATATCTTGAAATGAAATTTTAGAGAGACAAATCAAAAGTGTTTTTGAGTAGTAGTTGTCCCCTTAGGATAAAGAGTGGCTTTTGGGTAAACCCCCAAATTAAGGTATAAAAACTTTTAAGTTTTATTCTGATAGCACTTTTCGTTAAATTAGGAAGATGAAGGATGAAGACGCTTTTTTAGGATTTTCCCCAAAAAGGTGGTATTCTCTTATTGCCATTTTTAAAAGAAAATTAATAAATTATTGTAAAATTCCTCAAAGTGCAAAGCACCGATTTGAAACATATAAACGGATTTTTAAGTCACCAGTTGTTGGTTACGTACTCTAAAAGGGATTTTACAGCAACATAAAGGCAGGATAGCCCCTTTTGTAAACAAAATCTTTTTTTTTTTTTTGAAACATTTTTCCCCGTCCCGTGAATTATATGTTAAAATTAAACAAGTGCTATATTTTGCTTAGCCGAATATAGATAAACCCACCACCATATATGTAATCAAAAAAAAAAAACGAAAAGAAAAGAAAAGAAAAAAATTAAGTCCTTTATATAATTTTACATAAAAATGTCATCGGCTCCTAACGGATTAAGCGTTTTTAAAAAATTTTAGTATTTCCTGCAAGATCTCTTCAAAAGCTTAAAAATGATACCCATATTGATATTTTAAAAAATTTGAAAATTTCAAAGGCCCCTAACTCGGAAAATATGGGCGAGCGCCAATTTTTTCATTTGATGGTTTTTTCTTTTTGATATGGAATTATTTATTTTTTCTCTAGCCCATCTTGTGCCTTGGCAAATTTAACAACTCGAACACGGACGGATAGACGGACATTGCTTAATCGATATGCATAATAACTCAGAATATATAAACTTTGTGGGGTCGGTTTGGATTTTTGCACTTTTTGTGGAGAAGGGAAAAAATGTAAATTTTATTTCAGCATCTGATTTAAGTGATTTTAAAATATTTTAGAAATATCTCGATGCGTTTTAGTATTCAATTCCATAATTTATTTTACAAAAACCTTCTTAATGTAATTATTTCAGTTTTTGAGTTAAAAGTCACTTTAAAAAAGGGAGCGTGAAAAAAGCATTGTAATATTTTCAATCTAGAAGTCATATACTTTCCTCTGACACTATTTATGTGTATACAGAGCATATATTAAAGCTGGAGGAGCTTCCTAAACTTTGCCTCCTTTTATTATCTTTTTCGCTTTTTATATGTAAAAATTAAAAACTTTTTGTGCCAAAGCGAAAAACAAAAAGAAATAACAAAATTCCTTTTTGAAGTATGTAGCCAACAATAGGGGACTTAAAAGTCCATTTACTTTTTTTAATCGGTGTTTGAATAGGGCTGAAGGGAAAATCGTAATAATTTTTGACCCCAATTTTTATAGTTTTACTAGGAAAAGTCATTAATTTTTTGTGGGGTTTTTGCCACTTTAAAGATAAATTTTTACAAAAAGTTTAAACCTTTTGCTTCAGCGAAGGCGAATCTTGATTTAAAACATTCACCCCTATCGCGAATTATTTTCCGCATGAAATTTTTTCACATTTCACTGAAAACAAAATTCACCTTATTATGAATTTTTTATTTTTGCATGAAACGTGGAAGTTTTTTTATGTTTTGTTCACTTTAATTTTGATAGTGGAATTCATATATAAATAAATATTTTTCATCTAATAAGAAGTTTTAGGTTGATAAAATCGGCAAATAAATTTCAAAGTGACATTCTTCTTAACAAGATGCAAGGTAACAGGTTAATTGCGTCGATATACAAGCTTTAGAGGTCCGTAACGTCGAATCTAAGGATCAGTCCAAAATTTTTCACTTAACATTGTTTGCTTAAATTTGTATTTTATACCCCGTAAACAATTTTTTTATTTTTACAAATATAATATTCAAGTTGTGAAAAAAATGGTTCACGCGAAATTCCCGATACCAATTATCAGTTCGGGTGGAATAAAAATTTCACGTAAATAAAAATTTCACTTTTTATTCACGATAGGGGTGATTATTAAAACCGATTTCACTGATAATAAAATTCTAAACAGCATTAGTTTTTTTCTCGTTAGTTTGTTTTTATTCGTTCTATAAAAAAAATTAATTCAGAATTCTTTTCTTAACACTTTTCATCCAGAAAAAAACAGGGCAGTCCACGACCAACATAATAAAAATCGTGTGTAAAGTTAAGATTTATGAAAAAATTAATTTATTTGAATTTAAGTTAGAAATATACATTTTGTTAACAAAAGCAATAACGTTGCTTGCTTTGATACATTCTTAGTTAAACATTAATAATAGAAACAATATTATCGTTAGTGCAAAAAACTATTTTTGGCCGAGGCTTCGGGTTTACCATGCAATGGTTTAAAAGAATTTGTAAGTACTAAAATAAAATTAAAACACATATGCAATAAAAGTTATTTTGGGAAATATCCTTAAAAAATGTTGTTTTTAGACTTTCCAAATTCAGAGGCTTGTAAATTTTTAAAGAAAAGCGTTATCAGAACAAAACTTAAAACTTGTTTATTTTAAATTTTGTTAAGAACATAGCAAATGTCTTAAAGTAAAGAATGAGTGCACCACCACAAAGTCAAGATCTGCCCAAAATTGAAAAACTAAACAAATTATAAGCTAAATTTCTCCCAAACTAAAAGAAATAACCCACACAAAGAAGCACAGTTTTTATAGATATTTTTTTAAGGTCTAATCAAATTTAAGTTAAAAATAAAATTTTTATGACATTTCCAAAAAAAATATATGCTCGAGGTACCCAACTTTGGGGGCCTACCAAAAGCCCCTCTTCATACTGTAGAGTCAACCAGCTCCACTCAGAATCAGCTCTGCTTTGCCCCTGTGAAATTTCATCAAGTTATTTTCTATGGTTCATGTTATACTAAATGACGTCCAAAATAAATCGTTTTCAAAACACTGTGTTGAGGCTTGAAATTATATTTTATGATTGCGGAAATATTTCTTTTTACAAAAGTTACTTCATACTAAAAAAAATAACTCTTGATCAACAACCACTTTAAACTTCAAATGTATTATTGTGTTTTGATAACTGAATTTTTTTAATCCATTTAAACTCCAGTTAAAATTGTGGTTATAATTTTTCCGATTTAAATTTATTCACGTTAATTGCGCTCAATTCTTCTTTCTTTTTTAATAAACATTTCACAGAATTCAAAAATTTAAAAATTCTTATGTATCAAACGTAACTGATTAAAGGAGAATTAATTTAAACAAGAAAACAATTGTAGAATGAAATACAAAATTTTATACAAAATCCAATTATATTTTTATTATGTTGAATATTATTTTCTATTGTCCTCTATTGAACATCTAGCACAACTAACGGTAATAAATTTAAATAAAGATACCAAAATAATAAATTTAATTATTAATTATTCATTTTTTTCAGGATTAATAATTTTCTTTTATAAGCAAGAATTCTATGGCAGGAAGGGCGACAAAAAATAAATTCGATAGATAGTGGCTTTGCATACGTTTCTACAAAGTGAGTTCTTTTTCTTTGTGAAATCACAAGTGTTAGCAAGTAACCTAAGAAATGAAAGTTTTATTTTTTGTCAACTAGAAAACTCCATTTTTATAGTGCAGAAGGTAAGTTAAAAGGAAAATTGTTTTGTTTTTTTGTATGTATTGTACATACGTTTGTATGTATGTGTGTATATAATATATAGGAACTTACTTGCACTTTATGCCAATGTCCATCATGAAGATCACGCCCTACTGTTATGATTTGGGCACCGCCTCCCAAATTATAACGTAGTCGAAGTGCTCCTTCGACTAATTTCAGTTCAAAAAAATCATATGTTCCGCCATCATCCGTGTATAAGACAAGACCATTTGGTTGTTCAGTCTTAAATTCTAATTCCAGAGATCCATTTAATCCTACGTACCACTTGCGAAATTGTGCGAATGAACTTTGAGAACCATCCAATTGAAAGGCATTAATTACTGTCAAAGCAGATATTATTAAGGCTAATGAAAATACAAAACTCATTGACAGACGATTAGTGTTAATTCTGTTCTTTCTGCTAGTATTTGTGTTAGTAATTGTTGTACTGGAGGGGTCATTGCTGCTGTTGCTGTTGCTGTTGTTACTACTGCTGCTTATACTGCTTAATATTGAATATTTTGTATGCGATAGACGACTGCATAGTAAGGGTAACGATATGATCATTTTCATTGATGATTTGTAGCAGTCTTTCACTTTTACTAAATTAACGGGCTGTGGTGCTGGCCTTAATAGCGATTTTCTGCTTAATTGATTAATGCAATCCATTTGGATTGTACTTTTTCGTTTTTCCTTAAAATCTAAGTGCACCATTTCAAATATTGATTTTCAATTAATATTTCATTTAATAATAATTATTTGAGATATGTTTTGTTTATTAATTTTATTTATTAATTAGGTATTGGATATTTCGTTGAATTAGGTGAGTGCTTTTGTGACCACAATTTTTACGATTATAAATTCAAATGTTTATTTTCGAATATATTTTTGAATGAATCAATACATGTACACGAGTATTTAAAAACCACACACACATCTGTGTACACATGCATTTCTTTTATTTTTTGTGTTTTTTATTGCTCTCGAATGATTTTGATTAAAACTGAGTTTATTCACTAAATTGAAATATTAACAGTTTTAAATGTGTGTGAATTTTTATTTTTTATTTTTAAGTCACCGTTAAATATGTATTTATGTATGGATGTGTGCAAATATAAACACGCGCACAGGCATGTGTAAGTAACATTTTGAGAAGCAAAAATTGTGAGAGACAGAGAGAAAGAAATAATACAAAATTAAAAAAAGGGATTATAGAATATTATCCGTATCCGTAGTTTTATTTTTACAACTTTTTTCTTCAAGTCCATATGTTTTTTAAGCTTTCGGTGATGTTTTTTCTTCTCATGTACACTTGGACACCCAAGTTAATGGTTACCAAATTGAAAGCTTTATTGACTGTTAAGTGAAGTTAGCTGCTATTTAAAACCAAGGAACCTTGATTGTTTCGACAAATTGGTTATGTGTGTGTTTAATAATTTTATAATGTTGTATTTTGATTTATTTAAACAAAATATTAGCGTGTCATGCCTTAATTTCCCATTCTTTCTTTTTTTTGCGTTTTTTATTTCTTTGTCTGATTATTTATTGTTTCATTTCTCCAAAGAACACTTTACACTCTCAATGTATTTATGTATGTATGTATGTGTGTGTATATGAAACTTTAACATTTTACCCTGCGTACTCCATTGCCAATATGCCATCCAATTTTTTTTCTAATCGTCATGTGTACATACTAAAATCGTAAGGAAAAAATCGAATTTGAACTAAATGTTTAATTTTGTGATTTTTACCAAACTAAACTCCAAGTTTTTTTTTTTAAATAAAGAAATTATTCGAAAATCCTTTTATATAATTAAATTATCCTTTCGATTGCATCAAAAAACTGAAAATAGATTTTGTTATACATACAAAAAATTTTCGTATTTTTGGGCTTAGGTTACAAATTGAAATAAAATATCTAACAGTTACACTTTAAAATATATGATAAATTTAAAGATATTTTATTATTATATTCTGAAGGACAATCACAAATACCCCCATTATTTTTTTTAATATTTTTTTAATTATTGTTAATATATTTAATTTAAAAACACATTCTGTTTAAACGAAGCTTTTATTTATAAGAATTGATGTACACTGCATTCGCGACGACACTAAATTGCAGTTTCTATAAATTCTTTATCAAACGTACAATATTCCTTTCAATGGACTCAATGTGAAAAGCTTTTTTAAGGCTTTTATTAGTAAAAAGCTTTATAAGGGGGAGTTGATTCAATTAAAATTGCCGCCTTCTCGTAGTATTAACCATCCTTTGCGAAGTAAACAGGTTCATAACCTGCACCACTTTAACTAAATTGAACACCTCTTTGCGAGTTCACACATACATACATACATATGTATCTATTTTGATACGTTTTCTAAATTTACTAACATGCATAGGTATGTTAGCGTGTACCCATGCTTTTTATCCACATGCAAAAGCATAAAAATTTTATATTTAATTTTACTTGAAACGTCCAAACATGTTCACTTTTTTTATATCGAGCAAACGTTTTAATTTCTAAATTATTTATACTTTCGTGATAACGTTAACACTGGCTATTACTTGTTTAAAGCATTTCGTTAAAATGTATCGAATCAGATTATTACTACACATTATGATTGATTCTTTTGAAATGTCAATAGGCACGTTGCGCTTTTTTTTAGCACAAAGACAATAAGGAAATTTATTTGAAAAAAAAAATGAATTTTTAATTATTTTTTTTTTTTGAACACTATACTTATGGTGGAAGGCGAATTAAATTAATTTGTATTGATATGGGGATGAATAATGCTTTCAAATTTTATGGAAATTATTTTTAAATGTTATTATAACGTAAACTTCAAACTAAATTTACCAAATTAAGTTTTGATTTTCGGTGTGAAAATCCTTTGTACTCGAAAGCAAATTTATTTTGCGAAAGGAAATAATGTAACACACACATGTACATATGTATGTATGTGTGCTCATGCTATTCCGATACATTCTATTTGTATCGAATAAAATAACTCAGCTCTCTCCATCCCAATAACAAACACACATCCTTACATCCTTACATACATACATACACACATCATATGTATGAATGTAAGTTTGTCTGGTTGCGTGTGAATACCTTGACATTTTCGCTTTTACACATTTTACTACATTTTATTTGTATTTGTTTAAATGTGCATGTACATTCGTCAAGGATTACCGTAATGTTTACATATACACATATATACATTTCCATGTAAAACGGTTAAATTTTGTAACAGCAAATAACTAAATTCCTTCGTTTCTATTTTATTTTTTCAATTGTTTAATTTTTAGTTAAATTTTTTTTATGCTTCCAGCCTAAAGAATCAATTTTATTCTAATAACACTATTTATTAAAAATATGGGTTTTTTAAGTAACATTTTTTATACTCGTAGCACACACTTCACGAGAAAAAAAATAAAACATTAATCTGTCGCCTTTAAAGTTGTCTATTTTTTAACAACCAAAGATTATAAAAATGTTTATTTGACGTTTAATATTTACACATGTACATACGTCTTTATTTATCTCTTTTCGTTATAACAACTATCTTTAATTGGTTATTTTAGTGGCGAAGGTATCGAGTACATACTGAGTTACCGTTGTGGTAAAAGAGTAAATTTTCGTTTTTAATTTTTTTTTTATATTTTGTTTTATAAGTTTTATGCTTTCATTTTGAGTGTGCGCCAATTTGGCATAAATTTATGGTAAATTATAATAAACGCATAATAATAATATTTATGCTGATTTTAACGCAAAACAATAAAACGTGTGCCCTAAATTTATTTAAAACAATAAAATAAACCTCGGGAATATTGAATTAAATTAATTTATTTTTAAAGAATATCGTGCCATTTTTCATCTTAAGTAAGCGGTAGCAAAATGGCCATGGGAACGTGCTTTCACCCTCAATATCGGTGATATAATAATTTTATCGGGATAAAAAATAACAAAATATTTTTAAAACCTAATTAATTTGGTTCAATATTCCTGTGGTTTATTTAAATTTAATGATTTGCAAGTGCCCGCGCATGGAACAGAAATAAATTATCATAGTGTTTTGTGATATTTTAGTTTTCAGCATTTTTTAACTGTATAAAAAAGCCGAAAAAAGTCAGCCGTTTACAGTGGATAAAGAAAAACAGAAAGCTTTGATGATTATTGTTGTTTTTTTCTTAAGCCTTGATTTTTGTCTTTACTTTTTTATTTGGACTAAAATCTTTAGTTTATTTAAAATAATTGTGAGAAGTTTCCTGAAGAGCTAAGTATGCGGTAGCGGAATGACCATCGAGACGTGCTTTCACGTATCCGTGATTTAATAATTTAATCGGTATAAAAATAGCACGATTTTTTTTAATTAATTTAATTTAAAACATTTTAACAAAAATTTAGGATGGATACAACCACGATTTTAAAATTTTATCTGTTGCAACATTAATAAAAATTTATTCATATTTCATATGCGCTAATTTGGCAAAAATTGTGAGAGATTAGTGGTCCCACACAGGAATTTTATAGATACGGCAAAAACTGAAATTGGTAAATTCTTGGCCCTAGAGAGTTCAATAATTAATTGTAAAATAGCTTGCAATGTTCTTACAAGTGAAGCTATTGTTATCTGAATATTATTGTCCTTTCTAATATCCGAACTTAATAATTATTTGAATTGATGTTTTGCACAATCCTAAAATTGGGCTGTTTAATAAATTTCCCAAGTCTCCATGGTGATTCTCTAACATCTTTAGCTTTTAAAGTGAGATCATTCATATTGCTTTGCTGATACGTAAACAGAGATCGTATGTACAATGCGACCTGAACCTCTTGGATTCGTCCCATTAAGGAGTTGCAGAGAAGATAATACTCCTAACTGCTTCAACTGTTATTCATTTTTTATTTATTTATTTATTTTTTTTTTTTGAGAAGTAGCACTTCAGGTAACAATGCTTATTTATTCAATAACAGTGCTAAATTCTTTAGGAAAGGGATAGAGCAGATAAGAGACATTTGGTGAAAGTGTAGGCGTTTTATTAGTTATTTTACTTCATCGGCAAATGAACTATGTAAAAGTTTCGACGAAGGAGGCGTCGCTCTTTATTGTTAATTTTAAACAGAAAAAAAACATATATTTCCTTTTTGTTTAACGCAGAGTTTGAACCCTGGCCGACCAGATTTGTAATCAAAGTGCTTACTACCATGACTACAACAGCCTCATGTCCGTATAGTCCCAAAAGTGAAGCAGCTAGCAAAACTTACGTATTTCAGCTTATGTATTCTATTAAAGACTTTCTCATTTTTACGCTCTGAACGAGAATCATTATTTATGAATGTACGGCCTTAAGATTAATTAGAATTTAAGCTGGTGCAGCTGTGAAATTCGTCCTAAATTATTGTGTTGCTAATTTTCCAAACAATGTTGTAAAGACAGACATATACTCACTACCTCGTCATATTAATTTATTAAATATTGTTATAATTTTTATTTTTGAAAATGAACATGAAGATTAATCCTGGCTTTTTAGAAGAATTCTCTTATTTCATAAAATTATTTTTGTGTCCAATGATTTCAGAAAAAAGATTTCCAAATCTCGACGCCTTTATAAAAGTTTAATAAAAATAATGAAAATAATTGAATGTTTAAAATGAGCAAAATCAATAATGCGAAAACATTAGAAGAAGTATAACTATAAACTATTCAATAAACACCCATGGCACAGACTGAATAATTTTGGTTTAACCGACAATACTAATGAAATAGAGGATTTAGATGTTGAGGGTATTAATAACTTTTTCGTTGATTCTAGTACCAATAATTACGGATCTACCAAGACTTTTGTAAATCTAACCTTTGATAGTTTATGTTCAGATGTGTTAACATTGAAAAACTTATCATTTCTTGTGCGTTAATTAAATAATATTCTGTTGGCTGTAATAGATTTTCATTAAAATTTGTTTAAATAGTCACCCGTATTATGTATGTACATATGTGTGTCATAGTATTGTATGTGCCGCTTTTCGTTAAAAAATAAAAAATCTATTAAAACTAAGGCCTTGTGTATATCGTTTATTTATTTAAAATTCGAAAAAAGTCGTTTTGTATTTTGCTAGCGACATTTAAAAAAAATTAAAATTTTTTGAATAGAAAATTTTTATTGTTTACAAAAAATATTTCTTTTGTACTCGTTTACGTGCGTCCCGTCTACACATTCAACTACACCAGGAAAACGTATTTTTTTCGTAAAAATGTTTATTTATTTCAGATTTTTTCTACTTCGCACATTTTAAATAAAATCCACTTTGGACAAAGTATTGTAAACATTGCCTCTACAGCGCTCATTGTAGGTTGAGCAAGACCCACGTTAAAATCATTGCTAGCACCTCTTCGATAACTTCCTTTTGAAAGTATTCGCATAGTTGCTGCCAAACATGAAACCTTTCTTTCACTTGTTGATCTAAAGGAATCATGACGTTTAGGTGATATGGTTATAAAAACGAATCAGAAAGACGATTTGTTAAGCCGAAAATACTCAATAAAACTAATAAGAAGGCATTTTAATAACTTTGTTAACAAATTTACAAGAAAATAAACTTAAATTATAGTTGGTTGGAAGTGGGAATATATTAGAGTGCATCTTGGTTGTCGCCGAAGAACAATAACAGTTTGGGTCTCTTCTTTCTTATCAGAAGAAAAAAATGCTCAGCACTTAACATTTTCATCGAACTTTTACTGATTTTTCTTTTATATGTCTTTAAATAAAAAGTTTAATTTTTTCAAAAAGTGACTGTTTTGCATCAAGGTGATTAATAATTATTGAAATATATTATAGTTTCTTACCATTTTAATTCTGTTACAAAAAACACTCACGTCGAAACTCACGTCAATTCATCATATTCGACTACGGCATACATAATACGGGTGAGTATTTCATTTTTTTTATAAAGCACATTTAAACATAGCAAATGAGTTTTTGACTATTTATTGTTTTCCTAAGGAATGAAAATTGACTATTAAAAAACATTGCACGTCGATTCATATTAAGAATCTCTGATCTATTTGAATTTTATCCACAATAGCTAAAGCAGTTGATGAATAACCAAATAAGTGAAAATGTACTTGAATATCAATAGAATACTGCATGATTTTTAGACGTGGACGTATTTCTACCCATTTTTTTTTTTAAGTTGACGACTAGCAATATTATTATGACTTGATCTAAGTAGAATATTTGATATTATCCCACATATCAAGCTAATTGAAAAAATGTGTTTTTCAAATTTTCAATTAGTGCTTGCAGGCTGGTATCCTCTATTAACAAGAACGTCTTCAATATGATCACTAAACGGTAAGTCTATAACTGTTTTACCAGTAGTATTTAGAATGCAACAAGGGTCAGTTTTAGCGCCAATTCTGTTCGTAACGATATATTTTAAATATACGATTGTACTGCGATTATACCATATGCCTTTGCTGATGTTTTACAACTTGTAATGTTGGGTGATAAAAATTGTTTGAATGTTTTTTAGACAAATGTTAGCTATTATGGTGATTAAACAGTAAATTGGATAGATCAAAATTATTTAGTCATCAATGCTGAATAATCTGAGTCAATTTATTTTGTAAATGTTAATATTGAATCTGTAGAGAGATAAAATTGCCATGGTGGAGTTCTTGTTTACGTATTTAAGTTCCACTATCAAACAAATTCAAAATCAAGAGTTAATTTTTTGCTTGGGAAGGTGTATTGCCTAGAGAACCATGAACGAATCAAATTTAATTTAAATTTTTTAATAATTTTAATATGTTCAATACAAGATCAAGTTATTTGCGATTATTATACAAATCACAAGCTATAGTTTCGTTATAAAATTTGAATTTTTTAAGAATTAAGAAATTATTGAAGCCGTTTTGAATTGAATTGCAAAAAATGTAATTTGGATGAGCGGAATTTCTGCACCTATCATTTTTATTAAAGTGCATTCCAATTCCAATTAAATATACGTTTACATCAAAGCAAAAAAGCATCAAAATGAAAGCAGAGATATCAACATGAAAAAAAACGCAGATGTCGTTTTTTGCGCATATTGTTCAATCTAAAAATAGAAAATATTATTTTCTTAAAAGAGGCGATTGTTTTTATTATAACATAAAATAATAACCACTTTCGACAAATAAAGAAACTACTTTACATACAATTTTACTTTTAAACACATGTGCTTGAAGTAAATACTTTTTCTTTGTATTTTATTTTTATTCTTTACTTCAAATATTTTTGGTAAATAAAAACACAAATATTTTTTTTTGTGTTCGAGACAAATTAAACAGCGATAAAATTAAATGTTAAAACTTAATAAAAAGTTCTGTTTTATTAAGAAAGGAACATAACTAAGTATGATAAGGAATATAAAATTTAGTGTGGTCACCCCAAACAATTAGATAACATTTTAAACACACTGTTTTGTTTAAAATTAAATTACTGGGTTGTTGTTCTTTGTTTTAGTCACTTCATAAATTTTAAAAGATTAATTAACATTAAATAAAAAGTTTGGTATTTATTACCGCATAAAACAAATAATTTCCTTTTAGTAGCGCCCATAATTGCATTTTTAAAGAATTGTTTTTTTTTTTTTTTGCATTTACACCATGCAAGAAGCGTAAGCAATATAGTTTTGCTTAAATTTTAAGGGAATGTTACTGTTGCTTATTATTTTTTTTAATAACGCATATCGCTGCAACTTATATTGAGAATTGTAAAAAAAATGCCTAAAAACACTGCATAGAGTAAATCTGGACTAAATTCGATTCAAAAATAAAAACCCTTAAAATTCTTATTAAAATAAGTTAAAGAAGAGAAAGATACCATGGGGGAGCATTTTAAGCTTTTTAAAATATTAAATAGCAAAAATAACAGTTTAAGTTGATGAAAAAGTGCATTTTCAATGACAAGGAGTTCATGAGCAAAGAGGAAATATAGAGCTTTACAAGCGGTATTTTTATTCCAAGGTTGACGTCAATATAAGAAAGAGTGTATTTTGTCAGAGTGGCCAAATTATATAACGCTCTTCCAAACGTATTAAAATCATTTTCAAGTTCATATGTTTTACATTAAAAAAAACAATTTATACTTCCTAAATTGGCAGTAAGTTGTACCTCAAAATCGTTTCCGTTTTATGTCACATACTATACATCCGTATTTTTACTAGATGTTTCGGAATGTGCGTAATTTCGGCGTATAACTGTCACGTGAGATGCGATAGAAATCCCAATATTGAAAATTAAAGGGAAAAAATAAGCCACGAGTGAAAAATTTTGTTTGGAGGAAACCTTATTATCAAGAGTCAATAAAGGGGATCGTTATTACCAGAAGAAGTATGTATCTGGTGTATTTATAGAATTTATTGTTAATTATTATCTTATTACGGCTATATATTTTCTAATTATTTATTTTATTTATAACTATCGTGCCCCCTACTTTCTTAATTTGCCAAAAAAAAAAAAGGTTCGTAACTATGAGAAGTTAGGAGGTTTTGATCTTTGATAAAACTTTATAAAATAATCTAGTGGCATTTGTAAGAAATCTGTGACATTTTTTTATTATTGAATACCACAACAGCATTATAGAATTTAAATATAACTTACGAACCTGATGAAATTGCCTACAATATTTTATATTAAAAATAAGAAAATTAACACAAATTGAAATACATCTGGGCTAATACGGTTATATTGATTATATATTTTATAGTATATGAATTAAGTGGTATAACATCCATCTTAAATTTCATTGTTTTTCTTGTAACACTTTGAACTTTTCAATTTATTAAACAACTCAGATCTAATAATTGCTAAATAAGTTTTTTTCACACAATATGCGATATTGATGTATGTAATTATGTAAAGATTAGATTTAACAACGTGTTTCGTAAAGGCCACTGCGACCAATATAGCGTACCCATTTTACCACATCGTGATCGGAATAGTTTAGCTTGGGCTCAAACACCTTTAGATAACGAACCTTAAATCCTGATGGAGCAAACGGTACCTCAAAATTCATAGAAATTGGTGGCCTTGTCCACTTCTTCTTAGTATCAGTTTCAAGTAGTTCAATTTCAGCTGACAACTGAGTTTCTTTCATGCCAGCCATGCGTTTAATCTTCCAAACAATAGCATTTTCAGAAGCCTTGTATTTTGCTTTTCCTTTTAAACATATCAACTGAACTCCAGATGTATTAAGTGGCGTTGGAATTTTCACTTCAATCTTCTGTCCTAGAAGCGAAGGTTTAAAATTTGATTTTAATACCACTTTCACTTCCATTTTTGTACGTCCAACTTCCCGTACTAACGGTATAACACGGAATGGTAATGATATATCTTTTGTTGTACGATAGCGCATCAACTCGAATTCACCATCAGGTGGTATAAAACTGATAGAGTGCTCCGTTTCAAATTTACTTAATTTAACACACTGATGAAATTGGCAGTCGTCAATTACAACGACTGGTTTACCGGAACGAGAAGTATCAGCTTCAGAGTTTCCCGATAAACCGCGTCCTCTGGATTCCATTACAATTTTGTCATTAATACCAAATTTACATTCCGGCATTCCTTGGGAAAAAAAAATAATTTCCAAATTCATTATTCAATTTCACCTGTTTTTTATTTGAAAGTACCAACCGGACAAATAGGATTTCATTACAACACGACCAGCAACATGAGCAGACAGCACTTGACCTTGAGGACTCATTAATAAATTTACATACTCCAAGACGTCTAAGAACAATTCGTTACGTCTGTACTTTATACCTTCTCGACGCCATCCAATCTGACCGGTGACCTGTAATAAGAGATAAGATAGAATCCAATATCAATCAGAAATGAAAAAGTATCTATCAATACGAATTTTATATCGATATGGCCATTTCGCTATTGTTCCTATAACTCATGGTCATGACATGGCCCAGGGCAGCTAAAGAGAACAAATATGGAAATGTATTGATATTATTCCATATATAAGAAACAATCACTGTGTTCTTCGTTGCTGATTATTACCAATAATCGGCTTTACTCATCTAATAAAAACTAGAGTAAAGACATCACTACCATATGCTCTTGACTTTATTTGGGCAAAACGAAGTTTGCCGGATCACCTAGTTTTCTAATTAAAATCCAATTACATTTAATCCTAATAAAAATATTTTTAAAGTTTTTAAGATTTTTCGTTTTTGCTCTGATATTTTTTCAGAAAATTATTTTTATCTTATATTTATGCATTAAAAAATGAAATAAAAACGTTTTAGATTATTTTTGTTTTAATAATTTAAAATCTTAGTTACACACACTAATAATATACTTTAATACATACATACATATGTATGAATGTAGAGTTATTTTAACAACATAATTGAGACTCTATGGAGCACTTATAAATAAATAAATATAAATTTTATCTCAGAAAATATGCACACATAGATATAAATTAAATAAATATACATATATACAAGCATGTAAATATTTATGAATGTTCATATTTATTAGAGATTGCGGTTTTGATGTTACTCTGACATGAAAAATTTATTTTTTAGAACACTTTTCCAATTTAAATTAAATGGTCAAATAGTAATGGTTACTTGATTTATTTTTCCATGAATCGAAACTTTGCGTAGGTAGAGTTTGTCAGACCGAACCACACAAAGTCAGTCAGCTATTGCCATCATAAGGATCAATTATTTTACTTTGCAAAGTAACTTCGAAATCACCACACCAAAACTATTCTAATGTTTTTGAATGAAAGAAGCTAGTATTCAAAAATGATTCACTTCAGATGGTCAATAGAATAGAATAGAATAGAATTTATTTAGTAGTATCAAATATACTTTTACAAAATTTCAATAATTTAATATATTACATAATTTCATATATATTATCAATACGGCTATCAAAGCATAATCGTCTATTCAAAAAATTGCAAAACATTTATGGTGATGAAGGAAAGTGTTACCATAAAACACAATTATCACCTCTTTACTTAATATTTGGTAATACATGCATATGTAAATTTTTTAAAGTTTAATGAAACCCATTATGTGCTAAGGCAGGGGTTCTCAGTAAATACCTGCTCACGGACCCCTAGTAAACTAATTTTTTTTTCGCGGACCCCTCTGAAGCCCAAATTCAAAATAAAAGTTTAATGAAGCCCCATTATGTGCTAAAGGCTAAATTTTTCTTTCATAAAGAAATTAAGTTTTTATTTTTTATATAGGGAGACAATACGATTTTTTCAACTTTTCCACTTTATAATTAATTGATAAAATTCATAGTTAATAATAATACTTACTTGAGAAGTAATTTGCATCTGCTCTTCTTTCGTTGCTGATTTGATACCTTGTTGAGTAATAAATGTTTTCAAAGTACCAGAATCTGTATTTTGGGGATAGCCAAAATCGAGAATTTCGTCTAGGAGCTCATAGATGAGAACAAAATTATTCTTTATATTTTCTTCCGAAATTTTACCAAAGTACGATTGCATGACCTCAATAATCTTGAGCAAAAACTCAAAAACCATGGCAGCGTTAACGTTCTGCTTGGTCACAGCAGCCAACCAAATGTTTGCACGCTTACAAAGATATTAGGAATGTTTCTTATTAAAAAGAACAAATAGGTTTATATTGTTATTAATTACCTTAATGTGAAAAAAACTTGTCCTAGCTATATTAGTAACCGGTGATCGCACTTGTTGGCGAGCGTGAATGACGTTGACTCGAAACGCATCCACAGCATTGCGACCAATGTCATCGCGATAGACCCTACTAATTAGAACTTCGCCCTTGTGGTTGTATACAAACAAACCACCAATCATTCTGAGTATTTAATTCAAATGAAAAAGGTTTTGTTTTTAGTTTCCTTAAAGTTTAATTTAGTGTTGATACTGTTTAAAATTAAACTTATAATTTTACTTTACATTTATTAAGTGCCAATGCAATCACAAAATACTTAGAAATTTCTCTACAATTTATTTCTTTTTGTCTCCGTTTTAATCGATTGACTCCCCTTTTTTTCTTTGATGATGGAACACTTATTTGTTCATTCTTTTTTTCTTGCAGATTTTTATCAAATGAAATCAGAGATGATTGCCACAAGGCATATTTTTTATTTTGGTCCCAAAGTACCAAGGCGAATTAAGTGTAATCTTTAAGTAAATTCGCCTTGTAAGGTACTTTGCGGATTAAATTGAGAATAACATTTTAATTTTTAAATTCAGATATATGATATACTATTTTTATTTATTTATTTATTTATTAATCTATAGTAATATAAATGCCTCCTAAGGCCAATTATACTATATTACAAAGTAAAATCCCTGAATATAAGTTATCCCAATATAATGCAAGTGGTGTAAAAGCAAGAAATAACACATGAATAAGGCCATTAAAAATTAATTCAATTTTTTTTCTTCTAAGGTAATATTCGTTATAGTTATTTTTGTTATTTTAAATAACACACATTAAACAAACACAAATTTAGTAATTAATCACTAAGATTCTTTTGGAAAGAAAGATTGGTTAAAAAAATTTCATTATCTTATCCACGTATTTTTCTTTTTTTATTCTGATCAATTTGATCAAATTCATTCGATACTCATGTATTTCTTATATTGTACTTTATTTTATAATTACAGCTGTAATTTAGTAATACGACTTTGGCCTTGTAGGCTTTCTGTATTACAAGATGATGAAATAAATAAAATAAATAAATAAAACTTTTAAGTTTACATAAGGGTTTTCGAAATAAAATTGTCATAAACAATTTTTAATTTATTGTTGTGTTTGAAAAAACTTAAATAAACATTAATATTTGATGTCATAAACATATATGTACTACAAAAACATTAAATATTTATATTTTGAAATTTTTTTAGCACTTTTTTTAATTCATATTATAAATTCAATTGAAGACATTTGTCAAACTAAATTTAATCATGTGACATCGAAATCGCCACAGTATACCTGCTGCATAGACGAATGCATAAAAATATATACAAATTTATTTAACTTTTTTCTATTTATACATAAATATAATATATATACAGATTCTTTATACATGAAGCTTAAGAGTTATGTTTACTGCAAAAATGAATGAATACATCTGCACTGCCACTTGGTAATTTATTCGCCTTGTTAGGAACGATCCAATCAAGGTACATTTATTTTACTAGGTAGTGTTGTCCTCCCAGCTGGTTTGTAGTTTGAAATGTCAAAAATTGTTTATATTTTACAACTTTTATTAACAAATTTCAAAAAATCAAAAAACACCAACAAAGAGAGCGTTTTTTTTAGAGCAATTATCTTTTATCTTTTACTTTTGGCATTTCCACTCACAAAGCAACAATAAAATGCCATGTTGTTTTAACAAATGTTGTATTTGTTGTGGAGCCGCTATTACCTAGTAAAATAAATGTACCTTGGATCCAATATTTGCAATAAAAAAGATATGGCATCATTAACCTTGTGTTTCAACTGCAGCCAACTTTATTGAAAAAGTGACTTAGCTGTCTTGATTCTGTTGTGTTTCGTGATTCTATTATTCTGTCGATACTTTACTAGTTAAATATATAATTAAAATTTTGCTTCTTTTGTATTAAAGGTTAACAAATTGCAATGCCTGTCGAAAACTTGGAAGAACAAGGATTGGAGAAGAATCCCAATTTAGAATTGGCGCAGTACAAGTTCCTACTAACACTATCTGAACATAAAAATGATGACAGTTTAAAGAAGAAGATATTAGATGCAGTGAAACTGGATAACATGGCTCCATTTTATGAGTATCTATGTAGTGAACTGCATTGGAATGTCGAAAAAGACTTGCTTGATCGAATGAAGGAAAAAAATCGAAAAGATTTAGAAAAGTTGGATGAAGCAATTGATGATGCCGAAAAAAACTTGGGGGAGATGGAAGTAAGAGAAGCAAATTTGAAAAAATCTGAATATTTATGTCGCATTGGTGACAAAGCTGCAGCAGAATTATCTTTTCGAAAAACTTATGAAAAAACTGTCTCATTAGGTCATCGATTAGACATAGTCTTTCATTTAATACGTTTGGGTCTGTTTTATTTAGATCACGATTTAATAACACGTAATATTGACAAAGCAAAGTACTTGATTGAAGAAGGCGGTGACTGGGATAGACGAAATCGTCTTAAAGTCTATCAAGGTGTTTATTCTGTTGCTGTACGCGATTTTAAAGCAGCCGCTACTTTCTTCTTGGACACTGTTAGTACATTTACCTCTTACGAACTAATGGATTACCCAACCTTTGTGCGTTACACAGTTTACGTCGCTTTAATTGCACTGCCGCGAAATGAACTACGTGATAAGGTTATCAAAGGAGCAGAAATCCAAGAAGTACTACATGGTTTACCCGACGTAAAAAATTATTTATTTTCTTTGTACAACTGTCAATATGCAGAGTTTTTTAAGCACTTGGCAGAAGTAGAAACCATTTTACGAAATGATTACTTAGCACATCCTCATTACCGCTTTTATGTACGCGAGATGCGAATTTTAGCTTATACTCAACTTTTAGAGTCTTACCGCTCTTTAACCTTGCAATATATGTCGGAGGCGTTTGGCGTTAATGTAGACTATATTGATCAAGAGCTATCACGCTTTATAGCTGCAGGGCGATTACATGCTAAAGTAGATCGTGTTGGAGGCATTGTTGAAACTAATCGTCCCGATAACAAAAATTGGCAATACCAGGCCACAATTAAGCAAGGAGATTTGCTACTTAATCGTATTCAAAAACTAAGTCGTGTCATTAACATTTAAACATCTGTAATAACTCAATAAATAATAAACAATAAAACATTAACTCTCAAACGATAAAGTCTTTATCATGATATAAAAGTAGATGGTAGGCAGGCTCACTTTCTCCTTTCGTCGCCATATTAACTAACCATGATATAAAAATTATTAATTATGGGATGTTTATAAATAAATTCAAAGTTTAAAACAAAATATAAATAAAATACAATTGAATGATGGAACTTATTAGCCGGCAATCACATTGGATGACTTTTATCACACATTTCTTTTCTGATACGTATTGTGTTAAAAAAAATGTATGAAGTTATTTTTGTCACGTCCTTTTTTACCCGACTTCAAAAAAAAGTTATAATTTTTTCTGAACGTTTATTTTTTATGATTGGTCCTGCAGAACTGGGACATTTCTGCATCGATTTTGAAAATCTAAATTTATTCGAAGGCTTTGCTTACATATTGGTCCCGTTTTAAAATCAGTTCATAATTTTAAAAATTGAAAGGGGTTCCCGACAACGTACATATTTTTTTAAAGAATTAATACTACGAATCAGTAAAATATTAATCTTAAATTCAAAGGGTGTCCCCAAAGGTGAAGTAAATTGTACTATATTGCCCCATCTTTTAAACCGTTATTTATAAACGCTTGAAATTTTGACAGAATGTCAATTACTGTGATTGTTATAATAACAAGTATAAATATTTAAAATTATAACTTAAAGGGTGCCCCAATATTTGATTTTATTTGATATACTGGCCATACAGTTATGGACATTATGGAAATTTACAAAGAATCTGTATAGCTTAGTTCACTGTATCAGAATTTAGAAATTAATGGGTGTTCCCATAATTAATGTAAATTGTTGTGGACAAGCTTGAGCCGTTATAGACAGACAGCTGAAATATTCAAGGAACATCTTTCTCAAAGTCCGCTGTAAGAAGAAGTTTATAATTTGAACTTTAGAAATTAAAGTGTCTTCCCGTAATTAATGAAATTTGGCCTGCATGTCCCTTTCTTTTGAACCGTTAAATACAAACATTTTAAAGTTATAAAGAATGCCCACTACTTTGTCTGGAATAATGTACACCTGCAAATACATCAATATGAAAGTATTAACAAGTAAGAAGGCTATATTCAGCTATGCCGAATCTTATATACCCTTCACCATGTATGTGAAAATAAATATTGAAGTGGCACAGAATAAAAAAAAAGAAACATTTTTTATATAAATATGCTACTGGCCTTAATATGTAAAAATATGACGCACAAGAAAAGTTCAGAAAATATGGGCGAGTGCAAATTTTTCCACTTGATGTTTTTTTCTTATTTTTTATTTCTCTATCCCTCCATATATTCTATACAAAAAAAAAAAAACTCGACTATATACATATACCTAATGGGGGTCTGAAATGGTTGTTGTAGAAATTACAAACGGAGTATAAAAAAAACCTAAATATTTTGGTAGCCAGTATTATGGCTTTTGTTAACAACATGTATATATTTAACTTAACTTCAATTTTTAATGTTTTTTTTACCTTTTTTATAATTAATTTTATGTTTTTTTAATTTTATTTACTAATTTAATAAACTGACCTAGTGCTTGTTAAATTAGAAAATAAAATTAATTAACTTCAAATAATTTTTTTTTCGTTTTTGGTTTTTGAATGTTTGGGTTTGTAAAAAGAATAAAAATAAAACAAATGATGTTTACAACTTTATTATCAGTGAAATCGGTTCTAATAATGTTTTAAAATAAGATTTGTCTTCGATGAACCAAACTTTTTGTAAAAGAAACAAGGCCCACGGAAAAATTAACCACTTTTCCAAGCAAAATCAAAATTGGCTAGCACATTCCTTTATTTTACAAACGAAGTTGTATCTATTCGCGTCTGCTTCATCTACCAGAGGTTTTCACAAAAGAGTATTTACAAAAATCTGAATGATTAAGAAGGAAAGAGGCAGATATTTTACCGAAAAGCAATTGCCCTAAAACAGAGTTACTAGTACGTGAAGCTGCAGTATTGGCAAATATTCAAAAGAAAACCGCTTTGGCTATGACGCTTAAAGCAACTTTAGCATGTCCAGATAGACCTGTGAAGCCTACGACAGAGAGCTAGCTGAAATTAATTATCATTTAAATAAAACATTAGATTTCAGTTTAAATAAATTCTGTTTTCATTAATATTTAAATTTTAATGACTCATTAAAAAAAAACCTACATGACATAAATTTGAGCAATATATATAGTTTTTTTACCTTTAAAATTAATTTTATTTTCTAATTGTTTCCAGTTTCCTGAAGATGCCAGCCAGTGGTGCGGCGAATTATTAAAAAAGAAAAAAATTAAGAATAAGCAATACTTTTATTTAAAAAACTGACCTACCTAGTGCTTGAACAGTTAGAAAATAAAAATAATTTAATAAATAGTTTTATTATTTAAGATATTGACTTCATGGCTTATAAGCCATTTTGTAAGCCCCCTTGCCTATTTTTATCATGCCGATTTAAAAAATGTATCTGTTATTTTTCAAGATATTATTTTTAAACTATTTTTTTTTTATTACGGCAACTCTAAAAACCTTTACTATAACAAAAATCAAGTTCCTAATTTCAGCCATATCGGTCCAAAACCTTGGCTGATGATGATGTAGAACGAATAAAAGCAAATATTTTTTTTAAATGGTCTTTAATTTTTATTTTGTTTTGCAAAGTAAAGAAATTACGCATACAAAGTAAGAAAAAATTTAAAAAATTTAAACATTCAATGACCTTTTGCTTACATTGCACAGTGCGGCAGAATAAAAATATTTTGGAAGTAAATGGTCAGGCCGATTGATCCAAAATTTTACAGGAACCTAGCAGAGGAGTATTCAAGCTTAACTTTTGAAACTGGTAACCATTTACTTTTCAGGGATAGCGCTATGTGATCTCAAAGTTAGGTACCTTGTACCTGGAAAATTTTTCTGATGCTTGGCATATTTAAAACTTTTCTGATTTTTTAAAACTATAAATGGTCTTAAAGGCATTCAATACCTTTAAAAGGTTGTCTTAATCTGCATTTTAAAAATAAAATGTTGATTATTCCCAATTTTCTGTAAATTGCTCGCTAACTACGGTGAAATATTTTAAAGATTTTATCTTTTCTGACTTACAACTTACAAATTTCAAAATTATTGAATTTTTGGTTATTTTAGCCTAAAATGGGTCATCGCTTTATCTGCATCTGCTCAGATTTAAAGACTAAATGTAAATAAGAAATAATTTTGAAATACGTTCATACATATGTTAGCTGTAAAAAAATCTTATTACATTTTTGTTGTTGTTTTATTATATGCTTTAATAAATATTTAATTTTTGTGATGATGCTACACAAAGGAGTAGCGAAATATAGAAAATATATAAAAATAAAAAAAAATAAGGATCTATTGTTGTTTGAAAAAAAATGTAATTAATTTTAGGTCGAATAAAAATTTGTACGGCTTAAAAAAAGTTTGTAAAAATGTATCTCTCTGTTCCAAAATGTTTTATGACCTGAACACGCATATTAATACCCGCGTGTATTAGATTTCACAACTCAAGAAACATCATTCCGATCAGTTTGAAGTTTGAGATATTCTGTTGTTAGTCTGATACTGCAAAGGGACCTGATAGATCATGCACAAACTTATGAAGGCTACATATAACTCTAAAGTTGATGTCATTGGTACTGCAAGACTTGAACAATTTTTTTTAAACGTTTGATCAAATTAATTATTTATTTATATTATCAAAACACGGAAACACAAATAAATTTAAAGTGAGGTATTTTACTTGAATGAATACCATGGCGAAAATATACTAGGTGGTCCCGATAGCGAATTCATTGATTTTCGCCGAAACGTTAAGTGTCAAACACCATATAAAAAATTTTATACACATTTTTTATACATAGTGTTTGACATTTCAGATTTTGGCGAAAACTATTGAATTCGCAATTGCGACCACCTAGTAATGATTCGCCTTGGATGGATACTGTTAAGAAATTCTCAACTAAATTTAAACGACAACGTGTCAATATATGTATAGTTTTTTAACAAAGATACTTTTTTTTTTAAGGGGCCTCTTTTTCCTAAAGGCCGGGGCACAAGAATCCGTCATACGTTAAACTTTGACAAATTTAACTGACAAGTAAGTTAAAATACATGTTTTCTTATGAGCGTTGTCACAATCAATACGTGTCCGTCAACGCAAAGTACGAAAGTTGGTCAACTTTTAACTTTTGAATACTTTGACAACTATCAACTGCTTCCTCTTCTCTGTTTTCTTTTAACTCTTGTTGTGTTTCAATTGTGTTTTGTGATTTTAATAAAACAATTTTGGTGGCAAACAATAAAATACAAATTTTATTAATTTAAAAAGTGAATAAAATACAAATTAAATTTAAAAGTGAATAAAAATAGAGAGCAAGCTTTGGTATAATATCCGTCAGCAAAGTATTCATTGTGCCAACCTCATCCGTCGTTACTTTGACTTTAGTTGAATTTTTCAAAGTTTAACGTATGACGGATTCTATGTGCCCCGGCCTTAAGGCACCTATTTAAAATATTTTATTTCTGTTCTCAACCGGCTAATGGAAATGAAATTGTATTATGAAACATTATGGACCAACTCAAGTTGTATTTTGTCAGATTTAAAATATTGAATAAAATAGAAGGTTTGACAAAAGTGTTTCGTTTATATTTACATAATAACTAACGCTCATAAATAAAGAAAAAGTGATAGTGATGTAATTTCTACTTGGATGGATCTTATCAAAGAAAGAAAATGACTGAGTAAATATATTTGAAATATAAAAATAAAAAAATATTTTATTTAGTTTTGTTTTATAAAAAAATCTTAATTTTACATTTCTGTGGTAGAAATTTGTTCGGATTTGACATGTTAATAGCTCTCGTTTTTGGTATTATCCTTAAATCTAAAAATCTGTTTCTTAAGAAAATATTTATTCAAAATTATGCCACCTGCGCGTTTATGGAAAATTTGAGAGAATGTATGCTCTTACAAAATGGTTTTGATAGCACTTTGAGCACTTTCTGCACAATTTAGTGCGCAATTAATGTTTTAATTTGGTAAGAAATATTTTAAAATGACAAAAGTTTTTTTTTTTTAAGGAATGAAAGAAAATGTATGTATGTACATATCGAGCATTTGCTGCAAAAGAGACACATTCATGTACAAAATGTACATATATCAAAAAACTCAAACGTTTAAGTTTCAAATTTTGTTTCAATTCTTTGGAAGCCACTACAATATTTCTATTTTTTAAATTCACACATTTAAAGCTAAAATTATGATTTCTTTTTTTGCTGAGAGAAAGGTTCATCACTGACGAACATTTCTAAATGCTCAATTTAGAAAATTAAAATTTTGAAATATGAATCTTTTGCAGCAAAGGTCCGATGTATAGAAAATGTGTACAAATATATAAACATACATACATACATAAGTACATACACACATGTATGCAAATTTTATAATTTATAATCCTACAGAATATTCTCATTTTTGAATTGCCATTCATTTTTATTCTCATTTTGTGGAGACGATTGTGATGTATTCAAACTGTTTCCACTATTTTCATTTGCATTTAAACTGTTTGAGATATCTCGTTTGGCTTGATACGTTGATAATTTAGTACCACAATCTAACGGCTCATCGTTAGTGTCATCTTCTTCAGCCTTAGTCATGGGGTTATAAACATGGTGACTGTAGTGATGGGTTGGATCAAATTTTAAATGTCTGGTATTATCCATAGTGTTAACTGACCTTTGCCCCAAATCTAATAAGGCATCTGTGGTGTTAGTGTTATCCTCATTATGTGACTGTAAACTTATAGGCGTCGAAGCTGCAGCAGCTACTATAGATTGTAAATTACTTAGATTACTGGCAATGCTACTATGACGTCGAAAATTTTCCACTGCTAAACGATTTGTACTCAAGTTGATGAGAGCATTCATCATTACCTTGTTCCGTTGATAGTCTTTACGCAAATGTTGCCGTATTTCTGTATGACAGTGTTCGTTATTAGTCACAATTATCTCTCCAGTGTCCGTTGTGGTTACTCGTGCCTTGCAATTAAACTTGCGAGACAAATTACACTGCCAGTATTTTTTATCTTTGCGCACATATTGTATGCCAAATGTATGGCCGTCATGAACAAGGAGAGGCTTCCCCCGCTGACTCAGCATAAATTCTAATTTGCCCTGAAACCAATGTTCTCCGGGCCCAACTGCAGAAAGTTCAAAAGAACAATTTTTAAAATAAAATTTTGATTATTTCGTAACTGTATTCATAATAAAACAAGATGAAAGATATTAATGAACTTTTTATGACATGTATTGATGATATTTAATAAAAATGTTAACAGTATATACATACATACATACACAGATATATGTATGTATGCATATACATATATAATGAACATGCACATTTAATTTATATTTTAGCCCACTTTATAATATTTTCCATTATCTAAATATACAGTTATGGCACGCACTATATCATTTTATCACATGCTTCGTTTTTTGTTTCTGACTTAAACGTTACATTTAGATACAATTTATTTTTATTTATTTTTTAGTATTATTTTTAATAAACTTGAGTTAAATTAATCGAATAAATTCGCCAATGCTCAAAAATATGTATGTATGTGTGTATATACTTACCATTTAATGAATGTATGTATGTATGTATTCGCCGTATCATTGAATTATATTATTTATTTTTCGGCTGAGCTTGATTAATTTGCCTGTGCAAAACCAAATTCGGCAATTCGCTACTTTTTAAGTTCTTAAGCAATTCTTGCTTGTTGTGTTTCATTTGTTTTAAAGTTTTATAGTCTCTGTTACTAATGGAGTTGTAATTTTGACCACTGTAGAAAAGCATGCAGGAAAACACAAATTTTAATTGAAGGCTGATGTTTTGCCCAAACTATAATAAAATACATTTGATTGTTTTAACCTTAAGTCTCAATCGGTCAAGAAAAATTTTTTTAAATAAAATATTTTTAGTTTAACTAAGTTTTAGGTAGAGTTTTTTCATAAACTGACTTTGATGCTCATACCCATGGAGAAATAATACTAGGTGATCTCGATAGCGAAACGCGGTTTTAGCGAAAATTTTTGAATTTGCCATTGCAACCACCTAGTATTGATTCGCCTTGCTTATATCCTACTGCGATCAACTTATGTTGATGCAGAACTAAAACGGTGACTGTAAGTCGTGATAAAAAATCAATAATTAAAGCGATGACAGAGATGACCAGCGCAATTATTTTTTAGCGAATTTAAAAATCGTATATTTTTTCTTACGAAAGTTTTGAAACATTTTCGTGAGTAGAAAAATCTACATTAAAAAAAATCTGGTACAAACTAACCATTTTATGATTTTTAAAACGGTCATTATTTGGATTTGAATAGGGAAATAAGGGCTTTAAGTAATTTTAATTTTTAAGTTTTAAGTAAATTTACCTTAAATTAAAATGAAAATTTATTTAATATTTACATAATGAAACTAAATTTTAATAAAAAATAAAATACCTTTGCCTGCATATTTGGTTGTTGGATTTTTGCTTAAACAATAATAATTATAATTAGCAGATTTAATTAAAATTTTATATTTAAATTAAAGTATAACTATGAAATATATAATACAACGATAAGTTCATAATATTCGATTTAACAAATATTTTAATGAGAAATAAATTTCATTATTTTGTGAACATTTCAAACTTCATGTCTGTGAAACAAAGAGAGAAGTGCGTTTAATTTTTAAACATTATCTGAATTCATAAGAGAGTTTCGATGGCCAAATTTTAAATCATACATTAATAATTAAGGAGTTTTTTGTTTTAAGTTGACTGTTGCGCTTTCGACAAAACTGATATTGATTTTGTTTGTTTGGCAGCATCGAAATAAAAACTCAGTAAAAATTAAATTGGGCTAAAGCTCTATAATGACACTAGAAAAAAATCAAGATTTCATCAACAGTAGATTAGTTCACTTTAAAACTCATGACCAAAAAAAAAACTGTTTTGTTAAATACAAAATGTGGAATAGTCAAGTTCTTTATTAAAAAAAACATTTCTGAGAGTCCAACTTAGAAAGTTTAAATTTCGTGTTATTTCACCACAGTTGGAAAAGGGTATAGACGTTTGTCATTTCTACAATATTCATTTCCGACCCTAAATTATGAGCTCTTATGCATAGCGTGTTCGTGTTAAAATAAATTTTGCCAAGGTACTAGATGAACTAGAGAAAATTTAAATATCCCGAACGATCATAGTTTCGAAAATTTTGCTATTGAAAATCAGTAAAAATCGATCCAAGTCCTTCGTTTGCATTCCTGCAGGTGGTTATTTTTTCTGATAAAAGGTAAGAAAACTTGGTAGCACTTACTAAACTGGTTTCATCTTTCGTTTGTTTTCCTGCAGGTGATTGTTGTTTATGATAAAAAAAAATTAATGAAATTAAGTTGCGACAACAACCATAAGCAAAACTTACCATTTTCGAAAAAAAGCTTTTTGTGAACATTCAAAAGGAAATATGCATGTACCATACATGTAGTTATACACATTTGGTGACGAGTATCTTAAATTTGGCTAAGCCGAATATAGCGCTCTTTTTGGTTTAATATTTTAATCCGTAAATTACGCGAAAAAACGAAAAGAAATCTGGTATCTGGTTCGTTAATAGGTGACACAAGTATAAATGCTCTCAACCTGAAGTTTACAAATTTGAAACAGTGAATTAAATAAAATAATCGTGAAAACACTGGAGCTGGAAAAAACTATAGTAAAAATAAAAAAAAAAAAATATTTAAGAAATTAATTTACATTAATTGTGCTTGATTCCTTCAAATATAAATATTTCATGACAATCTCATGAAATTAGAGCTGCGTCGTTCGTGAACGAATCAGTAAAGTGAGCGAAATGATCCGTTCATTTAACTGAGGACTTTTCGTTCAATAGTGTAGGGGTTAATTTGAACGAGTGATTCAAGTGAACGGAATGAGCCAGACATTTAACCAGCTCTTTTCGTTCAATAGTGTACGGATTATAATATTGTATACGGTTCAGTTTCATTCAGGTGTTAATTCTCGTTTGTTTTTTTGTCAAGTTTTTTATTTTAGTTAATTTTTTGTGTAGCAGTTGTTGTGTATGTATATATACGTGTGTAAGTATGCATTTGAAAGATTTAATGAAAAAATAAAAATTAAAATTGGTAACAATTTTTACGAATACGAAACGTGCACATAAAAATTTATTATTTGGTTTTCGAGGGCAACCCTTGTGTAGAAAAATAAAATAAAAAATAAAAATAGTTAATCAATGGTTACTGTGTTTTTGTAATAAAATTTTCGAGTTTTTATGCCTTATTGATTCAATGGAGTTCTCATTTAATTTATTTGGCTTTTGGTGTACGACTCTAAGGTTTTCTTTACAAAATTTGGGTAGAATCCACTGATGAGCTCTATGAGCAGTAGGGAAATGGCCATATGGATAAGCTTTCCCCGCAGTAATAAATTTCATTTTTAAAATAATAAATATTTCATGAGAATATCATGAAACATTTATATTTGAAGGAATCAAGCAGAATTAAAGTAAATTAATAAAGATTCCAAATAACAAATTTCCTTTTTAAAGTATTTAAGTAATCTGGCATCTTTAAGATTGCAGCTTTTTTAGTTATAAATATATTTAAAAGAAAAGAATATTTTAAAAAGATTAAAATTACAATCTGGTGCATTTTAAGTAAGTTTTTGGACAACGACAAACTAGATACGTATGTACTTATAAATATATTGTATGCGTATCCGTATTTTTAGTACATCCACCATTTCTCAGAAGCAGCTCTTGACAAGTACAAAGAACTTTTAATAAGAAGTTTAAAAACTTTTATTTTGTAAAACGAACTCTTGGGATTTTTTATTACCATTGATATTTCAATGACAAAAATTTCAAATATCACATAATGCTACAGAATTTTCTTAATTATAGTTGTCATTAACAGATTTCAAAAAAAGAAGGTTATCAATTCGTCTGAATGTTGATTTTTTTTAACTTCTCTATTTCAATGGATTTGCTTACAGATTGGTACCGTATTTAGAACAGTTCATAACCTTAAAAATTAAAGAGTCTCCCCACAAAAAAAGTATGTTTTTATAAACCGTAAAAGGCACCACTTTCAAATTAAAAAAAATTGCGTATCATTATACATCCCAATGACGAGAAGAAATAAAAAAATCTAAAAATTAAATGGTAAATCGGTGACGTAAATGATTCTACACATGCATATCGAACGTTATACAAACGCTTAAAAACTGGTCAGAATATCGATTACTGAAGTGAAGAGTTTTAGACAGACAGCTGAAACTCACAAGGGACCTGTCTTGCTAAGTCCACCATAACAAGAAGTATACAATTTAAATTCAGAAATCAAAGGGTGTTCCAATAGTTTATGTAATTAAATGTATGTAGCCATACTTTTTAACCGTTATAGACGGACAGATGTTTGGAAATCGATTGTTTTTTTTTTGCAGGAATTGTTACTTAGCGTAATGGATTAAAAATAATTGTTTTTATGGAACACAAATTTATAATAGCAAAAGACTAAACAAAACGATGAACCTTTTGTAGATGGGCCCTTATTTTCTTGAAATTTTTAATACAATAATTTTAAGTAAAGCTTAATGCCTGAGATCTGAAGTCATCTAATTCTAACTAGCAGTTCTTATAACTTCAAGAAAAACGAAATTATATTACTATGGTTTTTTAGTTTTCCTAAAAATGCTAAAACATATTCGTATATTTCACCAAATTTTTGTGGCAAGAATGCCATATTGAAGTAAAGATTTGTGTTTATTTAGTGTATAATGACAAGGAATGACTTCCATTATGGCATTAAGTCATAAGTTAATGCTAATGATTTCATTTTGTATTAAAATGCATTATTTATTATTGAATGTTAATGGAATTGAATCTAATTGATTGTCCAAAGTGTCATACAGTTATTTGAATGTTCCTGATTCTAAACACTGAAAAGTTTAAGAACATCTGCTAATCCAATAGAATAAAAAGATAACATTACTAGCCATTTGAAGTTTTAGAACTTTAATAAGGATTCATTGTTCGACAAGGAAAAAGGTGTTAGAAATTAATAATTCTGCACAAACATGATATTCAAATATAAATTTTTAGAAATGAACACCGTAAAAATTATACTTATAACTGAAAAAATATTTATGAAAAACATAAAATTATTTTAATTATTATTATTTTAAGTACATGTACATGATATTAAAATAAAGCATTTAATGAATAAAAATCAAACTTGTTTTAAAGAAATAATCCTTAGAAGAAAAACTGTACATGTAATTAAATCTACAAAATCCTGCGTAGGGAATAAATAGTATTTTTAATTAATTTACATTGATTCCATTTTAAAACCATGACCATTGCCTGGGGATATTGTAATAGAATCTATCACTTGCACTTGATGGTGGTCTGGAGAAGAAAGTTTTTTCCCGATTTCATTGGCATGTGTAAGAGATGCAACATGATCTGGTTTTATACCAGTGTTTTGCAGTCCGGTAGGAGAGAGTGCAGCCTCATTGTGGACAGGTATGTGCTCGTCGTTTAAATGATCTTTATTGAGTTCATCGAGAGTTTTTTCATTCGAGTCGAATGAAGAGTTTATGTTTCTAGAGTGATCATTTGAGGGATTTGAGGGTGAAGATTGCATTGTTGGAGCTATTTCATAATTATGCAATATATTATGTTGTGGCGTAAATGGAGGTTGTTGCATTACATGGGTTGACTGACCACTTGGATAGTGTTGCACTAAAAGGTTAGGCATTGATTGTAAAAATAAATGTGACGATGGAGCTGCATTGCTTGTATTACTTGTATTTCCTGAATGTATATGCGGATTAGTTATATAGTTTGAAGGCGGTACTGTTTGGGGTGTAGCTGTAGCCGAATGATGGTGATCATGATAATTTTGATTATTTCCAGTTGGACCGCCGTTTTGAGAATATCGTAGACCAAATGCACCAGAACTATTTGATGATACAAGTGCTCCACCACCTGTACTATTTCCCGTGTGGGAAGATGATCCAACTGTATTGTTGCTACTGTTTGCGTTAGCCGATGCCGAACTACCGCTTAAATTATTTCCAGTGCTGCTTCCACTTGCATTATTTCCGCGCATGTGTGGCGTATGGTTATGAACACCAGTGGCCGATATTATTTTGCCTTGATGTGTTATGCAACGTGCTCGGCACATACTTATGCGATATGATTTGCATAACCAATACGTTTTCATACCTTGCTGAGTTGCCACTGTATTGTTACGATTAAATACACAATTTCCGTGCAATAAGGATGTTGAACTTAGCATCACAACGTTTGGACAGTCTGATCAAGGCCATTGATTTTTTATAATAAAGATAAATCCACAAAGAATAATTATTAGAAAATTTTATTTTTTCACATCGTTTTATTTATTATAAAATAAGTTTGTTATTTACAAAACGAAAAAGATTGAAAGTGCGTTTTTATGGTCTTTTTTTTACATATTTTGAACTGAAATTAAATCAGTGAATGAAGTAGAACTAGAACTTAAATTAAATTGAAGAAAAAAGCTTTAAACAAGTGTTTTAGGTTCTGTTTAAAATAATAAGGTGTTTTGACTAATATATTTAGCAATGATTTTGTTGTAAATTAAAATGCGAGTTATTTAATCTAAATTGCTAGAATGCCGTAATAAGTAAATAAATCATCACTCCATGCAAAATGTCATTTTAAAGTTATATAATCGCTGTAAATAAAATTTGTTTAATATTCGTAAACTTATCATCGCAAAAAATTTTTGCATCAATGGTATAAAAATATTAATAAATTATTAATTAGAAAATATTGTTTTTTTTTTTGGTGTAATTTTGATAAAAAATTAAAATTTTAAATAATTTCGAGTTTGACCCAGACAAGAAATTTTTGCATTTATTAAATCTTTAATCGTTCGTATTGATTCGATCAGCATTTATTTGAAAATGAAATTGGTCGTTAAGTATTTGCATGAAAATATTTAAGTAGAGAATAAATAATTATTTGCGGATTCATAAGGAAATGAAAATGAGTTAAAAAGTAACATGAAAAATGAAACCCGAATGAAAATGGCATGTATTTATGCATGTGTGCAAGTATGAAGGTATGTGTTTGTATTTGTATTTGAGAAACTTAAAATAAATACAATGCAAAATATAGTTTTTGGGAAAAATGCGTTTTACACATAGAAACTTACTTGAAGGTATATCCATGTGATTGGCAAAGCTCTTCGAATATTCATTAGAAATATGCAATTCATTTGGATATTCTTGACTGGCATGGGACGAAGCACTATTATTCTTATAAAAAGAATAATCCAACCCGAATGCTGCAGTATTAAAAGAATTGCGGAGGGAAGTGGAGGCAGCTGCAGCAGCAGCAGCTGCAGATGACATACTCGAATTTAGGTGGTGTTCTGAGTTTTCTCGTTTAATATTATTTAATTCATAGCGCGATTCAACCATTGAAATGTGTGGTAAAAAGAAATCCTCTGTATTCATTTGTTCTATTGCACCAGAAACACTTCCACTATCGGGTCCATCAGTATTTTCACTGCTATGATCTGTAGAAGGTATAGAACGCCTGTGTTTATTACGAGAATATATTGATAAGGATTCAGAAATGTAATCAGAGTGACGTTTTAGTCCAGAACTACTACTTCCAGGAGTGGAAAGCTGTTGTTGCGATTGCTGCGATTCAGTTAATTTGCTTGCTTGATTAGTTGCAGCTGCTTTTAAAGAGTTACTGTTGTGCATCGGTGAAGTTGCTGGTGATAAAATAGGTGATTGTGATCTGTGCGGTGTATTCGGATTGCTATTGTTCTCTGTCGATTTTTCGACACCAATATTCGAATTCTCTCCACTACTTGCGGTTTCTGCTGCAGAGGTTAATGTTTTTACAACTGATCCATCATTTGTCTCACATTGTTGATTGTTACTCAGTGATTTTTCTGAACTCGTTGAAGCTCCTGAGGATGAGGAATTGGTAGCAAGACCTTTAATTTGTAATAGTTGCCCAATTTTCATGAATGCTTGTAACTCAGTATGTTTGACATTTACAACTCCTTGATACATAAATTCCAAAAGTTCGCACATAATGTTATAGGATACATCTTTCAGAATAACTGCAAAAAAAAAAAAAAAAAGAAAAACAAATTAAAGGTTTACATGAAATACACATATGTATGTACAGTACTGTAAAAAAGTTAACATACAGCACATTATATTATAATAATAAAAATGTATTCATTCAAAAAATAAGTTAAATTAGGCAGAAATTCTCAAATTAATACAAAAAAACACAAAAAGTATCACAAAGAAGTGTTCTTACAGTCAACCACCAAACTGTCTTAAACCACTGTATTAAAAGACAAATAAATCACCCTTATCGTGGTTGGCGTTTTTGTGTCGAATGGTAGTCGTTTTAAAAAACTTTTGTAATAGATTAAAGATAACTCGTATCAGTTATTATTGATCTATTACAAAAATGACGTAGTCGAAATACGCCTACACCAAATACGATAGGGGTGAATATTTTGGTTTAGCATTACACTTTGGAGAATTAGGACAACTAATAAATTGTCAATTTAATAAGCAATGAATGATAAATAAAAAAATCTATTTTAGCATTACTGATTGCTGATACTGTTGACTGACCACCGTTTATTTTATGCATAATTTATGTTTCAAATTTATTTTAATTTGAATTTAGCAATTTAACAATTTCATTATAATTGGTAAAAACAATAATATTTGATAAAGTCAGTAGCAGTAAATAATAGTTAAGTTTTTTGTCATTGTAGATATTTTAATGAAATATTTCAATGAAATTTCCGAAGTATTAAAAATAAAACCTAAATTTGTTTGGCACTAAATAAACCAAGTTTTTTGTAGTATCTGCATCAATTTTAGTTTTTTCTTGTGGAATAAAATTCTGCTTAGATCTTCTTTGCTAGATATTTTATTTTTTCAGACGATGCTATAAAAATAATTGGGTAGCATCCAAAAGATTTTAGTATATAAAACGATCAATGGTAATGTTAATAGGGACCAACAACCATCACGTCAGCTGAATACCAAAACCACTACACTTCCTCCATCATGTTCTGGGTCGTTAGACTTTACCCAAAATTTACAATAGTATCCAAAGTTTTGTGATGTTTTGTAAGCTTTATGTTTTATTGTATGTTCGCAACTTTAATAACTTTTTAATTTCAGAGAGAAAAAAAGACAGTCTACTTTTGTCTGTTAAGACAATAGGTTTGTTAATTGAATTGATCGATTTATTTGAAACAAATTGTTTTAATGATCTCACGTTTTAACCTTTTAACATTTGTAGCAATTAAACTTTAAAAAATTAGAGGAACGTTCTTTTTTTACATTTAATGACGAAGCAAAAACTACGGATATAATTTCTTCTTCAAAATCATAACCTTAATTTATTGAATCTAATGGCAAGTATTGTTTAATTTAAACCGCTGTATTTGAGAAATCGGATCGAAATTTAAATCGTCGTCGGACCGAATAGTTTTTTTTTTTGCATTTGAAACCTGTTTCAAAATTTCTAAAAAAGCGTTAAAAAAATTTATATTCTCTAATAATATCGTCCATAACACGTGTTTAAATTAAAAGAAAAATAGGACTCTGATAGCACTATGGAAAATTATAAGTTCTTCGAAAAAACCACAACTTCTACTATGAGCAGGAGATTCTCTTCTGTTGTCAAAATAAAATTTAGATAAAAATCGTCGAAAGCCTTAAAAATTGACTAAAATTGTTTTTCTGGTAGATTTTTTAGATTTTATTAAACTTTTAAATTGAGAAACATTTAAAAACAATATAAATTGTATTTTTTTTTAAATCAATATTAACACATTCAGGCATGTTCTGAATTCCACACGAAACTTTCACTTTGTATTTTTTAAAGCATTGTTTTTGTAAAAAATATTTTTTTAGCAACAATGCTTTGAAAAATATAAAGAGAAAATTTCGTGTGGAATTAAGAACATTCCTGGATTCTCATTTATTCAATTCGTCTCCTGTTTAAACTACTTAAAAATTGTTATGCTTTTTACGTTTAAGATTCTTTGAATTAATAAATTAATAGCTTAACCGAATTGAAATACATTAATTTCAATTCCCGTCCGATTAACCGATTAACACAGAAACACTATTATTAACATTGATATGTCCTGCAAAGGTTTCACTGACTGATCATTCCATAGTTTTAATCCACTAGCAGGGTTTTAGTTTTATAAAGTCATAGAGGATTTTATTTCTTAAAGAATAGTTTGGGTATCGCTGAGTGTGAATATTAGCAGTTCTAGGTTTGAAAAAAAGGACTAACTACTTTTAGTGCCATAGTCCTGATGTATATAAACGCTTTGCTTGCGAGATGCGTAATCATGAGCAAAAAAAAAAACTTTTTCGCAAAGACCTCTACTCTAGGCACTAATTAATTATCCGTTTTTAAGACTAATTCAGTGAATTTCAATTTGTAAAATTACTTCATTAGAATTTAATATGCTGGCCATATTTCATGGGTTGTTATTTATGTGATATTTTACTCACATATGAATTTAATAAATATGACAATGTGACTGAAATTAAAAAAAAAGAGGTCAGAGTTATTCCTATAAGATGATATCGCCAAGTAACAACAAGTACAAATACTAAATCAATACATACAGTTATTTACGATAAGACACAAAATACAAAATACAAAAATGAAATCTTAAAAACAATTTATTGGCAATCAAGCAGTGGCAGTTGAACAGCATCAACATCTACTTAAAAACAATATTATCTCTTGTTCTCAATCGTATAACATTTTAACACGAACTTAATAAACTGAAATGACTATCAGACGGAAGGGAATTAAAATTATCAGATAGATGAACCTACGATCACTCACTACAACGAATGAAATGACGATGATACACATCCATACATATTTTATTTTTCTTAACACACTTTGAATATAGACTTAAAAATTACTTGGATTTTAATAATAAAATGTGTCCTATCTTGTTTGTTAGTTTGTTGTTTGTTGTTTGTTTTTTTTTAGTCTTCGCTTTTCACTAATTCGTATTTGTTCGATTTCCATTAGAATCAATGATAATTTTCAGATAACGTAACTACTTGGCCAGACATACATGAATGTATGTATGTATGTATGTATGTATGTATGTATGTATGTATGTATGTATGTATGTATGTATGTGTGTAAGTACAAATGAATGTATGTCGTAAATAATAAGTATTTCAAAGTTTTCTTTATATTATTTCGTGTTATAACTACAATTTTTGATATTCTTAAAAATAAAACATTTTTTTCACAAAACCCATTATTTTATTGTATTTTTTTTCTGAAAAATAAAAATTCTTCTCTACTTTAAATACGTTGTTGTTGTACGTATTATTTTTATTTATTTGATTTATTTTCTTGGTAATTTCAAGATAAACTCTGACTAAAGTTCATTGAAATCGAGATAAATCCCCATCATAGCTCATCATCGATTATCACTGTTAGTGTCTCGAATGTTCATATTATTTTTCTGTAGAATAAATACGATTGAAGTAAATAAATATGGTACACAAAAACAAAATTAGAGCAAAAATGTGCTATAAACTTTTTTTTTTTTAAATTATTTACGAGTTAAAAAAAAACTTATAAAATATCTGTGTCTGTATGGATGATCACAAATTGATATTGAAATGTTTTTTTTTTCGAGATTTAGTTTCAAAATAATTAAATTTTAGTAAAATTATAGTGAACTCACTATAAAGGTTTTTGATTTAAAACACGCCCTTATATTTAAAATCTGACCAATTGGAATAAAGTAACGTATTTTAAAGAAATATCGCATAAAGTTTATGATAAATATTTATCGAATTGAAATAGTTTTGCCTATTAACAAAAACAATTTTTCACAATCGTTAGAATTATTATTTATAGGTACAAAATAATAAAATAACCAACCAACTGATAAAAGGAGTCGAATAGCTACTGTGAGTTTCATAATCTTTTCTATATATTTATATTTTTTAAACCCAAATAACAACTAAATTTTTACTGTTTAGAAAATAATGCCTTTTCGTATATAATAATAAAAACAACATTTTTATTAACAGGGGTTTAATTATTATTTCCATAAAAAGAATTCTATATTCGATTTTTATTTCAATTATTCAGCCTTCTTTTAAATTAAACGAGTAGAAAAGAAGAAAATATAAACTGAACCTGCTATTTCCATCGGTTCAAGACGAAACCATAAAATCGTACAAAAAAACTTTAAGGAACCAGCGTTACTTTAGCAATTTTACTTCCGACAGAAATAAAAATTATATGCGGGGATATTGCGAAAACCAGTTTTACTCCGTGAATACTCAAAACTTCGCAGACAAACTAAAATGACTTAGTGGAATTTTTCGCCATTTACAAGTCTAGAAAAATTTAGAATTTAATGGTTTATAAAAATGATAAATAAAGTGAAGCACATTTTTTCTTTTATAAATGTGTTAGTCTTCGAAATGGCCGCCTTTAAGAGCAGATCAGATAATTAAACAAATTCATTTTCAAGAGACTAAATAATAGAATTCATGTACTGCTTGATACATTTCCTATCCTGCAATCACATGATTTAGCTCTCTTGGACTTCTTTTTATTCTTCTTCTATTATTCTTTTATTTACCACAGCAGAGACATTTGCTGAAAGTTTTTTGCATTAGTCTATACTTTTCAAAAATAACACTTATTTATCATCTTCATCAACCGCGACTGCAAAGATCAATGACGTGGACTAAATATGGTTCCAGCAGAAAAGTTATTATTTTTGTCAGGCAAAAAAAAACCCCTAGCTGACATTTTCATGAATATTTAAGGTTATGAATATCTCTGGAAGTCAAGTGAATTGAACACAAGGATGGTAAAAATTAGTTGCCTTCGGGTTTGCCTTTTGCATTTTTTTAAGAATTACACATCTATACATTAATCATTAAAAATTTAATCTACAGGATGCGTGGAACACCGAAAAGCCACAGAAAAGTACGAAAAATCTTTGGAAACTCCTTCTCTTTCTCTCAACAAAATGTACGTTTTATGTTATAACATTAATTATTTATTTCATTTTTTTTTGTACCATAAAGCCCAACAGGTCTAAGATAACATAGAAAGAGTACAACCAGAAACTTCTAAGCCGTACAAAACTTGCGGCTTTAGCAGAGAATGAGCTAGTTTACTCCTAATATGTATAGGAATCTACAGATTTGTAGAGTATATTTTGTGTAAAATACTAAAAACTCTAGCATTTAGAACATCGATGTGATGACAAGCAGAAATTACTTATTTTATTATTTTATTTATTGAATAAATTATTTATTGAACAAATTTTGTGTGAGGATTTCTTTTATAAACGTTCAATAAAATAAAAGAATTTAAAAAAAATATTTTTTGTGAATTAATTGCAGTAACCCAAAAATTCGATAACCTGGATTGTTATTTGGTCTGTTTCCATTCGCCTTAATTACACGTGTAATGATTTCGTCTTGATTAATTCTTATCTGCCCCTGCATTGGATTTTATTTTATTCAAATTATATTTCTATTTGTCATAAGAAGATAATATTTAAATAAATTTACTTATCTAACTTTGCCAAACTCTTTTCTTAACAAAAAATAATTTTCATTAAAAAAGGTACTGTTTTTCAACTTAAATTGCTGCTCCTACACTTGGGAAAAATACACACAAATCCATATATGGATGTATGTATTTATAGATGTATGTGTTAACTTTAAACAAAAATAAAAGTGCGAGTTTGCATGGAATTTTATTTTATTTTGCGATTTTGCAATAAAAAGAGAATAATAAATTTTATGGAGTTTCTATCACAGGACGAACTACAGTAACAGGCGTGTTCTGAAATCCACACAAAATTTTCACTTCATATTTTTCAAAGCATTGTTGCTATAAAATTATTTTTTACAAAAACAAATTTCGTGTGGAATTCAGAACATGCCTGATAGTTTAACTGTTCGATTGAACTGGCATAACTGGAAGTCATATGGTTGACAACCATATCGAGCATACGCAGCAAATCAAGAACCTTTTTAACAGAGTTTTAAAATTATTGAAATCAATAATAAAAGAAAGAAGAGATGTAGGTTGAAAATGAGTTTAACATTTGCCCCAGCATTTAAATGAATGTTCGATCGTTAACAATATTTTAGTTATTTTGTTATAATTAATTAATTATTGCCAACTTCCTTCTTAAATGCCATAGTGGTACAGAGACCAAATAATAATAATTTAATATTTATTAATTAATTTAATTAATTAATTTTTATTAATTAATTGATTGTTAATATTTATTTATGTATTTTGTTTTTTTTATAATTTAAATGAACTTAAAGAAATAAAAATACAAAGTTTTATCGTATTTAATAGGAAATTACTCCGAATTCGTTAAAGTCATTTCTTACTTCATTTCAAAAAATTTTTCATCAAATGTACGAAATTTTAATTAAAGGAAAACAATTGAACTTTGGCTGTTGCCCGCAATACATTGTGTGAAATTTGCCATCAAATTACACAGTCAGTCGTGTACTAAAAGGGAACAATTTTGATTTTGGTACATTCCCATGTACAGTATGCGAAGAAATTTTTCAAGTTGAAGATGACATAATATGATTTAATTTAGGTAACAAATTACTCTCTCTCATGGTGACGTCATGTAATTTATTTCAGCCGAGAGCATACTGATCTTAAACTTTCCAAAAAGATTTTTTATCATTTTTATGTTTTTATATCATGCGGTTGATGTCATTTCTTTTGTTTGATAATTAGATGCTCTTAACTTTATTGAATATCTTTAGATTATTTTTGGTTTCAAATTTTGAAAACTCTTGTAGTCTTGTTTCTACCCCATAAAAAGTATACATTATGATTTCTTATGCATTATTAACCCATTAAGAGCCAACTATATTTTTATGTAAAATTAGATATAAAACTTAGTTTTTTTCTCTTATTTTCCCAAAATTTTTCTTTTTGATTAGAGTTACTTCACTTAATTAGATTTACATACATATCTATATGGTGAAGGGTATATATGATTCGACATAGCCGAATATAGCACTCTTACTTGTTATTTATAGGTAATTCTTTGTTTTGAAAATTCAGAGAGTTCTTGACTAAGGTCTCTAATTTTAGAGCACATCCGAGCTTGCTCCATCTTATATTTTGGTCCAATTCTATGCAACAATGTCCATTTTGTTTTGCATAATTATCAGGATAAAATAGTAACATGCAAAAATAAAACTTTTTTTCTTAACTACAAAAACTTAACCGTTGCTTTTGTTGCAACGTTTTTAACACAACATTTTCAATATTTGTCATTCATTTATTTAATTTAATTTTGATCAAACAAATGCTTTTAAATGTTAAGCCACTGATAGGTTGTGTAAACGATAGCGAAATGGCCATATGAATATGTTTTTCCCGCAGTAATTTATAGTGCCATTAATTTTCTAAAGACGTGAATTTTGTGATAGAATTGTTTGTTATTGGAAAATAAACATTTTGAAGGAATCCAAAAACGATTCACACTTAAAATAAAAAACTAAAGTTAAGGTGCGGTCAGACTAGTCAAATATTTGCGTAACCACTATTTTTACGAATTTTTATTCAATCTTTTCTGACCCATATTATTACGAATGATGATTTATAAAATAACAAATGTGATATTTTACCTTTTAAATTGAACAAAAAATTTTTTTTAAATTTAATGGTAACGTCTTTTTGGTAAAATATTTGACTAATTTGACCTTTAGAGGTATTTAAAGAACAACTTTTTGAAAATAATGAATTAATTTAAGTAGAACACTAGAAAATTAAAGTTGTTTTAGGATTAGAAATCTTTTCGGAGAAATTAAAAAAAGTTTTAGAGGTTTCTAGAGGATTTGAGTTTTACATTATTTTAAATATTTTTTTTCAATTTATTTATTATTTCAATTATTTGATTTCTTTATCTATATATTTACAATTTGTATAAAAAAGAAAGTTTTGCATTAAAATTTTATTCATCGTATGCCTTTAGATTTAATGAATTTATATTATGATTGTGAAGAAAAAATTAAAATGTTTCTTATTTAATCTCATTTTGTAACACACAACCACTTATTCGATTTAAACAATATTCAATTTTATTTTGGATTAACATTTGCACCCATCAAGATGCATCTGAATCAAAACAGTTTGAAGATCTGACAGAAATGTTGTTGACTTATTTTGTATACGAAAATTTTTTTTTACAATAAACCTTAAACTAGAGTTCAGAAAAATGCAAAACATGTACATAAATGTAAACAAACACAGCTCAAAGAAACATACACATAATTTTTTTACATATCAATAATGTGTGTTTCTAGATTTTGTATGTTGCGGAACACACACATGTGTTTGTGATGTTTTTTGATATTCAGTTGTTACACGAACACGCCTACATCGTTACTTCATGGTGTTAAAAAGTATCGCATATAATATCTGATCTAATTAGTATCCCCATTTGTGAAGAAACGTATCACTACAGTTATACAACTAGTGGGAAACTATTTAGCATCTCTAAAAAGGATTAAAATTAAGTATTCTGGTAGTGTTGAATAAGTGTCTGTTAGAAGTGTAAAAAGGGTTTATTTAACAGTAACGAGTATAAACCTTTTAAAAGTAACGGAGTTTTGCTTTACCAAAACAAAAAATGTAAAGTTTAAAATACTGTAAAGGTTTAAATTTAGAGCGCTAGAGATTAAGAAAATTCTTACCTTACAAATATTTTGTGTTTAAATAAATAATTAAGTAATTTGTTAACATAAATTTACTTACAGCTTCATATACCTTTTTATATTTTTTTTATCAATTATTTTTTTGCAATATTTTTTTAAATATTTTTCACATGCATTTAACATAACCGAGCACTGCGCACAAGTCAATTTAAATGACATTAGTATTTTTGTCTATCTGTTACATTAATTAATTCACTCTTAGCAGAGTCGAAGTTGTGACCTATAAGAGATCAATATTCGATGCTTATGCAAGTTGTTTTTGTAAAATTTTTAGCAATCTATTTATTATCATCTGGTAGTTGAGAAAAAGTTACTTTTAATATAACAAATTCAAGGTGAAATATTTTTGTATTAATACAACGGCTCTTTTTGTTCAAATAACTACTGGTAGTGACGAAATAGTGATTGTTAGAAGATCTTAATTCCACAATAATGTGTTTTGTTTTTGTAAAATTGAGGTTTTAATCTAAAAAAGTAACGAAGAAGTGACTTCTATCTAAAAATACTCTGCCAAATGCTTGCAGGGATTAATCGTGTGTTCGATACACCGAACGAGTATTTTGCACATGTACTTATGTTTTTTAATTACACGACACATGTTCTTTCTTGTTGAACACGTGTTCGTGTAACAACCAAATATTAAAAACAAGGCAACTATTTACATGTGACATGTGTTCGGTGATCTACAAAATTTAAAAACACACATAAAACATGTGTATGCTGCTTTCGGACAGTAGAATTTTTGTATGATGTGTGTATTTTCTGAACTCTGCTCAAAACTAATATAAGGAAAAAAAGTTCGAATTACAAGTACTACGAGTAGTTTTTTTATAAAACACGAATTATGTAAAGCCTGACTACTACTGACTTAGTGAATTTGACTTTGCTGTTTAATTTTTGCTCAAGAAATGTTTCGTGAGAATATTGTTTGTTTTTGTTTGTTAATGGGATATGATTACACCGTATCAGGAGAGTAGATTGTCTTATACTTTTTGAACATTTACTTCTTTGACTTTGTAATTTATTTCCGATGTTTTAAATTATATCCAATATAACACAGTGTGATTTTTGAAGTTTTGAAAATTTTAATTATTGCCAATTAAGGGAATATTACAATTTTACCATGAATGGTATTTTTTTAGAAGCTTTACAGGCGTGTACAAACCTCAGATATTACGATAACATAAAATGTTTTTATATGTATCTAAATTGTATTTAAATAATATTTATTTTATACGAGGGGTGGTTTTAATAATAAATAAATAAAAAAAACATTTGATCTTTGCATACTTTAACGAGCAGAAATAATTTAAATATCTTTAATTTTGTTGTAGCACTCATAAATCTATTTACAGATTACAAAGCAAAAAACTATAAATTTAATGTTAGAAAGCGATTGGAAAGATAAAACTTAGCAAGAAAGAACATTTTTTACTTTTATGTTTTACTGTTAATAGTATTGTATTTTTCATTTTATATTATTATTTATAAGCTTTATTAATATTCTTTATCTTTAAATAATAATAAAAACACAAAAATTGGTAATGCTAGTAGCACCAACAAACAAACACCTTTGCTACTACACTTGAAAGATAAAAAACAAAAAATTTTATTGCATTTCGATCAGATAAAGTAGTTGAGTTTCAGTAAATATCATATGATATCCATTCCATAGTCCAGAGTAAAACAAAAAAAAAACAACTCAATTTATACACAAGTATCTATGTTTAGTTTTCTTTTCTAATATTTTCGTTACACTTAACACTTTTAATTTGTTTATACATAAGACATAAGTTATCACAAAAGAATACGTACGAGTTGAAATAAAAATTATTTTAAAAATTTGGTCAAAAAATACACAGATGAATTCAAAACCAAAATTTTGTTAAAATTTTTGAATCGATTACAAATAAGAGTTTTGCAACTTATTTTATTGGACCATTTTAATTTTTAAAATTTTGTATTCAAAAACAACAAAACATTTTAATAGCTACTAAACACTTTAAGCAATTAAATGCTTTTACCTGACAACACCTATTATTCGATAAAAGGAACCCCTTCTTTTTAAGTAAAAATATGTATTCTGGTGACTGAAAAATACAAAAACAAGAAATGTAATTAAAAAATTTAAATAAAATATGAAAAGTATTCGAATAACGAACTGTTTATGTTTTATATACTTAAGTGTTCAAATAACTTTGTTTTAATTCATTTTTATATGATGGAATAAATCCAGTTCAGCCTTGTAGCTCCATATGAAATAAAAATTTGTCCGTTCAGACAAAGTTGTTTTATGGAGAAAATGTGTTGCGATAAATCCTGCAAAAAAACTCATATTTTCAGAGTTACGGATAAAATATGCAGCACTTAAAATATTCTTTGGTGAAATGGGCCAATATCGGTATCATAGGAGCTCTATGTGTGTGAAGATAAATTTCGAAATTTATTTCTCAGACACAAACCAAATGCGTTAACATAGCTATGTTAACAGGTTAACATAGCGCTGTAAAGCATATAAATCCTGGGGGTTATATATTCAAATTGGACCTGTGGCCACATTTTTGGATCAAATGAAACCGAACCAAAAGCAAAGAGCTGCCTGGGTTACTGCTTTTCAGCGAACAATGTAAAACAGCCTATATTTTATGAAATTATTAAGGTTTTCACATGTAAAGTTTTTTCTTTTTTTTAAACAAGGAATGTAAGTTCCAGGAGCACTGTAGAAGATGGGCGGATAGAAATTGATAGATTTTATAGAAATTATGCCCTTTTATGATTCCTAGTACTTCATAACTATAGAAAATGGAATTTTTATAGAAATTTCTGAAATTTTTTAAAATTTCAAATTTGAAATTTCTTTAGAGGATGAACTCCAGGAAAACGGTACAAGATGGGCGAATAAAAATTGATTGATTTTATAGAAATTATGCCCTTTTATGATTCCTAGTACTTCATAACTATAGAAAATGGAATTTTGATAGAAATTTCATAATTGTTTAAAATTTCAAATTTGAAATTTCTCCTACCGTTTTCCTGGAGTTCATCCTCTAAAGAAATTTCAAATTTGAAATTTTAAAAAATTTCAGAAATTTCTATCAAAATTCCATTTTCTATAGTTATGAAGTACTAGGAATCGTAAAAGGGCATAATTTCTATAAAATCAATCAATTTTTATCCGCCCATCTCCTACCGTTTTCCTGGAGTTCATCCTCTAAAGAAATTTCAAATTTGAAATTTTAAAAAATTTCAGAAATTTCTATCAAAATTCCATTTTCTATAGTTATGAAGTACTAGGAATCATAAAAGGGCATAATTTCTATAAAATCAATCAATTTTTATCCGCCCATCTCCTACCGTTTTCCTGGAGTTCATCCTCTAAAGAAATTTCAAATTTGAAATTTTAAAAAATTTCAGAAATTTCTATCAAAATTCCATTTTCTATAGTTATGAAGTACTAGGAATCGTAAAAGGGCATAATTTCTATAAAATCAATCAATTTTTATCCGCCCATCTCCTACCGTTTTCCTGGAGTTCATCCTCTAAAGAAATTTCAAATTTGAAATTTTAAAAAATTTCAGAAATTTCTATCAAAATTCCATTTTCTATAGTTATGAAGTACTAGGAATCGTAAAAGGGCATAATTTCTATAAAATCAATCAATTTTTATCCGCCCATCTCCTACCGTTTTCCTGGAGTTCATCCTCTAAAGAAATTTCAAATTTGAAATTTTAAAAAATTTCAGAAATTTCTATCAAAATTCCATTTTCTATAGTTATGAAGTACTAGGAATCATAAAAGGGCATAATTTCTATAAAATCAATCAATTTTTATCCGCCCATCTCCTACCGTTTTCCTGGAGTTCATCCTCTAAAGAAATTTCAAATTTGAAATTTTAAAAAATTTCAGAAATTTCTATCAAAATTCCATTTTCTATAGTTATGAAGTACTAGGAATCGTAAAAGGGCATAATTTCTATAAAATCAATCAATTTTTATCCGCCCATCTCCTACCGTTTTCCTGGAGTTCATCCTCTAAAGAAATTTCAAACTTGAAATTTTAAAAAATTTCAGAAATTTCTATCAAAATTCCATTTTCTATAGTTATGAAATACTAGGAATCATAAAAGGGCATAATTTCTATAAAGTCAATCAATTTTTATCCGCCCATCTCCTACCGTTTTCCTATAGTTCATCCTCTAAAGAAATTTCAAATTTGAAATTTTAAAAAATTTCAGAAATTTCTATCAAAATTCCATTTTCTATAGTTATGAAGTAACAGGAATCATAAAAGGGCATAATTTCTATAAAATCAATCAATTTTTATCCGCCCATCTCCTACCGTTTTCCTGGAGTTCATCCTCTAAAGAAATTTCAAATTTGAAATTTTAAAAAATTTCAGAAATTTCTATCAAAATTCCATTTTCTATAATTATGAAGCACTAGGAATCATAAAAGGGCATAATTTCTATAAAATCAATCAATTTTTATCCGCCCATCTCCTACCGTTTTCCTGGAGTTCATCCTCTAAAGAAATTTCAAATTTGAAATTTTAAAAAATTTCAGAAATTTCTATCAAAATTCCATTTTCTACAATTATGAAGTACTAGGAATCATAAAAGGGCATAATTTCTATAAAATCAATCAATTTTTATCCGCCCATCTCCTACCGTTTTCCTGGAGTTCATCCTCTAAAGAAATTTCAAATTTGAAATTTTAAAAAATTTCAGAAATTTCTATCAAAATTCCATTTTCTATAGTTATGAAGTACTAGGAATCATAAAAGGGCATAATTTCTATAAAATCAATCAATTTTTATCCGCCCATCTCCTACCGTTTTCCTGGAGTTCATCCTCTAAAGAAATTTCAAATTTGAAATTTTAAAAAATTTCAGAAATTTCTATCAAAATTCCATTTTCTATAGTTATGAAATACTAGGAATCATAAAAGGGCATAATTTCTATAAAGTCAATCAATTTTTATCCGCCCATCTCCTACCGTTTTCCTATAGTTCATCCTCTAAAGAAATTTCAAATTTGAAATTTTAAAAAATTTCAGAAATTTCAATAAAAATTCCATTTTCTATAGTTATGAAGTACTAGGAATCATAAAAGGGCATAATTTCTATAAAATCAATCAATTTTTATCCGCCCATCTCCTACCGTTTTCGTGGAGTTCATCCTCTAAAGAAATTTCAAATTTGAAATTTTAAAAAATTTCAGAAATTTCTATCAAAATTCCATTTTCTATAGTTATGAAGTACTAGGAATCGTAAAAGGGCATAATTTCTATAAAATCAATCAATTTTTATCCGCCCATCTCCTACCGTTTTCCTGGAGTTCATCCTCTAAAGAAATTTCAAATTTGAAATTTTAAAAAATTTCAGAAATTTCTATCAAAATTCCATTTTCTATAGTTATGAAGTACTAGGAATCATAAAAGGGCATAATTTCTATAAAATCAATCAATTTTTATTCGCCCATCTTGTACCGTTTTCCTGGAGTTCATCCTCTAAAGAAATTTCAAATTTGAAATTTTAAAAAATTTCAGAAATTTCTATCAAAATTCCATTTTCTATAGTTATGAAGTACTAGGAATCGTAAAAGGGCATAATTTCTATAAAATCAATCAATTTTTATCCGCCCATCTCCTACCGTTTTCCTGGAGTTCATCCTCTAAAGAAATTTCAAATTTGAAATTTTAAAAAATTTCAGAAATTTCTATCAAAATTCCATTTTCTATAGTTATGAAGTACTAGGAATCATAAAAGGGCATAATTTCTATAAAATCAATCAATTTTTATCCGCCCATCTCCTACCGTTTTCGTGGAGTTCATCCTCTAAAGAAATTTCAAATTTGAAATTTTAAAAAATTTCAGAAATTTCTATCAAAATTCCATTTTCTATAGTTATGAAGTACTAGGAATCGTAAAAGGGCATAATTTCTATAAAATCAATCAATTTTTATCCGCCCATCTCCTACCGTTTTCCTGGAGTTCATCCTCTAAAGAAATTTCAAATTTGAAATTTTAAAAAATTTCAGAAATTTCTATCAAAATTCCATTTTCTATAGTTATGAAGTACTAGGAATCATAAAAGGGCATAATTTCTATAAAATCAATCAATTTTTATTCGCCCATCTTGTACCGTTTTCCTGGAGTTCATCCTCTAAAGAAATTTCAAATTTGAAATTTTAAAAAATTTCAGAAATTTCTATAAAAATTCCATTTTCTATAGTTATGAAGTACTAGGAATCATAAAAGGGCATAATTTCTATAAAATCAATCAATTTTTATCCGCCCATCTCCTACCGTTTTCCTGGAGTTCATCCTCTAAAGAAATTTCAAATTTGAAATTTTAAAAAATTTCAGAAATTTCTATAAAAATTCCATTTTCTATAGTTATGAAGTACTAGGAATCATAAAAGGGCATAATTTCTATAAAATCAATAAATTTTTATCCGCCCATCTCCTACCGTTTTCCTGGAGTTCATCCTCTAAAGAAATTTCAAATTTGAAATTTTAAAAAATTTCAGAAATTTCTATCAAAATTCCATTTTCTATAGTTATGAAGTACTAGGAATCATAAAAGGGCATAATTTCTATAAAATTAATCAATTTTTATCCGCCCATCTCCTACCGTTTTCCTGGAATTCATCCTCTAAAGAAATTTCAAATTTGAAATTTTAAAAAATTTCAGAAATTTCTATCAAAATTCCATTTTCTATAGTTATGAAGTACTAGGAATCATAAAAGGGCATAATTTCTATAAAATCAATAAATTTTTATCCGCCCATCTCCTACCGTTTTCCTGGAGTTCATCCTCTAAAGAAATTTCAAATTTGAAATTTTAAAAAATTTCAGAAATTTCTATCAAAATTCCATTTTCTATAGTTATGAAGTACTAGGAATCATAAAAGGGCATAATTTCTATAAAATTAATCAATTTTTATCCGCCCATCTCCTACCGTTTTCCTGGAATTCATCCTCTAAAGAAATTTCAAATTTGAAATTTTAAAAAATTTCAGAAATTTCTATCAAAATTCCATTTTCTATAGTTATGAAGTACTAGGAATCATAAAATGGCATAATTTCTATAAAATTAATCAATTTTTATCCGCCCATCTCCTACCGTTTTCCTGGAATTCATCCTCTAAAGAAATTTCAAATTTGAAATTTTAAAAAATTTCAGAAATTTCTATCAAAATTCCATTTTCTATAGTTATGAAGTACTAGGAATCATAAAAGGGCATAATTTCTATAAAATCAATCAATTTTTATTCGCCCATCTTGTACCGTTTTCCTGGAGTTCATCCTCTAAAGAAATTTCAAATTTGAAATTTTAAAAAATTTCAGAAATTTCTATAAAAATTCCATTTTCTATAGTTATGAAGTACTAGGAATCATAAAAGGGCATAATTTCTATAAAATCTATCAATTTCTATCCGCCCATCTTCTACAGTGCTCCTGGAACTTACATTCCTTGTTTAAAAAAAAGAAAAAACTTTACATGTGAAAACCTTAATAATTTCATAAAATATAGGCTGTTTTACATTGTTCGCTGAAAAGCAGTAACCCAGGCAGCTCTTTGCTTTTGGTTCGGTTTCATTTGATCCAAAAATGTGGCCACAGGTCCAATTTGAATATATAACCCCCAGGATTTATATGCTTTACAGCGCTATGTTAACCTGTTAACATAGCTATGTTAACGCATTTGGTTTGTGTCTGAGAAATAAATTTCGAAATTTATCTTCACACACATAGGAGCTCTTTAACTATTAAAGTAAAAACAGGTGAACTGTTTGGTTGTGCTACGCAATGCGCTTGATAGGAATTTTAATAAGTTCTTCTATGATACCCAAAGATATCACAATATATATTTATGAAAAATTTAAATATGGGTTGCCGCCGGTGTTTCATTTAATATTTTTCCCTTAGAATTACTTCTTTAACCGAAAACAGCCTCTTATTATATAAACAAAATATCTAAATAATAAAATTTATTTAAAGAAGGGTAAATCTAACAACACAACTTTTGATTTTAAAAATTGTTTTTTAAAGGTTTTTTAGACTGTTATTCGTTAATGAATATAATTTTATTGATATTTCCCTATTTTAGGTTTATTAACCTGTTTTATATTTTTATGAATATTGCCGTAAACTAAGTAGGTTTTGATTAAAATAAAAAAAAAATGATCATTTTAGGAATAAATAAATTACGAATCGAATTTTTTCACTTAATAGAAAAATTTACTTAGAGCTATTCCAGGCTCATCTTCAGTAGAAAACTAAATAAATTAATGAAATTAAAACTAAATTTATTTGAAAAGGGAAATAAGTTAAAGTAAAATCCAATGTTAGATTATTTTTAATTTCCAATCTATTTTAAATCTTATGAGGAACCAGTGCGATAAATAATATGAAAAGTTTCTGGGCAGGTTTGGATTTTGCGTAAACTTGGTAGATGTGTTCTTTAGGTCCCAAAGAAGAAAATCTGCGATGGTCTAATCAATAATTAAATTATTTTCTTTAACTGATATTTACTAGGGTGTCAGACGATCAAGTTTTCATTCAAATTTTAAAATTTCTTTCATTTTTTAACCAATACACTCACACTTTAAAAACTTGCTAAGAATTTGCTTTCAAGTTTTCGTTCAATTGAATCTTTCAAATTACATTCAAGAGAACAGCTGATTCAAGTTTTTCCCTCCAAATTTGCATTACAAATTATGCTGTCAGTGTTTTCTTGACATCTTGCTGAAAAACTTGCTTTGAAATTGCGTGCAGCCTACGTCACAGCTTTTAATTTTTGTGAATTTTGACAAGCAGTAAGTGTAAGTTTCATGAAAGAGAATTGAACAAAAACTTGACCGTACGACTGCACTGTTACGCAATTTGATGTCATGGCAAATATAAAAAAAAGATTTTCGTGACATTCAAGTCACTATCTTACCTATGCTATCACGTCTAATCAGCTGATTGTTCTCATATATGAAGTGCACTTATTATATTAGAACCACAAATTAAAACGTGTCGGAAAGTGAGACTGGTCATAAAATAATCATGTTATAAAATTTAAAAAATTTGCTTATTTCAGGCCTAAATTTGGCACATGGGGCTGAAAATAAATAATTGAAATTTTTTTTCGTATTTAGTTCCTTAACCGCTGCTTCAAAGAACTGCAATTTTTATCACTCCCCGCGCAAATACCGACCACCAAAGAGATTTCGCCTAACCAAATTAATATTTATTGGTGATGGGTTTTGCTCATATTCCCACTATTTTCTCATAAAGTTGTTTAAATAGATGATGTTACCAATGTACAAAATGTAAATGCTAAATAAATGCTAATGACGGTGTCTAATTTTTCCTATTTTTTCCTTTTTTTTTTTTTTTTTGGAAAATGTCAAAGCACATTTTCCTTCTTGAAATTAGCTAAAAATACAACAACTGACTTAATAATGAGAAAAAGATTATCTACATCAAAATAGCTGCAATTTGTTAAAATCGAAAATACTTAGTCGTTTTTTAGAATTCGATATAACGATATTTTAGCTAAACGTGGTTGCAATTGCAGCAAAGTATCTGCAATATATTCTTAAATTTTCTTTACTTTCTATCAGATCATAAATAAGCATGCCAGAACGTAAAATGTTTAAAATTCGATTTTTCTTTGTGAGTCTTTTTCTTGAAAGTTGATAAATTCCTGATATGTTATGGAATTATAAAGCAGAAGTTGAGAAAAACTCAAGAGTTGATATTAAAAGAAGTTGTGGGTTTAAAATAAAAAATTAATTTAGTTAAATTAAACAAAGACGTTATTTTAAATAATCATGAATGTCAGTCATTATTCTTCTACCTTATTATCGATAAAAATATAATTACAATTTAATTTTAGTTTTAGATACAATTTGATTCCTTTCAACATAAACTGAAAATTACAATAACTTTTACAAACAAAATTTGTTTAAAAAATTTGTATAAAAAATTATATCGATGTTTAGAAAAATTTATAATGTTGAAAATGTCAACTGTACATCGACAGCTTATCGTTGGAAATAGCAGGCAAGCAATTGAAAACAGTATCAGAAGCACTCTTACAAGTCTCTCAATGTAAATATGATCACTGTTTCCAAAGAATATAATAAGTGGAGCTAATACTTGCTATTTGGAAATAGAATGCGTATAAACGTAGTTTGTATAAATAATTTTGTAAATTATACTGATTGTATTTTCTGTAGGGGTGCTTGCTTAATAATAGTTCGCGTTTCATTTAAATACTTTCAAATATTTTTTTTAATTCACTGTTCAAAATATATGTATAATGATAAATTAGCACTTGTTTTATATTTCATTAACTTAACTGAATAATTTCAAGAATAAAAATAAGAATAAATACACACTTTAGAAATATGTTTATTCGTTGTGAAACCTTTGTTGCAGCTGCAGAGGTGGAAACACTTTTTATCTCTAGAAAAATGTGCCATAGCCAACTTCACCAGTAAATTTTTGATAAAACAAATTTGTAGGCAAGAGTTGTAGTAAAGCAAGCGGGGTAAGCACATTGGCTTGGCTTGAATTTTGTATTTTCTATTCTGAATTTTTGCTTTCTGGACGTATTTTGGGCATCTCAGACGACATGAAAAGTTTCGGCGATGAAAAAATAATTTTGTTGTAGATAAGTCTAATTATCTTTTAAAATTGCATTCGTATCCACACAATACAATTTTGCTTTTCCAATTTTGGCATCGATTGCTTAAATTTTGTTTTTGCTTAAAACGACAATTCACAAAACAAAAGAGAATTGTATTCAAATAAAACAGTGTACTCGTTTCTATTTGGCCTTTCTTTCCCACCTACAAACTCAAAAACTGCGCAACAATAGTTGCAAGGTGTGAACGTGAACTAGCAAGATGGACAACTTGAAATTCAAATTTTTACACTCCTTTAATCAACTTTACTTCTAGGTATTTCTTTGTGAATGAACTTAATATATTTTGTACTATTTTCAGGAGGATTTTTGCGGATTATAAAGTGGTTTCTGCAAAAATGAAATAAACAATTTTTTTATTGGTGGATTCGACTACATAGAAAATAATCTGGCAACCTTGCTTTTGAGTGAGAGTAAAAAAACTATTTGTTCTGAAAGGTTTGTTTTACTGAATGTTGGACTTTCTCTATTGTAAAAATAAAGTTTTTGCTCAAATTATAATTTTTATAAAAAAAAAATTAAATTGTAAAAATATTCCTCAAATCCAATTTACTTTGGAACACACTTCAAATAAGCTTTGTTATATTCTTTTATGTGTATCCCTTAAAAAGACTCAAATAAGTTCCAAAAGCGAATGATTTAAAACAAAAACATTGTGGCAACTTTAATTTAGATTTAGCACCGTTTCTGCAGGGAAATGATTATTTTATATTATGAATTTGTTTTTATCCTCTAAACTATATTTGAATATATAAATATGCAGTTATCGCAATATTCATTACAAGTATAAATTTTTGATTTCTCGTGTGTAAATTAGTTTCTATCTTTTTTTCATATTCTAATTCAATAACTTATTCACTAAAATATTCGATTGCTTAAATAAATAATAATGAGAAATGGGAAATTATATTATTAATGTAAGAAATTTTTATTTTTGTTTGCAGGTAATTATCGCTGCAGTTTTTGTTTTATATTAATAATATTAATATGTGGTCGGTCTAGTTTTTTGTGTATGTTTTAATACAAGAAGAAGCATGTGTTGACCGTGTCATCTCCAAGTAACAACTTTGTGTCTATGCTTCATTCTTTTTTTTTTTGTTTTTTTTTTGTTTTTGTTATTGTCTTGTCCCCTGTCCCTTTCAAGATAATTTTAATGTTATTACTGAATACGACCTTATTATTGCAATTAAATTCATTAAATCTAAATTTCCCTTGGAAATCAGGACGAATAGTGCCGAATGCCAAAAATAACGATTACGATCTTAACAACTTAGAAACAATTAGTATTTTACCGGCTTAGTCTAAAATTGTGGAGAATATTATGAAATTGAAAATTTTATCACATTGTAAACATTTTTTCTTCTTCATCCTAATCAATATGCTTATCGTCGTAATCATAATACTACTTCTTTACTAATTTCACTGACTGACTCAGTAAGGCGGCTTTGTGTATTATTTAATAAAAATAAATATATAAATGAGCATCAAAGCTCCATTATGATATCTCTAGATCAAACCAAAGCATTTGACCGCGTTAATCATAATATTCTTATTAGGAAACTTCAGGAAAAGTTTAACTTTTCAAAATCTTTAAAATAATGATAATTAGTATTAGGTAATAATAATAAATAATACTTTTTCTTGAAAGTTATTAAATTACACTATAAATACATGTATTATTGGCCTTGGAGCCTTTCTATGTATTGCAAATAAATAAATAAATAAATATTACATACAACTTGACATGCAGATAGGTATAAGCCGACGCCAAAAAAAAAAAAAAAATGTGAAAATACCAAATATAATTTTATGCTATTTCTGAGCCTGGATTCCTTGGTTGGTTGTAGAAAATTAACTTATAAATATTGATTTCCTAAATATTATTCTCATGTGAGCTTTATAAAATAAATTTCGTTGTTGCTCTCATACCTATGCAGTAGATGGTAATGTAATTCCTTGTAAAACCGTTATTTCAGATATCATTTCATTATACATTTTTGTGACGAAGTGTGTTGTGTGAAAAGTATTGGAATCACTAAAAACTCAATTCTGAAAAAAATATATTTACGGCCGTTCTACATGAAACACTCGATTTATGTTTGTTCACACCTAATTATGAATACATGTAAATAATGTGACCATAATAAAATTGGTTATAATAATTTATTAATTTTAAGAAATAAAGAATTGTATAATTTATTACATTAAAAACCAACAATTAAATTGTACTTACTTATGGGGTGTTTACATGGATTTGTAATAAAAATCTCTTGGAAATATGGACTGCAAATTGCCAAAACAATTTTGTGAGCCTGTAGTAATTTTCCATCGCAGGCCAAAGTTACGTCTACTAAATCTCCGCGGTCATAAAGACTTTGAAATCCACTTGCAATATTGTCCTGGAAGTTTTTCCAGCATAATTTAAACTCGTCGTCCATGATGACAAATTATAAAAATATTATTTTTAATATCCTTATTTATTTTACAATGTTTGAATATATTTTAACTTTATTGATATTTTTTGTTTTGTTTATTACCAATTTTTTAGTTTTGACATTTGAGGAACATTAATTCAAAAGTACGAATAGTATCTTATAGCTGGGTAAATTGCGTAGATAACACAAAGCAGAAAGAAAACAATCAGAAAAACGAGGTATAACAGCAGAAGATTTTGTAAGTATAACGGTAATTAAATTTTATTAGTATCTGGATATTTTTATTAATGATTTTTTAGTTATAGACAAGAAACAAAATCTTCATTACTAAGTATAGCTTTCTGCTCAACAACAACACAATTTTTTAACACCAGAGAGTATTTTAAAATATTATCTTAACGTCCATTAAAGGTCTGTTTTTAATGACAACAATTCTTTATCTTTATATGTTAATATTTATACACTTTATTCTTTTCTGTTCTAACCACATCCACCGACTGTCAATATAATACTTTAAATGCTAGAAAATCAACAATAAAGCATACATAAAAAAACAATAAAATAGAGTTGCTAAGTTTTTCACATAAGACATTATGCAGCGTTGTATTGAACTTTTTGAAAGCCTTAAAATTAATGAAAAATAGTACGTTTTGAGTTGTTTCATGAAGTATGAACAAGTCTACATCAAGCAAAACATTGAAAAAAAAATTATTTGCTGATTTATTTATTTATAGTCACAATATAAATAGCCTTGCGTGGAATTGAGATGCTACTCCTATATCTATGGCCTTCAAATTTTGTGCACAGAACTTTATCTCAAGACTGTATAAATGAGATAAAGTTTAACATTGCCCAACCTTAAACGAAGTAAATAATGACTGGCGTTTAATTCAAAATTTACTTAGCATCTTAAAACTTTGTGTATTAATCAATATCCAATACTGCACAGTGAGATAATTATTATACCCTTAACCACAACTAATTTTGACATTCCGTTTGTAATTTCTACAATATCTATTTCCGACCCCATAAAGAATATATCTTCTGGCTTCTGTCCGTCCGTGTTAGTATTGAAATCAAGTTTTCCGAGGCACTAGATCAATATGAAAGAATTTAAATATGCCAATCGATCAGACATAGTGTCAGAAAAGGCGCTATTGAAAATCAACAAGATTGGACCATGTCCTTCGACTCAGCGGGAAAAACACCATGCCTACCTCCTATTTTTTTCACATCATTTGGAGCAATGAAGTAACTCCATTAAAAAAACCAAATGCATGGGTTGATAGAGACTAAAAAAATAAAAAGAAAACATCAAGTGAAAAAGTTGTCGCTCGTCCATATTTTCCGAGTTACGGGCCTTTGAAATTTTCAAAATTTTTTAGAATATTTATATAGATATCATTTTAAAGCTTTTGAAGAGATATTTATGGAAATACTAAATTTTTTTAGTAGAAGCCGATGGCATTTTTATATAAATTTATGTTTATGTACTGCTTAATTTTTTTCCTATTTTTTAATTCTTTTCACCCCAATATTTGCTTTTTTGATTAAAGGTTTTAAGATTCGGCAACTATATAAGATTCGGCAACTATGCTAATAACCACAAGCTTACCAAAAAGTAACGATACTCCATTTACCACGAATCAAAAAGCTGCAAACAAGTTAATACAATCTTAAAATGAAAATGCTGATAATAATATACTAACATTTGCAATAGTAAGGCTGACTGACCCTATACTTTAAAGATCTTTTGGGTTCAGGGTAACATATATTTCGATAGATATTTGTGTTCTTTGTTTCTCAGTATTGTTTATTCTGTAGGGGCACTTACTCTTAGCTAGAGCCTTTACAATTGTTATTAGTACTATTCACACAGCAAACTATTTTTCTAACTCTTAATGAATTTCCTATAATAGAAAATGTTAACTTTTTACGTATTAAACATTTCGGCTGGGAAACAACAAATGTAAAAGAATGTTATGTATATATTTTTTTTTTTAATTTATTCTTATACATATTTTTTAAGTCTCAATTTATTGTGAGACATGTAAACTAAGGATTTTGATTTTTAGTATTCTTTGTTTTAATTTAATTATTATCTTAGTCTTAATTCCGTTATAATATTGTTATTTTGGCCTAGTTGGGCTTTATATGACGAAAGAATTAAATACAAAATTAATCGCTTTAGACTTCCATATATTCATTCTATTAGCTTTTATTTTATGTTCAGCCCCTTACACTATTTTGATAACTAAAAATGTAAATCACATTTCACATTCTCAATAAGCTTCGTACGTTTCTACAAAATGTATGTCGTGGAAAAAGACATTAGGGTGATAATATATTATTAGGGCATTACTTGTATTAAATAGCAAGGACCAACCCTGAAACTGCATTAATATTCAAGTTGTAAATTTTTTTAATGTTAGAGAAGATTGGCATCACTGTTTGACAATCAGCAGTTGTTTTATGTTTTTAAACACAAACAAGCTAACATTACTGGAGAGTTGACATCCGGGAGTTTCTTAAAATTAAATTAAAAATGTCTGGTATGTACTAACTTTCAACAGTGGCGAAGTTTGAGTTATTTTAAGGCAGTTACATAATTGTTAATTTCAGACGTTAATCCTTTTGCGCAGTTCCTTAAAACGTTTTACAAGGACGATATTGAGTATAAGTATTATGATTTGGGATCAATAAGTTTAAAATATGGTAAGTCTCAAATGTGTTTTATCTAATTAACCTAGATTGAATAGTTTTAAACTTATTAAAGTTAAACAAATTCTTTCGCATGTTTATAAATATGCAGGTACATAAGTATGTAAATATGCAAAAGTATTTCTAGCTGAACTTTAAACCCAATGAATTTTTTTTTTTAAGCAGGCAAATACATTTGTATTTAAGTATGTATATTGATGATATGCACACTTGGATAATGTAGAGAAAAAAAAAACATTTAATGAAGCTCGAATATATTAAATCTGCATTAATTGTCAAATAGTTAAAATTTTAAAGCAAACAATTTGGACATCCGTAAATATAAAAGATAATCATCTGTAGGCCGCATGAGCTAGTGCATTCATCTGTTATCTTTCGATTCGTCTTAAGTAGATACGTATGTATGTATATTCTGCAATTTAAATGCAAAATTGAACGTATTGACCTTTCAAACTTGTATAGGGGAAAGAGAAACATAATTTGTTAAATATATTTTTTGCTAATAGCTTTGAGTTAGTATTCGTTTAAATAACAACAACGGCTTGAAAGTACTAAAATATCATCTCCCACATTTAAAATTGAAATTTATTTATTAAGGAATATGATAGATCTGGTTTATTGAGTCAAAAACAAACTGAACTCTTAAAATGCGCTGACAAAGTTGATTCTAATAAACACATACATTAACATACATTAAAATATATAAATTAAAATGTATTCATATTCAAAAAATATAAATAAAAAATATTTTTTGATATAATTATTTATATGCTAAAGCAGTAAAAGTCAATAAAAACAATTATTCCCGAAATCTTAGGCAAACGTTCGTGGCTAATTTTCTTTCTCTCCTCTATGTTGCAACTAATTTACAACTTAGTTTGGAACTTTAAAAAAATTGTACAATACTTTTTGAATATTTTTTTTTCTCAACTAGGATTTGAACCGATAAATGAATTAGAATTTTACTTTTTCGGCTTAAGGTTAATTTTTTAGTTAATTTCCGCATATATTTGTAAATAATTTTTCTTTCTAAAATTTTTCAGAAATTAATTAAAAAAGAACCTAAGCCGAAAAAATAAAATTTTAATTCACTTTTTGAATATTTTTTTCTCTTTGTTTATACATTAGTTATCTTTCTTTTATATTTTAAAATAAAATATTTACTGCTATATTTAAAAATACGTTAAAATACTTATAATCAATTGTTTTTTATTACTTTAAGAATGAAATAAAATTTTCATTATTTAGTTGTTATTATAAGTTTTGAGCAGAAACGAATCATATTTGGCCTTAAAGACTTGGTTTTAACTTGTTAATAAATAAATAAATAGAGTTATTAGGTGTCTGTATTCACTCAGATTATTAGCATATGCTTCATGCTTCATTGTTACAGCATTTTTAAAACTTTCTTTTAACGAATTTATAAAGTTATGAAATTTATTACAATTTTTCATGCCATTTAAAATTTAAGCGCCTAATTTTTTAGTTTAAATTAAGTAGATCTAATAGAAATAAACATTTGATATTACCAACGTTGACTTGAATATTTGAACGACCTTTTTATGTTAGAGTATTTCGTGCATACAATAATTTGCCTAACTCTTTCAAGTCAATTAATGTTTCACCTGATTCTTATAAGGTAAGATAACTTAAAGGGCCTTTACTTTGTTATTATTTTTTAATGACCTACTTTATCTTGATATGTTGTTAAAAAATTAAAAATGTTCTCTGTTTAATTGCTTAGAGTGATTTGATTTAGAATTTCTTGTGCGGCTTAATTGTCTTTTCTATCTTTACGTTTTAACTTACATACATATATTTACATTATATATACATGTATATATATATATATATATATATATATATATATATATATATATATATATATATATATATATATATATATATATATATATATATATATATATATATATATATATAAATATAAAGGTCAAATAAATATTAATATTTAGTTTGTAATGTAAAAAAATCCTCTTCTATTGGCACTTAAACATTGGCTTAAATCTAGGTTCCAGAGGCAGCCTAAAAATACAAAAAGTTTTCTACGGGGTGTTAAATGCAGTTTTAAGCAAAAAATATAAAATGAAATATTTGGGGCTGACCTTCAGTTTCGGAGTTATGGATCTCTAAAATTTGCATGTTTAATATCGCATATATCGAGTACGAGTATTTTATGGCGGAATGAATGCTCAACACCAATGACAGCTATGCGAAAATTACGATTAGTAGATACATTCTTTATGACGCATACCTTTTCATTATATTCTATGAAAAACATATACATCGCAGCTGTTTATATTTTACGCCTGACTTTTAACATTCCATTTAAAATTCAATCAACTGACTTCGCTTTCAGTTTTTCGTGTTAAAAGATTAATTAAATATACTGAGGAAATTGTTGCTTTCGCCCAATACACAGCGCTAAAGCATCATCGAACTATATATATCTAACGCTTCCATAATTGTATGATTGATGTTTTCAGCAACACCACACAGTGGTTTGGAAACAATTTATTTTGAAAAAAATTCGGTATCTCATGAACCAATTAAAAAGACATCGGTGAAAATAAAGTAAATACTTCTTAAAATTATGAAGAAGCCATCATTTCTAAACAAACAAATTCATCTAAGGCAGCAATGATTTTTGAAATGGAATCCTTAAATGTAAATAACAAATAAATGTCTATACATATTTTTAATAAAACTGAACCCGGGTAATTTTTTACATGAAATATTTTTAGAAAATTTTAATAAAGGAATAGATAGTAATCGATATCGAATACAAAAGCCAATTTTTGAAATTTTTGTCTGTTTGCCTGTACTAAACCAGTTGTCAGCAAATTTTATTTTTGTAGATGGAATATTTTTAGCACTGCTTACAGCTTTCCACAATTAATATTTAAAAACACATTTTTCTAAATCTGGATTTTCAATGATAAAGTAGTTCAACAAAAGAATGCTGAAATTTAGGGTCAACGACACAAAAAACCGTATAAAAAATAAATGCTTTGTAAAAATGTTCATAAAATAAAACGAGAACTTTGAAGTTTCTTAGAACTAAATTTAAAAAAATGACCAATGGGAATCGTATTAATACTTTATAATAGAGATCTGTTAATGTACATACGAAATTAATAATGATTTTTTTTAAGTATGAATATATTGTATGTTCTTATTCCGAGTTCACATACGTCAATTTTTCTTGCAGCAGTTCTGAATTTTGTAGGTGAGAAAACGTGAAACAAAATGATTCTGCACTCCTTTCTCTGCTACAAGAACCAAAAATGCTGCCAGAAAAATTGACGTGTGTGAACTCGGTTTTGAATATTTATATTTGCTTTGAAGTCTGCAAAAAAAAAAACCCAAAACAGTTAAATGTTTAAAGTGTTTTCTAAGTTTAAATAAGACACAATTGGTTTTTTCTTATAACTAATTGAAGATTTTATTCGTTTAACAAGGTGAGCGTACATTTGGTCAATATTGCTATTGAGTCATTAAAGGTTTTGGATTACATGTAAATGTATATATGTATGTGCATGTGCTTAAATACATACATTAGTTAAACAAATATTTATTTTTAAAAAATAAATTGCATTCATTGCATTCTTGTTTTTATTTTTTATTCAGATCAATTACCTTTTTCCATAAGAGTTCTATTGGAATCAGCCGTCCGTAATTGCGACAACTTCCATGTGCTGGAAAAAGATGTTCAAAACATATTGGGATGGACTCCAGATTTAAAGCAAGGACAAAATGATGTTGAAGTATCATTTAAACCAGCTCGTGTTATTTTACAGGTTCTTTTTTATATTTAATTCTCTAATCGCAGGATTTTCTTTATTTTTTTGATTTGTTAGGATTTTACAGGTGTGCCGGCAGTTGTTGATTTTGCCGCTATGCGTGATGCCGTATTAGAACTCAAAGGAAATCCTGAGAAAATCAATCCAATCTGTCCAGCAGATCTGGTTATTGATCATTCCGTTCAGGTTGATTTTTCTCGGACATCCGATGCTTTGTCTAAGAACCAAAACTTGGAGTTTGAACGAAACAAAGAACGTTTTACATTTTTAAAGGCAAGTTACTAATGTAAACTGCTTAATTGAGAGTTTAATAATTTTATTTGGCAGTGGGGTGCTCATGCATTTAATAACATGTTGATTGTGCCACCAGGTTCGGGTATTGTCCACCAAGTAAATCTTGAATATTTGGCTCGTGTTGTTTTCGAGGCTGACACTAACGATGGCGGAAAAATTTTATATCCCGACAGTGTTGTTGGAACTGATTCCCATACAACAATGATAAACGGTTTGGGGGTACTTGGTTGGGGTGTTGGAGGTCTGTTAAAAACATTTTCAATAAATTTGACTTCCAAAAAGTATTTTTTAAATATTTTTCTTTTTCTTTCAAATAGGAATTGAAGCGGAAGCAGTTATGTTGGGACAATCAATTTCCATGCTTTTACCTGAAGTAATTGGATATAAATTGACTGGAAAATTAGGTCCTCTTGTAACATCCACAGACTTAGTCTTGACCATAACAAAACATTTGCGCCAATTGGGAGTAGTTGGAAAGTTTGTTGAGTTCTATGGCCCTGGTGTAGCTGAGCTGAGCATTGCTGATCGTGCAACTATTAGCAACATGTGTCCTGAATATGGAGCAACAGTTGGTTATTTTCCAATCGATGAAAATACTTTGAACTATATGAAACAAACAAGTAGAAACTGTTTTTAAATTTTTAAAATTGAAAAAATTATTGCTTACGCTGTCCCTTTTTTTCTTTAGATCGTCCTGCAAAGAAAATTGAAATTATTAGACAATACCTGCAAGCCACTCGCCAGTTGCGTGTTTACAACGATGAATCTCAAGATCCCACATACACACAGACAGTTACTTTAGATTTATCATCTGTTGTAACTTCGGTGTCCGGCCCTAAGCGTCCACATGATCGTGTATCTGTTTCAAACATGAAGCAGGATTTCCAATCCTGTTTGCTTAATACCGTAAGTTAATAAAAAAAATCTACAAAGCGGTGTCTTTATTTCCCTTTTATGAGATAAACAAAGCCCAGTGATGCCTTTTATTGGAACTCAAATCTTTACACCACTGAACTTAGTGTATCCCATTAATTGAAATTTCAAAAAAAAAAAAATAAATAAAAACACTAGCAGTCGTCAGGATATATTTTCAAATAATTGTGGCTTACAAAAGAGCTATCTAAAAGAAACAGCAACTGTGATGTGCCAAATATTTTCATTAAAATCACGGCTACTATTTCCTTAGATAACTCGATATAATAAATTGAAAAATTATTTTTTATTTTTTTCACTATTCACATAACTATCAGTTTTAATATGAAATTGTGTACTACTCACGGCGAAGTTAATAATTGAACTAAGTTGACAACTAAACATTCGAAATATGCACTTTGAAGCCTTCTTATAAACTTTGCGTTCAATGCCACCAATTTACTAATAAGTCTGCTCATATTTCTTGTTACCAATTTCGTTTTCGACAACAACAAAAAAATGAATTTGAAAAATAGCAATACTCAGGTTTTGCTAACACCTGCAATATTTTTCGATTCAACTAACCAAGCAAAAAAAAACCAAAGAATAAAAAAAAAACATATTAAGTCAAAAGTAATTTGCAAAACCAATTTTACACTTTCAAGAAAAGTCTTTAAATTATAATTCAAATTAAAAATATATACTTATGTATTTAATTTATTTATTTATATTTGTATATCGTAATACAAAGCCATGTTGTCCAAGAAAATTGTCTTAAAAAATCATCAACTTGTAAGTTAAATAATTATTCATCATTCAAAAGGAATATTTATGCCCGGTCACAACTCTTTTTCAGTAACAAGAATTTAACAATGCCTCTAGTTACGACGACCCGAAAAATGGACAATGAGCTTAAGACGAAAAACATTATTGCTGTGGGGTAAAAGTACGTAATTCATATGAAATATCGAGTTTACACGCGTCAATTTTTCCTGCAGCAATTCAGAATTTTGTGACAGAGAAAGAAGTGCAGAATCATTTTATTTCTCGTTTTCTCACTTACAATATTCTGAATTGCTGTGTGAACTCGGTAAAAGATATTTCAAGCATTGAGCAACCCGTACAACAAAAGATCTCTCAAATAAGCTTTCAATTTTTGATATCAGTATTTGTTTATTTCTGACTGAGCGCGAAAAAATAAATTTATTACTTTATCACTTGGAAAATGCTTTTAAATTGCACCCTAAGAATAATTTAACAAAACCAGAGATATGTTCATGCCTCCGAATATTTTAAACAGCTCGAACTATCGAGTTAACAATTCGTTGTAGGATTTTAAAACCTAAAGCAATTGAAACTGAAAAAAATGTCCAAACCATATAAAATTTGAGGCATCAACATAGCGTGAACTATTTTACAGTTTACTCTTCAGGGAAAATAAATATTAATGGAATATATTCTGTGCAAAGTACGCGTAATCTTACCTTGTATTGATTTAAAATACGATTCAAGAGACAACTCGGGAATTACCAATATACGTACACATATACATATATTGAAGTTCGATAAAGGAAGTAGCCTTTAATTTAGAACGATTTATTAAGAAAGATTTCCTATGTGACCAATCAGCAATGTTATCAAGGCATTAATTTATGTTTGAGTGTTATATATGCACAGGGTCATGATTAGTGCTGCACAAGAACCGAATATCATCAGCATCAAAAAAGGCTTACGCATGCTATATTTGAATTTGTTTTATTTTATTTTATCCCTTCACGTGTGAGCTTAAAACATTAATATTTTTATTCAGCTACATATTTAACCATGCAAAGTTATTTTCATCAAATTTTTAAAATATAATTTTAGTTGTCACGTGTAAACGTATATTAAACTGTAAAATATTAAAAAAATCGCATAATTGCTTTTTAAGAGAAATCAATGTCATAAATTGGGATTAAATAAAAAAAAATGAAAGCAAAGTAATTAAAAAATTAATGTTAACTTCCGCAATTAATTTCTGATTATTTTCAAACTGACCTACTAAATTGTACGTTCATACATTTATACACACACATACATATGTACATACATGCAAGTGTATGTATGTAAGTTATAAAAGTGTCAATCACCTTTAGTTTTTTTTGCCTACTTTAACAAGAAATAAACGAGTTCACATTTTAATTTTATTTCAGGTTGGCTTCAAGGGTTTCGCAATTGCAAACGATGCTCTTCAATCTTCTGGAGAATTTCAGTGGGATGATGGAAAAAGTTACACCATTAGACATGGCTCAGTAGTTATAGCTGCTATTACAAGCTGCACTAACACCTCAAATCCATCGGTAATGTTGGGAGCAGGTCTTTTGGCTAAAAGGGCTGTCGAAAAAGGTTTGAGCATTATGCCCTACATTAAGACTTCTCTGTCACCTGGCTCTGGCGTTGTAACATATTATCTAAAGGAATCTGGCGTAATTCCTTATTTAGAACAGTTGGGCTTTAATATTGTTGGCTATGGTTGTATGACTTGTATTGGCAACTCGGGTCCATTAGATGACAATGTTGTTAATACAATTGAAAAGAATGGTCTTGTTTGCTGCGGTGTCTTATCGGGAAATAGAAACTTTGAAGGACGTATTCACCCCAATACGCGTGCCAATTATTTAGCGAGTCCTTTATTGGTTATAGCTTATGCAATTGCCGGTCGTGTTGATATTGACTTTGAAACGGAACCATTAGGCATTGACAGCAAGGGACAAGAAGTATTTTTGCGCGACATTTGGCCAACTCGTGCAGAAATTCAACAAGTCGAAAACAAGCACGTTATTCCCGCTATGTTTCAAGAAGTATACAGTAAGTTGATCACATTCAGTACTGATTGAAATTTTCTTTTAAAATTTTATTGATATTTTATTCAATATCGAACGCTGTATGGCGGTAAATGCCATTGGAGAATAAGTTATTGAAGATAGATATTTTAACAAAATGTTCATATCTAGAGTTGGGGTTTTTTATTATTAGAAGAAATGTTAAAACGGCTATAAAACTAAATAGTTTAATTACCAACAACAAAGAATGCATGTAATTATTTGGAAAACAACAACACGTACTTTGTTATTCAGACAAACTGCTACTGTTTTTGTTATTTATAAGTTTAACAATTACAAGGAAATTCAGTTGGTTTTTTACTATTAAAGTTTTTATTTTTTATTTACTTTTTTAGAGCTTTTAAAACTATTTTAGCAGAGCGATAAATTCTTACAGAATTAATCTGTTCATGTGCTTTTGTAAATTTAAGATTTTGTTCTTATTACAACAATATCAATTGGTTTATGTGTTTTTAGTTGAGGGACATACGTTTTTAATTATTTTTGGATATTTTCGAAAAGAAATTGGTTGAATGAAAGCAATTTTGAAAAATATATTTTTTCACTTAATTTTTTAAGGGTAACTTAAATAATTAGAAAGAAAAACAATTCTTATTAAAAAGGATTTCAAGTAAAAACTAATATAAATGAAAATTTAATTTTTATTGGATCATAACATCGTGCACTTTTTAATGTAGACCTGATATCATCCACTTTATGTTACAGTAAACAATTTTATTTTTTAGGCAAGATAGAGTTGGGTTCAGAAGATTGGCAAACTCTGGAGGTTTCTGGTGGCAAATTATATCCCTGGAGCAAGGAATCGACTTACATCAAACATCCGCCATTCTTTGAGGGAATGACTCTTGAATTGAAGAACATGGAAAGTATTAAAAATGCTAGATGCCTGTTATTTTTGGGTGACTCAGTTACTACAGATCACATATCGCCAGCTGGTTCTATTGCCCGCAACTCTCCAGCTGCTCGCTATTTATCAGATCGCGGACTAACACCTAAGGATTTCAATTCATATGGTTCGCGTCGAGGTAACGATGCCATTATGGCTCGCGGTACATTCGCCAACATTCGTCTGGTCAACAAATTAATCAAGAAAACTGGACCACGAACTGTACATTTTCCAAGCCTGGAGGAAATGGATATTTTCGACTGTGCTGAAAGGTGAAATAATTTAAAGTTCTATTTTATTCTGCAATATTTTTAAAACTGATATCAATGTTTTTTTTTTTTTTTCATTTTAGATATCGTGAGGAAGGAATACCTCTAGTTTTATTGGTGGGGAAAGATTATGGCAGTGGTTCTAGTCGTGACTGGGCTGCAAAGGGTCCGTTCCTATTAGGCATTAAAGCTGTTATTGCAGAGAGCTACGAACGCATTCATCGTTCGAATTTAGTGGGAATGGGCATAATACCCTTACAATTTTTGCCTGGCCAGAATGCTGAAACACTCAATTTGAATGGATGCGAACAGTATAACATAAATATTCCTGAACAAGGGCTTAAGCCCGGTCAAAGAATTCAAGTAGAGGTATGTTTCATTATTGTTATCGTTGCATAAATACAGTTAACAGGTTTTTCTTAACTTCAGGCCAATGGCAATATTTTTGAAACAATTTTACGTTTTGATACTGAAGTTGACATTACCTACTTCAGGAACGGTGGTATTTTAAATTATATGATTCGCAAAATGCTGAACTAAATCAAAAATATTCTTTAACATTAAAAAAAAACAAAAATTATGCATTTTTTATAATAAAAAGTAAACAAACGGTGATATGGTGATATGATTATTGTTTTTTTTTTATAACTTTTTTAAAAAAGAAATCTTCATCATTAATTTATTTATTAAAAATTATATTATTACTAATAATGTAATGCAAACGTGGTCATGCAATGTGCAACTACTATAGAACAAGAAATTTAAACCTGACGGCGGCTATCAAGCTTTTAAAACAAAAAGAAAGAGCTCCAGCTGTTAGCGTAGTAAAGTAAAAATACAACAACAGTTTGTAGCAGATGCGGATAAGTTAGATAAAACTGGACTGGCTAGGCTTGAAGAAGGTTAAGAGTTGGAGTTTCTGCCAGGGCAACAGCGAAAGTGGACATCGAGTAAATTGTGTCTTGCTGGAGAAACACGTTAGTGTAGCATTGATGGCTGTCTTTTAATAGCGCAGGAACAAGTATAGCCAGAGTCGAAGAATAAAAAATGGGGAATTTAAAACGTATCACGGCAGCATAAAACAAAAAAAAATCCGTGCTGATATTAAAAAAACTCGTACTTCTGTCAAAAGGGAAAAACGTAACAAAATGTAAGTGTGTTTTAAATAGTTTATTGTTAATCTTTTAGTTAACATTTGATCTCAAATCGCAATTTTATTAAATTCAATAATTTAATTTTCGTTAATTTAATTTTTTTATTTCGTATTCTATATTTTTATATGCTCCACAATAAGTGGAAAAAGGGTGTACCGAACTAAGTTTATCATTCCGTTTGTAATTTCCACATTATCTGTTTTCAAACCCATAAAGTGTCAGATGCCGTTAGAATTTAAGTCAGATTGCCGTGGTGGTACTTGCTGACCAAAATAAAATCAAAAATCTCAAAGAATTCTTTTTCTAATATTTAACTTTGAAAAGCTAAAAAGTTCAGCCCGTTAAATAGAAAACATGTGAATAAAAACAGTTTAACCACTTAATCACACAGTGAAATTTAAATGTATCTGTATTTTATTTATGAACTATTTTTGTGTCATTTATTTAAATTCTTTATTTAGTCCTAATTGATAATGAATTATTGTGATTTTTTTTAAAATAAATTTGGTTGAAACAACTGATGTTTTAATTTAATGAAATTCAGAATTTTTTTATGCCAACAGAAATGTATTTTAGTGAATTTCAAAGTAATAGCCATGTCATGTATAACTGTACTTTATTGTGAGAGTTAACGTTAATAAAAAAATCAAATTTGGAACCCCGTAATTTCGCCCTTTTTTCTCTTTTAGCGATTTTTCATTTGGCATTTTATATTTTTGAGATTTTCGAAAATTTCAAATGTGTGCCTCACGGTGTTAATTGATAGAATGCCCCTTAAATTTAAAATTTTTTAGTATGTATTATTTGAAGTATAAGTGTCCAAGATACATCTTATTTTTAATATTTTAATTGGTAAAAATACGTTAACTTCAAGTTCCATTTTGTATAAACTACAGTGTTATTTGGTGTAATTTGTATAATAAGACTGTCATGTATTTGTTGTTGTATCGGTAAAAGTTTTTGCTTTTTTTGCACTTATTCTCCAAAATGCATTTTTAATAATAATAAAAGTTCATGAAAAACGAAATTATAAAAAAACAAAAATTAATTGAAAAACATACACATGGAATTTTTACTGGTTTTAAGATTCACTTAAATGCCAAGCTGTTCTGTTAATGTAAGAACCCATGCTTGCCAATGACGAACTTATGTTTAAATCATGCGTTTTCCCCTTAATTACGCCGGGTCATTTTAAGAAAAACTCATGAATTACCTACTTCTAATTCATGTCTTCTTTTTTTTTTTGTCTGGGCTTATATTCAATGAATACCCAGCATAAAATAAGTCATTAATTTAAAAGTACTTGCCATATAATGACTTACTTTTGTGATTGCCAAATTTTGTTACTCGCTTACAAAAAACATTACATTAGTTCGCAAGTAAAGGAAGTAGTTCTTTAAGTCAAAAAGATATACCTTAAAATGCGTACTAATGATTATTATTATTTCCTGTAATAGTCAATGTAATCAATTCGCAGTAATTGATTGTAAAAGTGTTACGTCTTGTTAAAATCATTTGGTTGGTAATCCAGTTGGGAAGTCCTTCCACATTCGATTACCTTTTTGAAATTTTTTACTGGGTATTGTGTATCGTACATGTAGGTTTTTCCATACACATACGCGAACTTCAAATATATCGTACATGTACTTTTTTCCTGTAAGAGATTCTGTCATTGTTTGAACTCTTATCTACTTCACCAGTTGTGTTGATTCTCAAAGTTAAGGTAGCAAATAATTTGAAGAGATTTAGCATTGTAAGGAATATATAAATGAGGATCACAATGAAATCAGACCAAATATTGATGAACTTTAAGGAGCTCATTTTGATTTTAAATCATAATCGTCTTGGCTGGCTTGTAATATGTAAGATAAAATGAAACGCTTTAGGATATGATAATATCCCTTTTAAATTTATAAAAATAATAGGAGAACTCTTCGTAGGAAACTGCTGTTGCAAACCTTGCAAATGTAGCATAAATGCTATGGAACAACAAAATATATAGAACTAAAATTTGCTACATCGTTGCACATTTACAACACTAAAAATTATTGCATAATCCAAGAGCAAATTTTTGCAACTGTTTTCAAGCTGCTGATTTTGTTTCTCATTTTTCCGTTTGCCTAGGCATTTGGGCAGGTATTTAAATTGTTTTTTTTTTATTAAAAGTGTTTCTGATTTATATAATCTAACTTTTAAATAATTTTAAAATTTTTCTAAAAATCAGTTGTCACAATAAATTTGCTATACGTTAAAGGAAAAGGAAATCACGCTTCGTAGCTAAAAACGTAAAAACGTTGACTTGCAGTTATGCTACGAAGAGTGAGTTCCGCTTATATTTCCTCACATACGGAATGTACTTTTACATATCTTTAACACAATTATTTTGTGTAGAGCAGCTCCCAATAAGTTTTCTTTAAATCTATTTTTGTAGAACAGTAGTAACGAAGAATATAAATCTTTGGTTTAATATTCGTGTTCTCCTTTCCTCTCCGCTGTTGAAAATTAGTGATATTAGGACTAAAGACATTAAAACAGTTATGCATAGGAGGTTGGTCGCTGTAAAGAAAGCATTACGCTAATTAAAACAATTTATTTATTGTTAAAGTCAAATAGAACTTTTTGAAAAACTTTAATTTGTACTTTTTATTATTATTTTTATACTTTTATTAACTTTTCATACGTTTAAACATTTTTCTAATCGAACATAGAAATAAATTTTTTACTTTTAGTTATATAATGACTTAAGATAAAAAAACACACGTAACAAACATTTGCAGATCAATTTGTTTAACAATTGTCTATATTAAATGTTTTTAGTTTTAGGCATAATCTTTTTAATGAGAATGTAATAGAGCGTAGAAAAAGAAAGCATTTTTATAAGTTTAAAAATAATAAAACTTAACAATAATTAACAAAAACTAATAAGAAAAGAAAAACAACAACAACAAAACACTGCAAATAGTGTTTTATTGTTTTATTATAATAAATAGTTATTTTCTTCAAGTCTTAAACCATAAACTTAGCTAAAAAATAAAATTTTGTTTGTACAGAATTGAAATCAAAATGTCACTTTAAATACAAAACAATAAACTAATAAAAAACAAAACAGGAAAAAAGTTAATAATTTTTTTTTTAGTTTTTATCAATAATAATGCATTAAAAAATATTTTTAAAATTCACTTAAACGCAGATTACATTTTTTAGAAATTTTTAGAAATCATACTTTTTTCCTTGATTGACATTTTTTTTAAACAAAATTTTGCATTTTATGTGACGATGGTAAGTTAGTTAATGAATAGTAAAAATCACACTTATATTTACAAATTCATGAGGAAGGAGTTCACCTATGTATGTGTACATTCTCTTAAGTCTAAATGATACAAATATTTAATATTTTTAAGAATTATTTGGTGAAGTCTTGCTTCATATTTCCATTATATAATTGATTATGTACATAAGAATATATTGACATTTAAGCTTCTATAAGAGTTGTTGTTTAATTTAACTCAGGTATCGTTTTTAAGTTGAGTTCTAAGAAGCTTAATTTCTTGTTTATGATGTAAATGCGTAGTGTATTTCAGGACTTTCAGTAGAATTTGTGCATTGTTTCAATTTGTGGGTTGTTTCAATAAAATTACCTTTCATTTACCAGCGTATTTGATTCTTATATTGTTCATCCACTGCTATTCGTTTAATAGTTTCATAACCTAAAATTATACTAAACGAGAAGGCAGCTGATTGTACCAAACGCGCCGACAATCCTTTAAAGAAGCAATTAAGTTTCTCTTCTCGCCATAACTCCTTAAAAGCAAATTTCATACTTTCAAGTCGATGCACCTGGAATAAAAATGCAACAAAACATAAAAATAATTTAAAATCCATTATAAAACAAAATTATTAACATTTTAAAATCAACTGACTAATTTTAACGATAAGAATACTAATTGTACTCATACTACATTCACAACAATTAGTTTGATACTGGAAATCGATCTACTGTGATGTAAAGAAAAAACTATGAAGAAATAAAAACAAAACTGTATTCGTTGCCAAACCAACGCTTTGGGCGTTAAGATCGGTTTACATGGTCACAGAAGTCTTACGACATGTCAAATTTTTGTTCAGAATATTACCAGTGGGATCGTCTAAACCAAATATGTAATGAATCTGCACAAATTGAAAGCATTTACGGATGAAAATTTTACAGTCTTATGGCTCTCTATGTTTTTTGAAAATTTTTAAAAGACAATTACGAAACTTAGATCAGGGATGCATTTTTCTGCAAACCGCCTAAAAACCTGTGTATACCCATTGTAAAAACACAAAAAAATCTGTCTGTAAGATTTTACTCTCATTTTTAAAATACGGATGGAATTTCATATTATTTTCTCTTGGATTTTACGTACGTAAAGTCGTACAGTCTAAACCGCCCTTTATGAATATTCTTATTTCTTAAACAAAATAAAGCAGCCAGATGCTAAGAATACGGATGAAGGATGTAGCAATCCAGAAAATGGCGCAGATACAATATTTACAATGAAATACAATTTATAATTTTTTTCTGATTGACACAAAATTTATGCTTAAATTTAATACATGTGTTAAGTTTATGTTGGACCAGGTGCACCAGAATTTGATTTCTTCTTTTGAAGATATTTAGAATTAGTTAGCAAACGGCAACGCCGTTTATGTACAAAATTGTTGCAAATACGTTAGAAGATAGATAACTGTGTAGGTATAAGTTTCGGTCACTCATTTCTTGCTGGGTAAACAATGATAAAAAGTTTTAAATCGGAAAATATGTATATAAGAGTTGTATAAGATTACGACGAAGTTGACGCATTTGTTGACGTGATAACAAAAAGTATGAATTCATTCTAAGTTCTATTTTCAATCTTAAATTCTATGTAAAAAAAAGACATGAAAAGCGAAACCAAATATTATTTCTAACAGTATTAAATGAAATAAATTCCCTCATCTGTAAAACACAAATGGATTGTAGAGAAATTCACACAAAAATATACTATAGCCACATCAATGTATGAAAGTGCAACATCTTTATAAATTTATTGTCTTTGATTACATTCTGCACACCACCTTAAGCTTTTTCTGCACACATTTATTAATTAGCAATGGAAACTAAAGAGCATCAAAGTAATTCCTTAAAAAATAAAAATTCGACTTACACCATTTAGACATGCAATTTTCTTAAATTCTTTTTTAAAAACATCAACAAATACATATCAAAATGTGACATCCAGCATGCCAAAAAACTAAGCTTTTTGTTTTTTCACCTAGCATCGTCTGTGTACCATATACTAATACTACTATAATGCTGGATGAGTATTTTGATCGGTTATAGATCGCTTTCAACATTTATGAATTCTATATATAAAAATATATAAAACAGAAATATGTTTGCTAACGAGATTGGTGTAAAAGTTACATTATTTTCAGTGTATAAAATCATTCTTGACACACTGTTTAATAAAATTAAAAAAGAAAAAAAATCGCTAGCTATTTATTCTTGTATGACGATGTGCAATATAGAAACAAAATCTGTTGTAAAAACTTACCTGAAGTCTCGCTCTAACAATGTCCAAAGGATTGGTTAGTATTGTGGTTGTAAAACCACCGAGACTTCCGGCGACACATTGTATCAGTAAATGAGAAACCCAAGGCGGACAAATTCTACACAGTTCATCTGGTAAAGAAAAAAATTGTTTTGAATACGAAAATACAATTAAAAATTCATAGCAAGAAAAGCGTATGTATACCTTGGTAAAGATGGTAAAAAGCCCACCACATTGCTGAATTTGGAACATATGCCATTAAACTGGCAGTGTAGCCGCGATAAAAACCACGAAAACCATCTCTTCGCAGAATTTCTCTTGCAATATCAAGTGAGATATTAAAACGGCTTCGATCTGGTCCTGTTTGTATGCCAAGAGGGTTTATATCACCTTTGGCGCCAGCATGACGTGTCATGCCTAAGACCATTGCATGTTGTGATATTACGTCAAAAGGTACTATAATTGTCTGACCTACAAGCGACGCACTTCCTCCTCCGACGAGAGCCTTAACTCTATGACCACAACCCATATCATTAAGTAGATGTCGTACCCCTTCATATGTACTTATATAAAAAACACCTGAAACAATTTGCACCGATGATATCCAAAAGCCTCTATATAAACCAGGAATTCCCTCGGAGCTATAAATCTTGTACGCACAATCAAACATTCCTTTGTACACATCACTCTTGTGCTGCACTTGCAATTGAGTTTTTATTACTGTTAGGGGAAATAAACAGCAACGCACTGAAAAGGAGCTTAACATTGATAGCGGAAAAAATTTACTTTTATCCATCATGTCCCATTCAATTGTTCGAATATATGGAGCATCCAAGGTGTTACTGGAACCGCTCGTTACACCAGATGCTACAGATATAGCAGTGCGATTCATTTTGCTTTACAGTCGCGACTCAGCGTTCTTAACTTACAATCACACACAGTGACAGCTAAACTTAGAAAGGTCATGAGTTCATATGATTTTATATAAGTAAATTTCTTTTGACGAAATCTAAAAAACAAAAATAAAGATGCAAATTTATTTTGAGTTGAAAGCAAATATTACAAATGTTGTTGCTCGGACTTTGCCCTTCGTTTTTTATATTTTACAGCCTTTGTTCTAACTTTATATTTATGTATGTAGGTACTACCGTACATATACATATCCTTTCTGTACCGATTTGCTTTTTATTGCGATTTTTTACAGATTACAGAGATAACAGTGTTAGCTTCTTATATAATTTCTCACTTAGGCATTTTTAGTGTAGCTTATTCGGATATGTGTATGCAGCATATGCATGTAAATATGTTTGTATGGATATTGTACAAATATTTTAATTTCCAACTTTAATCAATCATTATCTTGTTACTTTGTTCAACGTTACTTTGAATCCCTATAGTCATCCGGATAAGATATCTTGAGAATTGACGTATTTATTTCTCTAAATTAATAAATTCATATGTTTACTTGTGCACTTACACTTGTTTTTTATATAAAATATATATGTATGGGATATTTCACAAATCCGTTATTAAATATTGAAATTTTTAATATTTTATTCAACAATATAAAAAGTATTACTTTATGATAAAAAGTATGTATTTCTTAGTGAGGAAAAATAGTAGAATCGCAAATTTTTGACAACTGTCAGCAGCGATGGTTGTTATTTACAGATGTTTCCGTAATACATATTTAGCGATTTTTCAATTTATTTTAGTAGGAAAACAGTAGGTAAAACTAATTTCGAAAAGTGTATAGTGTTGTAAAGATTTTTACATAGCTGTTAAATTGGTATTAAAATACTTTTTAAAAGGAATGATAATAAAAATTTTATAATTAAAATCTTTTTTATGTTAATCTACTTTAATTGTTCTTGGTTTCTTCAAACATAAACATTTAATGATATATTCTCATTGCGTTTGTATTTACTAATATTTCTTATATAATATTTTAATAACATTTCACTATATTCTCACGAAATATTTGCTGCCGTATTAAAAAAAATAATATAGATTTTAAATGTATTTTAGTACAAATTTGAAATTACATATATTATTGATAATCATTGGTAATCATTGAAAATGGCGTGGCGATATCATGTACCAGGTACTGGCAGTGGCAAATTCAAAAATTTTTTCCGTTGCGGGAAATAAATTAATTCGTCAGTGCCACCACCTGGTTTATGAATTCGCCATTCATGGTTATTGAAGAACTCTATGAACAGTAGCGAAATTGCCATATGAATATGCTTTCCCCGCAATAATACAATTCATTTTGTAGTTCTTTAATATTCAATCAACCTTATTCTGTTTGGCGTCGTCAACATCGTCGTCAATTTTAAGACAACATCAATTTAACACAACATCAGTATTAATTTGGTATTCCCTAACAGCTTAATGATGACGTTGACTGTTTATCGATAATATAAATAAGTAAAACACTAATCTAATATTTGTGCGTTTAAGTTTTCTATAAAAAAAATTTAATAAAATAAAAATAAATAAAACCTTTTAAAAACAATTAAAATAATATTCTAAGGGCCATTATTGAAACTTGCCGTTAGTTAAAGGTATGATTTTTTCTTAATAATAATAAAATTAATAAAACTATCAATTTTTATTATTATTTAATGGATAAAAAAATAATAAGTGAAGTTTTTGATATGCAAATCAACTTATCTGTCCGACAAGTTGTAATTATGGCGCTAAGGGTCACTATTCCTTAAAATCAGTAGAAACTGTGCACCTGTGATATTTTCTAGCTTTTTCTAACTCTTCCATTAATTTTTTAAATTTACAGGGGTTTATGTTATTTTGTATATTTCCTATTTTGCTTTTTTAAATATCGTTATTTTATTAACATTTTATGAAATAATTATTATTGTATCCTTTACAACAGGTGGAGAGGGGTATAATTAAGTTTGTCATTCCGATTGTAATTTTTACAATATCAATTTCCGACTCTGACAAAAAACAAAAACAATAATCAAAGTGATTTCAAATCACGTAAAAGGTGTTCTGCCTACAAATTATACTGAAATCACGTGATTTAAAAACGGTTAACGAAATGACTGCCGGTTTAAAATCACTTGCTTATTTTCGCTAATTTATTCGTTTAGAATATAATAATATTAATTATATTTATTTTATTTTTTCTATTTATTTTTGTAAAAAAAATAGTTTTTATACAGACAAAAACGAATTTATTTATAAATTCTTGAAGACACTGTTTGTTTTATAAAAAAAAATTTCGGCGAGTGTTTTCGATGTGATGACGTAAACCTAACGCAAAATTTAATCATTTCCGTTAAACAAATTAATAAAAGTTAATAGTTAAGTTAAATTTGCAAAAAAATAATAATAATACGTGCAAAATGTAAGCAAATTTTATAATTAAAAAGAGTGGCAATTTCCTAAATTTTTTCATTTTTTCCTACTTTACAACGTGATTTTCAGAACAGCTTCAAATCGTTGGCGTGATTTTAAAACCGTTCGTGATTTAAAATCACGTGATTTTCAGAACAGACTTGAAAAACTATGAACAAATAAAACATGAACATCGCTAGGTTTTCTTCGCACAGAAAAACATGAACAACTCTTTGTTCCATTTTCTGCCGACGTTTTGTTCATGTGCGAACAATTCAACTGCTCGTCAAGACGTAGTGTTATAAATTGACTTTTTTGCAAGGCGAATTGATACCATAATTGCAGGAAATAATAATAATCGTTAGTAAGTATTTGAAGGTATTCATTTTTAACTTTAAGAACTATGTAGATCAATTACTACTTTGTAGGCGAGTAACAAGATTTGGCAATCGCAAAAGTAAGTCATTGTCATTATATGGCAAATACTTTTTAAGGTAATTTCTAATTTTTATCCAGATTAAAAACTTAAAATAATCCTTCTCCGTAGATTTCCTATAGACTGGATACATTTAAGTTTTAAACATAAAATTATTAATTCGTTTGTAAAGAACTTCGCGCTGTCATTTAATGAACTGTAAGATATGTATTTAAGCAATCACTAAGATTCTTTTGGAAATGAAGAATCTATGCTGAAGATTGGTTAAAAACCAGTTTAAGGTTTTTTGAAATAAACTTTTCACTAACAATGTCTTTTTACAAGTTTCTTATATTTAATTAAGTAGTTTGTATTTGTGTTGATCTTTTAAGGAAATTCTCTTACTATTTTATCATATATATTTTAAGCTGATATTAAAGATTTCATAATAATAATAACAAAAAAAACTATAAACAAGAAACATCAGTTTGTTTATGTGTTCAAATATATTTTTATAAAAATGTGATAAATAAAATAAAGTTTTGCTGCATAGCCGTCCTTTGTTCGCTTGCCAGGATTTTCTTTTCAATGGTATAAACAACACCGGTTTCGTTTACTTAAGATTTCAGGCATAGACTGTCAATAATTGTTGGCTTTCATTATTAATTTAATTTTGCGACTGGCAAGCCAACAAACAAATTTTATCTATTAAGAACGTGGCTGTTATTTATAAGATTGATTTTATTAATTAATTTATTGTGAATTAAGATTATTTTTTAAATACTTAAGTAGTTATGAAAATATCAGGAAATTATTTATTAAATTTATATGAAATGAAATAAAATAAAGTAATAAAATAAGAAAAATAAATTAAGTTCAGCTTTTAAAATTGACACAAACTTTTGTGAAACACTATATGGAATTTTAGTGTTTTCACGTCACAGGTAACCGCCTGAAAATCAGAATCACAAGTTTATTGCTGCACTCACACTTATGTATTAAATAGCATCTAAAGGTACTTTTATGTTTTAAATTACCTTAAGGCTAATGACATTTGTGTCATGATTATAAGTGTGACGATATATCGGAAACAAATACACATTTACCTGCACTTTTATTTTGAAACTAACCAAGCTTGTAAAATGCAATTACATATGTATCAAATAAATGTATGCACTTCAGGTAAACGATGTAATTTTCTTAGCTACAGGTATTGCTGTTTATTAATTTGAGTAGACTTCCACTTCCATGTAAAACGATAGATTTGTGATAAAAACGCATGTAGCTCTGTTTAATGACTCAGTTGCACTTGTTACCAATTTGTCAGTGTGTTTTGAAGTTAAAATAATAAAAACATCTTGTCGCAATGTCTCAGAGCTTAATGATTTTTGTACTTTTATTTAGTATTCCATACATTGTTAGCTGTTTGAATATTGAAAATAATGATGGCACAAATTCAAATGAAATTGTAGAGTACGGACCTCTAAAGTGGCTAAAGAATTTATTTGGTAGTCCCACAGGTCATCTTGTTGTACAAGTCACAAAAGAATTAATAAATCGGTCGGCCGGAAATAGTCAAGTAAGAATTAATTCGTAAATTTAAAATGCTCAAAAGCATTTACGTTTGAAATTCTTTTTTTAAGGTTCTAAGTCTTAATTTGACAAATTTAGTAATTATACTGCTTCTTAAAGTTCTGATATTTTCGGCTGGGTTGCTGGGAGCTGGTCATTGGAGTAACTATGGCTACGCTCGTTCAAAAGATGATGGTAATTTTGTTGTTGTACCTTAAACACGTTTATACTGCATTGGGGCAAATTTATAATTAAATAATTAATTTTGGTTTTGAATAAAATTATAAAGATAATTGTATGATTAAGTCATAAGTGGTGAAAGTGACAAGTTTGTGATTGTACCATTATAAAATTCAGTGCACGTTTCTGAAAAATGTAGAACACCTTACTCAAACTTAATAATAGTAATATTTATACAAACACAATCAATGTTATTCATTATAAGCCACAATTTTATTAATTATCTTAATATTTTAATTGAGTGATTGTTACTTAAACATTTTCAGAGTGATTGTTACTTAAACATTTTTTAGTGATTTTTGTATAAAAGTTCATACAATTCGATTGGTGCTACAGAAGTTTTTAAAAACACGTCAGTCAGTTGCTTTGTATTCGAACAATGTATTGTGTTTCATAATGCTCTGGTACTTAATGTTTACAATGGATGCCATTTCAAGAATTAAAAATGTTGCAACTGAGCAAGTAGCGCATCAGTTTCTAAATTGATGCTTTGTTTCGCAACTTTGTATATGTACAAGATCTAAAGGCCGCAGCAAAACTGTATACAAACATTGTATTAATACATTTTAGAAGTAAAACAAATTTCTAAATTAAATTTTTTGTATGAAATAATGAAACCCTAAAGCAAAAATATATTTTTATTGATTTTTATGATGGACGTTATCCAATATTGTCTATTGCAAATGTTATACTACATACATACATATGTATGTATCTATATTGATAAAATCAAGCTTTATATAATTTTCCAATATTTTTCACACAAACATTTTCTTTATGCAAAAGTTCTTCTGAATGAAGTCGGCCTTAATAATGTTATTTATTTTAAATGTATGAATGTAGGGCTTTTGCGTTGTTAAAAAAATAAAAAAATTATAATTAAAGTATTTAATTTTACATTCGAACAATTTAAGGATTTTCATTTCTCATAAATGATGGCGAAGCATATTTAATAACTGGATTTTTGGCAGCGCAAAGTGGGTTTAAGGATTGTTTGTATGCAGCAGCTTGTGAAGCGCCTAATGTGGGTTACGAATATGCAAAGGCAGCCAAAGCTTTATTAAACAGCATTTCCAATTTTAAAGGGTAAGTTTGTTGTCTGATTAAGCAAATTCCAATGTTAAGTAGGTATGTATATCATGTTTTAATTGACTTGTTTTTTATATTTTTCTTTGTCTATTTTTTCGATAACAATATTAACTTCGTTTTTAAATTGATTATCGATGAGTGAAGAAATAATAATTCTTAAAAACCCAGAACTAGATGAATGAATGCAATAATATTCAGTCCAAGGAAGACAAAAAGTAAAATAATAATAAATGAATTTAAGTGAAAAACTCTTGGAGCGCTCGTTTATTATTTTTTATCTCCATCGCCACGATAGTAATCAAAAACTGCTGAAAGTTGCAAAAAGATTATAACAAAAAAGTCACCAAAATGTCTTAAATTTTAAGTTTATTTATTTTTATTGTAAAAACCAAAGTACGTCTATAACAAGTACATTCATGAGCTCAGCTGAAAATTTTTCGCCTCTTTTTTTATATTCCATTACGACAAAACTTGTGTTTACGTTTTTTTAGCGCCACTTTCCTTAATAAAAAAATATTTTTTATGCGTCTGATGTGTTTTGGAAAAACTGCATTGAAAAGTTGTTTAAACAAAAAATTTGTTAAGGGCAGTAATAAAGTTTTAATTTGTTCTATTTTCACGTTATTACCATCAAATTTTTAATAATATTCAAATATTTATTTTAGTTTTTCTTCTTTGTGTATAATTGTTTTTAATTTTCCTTTTGTTGCATCAGAGGCGGTAAACGAAATTTTAAAAGTGAATATTTATGTCTCAAATTGCAGTTAACATATTTTTTATAAACTCTTGCGCAGTTCTTGTAATTTACATTGTTTTTATTAAAAACAAATCATGTTTTTAATATCTTTTACTATTATTTAACAAAATTTATACCGACTTTACCATCCTTGGATTGTAGTCAGTTGCTTTTTGACACATTACTAGATTTTTACACAAACAAATTGCCTGTTGTTGTTTTAATGTTGTATTTGTTGTAGACTTGCATGTACTTGATAAAGATATACTTTGGTAAAAACTAATTGAAAAAGCAATGTTAACATTCAAAAGACAAAATACCAAGCAAATATAAGTTAAAATTGTATATTATTGAGGACTTTGTTACGTGTGTGTGTGTACCATTTCAAAAGTTTTTGTAGGCCTGTTGTCAGATTTGCCGAGTTATCAAAAAAATCGGGGAACTTGAGTTAAAGATTTTTGCTAAAGATTTTGTGCTAAAGATTTTTCAAACAAACTTAACTGTAATTTCCGCTTACGGTAATGTTCGTTACCATATGTGAATAATTGTGGGTTTTTGTATAAAGTGATTAAAGTGTCATAGCATCTGGAAAATGATTTGCAAAAATAATTTTTTAGAAGTTATAAAGAATACAGTAATTGAAAATTCTTGCAAAAAAAAAACCCCGACGTCAAAACAGACAAACTTTAAAATCTATTTCTTTATGACTATAATTATATGTACATTAATTAATTATATTCGAGAAAGATTGCGTCAAGATTTTTTATATGTATGAATGCAGATTAAGCACTTTTTATTGCTGACACAGTAAGCAAAACTTGTTTAAATTCAAAGTGTTAATCTATAACTGTTAAAAAATGCCATATGCATCAAATTACAACCAATAGGGCGCTCCTTAGTTTTAAATATTTACACTTTTTATTATATTTGATATTGTAATGGACATTCTGTCCAATTAAAAAGAAGCTGTTTTTGAGATAAATTTATTTTTTTTTACATTTTTTACAACATGCAGTTATTGTTTTTACGCTTTGTTTTTATTTAATATTAAATGTAAAAACTATTTAAGGCACTTAACATAACATTAAAAATAATAGTAGGGATCTAGAGAACATAAGTATCTCTGAGAGCCCTGATAACAGCAACGAATAACTAATTAACTATTTAGTAAATATTTTTATTTTTTTATTTTTGAATACTTTCAGAGTTGATTTAACAAACAGTCATTATTATGACTTAATTATCTTAGTTGAGGAAGCAGCTCACAATGGATATCGCGGAGTACCATGTAACACAACGACGATATGTGATGGTCTATTTTAAATAAATCAAATAATCTTCTTTGTTTCTATCAATATGTAATTATTTGAAACGATTGTAACAGAAAAATATGAAAAACCCGATGTTATTTGTTTATGGAGTAGCGAAATATCGAAAATATTTATGAAAAATAAAAGACCTATTGCTCAGAAATAAAATAAAATATAATAATCAAAACGTCAAATAAAAACTTTATTAAAATTTAATTCTAATCACGAAATGTTTTAACTTTACTTTATTAAGTAATTGAATTTATTTATTATTTATCTTACAGTGCAGTCACACGGTCAAGTTTTTGTTCAATTCTCTTTCAAGAAATTTACACATACTGTTGTCAAAATTCACAAAAATTGAAAGCTGTGACGTAGGCTGCACGCAATTTCAAAGCAAGTTTTTAAGCCAGATGTCAAGAAAACACTGACAGCAGAATTTTTAATACAAATTTGGAGTTAAAAACTTCAATCAGCTGTTTTCTTGAATGTAATTTGAAAGACTCAATTGAACGAAAACTTGAAAGTAAATTCTCAGCAAGTTTTTAAATTGTGAGTGGATTGGTTAAAAAATGAGAGAAATTTTAAAACTTCACAAAAAATATTAGCACTTAAAAGCTTTATTACTAAAAACAATAAAACACTGGCAACATGCTGAAAGAGAAAAAAGTGAAAATTGAAAGTTTAAGAGAAAACGCATTAAATTTACCATTTTTAATTTTGGTAGAAAACCCCTAATAGTGTTTTGTTCGTTCTTTGTTTCATAGTTTGTTACTTTATTGCATACATGGAAGTAAATAATTTGTTTGACATATTTATGAGGATTTAAGTAGCATTTAATGATAAATAATGCTAATGATTTTTTTTTTTTCATTTCATTGATAATTAAGTAATTAAACAAATATTAGAATTTAGAAATTTATTTTTAACACTGTTTTCAATGCAGCTAAAAAAATCAAAAATACTGTTTTTGTATATAAAATTACAAGTAATTAAACGTTATTCAATTGAGTCTCAACATCATTGGCACCAGTAACGGCTTTAACATATTCGGGATAGTGCAGCAGTCCATCTTTATTTGCGTCAGCAAGTTGAAGAAATTCATCGATAACCGCTATAACGATAAAAGCGAAAATGTATCAGATCTTTTAATGTTTATATTTATAAATATTCATACAATTGATTAAATAGTAATCGTTTCTAGCTGCAAAAATGTATTTTAATTATTGTTTTGTAGAATGGAAATAAACTAAAATTTTCATTTTCGCCCTAAACTTTATTTGGCCAACAATTAAGGCACTTTGTTTTAACTATTTAAGAAAAAAATTAAAAGTTAATCCTCAAGAAAGAACAAATGTACTTGTCGATTTACAGAAAGATCAACGAAGAAATGCTTTGGGTTGTAGCGAACCAGACAATGCTGCACTACACTCTGCTGGTGTAAACTTTTTCTCATTTTCTGTGAAAAACTTCGATATACATTTGTAAATAATTTTTCTTTCTTAAAAAATTTTAGAAATGAAAATAAAAATTAACTGCTAATAAATCAACAATAGTATTTGAATTATGTCACTTAAAGATTTCAGTTTAGGAATTATTATTTTTAAATTGGAAATATGTTATACAACAGGACAATGACCAAAACGCACAAGTCAAATTTTTTATTTACTAGAGTTCGCATTGTGGTAAAATTCGCTTATGCAGGCATTTAAACAGAAATTGTTTCCCTTGGTGTTCTTTTATTGTTTTTTATAAAGAACTCCGTGTAAGTTTTTACTAAGGGGACACTTTAAGCACCTCTATTATTGAAAGATAATTCAATGCGGTGGTAAATATAAGTACAAACCGACCTTGAAGTTATTTTTAAGACCACTTGTTGTGTCCTCTTAAAAATAAAAAATATATATATATGAACACATTTAAACACACACACATACATACATATACCATATTTGTATGCTTGATACAAATAAGCTAATTTTATTCTTACCCGTGATATGATCGAATTCTTCATTAACATTTTGAATATAATTGTCTCTGTCTAGCTTTTTGAAGTTTTCATCCTGATGAATTGCTGCTTGAAGCATTTCTAGTCCATCTAGTGCATTGTTGTTGTCACTATCATGAATCTAAGATAAAAATTTATTAAGGCGATAAGAGACATTTGTAATTATATTTTAATTATTTCAATAATAAAAATAACTATGGAAATAAATTCCTAACGAAACCGTTAAAACTAAAATATAAGTTAGAGTGCTATATTCGACTATGCCGTGTCCTATATAGCCTTCGCCATATAAGTTTGAAGTAACTTTATATAAAAATGCCACTGGCTTATAATGGGTTAAGCATTTTTTTTTAATTTCGAGCTTTCTAAAAGATCTTTTCAAAAGCTTTTAAGTAATACCCATATTGTCCATATTGACGATCGAACTTTTTGATTAAAATTTCAGAGCCCCATAACTCGGAAAATATGGGCGAGCGAAAATTTTTTTACTTGATGTTTTTTCTTATTTTTCAATTCTTTCTCGCCCCATATATTTGTTTTTCTTTGTTATTAGAGTTACTTCACTAAACTAGATTTGTTTCAAAAAGTGTTATGGGAAATATTAGAGGCAGGCGTGGTGTTTCGCCTGCTGCTTCCAAGAACATGGACCGGACTGATTTTTAATAGCTGATTGAAGTATTTGAATTTTCTCTAGCTCATATAGTGCCTTGGCTAAGTTGTTTTCAACCTGAATACGGACGGACTGGTAAATTTGTTATATTTCAAGCTTGTTACTTCATCGAATAGTTAAGGACTTTTGAAGTAATTACCCATTTACCTCTGCCTAAATTATGAATCTATTCTTTGATTTGCTTAAATATTTTGTATATCAAGTAAAAATGCCAATCAGTCAAAACTATCTGCCGTTTTTCAGATGGTTTGGCTTAAGCGACCAGAACGTAGAAAACCAATAATTGAGGCTGATATATTTCTTATACTCATTCAGGCATTTGTACCTTGAAATAGTAAAAATTTTTTTCTTCATCTGTCATCTCGTCTAAATTCGCACTGATTCCCATTTCTTTTAAATCATCTTCGATGTGACTGAAAATAAAATTCCACCAAAGTTTAGGAATTTAATGTCAATAAATAAGAAGCGCCGTAAAACTTACTGCTCTTCATGGGTTAAATGTTGGTCAACCTTACGAGTTTTTGTCTGTTCACTTCTTGGATGATGGGGTCCACGTTTGATTGCTGCACTGGAATCGATTGTTTGATTAAACGTTGCAAGACATATTACAAAATTAACTAAATTTAGAATTTTACACATTCTCAAATTAATTATTACATCGATTATAACTTTATAAATTTTGTTTATTGTCAGTTGCTCTTTTAATTTTTAAATGAAACTCCAGAAAGAAAAAATATTTTGTTTTACTTCTTTTAATTTTACAGTCGTGGCTCTATAAAAGATACCTGTGGTAGAAAACTGTTGAGTGGCACAGAGCGCATGTACATACATTCTCCTGTGTACGTTTGTTAAAATACACTTTTCAAAATGTAACACTAAACCATTCGTTATAACGTCCTAAACGCCACTCGCAAAAATTGACAACACTGTTCGGATTAATTTTATTTAAGCGTTACAGATTGCATTTAAAGCTTCGTTAAAGGAGAAAGGGGTATATCTTAGTTTGTCATTCCGTTTGTAAATTATTTCACATCCATTTCCGATTCCATTAAGTGCATAGCGAAGTCGATTAAGCGATGTCCATCTATCTGAAGTCTGTCGAGTGACTAGATGACCTTGAGATAATTTAATGAGCGAGGCAGCGGATAAGACACCACACCTGCCTCTAACTTTTCCATATCATTTGGAACAAATCTAGTTTAGTGAAGTTACCCAAATAAAAAAAAAATAATATATGGGGTGATAGATAATTAATAAATAAGAAAAAAATGTCAAGTGAAAAAAATTGTGCTCCATATTTTCCCAGTTATGGGCCTTTGAACTTTTCATAAAAATGTACGATTCTGCACCATATTTTTTAAGATGCGGTTTTCAGTATGGGTTTCATTTAAAAGCTTTGGAAAAGATCTTTAGGGGAAATACTAAAGTTTAAGAAAATATGCTTAAACCATTGTGAGCCGATGATATTTTATATTGCACTTAATTTAATTTTTCTTATTTTTTAATTCTCTGTCATCCCTATATTTCCCTTTATCGGTTGGAGTTACTTCTCTAAACTGGATTTACAGTCATCTAATTTATTATAAATCGCTTTGTAATTTTGTTGTTTGTTGGTGCGTCCAACACGGCTAAGCGGTAAAACCAATTTTAGTAATTCTCAAAACTGGTAGATATTTGACCAGAAAAGTAGAAATGAGGAAAGCAGACATTTTGATGCGTTTGAATCAATTTTAACGAATCAATTAAAATAAAATTTGAAACAAAATTAATGAAGACCTGATTCATACGGTCCAATTCTTAATTGTTTTTAGATGCAGGTCCTAAAAGGCGAAAACGGAAGTTCTCGGCTTTATCGATTTTATTAAAATTTGAAAGAACGCTTTATTGTTATTTAATAGCGACGTTAAGCTGTAAGGACGGCAGAAAAGTAGGAACAGGCTTCTACCCGACGTGCAGCATAAAGCCAGAAATATACAATGATACCAGCGTTACAATAGCAGTAGCTCTTTTAGTTATATTCGCCATATTTCTTAACGGTAGCTGTACGGCGCGTAGAATATTTTTACTGCTGAGAAATTAGATTTAATAAAAAAATTCTATATTTACGTTTATTTATACTGGGAAAATAAAAATATATAATTCATTTTTAATTATTAATGTATTCAATGTAATTGGTTGTAAGCCCTTAAGACCTAATAAATCCAGTTAAGTTATGCGGCAAATACATAAATTTTTTTAAATTATATTCCTTAAAGTAATGAAAAAAAAAACACCACCACAAACGTTGAAAAATATTAAAAAAAGAAAAGTGGAGACAAAAAAAAAAATAATCACAAATATGGTCATGTTGCAAACAATTATACTCCATCAATTAATTTTTCAATTTAATCTCTTAAGAATGGCATGTTATGTTCCTTAATAAATCTTTAAGCCATACAATAAAATAAAAAAAGGCAGACAGTCCAGATTTACACTATACAATTTTTTAAGCCATTTTTTTAAATTCTTTTTGAAACATAAGCAATAGTTTCCCCTTAGAATGCAAGCAATACCTTACAATGCAAATGCTTATCCCTCTTGCTTAACCAACAAACAAAAATTTCATGATAATTTCATGATAAATTGCATAGTGTAAATGCCTTAATAACGACACAGCAATTTTGTTGGAAAATTAAAACGATGGTTTATGAATAGATTATTTTTATACCTTTCTTACACATACTGCTTTGAATTTTTTAAAAGCTATAGGAAAAGTAACTGTGATGCCTCTGGAGGGAACAAAGTCACATACATGTTACGTAACTTAGATGACAATTATATTATGACATGGTTTAATAAAACTATTGTTTCAGATAATAAAACATTCATTAATTTATAAACAAATATTTTATTACCTGTAGTCAACTAGTATAACGGTCATTCTAAACTTTATTTAATATTAAGACATTCTTTCATTTGATATGTGGGCGTGGATGACTTGGTATGAGAGGACTTGCAAAATAATTTCTTTAAAAATTAAGAAAATGAAAGAGTTTAACCAAAAAAACCGATCAATACAAATATCAAGGTAAAAAACTTTTGATGAATAAAAAATATAGATTTAGTGACAGAACTTAAATATAAAAAAGCGTGATGCTTTCTTTTAACACACAAGTTTAATCTGAGTAAAATATTTATTTGCGTACCTTTGGTAACAGACTTGATAGCTTGGACTTGATACAAAACTATTTTTCTCATGTGATTTTATCTTTTTATAAAATAACGTTGAGTAGCAAAAAGTAATAGAAGTAAATCAAAATGTTAAGCAGACCCACTAGATAAATATGTATAAACACTGAGTAAATGTGTGTATGTAAGTTTTTTTTCCAACGAGCAGATGTGTACATTTTGCTTCTAAAAGTAAAAGCCCGAAGAAGACTAAAACTAGATAATACTAACAACTATTTCTTTATGTTTATTTTCAACTAAAAGAATTTTTAGAATTTGTTATTATTTGTTGCCTGTTACCAAAACGACAATCACAGCAGTTAAGTTTAATCGATTTTCGAATTGTGATAAAAGTCAAAAAAAAAGAAAAGAAAACTTGAACGCATACAAATTAGAACAAATTCTTACTGTCTGTCAATTAAAAATTGTCGATTTTCGCTTTATTATTAAGATAAAAAATCATGTGCGAAAACGTTTGTAGTTCCTTTGAGACTTTTAATCCAGAAATTGAATTTCAAAAATTTTTAAAGCGCAAACCAGTAGTTCAAACGATGCAGTTGTATGAACATTTGCACACACAAGAAAAAGTCAAATGTCCATGTGAGTATAAATTATTAGTGGTTACAATACTCGTAAATACTCAAGTTGAAATTCTATTGCAGATAATTTTAAGGGATATGGAATGGAAAAAGAGTTCAACACCATGTACAAGACTAATAATTCAGAATATGGCTACTACGCCCCGAACGTTTTTACAATACCCTCGCGCCATTTTCCACTTTCGCAGAAGTTTTCAAATGAACTTCATCGTTGTGGCATGTATCGTAACTTTTCTCTGAATACACATTTAGATAGAACATATTATTGAATTTTTTATTAAAAATTCTTTAAATAAAAAAATAAACAAATTGCAGATCATTTTAATAAAAAATTTAACAATATTACGACCTTTTTCTTTGAATAAATGTAAGAAAATAGGACCTATGACAGAATTAGGATTTTCATAATTAAAAAATGAATCAAAACTTTAATAAAATCAATTAAATCAGTAATAAAACCTAAAGTTAACTTCAAGCAAATGTTTGTTAAAACTGTATATTCACGTTATGTTTTTGTGATGATATCAACTTGATAATGTCCTGACCAAAAGATTAAACTTTATAAAGTTGAGCACTTGTCATCTGATGGAATAAGGCAGAGCTTTAAATAAATGAAAATCTTTCCGATAAAATAAACAATACAAATAACAGAGAATGAATTGTAGTAGAATTAAAAATTATAAATTGATAACTAAAGCTACAACTAAAATATTCGAACGATTAAGAAATATAAAATAGCTCAAAAGTCCACAATAAGTTATTCTACATTTCCACCATATCATCATATCAACTTGATATGAACATCATGTCGGACATTAATCCCGCTAATGTAGACTGCCAATTTTTATGTTCCGTTCATGTGCAACCATCGTTGCCCGAACATTTAGTAGAGCAATGATGTTCTCCATCAGATTTGACAAAGTTTGAATATGCAATTTCGAATTAAAGCCGAATATTCTCTTCCTTGTTAAAAACAGTAAAACAATCAGTTAATTATGCTCAGACAGAATATTATCACGTTTTCGGCTTTCGGCAGATACAAGAACATGGGCGAAATAGGCAAATATGCTTGCCGGGTTTTTTAGATCACATATTTGTCCAGGTAACAGATACAGCAAATTTATCGAAGATTTTTTTATAGAAGGGGATTGAGTTAATAGGAATGTGGTTGAAGGTGAGTTCCAATCAGGTCCCACTTGTTCCCTACTAGGCTCCGATTTTGGGAAAAAAAAAGGATTTATGACGAGGGCGCAAGGGGATGATAGTCAGTTATGTTTTGGAGCCACTGGCAAAAAAAGGGGTTGAAGTTTTCTTCGACAATCTTTTTACAAGCCTGAACTTAATGCAGTGTCTCCAGCAATATAATATAATGGCGTGCGGAACAATTCGATGTAGCATTTTTCGGTGCATAAGTATATGAAAATGGGGAATATAAGTTACTTCATGTCGGATAGCATTTTCGTAGTCAAATGGACGGATAATCCTGGTATGCTCCTCGCCTCAAATTTTATTGACCTAAAGTGGTATTCAAGGTCAAGCCATGTGTAGCTGGACAAGCTGATTGCCACCTGATTATACAGCACTATAACAAAGGAATGGGAGGTGTCGATCCAATGGATAAAAATGGATCAGTACGATCGTAAAAGTAAATGGTGTTTTTATTTACGTTTGTTTTTCGAACTTTCCGAGTCATGTGTTCACAATAGCAAAATACTGTAGGAAAAACTCATATTGGCCAACAGTTTCTCAATCAATTTGACCTCCACTGAATTTCTGGCAGCTTTAACTAAAGAGTTGATAAGTAGCTTCAGTTCTAGGAAACGTTTTATTTCGGCCGCAACCAAATGTGGAACCCATTTTATAAGCAAATCCAAATCTCTTCATAAAATGGAAAAACTTGAAAGTTGGATACGGTTTTCTCATTTTACTTCCAAAGTATAAACACACAAATGTTTTTTTGCGTTCAATGTCATGTGTTCCTTTGCTTCACTACGTCCCGTGATTGCTTTGGAATCTATCACAAACATCACTAATTATTAAAATATTTTTGATCTCATGTATTCTACATACTGTTTTAAATAAAAACCGATTTTAAAATTTTTCTGCAATTCAATTATTTGCCAAGCAAAATGGGGGACTTAGAGTTTTCCCAGGCGGGAAATTTTTTTCCTAACTACTATTAGACTATAATATCTCGAAAATATAACAGAAAGTAAATCGCTTCAACCAAAAATGTTTGGTCGTCAAAGTGTTAATACCGTTGTTCTGCCGGCGTTATGTGCATGTCTTCTTTATTTCGATGGCGTTGAGTCATGCTAATCGACCAAGGATAGAATGAAAAAAAGTCAAATAAAGATTCTAAATTATCTGCAAAGGAAAATGAAGAGATGCAGATGCAATCAAGCACTAGAAAGCGGATCAAATATCAAGAAGCAGAATTTCTACAGTTATCGAAATATATTAATAAGAGAATCAGTTCTAAACATTTTTTTCAATTCTAATCGAATATTGTATTTGCGACATTGAATTGATAGCTTGGATCTGATAGGGGACAATTCTTCACAGATTTTATAAATGTTATCTTCGAAATTTCTCTTTCGAATACAGAATATATTAAGCAAGGCAACGGTGCCTATAATTTTACACGGGCAACGTGGAGTACAATAAACTAGTGTTAAAATAAATTAACTATGTTTTTTTAATCAAACGAAGCACAAAGCTACACATCGTTAGCTAAAATGCAAAAAGACGTAACTAAAAAACATAAAATTTTACAGGAGAAGCAAAAATCTTAACAAAAAAAATTAAACACATCGGCAAATTTATTTTTGATAAGTCGGCTATGCAACTCACAAAGCAATTTTGAAAGAAACTCTTTCTTATATTTGTTAGAAAAAATGTGTAATTACGCCCTTTTGCATTAATTGAATAAATAAACTTTAAGTTAGTCACTTTGTTTTTTGTTACTAAAAGCATCATTTTTAATCACAAAAGTGTAAAATTTTGTCAAGACATGTTGTTTAATGGCATTCATAATAATCAATCAAAAACTCCATTTTGAATTTTTTGTTAGTTACGCCTTTTTGCATTTTAGCTAACGACATACATAATACATTAATACAAAATAACTCTTGATATGATTTAATAATTTAAATAACAACATATTAAGAAATGTGCGTAACACAAAAACTTAAGGATTATTTTTTCACAGTGTTCAAACGTCTCTTCAAATTTCAAGCCTTGCCATTTTGCCTACCCTTCTTCCCACTCTACACCTTTTGTCAACAAATAAAAATGTAATGCAACTAGTTTTATGAAAAATTTCGTGAAATGACTTTAACTTTAAGAAGTTAGTAAGACTTAAGCTCTTAACTTATCTTGTAGCACGGCTGACAACCCTGAGTTGAAACTATGTAACCTTGTAATTGGAAATTTTATTTGTTTGTGATTGTGTTACTAAACCAGTTTAAAAGCTGCCAATTGTTCGATTTATGCGAATATCTTAGAATTGATATTTTGTTAAGCCGGTTACAGTTTTTATTTCATAGTTTTGTGTAGAGTAAGAAGTAGTCGATGGAGAAAACTTTATCAGCTGACTTTTGCTTGTTATGAATAACGATAAATCTGATGATAATGTATTGCGCAAGTGTCAAATTTGCAAAAAAAAAAAAAAAAATATGATGTGGTGAAATTGTAAAAATTCTTCAGTTGACTAAAATTCCTTCGGCAGTTAAGATTAAAATCGGCGGTAGAAGATTTTAAATACTAAATATTGAAAAAGGTTCTGTGCACAAAAGAAAAAACATAAAATAGCAAACTTTTACATTAATTGACAGTCATCTTCTCATTCAAAACTAAAACTTAAGAAAATAAACTTAAAAAAATAAAAATAAAAATACATATATTTGCATCTAAAAAAAATTAATACTCTACACATTCATGTAAATCACTGTATTTGAAATTATTACAAAAAATATTTAACAACTTTAGCATCACATGCACAAATTTCAAAATGAAAATGTTTTTAAAAACGGTAAAAATCGATATGATGAAACTTAAATTCTACAACTGGGAACAAGACGTGATTGTATTTTCAAAATTAAAATTAACAAAATTGTATTGAAAGCCTTTTAATTTTAAATCGAGTTATATAAAATGAATAATTATGTATATGTATGTATGTGTGCATGTCCTTAAATACATAAATATTATTAGAGGACTGTATACCTGTTCATACATGTACGTACATAAATACGTCTAAACCACTGAAGTTCATAAGTCACATATGTGCATACTTATGTACGTACATATACATATATATTTATTTTTTTTCTTAAATATATTTACTCTTTATGTACGTATAAATGTACGTGTGTGTGTGTGTGTGTGTAAAAATAGGGTCAAGGTTACTTTTATAAAAAGACACACTTGTACGTACATCTACATGCAAACATAATAATTAAAGTGTATTCTATATATAAACATTTGAATGTATATAAACACATACATATGTATAAATACACATACATATATACATATTTCGTCTTCACATTTTAACTCTTTGACATTTTACGTTTCGTTTCTTATTCATTCATCATCTATTGCAATAATTGTTGTTTTGGTTTCTAAAGTAATTTGAAGATCGAAAATTTGAAATACGATAAAATGCAATTTAAAACGAATATTCAATATATTTAACTTATTAAAAAAAAAGAATAATAATAAAGCAGTGTTCACTCGAAAAAACATTTTGACAGTTCAGCAGATGGAATATGGGTAAATATACAATGTTCAATCGCTAAATGTTACAGAGTTTTCATAAAAAATTAAAAATACTCTCATACATCTTAAAATACATTACATACATATTTCCAAAATTCAATAATAATAATACAGATATAAAAAAATATAATAAATACAAGTTTGGTAAAAATTAATTTAACATTTAAAAAACGGGCTACACAGTTCATTTGGAGACTTTTGTTTTATGTTTAAACAGAATGAGAATTTATCTTGAAAGTTTAATTTACATTCCGTTTTATATTTTTGAGCGGTTATAAGGTAATTTTGAATGCTGACGTAAGAGTTATAAGAATAATGTTAACCAGTGATTTATTGTTCTGCTCTGCTCTTTTAAGAAAATCAAAATTACGTCCAGTCGGTGTCGCTTGAACACATAACTTCATATTAAGTTACTCATAAAACTATTTCGAGAATTAAAATGCTGTTAAATAATAGAAAGCTTAAAGCACATAACGATCAACTAAATAAAATTTAATTACATTTCTAAGAGAATACAAAACATTTTAAAATTGATACACACGTGCCAAACTCATGACTCATATTAATCAATTACGTGCTTGTCCCTAAAGACAATTCAAATATTTTGGCTGCATGAAGTTCAACTAATAAATTATGGAAAATCTTAAGTGGGCGTTTATTAAGATTTATAAAAACTAAAAATTAAACTTATAAATTTACGAAAATTTTTAAGTATTTAGAAAAATAATGTTTTCGGTCAGAAAAAATTTCAAGTATAAATTAACAAAAAAAATTCTTTTTATTAAAGTTGGCCCTAAAATGATACTAAATATTCCAAAGTCATCTCGTACATACTATAATTTCTTTCTAGGTCACAAAAAAAATATTCTATTAAATCAAGGCTTTTATTTGTGAACAGCCTTAAGCTAATATTTTTAGAGTCGGATTATTTTTGAAAGTTTCGCTGTTTTAAGACTAAAATTAAGAATCAAAGAAAAGTCTTATACTGATGTCAAGTTCCAATAACAAGTTGCACACCTTTCAAGTGAGATCATGTGAAAAAGTTTCTTTTGTACAAATTTTTTTTAATCCACAAGTTCAAAGCACCGATTACCAATCCAGCTTCTTAAATGCTAATGATTTTTAATATCAATATCCCGACTAAAAGACTGTATTTTCTAGTGAATCAGTACATTCTTATTATAAAAACTTTAAAGTGAACGACAAATATTCTAATCCAAAGCAAAATGATTTTAATTTAAAAGACAATTTAGCTATTTTAGGAGATCACAAAAATACAATTTGAGGGGCTTTTTGCCGATAATGAATTTAAGTTTATGCTCAAGTCAAAAAATAAAACAAGACTGTTTTATGTTTTTTAATTAAAATTTCTTAAATATTGTTACGAAAATATTGGTTGTATCAATCAAGTCACTCTCCCTTCCATTGCATATGAAGTTTGAAATATTTAACCTAATAATTATTTTGTCCAATGCAAAGCAAATACATATCGTTGCAAGAATTAAAGAACGCTGTAACTGACAAAAAATCGAAAACACGTTTTTTTGCATCATTTTTATCAGAAGAAAATACTGCGTCGATTGGTGTCAGCCCCATATTTGTATAATGAAAAAAAAAAAATTCACTTGCGCCGTCTGCGTTTTAAAAAATACCCGTGTCTTCTTTTTCGTAAGTCTTACGAAAACTAGTTTTTTTACATTTGTTGCTTACGACACTTTTGTGTGAGTTAAATTTTTCAAACTAACACTCACGTCATTCTTTACATTTTGTTAAAAAAATATTTTTCCCACTTTATTTATTCAATTTAACTTAGAGGTATTAAGTTTTATGAAAAAAAAAATTTGCCACTTAAAGCGTTTTAGAATTCTAAAATTTTGTTTCCATAAAAAACATTAAAGTTACAGCATTTTATAGGTCTTTGGAAGAAAAGTCGTATGCTGTAAGCCGCAGAATTACCGGGAATAATAGACCTGACAGAAAATATCTACAGCCAATATGTAAAGCGAAAAAAAAATTCCTTTCTTAAAATCATGTTCCTGAGTTGTATAGTTTTTGTGATATGAATTTTTTTTTACTTTCATGCAGGTTTTTTTTGGCACGTTTTGTCAGTTACAGCGTTCTTTAATTTTTGCGACGATATGTATGTACTTAAAATAAGGTGTCATAAAAAAAACAACCCAATCTACAAAAAAAAAAAAAAACCAAAGCAAAACTTTTGTTTTCATATTCGTGAAATCAATTGTTTATTAAATTTGACACACTTATTTGCACTTACTTTTTTAACTTAAAAATTTGTCGCAAAATTGCAATAGTTTTCGGCATTAAAAAAAACACGTGTTAGAAAATGCCGAAACTTATATACCCTTCACCACAAATGTATTTATAATCACATGGCATAAGAAGGTCTTTCCTAAAATTAAGTTTTTCTGTTAAAAAAGTGTCGAAAATTGCAAGTTTTGCTTTTGGTAAGTTTTTGTTGTTACACCCATGGCGAAAACATATACCAGCTGATAGCAGTGGTAAATTTATTCGTTTTTGACCTTGATGGAAAGTCAAACTTTAAATGTAAAAAAATTTCTACCAAATTATAATAAAGTTTGACATTTGATGGAACGGCGAAAATGAATGAATTTGTCTTAGATTCGCCTTAAAATAGCTGACGAAAACGTAAATTTTAGGGAAATTATTCAGTAACTAACTAATTTCGTATTTTCAGTCATTTTAAATTTTATAAAAGAAAATTTTACTTGTTAATAGCATTCATTTGCCTTGATTTAACTCTTCTGTGTAAATTTATATTTTTAATGATTTCTTTTTCTTTTCTCTATATTTTAAATACATATTTATGAAGTTTGCACACTGCATGGATATTGTAAGTTTTAACTGTTACAAACTTTTATCTTAAAATCCTCATTTTGTAAATAAAATTGTGTTTTAAATTTCGATTTTTTATTGTTGCTTTCAAGCGTTTGAAACCGAAATTTATACAAAATGAGGTCAATATTTTACAAAAAACTTTTTTACCTTTTCGTCGGAGACGATATAATCGGGAAACGTAATTAAATAATTAAAATATATTTTAAAATATTGTGCTGATTATCCCGAACGAATTATTAAGATCACCGATATTGACTATAGAGAGACAAAAGTCTTTAGTTTATTAAAAATGTTAGTAAGAAGTTTCCTGAAGAGCTAAGTAAGCGGTAGCGAAGTGGCCATCGAAACGTACTTTAGCTCTTAATAGTCAATATCGGTGATTTTAATAATTCGGTTGGGATAATCAGCTCGATATTTTAAAGTTTAGTTAATTTAATATTTCCGTGATTTAAATTTTAAATTATATTCAGCTTTTGGCTTCCAAGAAACCATTTAATGCTCTCTAATTCAAGGCAAATCAATTTCCAGGTGGTCACGATGGCGAATTTATTAATTTTCGCCAAAACCCTAAACGTCAAATTCTATGTAAAAAATTATACATATTTTTTTATATGGAATTCGCCATGGAGACCACCTAGTAATTGATTCGCCTTGCTCTAATTGTTATAAATGAAACCGCTGTTTTCATACATGTTAACAGAAATTAATGTGTAGTGAAAGCAACCGTTATTTGAAGCGTAACTGTTTTTAAAAATCGAAATTCATAACTTTATAAAATTATCGTCTCTGCGAATTTAGACAAATAAAATATATTTTCTTCGAATCACTGTTTTATTAATTAAATCTTCTTGTCTTCTTTATGTGATATTTGGATGTAGATGATGCTCGCCCCAAAATGTGCTTTAGTCCTTCACCTCCGCCACCAACTCCCAAAACTATATTTTCATCTGACTTAACTTTTGGTTACAAATTTGGCAGTGATCATATCAGCGACCCCAATAGCAATTATTATTGTCAAGATTACAACAACAATAAGATTACAGTTACTAAAGAACAAGACAATATGCAACGATTAGAGGATTTAAAAAATGTTAAACACTTTGAAACTGAAGAGGAAACAACATCTGATTACAAACAATGGCTGCACGCAATGAAATTAGTGGCGAGACTACCAGGTGGTATTCCACCGGAATTCCGAAGAAAGGTAAAGTAGTTACATGTCCAAGCAAACGTGATAATGAATTTCGATATTTTTGAAAAATATTAATAATAATAATTTTTTTCAAGTTGTGGCTCTCGTTGGCAGACAAATATTTGAAATCAAAAAATATTGACTGGGTTAAAGAGGAAGAAAAATGTTTTTGCGAAAAATGGCGAGAAGATGATGAAGAATTAGGAATCCAAATTGTTAAGGTATGTATATACATATGTATCTGTATGACTGACCGTCATTTCGACCTAACAATGCTTTTTGAAAGTGTGTTTTGGTGCTTTTGAAGGGGCTGGTGGTTGGTGAATGTACTTTGTTAATAACCAAGACTTCGTCGTCGTCTACCTAAATTTTTTACTCAAAACTAAAGAGTCTTATATCAAATGTCAAATTGATTAAATGAGAATTACCCTAAATTGCCCATATGGATTTGTTTTCCCAGCAGTTATACAATAAACACTAAGAGGAATTATCTTAGCCTTAAAATTTGGGTTTCCAAATTTCATCTGAGAAATACGTAAAAAAATATGATCGATCCTTCTTTTGTTTTATTAGAGAATTCTTTGCTTTATTTCCTAAATTTCAAACATCAAAAATCAAGACGCATGCACTAATAAAAATTTTTATAATTTTTAATGCATTTTGTAAAAAGTATTTTTTGTATTTAAGAAAATTAAATTATGAAAAATTGACAAAAAAGTCTTAACATTTCTTGTGAATCTAAATACCAAAATATATTTTTTTTGTTAGAAAATGTCTTCGAATGTTCAAAAGTTTCAATGTTGATCTGCTCGCAAATATATATTTCAAACCGATATAGATTGATAAACGTTATTATATGTTTATATTTATTTAAGTTAGCCTTAAGCAATTTAAAAAAAAATTAATGGTTAAATGTTTGCAGAATGAAATGCTCTTTCTGGTTCCCTGTAACCTTCGTCAGCAGTATTCATTCGTATCTATCTACAAGGTTTTTTTCTATTTGTACAACTATTTAGAAGAAGTGGAATATAAGAAATTTTGTTTCTATTTTTATGTTTTCAAAACGCAACGTAACTGTTGGTTAGCAATGAAAACATGTTTTTCTTTATTTTGCAAATTCTATTTTATTTTTAAATCATAAAATTTTTTTACTGTTATCTTTACATTTTTTTACAATTCAAAATGAACTTAAGCCTGACTGAAAAATAATAATTCATTTGTCACAATAGTTTAACTAAGAACCAATAAAAAAAAAACAAGAAATGTTATTTTAGAAACTTTGTTTTTAGAAGAGGCTATGGCGGTACGTACGTATGATATAAAATAATGTCATTTATATCTAAAGTCAAAAATTAAAAAAATTTTGCTTAAAATCCGTAAAAAAGAAAATATCTTTTTTTACATTAACAAAAATATTTTTTTTTTTTATGAAACTAGGAGTTGAACTGTGGATGTTATAAATGAATTGAAATTTATTTTTGGCTCAAGTTAATTTTTTTTTAATTTATAAAAAACTTTTTTTAGAAAAAAAAATATTTTACAAATGTATGCGGACGGTTTCTAAAGCAAAAAAAAGTAGACACTAGCAGAATGTAATGCTGCATTTTCTGGATTTCTAAAAGAAGAATGCTGATGAAGGATGTAGCGATTCAATTTCTTGTTATCTTACAAACAAAAAAAAAAAAAACGCCCGCATACATTTCTAAAATAATTTTTTTTCTAAAAAATTAACTCAAGCCAAAAATAAATTTCAATTCATTTATGCCGTCGAATAAGGACTTATGAACTGAACTAAATTAAGTCTAAAGTAAGAAACAAAATAAGAATTACGGGGAGAAAGATTTGGCATGTGAACATTTTGATTTTGTGAATCAAAGGTCGCTAAAAATAAACACATACATTCATACAAACAAATCATATTTAAAAAAAAAAAAATTAAATGCGTAAATTTATTTAAGGGAAAATATTGTTCCCTTCATGGGGATTTTTAGGAATTAACTAAACTGGGTTTTGGGAATAGGAATACGAAAAACCTCTTAAAAAACCCCGTTAAATAATTCAATTTTGTATTTTATATTAAAAAGAAAAAAATAAGACTACGATTTGTGAAATGTCAAACGTTGAAGGTCGAGGCCACCTCCTCTAAGAATTTTTAACCCTTTTTTTCTATATTATGACCATGGCGAAATCATGCACCAGGTGGTGGCAGTGGCGAATTCATACATTTTCGCCGTTGCAGAAAATGTCAAACTTCATATAAAAAAAAAATTTCGCTGATTTTTATGTATGGAGTTTGACATTTTCTGCAACGGCGAAAACTAATAAATTCGCCACTGCCACCACCTGGTACGTGATTTCGCCATGATTATGACAATAATTAATAAAGTGCTAATACGACTTACCAAGATAATCTGCAGTATTCAGTGCCCCTTTTTTCTTTTTTCTTTAAAAAACCTAAAGTTTATTTATTAATTTTAGTTTGAACTGAAGAGGTAAATTATTTTAATGATTAATTCCTAAGGGGCAGTGGCGTAAATATCTTCTCTTAAAATCTTTTTGATTATAAACTATTTTAAACTAAAAATCTTTGTCTTAAATCTTAAGTTATCTTTGAAATATAAAATGTTGTAGAGTAAAGTAGCGTACAAAAAACATTTTGCTTAGCATAGTGATAATACAGTTAACTATTTATAAAGGGTTTTAAGAAAGCACTTTACCTGAAGGCTTCGAAAATTTTTTTAAAAACATTTTGTCTAATCTTCTTTTCCAAATTTCATGATATTTTAATGACATATTTTTTTGCTTTGTTGATTCAATGAACTTCTCATTTAATCAATTTGGCTTTTGATATAAGACTCTTGAGTTTTCTATATAAAATTTGGATAGAATCCACACTTAATGGATTTATTTTTGTAGTTTTAAATAAAAAAATATTTTATGACGATATCATAAAATATTTAGGTTTAAAGGGATTAAACACAATTAAAAGAAAATTTGAGACCTTTCAGAAGAACTTAACCTTGAAGAACCTTTAGCAACCGAAAGTCCTCTTTTTATATGTTTTATAATTAAAATCGAAAAAGAAAATATATTGAAGAACTCATTGAAACAAGAAAACGAATAAATTTTAGGATCTTCATCGTACCGGATCTACATTATGCACTGGACCAGCTGGTGATAAGAATCAAGCCAAACTTAAAAGAATTCTTTTAGGTTACGCTCGTTATAACCCCGAAGTTGGATACTGTCAGGTTAGAAATAAAAATGAATTTCACTTCCACTCATATTTAATAAAAAAAAATCTTTTGTTTTGTTGTGTTTTTAATTTGGCCTCTAACAGGGCTTTAATATGTTAGGTGCACTAATTCTGCAAGTTATGGACAAAGACGAATCAGAATCAATCAAAGTTATGATCTATTTGGTGGAGGGAATATTACCAACCGGTTACTTTTGTGGATCGATGGGTGGCCTGCAGGCAGACATGGCAGTTTTTCGCGAACTAATGCAAACAAAACTTCCGCGATTGGCAAAGCACTTGCAAAAGTTACAGGGCCCAGTTGAAAATGCTTACGAACCGCCATTAACGAATGTGTTTACAATGCAATGGTTTCTGACAATGTTCTGCACGTGCTTACCAATGAGTTGTGTCCTTCGGGTTTGGGATTTGGTTCTTATTGAAGGCAGCGATGTTCTTTTGCGAACTGCGCTAGCACTTTGGAGTTTACTTGAGGAGTAAGTGTTCGCATTTAAAAACACAAACTAAAAAGCAACAAAACTTGATAATTATTAAAAAAAATATTATTTTAAAAATTTAGAAGAGTACTCAGCGCCCGCAGTGCAGATGATTTCTATGGTAAAATGGGATCTTTTTCTAGTGAACTTTTGAATGGACATTTGATTGACTCGAATGGATTAATCGAGAAAATAGTTCAATTGGGTCCCATCGCAGATATACAAAAGTTGCGCGATAAGCATCTTTATAATGTTGCTCCTATCGAAAGCCAGCAAGGACTGCAGTAAATATTGAATCTTATTAAGGGTTTTCATATTAAACTATCTTTTGATTTTTTAAGGCTTTACTTTGACGATGATGAGCCTGAGATAGATGAAGACTCCCGCCTGGTGGTTGCAACTGTTTGGGGAATACCATGGGGTCGTAGAGGTTCTCAAGGACAATCAAACATAAATGTTACAAAGCAAGCAATCGAAAATAAGGATCGAATAGCCCTTGACATTTCTCTTTTGAAGAAGCAATACGATAGACTGCGTGAAAGACAGAAGCAAGCTCAAGTTATTTTAACGACAGCTTGTTCGACAGCTTCGCGACAAAGTACAACGCTAGTGCCGTTGCCAGTTAATCAATTGCTACCTGGCCGCCCAGCCATTGTTACAAATAAAGGACGACGTAGTGGACCTTTGACTGGTGCAATACCACCGGCACGGAAACCTTCATTGCCAGCAGTTCTTCACGAGAAACCTTTAGAAAAGCACCTGAAAAGGGGCGAGACACTACATTGGCGAGATATGAAAGACATGAGGTCGAGGCGTGATAGTTTAAGTTGGAAGGAAATAAAAGCTGAACGCGCAGCTATGATTACATCTGAAAGCATAGACGAATTAAAGTCACAAAAAATTCGATCTATTCGTCTTGCAAAAAGCGATTCATCTTCTTACAGCGAAGAAAGCGACGACAACAAAGCCGAAAAAAATGAAGACGCTTCCAGTACGGAAACGAGCCTCTGCGATGATGATCTTCAACCAATAACAAAATATCCGGGGAAAAATTTACATAGAACAAAAAAGTCTTCCCATAAGCAGCGAAACAAGTTGGGGAATTCTAAAGAAATTGGAGAAAAGGCAAGACCAAAATCGTGGGCTCCTTCTAGCACCGATATTCCATTTATGTTAATGACTTCCGACTCTCCAAGCAACAGTGCTGATGAAAATCCTGAACTAGTCAATCTTGCAGTAATGGAAAAGAATAAATTTCGTGAGGAAAACGACAAATTAAGTGGAAAAGCACAAACAAATCTAATTAAAGAAGAAAATTTAAAGTCTTCCGATAAATTATTAATGTCGAAAAAGAGAGAAATAACTCTCGAGCAAGAAAATATTCTTTTTTTGAGAACAACAACTCCGACAGAAAATTCTAATGACAAAGACGATATCACGAAAACTTTTGATATAAGCAACGAGGGTGTTACAAATGAATATTTTGAAAGAGTTAATAGCACTGAGCGGCCCACAAAGCTTGATTTGTTATATTCTCTTAATGAAGATGAAAATATAAGAGACGGTTTTAAAATTAAGAATAACGAATCTACGAAAACGAATGAAGAGTCACGATCTCTTGCAAAATATAAAAGCTTAAACAACTCAAATAATGTCAGATGTATGGACCTGCTTGTTGACTATTCTGAAAAATCTTCTGTCGCTTGTATTGAAGAAGCTAAAAGTGAGATATCAACAACATTTCCGTCGTTTAATGCCTCCACTGCAATATCTTTACAAGAAGAACATCCTGGCTTTACAAATGAAAATTTGTTTAAAACTGCCAAAGGTATTAGTGAGAAAAGAAGAAATCCTAGGCGTCTCACTCTGACACGATCTTCAACAATGGACTCTGAAAAGAAATTTGAGGCCCTTGAAAAGCGTTTAAGTATGGATGTTTGTTCAAGTTTAAAAAGATCTTCAGGCGAAATTGAATTTAATGAAAATATGAATAGAAAATTAGATCAGAATAATTGTAAAAAACCGAATAACAGCAGCACTGCCTTTAATCATCAACATGACCATATAATTGATCATAAAATACTTCCAACAGAAAGTATTATTTCACAAGATAAAAAAATACCATCGACTGCAGATTTGGAAAAGCGCTTTGAAAACATGCAACGGCAATTGGTAAGAGATCGAAATAAAATGATGCCATCTGATTCTGAAAATACTGAAAAACAACCGACTTTAAACACTTCATCTGATAACAATATTTTAACAAGTCCTAAGAATGATAATTCATCTAAACAAGCAAAAAAACAAGGTGATAATGAAGACAATGAAAATGTAAAGGAAGAAAACATATTGAGCGCTCATTCAGAAATTGAAGAAAAGTCTTCAGCATCTACTGAATTTGGGGATGTTAATAAAGTTGCCAACATTGAGGATGAGCAAAAGACTATACTGCAAGCTTCCGCAAGTACAAAAACAGAAAGAAAGCAATTGAAAAGTAAAAAAGAACCTCCTGACGAAGATGAAACAAAGAAAAGGTCAATTGATAAAGTTGAAAAAATTCCAAATAAAATATCTAATAATTCAGAAGAACCTGAAGTTAATACAGAAAAAGGTAGACGAAAGTCTAATTCTGAAATGACTAAAGAAAGGAAAAGTTCAGACGGAACCTCTCCACCCTCTACAGAGGAGTTGGAAAAGAGATTTTGTGCCTTAGAAGAGCAATTGAGCGTTGAAAAAAATGAATTAAATGAAGTGGGACATAATCTTCAACGTAAGAAACAATACAAATCTGAGGAAACCTCAAGTGAAACTAAAACAGACACTACCCAAACGGAACTTGATAATAAATTCAAGCATCCTTCCGAAGAAAGTACAAAAAGGCGATTATCAGAACCTCCTTCTACGGAAGATCTAGAGAAAAGATATGAAGTTATGAAACGACGAATGAGCTCACGAAATTTTGAAACAAAATCATTGCATAAAGATGGACTCTTTACTAATCCAGAGAGGACGAAGAAATCTACTTCACATGCAAATAAAGTCGATGTTTCTACAAACTTAAGCTCAAAAAAGCACTCACCACCATCAATAGAAAATTTAGAAGAGCGATTTGAAAAACTTCAAAATAAAACTGAATCAATAACAGCTATTACTACACCCTCTCCTCCTTCTACCAAGGACTTGGAAGAACGTTTTGAAAAACTCCAAAATAAAAATAAGTCAAAAGAAACTCCTTCTACTATCCAAAATCCAGAAGACGATTTTGAAAAGCCACAAAATAAATTCGATCAAATCAAGACAAAGAAATCAGAGATTGACGCAATAAATGTTGCATCTCCAGTCAAAAGTGATCAGATGTTACACGAAAATATCACAGAATCAGCCTCAGATAACGGTAGTAAATTATTAGAACACAGAAATTCCTTGTCTGAATCAACTGCGACTTCAGTGGCTCAAGAAAAAGTAGAGGATGTGTCGGACAAAAAGAAAACTTCAAATGTTTTAGCTAAAAATGCAAATACAATAAAATTAAAACTTATTGAGGAATTGCAAACTAAAATAAAAGAAAATTCTATAAACGCAGAATTCGATAAAATTGTTAAAAAGAAGATGGCACTTTTAGAGGAGCTAAAAGCAAAAACAAATCCTTTGCAAAATACATTTTTAAAACCCTCTCAAATATCTTGTCACCAAGGCCGAAGCCCTATTTCTCAAAACACTCTTTTACCAAGTTCAAGTTTTAACGATGAAACCTTGGAATCACATGCGGCATCCGCTTATCGCAAATCGGGAAAATACGAACCAACGAATTCTGCTAAACGAAAAGTGGTTCGTCGTTTTTCCGATTTACCCTCAAGAGCCGACCTTGAGAACCGTTTGCAATTTTTGGAAGAACAACTTAGCAAAACGGTAGGAATGCAACGTCGTTCAAGTGATTCCGAAGTAGCATCGAAAGCTCGTTTTACACAAAAGGCGGAACTCTCTCATGTTCCAATAAGTAGCAGCCTAGAGTATCGTGTGCAAGAGTTAGAAAAACGTTTAAACGACAATAGAACGCTTTCAATGGATGTCGAATGTTTAAATCCAAATGAGAGGAATAGAGTTTCGCAACTGGAATTTGCCACAGACACTGCTGCAGCAACAGGTAAAGAATTGGTACGATATTCCTCTCATGGCGAAGTTGGGGATTTTGACCACCCAAATCCCATTAATATTAGCATTAATATTCAAATGACTCTAAACAAAGATGAAATTGAGAGTAAAAAAATCGCAGATGTTTCCAAAGCTGATGATCTAGATAGACGACTTCAACTTTTAGAACAACAACTTAAAATAACCCAAGTAGATGATGTCTGTGATATTGTCGCCAAGGAAAGTACAAGCGAAAAAGATCCGGAAGTAAGTGTGAGTGTGATGGAAAATGCCGCTGAAGGTGAAAAAATAAATGATAAAATTGAAGCAAAAATTGATAATAAAATCTCTGATAAAACAGTAACAGAAATAAATCCTTCTATATCTGAGAACAACCAAAGTATTAATGACACAGAAAAGCCAATACAAAATGAAGAAAATTCTCTATCAGATAAGATTGATACTCCATGTCAATTGAGTGAAACAAATCAACAAACAGAAAATCGTAAATGTGAAAAACTCGACGTGTCAGATAATTCTAAGGAAAATTTAAGTTCTCAAATTCAACCCACAGTCGAACCACATGTCGAGAATAATACGAATGAAAATAAAGATAAAGACCATAAAATACTTGATCAAATTAAGTCGGAAGACTGCTTAAAAATCGAAGATCCTTTAATAGAATCAATGCAAAGTAGTATCAAGGAAATTAAAAATCAAGCTAATATTTCTCAACAAAAATCTCAAGAGAATGAAATAACTGATTCCAAAGAACATTCCAAATTACAAACAAAAGAAACTGCTGAGCCAGAAAAATGCAAACCAGATAGCAAAGAAATTGTTAATAAAAATCTTAATAATGCAGAAGCCAAAATAAAGTCGAAAGCTGAAAAATTCATTGATTCCAATAATTGTTCACAAATTGTACCAGTAGAAGTGGATAAAAAAACATTAGTTCTATTGCTGGATAATGAGCCTAAGTCGGTAAAAGTGCGTCGCCTTACTCGTGCAAATACTGAAGAACTCGAAGGACTGTTTCAAGCTCTTGAAAAGCAACTTAATGATCGGGAGCAACAGAAGAGTGCAGAAACGAAAACCAACACCACATTAGAAGAAAAAAGTCAAAATAAAATTGAAACATCTCAAACAATCTCAAATTTAACAAAAGAAATCCAAGCATTCTCTAAAACTGAAGCAAATAAAATTGAACCTAATGAGAAGATCATAAAAGAAAAACAAATAAAACAGGAAGAACAATTTGATTGGGGAACTGATCCAATTAAATACCACCTAAAGAAAAAAACCGTTTATTTGCCGTCTACCAAAGAACTCGAAGCCAGATTTCGATCACTAGAGCGACAAATCAGACTTCTGGAAGACGTTGAAAAAATTGATGTGGAGCAACGCCTGATTGAAATTGAACGCAAAATAAAATTGCAATATTCGTTATCTCACGAAAAAGATCTTAATAAGTTTTTGGAGCTGTGCGAGGGAAAAGACATAGATGCTATGCCAACACCAATAGAACACATTCCAGATCGAAAGGAGTATTCTAACGAAGTACAATTTGATCAGATGTGTACTTCTAGGCACACATCACCCAATCGCATAAAGAAGTCGGAGCCAATACCTTCAAACAGTAGTCCTAAGCGTCATTATCACTCACTTGACTTAAAAAGCTCAAAGTCAAAGCAAAGCGTTAAAAAGCAGCCAATACATCCCTTAGAAATGCTTCTTGATCCAAGTCCAGATGAAAGTGATATACCTACAACTGGGGAATTGGAACATCGCATACGCGTTATGGAAGAAAACCGACGCTCTCCGTCACCATCAGCACGTAAATCACGATCACAATCCCCTCATATTAAGCAAAACAATACAAAACCAAACATTCATATTCTTGAAAATTTGACAGCAAGTCCGACAGAGCGAGGACTCCCAACCGCAGAAGAATTGGAGGCTCGCTTGGAGGCTTTGGAAAAAGAGCAATGTTTCAATTTCAAAATGCAGAAAAACTTCCAACAATTCAATCAAAAACTTAAAGATGTTATTTCACCATCTATATCTTCCGATGAACTAAAACCTTCAACAAAGCCTTGCGACTCTAGTCATACAAAAACACAAACATTTTCAGCCCCCAAACAAACAAATAGGGTTAATACAATTAGTCCAAAAAGCATTCGATTTTGTGAAGAAGAACAGTCTCTGCCCCAAAGGAAACTTGAATCAATGGTAAATAATTTAACAATACAAATATCATACCACAAATACTGAAAATATCATTTTACTTTCAAGAAGACTTCACTAGATGATAAAGAAACTCGTCAAATAGCTAAAGTCCCTGAGGGCCCCGGTGTTATGGGGATTCGTTTTTTGAGGGTAACTTATTTTACTTAAATTATCAACCGATTAGTTATGAGTAAAATCACTTGTGTTACTTTTAGGAAACATCTCCTCTTCGTCGAAAGGGAACACATACCGGCGTACCTCTGTGTACTGGAGAAAATATTAATGATCGACTAACATCTATTCAAAATAGTATCAAGTCAATTGACAGCCTTTGTGAGGAAAAGCCTTATCGAAAAGAAAGATGCCAGCAATATATTGACTCGCTCTTCTCAGATTCCACATATTTTGCTCACAAGAAAACATCCCTTGAAGATTTAACTTCGCACAATCTTTTAAGAACAACATCACGTGAGTTTGGTCCTTCTATAAGAATCTCAGGCCAAAGCCCGCCGTTCACGCGCTCAATGGGATCCGCTGACTCAATACACCCCTCAAGCCCCTTACGATCATCAAGTCCACTCCAGTACCGCTCCAATAGGGATCTTCGACGTGAGCCATCTCCTAGACATCGGCGCGACGAAGATCGAGAAGAGTACGAAAGTAGGGTAAGACGTGATAATCTATTGCCAAATAATATTAATTGTAGTCATAGTATATTAAGCCATACTAGTCCTAGAAATTTAACTAAATTTCATAAAGTAGATAGCCAACTAACTCCAAATGATGTTGAACGTGAAAATGAAGAAAGCTTACGTCAGCCGACATTCAGCACAATAGACAGCTTTATCTATCATGACAACACAAATACCTCAGATAATGTCAATAAAATATCACAACGCTCTTTTAATCCAAAAGTGATAACTCCTGACCTATTAAAGACGCCACAAACTTTGGCCAGACCCATTTTGCCACTGTCGTCTCAAACCGTTCCTCCCAGCCTAAACACACCAATCTACACTCCAGCAAAATTAGAAATACGACATACAACAGTAACATCTACGTTTTATGATCGTGTTCTTACTGAAAAACAGTTGGAAAAGCAACATAATCAATCTTTTCCGACCAACAATCTCTCTCCAGTGATATCCCCTTCACTTGAAAAGCAACAACAAATAACCAAATCACCAACAAATCTTTCAAATACCGATACGATTAATACATTGTCTCTTACTGATGCTTCTACAGGTAATTTTCGTAGTTAATATCAATCGCACATTAAGACCGATGATAATCACTGGATTCATGGATTCAATAAATATTTAATCGACATTTCACTTCATAAATTTCACATTCAAAAAACACCAGCTGCTGCTGCTGTTCCTTCTTAAAATTATAATGTTCCCTCAAACATTTAATGAACGTTTACTCCAGGCGAATATCGCCGTCCAAACTTTTTTTTTTGCATACTTTCTTGACCTAAGATGAAATCAAAATCTATGCAATTGAAGCAGAAACTGAAGAAATGAGGACACGAATGCAATTGCAAAAGCGCGGCAACACGTAACTCTATTTCTATCGTTATAATGTCTATCCGTCTGTTTAAATATTATGGCCGCTGGAGTTTCAAATACTAAAATGAAGTTCATATTAAAGGGCGGACAGTTGAAATGTGTCCAAATTTTGTAGCTTCTATTTTGTTTTATATTATGAAATCTTTAAGACTGTTTCAGTTTTTAACAAGAAATTTATTTCAAAAATACACACATCTCCAATAGAAATATTAAGTCATGAATATTATTGTTTTAAAAGTTTTTTTTCGGCAAACTCTTATTTCGTTGCAATCAATGAAACATATTAACAATCCATGGAGAAAATCGAATGTTTTAAATATTTTCTGGTCATGTTAGTTCTTTAAAAAGGAAATAAGGTGCAATAATTTTTGTCTACGTGACTAAAATTTTCAGAGCATTCATTTTGACGAATAAAAGTCACCATCACTCGTTTAAATATTTTTCAATAAAATTTAACTATCAAAAATTCTGTTCATTTTTTTTTTCAGCTGATAACTCTAAAACTAAACTTGTATAAAAAAGTTTTACAACAAACATAATTCTATTTGTTTCAACAGTTCAACCGATAAAAAAATTTGAGTCACTCTCTTATTCAGTCTATGTTTACACTATGCAAGTCTTATTAATTAGATAACTACTTTTTATGCTTTTTATAATAAAAAACTTTAAGTTTTTATTAAAATCCATTTTTTTTATAATTACGAAAATTTTAAATTTTATGTTTACAAATTAATAAAAATAAGAAAATAACCCTAATTGATCCCATTAACAAACGAAAATCCTGCAAAAAACTGTTTTCCAAGTATTTATTTCGCTACAAGTGCATATGTGTGGATGTATGTAAATATAGTTTATCAGTCATTTCCCTTGATGTATATCTAAATATAATTTGCAGCCCTTGAATTGTTCTTCTGACCTATGTTTTCCCTATCTAAAAATCCCTTTTAAAAGGGAAAATCGCCTAGAAAAATCTAGGGCAAGTTTCCCCAATCTGACAACACTGGCACACACATTGCTTTGTTCATGTAATCCGTTTTATTTTCTTTACTTTTACTATCTTTAAAATAAGAATTGCATAGTCTAAACATAGACTTAGCGAGTAAGCTGTTCTCTCCAGCGGCTCTAGCAATTAACCTCTCGATGACTAAAGTTAACAACATCGTTTCGAAAATTTTTTAAAAACTTAAATTATTGCAGTGAAATTACATCGTTGTTGCGGTAAAATAATTGTTCGTATTTTTAATTTATTGCAAAGTATATATTTATGCATAAATATAACAAAAATTAAATCTGTGAGCAAATCTATCTACTATTAAATAAAAATATATTTTTTTTTTTAATTTTATTGCTTTTTTAAGTAGTGAAAAGAGTGAGAGAGAAGAAGAGATAGAAGAAAAATGGATAAAATGTCTAAGCATATGTGCAAGAGATGAGCGTTATTTCAGTATCTGTTATTAAGTCACTGTGATTAAAAACTCACTGGTCACTACAATGACTAAATTTATCAAGTAACGGTTTCGTGTAAAACCGTTTTTTTTTATTTGGGCACGTACAAACTTAAATTTGAATTAACTTTAAGCAGGGAAATATTAGTACTTTTAGCCCTTTCGTTATTTTATAAGTCAAGGCAGCTTCATCGCTTAGTTCTTTATATTTCCTTTATGGTGTTCACGGTGATTAAATGAAAGAATGGTGATTTAAACTCACGTTCACTCATAAAGGGGCTCCTTAAAAATCACAGGATCGCTCATATGTATTAATAAAGTAATAAGGAAAAGATGGATCCTATTATACTTTATCTCATTAAGAAATGAAAAAATGGACAGAATCGGCTTAAAACCATTTAATGATCGATTGAACGTTTGCTAGCTTATTTTCTTATCCACTCTTTATAATATAAAATCAAAATTGAAATATCTCACAAGAATAATAAATATAACTTTTAAATAGTTTAAAATTATAAACAAACACACTAATACATGCAAAGAAAAAACAATCTTCTTCGGTTTATTGTTACAGTTTCAAGTTTAAATTTTCAAATAATATTTATTAAATATTTATTGTTAAAAGAAAAACCTGATAGAATTAAAAATGCATTAATTCTTAAATGTAGACGTTTTTGTTAGTGCTTATTGTTATTTATTTATTTATTTATTTATTTATTTTCTTTCTATTAACTTTATATTTTTAAAGAGCCTACCTTTCTACATTTGGTCAATTAAATATTTTTAAATAAATAAATATAAAAAAGTTTTATTTTAAGCATTTATTTTTTAGATTCGAATAAAAAAAAAAACAAAACGAAATCTTACGAATAAAACTCTAAAATATTTTCTTGATTTGGAATTTCATGTTAAAACTGAATCGCAATAATAATACGAAATAAATCAAAGAAATACAAAAATATGTAGCTGACAGATACGAAACTATTTTTTGAATTATTCTAACTTAAATTTATATGCAGCTAAGAATCTTTCTATAATAAAAATAATTAAGTTTTTCTTGTTTGATTTTTAGTAATTGTTAAATAAAATTGTATTCTTAAACTTAAAAACAAATTGTGTATGAAGAAATACTTATAGAAACTATGGAATTATTGTATTTATTATGGATTATAATACAGAACAAAGAATAAAGAAATAAATTTGCGCTTAATTGTATTTATTAGATATCTAAATACATACATACAAACCTATAACCAAAAATAAAATTTAAAAATAAATAAAAAAATAAGAAATTTGTTGTTTTCTTTGTGAATAATTATTTTTTTATATCAGCCATTTTTAAAATTCAAAGTTAGTTAAAGATATAAAAAATATATTGAGGAGTGTAAAATTTTAGACATCCTAACTAAAAAGCAGTAGTCGCCAAACAAGCCCGCTCGTTCTCACTTATGCAATACAACCGCAAAAACCTCTGAAGACATGCATGTGAAATAAAAATATATATACTTGATTTAGACCCGTTAAACAACAATGACATTCTATTTTTCTTTGTTATAAAAACCGTGCAAAATAAACAATTAAACTAATCTGTCAGATTAACCAGCGACATTTTCAGTTTTATTAAGCTACTAAAAAAAAACATTACTACGTCTGCTAAACGTACACGAACTGGCTTATCATTTACGTACTGTTAATTTACAAACTAAAAAGACAGTCGCTTTGTGCTCGTTTCGCTGCTGAAGAACTAGTAGATAGAATTCTAATGGTTTAGCACTGTGTTTGCTCAGTTAAACTATTTAAAGCAGTCAAATAGTTAAAAAAGAAGACTCAAACTATTTTCAGTTCAGTCGCCAGTCAAAAAAACTTTTGTTTGTGCCGAATTTTAAACGCTGCTTTAAAGCAGTGAGGTAAAAAAAGAAATGTAACAATATTGGTAAGAACAATGTACGCAGTTTTACTGGGAGAAAAGTTAAGAAATTTAGAATAAAAACTGCTCGTTTTTTATTTTATTAATAATGTTGTGCAAACAAAAATGTAAATTAATTTCAACATCTCTTTCCTTTTTTAATTTGTCTTAACTTCGAGCTGGTCGTTGTGTTAATATTATAATTTGTTGCAGTGTAGTATGCAGCAGTGTTGCCAAACGTGGCACTTTTGAATGTTTGAAGCGTCTGCATTACTTCCTAATCTATCTCGGCTCATTAAGCTCAAATGTAAGCTAACAACTTGAAAACGTTCAATTGGTTTCAAATATACTGAACGTGTAATATTTTGTTCCGCTGTTATTTATAACTATTTACTTTTATTGAAAAAACCATCTTTTTTTAAATAGAAAGCTTTTAAGGGCCGGGATTCACTATCATACACAATCGTACGATTTAATCCCACAAAAACCTGACAGAATTCTGTTCTACTTTACTATTCAAAAAAAAAAAATTTAAATTTTAACATGAAAGAAAGGTTTAAAATTAGAAAGCTAAAATTAAAATTTTAAGAATTTGTAAAACTAGAAAGCGAAATAAAAAAATTCTGACCTTTTTACTTTATTTTTAACAATTTATTTTTTGTAATATTTTTTAATATTTTTCACATGAACAAATCAAACTAAATGACATTAGTATCTTTGTTTATCTGTTACATTAAAGACGTCAATATGGCAACATCATCCTCACTGCAACATCATTTAAACGGAGTATGTCTTTGCTACTGACATTTCATTTTTATGCTATAAAAATGCTGTTCCAAACTAACTGTATTTATTGTTTATTTGTATTACGATATGAAAATATAACATTATGGTTTAATTTATTTAACACTATTTTTATTTCCCTTTTGAAGAAAAAAAAAAAAAACACATTGACAACGGTTTATATTTATTTTTAACAATCATTCATAGCGTGAATAAGAAGTGAACGGTATGTTCTCATGAAATTATTATTCCCCACGAAGTGAAAATTTATGTCATGGATTTTTCCATGAATTATTTGTCACCTTCAACATTTAAAGCAACGAATGTAAGATTTTTTTCGCGAGCTTTTGGTCGCGGTATGCAAGACACATTTTACTAAAATGGGTCGTCAAGAGCTTCTCAATCCTTTCATCAAGTAAGAAAAGGTAACACAAAAAAAAAATATGAAAGCATTAAAATATCACAAACAACCAGAAACGGAACTTCATAAAACAGAACACCACGGAAGACAGATCTTCAGGTACGGTCAGATTAGTCAAATATTTGACCGAAAAACCGTAACGACTATTTTTAAAAATTTTTGTTCAACCTTTCAGACACGTAACAATACAAAGGACGGTTTATAGTATAATAAATGTTATATCTTATTGTTTATATTGCGTAGGATCTTATATTTCTTAATAAGTATTTGAGAACGACAAACATTTTTTCCATAGTTTAGTGGTTACGCTTTTTTGGTTAAATATTTCACTAATCTGACCGTACCTTTAGTTCTCTAAATGCACACCGAACCTTGTCGCAGAAGACTTCCTCGTCATTTATATTTTACGACCCAGTACTCGCCAGACCAATCTTCACCACTTACCACTTCATTATGGCCATCACCTTTCTGAAATTAAGCCGTCATTTCAAAAATGTTTTTTCAGAATCAAACATTAAATTCATTATTTATTAATGTAAAAATTTAAAACTTCAACCTATAAATAAAACAAGTGTAATAATACAAAATCAAATAACAATTAACTGATTAAAATAGAAATCTCCTAAATGGCCATCGAGACGTGCTTTACGCTCAATAAACAATATCGGTGATTTAATAATTTAATCGGGATAAACACCAGCAGACTCTTTCGTGCATATAAACATAAATACAGGGATGCTTGATTTGTTTTGCTTGATAAACATCATCCCAGTAGGTAGAGAAATCTGGGATTTCGTCTCTTAATTACATCTACAGCAAGCGTAGTATATTTTAATCGCATGTGATTACTATGTACGCATGTATGTGTAATGAAGACAGTCAGAGATAAGAAAGTCAATTGTCGTGATAATAAAAGCATCAAACGTTTCGATAGTATTTACGAGTATAAGAATAAACGAATTTAGTCAGTTTTAGATTTTTGTCTCGTTTAGTGAATTTTTTTTTTCGTTCCTCAATTTGTGTTTTTTTTTAACAAAATAAGAAAAACAAAAACTTAAAATGTATCGAATACCCAAAGATTTAACGCAAGGTATCTTGCAATCCATATCTAAGAAGCCTAATAATTTTCTAAAAAATATAACTTTTAATCAATTCTCGCGTTGCTTGGCATCAACATCTGTTGGAGATATTCTTTTCCCAACCAAATCAGACTTTCCAAGTCGTCATATAGGACCACGAAAAACTGATGTCGTGTCGATGTTGGACACTTTAGGATACAAAGTAAGTTACCAAGTCCATATTCAGTTTTAATTGTACTTTTCCAATGGTTTTTTAGTCACTAGCGGATCTAACAGAACGCGCAGTGCCAAAAGGTATACAATTAAATCGAGCTTTGGACTTGGACAAACCTCTAAGTAAGTAAAAAATTTAAAATAAATATTTCAAAATATTATTGATTGAATCAGTTATCAGTAAATAAAATATACATATTCGCAACAAGCTGGATGTGTTATCAAGACCCCCTGGCTATTTTAAAATTCAGTTTTATACAAAGTCAGTCTGATAGTACATTTATTCAGGGTCAAATGTCGTAACAATAGACCATCATCTTATCGTCATACATACATACAAAATAAATGATTATAACACCCCACTTAAACAATTATAGCAAAATATATATTGAAAGAAGTTTTTTAAATAGTTGTGGGCATAATCAGATCGTAAATAAATGTTGATTTATCATTAGTTTAATTTTAAACTAAACCTAAATTCTGAAAAAGAAATTAAGTTAAGTAAAATTGTTTCCGAACAGTTTAAGCCGTTACGCATTCAAACACAATGTAACCGGTTATGAAAATTTTATCAAATTAAAAAAAAAACATGACTAATTCTAAAAATTTCAAAATCGATAATTTACGGCTTAAAAGGTTGAAAAGTTCCTTTTGCAGTTTTTTTTTTTTGTTAACAGTGAACGGTTTAACAGTAACGAATATTTTGATAATGGAGTTGTTAAACTGTAACTTTCCATTGTAATTGGGCTTTAGTAACTAAAAGATTAAAAGCAGCAGACACAGTCAAAACGGCCATCTATTTTTATAGTGAATATAAGAAAATGCTATCAAATAGTAAAATATGTTGTTTATTTCGTTATTTAGGATTTTTTTAATTTATTTTGTGGAATGAAATTCCCGCGATTTCATTAGTTTAATTCTTAGCTGTAGCCGGCAAATAAGCAGGTATAATTGATTTATAATTCGCCACGTTATTGCTTCGTCTTGGAAGCAACCCATAAATTTTTAATACCAGGAATTTATTGACAATGGCAAGCAATTTAACTACCATTTAATGCTGATGATATCATTTCAATTATAATTGCTGTTAGTAATGGTAATGAATTTTTAATGAAACTGTTGAGTTAATAATATGAAAAATAAATTTATATAAGCAAAAGCTTCACAAAAAAAAAACTCTAAATAAAAAAAAAACGGTTATTTATCGATTTTAAGTAAAATTTGATGTCTGAAATCTAAAGTCACAAACAACCCTAAAATAATTAATAAAATGTGATATTCTTTCACCACCTGTCTTTTCTCTCCTCTATCCCTCTCCTAAAGAATGTAGCACGGTTACGTTAATAAAAAAGGAATTTTTGTCTAAAGTGCTACTTCTTTTATTTAAAAAAAAAATGCTCTACTAAATTTAAAGGTGCTCTTTTCAATGTACAAAGACAATGAATTACGTTATAATACTGACATTGTTTTTTAACTAATGATCATTGAAACCTTTTCACTAAGAAGCATTGTCATTGATGAAAGTAATGAAAAAGCTAAAAAAGAATTATCATTATTTATTATTCAATGGTAATGAAATTGCAAATTTAGTAGTTCATTTAATTAATAACTCCCATGTTAAAATTATTAAGACTAAAATATTTAATAAATAGCAGTCCCCACGACTTCTTAACATTAAAATTTAGAGAAATATATTTTTAAATATTTGTTGTAGAGTTCTGTAAACAGTGTTAAAAATTTTCCATCTACAAAAATAAAATGTACTGACAACTGCTCAAATACCATTAAGCAGGTAAAATTGGGTGCTTTCATTTTTGTACCTTTAGTTTCTCTACGAAATGACATATTTTTATGAATAAAAAAGTATCCTATATTTGAACCAAAGTCGAAAGGGACCTCCTCACAACACTTTATTCAAATCCATCCAGCAGTTTTTACGTGATGCGAGCAGACAGACAACAATTCCAAAAAATACTTCAGGTACATAAATGACCGCGTTACTGTTTTATTAAATCTACAGATCGATAGATTTTATTTTGAGTTATTATGTCAATAAATTAAACATCAAGTTTTGTGGATACAAAGTTTGAAATTTAAACGTGAACTGGGTGGGTGGCTTTTTTAAAAGACGAACCATTCAACTTTGTTTTTTCAATAAAAAATTACGATCTTTTGAGTTTACTTCCCTCTGATAATTGGCATCAAGAATAATTATTTATGTATTTAGTCATTAGTCATTTCATAAATTTTAGATAACTTTAAAAGACGCATTTATGTTTATGCTAAAACCAAATGAGAATCAAAAAATTTAAGGTGTTAAGATACATCTCTCTCTCTCTTTTGGCTTTTTTTCGCTTTTTATGTTGCTCTGTCTTTTTTCAAACTCACAGTTTAGGATTTCATTAAGTTAAGTTAACCTTGAATATAAATTAAGATGAGTAGCACATTTAGGTTTCAAAAAAGAAATAAATATGTTCGGCATCGTTTAAACAAGTAAATCAAGCAAATTTCATTTTTTTTAACTAAAAAGAAGATGACCTTTCTCTATCTCTCTCTCGAAATTTTCCTGCATCCAAGCCTTAATGGCTAAACAAAAATTTCAATTGTATGAGAGGGTGACCTTTACCAAAAACCTTTCAAGTTCTTTCTATAAGATGATAAAAAAGGGCTAAAATTAAGTCAAAATTTGTGCTTTTTATGTTCTTGAATAGATTTATTGCTTTCCCCTGTGTTTAGGTCTCTCTTATAGTTACAATATTCCGATCGGAACTCTACACAATTAAAAGACATCCACAAGTTTTAACCAAATTTTTAATTTAGATGAACACGAGTTGATTGATCGCATCCGGAATATTGCAAAAATGAATAAGATTTGGCGTTCTTATATTGGGATGGGTTATCATAATTGTCATGTTCCGCACACTATACTGCGAAACATATTTGAGAATCCCGGCTGGACAACGCAATACACACCGTATCAACCGGAAATCGCACAAGGTCGTCTAGAATCCTTATTAAATTATCAAACACTTGTAACTGAAATGACTGGTCTGGATGTGGCAAACGCATCCCTCCTAGATGAAGGCACTGCAGCAGCTGAAGCCATGTGCTTATGCCATCGGTGAGTAAATTATTATGTTTTAAATCGATTGTTATACATAAATAAATGCGACTACGTACAAATAATTTTTAAATATTTTATATTTTGAAGACATAATAAGCGCAAAAAGCTTTTCCTATCAAATAAAATTCACCCACAAACATTGTCTGTCGTCAAAACAAGAGCCGATGCTTTGGAACTAGAAATTGAAATTGGTAGTATAAGCGAGGCTAATCTAGAAAGCCGAGAATATTCTGGCATTCTTCTTCAATATCCTGACACTTATGGAGATGTGAAGGATTTTGAAGACATTGCAACGCTGGCTCGAAAACATGGTGTAAGTATTTGCAAATAAAAGTAACATTGTGTGAATGAAAGTGAAATTATTTTTATTTATTGCAGACATTAGTTGTTGTTGCCACTGATTTATTAGCACTTACACTGTTACGGCCACCCTCAGAATTTGGTGCTGATATGGCGGTGGGAACATCACAAAGACTTGGTGTTCCTTTCGGTTATGGTGGACCGCATGCCGGTTTCTTTGCATGTAAACAGAGCTTGGTTCGCCTAATGCCAGGTCGAATGATAGGCGTAACGCGGGATATGGACGGCAACGATGCATACCGTCTCGCGTTGCAAACCCGTGAACAGCATATTCGCAGAGATAAAGCTACAAGCAACATTTGCACTGCTCAAGCCTTGCTGGCTAATATGTCAGCGATGTATGCTATTTATCATGGACCTGAAGGTCTTAAAGCTATTGCTAATCGTATCCATCATTTCACATTAGCATTGCAATCTGGGCTAAGCGACGCTGATCACGTAGTAAAAAATAAACATTTCTTCGATACTTTACACATACAACTGCATGGTAGTATTACGACAGACGAAATAAAAGCTCGTGCAGAATCTAAAGAAATTAATTTTCGATACTTCAACGATGGTACAATTGGTGTAGCTCTTGATGAAACCGTTAATCCTCAAGATATCAATGACATACTTTGGATCTTTAAGTGCAAAAACCTTGATGAAGTGTTATCTCAAGGAGACATTTTAAAAAATTCAATTGAAAAGTCAAAGTTCTATCGAACATCTCCATTTTTGACCCACCCAGTATTTAATTCGTTTCATAGCGAATCACGGATGGTTCGTTATATGAAAAAACTTGAAAATAAGGATATATCCTTGGTTCATTCGATGATTCCATTGGGATCGTGTACAATGAAATTAAATGCGACCACCGAAATGATGCCGTCTTCTTTTCGCCATTTTACAGATATACATCCTTTCGCACCAGTAGAACAAGCTCAAGGCTACCACCGTTTGTTTCAAGAATTGGAGCATGACTTATGTGAGATAACTGGATATGACAAAATATCTTTTCAACCGAATTCCGGTGCTCAAGGAGAGTACGCTGGTCTAAGAGCAATACGCAGTTATCACGAACATCGCAATGAAGGTCACCGAAACATTTGTTTAATTCCTGTTTCAGCACATGGAACCAATCCTGCATCTGCTCAGATGGCTGGTATGAAAGTTGAACCAATTCGTATTCTTTCCGATGGTAGTATTGATATGTCACATTTACGTGACATGGTGGCAAAACATGCTCGTAACCTATCATGTCTGATGGTAACATATCCCTCAACAATGGGCGTTTTCGAAGAAACGATTGCCGAAATTTGCGATATTATTCATAGGAATGGTGGACAAGTTTATCTAGATGGTGCTAACATGAATGCACAGGTTGGTCTTTGTCGTCCTGGCGATTATGGCAGTGACGTTTCTCATTTAAATCTGCACAAAACTTTCTGTATTCCACATGGTGGTGGAGGTCCCGGCATGGGCCCAATTGGAGTAAAAGCACATCTGGCACCCTATTTGCCAGGCCATCCAGTAATAAGTCCTCTCGAAAGAGATGAAAACAGTTTTGGTGTTGTATCAGCAGCACCGTTTGGAAGCTGTGCCATTTTGCCGATTTCATGGTCATACATTAAACTAATGGGAAGTCAAGGACTTAAGAAGGCAACACAAATAGCCATACTGAATGCGAATTACATGTCTAAAAGGCTTGAACCGTACTACAAAACACTATACAAGGATCAAAAAAATGGGCTTGTGGCCCATGAGTTCATATTAGACATAAGAGATCTTAAAAAGTCTGCCAACATTGAAGCTGTAGATGTGGCGAAGCGATTGATGGACTATGGATTTCATGCTCCTACAATGTCATGGCCCGTTGCGGGAACCCTAATGGTCGAGCCCACAGAATCCGAGGATAAAGAAGAACTAGATCGTTTTTGTGAGGCAATGATTTCAATACGGAGTGAAATCGCTGAAATCGAATCTGGATGTATGGATAGAAATATTAATCCCTTAAAAATGGCACCACATACACAATCTCAAGTAATATCAGATAAATGGAATAGGCCATACAGTCGAGAGTTAGCAGCATTTCCAGCCGTAAGTATTTTTTGGTTATAATTTTTAAAATGATTTTTAAAATTTATTTAAATATTAATTTCAGTTGTTCGTTAAACCAGAAACAAAAATTTGGCCAACCGTTGGACGCATTGATGATGCATATGGGGACAAACATCTTGTTTGTACGTGCCCACCAATCCTACCAGATCTTTGATATAATCAATATTTACCTTTAACTTATATTAAAATATAAATTACATTAAAAAAACATGCATTTTTAAACCTTCTACTCGTACTGTTCATTACACGTCAACTAAAATAGAAAAATAAGTTTATTTAAAATTATATCAGCTTGTAAAAAACATCAATGTTTTTCCCGGAATTTTTCATTTCACGAGAAACGGAAGAAAAAAAATTAGTTTTTTTAACGTTTGAGTTTATAACTGTTAGCGCGTTTAACAATTCACTAGATACTCTGTTTTTTGTCTTTGTTGCAAAATTTCTGGCAATAGAAAAAAAACCTTTTAATTTCTACTGAAGCAGGTTTTGTTGTCAACAATGCGTTATAGAGTGTTCATGTTCGTTGTTCGAATGTTCAAAATTCCTTTTTAAACAAATATATTATGTAGTACAACTCTCTTATCTTGTGTAGTAGAACTCTCACGAAACGAGATTTTTGAACATTTTTAAATGTCACAGCAAAAATATTTGAAAACAACAAGTAGTGTATTTTTTTTTGCTAGGATTTCAAACTTTCCGTTTTTAAGCTTTTAAAGAGATCTTCAAGGAAATGCTGACATTTTTGATAAATGCTTCACCCATTAAGAGCCGATGGCAAATATTGCAGTGACATCGACTCTTGATCGATTAAGCATTTTTCAAAAATTTTAGTATTTCCTTAAATATCTCTTCAATAGCTTTCAATAGCTTTAAAACGATACCCATATTGATATTTTAAAAAATTATAAAAATATCAAAAGCCCGTAACTCGGAAAATATGGGCGAGCGACAAACCTATAAATTTTTTTTTTTTATTGGAGTAACTTTATTGTTCTAAATTATGTGAAAAAATTAGGGGTAAGTGCGGTGTTTTACCATTATTATTTTTTATTAATCACTATTATTTTTTTTTTTTTTCGCTGAGAGAAGTTTTTGCAAACAGTGTCATTTGGCAATAAGGAAATTACATAAAATTATTCTTGATGAGGAACAAAAATGCTTAACCCATTAAGAGCCGATAGTATTTTTGTGTAAAGTTATGTATGTATGTAGTCCTTAAAATTGTTTTTCTTGTTTTTTTAATTCTTTGTCATTGCAATATTTATCTTTTTAATAGGAGCTACATCGCTAAACTGTATTTACACAGATGGTGAAGGGTATATAAGATTCGGCACAGCCGAATATAGCATTCTTACTTGTTTTTATTTATATTTGTATTAAAATTTACCTTTTATTGGTTTAGTAATAAATCACAGTGGTAAAATGTTTTAGATTAAACTTATTCATGCCAGTTGAATTAATTACCAGGTGGTAGCGCAGGCGAATTAACTTTTTCGTTTCTTTTCTTTACTTTTAAACTCCATACGTAAAAAAATGTTTATGTATATTTTTTATATATGAAGTTTGACAGCAATAATTAGCAGAAAAAAGTAGTGAATTCGCCTGCGCTGCCACATGATAATTGATTCGCCTTGCTTAATCATGCGTAGAGCAGCAGTCAAATATGTACTATTTTATATTAGAAAAGTTTTTAAAATTATTTTAAACAAAATTGTAGCAAATTTAAAAACAATTAAAGATAAGCTTACTAAAACCGTTGTTGAAAAGGGTAAGAATAGAATGTAGTAATAATTTGTGTTTTGAAGATTTCCATACACTTAATTGCATGTTTTTAATTCTATATAAAGAGTTTGACAGTTAGATTACCTGCAAACAAAGAATGTAAACAAAGTATATCTCAAGGCATATTGGTATATGCGCCTTGGTATACCTATATCAAGTATATGGATGTCTGCAACATTTAAGCAACAACAGGCAATCTTTTGTGAAAAAATCTACTATTGAGTCAAAAGCAGCTGTCCACAATCCAAAGATATAATATAATTTTATAATATAAATTTTAAATAAAGCAAAAATGAATTCGCCGTCGGTTACCACATGTTATTTGATTCGCCTTAGTCCGCTTTTATTTTATGCCGGCGATATTAGTTATGTATCGTCTTCGGTCTCTAGCACTGCTCTTAGTTGCCATAGTGAAAAACATTTAATATAATATCTATTAAATTAATAAAACAATATTTCAAAGCACAAGTCATCAAAAAGAAAAAAAGTAAAATGAAAATTGAAGAAGTCAAAAGTACTGTTCGCACCCAACGTATTGCTGCACATAGCCATGTTAAAGGCTTGGGTCTCAATACAGACGGTGTTCCATTACCTTTAGCAGCAGGTCTTGTTGGCCAAAAGGCAGCACGTGAAGCTGCTGGAATAGTTGTCGATTTAATTAGATCGAAAAAAATGGCAGGACGAGCTTTATTGTTAGCAGGACCTCCCGGTACAGGAAAAACTGCCATTGCCTTAGCTATTGCGCAGGAGTTAGGGAACAAGGTACCGTTTTGTCCCATGGTTGGTTCCGAGGTTTTCAGCAGTGAAATTAAGAAGACAGAAGTACTGATGGAGAATTTTCGTCGTTCAATCGGACTTCGCATAAGAGAAACAAAAGAAGTTTACGAAGGCGAAGTAACAGAGTTAACTCCTGTAGAAACGGAAAATCCTCTGGGTGGTTACGGAAAAACTATTAGCAATGTCGTTATTGGTTTGAAAACTGCAAAAGGCACAAAGCAACTGAAACTGGATCCTAGCATTTTTGAGGCTTTACAAAAAGAAAAAGTTGAAGTAGGCGATGTAATTTATATAGAAGCCAACAGCGGTGCTGTCAAACGTCAAGGGCGCAGTGACACTTTTGCAACAGAATTTGATTTAGAGACAGAGGAATATGTTCCTTTGCCTAAAGGTGATGTTCATAAAAAGAAAGAAGTTATACAAGATGTAACTCTGCACGATCTTGATGTGGCTAATGCCCGACCTCAGGGTGGCCAAGATGTTCTATCAATGATGGGACAGCTTATGAAGCCAAAAAAGACTGAAATTACTGACAAATTGCGAATGGAAATCAACAAAGTAGTCAACAAGTATATCGATCAAGGGATTGCAGAATTGGTTCCAGGAGTTTTGTTTATTGATGAAATTCATATGCTTGACTTAGAAACTTTTACATATTTGCACAAATCTTTGGAATCTCCAATTGCACCGATTGTAATTTTTGCAACAAACCGAGGTCGCTGTTTTATACGGTAACTTATAACGATGGTACTTTTATAGTTAATAACAAATATTTTTTATATTGCAGCGGAACAACTGACATTGTTTCTCCTCATGGCATTCCCTTGGATCTTTTGGATAGACTTCTTATTATAAGAACTTTACCGTATCATTCCAGTGAAATAGAACAAATTTTAAAGTTGCGCGCTCAAACTGAAGGTCTTCAAATAGAAGATTCTGCTTTTGTTAGACTTAGTGAAATCGGCAATTCGTCTACTTTACGTTATGCAGTACAGCTTTTAACCCCAGCTCATCAAATGTGCAAAGTTAATGGTCGTACGCAGATTACGAAAGAAGATATTGATGATGTACATGCGCTGTTTTTGGATGCTAAGAGGTCATCTAAGCACCTTTCAGAAAAAAATAACAAGTTTATGATGTAAAATTTGTCAAAATAAACTAGAAAGAATGAGAACTATATCTTAATGATTAAGTTCCTTGGAGGCTTCTTATGCCATGCTTTTACAAAGCTAGTATTTAGGGGACAGAAAAAATTGCAAACGTCTAATAATATCTTAAATAATTTTATAAGTGCGTCCTAACATATAAAACCTAGTTTGCTATTAGACAGTATGGGTTAATGAGAAGGGACCTACCTCTTTACAGTTTTGCACAGGCTTTTGCATTGTTAAATGCTCAATTCGTTTCTTGTTACTTTTAAGGAGGTACCACTAACAAAAATCGTTTGCGCTGACATAGATAAATAATGCACACAAGGTATTTTTTGCATGTTGTGGGTTGTGAAACTGTATATCGTTACCTTAATACAGAAAGGCTTTAACTAACGTTTGTCCTTCCATACAGGAAAAGGAAAAAAACTTGATAAAAAGTACATTTTTGAAGCTGGACATTTGTTAACACATTGTGCTTTTAAATTCTCTTAGCAATTTAATACTGTTGCAACTTTTTTATTTCTTTTAGTGGTGCATTAGAGGATTTTTTATCGAAATGTGTATAAAACTTGAATTAAAAAAAAGGAGTTAGGGCTTTTCTATATTAATATAACAATATGTTGATCAGCTGTGCTGGTATTTTAACCTTGTTGGATATGCCTTGGTTTTACGAAAGGTGGCAATATGTTTTCAAGGCGAATCAATCTTAGTGATTGAGTAGTCATTTATAATTCGCCTTGAGTGGTTAGTTGATTTTTTATGCTCGCTTTGTACGGTTGGTCTATGAGTAGAAAGCAGTGTATCGTGCGATTAACAATTTTAAGACTTTTGGCAAATTTTAAGATTTTTCAAAGAAGTAAATACCTAATATGCTTAAGATAAATATTTTATAAAACAAACAATTTAATACCGTTCATTATCGCGTAAAAATATATATTGAGTAAGATGCAAATGTGCAGATAAAAGATTGTGTAATTTGAAAAAAAAAAATTGTCTTTTTTGTGTGTTGAGTTGTGGTCACAGTAGAAACAAAGGTAGCTGTGAATTACGCCGAAAATTTTCGAAGTGAGTATTAATTTCTTAAACACGCTCCGCACCTCCTTCAACCGCTTGAATGATTTAAGAAAAAATCAAATTATGAATGTGTGTTAAGTTTTTTCTTTTGCAACTGCCGGCGCCGCTGATACCCACCCACACGTTGTATTCTTTTCAAGGGAGACAACATTTGCAGTCGCTGCAACTGCGAAAAAAGCGATTCGGCAGCGATTATTATATTTGAGTTTTATTATGTTTGAGAGAATGACATTGCAACCACACTTTTAAAGTTGCCACTTTCTACAAAAAAATCGTTGTAATGTATAGATACTTTATAAAAGCAAAATAAACAGCCAAGGTCAAGGATAGTAAAATAATCTAAATAGTATACAAAAGTTGTTCCTGCTTTAATATGTTCTAATTTTTAATAAAACTAATAAATAAACTATAAAATTATTAAATATATTTTAGTGTCATTACAGCTGTTAACTCTATAGCGGCTGCTATTAATATTGCTTAAACATTAACGTTAGAGTGTGGTGTTGCCATTCCACACTTTTAAAAATTATTGTTTCTTAAATAAACCCAGATTTAGTTACAAAGTTTTATCCTTGAATGTTTTAACTTGTTGTTTAAGTTCATACATATATATAAAAGAAAAACAAACTAACAAAAAAGTCTGCTTTCGCTTAAAATGCAATCAAACTCATACATATGTATGTATGTACATTCGCTATTTTGAAATAGGCCATTAATTACTAGTTTTCTTTCTTTGTTTATGAAATGTTTTAAACTGTCCACATGATAAAAAAAAAATGGAAATAAAAATAAAACCTATAACTTTGAAAATTATAATTTATTTGTTTAATCTTATGGAGTATAATTCTTAAGACTAAATTGAATCACAGAGCGCTAGCACTAGAAAGGTCGTATATTGGTATGTACTTACCTACATTAATATTACTTTCTCTACCTATATAAAGGATGGAAAATAAGTAGGTAGAATATTTTTCTAAATTTAATACAATAAAAATCTTGCTAGGAGTGATAGACCTGATAACCAACCAACAATTTTTATAACTAAAATTGTTTATCGTATTCAACGATTTGGATTTTCTGAATCTTTATTTGAAGAAATTTAGGTAATTGTGCCACATTGTGGTACAATGTATATATTGACATTTTTGAATAACTTCAGTCTGCTTTATTTAATTATTAATCCAAAATTGCTCTTGTGGAAGATTTCAATTGTAATCTCTTTACTCCGTAATATTTGAAAGAGTTCGTTCTGTAAGTTCAAGATGTGGTCTATAATTTTTACATAACTGTTTACTTACTCATGTATGTGTACATAACAACAACATAACTTTGATTTCTTTATGCTTAGTTGCCTATAAAGGTCGAATGATGTTTACTTTCTTCTGTTCATAGTTTTGTATTTATATCGCTTAAATATAAATAGATAAGGACTATAAACGGCTTTTATATGATGAGTTACTCTTTCTGTTGACGGGTTTGATATATCTCCAATTTTGAGTTTCAATGATATTGACTTGAAGCTTTCCACTTTGACTTTAAATGACCTTCACTATTTAATTCCTCCTTATAGATCCGAGCTTAATTGAATGTAGTCAATTGGGTGAAATTCAGTGAAATAGTTCAGACTTATTTAATACGTAACGCTGCATATAGTGTTTATCTAAGACATCCGTCTGAGGAAAACTAAAAAATAAATTGCAAACTGAAACACAAAACTAACAAAACTATCAGAAGATTTCGTAGAAATCATAATAATACAAAGGTGTTGAGAAACTTACGCATTTAGGTTACATTGGTCATGATATCTCTGATCTTAACCAAGTTGATGTCTTATCCATTGCAACTGAATTTCTGAATTATCTTTTCCCCAAAAATTTGGGTAATTACAGTTTTGATAATTTTACTAAACGTCCCAATTCTTTAATGTTTGAATGCTATTGCTGAATATGACCTCATTATTGCGGTTAATTAATTCAATTAAATTTATTTCATCAGGACATAAAATTACAGCAAAATGTTTAAAAATTATTTTCCTTTTAATTTCATTTATTCAATTATCCCATTCATTTGGTTTTGCCATCTTTTGTTGTTTCCATGAGAATTATAGTTTAGATGCATAAACGGAATTTTTATTACGTTAACAGGGCTATGTTATCTTTTTAACAGGGCTATGTTATCTTTCTAACAGAGCTCTGTTAACTAAAAAGATTTGTGGCAAAGCTAAAAATTTTAAAATTTATCTTAAATTATTGAGAATATAATGAAATTGCAAACTCTCTCTTCTTTCATTCTAATCAATATTCTTATCGTCGTAATCATTATACTACGTCTTCACTAATTTCACTGACTGACTTAGTACGGTAGCAACCAATTAAGCATCATAATTCTATTATGATATCTTATGACATCGCCAAAGAATTTGAACGCGTTAATTATAATAATCTTGTTAGGAAACTTTAGGTGTGGTTAGCTCAGGTGTCCCGCAAGGATCTGTATCGGGTCCAATACTGTTTATTATACATTTAATGCTAGTATTCCTCTTATATAAAGTAAACCCTGCTCTTCCTATATTTTTGCTAATATTTTTCTTGTCTAAAATATTAATCTTCTAACAGCTTCTACGTTTATTGTAAATTGGATGCATCAAAATTATCTTGAGATTGATTCATCAAAAACAAAGATCATGTATTTTCATTTGTCTACCCAACATGTGTTTTATACTGTGATTAATATTGGATTTAGTCCTACTGGCTATGTTAACTCACTTAAATGTCTTGTTGTCCAAAGTATATCTATAACAAGTACATGCAGGAGCTCAGCTGAAAGTTTTTCGCCTCGTTTTTTATATTCCATTACGTCAAAATTTGTTTACGTTTTTTTTAGCGCCACTTTCTCTTATAAGAAAAATATTTTTTATGTGTGTGATATGTTTTGAAAAAAACTGCATTGAAAAGTTGTTTAAACAAGAAAATTTGTTAAGGGCAGTAATAAAGTTTTAATTTGTGCTATTTTTACGTTATTTCTATCAAATTTTTAATAATATTCAAATATTTATTTTAACAAGAAAATTTATTATTTGGAATTTTTATTATATTAATTTGTAGAAAAATGAAAGAAAAAATAAAAATAGTTACTCAATGGTTACTGTGTTTTTTGTAATAAAGATTTTTGAGTTATTTGTGGCCTATTTGCCTTATTGATTCAATAGAGTTCTCATTTAATTAATTTGGCTTTTGGTATAAGACTTTGAGGTTTTCTTTACAAAATTTAGGTAAAATCCACTGATGAGCTATACGAGCAGTAGCGAAATGGCCATATGGATATGCTTTCCCCACAGTAATACATTATAATAAATATTTTAGGAGAATATCATGAAATATTTATATTTGAAGGAATCAAGCACAATTAAAGTAAATTAATATTTATTTTAGTTTTTCTTTTTTGTGTATAATTTTCCTTTTGTTGCATCAGAGGCGGTAAACGAAATTTTAAAAGCGAATATTTATGTCTCAAATTGCAGTTAACATATTTTTTATAAACTCCTGCGCAGTTCTTGTAATTTACATTGTTTTTATGAAAAACAAATCAATTTGTTTTAATATCATTCACTTGATTTTAAATTTATGTTAAAAGGAAGTATAAGTACACCGACTTTACCATTCTTGGATTGCAGTCAGTTGCTTTTTGACACAATACTAGATTTTTACGCAAACAAATTGGCTGTTGTTGTTTTAATGTTGTACTTGTTGTAGACTTGCATGTACTTGATATAGATATACTTTGTTGTTGTCATTGTTGATTCAAAAGTCAATTTTAAAAGTCATATACAAGGCGAATCAATACTCAATGGCGAATTCATTAATTTTGCTCAAAACCTGAAATGTCAAACTCCATATATAAAAAATTGAGTATAATTTTTTTATATGGTGTCTGACACTTAACGATTCGGCGAAAATCAATGAATTCGCTATTGAGACCACCTAGTATTATTTCGCCATGGTCATATAAATGCCAAAAGGCGAATTGATACCAGGTGGCAGCGTAGGCGAATTCAGTATTTTTTGCTGGCGTACACCACTGTCAAGCTCCATATATAAAAAATTTGTGTATATTTTTTATATATGGAGTTTGACAGTCGTGTATACAAGCAAAAAATACTGAATTCGCCTATGCTGCCACCTGGTAATTGATTCGCCTTGAAATGTCATATCTAGTTACATAAATTATTTTCGCTCTAAAAAGATTATACGCCTTGAAATCTTTCTGGAGGACTACTAGGGTTTTTAGTTATAGAATTTAGAAATACGTGAAATAGCGTTTTTTTTTCAGAACTAGACCAGGTAATATTAAATTATAATGTGAAAACAATTTACCCATCTGTAGATTCAAACTATTAATCAGTTTTCTCATGTCTGGAGGAATAAGAAAAAATTTACTGTAACTAAGCCAAGCAGTGTTGTCCTCTTTATAGTATTTTTATAACTGTCAAATGTGATAAATAAGTAAGCTTCTATCAGTTAGTTTTAAACTTTCCTTAAAAATTATTCATCGTTTAAAATTTTTTTAATATTTAATTAACACCTAGAGCCTATTTATAGCCTATGAAACTAGTAGTAGAAACTAGTAGAATTAATATTAGGATTATAAAGCATAATAATCATAATACAAAAGTGCCTGTTCATAAAACAAAAATAAATTATCGCTGTGTTTTGTGATATTTTATTTTTTTTTTTCAACATCTTTTAACTGTATAAAAGAGCAAAAAAAAAATCCAGGCGTATACAGCGTATCGCCATGGCGTATACTTTATTGTTTGGGAAAAAATCCATAGTTTATTTTAAATATAAGTACAAAAGTTTCCTGAAGAGCTAAGTAAGCGGTACCGAGATGACCATTGAAACGTGCTTTCCCCTCAGTAGTCAATATCGGTGATTTTAATAATTCGGTCGGGATAATCATTTTATTATTTTTTTATAAATTTTCATTTTTGTTTAATTAAAGCTGTTATTTTGTCTTGTGCAGTGTAGTATTTTTTGGTACAATATGAAAATACCCATAGTTGCATTACTTAATACAACTACAGATGAGTGAATTTGGAAATCTGATGGCGAGGTAGATTTGTTTTGTATGTGAATTCTATTAAAACTCAACTAGATTTTGGTCAAAATCTCTTAAGATTTCGATATAATGTAATCACACTATTAATAAATTTAGAAATGTGAGATCTTTTAAAATTTGGGATAATTTTCAGTAACAGATCAAGTTTAAAAATACATTTTATTGTAATCAGTGCTACTTTACAAATTTTTCAATAAATCGAGATTTCTAACTGAATTAAATGACCCGATGTCTTTACGTACGATATGCTATTTTTAATATGTAAAAAATCGAAGTTCCGAAAAAAATGCTGGAATTTTTTCATAATTTTAATTTGAAGCGCCCGTACCATTTATAAAAATCTTGTATCTGACGATTTTCAAGTGAGTGAAGATAAATATGTCGAGCTAAATATGTTACGACGTACCAACTGAAGTATAACATATTTGCGAGTATGTTTTTAAAAATTGTGACATATTTGCAAATATGTTTTCGTATTAAGGACAAGTCTGTTAATATGTTTTCGTATTGGGACTAATTTAAATTCTTTAAATACTCATAAAAACGATCATAAAGAGGGATTTTGAAAGTTGTGGACAAACTAAGATAGATTGCGGAATGGGGCCTACCGCATTTAAAAGCAAATAAATCACAGATGTGTAAGTCATTCAGACATTTTTAGAAAATGCGTTTAGATCAACTGCAATACAAAAATTTGAAGAAAAAGTTCTCTTAATTTTTCGAATTTCTTTTTCCAATTAGTGCAGTTAAATATCTTAAGATGAAGTGGAACACATTACTTTTAAAATTGGCGCTAAAGTACTGCGTTATTAGAAATATTTAACGATTTAATATTTTTATTAAAATAAAACGAAAATATCGAAAAAACATCGAAACTATTAATGTAATGTAATGTTTCATTTTCAAGATTTGCTACATTGCTGTTGAGAGTTTGAAATTTTTACATTTTTAACGTTACAATCTGCTGTATTTATCCTGTCTAAAGACGCAAACATTAATTTCGAATTTACATTCCGACCAAAGAAGAATTTTTTCACAGCACATTTATTTAAAACAATCTTTGCCGAAAATAATTACGATTTAAAGGAAGAATTTTTGACAAACTAAGATCTCAGATAGATAAGGGGATTGGACATACCACATTTTAATTAACCAATGATTTGAAATCAAATTTTATAAATATTTTGGTCTAAAATATCCTTGAAAGTTTGAATTTTAACAATTCTTCAAGTTAAATTCGTTCGCAAAAATAAAAGTCACATTTACAAATCTATAAACACAGCTAAAAATTATAAAATATAATTGCAACAACAAAAAAATACTTATAAATAAAAAAAACATTGTGGACTTTATTTAAAAATCTTAAAACAAAATCACATAGCAAAACCCGCCAAATGTTTTTAGTGTAAAAAATATATAAAAAAAAATATTTTGAAGTGTTTTTTCAATAAACTGGTGCGAATTTTTGTTAAAAATTTTTTAAGAAACCCTTCTAACGACATCATTTATATCCTTGACAAAGCATAAAAATTCGCTTTTACTCTATTGAGTGTTTGTTTATCACATACCATTTTAAAAATCTATATATCCGGTATCGGGATGGATCTAGACGTAGATTGTACTAAAATCTACTAGTCCCACGCTACTACCGCTATGCCAGTGACCCGATTCATGTCTTCTCTAAATACCAATTGGATCCATTTTAAAATGCCTTCTTTTTTATATTATTTTACTCTAAAAACATTTGGCGAGTTTTGCTGTGTGATTATGTTTGAAAATTTTTAATGTCTTGCCGCTTTTCATTTGCAGTATGCGGCTTTTTTTTATTAATGAATGATTACCAACACTTATTTAGCGTTTTCGTAAAGTTTATAATGTTGATCAAATATTTTTATTAATTTATCTAATTGCGTTATTTGACAGATTTAAAAAAATAACAGAATCTATTTTGCGGCGTCTTCTTACATCTTCAAGCTTTAAATACCATTTTAATATTTATGTAAATAGAAATGGGAAACATATTGAGCAAGAAATTAGCAAATATTTTCAAGAGAAAATTTATTTATAGGAGAAGAAATAACTGAGAGAATGAAAGTTTAAGTCATTATAGACATTCATATGCATGCATGCATCCATGTATGTATGTATATACATAAGTATGTATGTTCGCATTAAAATATTTTTGAATTTTTATTTAAACAAAATACAATCAATAATTATTAAGAAAAAATCTGTTTGCATTAACTAGAAATGTCAAACCAAAAAACAAAAAACAAATTGATCTGTAAAATTCTTATGGTGGTTAAGATAAATACATACGCGGACACATTATAACTTTGTTTTTTGTTTTTCAATTATATTTGGGATAATAAATATGTGTGTGAATGTTTTAATGAGAAATATTTAATAGACAGGAAAATAAAATCACAAAAAATTAAATAAAAAGATTTGAAAAACTGAGAAAATGTCTCTAAGGGTGTCTGCCATTCATTTTCCCCAACTTTTTAAATGTGTACATTATTTTATTTTATATTTATTTCAAAAATGTCGGATCTCTTTCTCCCATTCTAATTTATTTTTAGGATATTTGTCTGCGGATGCTGCTATTCAAAACTTTAGTCGATTTTTACATTTTCTTTCGTTCGTTCGTTCACGCACAAGTAGAATTGCGGCACAACTCGACATTATTTATTTTAAGCAGTCGGAAATAAATTAAAGAATTTATTTAAATACATATTAATACAGATATATGTATAAAGTACATAACATATATATTCGTATTTTAACATATTAAATAATTAATAATTTTTAATGCTTTACAAAATCACAAAATTTATTAAATTAAAATATGAAATAAATGAATGAAAAATGCGAAAAAGTAACAACAGCAACAGCAATATTAATTTTTTAAAGTAATTATATTGATTCGAAAGAAAATACATTATTTTTTTGTTTTCAATTCAGTTCCATTTAATTTTTGCGTGAAAATTGTGTATCTATAATAAAAATGTTTCACTTTTAGCTTTCATTCGATCTTTTTAACTTTTATTCTTTTATTTTTTCTCATTGATTTTTTTTTATTGGACTATTCGCCCAAAAACAAACAAAAAAAAAAAAGATTTTTATACAAAAAATCTTGTTGCGTGTTTAGCTAAAAGCTATTTTTAAAACAAATTTAAAAAAATAGAAAAAGAAAAATATTAACTAGGAGAAAAAGAAACATTTAAAAGTTAAAAAAAAAATAAATAAAAGAGAAAATTCAAAAACAAAGAAAATATCGTCAAGTGTTCCATTAAAACAAATAAAATAATAAAAGAAAAGTAAAAACCAAAAAAAAAAAAATATTACATGTAAATATTAAATTTATGTAAGTACACAGTGTATATGTATATTTGTATGTAAGTAAATACATATTTGCTAGTGATCCTCCACACACACATGCATATTTATACAAACATGTGCAATTGATGTAATTGAACTTTTTAATTGAACCCATACAGCAGTGGTTGCTTAATTAGCATCACGTTAAATTTTATTTTTTAAAATTGGATTTTAATAAATAATAGAGCAGTCAGTAAGTTGCTGGCATTGATTCTGTTATATTTCTCTTTTTGGCTGGGTATTATTTTCTAAAATCTTGCAATGTTGCTAGAAAAAGTTCGGTTTTTGCAAGTCAACATTCCGATTCGTAAGAGTTTTCTTCAAAGATTCAAACCAGGATAATCTTTTAAGCCCTCTTGGACGGGAATCAGTTGGCTTTGTTTAGAGTACTTGTTAAGGTAATTTAGCGTCATTCATTTAGAAAATCTGTCCACACCATCGCTTTTTGCACTTTGCTATTCTGTTGTCTGCAGCTACTATTTCTGTTGCCTTTTTCTTTCTTTTTGGGATGATATCTCAAACGCCTTAAGCAAGAGTTATTTTAGTTTTTCACGATTTTAATTAAAATTTTGTGTTAAGAGCATTTAAAACGATCCATATTAGCTAGATATTCAAATGAACGTGTGTATTTTCCAATTATACTCGAGATTTTTAGCGGAGTCTGACAAAAGAACGATGTCGTCAGCAAAAGATAACAACATCCGTTAATATAATGAAAAAGTTCGAACTTTTTAACGTTTTTCTTTAAAAAAAAGAAATCCGAATTTCAGCCCATTGCACAGCGTCAAAAATTTTATCACGATGTCCTAAAAATTATAAACACATCATTCAAATTTCTTTTTTCTTTTTTTTGGCGTTTGATTGATGATTAAACAAACTTCAGTATTTCGTATTTTTTTTTTTTTCATTAAGAGAACTGCCCACGATTTTTATAAACAAGATTTGCTGACTTTCCTCTGTTGTTATGTAGTGATGGAATTAAAAGATGACAATTGCTACAAATATATTTATAAGTAAAAGCACTATCACTATCATATTTTTAGTAACTTAACTAAGATAGATTATATTTGATGGGTCCCATCCCGTAATCTATTTTAGTTTGTCCACAACTTCCAAATTCCTTTTTAACACTCTTTTATACGATTTTTTAAATCATTAAAATAAGTCCCAAATACGAAAACATATTTACAGATTTGTCCTAAATATAAAAACATATTTGTAAATATGTTACAAATATTAAAACCATTTTTGCAAATACGAGGGCTGCTATATAAATTTCTGGCCTGGCAACACTGAGTGGTGCCAAGTGCAATCTGACATTTCCGTTGGAAAGTTTGTCATTTTTAAGCATAATCGTACTCAAAACGTTTTGACGTACGACCATTATTTGTGTTGTTTACAGTGACTTGAAAAAATTAATATAGAAAAAAATGGAATTAACTCGTGAACATTTTCGTGCCATAATTTTTCACAACTTTCGACGTGGATTATCACGACAAGAGTGCATTGATGAACTTAAATTATTGATTGATGCCATGCGTGAACTCATAATGAGAGATCGACATGCGACATACCGAGAGATAGAGACATCCTTGGACATTTCTTCCACCAGCATACATTCGATACTGCATGAACACCTGGCCGTAAAAAAGGTTTGTTCTCGTTGCATCCCGCACAATTTGAAAGTCGCCCAAAAAAGGCTCGTGTCGATTGGTGCAAAGAAATGTTGCAAAAATACGATTGCGGTGCTTCAAAAGACGTTTATAAGATCGTCACAGGTGACGAATCATGGATCTATGCGTATGAGCCCGAAACGAAACAACAATCGACCGTGTGGGTCTTCAAAGACGAGCAAAATCCAACGAAAGTTGTTCGTGAAAAAAGCACTTCGAAGCAAATGGTCGCCTGTTTCTTCGGCAAAACTGGTCATGTGGCTACTGTTCCGCTTGCGCAACGTAGGACGGTCACTTCTGAGGGGTACACTACAATTTGTTTGCCTGAAGTCATCAAAGAAATTCGAAAAACCAACAAGAGAAGACGAATCATTGTTCACCATGACAATGCGAGCTTTCACACATCGGCTCAAACCAGAGCGTTTTTGACCGGCCAAAACGTCGAATTAATGGGTCATCCGCTGTACAGCCCTGACTTGGCACCTAATGACTTCTTCTTGTTTCCGCACATCAAGAAAAAAATTGGGTGGTCAACGATTTTCGTCGCCAGAAGAAGCTGTTGAAGTGTTCAAAAACCATGTTTTACAGGTGTCTCAATCGGAGTGGAAAAAGTGCTTCGACAACTGGTTTGAGCGCATGCAAAAGTGTATAAATCATGCTGGAGAATACTTTGAAAAACAATAAAACCATTTTTGATTATAAATATTCTCATTTTCACTATTAGGTCAGAAATATAGAGAGCAGCCCTCGTATATTATGACGTAAGTTGTTACGTCGAAAAATATTTAGCTGGACATATTTATCTTCTCCCACTTCGGTAGAGGTAATATTATGATATAAAAATAGAAGGTAGTTCCACTTCAAAAATTTTTGACGTTTGCGGGAATTATTTGAGATGTATTTTTTGAAAACAAATAAATTTGCGTTGCCACAGACATAAATAAGAACAAAAACATGTTAGAAATATTTAACAAAATATGTGTAATTTGCATAATAAATTTACTCAAATATTTATAAAATTCAAATATATCTTACCACAAATATAAGACTACACAGAAATAATCCCTTAAATTTTAAACACAATTATATAAACGACTTTTAATAAAAATTCTCATTATATCAACCTACTAAAATATAAAATTAATTGTACAATCATAATAATTATAAGTACATAAAAGCAAACTTTAATTCAAAGCAAATTTTTGCAGAAATTTTTTTTTTCAATTTTCTGTTTAAAAAGCGAACTCGAAAGAAATTTCCAAAATTTTTTTTTTTTAAATTTTACTGTCTTAAGCCTAGTACTCTGTTCAAATAAACGAAAAAGTTGAAGCAACATTAATTATTTCGCTTGAAAATTTTTATAATTAGCTAATGGTAACAATACAGCGATTTAAAAGATAACATTTACTGAGCAAACGCTTTTCTGCATCAATAACTTGATTTTTGTCTTCTCTTTTTAAAGTTACACTTTTCCATTTCTTGTTTTAACTCTTGAAAAGTCCTTAAACACAACAAAATTAAATCAAAACAAACTGTGTGAAAAAATGGTTGTCAAAAAATCCGTACGAAAAAAGAGCTGCCTATGTTATTTCGTAGTTGAAAAAAAAATGTTGCCAGAAACACTTTTTAGTTTGAAAAAACATGCTGCAAGAAACATTTCCTGACTTTTTCCTAAATAAACAGAGTACTACTTCAGCAACATTATTTTGCAGTAATTTTTTTTATATGGACTTTTGACAACATTTCGCACGAAATTATACTTTACGTTGACTTTGAATTCACAACAAATTTTGCTGATAGTTGGGACCAGTATATAAATCACTTCCATTAATTTTAAGAAAAGTTTAATTTAAATATCCACAGTTCAATTGCTGAATAAGAAAAGAAGTTAAAAGTTAAATTTAGTTTTTATCTGCTTCTTTTGCCACCCTCCTTCAATTCCATTTTAGAAATAATATATCATGATAAGTTTTTTTATTTGCTTTCAGAGTTTTTTTTTTCGTCCCTTAAACTGGTTATACAATGTAAATGTTTGTGACTTTTATATTATGTATTTTTTTTAATTTCATATAAACAAAAAAAAAAAAAAACAGGATCTTAGGAAATTGTACAAATTTTCACAACTCCCGAAAACTTCAGAACGTTAATATGGTGACGAAAAGAGAAAGTGGAACTACCCTCTATTTTTGTATCATGACTGACAAAATTTTACTGATTTGAATATTATTCTTATATTTTTACTCACATTCGTTATTAAATCGAACACCAAGAACAGTACTTTGCAGTCAGCTTTCAGTTAAGTTATAGTTAATTCAAATTGCAATTACTGATTTCCCGAAAAGGCTCACTTTATACTTCTTAAGGTGGTATGCTTGAGCACTACCGAAACAAAATAGTGAATATTTTTTTGGTCTCGAATAGGCAGATATTTTACTTTTCCATAGCAACGTTTTGTATGTGTGTGAAGTTAAATTTTAACATTTATAACCTTAGCCACATTCTGTTACGATAACAGAGCTCTGTTAATCACTTAACATAACCAATTTTGATATCAAAAATTTAATATAGGAGTTTCCGGACGATATTTAAATACAATTTAAAGTGGATAGAAAAAACTATTGTAGAACACTTCTAGTAGTGTCTTTATTAAACTCCAATAGTCAAATATATTAACGTTTTGTTTTTAAGAAATTATAGAGGTTTTTCCAAAATCACCACTTTTGAAATTTGAAAAAAAAAAAACTTCGGTCCTTTTCTCGTAAATGAAAGGGAGTGTGCGAAAAAAATTATTGGAGAAGACTTCTACTAGTGTCTTTATTAAACTGTAATAGTCAATAGTTCAATAGTCGTTTTTCACCTTTTTATTAAAGAGCATTACGAGTACCATTAGGGAAAATAATGGTAACGCTAAATAAATCATTAGCATTATTTGTCATCCAATGCTAATGAAATCATCACTTATTATTAATTGGGCAATAGTTAACTTGGTTTAATTAATTTTAATTTAAAATTAAATATACTGCAAAAGGATTTTGCTTTGCAACAACATGTTCTACGATGTGGGTCCTGTTCAAACCCTCAAAGCTGTTAAGTAATGATTAGTAATCACTTTTTTGAAAAGATGAAGTAATCGATTAGATTACACATATTTCTTTTAAGATTATTTGCAATCAATTTGAAATCAGAAATGTTATACAATGAGCATAGAAATTTTTGGCAAATAAAAAAATGGACAGTTCCTGATCTCTTGTGCGGTTTATGTACAGTATTTTGCGGGTTGTAGCGTTGCACTTAATTTCTAACATTACGCACAATTTTAACTCAAAATCCATTTGCTGCAGGCTGAATACTATTTCCTGTGAGTCAACACAACTTTTGATAAGTGTGAAAGCTCTTTGTGTAGAATTTAAGTTCCACAACTACTTTACGAAAATCGCTTTCCTTATTTATTTGTGCTTTCCGTCTATTTATGTTGCCACACTTTCTCTCTTATTTCAATAGTATTTTTTCCTCTTCAATAAGTGGGTGATAGTCCAGACTCATTAGTTTTATCGTCCAAAATTGCGAAATGGTTATGTGAAATATGTTGATTAATCTCTCTATCTTAAGATACTTTCAGCATTGTTCTGATTTTCCTATACGGACAAAATATTTCACTTTCACTATTTATTTCGCCACAAAAACAAAAAAAGGGTTTATCTAAGTTTGTCATTCCGTTTGTAATTTCTACAATATCCATTTCCGACCCCATAAAGTAACTATATTCTGAAATCCTTCGCTAGCGAAGTCGATTGAGCAATGTCCATCCGTGTTAGTGTTGAAATCAATTTTGCCAGGGCACTAGATGAGCTAAAAAATTTAAATACGCAAATCGATCAGACATAGTGTCGAAAGAGGCGCTAATTAGAATCAGCAATATCGGTCTCTCGAGGCAGTGTGTTTAACACCACGCCTGCCTCTAATTTTTTCCATATTACTTGGAACAATGGAGTAACTCTAATAAAAAAAAATGGAGCGATAGAGAATTAAAAAATGAGAAAAAAACATCCAGTAAACAAAATTTTCTCTTGTCCATTTTACCGAAATTTTACTGAAATTTTTATAAAAAAGTTCGATTGTCGATATGGTCAATATGGGTATTATTTAAAAGCTTTTAAAGAGACCTTTCAGAAAGTGATTTATCCGTTAAGAACCAATGAACTAAAATTATGTGTCGTACCTATTTTTTTTTCTTTGTTTTTAATTCTCTGTCACCGCAATTATTATTATTTTTTTTTTGTTAGGAGCTACTTAGATTTGACAAATTCGGCCGAATATAGTGCTCTTACCTGTTTAACTCAGAAGATATTTGAGAGAAACATTATTTTATAAATTTAATAAATGAAACATCGAACGCTAATTAAGTAGATGGAATTCATTTCTTATCCGACGGAATTGGAAGGATTTATTTGAACTCAATTGGTTGGCTAAAAAATTACGTAACTTCTTGAATTTTAAAAATATTTTTGTTTTCATATTTAAATTCTAGCGATGCTGTTTATAAAATAGAGCCTCTTATTCTAAAAAAAAATTTTTTTTTGCAAAATGATTTAAGACTCTAAATAGTCTACATGAAAAGTTCTACCGATTTGAATCAGTTATTTTTTTGACCTATTCGAGTGTTATTCAAGTTTTCTGCCTGTGAAACTCTGCCTGGGGAATTCCGACTCTAGTGTAATTAAATAAATGATTATTTGAAGGGCATGAAGATAGCTCTGTCAGTTACCTTTGTTCTTGACAACCCTGTAAGGTCGAATTTTTCGACCTCATTACTGTTATGTTTTCACTTGGTATGTTTTAAAAATAAATATGTAACTGAATTCAAGGCGAATTAATTTACAGGTGGTCTTAATAGCCCAGCTAATTTTTGTTTATGTTCAACTTTGTTATTAAAATTGTATAATAATTTAAAAAAAAAACAATTTTTTCAAATAATTTGGAAAAGAAAAAAATTTAAAAAAAAAGGAAAGAAACCAACTGGGATCAACTTCATTTAAAGTACCAAATGATTATAGAAGGATAAATTAAATTCGGCTTCCTTTTGCTTAGTCAGCTTCTTTTGACATCAACGTGGTGGTCTGTAACAATAAAATTACCCAATATTTTTGGTTTTAAAGCCTTGCGGACACCTAAAATTTTATTTTCCTTTACTAAAATTATTTTTTTTATAAATTATTATGAGTATGTACTTTTTATATCATTTTTTTTTTAATTTCACACGGATATGTTAACATAGTAATTTAATTCTGCTAACTTAACATTTATTGCGTGAAAGTTATGTAAACTATAACAGGGCTGTCAAAAACGAAGCTACTGAAGACTTTTTAAAATGAAATATAATTGATCTTATGCTGACATCTAACATTTCTACTTGAAAGGCAAAACAGCTACCAGAATCGAAGATGGTTCTGCGAACTCAATTTTGCATTTTCGCCGCATTCGTTCAATATCGGAAGCAACAGCAGCGATTTAAAAATCCTAATAATTTCAAGAACAATCTGAAAAGTTGACTACAAATGAGCCGTTTATTTTAAAGGTGGCATAAGTCATTCTGCTTTTACGATGAAGCATATATTTAAATGATTGTGTTTTATGGTTTTAAAAAAATTGAGGGTAAATCTCGAGGAGACATATTCGCAGTTATTATCTCTCAGGATGATTATTTTTTTAAAATAAAAATTTAGGTCAACATAAAACCGTAGCAGCTCTTAACATTAAATTTTTTTAAGTGACTTATACTACTTTTAAAATAAACGACTCATATATTTTTCTTTAAACCAAAACAATTAATGGCTTCGTTGAAAACTATTTTATATACAACAAATATTTGTCCATATAAATCACAAAGAATGAAACGTTTTTAAGAATTAATAATAATTACGCAAATATCACCACAATATATTTTTCTTTGTTTGTTAGTCAACGAAATATTTGAATTTCGATTATTGACCACGCACATTTTGCCCACTGTTGGTTGTATTTGCTGTATGTTTTTGGGGCAAGTAATAAAAAAAATACCACAAACTTTTTTTGAAGAACTTAGCAACTACCCGCATGTACATACACATGTATATATTAAATGAATGTAGAATATATACATACATATGTATGTAAATATATGTACTTACTTTCAGATTTACTTTAAGAGCCAGCTTAACAGCATAAAACCTTAATGACGTCAAGACAATTTCTATTTGCAAAATACATATGTAATTATTCCTATTGTCTGATTTATTATAAAATGTTTGTAATTTTATTTCAAATACTTAAAGGTGAGCTTATGCTGAATATTTTATTTGCATCACAATTTTTTTTACTTGTTTTGATGGAACTTTAAAATTTTTTTTTCAAAGGATCAACACATGAAATTTATTTTAGAGATATGGCAACCGTCGCTGATCACGAAGAACCGCATTCTTAATATGCAAATTTTGCGCCACTTTTTGAGCATTGCTATCTGAACAGCACGAACGATGTTGGCCTCGAAAGCATCAATTGATGTTGGTTTATTAGCATAAGGCAGTGACTTTACGTGACCCCCACAAATAACCGAGAGGTGTCAAATTACACGATTTCAAAAGATAATGTTTGCGGTCGCCGTATGTCATCTTGTTGAAACCAAATCATGTCCGTATCATCGTCCTCCATGGATCAATCTAAACTAAAGCTCCAAGGGCAGCGGTGCTTAGCGCCTAACTTTAACACTGAAATGACAAAATTGGCGAACATAAAATCGCTAGATTGACCTAGATTGTCTTAACTTTTCAACAAATAGAAAAGCACTTGTGTAAAAATATTGCATTGCAAAGCAAGAACTGACACCGAGTTATTTTGCTTTGTTTAACACATCCCAGTATAAAAAATTGAGGAAAAAAGTAGAAAAAAAAAACACTACAACTACTCAACCTGAAGTAGTTTAAGCACTGAGAAAAATTAATGATTTTTTTATTAGCATATTATTAGAAGGACGTTGTTCATTTTGGACAACTCTTTACCAATTAAAATTCTTTTTTAATGCTTAAAAAAGTTGTTTGAAATCTGTTCCTCAGATGTAAACAAATGTAATGATTTAACGAATGGTGCTCTTCGTTTTCTCGTTGAGCACGTTCTCAAAGATTTTTGCAACAAGTTTGAAGGCGCAATATTTCCAATGTTTTGAATGTACAGACACTTTTATATTAGAAAACGTAATTACTAATTTTAAGCGATTTTTAGAACAGATAGATGACTTCTTTAAATTAATTTACATTGTTTACTCCCCATAAAAGTGGAAGAAAACTTCTTCGCGTTTCCGTTTAATTGGCTTAAAACTAAAAATTCTCAAAATCTTAAAGTATGTAAGATTCACCCTTATTCTGCGTTTCGATTACGTTCCCGCATTCAGTTACGCTCGAATCGAAAATAGGTATTCTAACAAAAAACCTAATCGAAAGAAAAAGAAGAAGAGAGGAGTATGTTTAAACCAGCTGCTTTGTTATGTTGCCATTAAACTCGCCAGCTTTTCATACTGTTCAGGTGTTGTGTTTTTTGACCTTCAATAAATTAAAAAAAGCTTTAAAGTAACAAAATAAAAACAAAATTTATTACAAAATAAATTTATTGCATTTTATACTCACATTTTATTTAATTATATAGTTCTTTAACAAAAATCGAAAAACTTTCCGTTAGTGAATAAACAACTTGAAAAAAGGAAGCTACGATCGTAACGCAGAATGCATACAATCGAAAAGCAAATACGGGGAACGGAACGCAGAATACCAAAGTTCCTAACTGAAAAATATACGATCCGAATCGAAATGCAGAATAAGGAAAATCTCCTCAAAAACTTTTTAATTAATGAAATCCTAAAAAATATGGTGCACAATCGTACTTTTTGAATTCATTATCGTCCCATACATTTATTTTTTTTTTATGGGAGTTACTTTATTGTTTAAAATAGTATGGACAAATTAAAGGCAGGCGCTCGCTGTCTCGAAGGGCAACAGAAATAGCAAAACGTTTGAAACTATGTCTGATCGATTGGCGTATGGAATTTTTTTTTTTTTTAATTTTGATTTAAAATGGCATGAAATTGAAAGAATTTCTTCTTGTTTCTTCGTCTTTTTTTTTATTTATTTAAGCTGGATTCACTAACAACAAAAATTTTGTTCCGAAACATTTTTTTATATCTAATTTGACGTGTTTCTTTTTGAGAGAGAGAGAGAGAAAAAGAGTTAAACTCACTTCGGAACAATTTCAGCTTGAATTGATTTTAATTTTTGTCCCGAAAACAATAAAACTGTGCTGGCAACTACTTTATTTTTTTTTTTTTTAAAGAAAATTTAACTGAGCTGGCACATCATATTATATGTACATGTTAAATATATGAATATGTGCATATAAATTTAAAAGGAAGAACTGCTTGCAAATTTAAAAAGTAAAATTGCCAAGCAACCTGACTGACTTCTTTGCTGAATAATTTTTTCTTTAAAAATATTAGCAAATTTGTAGTAAACAATTTCTTAAAATGTGAAAAAAAAGAAACTGGTGTCAACTGAAAAAAGTGAAAAAGCATCACAGCCTAATTATTGTGATAAAAATCTTTCAAGCAAAAAAAATATATTTTACATCCTTTTTCGTTTTTTGTTTGCATTGACATTCAAGAATTATTTTTAAAATTTGTTTTGTTCTTAAGATTACTTGTATTAATTTGCCTGGTATATTTATAATAAAACACAAAAAAAAAAAAAAAAAATTTAAAAAATTTTGTCATGGATCTCAACGAATCCCTTGCCTTGAAGCTTATTTAATAAATGAAAGACCGGGTAGAGAATACTTGTTTGACTTGAGCAACAAAAATTACAAAAATAATCACTTTAAACAGAGTGTGTGTGGTCGGCAATAGCAACGTCTAATGGAATGGGAAGTAAGTTTAATTTTGTTAATGAATATTAAAACCATTCAATAAGTTGTGTTTAATAAATTGCAGGAAGCGAATGCCAAGCACCTTGGAAGTATTTATTTATAACAAAACCAAAACTAAGTCTGTGACACAAAAAACGCAAAAAAAAAGCAGCGTTCTGCTATTTCAATCTTCTGTTACAGTGCTGCCTGCTTGTAAAGTAACACATCTCGCTTACACATATGTTTCATGTGGTAGCCTTGTTTTTCCAGAAAAATTGTTCGAAGTGGGTGAATCGTTTCAGAATAAACTCTTAAAAAATTAAAATTGTTTCGGAACAAAAATTTTGTACCGAAACAGTGGGTGAATCCAGCTTTAGTTAATGTTCAAAAAAAAAAAAAAACAATTTATATGTTTCTTGGTTAATCTAGCGATTTTATCTTCATTTTATTTTTTTTAAGTGGTGTTGAGTACCGGTTGCATTTCTGAATTTTCTTAGGATAATTTGAATTGACAAATTACTATTTCGCTATTCTTTTTCTTTTTAATTTATTTGTTGGCATTCAAATCTGTATTACATTTGGAATTTATGTACATATGGCTGTTTCTACGAAATTTATTGGAATCTTTTCTTTATTAAGGAAAATTTTATGAAGAATTCGGAATATTTGCTGCTTTTGTAATATTTTGAAAATGATAAACAAAAACATCATAAAATGTTTATTTTAGAAGGAATCAAATAGAATTAAAATTAACAGTTGTAAAGTAGTGATTTTTAATTTATATTACTTTTATATTACAGTTTTGAATAAATAAATAATAAGTTGTTTAATATTTAATTTTTTTATTTAAAGGGTTGGCATTTACGTAAAAAATCGAAAAAATGGTTATAGGAAATCAGGATGCTGGTGGGGCCAACAATGGGTCTCATCCGTCAGGTATTCCACAAGATCAAATCGATAATATAATGAGGGGCATTGCCAACACAGGCGATGTAAAGATGAATAACCACAGAAAAAAGCTGAGACAAAGGTAAAAATATTGAACATTTTTTCATAAATTTGTAATTTATATTTTTAACACAAAATGATATTTAAAATAAAGAGAGATTGGAGTAAAATAATTGATTAAAGTTTAATATACCAAATATTACTCAAAGATGATAATGTGTATGTCATTCAGGAACGACTTATACGAGGGCTGCTATATATATTTCTGGCCTGGCAACACTGAGTGCTGCCAAGTGCAATCTGACATTTCCATTGGAAAGTTTGTCATTTTAAAGCATAATCGTACTCAAAACGTTTAGACGTACGATCATTGTTTGTGTTGTTTACAGTGACTTGAAAAAACTAGTATGGCAAAAAAAATGGAATTGACTTGTGAACATTTTCGTGCGATAATTTTTCACAACTTTCGAAGTGGACTATCACGACAAGAGTGCATTGATGAACTTAAATCTTTGTATTGCGATGAAGCACCATCCTATAGCACTGTAAAAAATTGGTATAATGAATTTAATCGCGGCCGAAGCTCGTTCAAAGACGAATTCCGTGAAGGTCGTCCAAAAACGGCTGTTGTGCCAGAGAACATTGATGCCGTGCGTGAACTCATAATGCAAGATCGAGATGCGACATACCGAGAGATAGAGACATCCTTAGACATTTCTTCCACCAGCATACATTCGATACTGCATGAACACCTGGCCGTAAAAAAGGTTTGTTCTCGTTTGAAAGTCGCCCAAAAAAGGCTCGTGTCGATTGGTGCAAAGAAATGTTGCAAAAATACGATTGCGGTGCTTCAAAAGACGCTTATAAGATCGTCACAGGTGACGAATCATGGATCTATGCGTATAAGCCCGAAACGAAACAACATTCGACCGTGTGGGTCTTCAAAGACGAGCAAAATCCAACGAAAGTTGTTCGTGGAAGAAGCACTTCGAAGCAAGTGGCCGCCTGTTTCTTCGGCAAAACTGGTCATGTGGCGACTGTTCCGCTTGAGCAACGTAGGACGGTCACTTCTGAGTGGTACACTACAATTTGTTCGCCTGAAGTCATCGGAGAAATTCGAAAAACCAACAAGAGAAGACGAATCATTGTTCACCATGACAATGCGAGCTCTCACACATTGGCTCAAACCAGAGCGTTTTTGACCGGCCAAAACGTCGAATTAATTGGTCATCCGCTGTACAGCCCTGACTTGGCACCTAATGACTTCTTCTTGTTTCCGCACATCAAGAAAAAAATTGGGTGGTCATCGATTTTCGTCGCCAGAAGAAGCTGTTGAAGTGTTCAAAAACCATGTTTTACAGGTGTCTCAATCGGAGTGGAAAAAGTGCTTCGACAACTGGTTTGAGCGCATGCAAAAGTGTATAAATCATGCTGGAGAATACTTTGAAAAACAATAAAACCATTTTTGATTATAAATATTCTCATTTTCACTATTAGGCCAGAAATATAGAGAGCAGCCCTCGTATGACGTTCACACTTACATATGTGTTTAAGCAAGTTTTATGTGTTTAAGTACAAAACATGTTGTTTTTGTGATGTTTTCCCATACATTTACTTGTCTTGCAAAACACTTTAAATTGACTTGTTTTTCACTTAAACTCGTCGCAAAACACTTCAAATTCACGGTTCAGATATGCTCGTGAAGTGTGTTCAGTTGAATTTTGGTGTTTCACTGAACAGGATTTTTAATGGCGGCAAATCAAAAGCGTCTTATTAAAAAAGAGTAAACAAAGTAAAAACATATTTTTAAAGACATTAATTTGCAATTAGAATAATGAATTTGATTCTTTTTCTTTACATATCGATCATTTACAACGTCATAACTCAAAAAATACAACTTTTGAGAAAATCATACAAAATTAATTATTCGCTATACAGTAAGTCATTTTGTAAAAAAAAAAATTTAGATCAATATCTCTTATAATCTCTACATACGAAAGAAAATACTGCTATTTCGTGCATAGGACCTACATATGAATTAAAAACATGGAACCCGTTTTACCCGAAAACAGTTTTTAATCTCTTCTTCACTTAGCGTTTGGCAATCAAAATCCCAAAATGAGTTTGTGCGGTCTTAATGCCAGGATTGACTATCATACTCAGACGTACGATCTGTCAAAAATTGCATGTGTGCTCAAAAAGTATAATAGTGTGGGTTAAAATTGTATGTGTGTGGCAGACTGTACGATTTTATAATCTTTTAAAATAATTCATAAAATGATTTTTTCTATGCGATCAGAGTTGATGTTTTTGAAGATGAGTAGAAAAAACAACAAACTATTAAAAGCATATCTTTTTTGTAAAATATTGTGGCACCTACGATGCTATTTTGAAACGATTTTTAAACTAAAAAAGAATTCTGTCTGATTTTTGTGTGATTTGTGTATGATAGTGAATCCTGGCTTTTAAGAATATAATAAAACTAATTTTTCTGATAATAGTAACTATCATAGATACTTCCAATTTCAATTGATCCATTCTCTAATCCATTACGGTTTTATAAATGCTTAAATAACTCTTTAATATTTATTTTTTTTTTTTTTTTTGAATTTGCTACTGTTTACTTTTCAACCAGCTGATTATTTTTCAGTGCAAAAAGAATGAGAATTTTATTCTCTCAAAAGCTTCCTCTTATACCCAAACTTGTAGTACGGGAACGCACCTAATATGCACTGTCTGTTTAAACAGCTGACCAAATGCCAAGCTAAAACACTATGATTACAGTGTGAACGCTTGTGTTTAGTTTATTAAACATCTCGCTTAAACACGTGTTAAACACATAAGTGTGAACGGCATATTATTAATTTAATTGAGGGTTTTCACACAAGACTAATTGCGCTGGCATAAAATCGCAGTTTGTAGGCTTTTTCGGTGAGGAGAGTGGTTTTTGGTTGGCACAATTTTTCAACCAGCTTCAACCCCGCACAAGCAGAACAAAACTAACACATACACACTTATGAAAACACAGGTTCTGCGTTTTTTTTTTGCAGAGCGATTTTTAGTGTTTAGAACTTTTTGTCAAATATGAATAAAATATTAATTGAAATCTTTTTCATCTTCTTCTTATGAATAAAATATTAATTGAAATCTTCAGCTTCTAGGAGTGATGATGAAGCTTGCAAGTTACAGCCACTATAAATTCCTCCTAAAATTATTGCCAATTCATCATCAATTCAACGAACGAAAGGCAAACGTGAAATAAACAAAGAAATTACTAACACACACAAAGCTGTGTATACGTGCACAATTTTATGCCAGCATAATTAGTCTGGTGTGAATACGAAAGAATAAAAGTTATGCAGATTAAAAATTAGTCTTGTGTGAAAACCCTCATTTATCTATTTACTGTGATGAACGATTTTGAGTTATTTAGATTCTCTATTTAGATTTTCTTTTTCTTTTTCATTTTGTGTTGCACTGTCTAGAACTTATGCCTACGTAAAGGGTTTTCAATTCAGAAATTTGTAATATGATCGATCCTACTGTTTTTAATTTTAGGTTCGATATAATAAAAAAATTAGGACAAGGAACATATGGAAAGGTGCAGTTAGGTATTAATAAGGAGACTGGTCAAGAAGTTGCTATAAAAACCATTAAAAAATGTAAAATTGAAGCAGAAGCCGATTTAGTGCGTATTCGAAGAGAAGTTCAGATTATGAGTTCTGTACAGCATCCAAATATTATACACATCTATGAAGGTATATTTATTTGGATTAAGGGATATTGTACCGCATAATTTTTAATTTTTTTTATAGTATTTGAAAATCGTGAAAAAATGGTTTTAGTAATGGAGTTCGCTGCTGGCGGTGAACTGTATGATTATCTGTCTGAACGTAAGGTTTTAAGTGAAGAAGAGGCCCGTCGGATATTTCGGCAAGTAGCTACAGCTGTTTATTATTGCCATAAACACAAAATTTGTCATCGAGATCTGAAACTCGAAAATATTCTTTTAGACGAACATGGTAATGCAAAGGTGAGCGAAAAGTGATACGATATTTTGCGTTTATTTTATTTCACGTTATTCACATATAAATTGTTTGCTACAGATTGCTGATTTTGGACTGTCCAATGTTTTTGATGAGCAATGTTTGCTGGCGACGTTTTGCGGCTCCCCACTTTATGCATCGCCTGAAATTGTTGAAGGCACTCCATATCATGGACCTGAAGTCGATTGTTGGTCTCTCGGTGTCCTGCTTTATACTCTAGTCTACGGATCAATGCCATTCGATGGATCAAATTTTAAAAGACTTGTCAAACAAATTAGCCAAGGGGATTATTATGAACCAAAGAAGCCTTCTCGAGCGTCCTCCCTGATTCGTGAGATGCTTACGGTTTGTCCCCGCAAACGTGCTACCATTGAACAGATATGCTCTCATTGGTGGGTTAATGAAAATGATAATGTCTCTTGTTTGGAATTGGCTGAAGATCTGGCGAATCAAACACCCGTGCGTCTAGATGTATTGCTATCGCTAACTCCTGCAGCTGTTACGGCTGAACAGTTGGTAGTACCCTCCGCTGACGGTACAAATTTAGTGGGATTAAATGTGATACCGCGCAGTCATTCGGTTGGTTCAATACGCGAGGTTGCACCTAACACGGAAGCTGAACGTCGAATATTGGATATGGTTGCAGGTACGTTTTAAATTATATTCAATTTATATTTAAATAGTTTTAAAGCTTGAAATAAATACGGGCATTCATTATTAAATGTAATAAACTGTAGGGAGTACGAAAAAATTCAGCTTCTAACAGATCATTCTTCAGCATTCTATTCATACTTATTAATCTATAAGGCAGTTTAAGATTGTACAATTATTAAAATTAATTTAGGCAAAGCGATATGAGAAGTTACTACTTTTTCGAATTAGAAAAAAATAATTTTAATCAAAAAGTTGGAATAAAATATAAATCATTTGAAAACATTAAAAAATCATTTGCATGGCAGCTTATTAACATGTTAACTTATTTGTTATTAATAATTAAAATACCAAAAAGTATTTAAAGAAAAATAATTGCAAGGGAAAAATTTATAGCAAGAATAATATTTATAGTTCGTTAAAAATAAGAGAACGAAAAACGATTTAATCTGCTAATTTTAGTGCCTTAAGTAAAACAAGATAATTTTCATATATAAAAAAATAAAATAAATTAAAAAATTTTATAGTTACGAAGAATGCTGACGAAGTATTTAGCATGCATTACAGTCTGATAGAATCGAAATATTTCCTTATACCGTAACAGTCACAGATCATTATAAACTTAAGTTTGAATAAATAAAACTTGAAAATATTAGATATGTATTTTTTAATTAAAATAACTATTTTTTCACTCTTTTTTCAATAATAAATTAACTAATTTTTTTTTAGCTAAGAGAGTCCTTTATTAATTTAAAAAATTGCAAATAGTTTTTAATTTATTTTTCAATATTTCGGTACTCCTCTGTGTACCATTTTAATTCCTGAAGATGGCACACAGAGTAGAACCGAAAAATTGAAAAATAAATTAAAAACTATTTGCAGTTTTTTAAATTAATAAAGGACTCTCTTAGCTAAAAAATTAGTTAATTTATTAGATAATTTTATATCCTATTTCGATTCATTATGAAAATATATGAAACAATATTCAATAAACTGAACTTAAACATTATATTTTTTAATGCAAATTCATTACTCCCCTTTTCATTACATTTTTAAGCTGGTGGCGAAGCAGCTCTAATGCCATCTCCTACACGAACAATAACTCCTACACAAAGTCCACTGCAAACCAAAAGAAAGCTCGAAAATACAATATCGACGGACAATGCAATTGGAGTCGCTGTAAAAAAGAAAGATAAAACCGAAGCTAATGATGCAAATTTATTGAAAGAAGAAGTAGTATCAGCTGCAGCCCCAGACTTGGAATCAAAAACGGTTCCAATGGAAACTGAAGAGACACCAGCGAAGGAAAAAATTTTAAATCCGTCACATAATTTTTCAACAAAACACATGGAGCTGGTTGATGATTTGTGCGACCAGTTAATGCAAGATAAATCAAAGAAAGAAACTAAACAGCCAAATGTCAACCTAGATCAAGCAACGGTAAATGTTATGGACAGTGTAAACGAAAACAAAGAGGCTGAGTTGATAGAGGAATCTCCTGAAAAAACAAAGGGTGCAACAAAAGTGATAAAGAAGTTTGTGAATAAGCATAAGACAGCAGATTTAGTAAATGTCATTGGGAAAATTGATCCGGAAAAGCCAACATCAATAAAAGGACAAACTTCTTCTGCTAGTCCTGTTCAGCAATTTGTTCGCAAATGCAGTTTGCAAGATGAATCTCCACTGAATAAATTTAATGCTGAACGCAGAAAATCTCGCATTCTCGAAACTGCAGAAAAATTTCAACAAATGAATGCGTCTAACGCAAATAGTGGCGATAAAAGCAAAAAAATAATTATTCCTGGCGTAAGCGTTGGCAATTTTAAAAAAGAGTACGAACGTAAAGCTTCTACAAGTGCCGGAAATCAAGGACAGCAACTAACAGCAGGAGAACGTCGTGCTTTAGAACAAGTTGCTGCTGCAGCAGCTGTTTCATCAGCCATTGAGGAAAATGAAAAAATTTCAAATGAAAATGTCGATCCGGCTGACATTGAAGCTAGTGAATCTAAAGCATCTGTTTCATCCATTTTGCTAGATGAAGCGCGTCGTTCAATGGAAAACTCAATTGCACTTTTGCGACAAGCCCAAACTGAATCATCCAAGGATGTTAACCAACTCTGTGCCAAAACGGAAAATATACACTTTAGCGACTCTCAAACTTCCAAACCAACAAACGAGCGGGAGCGAAAGCTAATGAATGCACGTGCTATAATTGGAAATGCAATTCAACCAGGTATGTATTTACATGTGTATGTCAACTTAATGTTGCACTTTGCAAATCAATTGTTATTGTCTTAATACATACTCGTACATGTATAATTCCATATCCAAAAAAAAGAGAGGTTATGGGTTGACTAACAGTGTGTTAGTATATACATACATGCATACATATGTACACATATTCATACATACAATAATTATATACATATAGACATACAGTTAACATACGTGTAGATTCATTTCATCATTGGCTCATCATCTATGTATATTTTAGTTTTACACAGGCCACAACCACTACCACCATTAGCATCTTCATCATTTTATGGCAACGGCAGCGGCGGCGGGGGCGGTTTCGGGGGCTGTGCTCAAATGCGTTCGGATAGTGGGAATTCTGGTAGACAAGTTGTCAAAACATTAAATGATCTCCCTGTAGGTTATAAGAAACATCAGTTACATTCTAACATGCCAGCAACAACAATAACAACAACAACAACGACTACAACAACAACAACAACAAAGCCACCAAAAGCAAACGTTGCCCTCGCCGCAGCACGGCATACATTAATGGGACGTTTAGCTGCTGGTAGTATTGCTAGTTCTAACCAAACGAACACGCTTAAGCCAACGGAAATATCTGCGGCTAACTTTTCTCAAACTAAACGTATAGAAAAAGAACAATTCAAATCACCTCATAATATGTATTTTCAGTGTTCATCGTCATCGAGTTCACCTTTGCCACCAACATCATTTTCGCTGCCTTTTACACAACCACAACACCCACTGCCGACACAGACACTTGGTTCCACAGCTTCCACCATCACCACCACCGCCACCAACGCCAATGCAAATGCAAAACCCTTAGGCGCTACTAAAATCACCAACTCCTCCAATATCATAAATATTAACAGTACGCCAAAACCGTTCTATAATGCATCTCCATCGCAATTGTGGAAATGTAAGTTTAGCTGTCGATAGTTTATTCGTTCGTTTGTTCATATGTTTGACTGTAGACTTACATATTTATTATTTAGATACAAATCTCCCATTTGTTTAATTCTACTCTTGTTATAAATGGTATTTACATACTACGACAATTCAACTTAACTTAAGACTTTCGCAAACAAATTATAATCTTTAAAATAAGTAGAAATCAACAAATAACACAATATACAAAAATAAATATGTACATATAGAGCGAAACATAGTCACGCTACGTCAGTAAGTAAAATTGGCTACAATCAAGACGACTTCGTTAAAATTAATTTGATGTCAAAAACAGTTTCCTAAGACTCGTTATTTAAAAAAAAAAACTAGCAAAAATAATATATGTAGATCATCAATATTTCAACAAGATTCGAAAATCAATGTTATGAATAAAATTGATTCAATGACATAAAACAAACAAAAAAAGCTTTTAGGAAATGTTGACCTAGACACTCTGAATTTGTGTTGTTGAAGACTTCTTTTGATCTTCATAATATTATTGGTAGTCGCACAATTGAATGTCTCTAGCCCCCATACTGGACAAGTTGTAAGCAAATAAGAAACATCAAGTTAAATATTACAACTAAAACACTATTTTTCCTACCCTTGGGCGGGCAAACAAAACACATTCAGACCTTGTTAAATTGCTGCTGCATTAAAGATATCTTCTGTAGACCTAAATGGATTTGTTATGGCTCTTGCATTCTGATTTAAATTGCCTTACTATTAATATTTGTCCGCTCTTTGTCATTTAGTGAGATTGTTATTTTCGGCTCAAGCTATTGAACTCTAAAACACATCAATGTTATTATTTTAAAGTTTAATGGTGAGATCCCTATTACTGCTGCTGTATAAAAGTATACGAATAGATTCGAATGAATTGCAAAAAAAAATTAACATTGTTGTTCCGTTTCTTACAAAAAATAATATCGACTTCGCTTTCTAAAATGTTCGCTCAAACATTAAAAAAATATATAATAACGTGATTTCGAATATCAAAACACTAGGAAATATGAATTCGTTATAAAACCGAAAAAGGCTTGGGACCGGTTTACAGAACAGAGTAAATATTTTATAAGTCTTAAAACCCAAATTATAATCTATTGGTTACAAAAGCAATTAGCGCTTGTTTTTGAAGGAGTATAATGTTCTACAGATCTTTTAAATACTTGAAAGTACTTAGGAAAACTGTACTAAAGAACAAATTAAATAGTTTTGAAAAATACTTGAAGTGTGCATATCATCATAACTCGTCACCCATAACACAAATGTAACAAGTGGGATAGCAGATAATTTTGTTAACTACTTCTTTTTTGTTTTGTTTTTTTTTTTTAATAAAAATTTTATAATTCGAATCTTATCACATGATTGTCTTTAAAAAAGTTTAAAATATTATTCATGTACAACTTCAATTAACATGCTTAAGATATGTGATACGTGTGTCGATATAGACTTTATCTGAACTGAACTAAAGAAAGTTAATTTTGTTTACATTAATAGTTGCTGCCCAAGGATCTGTCGACTCTCCTACAACAGGCGCAATGAAAACATCAACAGCATCTATAACGCTTAAGTCGGCAACTTTACCGCGTCGGAAATCTGCAAAAACCGAAATTCAATTAGATATTAAGCCTCCAATTGCTGAACAACCATCAATGCGCTTTACAACAGAGATGCAGCACCCTGTCGCCGATTTACGAAGTGCTCCACCTCGAGAAGGTCCAGTTCCTTATAGTCCTATCAAGGCAGTGACAAATCAGCATAGAGCTTCTAGTTTGGAACCTAAAGAACATGTTATATCCGTTCATAGACCACTTTCAACTTATGCGCGAACAATTTCAAATTCAAGCACTAGGTAACACCAATTTATTAGTTGCCTAAGGATGAATTATTTATACATTAAACTTTATATTTTCTTTTCCTAAAAAGACCTGGTTCCTTATCGCGCCAGTCTACCAATGATTCAGAGTCTGACACAACTACTACAAATATGTCTCAGTCGACAATAACTGGCTCCTCCCAACCCATTAAAAAAAGTCCGCGAGAATTTATAATACCTATTTCCGTAGAAGGTGGAGGAATTATAACGCCTCGTGAAGGCAGTATAGAACCATCCGAATCTAGCCATACATCTGCTACTACATCAAGTCGATCGACATTTACGCGCTTGCGTCCAAACCGTCGCATTGGGTAAGTTCGTTTCGTTTTTAACTTTTTCTCTTAATTTTTTTAAAAGTTGTTGCGCATTCATCCTATTTATAGATATGAGAAAAATCTTTATCTCTGTTGTAATAACTAATTTTTTTAGATCACTTCTTAGCGAAAGTGGAGTCGATGATGGTTTGCCAATCCAAAAATTGCGTACATCCTCGTCTATTCGGGATGGTGACGATGATACCCGTTTTACTTTACATAAACTAAGGTAAGTCTTCTTCTACCTTTCATAGGGAAAATTTTAGTTTTTATTTATCATTCACTGTAATGAATAAATCCGCTTACTTCATGTAATGTAAGCCTATGACGCTTATATTACATTTACATATATTCCATAATTAGAATTTATGATAACTACAATCAAAGAAGGTAAGAAAAAGGTGAATAATAATAATTTAAAATTAAAAATAGAATCAGGCTTACAATCTTAGGTACCAGGTATAAAAAGGTATAATTTATTTTAGTTTTATTAGCATTTGGTTCTTGTCAACTGTTTAGGGAGAGATTTTTTTTTTAAAGTTTTTTCTTTTTAATATAGTTCACAAACGTTACCCTTTCTCTGCTGAAGAATTTGTTTTATTCGTTTAAAGACGTCGTGTAACTCTACGGCTGTTTAATACAGACATGCGTATGTGTGTATGTATTTGTGAAAAATAAGAAAGCCACTAAAAATATATAGAGCCCCTAATTGCGTCGTTCCGATTTGCGTCGCTTTTTAAGAATTGGAAAATTTCAAGTTGTGTCGTTGTAATTTCAAGTTGCGTAATTTTTACCCCGATCTGCATCTTTTTGAGTTCGATTTGCGTCGATTTGATTTCGATTTGCATCGCTAAAAACGGTAAAGTTTTTTACTGCAACATTGGAATTACCTTTTTATTGCATTTGTAGTGCCTCATTTAGCATCTTTTTGTCTTATAGAATTTTTACAACTTCTAGCAGCACTGATCATCACCTGTGCATTAAAAAGTTTTCAAATTGCGTGTATTTTCTTAATGTATTGTTTTGTTATTTCTTTATAATAAATATAAACATTTTTTTAAGTGAATGAAATAAATAAAAATGTATTCATACTTGTTTTTTTTTTCAAAAATATTTTGAAATTTTCCCCAATTTATTAAATTTCAGTGCATTTATATAGAAAAAGGTGATTCGTTTGCGTCGCGTTTCTCCGGTCCCTATTAACGACGCGAATCGGGGCTCTAGTTTACTTGAAAAGCTTGCAACGAGAGAGCAAAAGAAGAGCGTACAAATGTGAGTAAAAAAGTTGCAAGTTTTGTTAGTAACAGTTTTGTCAGTAATGGCGATTTCTCGCCAAACGTAACAATTTAATTTCCTTCTTGGCGATACAAATTTTAAAATCGCGTGGCGAAATTTTTTGCTATTTTTATGATTTCCTCTAAAATAAATATTGCATTAGAAAAGATAATAATATGTTTAAAATAGCGATGAGTCAATAAAAAATTTACAAAATTCGTTTTGATATTAATAGTTTTGATTTTGGCACAGAGTTTCAAAATGAATTAAAGAAGACTGTTTTAAATGTAACTGATGTGTTGATTTTGCAAGAATGTTGTTTTTTATATTTAAAACAGTGGTAAAAGAAACGATTGACCGGCTTTTTAAAGTTAATTGTCATTTTTCAATTAAAGAAGATAAGTGTTACTCTTTTATATTGACAATATTTGGCGGTATTAGACAAGGCATTTGGCAAGAAAGCTCGAAAAAGAACTGGCAACACTAGCTAGTAATAATTTGTTTAGCAAAAATTAATCAAACAGCTGTATCCTTATTTTGTTCAGGAAATAATTTGCCTAAAAAGTGTATGAATAAAATTTTGTAACATATTGATGTTTTGTTATTATCTTTAATTAAGTTCCAGAATGACCTAGTTCAGTTGAGCTATATAGACGCTCTTTTTACTGGCTCAGTAACTGAACGCCGTTGCTAATTCATCATCATTCATGTTAAAGCAAAAAAAAAACCTATTTTGGAACAAATTAAGTCAAAATTTCTTTTATAATCAGAAAATATATTATTGTGAACCAATATTCTTTTAAATTTTAACAGTCTAAAAAAATAACGTCAGATAAAAGTGCATACTTAATCTTTAAATTGTTTCTCATCTGCACAAATTTTCATTAGTATATATTTTTAATTTCTGATAAATTTATTATAGAATCAAAACAAAATACAGCTAATTTTGTGTAAATTAATAACAGAACACTAAAAATTTAATGAGCCAAAAACAATCGAGCTAAACAGATCAACAGAATTTGCTCATTTGCTTAGCTCACTGATCAAATGTTTAAAGCAACAGACATTCGGTTTATAATCTTCTAGCTTTCTAAGTGTTTTTGTTCTTTAAGAATTAAAAGTAAATAAGCCAGCGATGTAACAATCAATTCAGTATTCTTTTGTATACCCTTCACTACAAAAAGTGGAAAAAAAGGTTTAGCTAAGTTCGTCAATCCGTTTATAATTAATACAATATCCATTTCCGACCCCATATATATATTCTGGCTTCTTATGCATAGCGAAGTCGATTGAGCGATGTCTATCTGTGTTAGCGTTGAAATCAAGTTTGCCGATGCACTGGATCAGCTAGAGAAAATTTAAACACGCCAGACATAGTGTTGAAAGAGGGAATCAGCATGATCGGTCCATGTCCTTTGAGGCAGCGGACAAAACACCACGCCTACCTCTAATTTTTTAAATATAAGGGGCGATAGATAGTTAAAAAATAAGAAAAATACATCAAGTAAAAAAATTGTCGCCCGCCCATATTTTCCGACTTACGGGCTTCTGAAATTCTCAAATTTTTTAAAAAACAATATGGGTATCGTTTTAAAGCTATTGAAAAGATCTGTAAGGAAAAACTAAAATTTTTTTTAAAAAATGCTTAACCCATTAAATGCCGATGGCATTTTTATGTAAAACTATATATCGCACTTAATTTTTTCTTATTTTTTAATGCTCTTTCATCCCAATATTTACTTTTTTTTTTATTTGAGTTACTTCACTAAACTTGGTTTACTCTTACCTGTTTCAGAACAATTTTAATTTAGAATTTAAAATTTGATTAATGCACGTGTATGCAGTTTAGGTTTTTTTTAATATAAATATTTTCACATTTAAATTACAATAAGATTGTTTTTTTGAACTAGCTGCAAAAGAATTATATATATATACATATACGATGAGCTAATAAATATATATGTTTATCTGGTAAATAAAAAAAAATTAAAATATTTTATGCATTTTTTCTTGTGGTTGACTTGCTGTCTTATAGCGGTCTATTGTTTTATTTATTCCTTCTTTCTGATACATTTAATTTAAAAATGTTACTATTTAATGGTCACACCGTACAGTTTGTAAGTCATCATCATTCCTAAAGCCACTACAATTTTTTTTGCTAATTTTTGCTGTTGAAGCGTTCATTTACTTTTGACATTTGGTTTACTCTCTTGTTGCTGCTTTTTACTAGAGCAAATTTATATACGCCAGTCAATTAGACATGCATAGTTTTAAAAATTTTGGTAAATTCGTAGCATCGGGCAAAAACACCACCCCTGCCTCTAATGTTTCCATATTTTTTTACAACTTTCGTTTGTATTCCTGCAGGTGATTGTGTTTATGATAAACTAAGTAGTGTTTTACGCTGAATTATGCTGTGATCTGAGACAGAAACCTTTCCATTAACTAAGCTTAGACAACAACCCTAAGCAAATTTAAAATTTAGAAAAACGAACTTTTTGGACCGAATAAGTTAATGCTAAGAAAGAATTTCTTACGCCGATTTATGCTGAAGGATATATAAGATTCGGCATAGCCGGATATAACAGTGTGACTAGTTTATTTAGTTTTTTTCCTCAACATTATAGATGCTGTTTCAGTATCATAATAATTGTTATAAGTGTAAGTTTGCGCTATGAGCTTTTGTTTGCCATCGGGATTAGCACATTTCGCTTTTCGTATACAAAGAACGTACAAAAAGCATGTAAAAAAACGTCCCCTCAAAATTCAAGTAAAGCCATCTTATCCCATGGCATTTTTCATGCAACTAGTGAAGCAAGCCGGTAATGCCAGTCTACAACAAGTACAACTTAAAACAACTAGATAAATAATACCAAAAAAAGTTTTTAATTTGTTTTTATTGAAAACAACATAAGTTACGAGAATTGCGCAAAAATTCATAAAAAAAATTGAAATTTGAGAACTTAACATTCACAATAACAATAAAACAGTTTAACAAAAAACAAAGAAAAACTAAAAACTATTAATAAAATTTTCTTTGAAATAAATTGAAAAAAAAAAATAAATAAAACTGCTATTTCTTATAACAAACCACTTTTTAATGCAGTTTTTTGACAACATATTTTGCTTGCAAGCACACTTTAGTTTAAGTTAGTAGTGCAGTACTGTTTGCAATACATATATCAGATTTCCAAATTATAGGTTTTCGTGTTTGTAATTTTTTTTTTGTTTTTTATTTATTTATTATTTTTTTTTTTTTTGTAATTTTGTTTAATGAATTGATTATTAAATAAAAAGCTAGTTGAAGTCACGAATAAATTACACATTTTTTCTCGATTTTATGCTTTTCGAAATTAGGGGTTGACAACACTAACTGTGAGAATAAATCATCATGCGTGTAAACAGTGTGCGGTGAATGCCTTCATTCTTTGCGCCATTTGTTTAAAATGTAGTTTGTGTTTTTTTGTTTCCCTTTGTGTTTTGTTAAATCTCCTATTAAGGATAGTTATATACAGAGTTTTAATGTTTAAAGCTAATTTTCTTAGCTAAAAGAAGAATCCTGTTAAATGGCCAGGATTTGTCCAATACTGAATCATCCTCTTAACGACGGTGTTTTAGTGGAAGACGAAGCGCTAGTAAAATTTATACAAAAAAGGAATTTAGATTTTTTAGCCACCGAGCTTGTGTGTCGATGGTGTAAACAAGAAATTACAAAATTATACAATAAAAAACTGCAAAAAGCAGTTGAATTGCGTAAAACAAGTTTGAGCGACGGATCGATTTCATCACTAAAAACAAGCAAAACAAGTACTACAAACGGCAGTAATAATATTTCATACCTTCAAGCAAATGGCAACATAACAAATTCCAGTGTGCAAGATGATGGCAATACAAATTCAACATCAAATAATGTACCGGTAAGCAAAACATGAATATAATTTTTAACAAGCATTAGTTATGTAAGTCCATTATTTTAGGAGAATCATATCGAACAAGTGGCAAATCAGCAGACCATTCCAGCGGAATATGGAAATAAATCTAATGTCACAATACGTAAAAAAACAATTAAAGATTATTTAACTGCCAAAGAGCAACCGCAAACAACTGCTATTTCAATTGCTAGAGAAAATTTCAAAGAAAAAAGTTTAACGGCTGTATCGGCAAATTCAATAAGCCCACATATATGTAATTCTGGCATGGATAACGAGGATGTTATAAGACGAAATTCTCAAGAACCGACAACAAGCAATGCAGTTAACACAAAGAAACGCCGCATACTAGAAAGTGATAGTGATGATGGTGTGAGTTTAAATGCTGTCAACAACCGTCTTCCTCACATCCAACCCATTCCACCCAAGCGCAAGCCAACACCGGATCGTCAAAATTCATTGGCACAAGACATTATGAACGAGTACATAAAAAATGTTACAGGAGGCTGATCACTTTTTTAACATTAAGTTTATAAAATATTTTTTTGTTTTTTAATTTTAAGTAACAATGATTATATTTGATTTTATTTAAAACTTTGCCAATTATATTAACACAATTATTTATTGCAATAACCCTAGCAAAGTTAATGCACACTATTGAAAAAAATTTATTAAATAAAGACATCAATTACCAGTTAAAAAGTAGCTTAATTTACCTTATAATAATATTTAGTATTAATAGTTGTATTTGTAAATGTTTATTGATACGAAAATAAATTATTGGAAAAAAGTACCCGGGGTTATAAAAAAATTTAAAATAAACTTGAAGTGCAGAAAGGCGCAGTCGCCCATATTTTCTGTTTTAATAGCCCCTAAAGTTTACACATAAATGTTCCACTGTATTTCATTTCAGGTTGATATTGGTATTATTTAAAAGCGTTTAAAGGCATCTTCTAGAAGATCGTTCCCTTATTCCAAGATCTTTGATAGTAAGTGCTTCAATACTAAACCTCTATCGTGAACCTTAAAATTTTGGATATACCTTGGTCAAGGGATTGGTACACTGCAGTTGTATTAAGGCAGCAAGAAAACAAAAAAGTTTAATTCTCTTAAATGAGTTGCTGTACTCTCATTTTCCTGGTGAACTGCTGCAGTCATTCACACCCATCATCTCAAGTTTTCCATACCTTTTTGTAAATTTCCAGTTTTCTGGAAGATCTTTAAGAAAATATTTTTGAAAACTCGAGGGCGGGCTTCAGAAGAACTACTATTTAAATTCAACTCTTTTTACATTATTTTTTCGCATCTGTCTGCATATAAGAGGTATATTAATAATATTTTTTTGTGTCCGCGGTTATTAGAGTGTCCGCTTATGGAAATGCATTTTGTAGGGAAAAACTAATGACCAGGTTAGTTCTACAAAACTAGGCTGGTTATTAGAGGTGTCCGTTTTGAGAGAATGTAAATTTTTCAATTAATTTCTTATTCCTATGAATTTAAGCAATGCTTTCGGTGTCCGCTTTAAAATTGATTTATTAATTATGTGCAACATTTCAAACTTAAACTCTCGATCAGATTATTAAAACGATTTGTTTTTAGTGGGCCATATCTTCTTTAATTTTTCGAAGAAAACTAAAACTTTACTTTAAAAATAATTTATTTTGTAATAAAATTAAATTATAAGAATAAGGTTTGTTGACAATATTTTAGATATTTTAGCAGTTGATGCTAAAATAACTGTATATATACGTTTTTTTATTGAATAACTAGCAGTGTCCACGACTTCGTTCACGTATCATTTCTAATTTTCTTAAATTTAAAATTTTAAACAAAATACAAAAATAAAATCTGCTTATAACTCATCTGGTACCATTATAACGGTGAAATTGGGTCCATTCAGATTCACATTTGTATTTCTAAATTTTTTATATTGAACCGAAGGTTCTAAGTGACCTCCTCAAAAAATATTCAATGTACAAGACGTGACTCCAAATAATCCTAAGAATTTTTTTTACGTATCCTTATTGTCAATTGGCCTTTACTTTCATAAACCTTGCAGGAAAGCTAAACCAAACCTTTTGAATTTAGAAGACGAACATTTTGGTTCAAAAGAATCGTGTGGCATCGTGTGTTGGAGTGTTATTTTGTTGCACAGTCCATTGCATCAGTCCCGATTAAAAAAATAGTTCCTCTTTTTTAGCTTGTATGACAATGCAAGTTAAATTTCATTGCGAAACTGAAATCCACAATACACCAATCATTGACATGTCCTCTTTTTTAAATATCCCATGTCTTACGCTTTTCTTGCGATTTTCTTTGGGCATGTGAAATAGAATATAATAAAAATACAAATTATACTTCAGTTTAGTTAATTATAACCTAAATTCGATTTATAAAATTTTTATTTGCAGAAGCTCAAGGCCAGTTAAGAAACTAAGTCAAGATAATGATTCACAAAGCTCCGGAGAGGAAGATGACGACGATGGCTTTGAAATTTTAACTGCGGAAAATCTGTTCTCTACCCTTTTGCAACGTGTAAGTAACACAAATATCAATTTAAATGGTTAATTATAATCCAACAATTAAAATTTTTTAAATATTTTTTCTTTTTTTTCTTACAGGTCCGAGCTCTCACTAATCGTATGAACGTAAACAATGATCTTACCACCGCTTTTCCCAGTTCCAGTCGTCTTCTAAGCAATATGAGGCAAGCACAAAGTCCCTTTTGGAATCAAGAACCATTCGGAAGGTAAGAAAATTGTTATTGAGTTGGATTTTGTTATGAATTCTGTTTTTTTTTTTTATTAATTTTTTTTTTTTTTTGCATAAATTCAAACACATCTTTTTAATGCCACTAACTGCATAACTTTAAAAGCTAATCAATTTTTATATTTTATTTACATGCTGCGCTTTTTAACAAATCAATTAAAAAAATAATTGTTAAAACCATGAACCAAAATGAAAAAAAAATACTCAAATTTGCACACGTCCTAATGACATTACTCGTCAAAATCACGGACCGACCAATATTTGTTGTCATTGTTGTTTTTATAATGCTTAATATATGTACGTTGTGGTGGTATGTTTTCACTACATTTAACATTAACACTTATACAATTCTGGAACAAGTAAACTCTTTGAAAAAAATTAAACAAAATTGAAAAATCAATACAAAAATAGATCCAAAGTGAGTTACACGTACAGTGAAACAATCGAGAAGAGACAAGTGTAAGTATATTGTTAAATTTTCAAATTCAAATTAATACCTTTTCATTAACTTATTAACATCAAACAAATATAACAAACTCATTAATATACATACAGACAAACAGCAGTAAATTAATACAAAATATGAAATAATTAAATAAAAATATTAATAATTTAACTTTAGAATGTTGGTGTATATGTAGTATATATGTGTATATATATACCATACGATAGTAAATCATATCATATGTAGTTTAGCTTAATCATACTATTAGAAGTAAAAGACAAGTCTTAAGAAGCAGAAAATAAAAATCAAACCGAATAAGGAAAGTCCTAAGGGTGATGACACACTATGAGATTTGCTCGTTAGATCTGCTAAAAATCGTAGTCTGCTTTAAAAAAATGTCTGTAAGTGTTTTTTTTTTTTACAGGTCTGTGCTATTTTTCATGTCGTAATGTAAGAAAAAAAAAAAAAATGAAAAGCCAAATTAGGCATCAGTATTTTGATTTAATTATTTATGACAATATGGGCTTTTTATGAACGGTATAAATAATCACAACGAATGGGTTTGTTCATTTATTTCTAAAAAATCTTGCTAAATTTTTGAAAATTTTTTGCAATTGTTCCATTTCTTTATTTATTCGGGCGGCAGGTGTTGCTTTCTCCCTTACGGTATATTCAAAACCGACTTCACTTACTCACGAACGATCTCCGGCAAAATAAAGGAAACGAATCTGATTATAGACACACCTTACAAAAGAAAATCTTTAGGTCAATTTGAAGTCGCCGGCAATTCTTACTTCACTTTGAAAGTGATAGTGGGATAACACCAAACAAATGTTTGTTATCTTTAAAATATTGGGTATCCAAAGCCAATTGGGATACGGCTTAAAAGAAAGTACTTTTTTGCTTTAGGTTATCTAATAAAAGTTGCTGCTGTATATATGGATTTACTTGAACATTTCTAGGGTGTGTCAATTACAATTTATTTAATTAAATTACAATTAATTAGGTTTTATTTTTGATTGCTAATTATTATTTACACATGAGTATACAATGAAAAGTATTTAATGTTCTTGAAATATAAATGATTTTATTTTGGAGTTACATATTCCATTTCATCCTTACATTTTGTCACATTTTTCTTTCATTATCGGTTTGGGAAAAACGAATGCCCAAATACTGTAAACGCTCATAATAAACTTCGCTACAGAAACTGAAAAATGTCAAATAGTCAAATAATATTTTTTTATTATTGTAACAAATGAATGACCGAAACTAATGCATTCACGATTTTGGACCAACACATTTGCAACAGTTTCATATTGTCATTATTGCCTTTTTTTGTACTAAATTCTGTGGCCACAAGCAATAACAGCTTAACTTGTTTTTTGGAAGTTATCAACAGCATTTTTAATTTTTATATTGTTGCATTAAATTAGGGAATATCGACTTTAGCTGTTTATATTTTGAGGTAAAAAATACTCAGTTTTTACGGTACAAAGATGAAATTTGACTTGCATTACGGACTCGAGTGTTAGAAGTAAAATATTAGCAATAACTCAATTTGTTCTTAACCATTGCCCACCCCATAAAATATATATATTCTAAGTCCTAATCCATAGCGAAGTCGATTGAACAATGTCCGTCAGTCCGAGTTAGTGTTGAAATCAACTTTGCCAGAGAACTAGATACGCTAGAGAAAATTTAAATACGCCAATCGATCAGACATAGTGTCGAAAGAGGTGCTATTGAAAATCAGCAAAATCGGTTCATGGCCTTGAAGGCAGTGGGCTTAACAACACGCCTGCCTCTTATTTTTTAATACCATTTGAAACAATGAAGTACCTCCAATCAAAAAAAAAAAAAAACGAAAATATGAAGCGATAGAGAATTAAAAAATAAGAAAAAAAAAACAAGTGAAAAAACTGGCGCTCGCCCATGTTTACCAAATTATGGGCCTCTGAAATTTTTATTAAAAAGCTCTATTTTAAATATGGTCAATATGGGTATCATTTAAAAGCTTTTAAATAAATTTTTCAGAAAATACAAATTTTTTTTTTAAATGCTTAACCCATTAAGAGCTGATGAAATTTTTATGTATTTTTTTTTAATTTTCTGTCAACGCAAAAAATTTTTTATAGGAGCTGCTTGACTAAATTAGATTTACTACATACATGGTGAAGGGTGTTAAAGATTCGGCATAGTTGATGTTAGCACTCTTACTTGTTTATATAGCTTTTAAAAATGTAATAGAAACTTTATTTAATTAAGTTAATTGGATTTATTCCGCCAGTAAATAAAATACTGTTGTCATACCTTTCGGTGAAGACCGTCGTCACTGGCTGTTTATTTAGTACGATTGGCGAGCGCTTTCGATGTAAAGACATCATTTTCAAGCCGCGTTTTGATTAGTACTGGTTAGATAGTGTAACGTGTTTGTTGCATAGATAGTGGTGGGTACAGGTAGTTTTGTCCGTTAGGATGGTGTCTATTTAAAAATGGTATTATGCAGGTAGATTGCCTTATATCTGTCATCTTTATTGAAGGTATATAATTTTAATATTTCTGTCTTTTATTATTAGGTAGGTAAGTGTGACCATCTGTGGGTGTTTTGCGTTTGTAAGTTTGTTGTGTAATTATTAGTATCGTAACGCATAACACATGTAATCAAAAAGACAAATCGAAATTAAACGAAACGAAACACAAACTAAAAATTTTTAAAATAAAGAAAATTTCGAAACGGAATTTAGAATAAGAGTTATTGTTATTAAAATCACCACAAATAACAATGTTAAAGTATTCTAAGTCCCAGTGAGGCAAAAAAAAAAACAGCAACAAGAACCTTTCCAATTCAAAGTTTAATTTTTAAATAAGTTTACAAAACTTTAAGTCAATCTTTAAACAAAAGTGGTTTTAGCAGACCTCATTTCTTAAGGCAATTAGTTTACTTTTCGTTTTACACAAGTTTTATGGGTATTTAAAATTTAAATTGTAAATTAAAACGATTTACAGAGCTTTTTTCACAGATCCATAAAATGCCTTTGCGATGTTCTTTTATGAGTGAACACTTTTTAGTCCAAAACAAAACCAGCTTAGATATTTATATGCAAAGATATTTATATTTATATATGAAGCTCTCCTCTTACTTTTATATGTGTAAATAAAAAATAAATTAATTGTATTAATTGTTTTTCTTACATTTTTTTATTATTACTTTAAAGCACTAAATACTACAATTTGAATAATAATTTTTGTTTTCTAATTTTATTTCAGCAGGCTCAATAGCACAGCAATGAGTGCACCATGGCGCCACAGCATGTCTCGCGATGTAGGCAGTGACATGGATTCTATGTTTTCACGTACTGGTGCTACACTGCCAAGAGGTGAATATCACAGATTAAAGAGTAAATTTTTAGATCACTAAAACACAACCAATGTTAAATACACAAACAGAAGAAGTACTTGATTATTTATTACATACATATTTTTATGCTGTTAAATCTTTAGTAATTGAAAAGAGAATTAGTAATTAAAAAAGAGGCACAAGACAAATTAATAGATCTTCCAATTACCGGCTCAGCTGCAAAAAAAAAAAAAAAAATTGAAAAAAAAACAAAATTCCTAAAAAAATTTTTTTTTGTAAATTGATTGTTGTTTTTATGAAAAATTTCAATGATAATATTGTACGGGATATTGTTTTACTCAAAAGTTGTTTTTACGAATACGGCATTTAATATTCGAAATTTAATTTAATTTTTATTTTTTTTTTAAATTTATTCAAGTTTGCAATATTTTTATTTTTAAATATATTTTTAAAGAAACGTTAGCACTTAATTCAAACATACTAATCTCAACAAAAAAGTTTTAAAACTAATGAGTCCGGTAAACTGAGTAAAAACTGAGACAATTATTAATTATGAGTTCTATTATTTTGACTAAACAAAAACAAACAAAAAATTAAATAATAATTGCAGCGTTGTATTAATAAGTGATGAATTCGTATCATTTAGAAAATCAAATCTGCTTTTAATTTTAATTTAAGAAAATTTTATTATTATCGGCAAATCATGTTTACTTACGATAAGTGCAATACTATTTATTATCTATTTAATACGGCGTTAAAATACTTGCTAAAATATTCGTATTCAAAGTTTTTATGTTGTTATTCTTCTTTTAACATACTTATTTTCAAAGTGCCAATAAAAGTTTACCATCAAATTATTTTTAAAGCACATTATTTTTATTTTATTTTTTATTGTGGGCTTATTATTTATTATAAATCATTTCTATTAAAATCAAAATGATTTATTTCAAAGTCGTAAATATAGTTTAATAATTGTATGAATGTATGTATGTGTGACACGTACGGCAAACAATTAGTTGATCAGATAATAATAAAAGTGATAATTATTAGTTTAGCATACATATTTATTATAAATTTTAAACAAATCTAAAAACGTGTGACTACTTTTGCTTTACAAGCTAAATTTTAAATATAAAAAAATTAGGATTTTACTAGTTGTGTTTTCAGTAAAAAAAAATTTTGGTTTTTATGCTCATTTGATTATATTTTTGGCCCTTAGTAAAAAGTATTTCAAGAAATCATATACAAAGCATAATTTATGTCGCTACCTTAACACAGAAAGACATTTTTTTTTTGCTGTCGCAGTCTTTGCGAGAAAATAAAAAATTTTTATAAGCATCGATATCATATCCGAAATAGAATAAAGCAAACAAGTTCGAGAGGCAGCAAAATATTAGCAACATAAATCGTATGAAAAGTATAGAATATGTAAGTGTATCAAAAGGAGTTTCTTGCTGCATTGGGACGAACGAAAAGATGGTTCATAATTGGGCTAACAACAACAACGGACTTCACTATATACAAATCAGTGTCGAAAACATTTCAAACCTTCGTAACCGGTCTGCGAAATATAGAAAGAGGTGACCTATCTCACAAATCGCTACATGAGCTTCAGAAAATAGACTCGCCCTATTGTATAAAGAGAACTTAAAAAATTAACACGCTTTATTTAGACGAATGTAAATCATAGAAAGATAACAATATGATGATTTATTCTTTTAAAGAGAGAAAACCAGTAAATAAGTCTTTCTATATTAAGGTAGCGATATTTAATCGCAAACAATACAATAAACATGTACATATTTACAGTTTATTATTTAAAGACTACAATTTTAAAACTAAAACAATGTACCATCAATGTATATGACAAGAAGACAATATATTTGCCACCGTCCGTCCGACCATCGTTAACATTTAATACATATGTATTCGTAGGAATGTATTTGTAATAAAAGTATTCTTGCAAAATAGCAATTTTATAAGAACAAAAACAACAACAACAACAACAAACCATGAAAAATAAATATTAACAAAAGGAAATGAATTTTAACATATTGCACCGGGCTATCCTTTGTAGACAACTTGACCTACATGATTTTATCTTGAAAATTCAAAAGCAATTAAAAAATGCATCTTTAATAATTCGCTGGAAAATGTCAGCTTATTTTTCTAAGAGATTAAATTTGCTAAAAAGAAGACAGTAAAAAGCTTTCATTGAGAACATTTTTTAAATAATAAAAATTTTAAAAATTCGCTTTTCAAACATCCTAAAACTGTAAATTTGTTATAAAAATAAAACGATAAGAAAAAAAATTAGTAAATAAGTTTAGAAATTTTCTTAAAAAAACAAGTTAGAGTGCTATATTCGACTGAATCTTACATAGCCTTCACTTCAATAAAAAATAAATATTAGGGTGACAAAGAATTAAAAAATAAAAAAAATCAAATTAAGTACGATATATAATTTGACATAAAAACGTCATTGGCTCTTAATGGGTTAAGCACTTTTTAAAAATTTTAGCATTTCCTGAAATATATCTCCAAAAGCTTTTAAATGATACCCATATTGATATCTTCAAAAATATGGTAGACAATCGTACTTTTCCATGAAAAGTTCATAGGCCCATAAATCGAAAAATATGGGCGAGCGCCAATCTTTTTACTTGATTTTTTTTTTTTTAATTCTCTAACATTCCATATATTTGTTTTTTATTTTTTATATTGGAGTTACTTTAAAATGATATGAAAATATTAGAAGCGTGGTGTTTCGCCCACTACCTCAAAGGACATGGACCGATGTTTCTAATATTCAATATTTAAAATTTTCGAAACTATGTCTGATCGATTGGCGTATTTAAATTTTCTTAAGCTCATCTAATGCCTTGGAAAAGTTTATTTTAACTCGAACGCAGACGGACATCGATCAATCGACTTCGCTGTGCAAAGGAAGTCAGAAAATAAATACTTTATGGGATCGAAAATGGATTTTGTAGAAATTACAAACGGAATGAAAAACTTAGATATACAGGCATGTTCTGAAATCCACACGAAATTTTCAGTTTATATTTTTCAAAGCATTTTTGCTATAAAATTATTTGTTATAAAAATTATGGCTTGAAAAATACTAAAGTGAAAATTTCGTGTAGAATTCAGAACATGCCTGATTCTCTTTTTACCCCTTCTCTTATACCTATACGGACCTATATATCTTCAATTTTTTTTTTTTTTTTGCTGTTTAGCAAATTGAAGACCTTTAATATAAATAATGACAGAAATAATAAGTTAAAAGAAATAAAAAAGTAATTAAAAGCTCACTATTCTCTAATGAGATATTTAAAAAAATTAAATAGAAACTAAAACGATTGTACACTAATGTATCTAGCATATTTATATATGTATATGTATGTATCTATGTAAGCCCGTACATATGTATATAGAAGAATTAAATAATATGGTTCATGTTTTCTTTCTTTTTTCGCAAATATTTATAAAATGAATAGTACTATCTGGTAACGTTATATCGTTATTTAAATCCATATAAAAAAAAGTCCATACGGTGTTTCGAATATTAATAAAAATAAAAAATATTAAATTGAAATATTTTTGAAAGCAAAAGTGTTATATTTTATTTATGGTATTTATTACATGATTTCAAAACTATATTATAAATATGTATATAAACAGATATATAAATTTATCATCCACCAACATTTAACGCGACCAGTTTTATACGTACATTGCAACAACTGCCCTGCTATCTCAAATTTGTTTTATAGTATTCAAATATTTAATACCTACATAGTTTTTAAAACTAACACAACATCCTAATAATTAGCGCTCTTTAAAAATTTTAATTAAAATATTTCCCACACAAAACTACTTTTTTAATAAAAAAAAAATTTTAATAATAAATTTTTGTGTTGACATTATTAAACTAAAATTTTTTCAAATTCAATTAAGGTTTTTTTTTACTAATAAATTTTTCCTCGCTGCAAATTTAAAATGGAATCGCATTGATTAGAAATTATAACTTTTAGTTTAATAATTAGAATATAATAAAATTTAAATTAAAAATATTTAATTTGTAATAAAACTCATCTGATCGTTACTTAATTGTTAACTTTTCTAACACTTGAAACAAAAACAAATTTCTGAGTTCTGGGCTTTTTTTTTTTTTGAATTATGAATTTTACATTTTTGTAAACATTGTTGATATTGAAAAAAAGTAACAACAACATCAACAAATTAACTTTGATCGAAATTGCTCTTCTTATGAAATGTGTTATATAATGTATATAAGTAGTTGTTTATACTGTTATATACATACATAGAACATACATACATGCATACTTATGTACTTTCAAAATATGAATGTAAAAAGAATAAAAAATGTCCAAAACTTTGAATACGATGCAAGATAACTTAAATAAATAATAAAATGCTTTTTATTAACCAAACATACGAATATATTTATTATATTCATATGTACGTACATATGTAAATGTTTATTTATATTATGTATTATATGAAATACATTAAATGACAAAATGTCGTATTAAAATGAAGAAGAAGAAGAAAAAGAAAAAGAACGAACATCGATCATATATCGTTTCCAAATTGCTTACAATTATTTTATGTAAATTTGTTTTTGTTTTATTTATAATTTAGTTTTAGTTTTAGTTCTCTTTTCGTTTTTCAATTAAATTTATTTGTGCTTTTTGCAGCCAATTTAATGATCGTTCCTTCAAAAACGCATGCCCCTAATAACTTACGAAGTTCCACTTCTACTTGTTGTTCTACATCTGCTACTACTACTATTACTACCACTACTACTACAAAAACAGCAACAACAACAACTAAACCCATTCAACTAGATTGTGTTCAAAAAACAAATTCTAAATAATCGCAAAATACAAATTTAAAAATTTTAAAATTATTCCTTTGTATTTTCAACAAATACCTGTTTGAAATACTTGTGATGTTCTATTCGTTTAACATCAAATGTCCTATTTCAATCGTGTGTTTGCTGGGTTATTTTAACAAATTATTTTACTAATAATAATAATAATAATAATTTTAATACCTACTTACATACTTTCATATATACATACATACATAGATACATATGCTCATACATACATACGTTCATATGGTTACGTACATAAGTATGAATTATAACAAATTTACGAAAAATCTAAGCACTTCATACATTTTTACATTTCGGTACAAATTATAATTTTTAATTTTAGTAACCCCCCGTCTAGACAAAACTTTTTTAAACATATTTATTGCCGGCAATATACGTGGCAATAATTGTCAGCCAGTTTTCGATTACCATTATTGCGATCATAAAACGTCAATTCGATTGTCATTAAAAGGTAAAGGCGTGCTAAAACAAAATTCAGTGATGTATATAAAGAATTGTTTTTAATTTTACCATATGTGTTGTGTTTTAAGATTTTCTATCGTTAAACAAGGATTGGAGTATAGGGAAAGTTTTGAAAATAATAGAAATATTATGAGTTAACATAAATATGTGTTCCCATACCTAAAGCAATAAGCAATTTTGTCACATTACTCTGCCCACGTTATTGCCGTATTGTTAACATATTTATTTCTAAAGCTGTCTTTAGACGAAATGTTTTTTACATATGACTTGTCAGATTTTCCATAACAAAATACATTTGAATCGTGTAAAGGTGTGTTTACATTATGTGTACAAGTCATATGGAATGTCAGATTTGCCATATGTAAATCAACACACATAGTGTAAACCTCATAAAACATAAAATATGTTATTTTCTTATGTGTTATAACATGTGTTAGTTTTTAATATAAAACGATTTTAAACATTTCTTATATTAAATGATTATGTAAAAGTCATATGACAAATTTTCATTTAGAGCGAGTTCTATTTTTATATGACAAAGCATTTGACTTTAGGTGATGCAAATTATTCTTTCTTCGGTTTTAGCGTTTTTAAATGAACAAAACTAAAATGGGTGAAAACATCAGCTGATGCATTATCAAAAACCAAAAAAGTGCAATAAGAATTCAATAGAAAAGTGAAAGTTAAATAAAATAAATAGCAGCTATTATTGACATTATGCTGGATAATACAGTTGTTTAATCTTTTGTTTCCATTTTCCACTTTTTAATTTTTTTATAAACTTAAGGAACAATTTCCTTTATTAAAATGTTTATGGAAAAACAGCTGTTAACAATGATTTATTTCATAGGTTATGTCAGAAGTAATTTACATCTACGTTTGAATGTGAAAATGGCAACGTTGACATACATATGAAATTAAATATGAATTTTCTAAATGACAAGACATGTGTAAAAAACATTTTGTCTAAATCCAGCCTAATCAAGGCGGGGGTAAGAATGAGTGACATAATTTTGCTAGAAAAAATAAAATTAAAGATGAGACAGAATAAATATGAATTTCAATTGTTTTCCAAAGTTCCTTTCCCTTACAATTTAGGTTTTAGTTTTTTTTAAGTGACAGCATTTTACACCTGTTGGGCAAATAGTGTCGTTTATCAGGAATTGTTTTCATGAGTAAGCAATCAAAGATTTAATTCACTGTTTATGCGGCCAAACCACAGATGAAACAATTAGAAACATTAAAAGTTTATATTTTTTAAATTGAAACCTTAATTTTATTAGAATTATCAACGAGTTAAAATTGTTTATTTTATTAATAATAAATGAATTGTTAGATTGAAAGTATTACCGGGGTTGAAACAAAATTAGCTCTCATTTAACGACAACATTATAAAAAAAGGTACGTCCGTTCGAACAAAACACAATATGACGCCAAATATGTCAGCCGTTTTACACTCGTAAATTAATGCGTTTACAACATTTGCCACAGTTTTTAGTGGTGTAGATAGAGTAAACATTAAAAAAAATTGTATGCATTTTGTTGTTGTCGTGTGTGAAATTCATCGAGATTAACTAAAGCTACGATATGTAAAATGTTTAGATAATTGAAATGTCTAATTATTTCCAAATTGTTTGACTTAAGAATTTGACAACTCTGAATACGCAAAATAATATTAAAATGCAGTAGGAGTAAACTTTATCTCGAAGGACGAACATCTGTGTGCGAGCAGATTTTCCTCTTTTAAAAAAGTAAGGTTATAATCAAAGACGCAACGCGCACATTTTTGAACTGGCATTTACATGTTTCCACCGTTTTAACAAATTGCAATTTAAGATAATTTTCTATACTTCAATATTCTGTTCAGGATTTTCACTTCCTGTATGAAGGTATATGTCTATGTGCAGTTCCTGGAGAGACTTTACATATATCTAAAAACTTGTGCGATACCCTGGCGCTATGGTTATGTGCCCCTGCCATTAAAATGTAGATATCAAAGTATATCTATATCAAGTACATGCAAGTCTACAACAAATACAACATTAAAACAACAACAGGCAATTTGTTTGTGTAAAAATCTAGTATTGTGTCAAAAAGCAACTGACTGCAATCCAAGGATGGTAAAGTCGGTATAAATTTTGTTAAATAATAGTAAAAGATATTAAAATAAATTGATTTCTTTTTAATAAAAACAATGTAAATTACAAGAACTGCGCAAGAGTTTATAAAAAATATGTTAACTGCAATTTGAGACATTAAAATTCGCTTCTAAAATTTCGTTTACCGCCTCTGATGCAACAAAAGAAAAACTAAAATAAATATTTGTATATTATTAAAAATTTGATGGAAATAACGTGAATATAGCACAAATTAAAACTTTATTACTGCCCTTAACAAATTTTCTTGTTTAAACATCTTTTCAATGCAGTTCTTCCAAAACACATCAGACGCATAAAAAATATTTTTTTTATTAAAGAAATTGGCGCTAAAAAAACGTAAACAAATTTTGACGTAATGGAATATAAAAAACGAGACGAAAACCTTTAGCTGAGCTCCTGCATATACTTTGGTAGATATCAAAAAATAAATATTAATAAAATATGATGCGATAATGTAAACGTTCTCTCGCCTTCAAATAACTTTGAAATGAAATTTAATGGAATGTTGCTGTGTGATACACAACAAAATTAGAATTAATGCGATGCAGATTAACATAATTGTAGTGGAATTACAGAAAGACAGGATTACAGAAAGTATAGTTGGAAGATAAAACAAGAGCAGAGCATGAGCAGATGCATCATGCAGATTATGCTTAACTGTTGCAGCTGCTTTTCTAAAGTGCGAGGAGGCCATTAAAATAATGCGCCTGTTTTTTTAATTTGTTTTTATTTTGAACGTCTAGTCTTTCTTATGATTTTAATCTGGCCAGTAATTTTACACTTAGTTTTGGAATCTCGTATCTTTTTTTAACAGTTTTTTCATTGGTCAATCAATCATTTAAACCGATTTCGCCTGTATATATTCACATGAACAGCTATTGAATATAAATCTCAAATCGTACAATACATGCATTATCAGAAAAAAATTTTTTTAAACAACACCATAAAATTAAGAAATATGTTTAACTTTCGATTCTAACATTATGATCACGGGTGCAACTAATTTAACAACAACAACATTTATATCAAACTAACTTAAAACTTACTACTGATTTTTTCTACAAGGACTCCTTCAAGTCTTTGTAATTATTTAGTTATTTATGCAGAAAAATCGCGGAATCCTTTTATGGTCAATAATGCAAAAAAGTAAACAAAATACTACAAAAAAATTTTTTTTGGATTAATAAACGAATATCGCCATTGCCATTATAAAATAGAACGAAAAAACATGTATTGCAGCTGTCGTTAGCTACTGTTAGTCGTGTTTCCGTTTACTGAGCGTTAGTCCTTCCACGAGTGCAAAAATTAAATGCTTAGCTTTACATCCAGAAATATAATTTTATTGTTATGTTCAGACTTTGTTTTTTTTTTATGATTTAACAACAAAAAACAATTATGATTAAAAATTTAATTTGGTAATCGTGTATAGGGAAGACACCAAAAGCTAATGTTGCCTAAAGTAGCACTTTGAAAGAATATATTGAAATGTTTTAAGGTTCCATAAGTCATGTCATACTGAAAAATAACCGTTAATATATCTACTGTAACCGATTATTGCTGCTACAATAATAAACAAATGATATTTATTTATAAAAATCTAATTTTTAAATTCAATCAGGAAACAAAGGAAAAACTAACACACACAAAGCTGTGTATACGTGCACAATTTTATGCCAGCATAATTATTCTAGTGTAAATACGAAAGAACAAAAGTTGTGCGGATTAAAAATTAGTCTAGTGTGAAAACCCTCAATGACAAAAATCTACAAAATCATACAATTATTATATCAATATCTGTTGTTACGGTTACGGCTATAGCGCTATGACATGTACGTAGACATAAGAAATAAAACAAATTTTATAGAAATAGACTTTTTTACTACTTACTTACTTTTTTTTAAAAACCATCAGTATATTGAAAAGTCCTCTTTTATTATAAAGGAGTTAAAGGGCAGACAGAGAAATTATATGAAGCAATAATATGAAAGTAGCGAAGAGTCGAAAAGAGAAACAATAAATGTCTAGAACAGTAAGACTTCAACCCCTCGCCACTAAACTCCGTCTCTCTGCCTTTCAATTTCTACATTGTAAAAGGGGACAAACGAATTAAAATTTTAATATCGATTTTAATCACATAAAAAGGAAATAGTTTTTCCTGTACTAAAGTGAAAACCGGGTCCTAGTCGACAATCGATATGTTAACAATAATCAATATTTCTTAGTCCTTAGACTTTAAACACCCCACGATATATTAAGCAGACACATATCGTGGGGTGTTTCGTTAAAACTGTAATAATTTTGATCAGTACTTTACAAAAGTATAATCGTCAGAGATGAGAATAATTATTTTGAATACAGAAACATTTTTCATTTCTATGTGACTTTTTTTCTAAGTTCCTCGAATACGACTAATAAATCTGTACATATGTAGTGGGTTCCACCGAATACGAAATAAGCAAACGATGGAAAAACAAGATTTTATTTTTATAATGGTTGCCGCATCAAACTCCGAGATTTTTTATTTTTTTTATTTTATTTTTTTTTTTGTTGCCATATTTTAAGAAATTATACTAAACGGAAGATCTTCCGAAATCTCACTTTGGGCCTAAAAATATGGAGAGGAGACCAAGTGTAAAAGACTAAGTGGCCAGTTTGTTTTTATGTTTTCTGAAAGGTTCAGTGTCTCCCCTTAATAAACAGTAAGAATGACGTAATTGACGTAAGTCATATCTGCAATACTAAACAAAATTATAAAATATTGAGATGCCTGCAGCAAAGGATGTCTGACAAAAACATTCAAGTAGTTATAAACACCTTTCAGTTTAATGACTGACAGAACCGCCCAGAACAAACAGGCATTAATGATGTGAGGTTGCATGTTGTATCAAATCAAAGAATCGTAGAATAACCCCTTTTAGTTTAAACTCAAAGAAGTAATTATTTGAAATTTGCAGTTTATTTAAATATTTTTTGCTGTGTTAAAAAATTTTTTAAATTTTAGAAGAAAAAAAATATTTGACTGCATACTTTAGGATGGATGTATGTATGTCCGTTCGTATGGTTGTATGTGTGTTATATGTACGAACTGGTACGTGTGTATGTATGTGCATACCACAAATTAAAACGTTAAAAATCAAATTGTTAAATTTAATTATTTAGTTATTTTAATTAAAAAACAAAAATAGAAAATATTCATAACAAAATCATTAACTATTTTTAATAAAAAAAACATATTGTTTGTTTTATTTTTATAATTTATATTTAATGTCAATTTAACTAATATTTTAATGAAATGATAAAAAAAAAGTTTTTAACTAATTATTGTTATGTTGTCTTCCAGAATCAAAAAAAAAAAAAAATAAATAAATTAAAATTATAAATAAAGAAATTTTAATATTTAATTCCAATAGAATTTTGTATTGTTGTTTGCATGAATTGTTTTTTTAATGTTTTTCTTTTGTTTTGTTTTTGTTTTGCTAAAAAAAATTTTGCTATGTTTTATTATCATTCATCGACGATTGGCATTGAGATGAGAAATGGTCTTTTTGACTCATTAACAATTCTTTTAGTTGTTAAATGAAGATTTCATCGAAAGGTAAGTAAGTAGATTTAGATAAATATTTTCCTTTTTTTATATAAATTACTTTTGCATAAACATAAATAATTGTTTTTGTTTTTTTTTCTATTTTATCACTTTCTTCAGTTTGAAAAAGAAAAAAAAACTAAATAAAGAATTAAATAAAAAGCCTGTTTGTATTAAATGCACATTGTACCCTCACGATTCTTTACTCGAATTTGAGGCGCTTAGAAATTTTTATTTTTTTATGGTTCACAATACAATTTTCATAAATTTTTTTTCTTGTGTTAAAGTGCGTTGCGGATAACATCGCACATTGACTGCGATCGTAAATGAAATTGTTTTAAAAACAGAACTGAACGCCCATCTGTTTTATAAAGTCTTTTAGTAGAATATTGTTCTTCTAGCAGAAAAATTAAATATTTAAAATGTGAAATAAGATAATTGCTAAAAATATGTATTTTTATACCAGACGCTTTCAATGACTAAAGGGCAAGGTTGTGCAAGTGCTGCGATACACGGAGTATATCACAGAAATCAAAACATATTTATAAAGGGTGGTTTAAAATGTACTACTTTACGCACCTAAAATCCAAGAGAAAATAATATAAAATTTCATCGGTGTTTTAAAACTTGAGAGTAAAAATTATACGATAGATCTTTTTGCGTTTACACAATTGGTATACATAGGTTTCTGAGCGGTTTGCAGAAATGATTCGTAATTGTCTTTTAATAATTTCCAAAAAAAAAAATGTATCCATATTTGCTCTCAATTCAAATTCATCATATAATTTCTTTAGACGATCATACTGGTACTATTCTGCAAAAAATTTGACATGTCATACAAGTTATGTGACCATGTAAACTACTCTCAAGTATTATTTATGTAACTTTTCTTTATTTCAAGCGATCAACCCTTTTTTTTAAGTTATTTCTTTACACTAATGTTCTATTTCAATAATATTTTTGATAGAGATGCATTATTTCCATACACTTTCGTTATTAATACTAAGCTAATGTCGGCTTAAATGTTTAGACAAATTCGCTAACGAATATCGTTTTAATTTGTTTGCGTCATTCAGATGTTATCGTAAAAATTATACTTGTACTCAGTTGATTGATTTATTGATTTTACATTTAAAAACTGGCGTGAAAGTTTCGACTATTGACTCAACTTGTTTCTGTAATAGATGATCAAAAGCCTCTAAAGCAAGACGCCCATTTTTCGATCTTAAAATATATAACGAATGACTGCAACTTTGTCTGAAAGAAAGAATTAATTAAGACTCAAGAGCCAAGGGTTGTAAGGAAAAAAAATAGAATTTTTTTACCGTTAATTAATTGATAATAAACAGTTAAATAACAATATGTTCATACATACACTTTTATTGAATAAAATTCTGTGTATTGACAAAATTAGTTTGGTTTAGAGGTTTCTGAACAGTGTTGTATTTTAATTTCTACTCAATATTAAAACAATTTTGTACAATAAATCATTGAGATTTTGTATGGAATATTGAGCTCAATAATGGATTTTATTGAGAGAACTTGAATATTGAGTAATGTGTGAACAGGCTAAAAATGTAAAAACAATTTAAAGCCAATAAAAGAGAACACAATATTCGCAATACTTTTCTTTACAAAAATTGCACTTAAGAGAAACATTGTTTTAAATCAAATAAGCAATATTATGCACAGAACTAAAAATAAGAATGCGGTTTTTCTGTCCTCAATTATTTGCAAAACAACATCTTTTAATGGGTCTTTTTAGTTTTCTGAATAAGAAAATGTTCCAGGACCCAACCCCTGAACAAGTGATTTAATGTAGACTGTAGTATTGAATTACTCAGGTATGGATGTTTGTTTAGCCAAATCAACGCGTTTATGTAATTTCTCATGCAGATTTAGTCAATCTTTTGTTAACGTTTTATCAAGTGCGTCGATACAGATAATGTTACCTTTCACTCAAACTTTTATAAGGATTCTTTAAATTAGTTTTTCGATAGAAAAAGACCAGTACCACCTCAGATAATAGCAGATATAATCCTTACACTAACGGATTTATACTCTATGACTGTTTCAACTATTAACAAAAAAAAACCAAAAAGAAAAAAAAAAATAATTTATTCGGAAAAAGTTAATTAAAAAAGCTTTTTAAGGAAGAAATGAAAAGCGAATATTCCAAAAAAATCTATTTTTCTTTAAGATCCCTTAAAAGTGTAATTTTTTCATTAAGTCACATTTTATGTCATAATTGGATAATGGAAAACGCCGAAAATTCGAAAATTTAAAAAAATAATTATATTTGAAAACATTGGTGGATTTTTGTTGTTGTTTTTGTTAAAACGTTAGTAAAAGAGGACTGAGAAAAAAATTTTAAATTTAATATCTGTAACGTTAGTAAGTGAGAAGTTTCCTAAAGAGATATGTGAGCGGTAGCGAAATGGCCATCTAAACGTGCTTTCACCTTCAATAGTCAATATCGGTGATTTTAATAATTCGGTCGGAATAATCAGCACGATTTTTTAAAGTCAAAATACATTCTGTTTTTTTATTGTTGTAGTTGTTTTAGAACTGATTTTATGTTACCTGTTAAATTAATATGCCGAATGATTTTTCGAATGAATTTTTTTTTCGAATCCAAATACAGATTAAACCAAACCCCCTGATTATTATGAAGAAGTGTGATAGTGTAAGAGCAAATATAATGTATATGTCAAATAATACGGAATTGACATCCCATAATACAAATTCCTTGATTTTTCAATTTTATCAGGGTTATTTTGTTATTTTGCCGACCGTTAAATGAGCACTATAAAAAAAAATACTCTTAGACTCCAGGCTGAGCATGCCTAAAATAGCTAACGCCATGGTTTCTATAAGACACCCAAATATGTTTATGTTCGGAGCTTTTAAATTAAGAGCTTTTTTAGATACAAAAAAGTTTTTTTAAATAAATTGATAATCCGATCATTGATGGCAAATGATTGTTTTTTGTCCTCTTTATGAAAGTATTAGATCCGAAAAATGACTTAGTAGTTTTTGTTCTAATTTATATAGTTTGCTGTAAATTTTCATTTTACTTGAAGTCTGATAGTGTAGAAACGATATATAATCTTACGTTGGATTTTTTGACAATCACAACAATTCTCATTAGGTTTCTTTCTTACAAAATCTAATGCAAATCTTAAGACTGTGAATGGGCTTTTAAAACTGCAAAAGTGGAATTAAAGCATTAAAGATTTTTTTTTTACTTTTACTTGCATGAGAGCTTTTTCCAACCTTCAAAAAATAATTTGTACAGCCCTATTTTTATTTTATTTGATAAAAAAAATTCTTTAAATAAAAAATTGTTTGGGGATCGAATAGACGTAGATAACCCTGTCTAGGGAGGACTAAGCACTCGCCCCCGATAATTTTGTTCTTCTAATACAGGGGTTCTCATCAAATTTCTGCTCACGGACCCCTAGTAAACTAATTTTTTCCCGGACCCCCCTGAAGCCCAAGTTCAAAATAAAACATTTATTATTTTTGAAAATACTGTTTTTTCGATTCTTCATGCGGACCCCTTGGATGGTTGCTGCGGACCCCCATTTGAGAACCGTTGTTCTAATAGAATAGAATCTTCAATACATTAAACTATTTTCAGCTTCATGTGAGGGTAGCAGCCTCCTTCAGAAAATTTTAATAGCCAACAGGGAATAAATAATTAATTATATTTGAGGATATGATTTTTTCTAACGAACAGAGCAAAAAGTTCTTGACAAAATAAAAAAGAAAACAATGTGTCAGAGACATCAACCCTTATTCTAGATAAATAAAATACCGCAAGTAAAACTAAATTAAAATATTAAAAACGAAATAAAAAAGAGAAAATAGCAGAACACATTTAAGTCTTGTTTCTGTCATTTAGGATTTAAGTACATGGTGTGCATTTAGTCATTCAGATTGATAGTTAATAAGAAGCTTATTTGTATAAAAATGACCTTATTTTTCAGGCAACAAATCTTCAGAAGTTAAGATTGACAAAAAAATCAATAGTTTAGCGGAGAATGCAGGCGAAGATACGCAAGGTCCTCTTGATTTGGCTGATCTGGATTTGTCCCGTTTAAGATTAAGTAAAAAAGACTTGGAAACATTATCCAATATTGCTCCTGGACTTCCAAAATGCTTTCAAGAACAACTATTAGCGAAACTGCCACCGACTCAAGCTCGAAAGCTGTCGCGAACTTTGAGTGTACAAACAAATCAAAATTGTTCCTCAGCAAAAATATACAAACGCAGTCAAAGTATTGGCCGCAATACCGTTTCAACTAATGAATTAACTAATCCGAAAGATGCAAAAGACCTTCGATGCATTAAAACAACAACAACAACAGCAAATCCAGAAAAATTTACTGACACCCCAAAAGAAAAACTTACAACTTCCAATTCCTCTTCCCCTTCCGCTCTTAAAAATCAAGGCAAATGTAAAAACAACGAAGGAAATGGAAAAGATTTTGCACCACTCAACAGTAGTGATATTAACGATAAGTACAGATACTATTCGCCATATGTGAATAAAAATACAAAGGACTCAACTCAAAAAAAGACCACAAAAGAATTATGCACTGATACAACACCAGATGGAGTAATGCTTGGACGTCCACCAAGTGGAAGACTTTCTCCAGGACTTTTAACAGATTCAACTACAAAACGCCCAATACAGCGACGTATTTCACGTTTAGTGCGGCCAGACTTCTTAGACATGCCCCTCGAAGAGGTTTCTGGAGATCTCGATCAGTTGCCAAAGTCGGAAGAGGCTGAAAGCAATGTTGCCGATCCGTCCTTGAATACGAAAGGATCGCGACACATTCGAAATAAAAGCGTTGAAATTTCTTTAGAATGTGATAATAATAACTTTAATCTTGATGCTCTAAAATATAACCGTAGAAGCCTATCGCGTTCTAAGGACTTCGATGAGAAAAAGAAGGTGGACAAAAGTCAATTAGCAAATAAAATCCTGCAGGAACTGCAAATCCTATCATCAATGCGATCTCAAGAGAATAAAACTAATCAAAGTATTCCAAATGAAAAGCCGACAACTGTAACTAAGAAAATAAAAAAAATAAAGACGAAAGACCATTCAGCCGAACCGTCTACCGACTTCGATGTGAAGAATCAAAGCACCGCTGGCAGAAAAGTGAAAAAAATAATTAAAAGTGCAGACTCAGTAACTGCTTCGACGGTTAAGGAAATATCTAGTGAACTTGACGATGGCTGCAAAGAAAAATCGGAAGTACAAGCTGATGTTCCTTCGCCTAAAAAGGTGTCCAAACTTAAGCGGCCGAAATCATATCCAATGAAGGATTCTGTTTCTACGAGTAATACCTCTGAAATTTGTAGTCCTACTTCGACTGTGACATCAACCAATAAAGCGTTAGAATTAACTAATGCTTCTGTTAACGAACATGCAAGCACTTCATCTAATTATAATACGGAAGAAATAAATAGTGGCGCATGTTTCGCAGTACGAGAAAGCCGACTTTTGCGCCCCAAGAGTTATCCCACTTCAAAACTTAATGCTCCTAAGGATATTAAACAAACGATAACTAAGAAAATTAACACAATCGAAGAGAACTTAAGTTCGATATCATGCCAAAAATCTGATGCCCTTCCTTTGTGTGCAAAATTAAATAAAAATCCAACCAGCATTGAAACAAAATCTTTCGATGCAAAAAAGATTGAAAATGTTACAAAGAAAAATACAATTTCTCAATTAAGTGGCATCACGACAACATCAACACCTAATGCAGCACTAATCCCTGGGGATGATACTAAGGAGTCTAGTCCCACGACTGCAACTCGGCTAAAAGAAAAAGTGGGAGAGAAAAAAGCAAGCAAAGGTTTGCTTTATGCCATTGGCCAAAAATTCGAAAAGCTTCGGGCCTCAGCAACGAGCAATTCCTGTGCCAATATACCATCAAATAAAAAACATTCTCTTGACAAGACATCGCCAGAAAAAATAATAAACAAAACACCAGAAGTTAAGAAAACAAAATCGTTGAGTGGAAATTCAAGTGCAAAGTTACCACATCCACATCCAAGTAAGACAAATAGCAAAGTAACAAGTAATGATGGCGCCGATCTAAACAAATGTATTGCAGAATCGGAGAAAATCCCAAAGCCAGTTAAAACTGAAAAGCGATCTCGTATCGATGCAATGATTCGAAATTTACGAGATCGGTCTGTTCCCAGATCCCACACCACAATATCTTCAGAGTCCAATTACATAAAGCGTGCAGTCAGCGTTGAAGAGATGCCTGGTACCTTTAACAAGAAGTCGGTAAATAAAGTTTTAGGACTTTTCAAGCGCTATGAAAAAGATTCCAATTCCGAAAATCGAGTACGTAATGCTCGTTCCGCTAGTAACATCCAAAGAGAAATTTCCAAACAATCACCAATTTACCAAAATGCAGCTGCAATTCTTAAATTTAACGATAAAATTGACAAGTGCAACAGCAGCTGTGCTGTCAACAAAGAGTCCAATAATGCCATCAAATGTTGCAAGGAAGTAAAAGAGGTGAAGGAGGTATCCCCAGTAACTCATCAGAATTGTCCAGACTGTTTAACATCTGCAGAAAGTAATCAGGAGAAACGAAAAGGTTTAACGCTTGAACTGATAAGTCCTGAAAAGGACCAACATTTAGGTACAACAAATAACAACATGCGGTTGTCGAAAAAGAACCCCTGTAACGGTGATAATAAAATCTATTCCAATATTCTACCATACAGTAAGTCTCTTTACGGTTCATTTGGTAACGCTGCCAACATCACTAACAGAGAAAATTTCTCCAACAACAATATTTGTTCCACTGTTCAAAAGAGCGGCAGCAATAACAACAACAGCATTAATAATCAAAGTTTTTCACTTCACACTTCACAAACTTCAGGCTATCGAACATCATCGACACACGAAATTAATCAGAACAACAATTTATTATCACCTTCCTTTGAAAATATAGGAAATTATTCATCTGATTCTCGTAGCTTCCAAGAGGACTGCGCCTCTACATCGACATTTCTTTCTCCAACTGAAGAGGCGGAATTATGTTTTGACTCCTGGTCAATATGCTCCGAGGATAATTATCGGGGCCGAAGAGCTACACCCTCACCTACCGTATCGTATTTATCGAGAACCTCGCAAGCTTCATCACCGACCCGTCTGGAAGGTGACAATTCCGAAGCGGTTGAAAGCGTTGTGGATCGAATAAAACGTCGTAGCTTTTATTGTCGATTCAATGAAAAGAAGCCAAAAAGAACCAGCAGTATTGTAGGACCTAATGCTGTACGGGAGTACTATCGTGAAAAAAGTTCTACATCCAGAACGCAGTCCTCAACAAAAATTGCTAAGAGAACAACTGGAGAACGTGAACACTCGCCAGATATTACACAAGAATTTTTCCGGCCCCTTAAACTAAGTCCGGTGGGAACCGAACTAAAGCCACCTCTCTATAGATCATCATTTAGCAGCAGTCATGATTACTCCAAAACTAATGGACGATCGCGAAAAAGTCTGAATGATATACGTACTCCTACTTCGCCCTCCTGCCTATCAGAACGACGTCACACTACTTTTTCCAACACAGAAAACGAGCCACTTTCCAATACAAATATTTTCCCATCACGATATCGAACCAACATGTATGAAGAAACTCCCACATCAGGAGGTGCTGCCTCGAACTATTATTCTTATAGTACCTACAATCCAAAGCGTCGTTTCTCATTTACCACAAACACTAACGTCGCCTCTAATATCACTCCTCAATTAGAAGGGTATGCAACCATGGGCAGAAGACCAGTTCGTTCTTATGACCATCGAACCATGTCACTCCTTGACTCAACAAACACGAATACTTATCGACATGATGGTGGTGTTACATCGTCATCACTACGGGACTATACATCAACCCTCTCAAGGTATTTAAAAATCGTAGCAAGTCTTCTAACTTTTAATAATCATATTTTTTCATTTTTATTTTTAAGATCAAATTCACGCTACCGTAAATCTTCCACACCACGCAGTCCAACAAATATTTGATGCACAACACCACAAAATGGCTTTTGTATATTCTGCTACTATCTCCAGGAAAAGCGACGCATGTATCCTGCTTCAACATCAATTTCATCTAAAATTAGTCAAGATAAAAAACGTAACTAATCTCCCTGTTCAACTCGTAGATCCTAAATTCTTTAATCTAAGAACTTAGAATAATTAAATTTGTTTCCTCCGAACCTAGGAATACATACATACATACGTAGATGCATACTTAAGTATGTATGAATATGTCAACATAAATTTGACAACTTTCTTTATTTTTTAAATTATTACAACCAACCCGTTTAAAATTTCAGACAACGGGTCTTCAAAAGGTCACTCACTCACTTATTAAACTCGATTGCAAATTAATTCGAATTTTCAAACGAACAAATAGAGCAGTGTGTTCGTACCTTTCAAAACATATCGAACCAGTCAAATACATACGTACTTATAATTGCAATGAGTTCTACTATTTATTTTCATATCTATTTTAAATCTAAGTTTTTTTATTAAGAAATTGTACTTTAGAAATATTTATTCTATTTGCAACCTGTTGTATGTTGTATGAAATACAACCAGGGTAGTCGTGAACACGTTGAGACTTTGTATTTTTAAACTACTAAAATATTTAAACAAAAGTAATAAAATAAAATTTTAAGACAATTTTTTAAATCCGAAATATTTTTTTTCAACTGCTTGTAACTTCTTCTTTTTTAAATTGTAAAGTATTTTGCTTTAAAAATAAAATCATAAAGAAACTTAATTGAACAATATCACCAAAACGCGACAGTTTTTTTTCTACTGAGCCAACGTAAACACGAGAACCAGAAGCAGCTGTTGTCATTAAAAAATCGTTTTTGTTAAGCATAGAAAACCAAAATACATGATACGTTCTTAGATTGTAATAATTTAAGCATAACCTTATGTGACGTATGTCGTTGCAGCAACATTCAAACGAAAAATATACAATGGCTCAAAGTTATATTGGGACAAATACTGCAGTTTGTAGATTTATAATATTTTAGTAAAGAATACTTTTACTTTAGTTTTACTACTAATGTAATAGTTTATTAGAAATATTATAAAGAAAATTAAAATATTATTGCAAAAAAAAAAAAAATCAAACAACTTGTAAACTTAACGTCAAAGTAATTATGGGAAATATGGTAACTTCGTTTTCTTAACATATTGTAACGGAATATTTTACAAAAAATTTTGGAATAAAAAGTCGCGTGAGTTTATTGAACAGATTTCAATTGTTTAAACATAAATTTATTGAATAGGGCTTCTCGTGGTTTGCAGACATCTCCAGAAATAAGGTAACTTATAATGGAACATTTTAAAACAATTAAAAACCGTCCGAAATATTGCAGAAATATTAAATAAACCCAAATCTACGGTATTTAATATTTTAAAGCGTTATTCAGATGTAGTAAATTTTGAAAATGTAGCAAAACCAAGGAAACGTAAGATATTTTGCAGACACGAATGAACAATGGCTAATAAGGCAAATAAAATAAAAACACATTTAAGCGCCCCTAAACTAGCCGCCGAGGCCGAATTACATTTAGGAAAGAAAGAAAGCTAATTCAGAAACTGTGAGAAATATGTTAAGAAAGCATAGTTTTAATGGACGAGTAGCTAGAAAAAAGCCCTTCATTAATAAAATAAATAAGCGAAAACGGATAAATTTCGCAAGAGAATACAAACAAAAAGATATTTAATATTAATAATAATATTTACTGATGAAAGTAAATTTAATATATTCCGGTCGGATGGACGTTCATATGTATGAAGAAAAGCCAATACCGAGCTCTTAGGGAAAAAATTAAAACCAACAGTGAAACATGGTTTAGGATCGGCTATGGCATGGGGTACGATTTCAGCAGCCGCGCCAAGTAATATTCATATTATCGAAGGCATTATGGACCACAGGTCTTAAATAAACTTTCTACGGGCAGAAAAGTTGGGTCTAGCGATGATTTTTACTTTTATTAAGATAATGATCCCAACAGCAAAGCTTATAGTGTTTGGAGATGGTTGCTTTACAACTGCCCACACGTGCTTGAAACGCCACCACAATCACCTGATCTTAATCGGATAGAGCACGAATGAAGTCATTTGGAGCAAAGATTAAAATTTAGCCAGATTACTAACAAAAATGAACTGATTGTGGGCTTGAAGGAGGAATGGGTCAGCATATCACCTGATATTTTCCAAAAACTCGTTGCGTCGATGCCCAATAGATTAAATGCGGTGTTGCAACAAAAGGGCCTATGAACTAAACATTAAATATAGAAATAAAGATTTGTATCATTTCGTTTTTTCACTTCATTTTATAATGTTCCATTATTACTTGGATGTAAAGTTTACACGATAATTACGTATTTTTTTTTTTGTTATTATTTTCTTTGTACAAGAATTGTTGAATTTTTTGTTTCTGTTTTTAATAAACAATAACATCGTTTTTAACTTTGAGCCACTGTACTTTCTATTAATTTTTTGTCAATCGAATTTTTAAAATTGTTTTTGGATATTGAATTTATGCATTCGGATATTGAATTATGCATTCACGAAGGACTTTTAGATCATGATACTATTCTTCTAACTCCAAAAGACTTTTAAGTTTTTTCTCAAAGAAATTATTTTAATACTTTTAAAATTAATAAGAAACGTAACTTATCTTTCACTAGACTGGTTAATAAACAAATCTGTATCAAATTTAAATAAAAAACAATAAATAGAAAATTTTTATTATAAATATAAGAATAATAAATAAAATTTTAAAAATTAAATTTTAAATTACACAGTAAATATATATGACAATTTGGAATTAGATTCTCTTACAAATTATTTTAGTTAAATATTAAAACCAAGGCTAATAAAAGGAATCCGGATTTAATTTATCCTTCTTTCTTCATTTGGTACTTTAAATGAAGTTGTACACTTTACTTTCTCTTTTTAAAGCATAAGCTTTTTTGGTTTTAAAATTTAATTTTAGAGAATTTACATTTTTTTATTTTTTTTAATTACGTATTTAAATTTTTTTTATTTTTAAAAATAATTAGTACCAAGGCGAATGAACTTACAGGTTGCCTTAAAAGCCCAGCTGTTTTTTGTTTATGTTCAATTTTCAAATAATTTGAAAATCTAAAAACTTGTAAATTTTAAAAATTAAATTTCAAAACCAAAAAATGAAATTTTAGGTATTGCTACACGTACAGGAGAAAGAAACAAACTGGGTACACCTTCATTTAAAGTACCAAATGATAATAGAAGAATAAATTGAATTCAGCTTCCTTTTGCTTAGTCAGCTTCTTTTGACATTAACGTTGTGCTTTACTCGTACAATGGCCAAAAATTTAAGAATTCGCTATTGCGACCACCTAGTTATTGATTCGCCTTGAATAGAACCAATAATATTTGGCTTTAAATGACTTTCAATTTTTTTATCTGTCGTTTTAACTAATTTTCTCAGGATATAAAAAATAATTTTTTGCTACTGTTACTAAGAAAAAAGTAATTAAATAGAGTTTTGTTTTTGTGCTCTAAGAATATAAACATTTAATTGAAAGATGTTTAAATATAATCTGAATCATAAAAAAGTATTTTTTATTTGATGAGCCCTTTTTAGAGAGCCTTTTCATTTGTTATGTTGTAAAATTTTTTTGTCTTTCTTAAAGAATGCGTGTACCAACCAGAGTAAGTATTTACTCACAATTTTTGCTTCCGTTTTAAAAACACTTTGTAATTTAAAAAACTTAAGGGTGTCCCCATACAACATACATTTCTTTACGTGTATTTTGGACTGAAAAGGCCACCACATATGTAAATAGACAGTTTAAATTTACAAAGAATCTGTATTGCTTTGCCTGCTATAATAGCGTAAGTGTAAAATGTGAATTTGAAAATTAAAGGGTTTCCTAATAGTTGATGTAGCTGAAACTTTCAGGATCCTGTATTTGTAGGTCTGCCATAGTATTTAAAAATTAAAGGGTGTTCTCATAATTGATGTAATTTGACCTATATGGCTCTATCTTTTGAACTGTTAAAAACAAACATTTGAAAATTGGAAGGAATGTCCACTATGAAGTATAAATCGTTTTTAATTGAAACTAAAAGGTGTTCCAAAAGGTGATGAAAAATGATATTTTGAATCCTAAACCGCTAAAATCTGCTTTGCATTCGGTTTCTTTGCAAGAATTATTAAAGAAGCCGTTAATAAAACGCTTAATTCAATGTCTTTTTTTTCCTTACAATTTTGATATAAATAATAATGAAACTTAAAATAATTAAAATTAATATAAATAAAAGAAGTAAGATTGCTATGTTCGGCTTTGCCGCATCTTAAATACCCTTTACCATGTATGTATAGCCGCATGTATGTGAATGTAAAAATTTTACATAAATATGTCATCGGCTCTTGATGGGTTAATTTTGAAAATTTTTTAAAAATTGTAGTATTTCCCCAAAGATCTCTTTAATAGCTTTAAAATGTTACCCATATTGATTTTTAAAAAACTTGAAAATTTTAGATGCCCGTAACTCGGGAAACATGGGCGAGCGCTAATTTTTTCACTTGATGTTTTTTCTTATTTTTTAATTCTCTATCGCTCTATATTTTTAGTTTTTTTTTTTTTTTTTTTTTTGTTATTGGCATTACTTCATTGTTCCAAATGATACGGAAAAATTAGAGGTAGGCGTGGTGTTTTGACACGGAACGATATTGCTAATTTCCAATTGCACCTCTTACGACACTATGTCTGATCGATTGTCATATGTAAATGTTTTCTAGCTGATCTAGTGACTCGGCGAACTTGATTTTAACACTTGCACGGACGGGCAGACGTAAGTCGCTCAATCGACTTCGTTATGCATAAGAAGTCTGAATATGAGGTCGGAAATGGATGTTGTAGAAATAACAAACGGAATGAATATTTCCTTTTTCCACTTTTTGTGGTGAAGGGTATAATTAGCGACTGTATTTTTTGTTAAATAAAGGGAAACCTTAACAAAAAAGTCATTTAATTTATTTGTATACGATGGTACTTTATTTTATCAAAAATACACAATCTGAATAGAAGAAAAGAAAGGGTTGCCCGAATCATATTATTAAATTATTTGTTGTTGGCTTTTAATTTTTATATTTATTTTTGATAACATTTTTACTGCTCACAGCAAACCAAATGCGGCATATTTTTAGTTGTATGGATGTGTTTGAAGCCTGCCGATTGGTACTTAATATCTTTCTTTTTTTAATTTATTTATCTAAATAAAAATGTTGTTGCTTAGCTTTTTTAAATTTTTCTTTATTTTTATTAAACGTTACGGCACGCCGCGGCCAATCTACACACATTCTGTCAGACATTTAAAAAATTCTAAAAGTTTCTAGTGGTGTGTGGCATATCCCCATTTATTTATGCTCATGCCACCTATCTACATACACACACACATATATATACACAATTTACGGAGTTGTTGGTAATAATAAAAACAAGTGCTGCTGAAAGTGAAATAACATTTTATTGATAAAAAAAAAACAAAACACTATAAATATATATTACATACTTACATACACACATACATACGCATAAAAATAAAATGTTTAATATTCAACTATCTTTCGTTTGTAATTTATATGTTGGTAAAAAGGGTACGTAATAAGTCCACTTCCATCTGGAAAAAGTAAAATAAGGAAAAATTAGTACTTTTCTGCAAAGAGATTTGTTGCTCTCATTTTATGGCATGATTTATCTTAGAGAAATTATCGAAATTGAAAGAACAATTCTTACACAATCATAGAAAAAAAGGTGGCATGTGTCATAGTGTCCAAAGACATAATGTCCATGGACTCAAAAGTGACGTTTTTCAAAGCGACTGAATGTCCATGGACACTGAGTTATTTTTTAATGTGCGCAATAATGACACTTATGAAAGTGTTATAATGTCCGCTTTAAAAACAACAATGGCTTCGCTTATCAAAGATTTCCTGCATGGCTGGCTTTTGGCCGGGCGCAAAGATTTTGTTCCACTAGAAAGTGACATAATGTCCGTGGACGTTATGATATGCCACCAAACAAAACAGCACGCATTTTATTGGCGAGAAAACAATTTTGTTATTAAAAACATGGGAAATTTTAAAAATTTTGTATTCTCAACAGAAATAAAAAATATTTTAATATTTAAGTACAAAAGATTTAAGTTATTACGCAAGTATTTCATTAAATAGTTGGTTGCCATGAACAAACCTCGCGTAACTAAAGTTACGAAACTTGTCATACAGAATGTTTATTGTTAAAGTGTTATAGTTTAGTCGTTGATGTTTAAAGTGGCTTCAATTAACTTACCGTTTTAAAGTGCTCATTCCAAAAGGGAAGTCATAATCTGTGGCTGTTCCATCGTTGATGTTATCATCGCCAAGAGGCATTTCCTTGGCCCAATTAATAATTCCACGCTCCTCTGGCGTTCCTTTTTAAATAAAGTTAAGAAAAAAAACAAATGATGCAATGAAACATCCCTTGTTGATAAATGTTCGTGTCGCAAATTACCTGGAATAATATTGTCCAATAAGCAGCCCAATAGACCACCCACTAAAATAGTGGTACCAAATAAAACAGTCAGTGTTGAATTGACTGTATCATTTCCAGTTTGAATGGCATCAGGATGTTGTTGTATCCACTTGCATAAAACCATGGGAAAAAATATTGATAAACCAAGAATGTAAAGATTTCGAGCAGATCGCAAGTCAATATATTGCAATGTGGATAGGCCAAACGCTACAATCATACCAAACATAACACAAAATATGCCTCCAACAACAGAGTCCGGAATTAATATAAAAACGGCTCCGAACTTTCCGATGACACCCTGTAAAACCATTATAAATGCCGCCCACTGTATAACACGTCGGGATCCGATCTAATGTTAATTAAATGAGGTGTTAAGTGAAAAAAAAAATATTTTTTTTGTTAAATGAGAATCGTATTAACGATTGCTTTAAAATACTTTATTAAATATATTTTAAAATGATAATGATGACTGCTGGGATGACACATCAAAACGGCCGTTTCTCATCAGAGAATTTTACATTTAATTTGAAAAGAAATTTCACACTTTTATGGATCAAAGATCATTGATTTAATAAAATAGATCATTGATTAAATAAAATAATTTATTAAATAAAATAATGAATGTTAAATGGAAACATCGTAAATTGTTACTTTTTAACGAAATGAGTAGCCCTACTATCGGACAATTTCACACCGCTTCTCCTCTGTTACCAACATGTGAATTTATTTTTAATCGGCGTAGCCGTTGAAAAATGTTTGGCTTATTTCAAACTGTGAACTGGTACTTGTGATACAAACACGCTCACATTTTGTGCACCGCGCGAAATTATCTTGCTAAAAGAGGCTGACAAACACCGAAATAATTGATTCAAATTCTTTGAGGGTGTGTATATTTTTCAGTATTAACAGTCACATGCGTGTCACAGAATTTGTATAAAAGGTTGGAGTATTTGTCACACTCCTATCGCGTATCCGTTAATGGATCCATCGTACACATTTAATTTTTTGTTGCCTTATTTTTTTTTTAAATACGGCATGCTTTTATACGAAATGAGTAAGTAAGTATGTGTATAATATACCTTTGTTACACCAATGGCGCCAACATTTTCTCCAAATGTATTTGTACCATTGCCCGCACCCCAAAGTCCTGCTAAAACGGTGCCTAGGCCTTCAGTTCCGATGCCACGATTTATGGCATGTAATGGTGGCGACTGAGCTCCTTTAAATATATCAAAATCAGTAATAAAATCGATACATTGCACTTTCTATTTTACCTGCCATTTGTGATACCGTTGGATAATAACTTAACGATTCGACTGTACATGCCAAAACACCTGCAAGCATTCCTAAGACACCGGATAATGTAACGGATGGTAGACCAAATTGTCCAGGATATGGAATGTAAAACCACTTTGCATTAGTTAAGACATTAATGCGTACATCAGTTCTAGACGGATGACCTTCTTCAAACACATTAGTCAGTGTTAGGACTCCACATAGTCCCCACATAATCATTATGGTTAAAAGCACCTGATACCATACAAATTCAATACAAATTTTCTTAATAATAAAATAACCAGCAACACACACATGTATGTATGTATGTTTGTATTTATAAATATATTTACCGGAAACAAGCGAAATAGCAAAAATGGTCGAAACTCAATTCCATGACCTTTTCTATAAACAGGCATGGGTATGGCAACATTTGACATTATTTGTGAAAATAAAGTCAGCATAGAAGTGGTGCTATGGAATAAACATTTTTAGTTAAATGTATCGAACATTAAGGGAACCTAAACACAAATGAAGAAACTTACCCCACTGCTATACCCCAATGTTTCGAAGCTGTTTCGGCGGCATGTTCGAATAACGTTAGACCCACCAGTGATACTGTTGGTACAATAGTCAGGGGAGTTACAAAACGGAGAATTTTTCCTACTAAACCGGTATAACCCAATATGACTTGAACCATGGCGGAAACTGCGATGGCCCCGGACAACTCACGCATTCGTATCTGCCATAGCTCTCGGCGACTATCATCGTCCAACTGCTTGAGTTCATCTTCGGGTGGACATTTCCATTGTGGCAATGCCAATATTGCTAATGTTGGTACTAGAAACGATATCGTACCACCCTGTACAATTGGCAATCGTACTCCCCAAGTTGCTTGAAAATATGTCACAATGCCAGTTACAAATATCATTGTGGAAATGATAATGCCACGATTTGGATCCTCGTCTGACATACAAAGTGCTGGTGTTAATATAAATGGTATCGAAACTATGGCGCCAATCATGGTTAAGTAATGTTGAAACGCTAAAAATATACTCAAATACCAAGGCGGATTGTCGTTGATGCCATACAGAAGTTTCGATGTCGCTTTTTCATTTGAATGCTTTTCGTTCTGAGAATATTTTTTCGTGGCCTCATTTTGGAAATTCTGTAAAGTGCAAAATATTTGTTAGAGCTTTAGTTTTTTTAAATTATTGTGTAATTCCTAATTGATTCTTTATAATTTTTATAGAAGTTTAGTTCTAGAATTTAGACAAACACCGTGTAGGAGTCTTTATAACACCTGGAACATTGAAAAAAGCAAAGCGGACCTATTTTTCTTTTTTGTGTTAAACAGTTTATTTTTATCTTTTAATTAATAATCTTATAGTGCCATCCCTGATTTGGCAACAGTACGGCAACACGGTACTTTTCTTCAATACAATTGTAGCACAAGAAACACGTTACAATCCAATACATTTTAACATTCCAATTAATGCAGCTCTTTAAAGCTCACATTTTTCCTCACATTTTTCAGACACTTTGTGCAGTTACCTCATTTCGTAATCTCCACCGAATTACAGGGGTATCCATAACATTAATCGATATGGAATTTTTATTTGTCTTTGTGTCTTTCCGTCCGTCTGTCGGAAATAAAATTTTGTGAGGAGTTCCCTAAGAACCTCGGTTAAATTTAAAATACTTTTTTATTCACAAATAAATATGTGATTTTGTAGTAAAACTTGAGATAAAAATGTGAAAGCACCCAATTTTACCGGAATAATGCTATTAAATCAGTTGTCAATACGTTTTATTAAAAGGTTTTAAAACTGTTTACACATACATATGTACATACAATAAATGTTTAAAAACATATTTTTCTAAATTTTAATTTTAAGAACATTAGAAATGATACGCGGACAAAGTCGTGGGCACTGCTAGTTTTTTCTTACTTCAGACAACAATACTTATTTTATTAGTGCAACCGTGCTACATGCATTAGGAAAGGAATAGAAGAGAGAAAAGACAGGCGGTGAAAACATAGCCGTTTTATTCATTATTTCACTTCGCCGGCAAATGTGCTATGAAAAGTATCGACGAAGGAGGCTGCGAGCTCTAATGTTAAATTTTGAATGTGTATTTACACCATTTAATAGAAAAAAAAACATACATATTTTTATTTTTTGGTTGCCGCAGGGCCTGAACCCTCGCCAACCTGGTTTGTAGTCAACGTGCTTACTACCATTATTACAGGAGTTAATAAATTGTAGCTCTTTAAGGTTCACAATTTTCCACACGTTATGGAGCATTTGCAAAACATGAGTTTTACAAACACTTTGTTCAGTTTTGACTCAATTTTTTTCCCACCGAATTGCAGATATCCAATTCTAAGAAAATTCTGCTACGCCAGCACTTTAAATGTAGATTATTTTAAGTAACTTCAATTTATCTTTTAAACAAAAACATTATTAAATAAAAGTTTATCATTGAAGGCGCTTCAAAAATAAATCTTGTGCTTAAATAAATAAATTAATTAAATAAGCATATCACATGGTAACCGTGACATTAAGAGCCGTTAAGAATATTAATAAAAAACTGCAAAACGGTGAGTAATAAAAACATAATATCATCACAGTTCGAAAAAAAGAGCGAAACCTTTTATTTAGTTGCATTGCTTTTACACACACATACACATACCAAGGGCTCAAAAACTTTCGAACAAATAAATAAAATCTAATTAGAGCTGTAAATGAATCTTTTTTTATTTTCACACAAAAACAAAAATTAAATGAAATTTGAGTCAATTCAAATGAATTTGGTAAAAATGAATTGCAATTCATTTCTAATTCATTTTTAATGAATTTATCTTGAATTCATTCAAACGAGTTGGAACAAGGAACTGCAATTCAAATGAATAAATTCTAAAATGAGTTGCAAACAATCGAATTCAAGAGCAGATATAGGGGTATTGAAAAATGGAAGTTACTCTCACTAAAATGAAAATATTCAATGATCAAAGGTCAAAGGTCAAAGAAAACATTGAAGTACCTACTGCGTTTTTACTTACGTAATCAATTCAAACTTCAATCAATGAGTTAGTAACGAACTCCTAATTGCTTTTATAATTTATTTAAGTTAATTCAAAATTAATTGAATTGAAATGAATTGGAAATGAACTGCAAATCATTTTTTACTAAATTCATTTAAATTGACTTAAATTTCTTTCAATTCATGTTTTTGTGTGAAAAGAATTAATTAAAAAATTGCTAATTTATTGCATGAATGATTCGCGTATTAATTAAAAAATGAATGACTCATTTACAGCTCTGATTTATTCTAAAGTGAAAAAAAGCAAAATCAAAAACTGGGGTAAAAAGTGGAAACTTTATGACAAATTTAAACTTTTACTCATGGAAAATTAAATTAAAAATAAAAATATTTTAATAAAATTAAATCAATAAACAAAATCAAAAACGAAAACTAAAACTAAAACATAAATATAAAATAAAAAAGCCTAAGATTGAGTACGAAAATCTAAATAAATAACACAAAAAAAAATTACGCATCAACAACAGCCGGTAGGCAGGTAACCAGACAGCGGCTTAAAAAGTGAATCATCCGTGGCGGCAGCAACAACAATAACATTATGTTAAGTTCGTTTATAAGTTTATGTTCTTATCTTTTTTTATTAATTTTAAACATTTATTTAATTGTAAACATTTATTCAATCACTTTGAATTAATCTTCGATTAAAATTTTAATCAAAACGAAAGTTTACGTTATAAAAAGATTTACATTAAAATTGATTTAAAAATTAGCTTTTTAAGTATAGTGACCAATAAAGCAAAAAAAAATTAAATAAAAGATTTTTGTTTTCTTTTTGTACTAATCAAAGTCGTGTTACTCATTTTTATTTCTTTATTGTTTCGCGTTTCAATTTTTTTTTAATATAATGGGTAGCGAATAAACCAAACAAGTGGACTGACTCAACAGAGGTCATAGTGAACGAGATTTAAGCAATTGAGTCCCAGAAAATTACTAATATTCTACTGATTACTCTAGTTCTCATCGTAATAGTTGAATTAGTTTTTTATACTCTGCAATGGCATTTAAAGTCCCTAAAGAAAAAATACCTGAAATGCAAAGAAATTGCTCTATTAGATAAGAAACAGTAATTTAGAATTTATCGATTCTAAAGCTACAACTAGAAAATATAAGAATTCTAGCAAATATCCTATAAAAGAGATAAGTAAAATAAAACTTTAAAATCGTGTCCAAATGCTTCTTTTTATGTTGACTGCTAAAATTTTAGATACCAAATAAAATCTCAAATCTGCTACTAATTTTTCAAATAAGAGAAGCTCTAACAAAATCATTAAAGTCCGCTTATAAGTCGGATGGGCTTAACCCACAAATGTCCTTTAAATATTCAATCCAAGCAACTGTAAAAGTTTTTTTTTTTTTTTAATTTCAACAGCAAACGTATTAAATTAAAAATGGAATCTGGTATTTTTTTTCACTCCACTTTAATCTTTCCTATCAATTACAATATGAATATTCAAAAATATTCAATAGAATCAACTTTGTATTTTCAACGAGTAAATGCACTTTGTTAAATTGTTTCCTAATCTAAATATTATTTATTTACTGCCTGCATGACAGTTTCGTAATTCATTATTCGAGAATTGGTTTGAATTCTTAAGATTTTGCTTTGAAATATTGTCGTTGAATTTAACTTAAGCAGCTGCTGTCATCAGCCATCACGTGTATAAATAAATAATAATTCTTCTTAATTAACATTCTTACAGGTGGATTTAAACATTAAAACCATTAAACATTAGGGCAGAGCAGATATCTCAAGAAATCCTTGCAACAAACACATAAGATACAATTTTACACAGAAAAAGCTGAGTTGACGTGGAATCAATATTCATTCAAGTCTTTTAGTTACATTAAATTCATAAACAAATTTAAAAGATTTCTTTAGGTCACTTGCACAACTACTTCTTTCATTAACTCATGCAATTTATTTGGTTCTTTAATTTTTTTAAGAGTTTTTTCCATTTTTTGCTGGTCACATTTTTAAGTTAAAGCTGCAGTTACTCAAAGTAGTATTTTGGTTTCCAGCCTATAGCATTTACAAAAGCATCTAGACATGTTCAGGGCTAAATAAAAAAAAAAAAACAAATGTAATTAGGTAAAATAACATGTCCTGCTATTTGAATGTGGTTCTTACGAGGGCTGCTCTTTATATTTCTGGCCTAATAGTGAAAATGCGAATATTTATAATCAAAAATGGTTTTATTGTTTTTCAAAGTCTTCTCCAGCATGATTTATACACTTTTGCATGCGCTCAAACCAGTTGTCGAAGCACTTTTTCCACTCCGATTGAGACACCTGTAAAACATGGTTTTTGAACACTTCAACAGCTTCTTCTGGCGACGAAAATCGTTGATCACCCAATTTTTTTCTTGATGTGCGGAAACAAGAAGAAGTCATTAGGTGCCAAGTCAGGGCTGTACGGCGGATGACCCATTAATTCGACGTTTTGGCCGGTCAAAAACGCTCTGGTTTGAGCCGATGTGTGAGAGCTCCCATTGTCATGGTGAACAATGATTCGTCTTCTCTTGTTGGTTTTTCGAATTTCTCCGATGACTTCAGGCAAACAAATTGTAGTGTACCACTCAGAAGTGACCGTCCTACGTTGCTCAAGCGGAACAGTCGCCACATGACCAGTTTTGCCGAAGAAACAGGCGACCATTTGCTTCGAAGTGCTTCTTCCACGAACAACTTTCGTTGGATTTTGCCAGTCGTTGAAGACCCACACGGTCGAATGTTGTTTCGTTTCGGGCTTATACGCATAGATCTATGATTCGTCACCTGTGACGATCTTATAAACGTCTTTTGAAGCACCACAATCGTATTTTTGCGACATTTCTTCGCACCAATCGACACGAGCCTTTTTTTGAGCGACTTTCAAATTGGGCGGGATCCAACGAGAACAAACCTTTTTTACGGCCAGGTGTTCATGCAGTATCGAATGTATGCTGGTGGAAGAAATGTCCAAGGATGTCTCTATCTCTCGGTATGTCGCATGTCGATCTTGCATTATGAGTTCACGCACGGCATCAATGTTCTCTGGCACAACAGCCGTTTTTGGACGACCTTCAGAGAATTCGTCTTTGAGCGAGCTTCGGCCACGATTAAATTTATTATACCAATTTTTCACAGTGCTCTAGGATGGTGCTTCATCGCCATACAAAGATTTAAGTTCATCAATGCACTCTTATCGTGATAATCCACGTCGAAAGTTGTGAAAAATGATGGCACGAAAATGTTCACGAGTTAATTCCATTTTTTTCTATATTAATTTTTTCAAGTCACTGTAAACAACACAAATAATGGTCGTACGTCAAAACGTTTTGAGTACGATTCTGCTTAAAAATGACAAACTTTCCAATGGAAATGTCAGATTGCACTTGGCAGCACTCAGTGTTTCCAGGCCAGAAATATATATAGCAGCTCTCGTATTAATAACTCAGACTCTTAAAAGTCGAAAATCGCTACCGCTAATGGAATTAAAAGATATTTAAAACAATTGAAAACAAAATAAAAGTGTACGAATGATTTCAGAAAAATGGTATTGAATGATGGATAAAATGTTCCAAATTAATATTATTTGGGCAATAAACCATAAACGCGCGCAACTTTTTTTTCTTTTTTCAGTCTTCACACGAAAACAACTGCGAAATGCACAGTTTATTCAATCCGACTTCTTAAAGCTTGTAAATTCGATTATGAAAGAATGAATGAAACATTTTTTTTACAAATCGCATGATCAAATGCCTTTCTATTTTCATATGTAAAGTAGTCGTAAAATTATGACTCTCCCCTAATACGAGTATAATAAAAGATTTATAGGTTGGTATCGAATAGACATTTCATCAGTTCAAATTGTGAGAACATTTTAATAAACCAGGTACAATAAATATCAATTATTATTATTGCTGTTGATTATTACTTAATTAAAATAAAAATTAAAAATGAAATTTTAATTTATGGAAATTTATGTCAAAACATTAGGGTTTTGTATTTCTATTATTCAAATATTAGTTGTTAACTAACACAACTGATAATAATTATTTGTTTTATATGATTATTAAATTCATAAAGGGAATCGCGACGTTAAAAACGTTTGAAATTAATTAGTATAATTTCTTGTGTGCTTTCATCGTAATAAAGATAATTCTTTTAAATGAGTTAGTTTTTTTTTCGGCTTCACAATTGAAAATTTATTATCGCAGTTTTTTATACAAATATAAAATATTATAAAAAGTTAGCTGACTTGAGATAATGAGAAAAGAGAAAATTAAATTACAATATGAAAGAAAGAAAAAAAATAAATAATAGATACGAGCAATATTGAAAATGTACAAAATACAAGTAAAATTAACTGAAGTGCATTCAAATTCGAATTTAAAGTGCATGTTATTTCTCTAATCTTAAAATTAAAAAAAAAATACTTCATTTTTTTCCCCGCCTTTTTTTCGAAGCTAAGCTGTTTTACAATCGCCGTAATCTTATTTGTTAAAAGTTTTGTACCTGCTACCAAATATATCCTTTTACTAAACAATCTTGTCCCAAACTATTATTCTTTTTTTTTTTTTTGTTTATCAAGTCGCCTGTGTTGCTGCCTCTGCTATAAGAGCTGTCAGCATAAGTACTTGTACGTGTACCTTAAGCACGGTGGAATGGCATATGTCAGGGAATATTGGTCTCTTGTATGCGGATTATTAACTTTAAGAATATATTTGGTCTTTTTTGTTACGAAGCTCTCCTCTCTAAAATATTTGTATGACGCACTTACAAAACACCCTTGAAGTTACAAGTAGGTTGACGTAATTATGGGTAGAAAAACTAATCTAACACTCAAAGATGATCGCACTAAAAGGAACTAATAGGTTAAACGCTAAACGGAATCGGTGCAGAGCCTGCTCTAACAGTAGTAAATTTTATAAGTCTAAAAAGTGCCAGGAAAACCCATATGCAAACGGACTCAAACGACGCCATGAAGGTTCCTGGCCAGAAAAGCAAAGACGAAACTTAAATAAAATCGTAATATTCCATACTATATTACTACTTTGGTAACACGATGTGATAACTTTAAATATCATAATGTTAAAATAAAAAATTAAAAAACGATGTTCGTATGCGATGCCTGGAAGCTTCTGGAAATTTCTAGCAAAAAAAATGCTGGCAAATGCGAAACATTTTAAAATGCAATGAAAAATTGATAAGGAAGGTTAATATCTTGGTCAAATTTTTTACTTAGTACTTTGGAATGAAAAAAACATTTAAAAAGAGCTAAAATAGGTAGCAGTCCTACACCGCCTCCTGGTAGATCTATTAGTCTTAAAATAAATTTTCACTAGGAATCAATGCAACTGTGTTTTAAATAAATATTTTTTAATTAAAATTCGTAGTTCATAGGACAATTGCGCTGAACGAACTTTTACCAAATTTTATATGAAATAAAGTAACACAAATTCTTAACCATAAACGAATTAGGTCGCAGACATTTAATAAATATATAAATCTTATAAAAACACTAACAATCAATTGTGCTCCTAAATCTTGATCTTTTCTCCTTCTTCTCTAAATAGAACTTATCCAGCTCTAATTATAGTTTTAAAAGGTAGTAAAAAATTAATAAAATAATTTCAACCTTTTGCAGGTTTTTCCAATTTATAATTAAATTAAAAGTTCGGAATTTTTATTAATCAGTTTAAATGGATTTATTGAAAGGAAGAGAGAATAACAAATTAATATTTTAATTTTTTTTAAAAGCAACATTTGTTTTTTTTTAATTTTTCGTGCAATGATTAACTAAATCATGTATGTAAGTAATTAGCTAAAGCTTAAAACATAAACAGTATGTACATATGTGTGTATGTAGGTATATATGTAAGTATGTATGTATGTATGCATGTATATAAAATTTGTTCTTATATTCACAATTATTGTATTTGATATAAAAGATCACGTGCTTATAAAAAAATCAATCAATTTATTTGCATTCTTTTGTTTTTAAATAAATAGATCTCTTTCGTTATATATTTTTGCATGCAAACATACTTACATACATAGATACGTACGAGTATGTATGCATGTGTGAGCATTACATCAGGCATAAGGAACAATTTTTACTTTATCGTCATGTAATGGCCAGCAGTAAGATGCTTTTGAAAAGAGTTTTTCATTTAAAAGCACTTTTTTCAAACATTTTGTAAATGAAATTCGCAAACAAATGTATTCATGTCCACAAATTGATTACGTTTTATCCATTTCTAAACGATTTAAAGAGTATTTAAGGAAGAATGTTTTTTATCACAAACCAACTTACAGAATCGATTGCATCAACTGTAACACTGGACAACTCCATTTTTTTTTAATTACACTATTATTTAAATAATTATTTTATTGTTACTAATTATTGATTCTATTGATTCACACAAAAAATAATTTAATTTTCTAAAAAAATATTTTGTTTTTTTTTTTTTAATTTTGCGCAAATTACTGTAATCCCGCCGAATGTCGATAATAAAATGAAAAAAGCTCAAAATGAAATTTCTTATGATAACCAGCAGAACTGATCGCAAAAGGTATTTTTTATTTTTTTATTAATTTATTCTTAATTTCTCTTGTTCTACAAGTTGTACTGTGTTTTTTATTTGCTTGGCGATGTTGTTATTGTATTAATTAGTGTTGGTATCGACATTGTGTTACATCGTGACAACGTTATTACATCAATAAAACAATAAAACGCGATTACTAACCGACTTACAATAACAAAAAGTAAAAAATAGGAGGATCACTGCAACGGGCACACGTTAGAAAAATCACTGTTGTACGAATCAATGATACATTTTGTGTTTCAAGTTCTTTTTAGCATAACAGCTAAAATTAAAAAAAAATAATAATAGATAAACATTAGAGCTTATCGGTCAAAATTATTGTCTTTAAATTTCCCCATAAAGAATATTATTTTTTTTTTCAATAATTTATTTTATTAACGGATTCAATAAAAACAACAGTAGAAGTCAAATATTTTATTTTATATTTATTCGAACTATTTTTATTTAAAAAGAATTATTATTTATTCTTTTGAGTCCTTTCAAACTGAAATTAAAAATCTTTACGTTTCTCAAAAAAATTACCTTTTTTATCCCACATTCACACTTTTTCGGCTGCTACAAAAAATTTTATCCCTCCACTATTAATTTAATAATTTTCAAACAAAAGAAAATTTAATTTACATTATAAAAAGTTTGTACTTTAATGCTTTCCGACAAACTGACAAATACACAAACAAACATACATATTTTTGCTTTACGTTTACGTTTTTAATTGAAAAAGTCTCTTCCCTGATTGGATTATGCGATGAAATTAATCGTCTTAAATTCATATTCAACAATTTAGTAAAGGCAAAACACCCTTTTTCAAAAAATTTAACTGTTTGTTTGAAGTCTAGTATAACTGAGTGACGAAACAACTTATTTAATACGTTAATTTTATACCTTTACCAATATTGATCACATTTAATAACACTGAAACAAAAGAAACTGCTATCGAACTATAGGTCTGTTCATTAACTTTACTAGCAAAACTAGAAACGAAAAAGGAAAGCAGAAATTTTCAAAGTTATTCTTCCAAATGTAAAAAGGTAAATGAACGCTTTACTAGCAAAAAATATTGTTGTTACTTTGGTAATAGTATGTACGAGTAAGGCCATTAAATAGTAAACATATAAAAAAATAGACCAATATAAGCCAGCAAACCGATGTCAACCAGAAGGAAAAATTGAAAATAATATTTCAAGTAATCATATAGCAAAAATATTACATAAAATATTTTACATGTTTTTAATTACTGGGTAATTTTCAAAAACCAATTTTTTTATTGAAAACTTTAACCTTAACCATTTCGATAACTACGAGTCCTTAAGCTTAAATATAAAAAATCTGTGACCGCATATTTAATAAAGACAGTTTGTACTTTGTATAATAAAAAAAGAAAAAATTAAGTTTCCTTATGTTTAATTGCACTTTATGTGAAAGACTTTTTTTTCACAATGTCGGGATTCATAAAAACAAATCAAAATAATCGGTTAAAAACTCATTATCTTAACTCAACTTTTTTTTCTAAAGTTTATTTTAACAGACATCATGAAAAATAAAATAAAAAATAAAAGATCTCATAGTGTGCTTTAATGTTTTAATACGACATAATATGAATAATTTTTGGTTGTGTTAAAAGTCATTTTGGCATTGATTGGCTTCTTATTGGATATAAAATTCAAATTTGTTGAAGTTGTACAATTAATTTGTGTTATTCGAGTAATTTAAAACACTTAATCGGATAACCGACCAAGATAAAAATCCCAAAAGCGGTTATTTTTTTTACTCGGATAAAATTAAAATCCGATTAAATGCATGCTCTAGTATATACGGATCTTAATTTTGGATTTTCATTTAGATGTTTTGTTTAATGTAAATTTTTAATTTAATATTTTTATATTCTCGAGCAGACGAAATAAACGACTCAAAATTCTGTCCTTAAATTTTTTGTCAACAGCTTAAATTTACTAAAATCAATCAACAGCAAAAAATAAAATATGTTTCAACGGTATTTTAAAATTTCTTTACAAGAAGAATGCAAAATAATGTACAATTGTTGCAATCATTTTTGCACTTTGAAATTCTAATTCGATTGTGTCGTTATATGTTATAATACCACACCACACTACAACATCGTAGCTGCTGTAATGGCAGTTTATTAATATTTTTTTCTTTTTACCTTTCACACAAATAATAATTGTGGCCATGGGGTCACCCAAAATATTGTTTTTTGTCATTAAAAACCACTGTAGAACATGACCTCTTTTTCAAATTGTAATCGATATTTCAAGTATTCACTTCTTGCAATGACTCTTTATCGTTGAGCTCTTCTTTGGTGCTGAAAAAGAAAAGTTTAACGCAAGATTTTAAGAATTTTCTCTCTTCGTTAAAGTTAAAATTTTGTTTTCACCGCCATATTTTAAATACGTTTAATGGTTATATTTCACTAAGGCTTATTAGAATGTAATATTATTCTTATATTGGAAAATGTAAAGTGGATCTTTTAACATGAACTGAAAAATTGTATTTATTTCTGTGTGTTTTTGTTTTTTAAGAAAACACAGTTACATTAAACTTTAATGTTGTTATTATTTTTGTAATCTTAAGAAAAAGACCTTTCTTCTCCTGCCGACAAAAAAGTAAATAATATACTGCCTACTTAAAACAGAATTTTAAGTAGTTCTAACCAACTGGTAATTAACTAATTAAGGTTAAGGTTAATGATTGTAAAGTAAAAGTAAAATATTAACTAAATTATTATATTTATGCACTTTATTTTGGAAGCCATCAGGTTATAATAGATTTTATTTAAGAGATTTTATAGGCGTCTTTCTGGAAATTATATAATTATTTGAAAACGATTAACTTATTAAGAGCCAAAGGGATTTTTTTTTTTTTTTTTTTTTTTTGTACACTACACTTTTGGGTAAAGTAGTTTTTTATATATAAATAAATTTATTGCATTGGTTTTTTTTATTGGAGTTACTGCATTAAACTAGATTTAACACCAACTTTGTTTCAACTTTATGCTGGGAACACAATTGGGACGAACGACGAATTTTTCGTTGCGCATATTCGCCGTCAAAAATAAAACACATTGGTGCATATGAAAATTAACACAACACCGCCGTCGACGAAATTCGTCGTGCGTGACGAACTCTCCGATAGATTTATTTCTATTTCTTACGCCGACGAACGACGACTAAATTGGAACAGGGTTGCCGTTTCTCCTTTCAGCTTTTAAATATATTAGTAAAAAAAGTTATTTTTACCTTAATTATTGTTTATTTCTTAATATACATCATTAAGTTAAACATCCACAATTATTTTCCATAAAATTGCTTTCTAATGGCTTTTTCTTAATGCTTAATTTTTTGTATAACTATTTTTTGTTCTATGGTAACACTTTTTTTTATAGACAGTAAACAATGTTGTTGATTATAACAGCTGTAACTTTTTCGTCCTAATTGTGCGCCACATTGCGAATTTACGCAGCGAACTTTTACAGATAAATTCGTCGTGCAAGACGAAATTCGTCGTTCGTTCCAATTGTGTTCCCAGCATTACGTTGAAAAATTGATGAGCTTTCACCTGATACAGCTTTTAATAAGCTGGAACAACAACCACAAGCAAAACTTACAATTTTCGAAAAAAAAGCTTAATTTGAACAGAAAACTTAACAGTAGTTAAGAATTTCAACTGGAAATCTGAAGTATGGTACAGTGTTGCCAGTTTTCTCGCCAAATGGCTTGTGGAATATCGCCAATATATAAAATTATGTAATACTAGCAGGGCTCACGACTTCGTCCGCTTAAAATTCAAATTTCTTTCAGTTTTAGTTTATTTATTCATCGCTTTTTTCCTATTACTTTTTTGCCTTCGATGTCATTTCCCTCTTAATTCTTAATTCTTACGACTTTGAATTTTGTATATCACTGGCCTTTTCTGAAGCGTCTTTACCATATGACAATATAAAAACTTATATATGTATATTTGTGTATACAAGGCAGATAAAAATGTATTTTAAGAATTCAAATTATTTTTAGTCAACCCTAAACATAAAAAGCTGAGAGGTTTTTCATCTTTTCTTACATACAACGTTATGGTAGAGAGAATAATAAAAAATATCCAAAATTTTCGCAAGTTATTTAAAATACCTCCAGTTATTTCGCCTCTCGCCATTTTAAAACTTTTAACACTAAAAAGGAATTTTTTTCGCCACATTTAACAAAACTGGTATGGTACATGTGGTTATAAATTCATACATACATTATATGAACATAGTACTCTTAGGTGTTTTTATTTACAAATGGCTTCGAGAGAAAATTTTTAACTTACCATTCAAAAATATTGGAGAACATTTTACTACTTTAATAATTTTTGTATTTCTAATAGCATGTTTCCACTACAACTTGAATTACTTAATTCACTATCTGAATTACTTTAGTGCATTACCCTGTTTCCATTACACTTTCCTAATTCGATTTGATAGTAGTTTGTTATTGTGTGTATCTCTTTCATTACAACTTATTTTTTTAAATTTTTCAAGCAAAAGGGTTTTTAATATTTTTAAATTAATTTTTTCTATAAATTGACATAAATTTTACTTTAAATGGATGCAAAGAAAGGTAAGTAATATTGGAAAAAGGAAATATAGAAAAATATACAGTGATGGACTTAAGTATAGGCACAAGGAGCAAAATGAAGCAAACAGTAATTTTTTTGATATTGATTATCATCAAATGTTTATTTTTAGAACGTAAGATGGTTCATACAAAGCTTCATATAAGAAGTAATCAAAAAATTTGAACAGATTTCATTCGCCGATAGAATAATAACAAAAAAAATTAAAAAATATTGATTTTTTATGGGACAAAAGTATAGGCACATTCATTGTTAACAGAAATAAAAGACGATTATAAATTCGCCAATCTGGCAATACTGTATTTTTTTGACAGAATGGAATGTTCCGTTATTATTTTCGAATTAATGGATCGAAGCCGTTTTACTATTCGGACAATAATTAATCGTTTTAAAGGTAAAACTAACTTTGAAAGTGCTAAACGCTGTGGTCGTACCAGAAAATTAACTGAGAGAGAACGTGCCCAAATAAAACGGAAAGTTAAAATCGATCCGAAAACAACATCTACACAGCTGGCAGCGGACGTCAAGGAAAATTTCGGTAAGGACGTGCACTCTAAAACTGTTCAGATATTACTACATAAAGCCGGTTATAAATCACGTGTTGCTAGACGAAAACCATTAATATCTACAGTTAATAAAAAAAGACGTATGGATTATGCAAAACAATTTGAAAATCAGCTATGCAGTTTCTGGGAACAGGTTCTCTTCTCAGACGAAAGCAAATTTAATATTTTTAAGCCTGATGGACATTCACGAGTTGGCGAAAACGTAATACTGCATATGACGAAAAAAATCTTACACCAACAGTAAAGTATGGTGGCGGAGGAGTTATGGTCTGGGGCTGTATGTCTGCAGCGGGTGTCGGATAACTAGTCTTCATTGATGAAATAATGAACAAGACTGTTTACTTAAATATTTTAAAGGAAAATGTTAAGAAAAGCGCCATTAAATTGGGTTTGTCAGAGTCATTTACATTCCAGCATGACAATGACCCCAAACATTCTGCTCACGACGTCAAGATGTGGCTTGCATATAACACCGCACATGTATTGCCACATCCTCCGCAGTCCCCAGAACTAAATCCCATTGAGCATTTGTGGGAGGAGCTAGACCGAAGAATTCGGAAACGCAATATTTCAAACAAATGTGAGCTTAAAACAGCGTTAACCGAAGAATGGCTTAAAATTGATAAAAATTTTACAAAAAAATTAGTACACTCTATGCCTAATAGACTTAAAGCCGTTATTAAGCAGAATGGACTGCCAACAAAATAATAATTTGAGTTTCTGACTAGTTTTGATTTCGTTAACAAAGAATCTGCCTATACTTTCGTCCCACAGAAAATCAAGTTTTTTAAACCTTTTCGTTATTTTTCTACCACCGAATAAAATCTGTTCGACTTTTTTGGTTATTTTTAATATGAATTACTGTTATAATTATTATATGTTCTTTAAATAAATATTTGATACTTACAAATGTGAAAAAAACATATTTTGTTTCATTTTGCAGCTTGTTAGGCACAAGTCCTTCACTGTATGTATATTGACTTTTTTCTGCAGCAAATAGAAAAAGTGCCAGCAAATGGGAGCAGAGCAGCAAGAGGGCTTTGTTAGAGGTATGGCGTAACCGAATATCCGAGTTGCGAGGCTGCCGGAAAAACAGCCACATACTCCAGGAAATAGCCGCGGAAATGCAATTACAAGGCTATTCGTATTCAGTCATCGAAATAAAAACCAAAATGAATAACATGACTGCACGGTATCGGTAAGTACTTATCATATGCTTTCTGGGCAAAATTGCACATCAAATTCTTTAAATTAAGAGCTAAGCCGGTGATAAAAAACGCGTATTTTGAGTTCTGTTACATTTTTAACAAATACTTACAGTTTAAAAATTTATTTTTTTACAGAAAGGAAAAGCAACAGATGGGTACAACTGGTGGTTCACCCTCGGAGTGGGATCTCTACAAAGAGATGGAAATATTGTTGGCTCCAGAAGAATCTTACATACGGTTGCCTTTCCACGCCAAACATATTTGCAATTGTGCGATATTCCGTAATCCATGTCACTTTTCAATCCTGTTTCCCAGAAGGATTGAGTGCGTTCCTTAGAAATATATATGTATTTGTGTATAAATAATTTCTCATTGTTAAAGCATTTAATCAAATATAAAATAAAACACTTACCTTTTTCCAAGCCATTCTTTCTGAAGTAAATGATATTTTTACCATACTCAGTAGTTGCAGTTGCTTCAAAAGCTCCAAATAATTCTTTTGGATATGCAACAGTTCTTCTAAATTTTATTTTGTTTCATCCACTAAATTTTTTTAATAACTTTTTTCTTGTCCATTATGAAAAATTCTTCGTTTTTCTTGACTTTACTTTTGTTTTGTTTATTTTCATCTTGACAGCTATTTTGATAAAATTCCGATAAAAATTAGAGAAAACACTGATTTATTCGTAATCCAGAAGGTAATTCAAACTGAATTACATACAAATGAGATAATTCGCTTTCAGAAATTTGTATGACGAATTAAGTAATTCAGTTGGAAATTGGAGGTTGAATTACGAATGAGAGAGCGAATTACGAAAAAAGGCTGTAGTGGAAACATGCTATAAACCGAAATATTGTTGATTTTTTTTTTTTGATACATTTGTACAAATTTTATTTTTATTACATCAAATTTTTTTCGCTTTTAGAAGACACGATCGATTTTTATAATTTTAACTACTGAAATTTGGTATTTAGTTATAATGTGCGGAAACAATTTTATTTGCATCTTCCATTTAATAGAATATGTTTTAGTAAAGATACAAATTATTATTATTATTTTATGTGTAGACTAACAATAGGTTTGCATATTAAAACTTTTTAAAACTTTCTTTCTTCTATAAGTTTTTGCCAAGCTAAATCTTCTTCTTCTTCTTCTTTTTCCAACCGATTGATACTTATTTTATCACTTTTAATAGATTTAATTTCAGCGATTTTCAAAGGACGCACCCTTTTACAGAACGTATATCGGTCTTAAGTTGTGCAATGTAGTTGACGAGGGCTACGTTTAACTGGAAGGTTAATTAAATTCTGTTTTATTATTCCGCTAAAAGTGGAAAAAGGGTATAACTAAGTTTGTCATTCCGCTTGCAATTTCTACAATATCTATTTCCGATCCCAAAAAGTATATACTTACATTCTGACTTCTTATGCATAGCAAAGTCGATTGAGCGATGTTCGTCTGTCCGTCAGCTAGAAAAAATTTAACGCCAATCGATCAAAAATAGTTAAAAAAATTTGGCTATTGGAAATCAGCCCGATCGGTCCATATCCTTAGAGGCAGTAAGCAAAACACAACGTCTGCCTCTAAGTTTCTATATCATTTGGAACAATGAAGTAACTGCAATCAAAAAAAAGCAAATATATGGTGCAAGAGAGAATAAGAAAAAACATGTAGTGAAAAAATTGGCGCTCACCCACATTTTCCCAGTTATGGGCCTCTGAAATTTTTATAAAAAAGCTCGATTGTCAATATGGGTATCATTAAAAAGCTTTTGAAATGCTTAACCCATTAAGAGCCGGTTATGTAAGATTATATATCGTACTAAATTTTTTCTTTCTTATTTTTAAAATCTCTGTCACCCCAATATTTTTTCTAGATTTCCATATATGTTGAAGGGTATATAAGATTCGGCATAGCCGCATATAACACTCTTAATTGTTTTATTTCATGTTGCTTCGGTGTACAATTTGACATTTGTAATGTTTCTGTTATTTTTAATAGTATTTCCAAGAATAATGATTAGGGGGTGATTCCAGCGAAACATGTGTATTGTCTAGCTTCAAAAAATTTAAACAGGCATGCAAGTTCATATAGTTAAATATTAACTGTTCCATCAAATACCTATTTATTAAAAATTTTGTTGCTGGGGTAGATCTATTTTTGGAATTTTGGTCGCTCTGTATGTGTTCGCATCACTACTGGATGGATTTGAACATAGTTTGTCAAGAGGTCCCTTAAAACTTTGACTCAAGCATAGAATAAACATACCGTTACCTTAACATAAAAATGCCCTAACTAACGTTTGCCCTTCTTTACAGGAGAAGGAAAAACTTAAAAAAAATAGTTTTGCAGTTAGAAATTTTTTATTAACGCATCGTGTTATTAAATTCCCTTAGCAATTTTATACTGTTACAACTTTTTTATTGTTTTTAGTGAAGCATTAGAGAATCAAATATATCGAAATATGTTTAAAACTTGAACTAAAAAAAAAGGAATTAGGGCCTATGTTAAGGTAACGATTTTTTGTAAAAATAATTCATTTCGTAGGGATTTTTAAACTTAAAAAAATTTTACCTGCCCCATTTTATTCATTGCTAAAATCGTATATACTCAATCGAACTTTTTATGTGAAAGTTGATGACGAAGCATCAAGTATATATCAATTATTTAGCGGAGTCCCGCAAGGCAGTGTCTTAGGTCCAATATTATACACTATATATACTTCTGATATGCCTACATCCAATAATGTCGAAGTTGCGACTTATGCGGATGACACTGCCATAATTTCCAGCAACAAATGCCACATCGAAGCCTCATCTTTAATGCAAAGAGAGTTAAACGCGCAGCAGCAATGGTTAAACAATTGGAAAATTACTATAAATGTTGAAAAATGCAATCATATTACATTTACTTTAAGGAAAGAAGAGTGCCCTCCGTTATATATAAACGGCTTGCAGTTACCGAAGTCTAATTGCGTGAAGTATTTGGGAGTTTATATAGAAAAACGTCTTACATGGAAAGATCACATCAAAAATAAACAAAAATATCTTAACATGAAAACTAAAAAAATGTACTGGTTACTAAGGAGCAAGTCCCAACTTAGTCTAGAGAACAAAATAAAATTATACAAAGTTATTTTAAAACCTGTATGGACTTATGGCATTGAACTGTGGGGTACGGCCAGTAATTCAAATATCGAGATATTACAACGCTATCAATCAAAAACCTTAAGACTTGTTTCCGGCGCTCCATGGCTTATGACCAACATTCAAATTCATAGGGATCTGAAAGTTCCATTTATTTTAAATGAAATAAACAGTTAAATTTAGTTCTAGGTATTTAAACAGACTGAGCAACCACCGAAACCCATTGGCGATATCTTTACTAGATGAAACAAACGAAATTAGAAGACTGAATAGGTTTCATGTGTTAGATCTCCAATATAGAAAATGAAACATTAAATTAAGCTTAAAAATAACACTAAATTTTTTTTATGTATATTTAACACATTTACGTACATACATCTGTATGTACTTCTTATAGTTTATTAAACTTATTGTAGTTTAATAACTCATGTCATGTCTCATTCATTACCAAATTTGCTAAATATTGTAAAATAGATTGTAAATAAAAAAAAAAAAATTCGTAGGGAAAATAGAGATATAAATTTTCTATTTTTGCAGATGGAAAATTTTTAACACTGTCTAAAGAACTCTGGAATGAATATTTAAAAAACTTCGAATTGGAGTTTTAAGAAAATAAGAAATGACACGCAGACAAAGTCTTAGACACGACTAATGGATAATAGGAGATAATTGCGCCTTCATTAAAGCTTTTTTGACGAAATGTTTATAAACTGTTATAGACAAAAAAAAAATTAGTTTAAGGAGGTGAATCCGCTCAAACGAAAACAAAAATATTTAAATCGGATTGTATTAGTTTTATTTTTTATTTTATTTTTTGTTATGTGAAGGACAGGACGACATGTTTCATTTCCATAAATATTGAAATAATAAATTGAAATAAGAAAATGATCAACAGTTGATGGAAAACATTATTTTATTTATCTTTATTATAATTATATCGTTCATATTAATAAAGTATATAAGTATTTTTTTATTTTGTATTTTATGTTTTTATTTTGTGTTTTGTTTGGTTTATATTGATTATGCGCATTGTTGTGGCATTATTTGCTCATTAGAGATAAATAGTTATATGTGTTTATGTGTGTATGTTTGTATGCATGTATGTATTTAGGTATGTATTACAAACCGATATGGATACAAAAAATTAAATAAAATTTTATAAAAAAAAACGGGTACGTCTAAGAACACCTAAGTGCAACAATATAAATTAATACATGTGTTTGGGGGGTATGTATTTATGCATGTGGTTGCTTAATATTGTTTTCTTATTTATTTGAAATGGTTTTGATTAAGCACAAAAAAGAAGGCAGAAGAAAGATAATGTACAAGTTAATAATTTAATTTAATCATCGTAGTGCAGAGTATGTTCTGAACTTTCGAAAAATAATTGTTCCATTAGTTCATCAAAGGTATTACATTTATAATCACTAACGTCTAATTCGTCACCTTCAGTTACAATGACATCATGCTGAACTTCTTCGTCAGCCTCGCCAACTTCTATGTCGCTTGATAGCAATGGTTCTTCAGATTTGACTATTTTGGTTGTTACAGTTGATGATGATTTCGTCTGTGAAGGAATAGATGGCGAGTCATCGTTGTCGTCATCTTCAATATTGCAATTTATGAAAGGTTGGCTTGTATTTATCTCAAGAGGTGCAAATGCGGCAGATTTCAAATCACTTTCTTGATGATTATTTGTTGGCTTTATAGTTTCAGTAGTAGTGACACTGGAAACGCCTGATGCAGCTGTTGCATTTGTATGTACAACATTATTTACTTCACTAGCGGAGTTTGTTACAGCAATTGTGCCGCTGTTTGTGTTATTACTGTTGTTGGCACCACTTTCACTCATTGCAGGTAACGTTACATTTGGATTAAAGGGAGCATCCAAATCGTTCAAGCCTTCTGGAACCTTTAGTTTTGCCAATTCTTCGCGCAAGTGGCGATATTGACGTCTTAGAACCATAGAATTAAAGGAAATAGTCCGACTGCTTCGTTCATTATATTGAGGTTTGCAAAGCTCCTCTATCCAATATTCTATTTGCGCGCAAATTTCATTACGTTTAAGCCAGAAATGTGTATGAATTACCTGCATTTTTAAATTGAATTATTGTAGATTATTTAAGTTAAAAGGGATTTTTTTTGATAGACACACTTACATCTTTAAAGCAGGAACTAGGATTACGTATTTGTTCTAACATGGCCCAACGGACACATGCCTGATAAATATTGCTATTGTATTCGCGAGACGAATGTGTCCCACTTGGTGTACCCCGGCTGCGCTCAAAGCCAGGCTCATTAAAATATGGCTCAGGCACAAGTATCAGTGATTGTATTGAGACAAGCACTTGCAGAAAACTAGAAGTTTGAGCATTCCACTTCTCTTCTGGTCGACCATGCCATGTATTTAGAACCGATAGGCATACCTTTCCATCGTTATATAGATTGGGATTGAAACGCACAGAATGGCGACCAGTTGTTTCTAAATTTATAAGCATTGGCAAATTTGGATAATCTGGTGGGAAGAAAACATCAAATTCAAAGCATCCATTTGCATATGGAGTGTCAGCTGGTCCCGTTATAAGTACCTAAAACAAGCAAACAAACAACCAAACAAAAAATTTGAAAATAATAAAACAAATTGGGAGTAGAGGCCAAAGTCATACATACTTTCATAACATCTAGTCGATCTGTATCACAGCGCACAAAAACGGAACTGCTATAAGATAGAGGCAAGCTTGTCGAAAGTGTAACAGCTTCTTGAGCTAATCGTTTAACACGAGAAGGATGATAGCGATCACCAGCCATTCGGACCATTTTTTCAAAATGATGCGATACAACAAACCGGTAGCCGTTGTTGTCAGCTTCCACAATCATATCGAATGTATCGAATTGTAATTTTTTCATTACTTCTAAGTAACGTTCTTCAATGGATTTACTTTGTGGCATATTTTCAATATCGCTGACAAAGCCTCCATCCATTGAGTGTAACAATTGATTTTGGTGTTGCTGATCTGTCCTTTTTGTAGTTTTCTGAACTAGAGCCGTCGTCTCTTGAATATCAGGAATCAGAAGTGCCAAACCCTCATCATCACCATCATCGATATTGACAGTTACCTGTTGCGTTTGCCCTTTAATATTTGATTTCTTGTTTAACCTACAAAAAAAAAAAACCACGATAAAAACAAAATGAAATCATTAAAACAAAACTTACTTTAAGCGCTTTGCGTAAGTGTCAACACAAGTTCTCATATTAGACAAAAGCTCTGCTATGGAAGGTGAACTTTCACCTAAATTTTGAGGCTGAAGCAATGAAACTAATTCATGCGAAAGTGATATTGCTCGAAGTAACTGCAGTATGGCACGATAAAGCGGAATGTGACGTGTTATATCGAGTACGGAATCGTTTCGTAAATAGGAACTGAGTGCTGGAATAAGACACGACTGTTTGAGCAAAGATGAAAACTCACTTGGAAGTTCGTCCGATAGATCAATTATTTCATGATATGGCATTTCATCCTCAGTTGGTATATAATCGCCCGGATTTATATAGCTTGCAAGGACCTATGACAATCAATATAAAAGTAACTTTAAAAAAAACTCAAAACAAGAAGAAAAAAAACAATTGAACGCACCTGAAGTAAAACAGTAACATGTTCTTCTTCACTTTTTTGTCTTAACAATGCTTGTTCAACATTCCAGGACTGTGTTGTGGATCCTGTACCAAATCCAGTACCTTTTGCCCAATACATATGGCCCTTGTCATCAGAGGTGGCCAACGAAGAGTCCTCTCCAATATTTGGTGTTGTTTTTACACTATTGCCATTAGGGATCTTAAAGTAACATTTTTCGTTTATGTTAATTATAAATTGTGGAAATAATTAAATCTGTATCCTACCTCGCCTTGAGAGCTATTACTTGGATAAATGGGCGAATGATGCGTAAAAATACTTAAACAATTCAATACTAATTGCATTGCACCTACTTCGATCACCATTCGCCTCAAGAGCATACCATCATCTGTAGTTAGAGGAGAACTATCCAGTAGCTGACGAAAGACTTCGAACGGCAATGTGGGCAACGAAGGTGCTAATGACATGCTATAAATATCATCTTGAATAAAGAAATGAAATAAATTTAAAATTAATTAAATTATTTTATTTATGAAGCGCTAATTCATTTAATTTTTCAATCTTACTTCCTTCTCCATCGCCAGTTACACCCAATACAAGACGAAGAAGACACTGAGCTCTCAATTTATCACGTAAAAGAACATCGGAATAGGCAGGCAAGCGTAGAAATAATCCAAATGCGGCTAACGAATGCTGAGGGACTGAAGTTATAGTTGCTTGTTTGGCTGCTGGCTCTGACAATGGATCCTCCAGATCCTCGTAGATATCATCATTTGGCTCAAGCTTAACCCAATCATTCATAGGTGGGCTTTTTTCCTTCTCCGGTGCCAAAGCTTGATGCTTACGAGAAGTTATATCTGGATAAACTATTGGCAAATATTGCGCCAACAATGACAGACCGCCTCGAGTAGAAAAACGTTGCAAAGGCGATGGTAACGGTTCGACGGATGATGCTTTAATACAAAAAGATTCGTCCACAACATCAGCATTGGAACCCTTTGCTGTTACCTACAGACATGTGATTAATAAATAATAATTATAAATTCATGTTTCCACTTGGTCTATGTAACAAACCAAATCAAGTGTTATGCACGGTCTGGACAAGGAATATCCTTTTCCCTGCAAGGTAGCAAGCAACTGTGACAGTGTTGTATCGCCGCTAATATAAATTTCTGGATATTCTCGAAGCACCAACTGACCACCACAACTCGCAACACTCGACGATGAATTAGGCGGTGTGAGAAAATCCTCAAACGTTACAAGCTCTGGAAGTGAGTTAATAAAAATAACATTACAAAAGCTTTAAATATATAAAAATTAGGGATTTTCTAACTTGAAAAATTTGTAATCATATCCTTGTTATCTTTACTTGCTGCTGCAGCTTGATTTTTAGCGTCTTTAATACGTTTGTCTTTAGCTGTAACTCCAGCTGCAACACTCAAAAATTCCATTCCATTTTCTAAACCATTAAAATTAATTGAGATGTCTTTATAAGGATCGTTTAGACTCTTCTCTGCTTCGTCATGTTTTAGCAAGTCGCAGTGTGGGGCACTTGTTAAACCTACTCCAGATGCAATATTGCAACTTCCATCGATTGGTCGCATTTCTAAATTCATCGGAAATAAAAAATTACCGTTAGCTACTTGTGAAAATAATAAATAATAAGATACAAATCGACAAAACAGAACATAAACGTGCAAAAGGAATGTGTTAAAAATAAAAGAAAAAAGTTCGACAAAATGGCGTCTTAGGCAGAAAGATTTGAAGGTCATAACATTAAAGTAAAATAATTTTTTTACTCTTATTTATTACAGTGTACTCTCTCCTTAACGGACGCCTTAGGGACTGACGAATTTGTCCGCTTATGAGAGGTGTCCGTTTATAAGAGAAACATAAAAAAGAAAATAATAATAATATATTATATTTTAACAATCTTCAAACACTTTTATTTCCAAAACTGTTTTATGTTATAAAAATAAGACAAAATAGGTAAACAGAATTTTCATTAATATTCTCGCGACAAAGGAAAAATAAGTCAAATCAAACAAAATTTCCAAGTATATTTTTGCGAATAAAAAAGAAAAACGTATTAAAGTTAATTTGTCTTTAATTTCACTTTCTAGTTCATTTTCAGACGACTTTACCAGCGTTTATTGGGAAGCACTAAGCATTTCAGTTCTAATGTTTTCAAAATCTTCATCGTAAATAAGTATGTACGTCATTATCTAAGTTGGTATAATTTTCGATGTCAACTTGGATCTGAGTCTGAACACGATTAACGATATTAGGGAACTGATCAAGCGCTGTTAGTGGAGGCTCATCTTCTGTGGTCTAACATACATCATATTATTTTTTCTAACATCAACTTTTCTGAAGCAATTTTTTACTGTTTGTCGACAGAAATCAGTCATCAAATCGGACGTTATCCAAGCCCTTTTGTTTGATCGCCATGTAACCGGTAAATTGTTCAAATTCATGTTGAGAAATGTTAATATTATTATTATTTTTTTTTTTCTATATCTTTTTTTCATCTTTAGTTTGTATTCCTACAGGTGTTTGTCTTCACTTCTTAGTACAACTTCGATCTAAGTAGTCTTTTCTACTTAATTGTCTTTACTTAAATACAAAAGTTGATTGAACAACAATCCTAAGCAAAATTTCCACTTTTCGACACAGAAAAATTGATTATAGAAAAGAATTTCTTACGCCAATTTATCAAGGATCCATAATAATAATAATAAAAATAATTCTGCTGATTATCATTTGATCGCTTTTAAGAAATGTTCTACAAAAATTGGTTATAATTATTATACTCAATGAATATCAATATTTGTTTGATATAACTATTATATTCAATTAATAAATCTTTGCTCTTATTTATAATTATTATTAAAGATTTTTTAATTATATTTACAAAAATAAACTATTCAAAATATTTAAAAATAATAAAAAAAATGTTCATCGAATAGTAATAGTTATGTCTGAGAAATAATTTAATTTGATACCTATAATAGTTATCAGCAACCTTTTAAAATATAAATTAAAAATAATAATTAGGCATAAGAAATAAAATAAAGATTTATTCGTAATAATTATGACCCAAATTTTTATCGAACATGATGAAGGAAATATAAAATTCAAATATAGCGCTCTTACTTATTTATCTTAATTTCAAACAATGTTGCCAGAAATTCAGTTTATCAAATAAAATATCATTATTGTTTTTCATGAATTTTTGTTTGTAGCCAATAGTGAAGCAAGGGGGGGTAAGGAAAATGGCATGGCTTAAATTTTGAGGGGATGTATTTGCACTTGATTTGTGTATATTTCTTAAATAAATAGCAGAAGAGAAACTTGTTTTCTATGTTTAATGAATATTTTATTAGAATAAAGTTTTCTTTTCAGTAGACATTATAACAACATTAAAAAAGAAAACATGATTTGTAATAACAAAGTGTTATTGAACAAAGTTTTAACACAGATATCAACAATTAACAATATTTACTGTACACATTCTGTTTATTGTGTAGTATTTTAAATAATGGACCTAAGTGGGCTGTGGCAACACGGCTGCCTGCCTAACCTAACCTAACTTATTATTTTAAATAACACAAACAACTAAAATAACGAAACTCGCTAACGAAAATAAAATGTGCTGGCAGCTGTTCTATTACCATTATACCGATAAAAATGTGCGCTTTCACATTTAAACCTCCACGAAATTACTTATTAAAAAAAAAGGTTTTTTTTTTTTTTAAACCAAGGTTCTAAGGAACCTACTCACAAAATTTCATTCAAATCGATCCAGCAGCTTTTACCTGATGCGAACACAGACAGAAAGACGGACAGACACACAGACACAAAGAATATTTCATATACAGAAATGACCCCGTTGCTGTTTTATTATATGTATAGAATATTTTATACCCTTCACACAAAAGTGGAAAAAAGGTATAACTAAGTTTGCATTCTGTTTTAAATTTCTACAATATCCAATTCCGACACCATAGAGTGTATATATTCTGAGTCCTTATGCATAGCGAAGTCGATCGGGCGAAGTCCATCTATCCGTCTGTTCGTCCGAGTTAGTTCGCCAAGGCACTAAGTAACCAAGAAAAAATTAAATACGCCAATCGATCAGACATAGTTTCAAAAAATTTGCTATTAAAAATCAATGAAAGTAACTACAATAAAAAAATATATATATGGGGCAATAGAAATTAAAAAAAAAAAAAAAAAAAAAAAAAATATCGAGTGAAAAACTGCGCCTATATCTTCCAAGTTATGAGCCCTTGAAAAGTACGATTGTGCGTCATATTTTTTAAGATATCAATATGGGTGTCTTTTAAAAGCTTTTTAAGAGATTTTTGAGGAAATGCTACTTAATACTATTTATTTAATTATTTTTTTTTTAATTTTCTGTCATCCCAATACTTATTTTTTTGATTGGAGTTACTTCACTAAATTATATTTACACACTTGGTGAAGGGTATGTAAGATTCGGCATAGCCGAATATAAGACTTTTTCTTGTTATATTTATACAATTTATTGATGGAACAAAACAAGAAATTACAAAATATGTTAAGAAATTTAAAAATAATAAAAAATTGAATTTTTAAGTGAATGTTATATGTGGAGAGTGATGTTACAGAAACTTACCTGATAGACAGTTTTGAATTATGTCATGGCATTTTGTATTTGCACTAACAGAGAAAAGCAAGTGATGATTGTTAATACGTCTTGCTGGGTGGTGATTGACTAAAGACATGGTTATAGTATTAGAGGAAGCAAAATTATTAGGCATCGCTGTCGATGAAATATTGGCAGTTACGGGTAAATAGGAGTTGAATATATCTTTTTTCTGTAGTGGCTGCTTGCTGCGTATAGAAACGAGAATGCGCTCGTTTTCAAGTAATAACTGTAGAACTAGTTGACGTGTAAATCCGGAAATAGTTTGCTTCGAACTGGTTTCTGCTGAATTAAGAGCTTTTGAAACGGATGGTTCTCTTATAACCTCGATTAATAGCATCGTTAATATATTTTGGTTATTGGGATGACATGCGGTGACTCGTGAAAAGAAATTTATTGTAGCTCGCTCTACGCGTATAAACGCCTGCTGAGTTGGTTCACTGCTTATGATGTGCGTCATGGAAACAGAATTAAACGGACGGTGATTACATAGAAGCTTTAATAACGGTTTCCAAAATATGGATCCTTGCTGCGTTCCCAACCAGTCACGCATATATCCTTCCGAACAGCATTCCGAAAAAAAATCAAGTATTTTTGATACAAGATCGAAAGTCATTAGTGGAGACTTGTTTGAACTAGTATCACTTTCCGGTTGCGTGACTTCCATCTTATCACCCGCTACTTTATCTGCATCCGTCATACAAGAAAAGGACGATGAGGAAGTTGAACTTGTCGCAGTACATTGTGTAGGCAGTTGTTCTTGATCACATTTTAATGTTTGAGACTCATCTTCCTGTAACCGTAGCGAAGAACAATACTCAAAGAGGGCATAGGCTAAAAGCTTCGGAAGACCTGAATCTACTAACAAAAATATGGTGTTTGGAGATTGACAAGCCATGGCAATAGTGGCCAAATATGAGGGCTTTCCAAATAATGTAGACAAGTTATCTGCAGCTACATTAGTGTACCAAACGTGTCCGCTAACCTCTTTACTGTCATCAGTCAAACCACATTCATCATTTCTGTTCTTTGACGTATCTAAATCGGCGTCACTGTTAGCCAAGTTAACATTTAGTCTCGTTAATAGATTTGTAAAAAACTTTGGCTGTATATAACACAACGAGCAAAGTAATGAGTCGAATGCAATTTTCAGTGGTTCTTCAAGTTCGAGTCTATCTATCCAATACATGCAAGCATCAAATACATTTGATGTTATGTGCTCGCTCAAGTTTGCTATATTATTCTCTGCATAATTATGCCAAAGTATTGAGGCAATACATTTTACAAAACCGCTCTGAGGATTGTTGCAACGTGTATTATTGCTGCCACCGTAGTTAGTTTTTAATTTTTCAATCCATTCCAGAAGAACCAGAATTTTGTTTAAAACATACTCGTCTTTGCTTGTACACAACTCATACAACAAGTCGCATATACTTTCATTAGAAAGTTTATAAACTAAAAAAAATAAAAGATGACAATTATACTGTTCTTTGGCATTTTGAAGTTTGACATATAAACATACTTTGTGGAGTGGTACCCCATAATAATGTCCGTATTAGCGAAAGGCATAACTCGCGACTGTATGCTCCTAATTTTAATAACACGGACTCAAGATTCTGTACGGCTGCATTTGGAATCATGGGCATTATGTTCATCAATGAACAACAAGCTTCTAAGAATCCAGGATATTCAGCTGAAGCTCCGATGACATCAGCTGCCAATTTCGATTCAGAAGGCACCATAGATGCTGCACTGTAGCATCGTGACAAAATACGAACCCATCCCACACTTGTTTTTGCAAACGAATCGTCATCCGCGGCATGATCAAATGTTATCGCTGAAGTGTTACAATTTGAACTGCTCGAACTACCCGAATTGTTTATTTGTGAAGCAAATATTGTATTTCCTAAAACAGCAATTTGTGTTAAGCCAATGCTGGGGCTATCTTTGGGTCTTTTTGGTTAAATAACAGGTGAAAATAGAAAAAAAGAAAAATTAAATTAAATAACTGGTAAACATAGATTTTCAGTTTTTAAATACGCTGCACAAGTCTTTGCAAACCTTTAAATATCATTACCCAAGAATGAAACTGTAAATGTCCACTTCACATACCATTTATCAATGCAGTAGCAATGTAGTCCTAATTTAAAATTTTAAATAAACGAATTAATTCTTTCTTAAGATTAAATTAAAAAATTAACCTAAGCCAAAAAGGTAAATTTTAGTTCATTTCAACCCCGATTAGGAAAAAAAATTAAAAATATTAAATAAAACTTTTCAATAACTCTCGATCTAAACTACTCATTATATGCCCCCAAAGTTTAAAAATTTTTTTTACAAGGTTGACTATGAAAATAATAATAAGACGTAAGCGTTTTAATTATAATAGCGGTGTATAATGCGATTTTTTACATGTTTTGAAAAATTTTACTTCTAATTTTATAAATCAAATTTATTGGCAATGTGAGCCATAACTGATTCCTTTAACAACAAATAAAATATACATGTGTGTTCTGGCTTCCAAAGCTACAAACACAAATGTCAAAACGAGGGCTTTTATATTTGTTCGCCTTGTTCGTCAGTTTTTATACTCCATGAACGATAGGGTTAAGTACATGTCACAAGGGGCTGAAAAGCCAAGTTGCATTTTGATACTAAGTTGTGTTTGTCTAAGCTTTATCACGACCTCAACGTTCAGTTTGAAAATAATAAGAAAAAGTTTTTTATTTATATTTTTTAATTGACCTTGTCGCATTTTGGCAAAACTTTAGAATTGAGAGCCCAGAAAGTATGTTAATTTAAACCACAAGATGGTGGAAACCCTAAACTCCTAAAAGAAACTCTACAGACTCTACAACTTTTGCTAAACTATATTTGTCTCGGTGGTCACTTTTTCAACGAACATTTTTAGCTGCAACTACATACTTGTAGGCATTTGACAAAAAGATATTAAATTCTGTTCCCTGCTTGTGCACTGCGAGAGAGACCATGTACTGCAAAAACTTTCTCGTTTATTAACGAAAAATACTTTCTTTGAAAATGACCTTCAAATTGTAAATTAGCAGAGCAGAGTAGAGTGTTGCAGAATGATGTATGTTCTTCAATAATGTATTGTGTTGTGCTGAGAATGTTTTTTTTAAAGTTAGCTCGCATTTAACTATAATTCGTAACTACAGAGAATAAAAAACTGCATACTTGCAAAGACCTTTTAGCGCTAAATTATTTTTGTGGCATTAAAAATTATGTGTAATACTACCGATATAATCGCAGAACAATACTCGAAGCTATTTCTGGTTTAGATAATTTTAAGCGAATACAAGTCATGCCAATTGTGGTCAGAGGTGGTCCCACTGGCACCGGACCTAATCCAAAGTCTCTAGATATTTCTAAAGCTACTGCTGATGGGCATGAAGCAAGTGTTGGAGCATGTGGTTGAAGTTGCACCTCACGTAACAAAATTGCCGTAGGAAGTGTGATTGTAAGATCTGCATGTGATTCGTTCGGATAAAACATGTAGCTCCAGGCAGGTGTTCGTGGTCGACGATGTGAACCGACTGGATTCATTATAAGAATATCTGCCGATTGAGCAGTATCATTTTCGGCCGCTATTGTGCAGAATGGAGCAAAATTAATTAAACCGTCCTGTAGGAAACGATGATTTTGACTTGAACCCGTTGATGACTTTTTTCCACTGGCATTGGAACAAGCATTCGAAACCAATTTAACTTTCGTATTTCTTGTCATATGCTGCATGACCATAGAAATCTTTACAAATCAAAACAAAACAAACGCATAAATATAAATTATGAACTACTAGTAAAAATTTCCAAGTCTTAGAATTTGAAAATTCACTTACCAATCCTGGCTGAACATTGATTAAAATTTTATTAAGACGCACTAAATTTTTACATATAATTTTAATCCCTCCCAGCTGAGTAAATATTTGAACTGCTGATGAAACCTCAAGAACTTTGGAAATATACCACAACAATGGTTCAGACAAATGCAAACGTGGCAGAGATGTTCGCTGTGATGTGCCTGAAAGTAGATATAAAATATTTTTTATCTCATTAAAAAAAAGTCTATCAATTTTGTTGTTCTTTTTTTTGTGTTTTTTTTTTAATAATACAAATTTTATTATAAAAACCAACGATTTGTCCAGATGTTATAATGATATATATGTCATTTAATTCTCAAACTTAATAAAGCATTTTCGAAACCAAATTAAAAACTCTGAATTCAAATTTAAGCTTTAGAACAAATTTTGTATTATAATTTTTAAAATATTAAATAGTTTCGTTGAATTATGTGATTCATATCTAAATACTAGCAGAATGTAACACATTTTCTTGTTCGGTACATTATTAGTTTCAGGCCTTAATGATTGATTGGTAACTTATTTTCAATAATTTCCGTAACAAAAACGTTTACTTCTCTCCTAGTTGTGGAATTCAATTTAGTTCAAAAAGTTATCTATCTTTTTAAAACTTTTACTTCTGAATAATTAACCCGTTTCATTAAAAAAAAAAATTAATACATAAATAATGTTTAGATAAAAATTTTATATACGTACACGCTTCTAAGTATTGGCATATGGGGGCTACAATTAAACGAGAATTTGATGCTTTCTCGCATAGAGTTATAAGCATGTTAAATACTGCATCAGCTGTAGTTTGTGGTTCGTCTAACAAGAATGTGGAATCGGTCGGTTTAACACTGTACAGAGCTGAAGAAACCATCAGTGTAAATGACGAACTCGAACAGTGGGATAAGGAGCCTAATAAACGTTTCATAGTTGGAAAATGTCGCAGTACTATAAAAGTAAAGTATATTTTATATTATTAATGACATTTTAAATTTATTTTAAAACAAAACAATAAAAAATACACAGTCAAGTTACCTGTATCGGCTATGCATGGCGTTTTAACGCGATGACCTTCAATATTTAATTGTTCAGCTTTAGTTTCGTCAGTTTGACAAATGTTAGTGAGCTCTTCTTCTTCTGGAATAGTTACATCCTTAAATTATAAAAAGTATTTAATTATATTAATTGTCGCTAGAAATTCTAATGATTTTCAATTTACTGTTAATTGACGTGGAAGTTCGGTTTGTATTAACGATGAACAAAGTTTCAGTAGACTAATTAAAAGAGAATTATCAGATATTGGGCAATTTTGCTTTGAGTGGTCTGATCCTAAAACATTGGCAAACAAACTACTAAAAGAATTACTAGCGTTATTATTATCGGAGGTACGTTGACACTGAAGTTTGTCTCCATTTGAAATGTTGTTAAATACCAAAAATGCTGCAAATATGAAAATATAATTTTATGTTTTATTCAGGCAATAAATTCATATTTTATACTTACAAACACACTCGATAATATTCAATGAAATATTAAGATCGGCCTTATCGTTTGGCATTATTAATAAATCGCGAACTAATTGGCTTTGAGCATCAATTGGACCCAATTGGTTGCTTATTGCACCTCCAGGTTGAACTAGTTGTAGAATAACGTGTAAAAGTGTATCTTTTAGCTTTCTCTTGCAGGATATTACGCCATCGGTCGACTCGCCCTTACGATGCAACCAGTGCAACAGTTCATGTAGATGTTTACATATTGTTGGACCAGCCTAAAAAAATTAAATTATTTTTTATACGCAAAGGTCAATCAATATTTTAGAATTTGTTTCGTTATATTTACACATCGATTGGTTATAATAACCGAGCTCATGCCATAGCCAGAGAAGAATCTCAGCAACATTTTCTCAAAATTCTCATCATTTATTATTACTTCATTAATTCTAGTGCGGTCTTCTTGCTCCTGACCAAATGTCTGAGAATTGCATGCTAAGAGTAGACACTGAAAACCCAAGCACCAAGTACGAAGTTTAACATCATTATACCAAGCCAAGGCTAAGAGAAGCCCTTGAATAGCGTTAGCACCAAATGGTATTTTAGGAATTTCATTTTTTGAGATTCCAGAATTGTAAGATTTATCCGCAAGCTCGCTATTAAGCGTCAACCACATCTGCAAAACCTGTTCAAGATGTACCCAAGTTTCCTATAATAAATAAATCAAAAGCAACATATTCATCAAAGTATAAAAATGTCTCTATTCGAGAGGCAACATACCTCCAAATGTAAGTCGGCAAGAATACAATCAAAGACATTCTTAAACATATTGTAAGTATTTACGCCACAATTGTATTCTGGGCCAGACCAAATATCCGTTAGGTAGTCAGGCCAAACAGCAACTTCCGGCGAAATTGTTTTAAATTCACTTGTAGCCATTTGAGGCAACGACGAATACATATCCAGAGACGAGACAATTGTAATTCTACGTAAATCTGTTTCAACATTTAAGTCAAGCCCGATATCTAAGCGGGAATCCATTGCACTTGAAATTGACTTGCAAAAATAGTTAACTGTGTTTTTATTAATGTTATTGTTGTCCTTCTTTGGCATTGCTTTGTTTCTTTCAATGATGTCAATATCATTTAATATCTCGTCAAATTCTGTATCTTCGCATTCAATTAATGATGGCAAATACGGATATTTTACTCCTGAAAGATTATAAAAGTTTTAACATTGAAACTGTGCGTTTAATCCAATTTACGCTTAAAATTGTCAATAGTTGAGTGAGAAAAGAAATATATTGACATTTCTGTCGTTTGCTTATCAATGAAAATATATTATCTTGAATGGATGTGTTTAAATGTTCAGGCATATTCCACCTTGCGAACTTTTACTCGCACTTCGCCTGCATTAATCATTATTTTCTAAAAGTATCATACTTCGGATTTTTTCATTACCATTGAAATTTCGTTGGCATTATTTAAGATAATTTAACTGCCATTTATTTTAATTTATTTCCTCTTAAATACGGCAATGAAATATAATGAAACAGTTTAATTAATACTAACAATTAGAAAAAAATGTTTTCTCTTAATAAAAAAAATTCTGATAGCAGAACCTTCTGTCTGAGCTCTAAAGTCAATGTTTTATATTCTAATTTAATAACAAAGGTTTCGAAATGTATTTTATGGTAGATAGTAATAAAAATTCCCTCTTCTACGCAAGTGTTCAATGATATTTAAATATTAAAGAATTCGATGACAATTTCGTTTGTGATCGTGTAAAAGCCAATTTTAAACATCAAATTTAAAGAGATTTTCTATTAACATTTTTCTAAACGGTTTATACATGGTTTTTTAAAAAGCCCTATTTTAGGACCTTATTGCGCCGCTGCTGAACCGTCTGAATATCTAAGATTATGAATTTAAGGTCCAGCTATTTAAAAATTGCTAAACTTTTTCTCCAAAATATTTTGCTTCTGCCCCACTGTAAAGGGATGGCATTGGCTCTGTTTAACATTTAAAATAAATTCTTGCATGAAGCTTAACATAAAAAAGCATCAACGAAAAATACAAAAAAAATATATTAAACGTTTCACTTATATCGTGTTAAACCAAACCGACGATTCATAATTGTGTACCTTCTTAAAACATGAATTTTTTTGTTTTGTAATTTTTGTTATATTGTGCCCAATATTTTTTTTCTTATTTTTCTCTTGTCTTTTCTATTTTAGAAATTATTTATTTATTTATTTTATACATACTTTATAAACTAAATTCACAAAGTATACTGTAAAGGCGCCGGGTAGCTAGACCATATGCGCACAGGAAAAATAAAGTTTAATTACAATTTAAAAATATAAATTTAAATGATTTAAATTAGATATTAAAATTAGAATTTGGTTAATACAAATCAAAAGTACATAAAAAATAATAGCAAAATGGATAATGACTAAACTTCACGGATACCATGATGTTGCAAGTTGACCCATATTTTTGTAAGATTTTTGTGAGTAGTGCAGTCAAGAATATCACTTAATGGTAAACCAATTCCTGAAACTGGGCATTCCGTAAGGATGTGCGTTACAGTTAGAATAACGTTACAAAAGCTGCATACACTCGGGTTCGACCTATCATAGTAATGCTTCGTAGTGAACAGTGTTTTTCCCACTCTTAAACGGCCTAACATAATACACTGTGAACGTGTAAGATATTCGCTATACTTAGGTCTTTTTGTTTCCGGGTACTGTTGTTTTCAAGGAATAAAAGTTATTTCATTTAAATTGAAAGCATTCTTAGCGGCCCTATCCGCGACCTCGTTGCCAGCAATTCCAATGTGCGCAGGGATTCACAATAATAATATTTGAGTACCAAATACGGGAAAGTTAATTATGTCATCATAAATTCCTTTGTGGTTGACTTTACTTGCCTTTATAGCACTTAGACTATCAGAGCATATAATGGTCTTTTTTCCTTGTTGCAACGCATAACTCACTGCATCCTTAATTGCAGATATTTCAGCTACAAAAACACCAACATAGTCCGGCAACCGTTTTTCAAAAATTACAATAAAAACCATGTTATCCTTGCTTTCAACCATTGAACAAGTTGATACACCATTATGAAAAGAGCCATCAGTAAATAAAAGCAATTTAGGTGAAAAATTAGCTATAATCTCCCTCATCATTTTTTTGAAGCAAACAGAATCAGTGGAGTTTTTGCTGTAAAACGAAAGACTATCATCAATTTTCAAAATATTGCCAGAAAAAACAGAAGTAATAGGTTTGGCCGGTATTAGGACAGCAGACTGTCGTAAAAGATTGATTATTCTTCCTATAGCAGTTGGCGGTATCGTTGCCAACTCTAGGCTTCGCCAAAAAGTGCTATGCAACCCATCACTGCTGTTTGTAATAGCTTTTGAGGCCATAGCTACTGAACTTTTATCAAGAAGAGTTTCAAAGTCCTTAAAATCAGCTTCTACTCTTAATAACTTTAATGGTGTGGTTCGAAGTAAACCTGAAGCAGTTCTTAAGCAGTTGTTGAGAGCGACATTTAGTTTGCTTATATTTCTCTTAGACGTCCATCCATATAATGTTATGTCATGTTGAACAATGCCAACCGTAAGAGAACGACAAATACTCAGAGCTGTCTCCATGTGCGGACCCTTGTTACGGTAACATATCAGCTTTAAAAGATTATTCATTTTTGAAAGTTTGCTGGTCAAGTATTTAACATGCATATTCCATAAAAGATTTCTGGTGAAATATATACCGAGTATTCTCATTTCCTGGGTTATGTTAATGTTTTCTTCCCTTATGGAAATGAAACTGTCATTACAGTTTCGTTGTCTGCAAACGTGTAATATCTCTGTTTTATCTGCAGGTACAACTGCACCTGTTGTAGATGCCCAATGGTTAATTTTGCAATCCAGGTTTAAAAGGTTTAGACGTACCCTCTCGGGTTCCCCAGAAGCAACAGCAAAAATGTTGTCTGCATAAATGGCAATGTAGTCAATACCTGGTAAATTTTCTACAGCCTTTGCCAGCGAATTTGCGTATATTGCATAGAGGACTACCGATAATGGCGAACCCTGAGGTAAACCATTATCAAGTGAGTAGGATGATGACAGGAATCCATCAACTTTAACTTTGATAGCACGATTAACGAGGAAAGATTTTAAAAATTCATAACTTGTAAAGGCATTTTCCAGTCACTTAGCTCAAGTAATATGGTTGTTAATACCACCCGATCAAAAGCTTTTTCAAGATCTGACGACAAAACCAGAGTGTGCTTTTTATGTTTTAAATTCATCCGCAAAATTTCCTCTAATTGATGACAAATAGAGTGAACACCTCGTCTTGGTAAAAAAGCGTGTTGCATAACATTGAATTTGTTCCAAGAGAATCTCCAAAATCTTTTGGAAATAATCTTTTCTAAAACTTTGGAAATGACTGGTAAAAGTGATATTGGACGATAGCCCTCAAGTCGATTGGGATTTTTATTAGGCTTTGGAATTGGTGACAGTGTGGCTATTTTCCATTGATGTGGAAAAATCCCATTTGCCAATATAATATTAAACAAATCACAAATACGCATTTTTAATTCAGCTGAAGAATTCTTAATCATGGAATAAGTTATTTTGTCACTTCCTGGCGTCGACCCTTTAAGTGTTCTTAAAACCTTGTTTAATTCCCAAATTCCTATTTCACCAACCATTCCATTAAACTCAGAGTCAGGATGAGACAAATTAGCTAAGTCCAAATTGATTTTACGTGATATAACCTCCAAATCAAAAGCATTATCGGAACTCACCGATGACCAGAAACTACCAAAACAATCTGCTATTTGCTGTGGGTGTGAAAAAATGTGTCCTCCGATAAAAATTGAGGGAAAACTGTCGGTTTTGTTAGTTCTTAAACTTTTTACTTTACTCCACAAATAACGAACATCCATTGATGGGTTTAATGAGTTAAGAAAATTCTCCCAAGTACGTCTTTTAGCAGTTTTACACTCTCTTTTAACTCTGGCACATGCCCTTCTGTAATCTAGAGCATTTTGTTGGTTACGACACCTTTTAAACATTTTCCAGGCATTTTGTCTGAATCGAATTAACTTAGAAATCTCGGAATTAAACCACATCGGGTTGTTTACCTCCACTGGCTTACGGTTAAGAGGAATAGATTCATTAGCAGCACTTCTTAGGATACGATTTATTTGAGCCGCTTCTCTGTTTATATTTGCTGATTTTTCAAATCTTTCATTAAAAAAAAACAGTCTTCTTAGAAAAAAGTACCCAATCAGCCTTTTTATCATTAAAGCGGGGAACAAATTTTCTTGCTGTTTGCTTATTTGTGTTGCTTTTAATTATAACAGGAAAATGGTCACCAACCTCTGGCAGAGGTAAGCAACTCCAAGATAAACTAGGAGCAATGTCCACACTACTCATTGTCACATCAACTGAAGTTAAAGTATTTCTTGTATTGAATAAAGTAGGAGATCCATCATTAAGTATAACCAAGTCTCGATCATCCGCAAAATTTTCCCACAAGCAACCACTAGGAGAGTTAACAGCAGAACCCCAAAGGGAATGTTGAGAATTAAAATCGCCAAGCACTAGGTGACTACAGTTATTTCTAAGAGAAATGTTATCAACCATTTGATTATTTAAAACAATGTCACATTCTTTATAAATGTTTTTTATTTGTAGATCTATTTTACATTTAATCAATATAGATTGAAAAAGAAGATCGTTATTTGAACGAAGATGCAATGTAACATTAATGTTGTTCTTAACGAAAATTGCTATACCCGATTTAGCATACGTATAATCCTTGTTGTGATGATATATCTTAAATCCTGGAAGATGCAAGAGGTGTAAACTATTCTCAGTAATGTGTGTTTCTTGCAAAACTATAATGTTTGGCTTATGTCTAGCCACTAATAGCTCTAAGGCATATTTGTGAACTATAAATCCTTGGATGTTCCACTGTAATATACTGATATTCAGACCAAAATCCATTTTAACTATCTTAAAAAAAAATTATTTTTTTTTACTATGTTTCGGAAGAGTTTCTTTAAACGTTTTTGGTGTAATAATAGTACTTAAAGCAGGAAAATTTTCATAAAGTTGAGAACAGGGGGACTTATCTAAAAAATTAACTTTACCATCTTTTGTTGGAGTAGAAAGTCCTAGACCCTCAGAGATATCAACTATAATCGCTTCTTTACTTATGTTTTTGTCGGTCATCATATATGTGGTTGTATCATCATAAAGACTGTTTTCACAGCCAATTAAATTTTCATTGCTTGAAAAAATTTTTTGATTATCATTAGGATTAAAAGAATTTATTTGGTTAATAGAATCTATTGAAGAGCTGAGCGAAGAGTGTTGAGTTGATTTAAAATTTTCATTATCATCGGCTACTGTCGAAATTTTATTTTTCTTAAGATTTGACTTGGCTGGTAAAATAGGTGTAATTGAGTTTTCATTAGTATTAATCCTTGGAATTATTGTAGTTCTGTTATTATTAACAACGGCTGCCTTATTACGCTCGATGTCATTATAAACGTTTAAGGAATGATTTTTTTCTGAACAAAAATTTTTAACAATCTGTGAATAGGATATTTTATTTTTCTTTTGAATGGGTTTGAGTGTATTGATTAATGGATTATCATTGAAAATTGTCCAAGCTTCTCTTGTTGTGCACCTTCGCGTGATTCTTAAGTATTTCACAGATTTGTGTTTCCAAAAAGTAGGGCACTCTCGATCGTAAGAAGTGTGACTTTCTGTTTGGCAATTAACACAGAATTTTCGGGAACACTGCTCATGTGGTGGGGAAAATCCGCATTCCTTACATAGTTCAATATTTCGGCACCTTTTCTTTGTATGGCCTAGGCGCTGGCAGTTTAAACATCTCATAGGATTAGGTATAAATTCATCAACAGCAACTAATTCCAACCAAGTTTTATTTTCTCCGGTCGTTGTAATAGATCAAAAGTGACAATAGCAGCACCAGTTGCTACTAATTTATCATCCTCTTTCCTCATAATTTTATGAATATCAACAACTTTCTGGTCTTTAAGTGCCAACAATAACTCATCTTGTGGTATGTTAATAATTTTTCTTGAAAAAATTCTACCTTGTATTGTGTTTAGAGTTTTATGTAAGGAAAATTTAACAGGAATACTATCAATATACGTTGCCTTTAGGAATTTCTCTGCAGTTTTGTTATCAGCTACTTTAATTAACAAATCACCACTTTTCATTTCACTAACCTCAAGGCGATCAGATGAAATAAAGTTAAGACCCCTTTCCACTCGAAAAACATTGTATGATGCCAGCGAAGGAGATGTGCCGTTTTCATTCGAATTTATAGCCGTGGCAACAAGGTAACGAGGCATGTTGCGTTCACTTGAAGTTGTAGGTGATAAAGGAACAAAATCGTCCGGGCGTGGCCGTTTGTTCCTGGTAGATTTTTTCCCAGGGGAGCTTAGCTTCTGGAAACGGTTACTGTTCGGGGGGTGAACCCCGTTCATCCCGAAAAACGAATAACAGACCAAATACGAAAAAAAAAATTACACCAAAAAAACAAACAAGGAAAAAATTAAATTTAATTTTTATGTATCTATAAAACAAACAAAAAATTGAAAAATTGAAATTGATACACAAAAACACAAAAATAACCGACAAGAGACAAATACGTGTATACTTGGCAAGAACGTACGTACGAATGTATTTTAGAAATTAATTTATAAGTATTTTATTTTTATTAAATAATAATTTAACTTCATAGTTTTTAATTATTGCTTTTGTTACGAACAATACTGTGATATATTTAAAGAAATATTCCATTTAAATTTTTATTTATAAAAATTTGCTAACTTACCATCTGAGTAATTCATTTCGTTGTTTGTTATCTGAGCAGAACCTGTTTGCGGCATGTACAGGGCTAAAATTTATAAAAAAAAAATTGTTATTTAAGTTTAAAATTTGTTTAAAAGAAACTTAATCCAGGCAGAAATAACTAGTCATCCAAAAAATTATGCTATAGGAGACGAATTCATCATCAATAGAATCTCAAGGGGACTTGTAGAATAATGATATGCAAATTATACATTATTACAAAGAAAGTAAAATTTTTGTATTGCTGATGTTGTGGTCTCCATAGAACGTTTTCAAAACATACGAAATGCAACGTATATTTATAAAAAAAAATTAATGAAAATTACCCAACAATGATAACATCATAATCTTGTGAACTGAACAAAAAAATCAAGTGACTTAAAATCACACGTGTCAAATGTTACCGTTAAAAAAATCAGACGAATCGGTGTTTTTTTTACTTGTTAAAAGATACAAAAGAAACAAAATTATAAAACAAATGATAAAGGCAGAATTAGCCGACCGTTGAAATCGTAAATGTGAAGTAAATGTAGCTGTACAGTAAATGTAAACGTAGTTGTGCTTATAGAATGTGTAAAAACGTATCATGTGTTTTTGACATGAGCAAAAAATAAAATACCTGGGTATTTCATTTCTGTAGCAATCTGCTTCCAAATCATCTTTTTTTTGTCTGGATTCTTATATCCTGTAGAATGTTTATTATAAAGGCATTCATTCGCCTGGACAAGATTTATTAATTTTTCGTCGTCCATTATTTTTTTATTTTTCTAAAGTTCAGTTTATAAATAAATAAAAACACGCAGCTGTTCAAACCAATGACGGCCACTTTGCAATTTTGTGTAAAAAGTACGTAAATATTTCAATCGTACTAAAAATGATGTTGTATTGTAATAATAAAAATATAACATTTGCATAAATTATACTCAGCCTAACAATTTTACAAAACATTACATGTATAACATATTTAACTTAGAAAAGAAAACTCCATAATTTACTAAAAATTATATTATGTATTAAAAATCTAACAACTAAAAGTGTAAATAAATAAGCACAAATAAGTACTTGAAAAGGGCTATTGTACTTCACTTCAATTTATTAAAGTATTTACCATCACTGGCTACATCTGTCACGTAAGCTCGTATTAAAATTCTATTTTCAGCAGGTTGAAACGTTACGACTAAGTGACATTTCAGTCGGCTAAGCGTTTGCATAGCTTTTCGTATAACAAAAATGATCAGCTGACACATCTACATTTACATTTCTACATTTACGGTCGGCTAATTCTGCCTTAAGGCATTTTCATTACGGAAGACAGAAATCCTATTTAGAGATTTGAAGTCATTATTTTTTATGCGACGTGTGAAATGAAAACGCTTAGTTGTAGCATTACATTTTTTAATATATTTAGATCATATTATTGTAAAATAATAATTCCAGCGATGATAAATGACAAAACATGAGAGTTTTCAATTTAATAAAAAAAAAAAACTAGTTAAATCTGAAAAATAGATGAAAAATTTTGAAAAAAAACAACTTATGTATATTTTGTGAATATTACGTTAGCGAAAAATTTCAGATCGTTTGCCAAAGAAAAAATGTACAGTTTGCGCACGCTGCTATTCAAATGTGATATCTTTTTTCTGCCTTAAAACACATGAAGACACTAAAAAAATGATTTCTCAACCAGATTTCTTTAATCTGATAATTTCGTTTTAACAATAATTGTTTTATTATTTTTTTTAAGAAATGTTAAACTTACAGGTGTAAGCAGCAAATAAATCCTTTGTTTCCTGCAGACTGTCCAATGGCCGAATGCCGTCGTTTGTAGGTGTTGCATCGTTATCCTTAAAGTGTCTATCTGCATCCAGTAAGTCCTTCGTATTGAAAAATTAAACTTAAATAATATCTTTCACACAACGAACATATTCAACGAACCTGTAATAAACATGTGATTGCATGAACAGCCCATGGTTGTTGTTGATCATTCCACACAGCCATGCGAATCAAATGTTCCAACTGATTTATAGTAATAATTTTCGATAACTGTACTGCAGGTCGACATGCGGAAACGAGTCGGGCGATAACCTAAAAAGTATGAACGATTTTATGTCAAAACAAAAGTATAAAAAATACTTTTTTTTCTAGTTTTTTAACCTTGCATGTAAGCAGAAATTGATCCATATTGCAGGTGAAATCCATTTCGAGTAGCAAAGCAATAAGTCCACGTATAACAATTAGAATATTATTTAAGTTAATGTTCTTAAGGCCTTTGTCGAAATTGTTTTCGGGTTCTTGATTAACATCTTTAGAAAGTTTTGGCAAAATATTATTTTTGCTTGTTTTATTAGACGATTTTGGTTTACCAGTCAGTTCCATAAAAATGCCTGGATGCTGCAATTATTATAAATGAATGTGTTAAGCATTTAATGACATACAATTCAAATCCTTACTTACCTCGTTTTGAATCATATAAATCTTCTTTCCCCAATCAGTGTAGGGTTGGATGCTGTATTTATTTTGCTGAATGATTCTTTTTTTAAAGCAGCGTAATTGTTTACCCGAACTGTTTGAAGATTGTCCGCGTGTTTTAGCGAAATCCGTTTCACAGCTCATAAAATCCCATCTGTTAGCAGCTGTTAGAGACATCGAAATATGAAATTGTTCGAGTAAACTGATTGATATGTTCGAACTTACATTTATCTTTGCGATCATCTAAGCAAACCGAGAGGAATAAAAGCAGCCATGTTATCAGTTGCAAGTCAGACTTGGCGCAGAAGTTAGTGGCGTCATGTTCAAGTCCTGACATATTAAAACTTGATCCGGAGGCATCTTGATAGCGGGGAGAAATAGGAGCTAAAAGCTTCGCCAACGTTTTAAGCACTGAATCAATTACTATGGATCTGCAATTCCCCATAGATATGCTTCGTCTACCTAAATAGGTCAGTAAAAAGAATATGCTGTGAAAGAAAAACGCATAAATTGTAGAAATTCAAATCTGGTTGTTTAATTTTACTACATTACCGATCTTGAGGGAATATTTTGCTGTTCTGAGAGGAAAACAAATTACAAAATATATCTGTTAGAAAATCTCCCCACCAGCTCTGTACACAACACATGCGGACTAACAAAGAACATGTCGCCAATTGAATGTGAGCATCCCCATATACCACGAACGAATTAAATAGCATATTGGCCACATCAGCTGTAAACAATTGTTGCATCGATAGCATATCCTATGGGAGGGATTTTATTAAAATTTACAATTTTGGTCGTTAATACCACTGGACACAAACCTTGAAGCTGAACTCAATTGAAAAATTTAATAGAATTTCTATTAGCGCCTGACCCAGAACTCGCAACTTATCACGAGATGACATACGTAATGCCTGTAATGGATCTATTGCAGAATGTGAATTTCTTTCCTGAAGGGATGATTCTAATCTGCTTATAACATTCCGTATAACATTAATTTCGTGTTGAAGCACAATACACTCCTTAAAATATAAATGTTAAATTACTTAATGAGTTTTTGCATTACTCGCGTTATTTTTGTTATTGTATTTTATTTTTCATAGTTCAAGTAATCTGATTCCAAACTAAATGACTCTGACTCTGTCTTTTCCCAGAAAAAATATGATGTTCCAAACATTTTATTCGAATAAGCCTATATACACTCCGGTTCACTTATTAAAGGCACTAAAAATTCCATATTTAGCAGTCTGTATCTTTTGCAATTTTTGACCGATTGCAGAATTAAATAAATCATGACAATAGTGATTTCATTACTGAAGAACTTTTTTAAGCAATTTATCAAATAAAAAGTTCAAAATGTCAATGAGCTTTCATTACTTATAATAATGAATTTTCTACCTATATAAAAATGTATCACATTTTAAAAAATATATCTTTGAATTGCCAACGAATTGTTGATAGGACGTAAAAATATATTTCGTAAATTCATTTCTATAAACTTTTAAACTAATTGACTTATGGCTTATAGGCTGGAAGCTCCTAAAATGTTTAATTACCCCTATATGATATGTGTGTTTACATACTCTAATTTGAATATCTGAAAAGTTTTCTACTTCTCTTACTTTAGTATAAATAATCATTTTTTTGGTAGTTAATTCAAATCAACAGAAATACAAAATAAATTATTATAAATTTAGTAAGGTTTTGAGCAATAAAAACAAACATATGTATTCCTAAAATAACAAAAAGTTATAGTGAGAGAGAGAGAGAGAGAGAGAGAGAGAGAGAGACAGAAAGAGAGTTTTATGAAAAAGTAAAAAAAAACTTTGGGCATAGGAATTTCGTGTTTCGAGTTCTCGTTCTTTTGTATATTTTTTATCTCTTTATTGTTTATACTATTCGCTTTGGCGAACTTTACTAAAAATTACGAACTTTATTAAATGTGAAAATGGTTTCAGTTCACCTGAATTTTAGTGAAGAAATTTAAAACGTTACATTCGACATTATGTAAAAAGTTGTAGAAGTTGTTGTGTAAGACAAACCTCATATATTGATGTAATTTTTCCACTTTCCAAATTGTATAAAGTGTCTTCTTCATTACGTTGCTTGTTTATAAACGCATGCATATGGGCTATATTGGATACGTCTGCGTTCAGAAGGGGTGTAAGCAACTCTAGCAATTTACAGCTTGCTAGACTATAACGACAATGAACGTCTTCATGCAGCGAGTGCAGTGCCTTTATCTGGGCTGGAATATTTTGTGACTGATTGTTGACATGATCTAAAAGAATATCGGCATAGCCATCGGATTCCAATACAACAATATGACCAAAAAATGATCCGAGCGGAATTTTACATTTTGTTGATGACATGCCAACACGTCCCATTATTGTAATTTTCATAAAACGACATATAGGGGGCGGCAGCAAATCACTTAAAACCAAAGTTTTTGTTCCAATATCAGGAGCAGCAACTAAACGTACACAGTCAGTCTCCTCGTCAAAGCACCAAATATCAATATGAAGTGAAGCCAGTTCGTCGCAAGCAGGTATTATCAGATCTGTTAAAAGAATAGGTGAACCAAAATCCAAAACAACAAAACGTCTTGCTCCAGAATGCATTCGATCTATTACAACCATTTGTTTTGGTGGCGGGGATAACAACTTATGCCATGTGTAAACATTTGGAACACTTGTGGTAGCATTTTCCCCACAAGGTGTGCCTCCTTGTGTCGAATTTGCTGAAGACACTCGAGTTTTTTCAGTTTTTTCATTTGTTTTGCCACTTTTGCATATTTTTTCCGAACCACCCGATTGTTGATCTATATACTCGCATATAAATTTAAATTTCGGCAACGGTTTTAATTTAACTTGTTGTTCATTCGATGTTTCATTTTTATTTGAAGACATAGTTACAACACACTGCTCGTCGGGATCAATAGCTGAAAGTAACAAATATTTTGTTGTGTGATTGTTTCATTCTTAATTAAATATTTTAACTCAACTCACGTCCTATTCCATTCGGTTTGAGATCAGTCTTTTCATTCATATCTAGTTTCTTTTCCAATTTGATCTTATCGACAATGTTGTTGACATTATTTTTAACGTTATTTAAAATATCGTTCATCTTATTATTATTATAAAATATTTTTAAAATTAGATTTAGGATATAGAACAATAACTATCAACAACAAAAAGAAACTTACCTTGTCGGATTTTAAATATATTTGATCGACAGCTTCAGCCACCATTGGTGCAATTAAAAGATCATCCATATTAACATTACTTGTGCTCGCATTTGTCGATACTGCATCCATATTATCTATTCGTGTTGCTTCCGATGTTGCGGCACAAGTAAAATGAAGTTGTTCAACTTCAAGTAGGCCCCGTAATTGATTACTAACGCTTTTGCACTTGATCAAATGTGGAAATGTTTTAAAATCTACTCCATCTAAATTAAATAAAAGAGGATTAGCCGTATTAAAGTTCTTATGGATTTTTTCATTAATAAAATACATATGTAAATAAAATAAATTAAACATACAGGTCTGTTCTGAAAATCACGTGATTTTAAATCACGGACGGTTTTAAAATCACGCCAACGATTTGGTGATGTTCTGAAAATCACGCGATTTTCAATTTTTCGGCGTGGTTTCAAATGTTCGAAAACACAAAAAATAACTGATTTTTTAGGTTTGTGCATTATTTGTCACTTCTTTAAATTCGTAATTAAAATATTAATGAAAATTCAAGAAATTAAAAATGCCTGAAGCTAAAATAAATTAGAAAATTTTATTTTTGCTTATAATAATGCATACCGTTTCCTTAATATAGAAAGGCCCTTAACAACGTTTGCCCTTCTTTGCTTTGTTTTGTAGTTGGACATTTTTTTTAATGCAATGTTTTATTATATTCTCTAATTAATTTAATAGTGTCACAACTTGAGCTAAAAAAACGCCTTTTTATATTAAGGTAACTATATGTTTGTCTTTAATTTACTTTTAAGAGCTGGTTAAAGCGCTAAAACTTTGGCGGCAAATAAAAACTTTTAAAATAAGAGAGTTTATTTATGAAATAATTTAGGAAATTGCCACTGTTTTCAGTGATGAAATTGATAACATTTTGCTCAAAAAATAACTCAACTATTGCTGTTTTAAAACTGTGTCAATTTGGCAAAATTAAAATTTTATTCTAAAAAACAAACTGGCTGCTGAAGAGTAAAATAATCACGAGCGTTGTTGAATAAGCAAAACATTTTTTTGTAAAACAAGCAGTATCTTTAAAAACTTACAAATAACTTCGGTTTTTCGTGTAAAAAATCTAACTTTTTTACAATAATAAATAGAAGACATATGATTTAAAATATATATAATCAATATTATTGTATTCTAAGCGAAATAATTAGAAAAAATAAGCAAGTGATTTGAAATCGGCAGTCATTTATTAACCGTTTTTAAATCACGTGATTTCAGTATAATTTGTTGGCAGAACACCTTTTACGTGATTTGAAATCACTTTGACAAAAAGTGGTTTACAGAACAGACCTGATAAAAATCGACTTTAAACGAAGATGCCTGTCATCAAGTCTAAAAATAAAAACATGTGACCAATCTGTTATTATTAGTTTAAAAAAAAGTTGTAGCGGCCATGTTAAAGAGAAAATGTCATAAATATATTTAATGTTTATGTGTCAAGTTTCACTGATTTTTGATGCCTGCCTGCTAGTGACTATAGTAACACACTGTGTGTAAATTTCCACTGTCTACCTATTACGGCCCAAAGCAAAAGGTCATACCTATAAGTCAAAATCACATATCTATGGGAACACCATTTTAATTTTTTTTTTGTGACAAAACTCTACCGCAATACTCACTCTGTGAGTTTTTTTTTAATTTTCTTTTAAAATTGCAGGGAATTCATACTGTTTCTTAACAATGAAATTTTTGATCAACACAACGAATTTGTACCAGACGTTTTTTTATATTTAAACATTTGATTGCGTTATAACAAACTTTAAAAATTAATTCACATCCAGAATTGAAAGTGTGATTTTTTTAACCAAGAAGTAGAAAGAAAGATAAGTCTTTGCAAATGAAATCAAATCAATGATTAAATAGAATTTAAAAACGAGATCCAAAAAGATTGGAGGGTAGGATAAACTAACTAAACTAAATTCAACTTTTGTAGCGTACTTTGCAAATACTAAAAAATGCCACAGCATGTTTATAAAAAAACATAAGCTTAATAATTAAAGGGTGAGCCCATTGAGACGTGATTATAACGTATGTGACAATTGTATAGAACCTGAAACTTAGGAGGAATTGGCCAACAAATATAGAGAACGACGTGATTTCGACACATATTGTTTTTTTTACCGTGTATATATAATTAGATTCTCCACAACAAATATAAGTAATAAAATTTAGATTCAAAATGTGCATTCTTTACATACACATGTAATATGGGTGTATCTTTCGAACCGCAACAAAAAAAATTTCGCTCTCATTTAAATTATTATTTTAGAATCGATGACCGTCTCCTAATCTTTCTGCTTTGATCACGGTTTTTTTTTGTGGATTATTTATCTAACACTATGTGAATGGACTAATACAAAATTCGATTTGACATGTAGTAAACCTTTGCTAAATTAGATACTACTAAAAACGTATCCAAAATTAATAAATAAATTAGTTAAATTTTGACTGCCAGAAATGAATTTTTCACTAAACCTTAAAAGTTGCTTGGCTTTGCGTTTTTATATTTTTAAAAGCATAGTTTACGTTAAATGTACGAGATGATTAAATCGGGAAAATAATGTCGTAACATAATTACCTATGGAACATAATTTCTTTATATCAATTCCTGATGCTTGAACTAGACCGGCATTGTTTCTTATTATATTCATTAGGGTTGATGTAAAATTGACATTATTTTTATTGACGTTCGGTAAATCGTAATCGAAAATATCAGGCTCGAAGGGAAAGCCATATAAACCAAATCTAAAAAAAAAAACAATTTATTGGTAGAAATTGCTTAAAAGTTTTAATTTGATTTTAAATTTAATGTTTATTTGCCTTGTTCCAATAAGGGCGCCGTATGGATCCCATCGTCTGTTGATTTCTTCACATATATTCATTAACAGTCTCACACACATTTCCGATATGCTATTGTAGGTTTTATTAGATGAAGTTATGCAAGCCAACATAACATACCAACGAACAACACTAGCGTGTTTAGCTAATGGAAGTTCATTAAAAGTATTGTTAATGGAGTCTCTTAAGGCTGTGTCTAACTTTGAGGATGATTTAATATTTATTGGTAAATTGCAAAAACCACTGAAATTTATTCAAACAAAATATCATAATACAGTCTATTTTTTATTTTTTATTATAAATTTAAAAAACTTACTCCGTTAGCACTAAAATTAATTTGACACATTTATGGGCCATACTGCGATTACTGTGTATAATGCAACAACGTAATATATTTTCTAAATATTTTTCTGGTGAACTTATGCATTCCAGTTGTTGTGTTAATATTGGGGGACCTTTAATTCGGTCCGATTTCGGCGATCGAAATCTTTTCAAACGAATGCAACAAATCCAGATTAAAATATCAAGCGCATAGTTCTTTTCTAACGTAGAGGTCTGTACGTTACTTATGATTTTAAAAAGATTATCCAGTAATTGAACACTTTCCAACATAGCAATACGCTGAAGTCTTTCATTTGGAATTTGTGTTTGCGGTTTAACTCCACGTACAAATATCGATATTTCATGTAACCAGTCGCAACCTTTAGTTTTATTACGTGAGAAGATTAAATGTATGAAACATGGAAATGGAATACGAATATGAAAAATCTGAAACTTACCACGAGTCTTACATTGACCTTCTTTCGAAGGGTCAGTCATTGTTTTAATGTGCAACAGAAAATTCCTTGTACGCGTTTTGAAAAGTTTTGGTGACGTTAAAATAACTGTTCCACCTTGATCGCACAAATCTATACACGACGAGAGTTCTATTGGACCTGCTAAAATTTCAGCATTGTGAGTCTGCAAGAACTCTTCGTTTAAAACTGGATTCTCATTGTTGCCTAAAATAGTAAAATAAAAAATAATACGATTGTACGATTGTACGAACGAAAATAAATTATTACAATTATTACAAAAAGAAATACCTTCACTGTGACTACCAGAAGGTGCATCGTTGCTCGCACCCTCTTCCATAAAATGATGTTTTAAATTAGAATGAGGACCTTTCATTCTGTAGCCAAATCCGCTTGTATTCTGCTTTAACAATGTCACTTGTATAGCTGCTGGATTGTGACACGGTTGATATAACGAAAACTTTAAATCAATATGACCCAAATTCGCAGGTTGAAGCAAATTTATCTCAATAATGTGTTCATCCCAAGTTGTACTATAAAAAAAAAATTCCGTTACTTTCAATAAACTAATTAGAATTAATTAATTTTTCTTACGCATCATTATGTAGACGCCAAGTGTGCTGAGATTGCTTTCGTTGCTTTTGAGCTTGAACTAAGTTATTCCAGCAACTGGGAACTTCTGCTGTGTAAGGAATCGACTTTTCATCAAAAAGAGTAAGAGAATACAATGTTCGCAACTCATTCAATGACAAATCTCCACTTCGGTAAGCCAATAAATTTGAAGCTGCTGCATTTACAGTCATCGATGAGGGCGATGGCGAAGCTGGAAACGCTGGTGCTGAAGTTGTAGCTTGACTTGGGCCGCAGTCAACGTTGATATTTACATTGTATGGAATTTGTTCACAATTAGATTGTGCTAATTCTTCATCGACTGCTGACAACGTAGTATCTCTCTTTGATTGCTGTTGTTGTTGTTGGTGGTGGTGGTGTTGTTGCTGCTCTTTATTCGAGTTAGCTCCATCAGTTACACAAAGTTCGCCGCTGAATTCATTAAATGTAATGCCGGTACAGCTCTCCTCCTCCATGTCGTTCATTTCATCGCCAGATTCATCCGTATCATTAAGTGAATAAAATAACAATGCTCCTTCTCGAGTACAACAACATAAACGTTCCAGACTGCGGCAATAGGTTACAGCAATAAAAAAGTGCTGTTCCTCTTTGATACTGCTAATACGTTGAAAATCACTTAATGAGAACAGTTCGATGCTGCCGTCAGTACAAACAACAGCAAAAGCGCCAATACTTTCATTTTTATTGTTTTCGGCCATGGCCGATCGATTAGGATCATCATTAAGGTGTTGAAAATTCGGCAATATGCAAATGTCTTTGGGACACTTTGCTCTGCTAAATGTAATTGCTTTTTTATGTTCATTTGGAATTGAACCGTCAATACAGTCAAATAGCAACAGTTGGCCGCCTACTGATTTTTTTGACACAGACCGAGAATGACTTGTTTCATATTCATTATTCATATTACTCTCATAGTTATTATCATAGTCATCTCCATCGTTATCAGTATCTGCCTCAGTTACATTTGCCATTATTATCTTGTTGGTGGTGGTTACTTTAGTCTTCAATAGTTTAACCAACAATTTATTGCAATTACTATCTGTTGGCGTAATGCTTGCTATTTCTACAAATTCCTCCCCTGCATGGGGTGAGTTACCGTCGTTTAAGGCGTTCATCCGTTTGAGAACTGTACAAGATTCGACAATACAATCTATATCTTCACTGCAGCTTTTCTTTGAATTTTCTCCAGTATCCGGATTTGGTGAATTATTTGTTTTGCTGTTGAAATTTTTATTTATATTTTTATTTTTTTGAGCTGCTTTAGCAGCCGTAAGAAGATTTTCTTTAAAATAATTAGCATCCATTTCCATATCATCGGCAGAAACACCTGGAACACTGCTGCCAACAACGCCTCCACCTCCCTCTTCGCCAGTCAATGAACTATTCTCCACGGGCTGTCCGTATTCATAGTCAAACAGACCGTTAAGATCACTAAATTGGTCAGCCATCTTTTTAAATTCAGCTTCAAGATAGGGATCATTGTATTCCATAGGCGAATCTGATTTACCAACTGGTACTAATGGATTAGAATCTGGTTTCAATGGTGCCATTATTTCATTTGCAAATCCGTTACTATCAAATCCATCAGCGTATTTCTCAAACACCAGAGATTGAGTTTTCTCACCAAGCTGATCATATGTTTTTACTAACGATACTTCCTTAGCATGTAAATTATCGTTTTCCCCTTTAAATAAAAACAAATAAAAATCTTATACCATGGAATTTAGAAAATGTATAAGAGGTTCCTGTTAAGATATAATTGTTGCAGTCACAATAAATAAAACATACGACTGAACAATATCCAGTCCTAACCAATAATCATACTCTTTCTTCAATGTCTTTTTTAAAGTAGGAAAACATTTTATTTAAAAAAATGTTCCCTAGTTAAATATTAATCAGTTCGTAAACAACCAGCTTGGATTGGTGATTGTTCAGAGCAGATTAATCAACAGTGAAGCAGCTTATGAAAGGATTGCGTGGCTAGAAGAAACGATAGCACTTCCCTGGATGCTAACCAACCCCAGGGCACATTAAGCAAATTGCTTTGGGAAGTGGTCCGCATTAATATGCAGAGAAACTGACTGAACTGCATAGTTTATGTACGCCGTCACTGCAAGGATGGTCGATCCATTTACGCGCCTATTTGTGGGAATCTCATGTAAAACTCAAATATAAAAAACAAAAACACAAACATTTTGGCATGAGGTCTGCAGGGGAAACCCAAGTTGACTGAATGCAGTTCAACCGCAGCAAAGTATCTTAGAAAGACTTTCGTCGAAAGGGGTGGCGCCCTTTTCTTTTGGACAAACTCGGAAACATTCTCTTCACAAAACTTTTCTAGTTTCTGATCCAGATGAAAGGTGAGTTAGATCAACCTCCACCACCCTAAAGCAGAATCAGCTGCATTAACTCTTTGCCTTGCGGTACAAGGCGAGGACATAGCATTCGTGCAAGAACAGAGTAAGAAACGGCGAAATATGCTGACTCAATGCAAAGGGCTACAAACTACTGTATGCTGTAACTTTGGGTAACATGTTGAGGATTTAGAGACATCTTTCCACAAGATTAAAAGTCGAATTAACGTTAATTAGTTTAAAGTTAAAAAAAGAAAATCATTCCTTAAAAATGTTTGTAACATCATTAATATCTGTTACGTTATGTGAATGCATGCAAAAATATTTGTCGTAAAACATACCTTTTGATTTATTTGGTGCTGATACATCTTTATTATTGTCTCCAGAATTTGCCACTAAAACACTATCAAACACATGATCACTTTCCATTCGAGCTTCGTCAGTTGGATGATCACTTTCAACTATTTTTAAAATCGCCATGAGCAACATGTGTTCGCCTGTTGTTTTTTTAACACTCAAACCTAATATGATCTTCGTATCTATAATTCCTGCCCGCATGGTTGAGGTTGATGTACAAGCCGACACGGAAGGTGGTAGCGAGGTCCCACCAGTTGTTGTAGCAGAGCCTAAGCTACTTGTTCCTGGTTGTGCTGAGTTCATAACGTATAATTTACTTCGAGCTCTTGAATTCGGCAAAGCGCAAATGGATGTGACACGAACCCAATCGTAAGAACCCTCAGCGTCTTCCGATAAACTTTCGCTAACATTTCGATTAAAGCAGAGAATATCTTTCATTACGGATGCAATATTAAAACAATGCATTCGTTTTAGGTGACGTTCAATACTCCAAATAGTTATATCTCCAGTACAAGAGCAACTTGTGCATAAAACATTTGAATAGTCACTATTTGAGATAACATCGAATCCTGATGTTCCATTAGCCAGTACTCCAGGATTTGTTGCGTACGTAACTGCAAGGGGCACATTCTGAGTGTATTCACCTTTAACAAATGGACACATTGGCGAATGACGTTCATGTTCGCTCCACGGCTCATCGGTTTTTTCCCAACATACTAAACAAACGTTGCATGTGAAACACATAGCTCTGTCCTCTCCTGATGACGAAGGTTGATGATAAAACCCAGCTTGGGCCATCTGATCCGGCAAAGCCCACTTGTAGTCCATATGTGGCCATTTTTCAAAGGTTTGCCTTCGCACAGACTCTGAATGCATGAGAACACGTTGAAAATTATTGCAATGCCAATTAATATCGCGCAAACGTGCGCCAGCTAGTAAGTCCGTCAAACGTTCGTTAATTGCTGAAGCTATGGCTAACGCAGGTACATGCCGCTCAAGACGTTTAAGCATTATAACCAAATTATTGGCAACCAATTTAAGACTGGAGTATTGCACTTGAAGGCAAATTGTGTTCCACTAAAATAAAAAGAAATATTTTCAATTTAATATTATTTAGTATCCATTATATTGCGATTTATATGTAAGAAAATATAGTTCCAACTGCGCACATAATTACACATAAACTTTTCTACGTACCCTTTGCGCTTTTATACCCTTCTTTGAATTTGCCTGGGCACATTTTATCTTTTCCATAAGTTCATTTAACAAATCGTTAGGGCACTCAAGATCTTGTTCTAACTCCTTGAGACATGTCTGAAATAGTACAGCCTCCGATAGCAGCATCTCAATTCTTATTAGATCGTCGTTATGTGGAATTGGTGTTTGCAAAACTGTATCCAATAGCAAGACTCCGTTGTAGTCTCCACGAAAGCCAATGACATGTCCATCAGTTATGATGATTTTTTCTTGCAGTGGCATAAAATAACCCTTGATTCTGTGGTTGGTATCTTAAAAATTGTCAAAAAGGATAGAAAAGTAAAATATATGTGAAATGAATGCGACAAATTGTCATCCAAAAATAAAAATAAAATAAGCAAAATTATCTTCTTCGCTACAACCCGCGTCAGCATTCTTCGCATCTATCTACAAGGTAGCTGGCTGTCAATTGTAAATTTTTTAATTAATGCAACTATTTAGAAGAAATAGAATATGAGAAATTTTAATTTTTTCTTAGATTTTTTTTTTATTTTAAATATTGATATGACATTGTGATAACATACGTGAGACCAAAGCATGATAAATCAGTTTTATACTAACACATTAATAAGCTATAAAAAGTCAAATAGGTTAAATATTATATCATTGCTGCGACGTAATTATAACGTCTAATTCCTTAAAAAACTAATACACCTAATTATGTTTCAATTCGGTCTTTTTTAACACGGTTTCGATTTAAAACGGTTAAGAAAATGAAAATGAAATTTGGCACTGTTCAAAACTTTTGTGTCAAAATTTAAGTTACATTTATTTTAGTAAAAAAAAATTTTGTTAGAGTAAATGTACCTTGTATCAATTGTAAATAGCACAAGTTAAGGGGAGTTCCCTTTTTATTAATAAAAGCAAATTTATGGTTTAGACTAACTGAAATGTGTTAAAATTTCGTGAACTATCAATGCAATCACACGTGGTTAGTAAAGAAAATTTTCGATTTTTTCTTTAAAATTTATGCCCCTATTACGGTTTACAACTCAACTCTTAGTTGAAATTTTGTATTATCAATTACAACTCAAGAAATCTTAATTTAGCATTTAATTTTTTAATTTTCATATTTATAAAATATTTATAACGTGAGCAATTTGTTATAAATTAAAGAGGGAAAATAAATTAATTAAAAAAAAAATAATAATTATATTAATTACCAAAAATCTCCAACATATTAACAAATAAAAATACGATCGAGGAAAAATATTCGAGGTCAAGTTGGGAGAATAACAATTGAAACGATAAAACCTTAACCAACTGAGGACAGATATTTTAAGAGTTTCACTTTAAATGTTTTATTAGTATGAGAAAAAGTTCGCAGTTATAATGGAAGACAACAAGTAAATGAAGATCTTAAAATACGAGGTATAATTAGATGAGGGGTTCTATTTCAGGAAGCAAAATTAAAAAAGTTGTATAAGTCCACAGGCCTGCTACTTTTCATGACCTTATGAAATAAACATAAGCTACGAACATTTAAAAATTAATCTCTTCCACGTTTGTTGTAAACAAATCTTTACAATAGAGTTTATTAACCTTTTTAACTTAGTTATTACAAAACCATTTGCTACCGAAAATACCTCAAATCCATAGAGTTATTGCGAATAAAACCCCAAGCGATCTAAATGGCCACTGAAAGATAAGTTATTGTCTAGCAAGCTGCTAAACGAGTCTTACGATATTTAAAAGGTACAATGAGTTATGGGCTGCTATATCAACAGAATCATACGGAGCTATATGGCGTGGTTGATGCTGATTGGGCAGCGAACATGACCGACAGGCGATCATATTCAGGCTTTGCATTTATACTGTCGGGTGCTGCGATAAGTTGGGAGGCCCGCAAGCAGCGAACAGTATCCCTTTCAAGCACTGAATCCGAATACTTAGCTATTTCGGAAGCTACTAAAGAGGCTTTATATTTAAAAGAATTATTAAGTAACATTGGGCTAAAATGTAGTTCTATAAAAATCTATAATGACAGTCAGAGTGCACAGAAGCTAGCAAACAATTTTGGTTTTCACCCACGCACAAAACATATTGACGTGAGACATCATTTCATAAAACAAAAGCAACAAAATGGTGATATCAGCCTTGAATATCTACCAACTGAAGATATGCCAGCAGATGTCCTGACAAAAGGTTTGTGCATCGCCAAGCACGCTAAATGTATTACTGCATTGGGTATGACGAAGCCGGTGGTCAAATAGATTCATAATTCTCACTACTTCGAGGGGAGGTGTTGGAATGACGAAGTATTTCGAATGGCAACCCTTCTTCAACCATTTGACGTTTATCCTGTTTGCATATTTTTAATCATTCTTTTCTTTGTAATACATACGCATAAGTCAGTCTAGTTTGAACTCTACTGAATAAAACACGTTTTTCTAATTAACTATCCATAACCTTTTTCCTGTTTTATTTAACAAAATTAATGAAATTAAACGCTTTTGACAAATCGAGAGCAACAATTACACTCAGCTTATCATCATTAACATTTCTTCTTACAGTATTTAATTTGACTGAAGAAAATTTGTATTTAGTTCTTTTGATATTTTGAAGTTGTAGAATACACAAAATTAATCATTTCAAGTATGTGCTCAAAACCTTTAGAAAGTGGAAATGGTTTGGACTTATGTAAAGGAACAACATTAGCTGTTTTCCAGAATAAGGGAAAGACGGACGACATCAAAATAAGAGTTAGTCAAATGAATAAAAACATTTGAAATGAAAGGAAAAACCATTTTGAGGAATTTAATAGGTAAATGAAATGAATAAATAAAATAAACAGTGGAGTGTACGCTCAAGGTATGAATATTTAAGGGTTTTTAGCAGAGCAAAGCTTCGAATCTAAAATATAACATCCAATCATTTCAGATGATTGACAAAATAACTTTTATTCAGCCGTTTTAGTTGAATAAAACAAAATGGTTGTTCTTTTGTAATATTCAGAAATTATTTTCTTTGTAATAAAGCATAATTGGCATCTGAAGGTTATTTTATTACTGTTTTAAATAAATAAAATAAAAAATATGTGCATGTACAAATTTATTAAAACTAAGGAAGTAAATAAAAAAATACCTAAAATGCAGTTTTTGCAGAATATCAATGATTGCAGCACTAAATTATATGTATTTTGCTTTCTGGTAATGCTGTAATAATTTTCGAAAAATAACAAGCAACTAATAAATATTTAAAATATGTATATTTTAACTATCATGTTTAAAATCTTAATTAAATCCTCTGGCTTAAGTCGGAAACCTTAAATACATACATATATATATATATATATATATATTGATTGCTAGTAGAAGAGATTTTACAAAGTTCTCAAATAATATTTTTTTGTGCACATGTTTAAATATAAATACCCATTTAAAAAGTTTCTACAATTATCTCAAGCCATCAGCGAAAGTTTTTTCACTTTTCCAAGAGGTGCCTATATCTACATATATAAATAGTTCCGCTAAAAATACCATAAATAAAGTAAATGTCAAAACATTACAAAGCAAAAAATGGATTTCAATCGTTTTGGAGGATACGAGGATGCTAATGAGTCTTGTTTGCAACAATTTAAATTTTATTTCAATGTTTACTTGTGAAAAGTAAAAGTTCTTGTGATAGTGATAGTGATAACACAAGTAGTATTTGAATTGCAATATTTTCTACAGTATAATGACTCACAAAAGGAAATGACCTAGACAAGAATTAAGATTAAGAAGGTGAAACAATCAAGTTACCATTTCCAAGATTGTACGTCTGCAATATGACTCCAGAGTGCACATCAAGAACTTTAACTTGATTGATGCTGTCAAATACAAGAATAACATTCAGATTAGGATGATAAACTATACTAGTTGTCTGGACTGTCCTGGCATCAATAATAGAACTAGTCGATGAGGGCGATTTGTTAACAGCTCCACTTTCCATGGATACAACACCTCTGCTACTAACGCAACCCACATCCAAGTATCCATCTTGTTTTAAAATTCGTTGCTCCGCAGCCATTTTTTCATTGATAAAGAATATTTAGATATTTTTTTTCTGGCTGTTTATACAGCTCTTTTAATTAAATGCTTATAGCAAAAATATCACACAAAAAATTTATTTATTTTTTCTTCGTCTTTTGTTACTTCACTTTTTCTGTCTTTTGGTGTGAAAATTCCAACAGAAAAGTTACCAGATCAGTTATATTAAAGTTAATACTTCTTTCTACTTACATATTGTTCGTAATCGTATTAAGGGGGTATCTTTTTGTAAAAGTAGTTAATGATTTTAGCGAGTTATTTAATGTAGAAGCATGTGAAGCAAGTATTAAAAGTATTTATTTATTTTATTAAATAATACACAATTAAAATAATAAAAAATATTAACATCCTTAAAAAAATTATTTCGATCACAAAAAATTATTTTTATATGAAAACGGGTTTTAAACCCGTTTTATTCGTAAGCTAAGCGCCCTAGAGCTTAAATAAAGAAATTCTTATTAAAATAAAAAAAAAAACAATAAATTAAAATTTAACAAGTAAGAGTACTGTATTCGCCTATATCGAATCTTATATACTCTTCACCATCTATGTAAATCTAGTTTAGTAAAGTGAATCGTAATCAAAAAAGCAAATATTTGGGGGGCAGAGAAAACAAAAATAAGAAAAAAAATTACAAAAAATGGAATCCACTCTTATTGGGTTGAGCATCTTTAAAAAATTTTAGTATTTCCTTAAGAATCTCTTCAAAATCATTAAAATTAGACCCATATTGATATTTTAAAAATCTTGAAAAAATCCGATTTAAATTTTTTCTGGCTGATCTAGTGCCTCATCAAACTTGATTTTAACACTAACACGGACGGACAGACAGACAGACATTGCTCAAACGACTTCGCTAGAGCCGGAAATTGTCGAAATTAAAAACGGAATGACAAAATTAGTTGTACCCTTTTCCACTTTTTGTGGAATTGGTATAAAAAGTAAGATTGCTACATTCAGCCAAGGCGAATCTTTTATAACCTTTACAATATATGTAAATCTAGTTTAGTAAAGTAGCTCCTATTAAAAAACAAATATTGCCCTGACAGATAATAAAAAAATAAGGAAAACAAATTAAATACAATATATAATTTTACATAATGTAATCGGCTCTCTTCAGAAGCTATTAAGTGACACCCATATTGACAATCAACCATTTTTATGAAAATTATAGTGGCCCATAACTCGGTAAATATGGGCGAGCACCAACTTTTTCAATACCCGGATCTATACGGATCTATGTATATATTTTTGGGTATAATAAAAGCAATAGGGCAACAAAATCAGAAATCAATTTGTTTCTATAATCAAAATTCGTAATAATACATATAGAAATGGAGGTTTATTAAATACGTTTTTCATGTTTTTATTTATTTATATTTTTTTGTAATAAAGCTTGTATTGCCTGCTTTTGACATTATTAAATTATCAAAAGTTTTTTAATTTTTTTTTTTTTTGGTAGAATATGAATTATATTTGCCTTAAAAGGCTTGGTTCTAAAATTGTTAAATAAATATATTCAAGGCGAAACAATTACCTGGTAATATATTTGCCTTGATTAAATTTATGCAAACAAAACAAAGTGCCTATCAATGCGAATCAATACTAGCTGGTCTCAATGGCAAACTGCATATATAAAAAAATGTGTAAAATTTTTTTTATATGGTGTCTGACACTTAACGTTTCGGCGAAAATCATCGAATTCGCTATCGAGACCAACTGGGATTATTTCAATATGAAATTAAGGCGAATCAATACTAGGTGCTCGCAATGGCGTATTTATTAATTTTCGCCATCACTCCCACCGTATATTATTTCGCCATACTTAGTTCAGTAGGGTAATATTTACACTTCAAAAAAAAAATCAACATTTGTATGGACAAACATTTGAAAGGTTAAGAGAGCTTCGTTTTTGTGTTCAGTACTTGGTTATACGCTTTGTTGAGAAATTCTTTTCAAATCATTATAAATAAACAAGAACAGTACTAATGGATTGTTACCGACATTTTCGTCCACACAAAGCATAGTCTAAACTTAATTGGTGAATTTATGTTTAGCAAAGCTTTAAGTTTAACCCTTCAAGATAGATTCATAACAGGTGGCCTTGATAGCCCAGGTGATTTTTTTTTTTTTTACTTGTGATTTTTCCTTTTTGGAATATCCAACGTTGTAATATCCATTTGTATTTCTTTGTTTTTGACACCCGAAGGCGATCTGTACACAAACAAAAAATATATATTTGCTCGCTAAGTTGTATTCATTGTCACCGTAGTATACCTGTTATGAATTCGCCTTGTAAATTTTTTATTTTAAATAAAATCGCTGAATATATCAAAAAAGCTAAAAATTTTCTTACAAAATAAAGTACAATTAACATCATTAATACTTGCCCATTTTGTGGCACATTTTTATACTTTGTGACATTGTCGAAAATTGTGTTTGGTTAAAGCGTCGTTGTCTTCTATTAAATTTTAAAAATAATTTCAATCAATGGAGAATAATGCAATGGATACTGGGAGCCGTGGTAATTTAAACTATATTACATTTTTAATCGTAATATGAGTAAAGGTTTTATGTCGTTTAAACTAACGTTTCTATTTAAATTTATACATTTCGACCTGTAGGGACGCTAGCTTTTGTGTTTTCTTGTCTTGTTTGATATAAAACATGTTTTTACCGTTTAATTTTTAAATATGCGTATTAAAAAATTATGTTTACTTTCAGTAACACGCTCCTTGAGAAAACGATTGACGTCGGTAGATAGCGACAACTCCAGCCGGACTGTAACTCCCATTCCAGCTAAGTTAACATCAATTTCGGAAGCATGTAAGCATGTTTAATACTTTATGTTAAGCCAACTTATTTATCTATGTATGTACGTATGGTCATGTACGAATGAATGTACTTATTTACATATGCGGTTAATAAAATGACACCTTTTTGATCATATTTTTTTCATTTACTTCGTACAACTGCCAAAATAAAAACATATGTAACATATTTTCAGATATCTAGAAAATTAGGTGGTGAATGGGGGAGGCATTTATTTATTTATTTATCCACTTTATGCAAAAACCTAGCCTTAGGGCCATAATCGGTCTTACAATACCACTATGTTAATAACATCAATAAAAATTTATATATAAAAAAAATCTAAGTTAAAAAACATATAAAAATATACCTCCTCGAATCAAAATTTGTGATAATGGCTATTCGAACCCAAGAAAAGTCCATGAAACAAAATCCAAGCAAAGGGACAAAAACATAATAGAATCTTTTAACATTAAAGTAAGGACAAAAAAAAAACCAAACAATATGAGTTTTTATAAGTGCCAACAGAGCAATTAAAAAATTCAACAAAGCCAGCAAGTTATTAAAATAATTTGCCACTCTGACATAGAATAACCGCTCTAGTAAGGAAGTCAACTTCGGTATAATCAGCTGCCATTTCTATGTGACCTACCAAACTTAAATAATTCAACTAAATACACTTGGGTATTAATCCTAAATGTTTTATAGAAGTGTATCAGATTTCTAAAATTAAAAAAAAATCAGCAAAAGACATACCTACATAAAACCTGTAGAATATAAGATGAGACATGTTGTCGCATTCTTAGTGAGTACAGATATCTGATGACTCTATTGAAAGCCAGTTTTATTATTTTCAAAATATAGCCTAGGGTGCCCGAATACATTTGCATTACATGTAGGAATAGAGAGAGTCATGACTTAAGCGTATATAATCCTTTTTTTATATGGAACGGCAATACTAAGTCAAGGCTATACGACTTACGCAAGGTTAAGTTTTCTCTTAAAACAAAGCTAATGTGACTTTCAAAGTTCAACTTGTGTCAATAATAATATCAAGACACTTAACCTTATCAACAAATTCCACTGGAATACCATTTAACACTACAGAAAAGTGCTCAAAATTATTGACACCAAAAAACATAGCCTTAGTCTCTAAAGCATTAACTACAGACCAACGAAATGGTTGATTACGCTTTGCAGGACATCTTGAAAAACCAGACTTCCTTTAAAAAATTGTACATCATCAGCAAAAGCAAATGGTTAACACAAGCTACCAGATATGGTTGCAAAAAGATAGAAAAGATAGATCATTAACAAATAAAACATAAAGCAAAGGCCCAAGCACAGACCCTTGTGGTACCCCACTCAAAACTGGTAGCAACTCTGATTTACAGTCATGACAACTTACAATCTTTAAGATAAGACAACATCAATCTGCACGCCGATTTAAATAATCTGTTAATTATGTACAGCTTGTTAATCAGAATGAAATGTCTAACCCTATCAAATGCTTTATATAAGTCCAAACGAAAGCAAAATACAAACAAACATTCCCTTTTGATATGTTACTCCTTATATTATCAGTAAAAGCAATTAGCAAAGTGGTTGCACCTCTATTGCATTTAAATCCTGACTGGCAATCATGCAATTGATGTCTGCTCTCAATATGTTTTATCAGCTGCAATTTAATGAGGTGTTCAACTATTGTTGACAGAATTGGTAAAATAGAAATCGGACGTAAATCGTCCATACCAAGCGCCCTACTGTTTTTTTTTTAATCAGAACAATTTTAGCAATTTTCCACATCAAGTGGAAACAAGAAGTTGTGAATATACTATTTACCAAATGCAACAAATAATTGCTAATAAATGGCATTAGCAGTCTAATAAAAACCATCATTACCTTTAGACTTAATTAGTTTAAAGGCAGCAAACAATTCATGTAGTTCTACAGAACGAAGAGAAAAACCTTCAGTAGGAACGTTTGAAATATCAAATGTACACACCCATTGATGGTAGATTGGTTTGAAGAAAAAAAAAAATAGTTTATTACATTAGGATCAACAGCATTCATGTTTCGGATCGATATCCTAATAAAATCGAGGTTATGCCCAGACTTCGCGCTTTGTAACAAATTGTCCTTTAGAATTTAAAGATACTTATTTTGTTCATGGTTGTATCAATAACTCTAAACTCACAGTACATGCAGCCTTGACTGTTGCCTTTAAATTTTCTTTATTAAGCTCGGTGTTAGGCTTTCGCCATACGTAGTTCATACCATCCGAGCCGAATTTCTTAAGTTTCTATTCATCGGTAAAGATAACCGAAATAATCTATGCGTCCTTGAAAACGTGTTCGTGTTCTATGGCGATGTTGATCATACATATTCTGTTTTTGGCGCTAATGAAGATCTTGCTTTCAGCTCAACCATTAAAACCATGTAACTAAAAACACGACAAACAGTTTCGACGCAACATTGTCCTGGTCAGATTGAATATTAAAAATCAGTTTGGGAGCTGAGAGACTTGCCTTTTCGTTTTCGTTTTTTTATTCTTTGCTTCTCTACCTTTGTTAATTTTCTTGATAATTTTTTGCACCGTAGAAAAGCCTTTTTATTTTTCATTTCAGCTATTTTCCGCTGCGAGTGCCAAATAAGGTAGAATAAAAAATTAATTTTCGCTAGACAACGCAGTCTAGAAGTTTCGTTACAAAAAGAAGCTGTATATTTTTTTATTATTTTTTTTTTGCTTTTAAGTCATTTTTAATATTAATTTTTTAAATAAATAAAGTTTTCATTTTAAACTAAGACCTTTTCTCCATGAAGTGCTACCGATTTGTTTTTTTAGTTCCTACTGGTTTTATTGTTGCAGATCTTAAATGATCATATTATGCAGTGCATAAATGAGCTGTGAGATCCACTATATTTTTTGGCCTTAATCTAGTTTACGGGCACCATTCAAAAAACAAAACAAAAAAAAAAGACGTTGCCTACAATTTTATTTTATTTTTTATTTTTAAGCAAGAATGTAAAGTGAAAATTTTGGCGGCAACCCCTTGTTTTGGAGTTACGGACCTCCGAAGTTTGATTTGGACAATATGGGTATCATTTGAAAGGTAATTTAAGGGCCTGTTTAATGAAAAAGGGAAATATCAATAAAATATTAAAAAATAATCTGGTAAGGAAAATATATTCTGTTTTACACAGACATAACTTTATTAAAGAAATTAAGTTATTAGGAATACTTTACAAAAAAGCTGTCTAAGCGGTGTAAAATGTAATTTTAAGCAAACATTTTATAAAAGAATTAATGATCGTTTTTCTCGGTTTGGCTTGATATATATCAGAAATAAATAAATTTTAAAGCGATAATTTTTGGGAAAACGATTTGTTTTCGACTCACGTACCTCAAAAGAAAATCTTTAGAAAACGAAGCCGGTGTTGGTCATATCATAGAGGAGAAAATCTTTGCGTCCAGACGAAAGGCCGGTTGCGCAGAAATTCATTTGAAAGAAAATAGTTACTTTTTCCTGTTTCCTTAAATAATTTCTTAACTAACGTTTTCAGTGATAACCATTTTGTCCCATTTCGCCATCAAGTACGCGATGCCATTTTATATATAATCTTTGGAGTTCTGTCCATTATTTTTCAAATTTGTACAGGATTCATAGCCTAATATTTTATCATAATGAAATGAGAACAATTACTTCTACGACTTAAAATATTCAAAACAACATCAAATTTTAATGCATAAAATAACTAAAGTTAACAAGAGTATTATCTCGGTTATGCCGAAACTTTTATACTCTTCACCATGTATGTAAATCTAGTTAAATGAAGTAACTGCAATAAAAAATAATTATTGGGGTATCAAAGAAAAATAAAAAAATGATAAAAATAAGTACTATACATAATTTTACATAATGTCATCGCATATTTATAATCGGTTCTCAATGGGTTAAGCATATTTATACAATTTTAACATTTCCTGAACGAAAAGCTTTTAAATTGATATCTTAAAAAACAGTCTTACCTTTCTATGAAAAGTTCAGAGGCCCACAAATTGCAAAATATGGGCGAGCACCAATTTCTTAACTTGATGTTTTTTTCCCATTTTTAATTTTTTATCGCCCCAAATATTTGTTTTTTAGATTGGATTCAGTTCACTTAAATAGATTTGTTTTAAATGAAATGGAAAAATTAGAGACATGCGTGGTGTTTTGCTTGCTGCTTCGAAGGACATGGACCATTCTTGCTGATTTTCAATAGAAACATTTTTGAAACTATGCTTGATCGATTGGCGTATTTAAATTTTCTGTTGCTCATCCATTGCCTTGGCAAAGTTGATTTCAACATTAACACGGACGGACAGGCCAAAATCGCTCAACCGACTCAGAATATACATACTTTATGGAGTAGGAAATGGATTTTTTTAGAAATTACAAGCGGAATGACAACTTGGATGTTCCACCTCTGGTGAAGGATATAAAAACAATACCCATATCGGATTATATAGTTGCAAAATAACATTTTAAAATTAAAGCCTGTCCCAATATTTAATGTAATTTGATGTAGGTATGTTGCCAAACTTTTGCACCGTTATAGACAGAATGCTGAAATTTGTTTTGCAAGACGCTTTGAATTATTACATAAAAAACTCTTTCCTACCCTTAAGTTTTTTGCTCAAAGAAGCGTCTTAAATTAAATTAAATTAAACAAGACGCAGCGAAATAGGTAAAATATCAACGGGCTATTTTAATGATGTTTGATCTCTCTGGGTGTAAATAGATAATAAAAATGGAGGTTGTTGAACGTAGTCATTATGTACAGGAGGAAAATATGATCATGATCCATATATCGTTGAACTATCCGGTTGTTATACATCAATATGATATTGTTGAGGTGGTCGATATAATGAAAATTTTGAAGGATTTTTTTTTTTTTGAAACTTGTTATAGATTTGAAAACTCAGCATATTGCGTTTAATGTTGCAACCTTTTAATTAAAAAAAAAAGAAATGAAATAATTTTTAGAAAATTTAAAAATACTTTAATTCTTTAACGTCAAAACAAATAGTAAATGCAAGTTTATGTAAAGATTGATTTTTAGAGAAAACGAAGCCAATTGTAGTAGATAATTTGCCTCGTTCGCTTCATGTTATTCAACTCAATACAAATCATTAGTTGAAAAACCAAATAAATACATTCATGACGATGTCTAATACATGCAAACATAGATTGAGGGGATATATTCGTGTATTATTTTAAAATGTGTATTAATTGTTTTGATATTTTTTAAGCTTCTTCGCCATCTAGACCAACACGTATGACCCGACGAAACTCCAGTTCAGGTATTTCGACTCCTGTTAAAACTCCAGCAAAGCGAGCTGGTGTTGGTACTTTAATCATTGCGGAAAATGTTGAAACACTAACGCCTACTAGAAAAAGCTCTCGGAAGCGTACTGGTTCAGAAAATGAAAATGAAGGAACCTCTAAGACAGGATTAAGAATTCCAACATTTTCAGTATTAGATGAGAAAGTTGCACCAAACGATGAGAAAACAGCTAGAGTTACCCGTTCACAGTCCAAGTCTCCACAAAATAATAATACAATAAAGCCAACTATTATCTCTGAAAAGTCTAAAAGCCCTAAGGAAAAACGAGCTCAGAATATAAACAATGATATTGAAAACGGGGAAGATATATCTGATGTAGAAATTACTGTTGATAATGAACTTGAAGATATTAAAAACAAATCATTGAATATTACAACCATTAATCTCACAGATGACGAGTCGAATCAAATGACTAATGCAAAGATGAATGAAACCGAAAATCATCCAAATAATAGAAAATCTAGCTTAGAACTTCCTTATACTATCAAAGCTGCTGATAAAGATACATTAAATAAAAATGAGTCTCAAGTTGAAAAAAATGTCGTTGACTGTTCCAGTTTAAAAACTGATACAGAAACCAATTTGGAAACGCATGAAGAAAAAGTAGATAAATATTTCTGCCAGAAAAATAATGAAGAATCAACAACGTCATCTCAAACAAAAGAACTTGTTGATGTAGAAAAACAAAAGCAAGAGAAAGTGAACTTGCAAGAAACAATGGATAAAGATAAAGAACCTAAATGTGAAGAAATTACTTTGAAAGAATTAAACAAAAATTCACCAATTGCTAAAGATGCTGAATTAGACATTACAGCCAATGATACAAATAATCTCAGTTTTATAGACTGCACGACTCCGAAACCGAATGAAAAAAAATCTCTATCCGACAAGGTTGAAATAATAAGTGTTAGCACCCTAACTAATCGTTTTGTTAGTGAAGTTTCAGATATGAACGATTGTAAAGGATCATCAAAAAAAGTTGAATTTGTTAACAGTCCATCAAATGATATGAATATAAAAAATATTTATCCCAAGACACCAGCTTCAACAAAGACATCGAATAGTTTCAAAAGGATTATGTCAATTCGGAATGATAGTTCATTTCTTAGCTCAGATAATCTTAAAAATGATTCTCTCGAGAACGAGAATAATAATAAAAGTGAAATAAATCAACAAGAAGCTGAACCAAAAATCATGGAAACAAATATAACACCAGTTCGTGGGAATGTTGAATCTCTTAAAAATGAAAATTTATTGCCATTAGAAGACTCTAATCTAATTGAAGAGGAAACTGCAAAAAAATCCCTAAATCAAGAAACCATACAAACGGATAAAGATAATAAAGAAGAATTAAAATGGATTGTTCCCTGTGTGAAAGGAACAACTGAAAACGGATCGAAGCTCGATGTTGTTGATCAAAATGCAAACGATTGTAGAGAAAATACAGATGTCGTGGAACAAGTTCAACAAAATGAAAGTATAACATGCTCGTCTGAAAATGAAAATGGAGAACAAGAAGACGAAGACAAAGACGAAGATGAGATAGAAGAGCCGTATAAACCGAAACATGATTTTCATGACGATGAAGCACTAGAAGTAAATAACTACGAAAGTGGAGATTCTATGGATTCCGAAGAACGAAAGGAAATTGAAGAAAATGAAATACCCATCGATTCTAGATCTCTTGGCAGTCATACGACTGAAGAGGATCAAGATGAATATGATGTCGAAGAGGAAGGTAACGAAAACGTTGATTCATTTATTGTTTCCGACGAAGAAGAACAAGAAACCTCCGATTATGAAGATGAATACAAAATCGATGAAAAAGATACCGATTGTAAAACAAATGTGAAAACTTATAAGAGAATACTTAGTCTGGCTGAGATTTCGTCGTCATCCGATGAAGAGGAGGAAAAAGATTCACAAGCAAATAAATATGGCAAAATCGATGATGATCCTAAAGAAATCGAAGAAAATCTAAATACAAGCAAAAAACTTGAAATTCCAGAAGATAGTTTGACTTCACAGCAAGAGATGGATAAAATAAGGAATGAAGACGCCACTGAAACAAAAGAAGTCGTCACTATTCAAACAGAATTTATCCCAGAAACAAATAAGGGAAGCGAGAATACGATTCACGAATTGAGTAAACTAAGCGATTCGGCATTTCGCCTTCATTGTTCAGCTGAAAGTGAATCTGAAAATGAAAGCAATGTAAAACAACTAGAAACTTCTCGCTGTAAAATTCTTCATAACCTCAATCAGTCAGAGCGCCTAAACAAATCAGTTCGTGATTTAAATAAAGAAATTGAACATAGTGAAAATGAGGACACAAGCAAAAGCGAAAAGTCCCCTGACGAGGGACATACAAATTCTATATCTCCTGATAACAATATAAAAACTAATGGCGATATAGTGGAAGAAGTATCAACGACACCTGAAAGTGATCCTGAAAAAGAAAACGAACATAAATTGTTGCACTCGTCACACTGCCGAAAAAATGACAGTCAAATGAATGTTTCTTTTGGAAGTAACAAGAAATCTAAAGGAATATCAGAATGGCAACGTTCATTTACAATAGATGTTACTTTAAAGGATGGAGAATTAGACGCTGCGGTGACTGATGTGAAACTAAAAGAACCCGATCCGGCTTCCTCATCAGCCACTGATGATGGAGAATATGAAAAAGTGAAAAATGACGGCATAAAATGTTCAGAAAATATTAGGCATATGCCATTACCGTTGGGAAATCCCTTAATCCGCACTCGACGTCAATCACTGGCATTGCCTACAAATCCAGATATGGAAATATGTCCTTCCTCTAATGCGGGCGGAATAGGTAAAAAAACAAAACGCAAAAGCTTGGGAGTATTCTCAGGCACTGACTTTAATCCCTCTCAGTCGTTCATTGAAACCATAGAACTGCAGAAAAACGAACGCAACCTCCTATCAGCAAAACGTAAGCGTTTATCAAAAAGTTTTTGTGGAGCTTCGGACACCCTTGATAACAGCATTGTAGATATCGGTGTAAGTCACATTGAAAAAAGATATAAACCCATTATGGATAACGACAGCATGGCTGCTGAGTGTCATCAAGATTCAATTGAAAATATTAATTCTAGCAAACTTTTCATAAAAATCAGCTCAACACCACACGAAAAGATCAACAAAAAAGATTCCATTAACATCAATCAACGCATTTTAAGACGTTGCGATGAAATACTTGAAGCAGCAAATCGCGCTAAGCTTGAAGCTAAAAACAATAATAAGGTAATTTTATTGCATAAAATGTTTTTTCGTCACAATATTTTGCTTTAAACCTCTGTGTTTTCAAAAAAATTTTTATTTAATCATCACATTGTTGGTACACAAATCGTATTAAAATCACTGAACAAAATGATAGTATTTTTATTGGTATTCTAGATGGTCCTTAGAGTTTAGTACAGCACTTGTCTGTTAAACACTTGCTAAACGGAGCTGGTTAATATTAAATTATCTGCAGAAACATTACTTTCTTAAGCAGCTATTAGACGGTCAAACTTTGCATGTGAGAGTGGTTTGATGAGAAAGAGTTTCAATATCAAAAATATTTGAAATCCATCTAGCGCCGCTGATAAACATGAATTTTACCCTATTACACAAGCATGTTGGCAGGTCATCAAACCGTGCTCACATGTCGAGTTTGGTCGTCTATTAGCCGCTATTAAAATTCTAAAACTCTAAAATGCCTTGCATTCGATCAAAAAAAAAAAAAAATGCACACAAAAATGCCTTAAATTAAAGTAATTCCAGTTTTTTATAAAACATCAGAATTAAATCTTAAAATTATTGAAATTTTTTCACAAAAAAAAAAAAAAAAAAACGAAATAGCAGTTGCGACATTGAAATTAGTATTTTTTGTTTTACTAAATTTACATTGTAGGTAGTTGCAGTGCTAAAAAGATAACGTCGAAAAACCGTATTTCGACTCTTGTTTTGAAAGTGGCACAATACTGTAAACCAAAATTTACAACGATTTGACATTCGTTTAACCAACAATTGAATATTTTTGTTCTTTATTTCTTGAAATAAATCAGAAGGCAAACCTTACACATTTCTCGGAGCCATAAAAAGCAATAATTTTTGCTACCAAAAATTTGTAGAAAGTTCAGCTTTTTTCTTCTAAACTTTTTTTTTTTTAAAACTTCCAACTTGTTTTTGAAAATATAATTTTCTGATGGTTTCTGATAGAAAGAGTTGTTGTTTAGTGATTCTGTTTATGACAGATAGAAATACGTTTACAAATTAAAAAATTCGATCCTGTTCTTAGCAGTTCAAAACGATTTTGCACAGCATGCGGTAGAACAAAATTCTTGATAATTACATTTATATTTAATTTCCTCTTATGATAGACAAACACACACAACTTTTTAAAAGTATTGGGATGCAATCTCGTCTGCGAATATTTTTTAATTGTCACTTCTGAGTCATAGCGTGATCAATTTAATAGAGTGTTAAAAAATCTCTGTATGAGCCTTTTTTCAGGTACTCATTAACTGGTGGTTGGCTGGGTTATTATTGTAAACACTCCATCACAATATTTTAATTTATTACAGTCGTAATATTGTATTCACAATGTCATGATGATAGCACAATATTTTAAAGAAGAGTTAAACAATTTCTGCCCGGGTGAATTTATAATTAATTCTTCAAAATGTTATAACTCAGGCATATTTTTAAGGTGTTCCGAAACAAATTCAGAAGGCTTTAGGACAGCTTATATTTCTGCTAAAAAACGCACAATACCTCTTTGGATGTCTAAATAGCCTACTTACTTTATAAACTCGTATAATGTAGACACTCACATCCTTGCCCCCTTAACTTTAAATTATCTATTAACAATGAAAACCCGTAAAACACAGTTTGTAATTTTCCAATCAAGCGTTTGTAGTCGGGGTTTTTGCTGGGTATCTTGGCGAATACTAGTTCAGCAATTTTTTAATCCCTCATTCAACGTCGACTACGAATTTCCGCATGGAAAGAAGATATGTACCACAGTTTTCGTGTTAGACTTTTGATCAATATTCCCCATCAGTCAGCAAAGCCACAGAGATAATTGATTTCAGTTTTTGGTAAATACTAAGCTAAGATTTTCTTTCTTTAAAAAGTTTTTTCTCTAGAAAAAATTGTTATCAAATAATACTGATAAATAAATAAATAAACAAATAAAAATGTTTTGTTATTTAACTGTCTTTTAGAACAAAAGTAAAAACTCGAAAAAACTATTAAAGAAGAAATCAACTTTAATTTCGACAGATGAAACAAATCGGGATGATATGCTGAGAAGAATATCTAAAGAAATAAAACGTAAAGGTAAAATTTAATACTTCAATTACAATAATTATATTCCATAACAAGCCGATTATTATTATTGTTTATTTTTTTTTTTTACAGTTAAAACTAAATCAGCCCTATCGCAGGCAATAAAGGCTGCTGATAACATATTAACTAAAAAGAAATTGAATTTGGTAAGTGTTATTTTTAGAACATAAAGTATGAAATAGATTCCTTACAATAATGGAATAATTGAATATAATTTTATTTATATCTTTTATATAGAAAGAGGATGAAAAGGCAGATGATGTACGATTTTTGGCACCCGATATATTGGAAGCTATTAGAGAATCTGCTCCAATAAAGAAAAAATGCAAGAAAGGTAATTCCATTCATTCAATTTATTTTGTTTTTTTATGTTTGTTTGGATTTATAAAATTAAATTTTATTTCAGAAACTGTTGCAGTGATGAAAGATAGTTGTCATACTTCTTCTACAACGGCGGGTAATTTTATAGAGCTTCCACAATCACCACAAAAGAAAAAGAAGAAGCTAACTTACATTCAACTTCCTACTGGTAAAGTGAGCGTTGAACCAATAACTCCAAAAAAACATTTAGTAAAATCAATTAACGGCATGGAATTTAGAGAAAGTCCAATTACCCCATCTGCAATTGGCTTTAAAGTTCAACAAATTGCACCACCCGAAATTAATGTCCCACCAGTATTTGCTTCAAGAGAAAGGAAAAGGAAGCGATATTGTGATGAGTCATTAAAAAGCTGCACTTTACACAAATCACAGTGGACTCAATCAGGTATTTTCCTAGAAGAAGAGATTCCAAAAAGACGTCATTGCATCGCACAATCTGTGTCCTCAAATTTACCAGTTGGACCTCAGAAAACAAAAAAACGCCAACTAAAAAAAGAGGAAAATATTAATGTTAATAATAATTTTAAAGAAAATGCAATGATGCGGGCCGATATTAGGCGCAGTAATAAACGTGAGATATTGTTATTAAAGGAACGAACACAAATTCGAGGACAATATTAATGATGATGAAAATTATATTATATTTATATATATATTTTTTTTTTTTGTTTTTCATAGCTGTTATCTGAATAATTTTTTTTAATATTATTATTATCAATAAATTGAACTGTTCTTATGTTAAATTGTATATAGTTATTCAAAATGAATTCTTTCACTTTTGGCTGGTCACTTTATAGCGAATCGAGTCTAACTGCCAGTCCCACGATGTCGCAATCGTTCGTTCGTTCGTTCGTACAATTACATTTAAAACAAAAACATATTCTTAAAAATTGTTTTTGTTTTTAATGTAATTATGCGAACGAACGATTGATTGCGATATCGTGGGACTGGCAGTAAGTGTTGCTGTGCGATTATACAAGTTGAACTACCGCAATAAAAATTTAAATTTTTTTCGAATGCATTGTTTGTTTGTTCTGTGCATTGAAGTTTGTGCGAAAAAGATTTCCTCAGCTCAGGTAAAGATTTGTATGTCTGTTGCTTAATTTGCCATCTCTGCAATTAATTAATGTTCGAATGGTTTAATTTATTTATACATATCATTTACATTACATTATTACAAAGCAAAAATTCGTCATATTACACAACAACAATAGTGTACAATATAACAGAAAACGAAAAGATGAGCCATTTCTATTGTATACATAAAGAATATGAAAAGATATTACGAAATTCATTTGAAAAAGTCGATGCACAGGTAACTTTACTTAATCTAAAATTTAGTTGGTCGAATAATAAATGTTTTTAGTGATACTGAAAAACACACTAATATAAAATAATTTGTTCAATTGAGTTTTTGAGCTTAAAATCGATTTTTTAATAAAATATGTATACAAAAAAAAAAAAAAAACGGAAATGATTTTCATAGAAAAACTAACTTAAAAAGCTGATACGTACTTATGATTTTATTTAATATTTAACTTTAAAATTAAGAATTAAATTACAATATAGAATATCGAATTAAAAAACAGAGTAACACTGCAGTTTTACCAAATTCTAGACACTAGTATCACTAGCAACATCTCTATCATCGTTTTTCGTAAATTAATTATTAAATTTTCTTAAGTAAAGTAGCGTTGAAGTTAAAAGTGAGTGTGTGTTTTATGTTTCACAGTTTTAGCTCTGTTGTTTTAACATTTTTTGAATCATTGGAAATGTTTAGATTTACTTTGTAGTCAAAAATATAGTCGATCTAAAACTCTACATCACCGTGGAAACTGTAGGTTGGTAGAAAAGTGGCATACACTCTGACATAAAACGGCGATATGTTTTTGGCGTAAAATTACGCAGGAAGTATCAACACTGATTGTGAAATCTACATGAAACAGAAATGTTATATGACTGTGTAAGTGCTAGAAAATGTTGGTATTCTTTTCGCTCAAGGTGTGTATCAAGATGCCAGTGTGTTGCAGACAAGAGCAGAGAGTGGTTGTGTTTAGTGTGTTGGTCGTGTTTTTGTTTGTCGTTTGAAAATATCAAATGATTATTAAATACAACTTCTTGAATCAATAAAGACGACACGTTTGGCGCCAAAAATTATACGGTTTTACTTAAGAAAATACATTGCATAGCAGAGGAATATAAAAAAAATAAACAAAAATTCTTGTTACATATGCCGGCAAATCTTTATTCTCAAAGAAAGAGGTTTTCCAACAGTAATTGCATTTAAACCTGTGTATGTGTGTTCGTATATACATGTGCATATTTTTTGTGTGCTGTTTAACAAAGATAAAAAACATGTAATATAAAAAAATAATATCGAAAGGCATACATACCGTGGTTTTCAAAAAAGCCGTTTTACAAAGGCATACGCATATGTATGTGTGTTCATTATTTTACCGGCAATTTTAAGTACAATTTGTTCATCGGCAAAGAAAAAATAATATAATTGTTTGTTAATCGTTTGCAGTAAAGAAAGCAATAAATATGTTTGAATTTGAAGAGTATGCAAGTGGATTTCATGATGGATTTCTTAACAAATATGCGGTATGTAAATTCTTTAACTTCAACCAATAATTTTTCCGATCTTTAGAAAGAAATATTGCAGCATTTTAAGAATTGCCGACATTTCTATTAGCAGATTTATACAGAATCTGTGGTGAAGGAAAAAAAAACTGCTAGAATTTTGTTGTGTATAATTGCGGAATTTTTTTTAAATTCTGTAACGGTCTCTGTTTTTTCTATTCTCTTTCGTTGAAGCATTTACTCACCACTTGTTATGTTATGTTTAACAGAATATAAGAGAGTTCTTTTCTGTATTTAAGGGGAAATATGAATGTAAAAAAGAAAAGTATAGAAAAAACGTGCACAATGGATGTATGTATATATTAAACTTTAAATGTTTAGAATAAGACATGGTAAAACGATATTATATACATACATATTTCATTTCATTTTACTTTTCTTATTTTTTTTCTGCGTTTACTGTTAGCAAATGTTTATCAAAACAAAGGAACACGTTTTTGTTTTTAAAATTTTTTGTTTTCTCATGTTTTTCGCAATGTATGTACTTATGTATATATGTATTTTCATTCGCATAACTAACTACGTACATATGTACTTCTGTATAAATGTGAACATTAATAAAGTGTTTTATTCGTCATTAATTTAATTTTGCTTTTTATATTTTAGCAGTTCTATAAAGAACGGATCATACATAAAACTCATTGAAATACCCATCGAACAAATCACATGAAAAATAATCTGATAATATATTTATAGAAAAAAAAAGTTTGTTCTCAAATACTTTTTCATAACTATAACATCCCACTCAATGAAAAAGTTAAGATATCACATTTATAAGGTACCTACCTACATATATCATAAATTATCATTCGTAAGAATACGATCCAGGAAAAATTAAATATTTGTAAAAATAGTGGTTACGCTTTTTCGGTCAAATATTTGACTAATCTGACTGCACCTTTAGGTTATATGGTTACATATATCTACAGATGAGTAATATTTTTATCCCTGAACCACGGTTTTACTATCTTAGAGGTGTGCTCAGCGTCATCATAATCTTGATCTTGCCATCTCAGAGGTATTTGTCATCCGTCATATGGTAACATAACGTCGTTTAGGGAATAAGATATTCTTAATTCCGCACAAAATTTTCGCTTTCGTATTTTTCAATGGATGGTTTTTGTATTTGAAATAGGTATTTGCATATAAAATAAAACAGTAACGCGGTCATTTCTGTACATGAAATATTTTTTGATGTTGGTGTAGATAGTTAGTAGGTAGTAATCTATGTAGGTATGTGAAATACAAGGCACCTATTTTTAGAATTTTTGTCTATCCATTTTCATTTCACTTAATAACTGTTGGATGGATGGATTAGAACCTTGGTTCATACAATATGCCATTTCGTAGAGAAACTAGAACTGTGAAAGCACCCTAATTTACCGGTTAATGGTAACACTGTTTCAATTTTAAAATTATTTTTTATTGGCCCTATTTATCTGCTCGTGTTTATATATTTTTTTAGGGTTTTTAGTCTAGTAAAAGCCCATAATCCTTTAATCAAATACAAGTTCTAAAGTACAATTAATTCTTTTTACTTTTTTTGAAAATTTGGAAAAATTTACTTTCACTGCGTTGCATCTTTTTTTTATTTCCTCAAATCAACAAATTTTACTTTTTTCATTTGTTTTTTTTTTAACATTGCGTGTGTGTCACCCAGTTAAGGCTGGTTCAAAATAAAAAATAACTACTTTCTTTTCATATCCGTGTTACTGTTGAAATCAACTTTGCCAAGGCATATATGAGCTAGAGATAATTAAAATACTTCAATCGATCAGACAGTTTCGGTAATTTTGCAATAAATCGGTTTATATCCCTCGAGAAAGCGGGCAAAACACTACGCCTGCCTTTATTTTTTCCAAATCTTTTGAAACAAATCTAGTTTAGTGAAGTAGCTCCAATCAAAAAATATGTAGGGCGATAAAGTATTTAAAAACAGGAAAAAACATCAAGTGGAGATATTGGCGCTCGTCCATATTTTCCGAGTTGTCGGCCTCTGAAAATTTCATAGAAAAGTACGATTGTGCGTTAATATGGGGATCATTTAAAAGCTTTTGAAGAGATCTTTCAGGAAATAATAAAATTTTTCAAAAGTGCTAACTTTATTGAGTAGGTCACATTTTTATCTAAAATTATATACCTACATAAGTGTATAGAGTTTGCCTTGTAGTCAAAATTTTTCGATTAAAAAATCTTTAAAATAAGATAAAATATTTTTGTTTATTCTAATTATACACTCATGTTTTGAATATATGTGCATGTGTAGTGGTAGCAGTTTAAGTAATTGGTCATTAATTTCATAAATAAATTTTCGTAGTTGCAAGAAATGTCATTTCCTGAAACGGCGAAAATTAATTAATTCGCCACTGCCACCACCTAATACATGATTTCGCCATGTACTGAACCGTTTTAAATGAGGTAAAGACAGTGAACTAAAGCTCAACAATATTTATAAAAATTTGAAAGAATAAACAAAATCGGTTTGACAATAGACTTGTGCCATATCGTTCAATTTAGTGATCGCTCTTTTTAGTTCAAAGTTTGAAAATGAACTAGTTCAAATTTTAGTTCAAAAGCTGCTCTCTTAGTTGTAATGTTCTGTTGACGTATTGAGTTCAAACTCTTTTTTAAGTTTAAAGCTTTTTTATTTCAAATGCTATTGTCAAAATATGATGGCAACAACACAGTAGCATTTCCAAAACATATGTTTAATAAAATGCGTGGCAGCACTTATTCCATGTTGGAAATAGTCAACAAGGAAACAGACATTGATTCTAGTTCATCTTGTCTGGTAGCTCAAATACGAAGTATAGTTCACAATAGAACAAGGTATATTAAATGTATGAACTAGTTCACCTAGTTCAATCGATGGAATCGTTTAAATAAACTAGTTCGTTTATGAACTACACAAGTCGACAAACAGAAGAGAAAAAGGAATCATAAGTTTTGTGTTTGCCTATTTAAAGGATAAAGATCACTAAATTTTTTCTTCTTATTTTTTCATTCTCTGTCACTCCAATCTTTGTTTTTTTTTTTTTTTTTTTTTGATTGCAGTTAAATTAAATTAACATACACAGGTAGGTGTATATGGTGAAGGGTATATTAGATTCGCCGTAGGCAAATTCAGCAATCATGCAAAAATACAAACTGTTTGCCGTTAAAAAATGCCGTTCGACGTTCGGCTTTGTGTATTTTTTTAATATAAATAAAATAAATAACGGTAGAACTGTTATTTGTTTAATTTTTGATTTTTGTTTTGTTTACTTGTTCTGTTTATAGATAGAAATATATTTTAAAATGCTTAGAAATTTAACTCTAATTATCTTAAAATTATGTTATGTAGATATGTGTATGTAATAATAAAAAACCTTTTTTAAAATTTGTTAAATTTTGTAACACTATGTGCAGAACTTTTTCCCTATTCGCTCTCATAATCCTCAATAGAAGAAATTTGCATTTTTCGATCATGCGCTGTATTATTATAGTCATATTATTGCAAAATTATACTTATGAATTTGTGTATGTAAATATGTATATGTATGTGTATGTGTAATAAGATTGTCTGACATTGAAAATGAACGGTAAAGTTAGACTGAGTAAATTAATTTTCATTTATGATTATTTTTTTTGTGATGGCACCACCCCCATCTTCTAATGTTATTTTTTTTTTTTCAAGTTACGTACATTTAAAGTTCAATGTGCTAAAAGAAATATAATTTACAAGGGTTTTCATTAACATGTGTTTATGTTTGAAATATACATACATGTACTATATAATTAGGTATATATATATATATATATATATATATATATATATATATATATATATATATATATATATATATATATATATATATATATAATTAACAAAATAAATAAATACTTTTTAACTACTGATTGATTACTAACGACATAAATAATATTTTGCTTAAAATACCCTAAATACAACAACACTAATTGTCGTCAAAATATCCATTGGATTGGAATATTCAATGCATCTCTTGGTTCTTTTGTTTGTTTATATTTTGCGCCCTAAATTAATATGTTTTTGTTTCTCGAGCATAAGTTGAAAAAAAAACAAATCTCAAGCAAAACGTGTGAGTTGCAGAACATGCAAAATAAAAGTTCGAATATTTTGAAATCACATACGAGTCTTACAATCTAAATCTACATATTTAATAATTAACAAGATGTTTTTTTTTTTGTTCTAATTTATTTTTTTTTTTTTAATTTTAAAATTCTTATTTACTCCTAAAATTGCACTATGGGTCGGACCACGTCCGTCGTCTGTTCGGTATCACTAGTCGAAGGGAATAACAAAACTGAGCGAAATAAGGCAGTCCTGTACTTAACTCTAGTGTCTATAGTTTCCCTAATACTTTCTTTGCCATTAGTTAACATCCCAAATCCTCTCGGTTATTAATCAAGAGTTGATGCTTTAAAACCTAATTTTTACATTTGTGTCCTTGCAAAAGTGCTTACCAATGCTCAACGGTATGGAATACGATACACTTAGGCTGCGTTCCAAAATGTATTAAGACAAAGTTAGTATACAGTTTTGCTGGGGTATTTAGATGTTGTATATATACAAAGTTGCGAAACAAAGCATCAATTTAGAAACTGATGGGCTTGTTGCTCGTTTGCAACGTTTCTGATTCTTCTCTGCGACATTTTAAAATGGTATGCATTGTAAACATTTAGTACTACGACATTATGAAACACAATACATTGTTCGAATACAAAGCAACTGACGTTTTGGAAGCCAGCCTTTTTTTAAAATTTTTTTTTCTGTCTGAATGGATTTAAACAAAATTTTGTGAGAAGGTCTCTTGGAATCTTGGTTCAAATAAATAGTACTTTTTTCTGTACGAAAATTGATTGTAAATAAAAATAGGTATTTTTGTATTTAAATGTGGACAATAAATATAAATAGATTTGTTGTTCTTCCCTGAAATATAGACCAGACTTGGTCTCAGCTATAGGTCACTGGTGCGCTGGAGTCAGTTGCTCCATTACATTGGTCATCTAAGTGCCACTGGTTGCATAGTGAGTAATAAACGATATAAAAATTTTTTCAGTTTTTAATTTACAAGGAAAGAAATATCAGTCGTTGTGCCATCTATATCCATTTATTATATCAATCACAAACTTACTTTAATTTTCTGAGGTTTCTGTTTATATTTTATTTGTTCAACCAAAAATTTATGTGCCTATTCTCTCTTTAACAGGCGATCAACTCGTTTGAAAAATTTGTATGAAAAGCACTAATTTTTTAAGTTATTTCATATACATTTTTCATATACATTTACATTTTTTTCGCAATCCACATATTTCGTATTACAACTAAGCTTTTTTTTTTTGACAATGGTAAGTGGGATTTATATCTAAAGACTGCCATGGACCATTTTACACAGATCCAAAGTAAATGTCAAACTTTATTTAGTTTTTGAATCTTCTTTTGTGCTGTGTGAGTTATAAACATATCCAGGTTGCAAAGAAAATCAATAAGATGAGAGTGAAATACATATATTTTGTTATTTATTTTTATTAAATAATACACAAATAATCGCGGCCAATATTTGTTTTTTATAAAAAAAAGGGCCTGAAATATTTTCTAGAGAAAATGTGATTACTGAACAATAACAGGCAAAATTTCTTCAAGTTGCATGATGTAAAAAAGAAAGGAAAAACATATTTCAATCGTTTGGCTTTGTGTTTGCTGGGTGCGAAAATTCGGCAGCTGCACTTTTTATACACCAAACAGGCAATTTTATAAAATTTAACAGAATACCTATATTGATACTCATATACATGCGTGTGTGTGTGTGTGTGGATGTGTGTATAAACTCTTACATGCAACACATGTGCATGTTTATTTGTACGTTTGAATGAATCATATACAGGATAATAATCGACATAAAAAGTGGTGGAAGATAATAAAAATGTTTGTTACTCAACTAAGGGAATTTATTTTAAAAAACAGATAGGAAACCAACCTCCTTTCAAGGTAGTTAATATAGAGAAGAAGAGCATTCAAAGTAATTACATAAAGGTACAACGAAAATTGTCTTCGCGAGGACATCTTATAAAATAAATACATCTGCTTCAAAAGAAATTAAAAATTATTTCGTTGTAATAATTGTTTTGTTTTTGTTTTTTTTAATTACAGTGTTTTACAAAAGCTTTCTATTTTTAGGTACCATGCAACAGTTTTAAAAGGATCTCTGTTTTTTTTTTATAATGACCTTAAACTGCACCAAGTGTAGGAAATGTTAAATAGCACAATTTAGTCTCAATAGGATATTTGCAAGGTTTGCAATTTTACCCATTTCCACAAAAAAGAATTTAAAGTTAGATACCTTTTAAATTTATAGTATTAAAATTAATTATTTTACCATCGTTATCGAATTTTGTTGAACACCCAATAACATTTTAAATCGCTTTAACATGCTACATCCAAATCCAGTATGCTTTTCGCAAAAATCATAACATCTTTACATTATTAATTTCGCTAAACAATCATTTTCCTTGTGTTTTGGTTTCTCTTGACCTTGGCAATCCATTTGATTGTATTGATCATCATCTCCTTTTGCTTTACAAGTTGTGTGATAAATATAATTTTCCTTCGTCCGCTTGCAGACTTATGTTTTCTTACTTGTGTGATAGATTGTAATGTACTGGTGTTTCCTCTAGTATTGAGGCTACTTCTTCGGGAGTTTCCTAAAGTTCTGTTCTGGGTCCCCTACTTTTTATAATTTTTCGTAATGAATGCATTGAAAAAATGTGCAATGATTTCTGCAAATCTTTTGTTTTTGCAAATGATGTAAAGTTATTTTATAGTAAAAAGTACCAAATGATGTATTTGAAAGGTTAATAAATGGTCATCTACGGATAATTTTAAATTGGATGAGAGAAAACAATTTATTTATTAACTCACAGAGAACTAAAACCCTCCAATTTTCATTATGTCATCAAATTGTTCAAAGTCTGGTTATAAATATATTGGAAAATTAAATCGGCTTTCTTGACCACTTAAAGTGTCTGGAATATATTTAGATCAACATCTCGATGTAAACTTTGTTTCTAAGAAATTTTTTATTTTTATTTTCAGAAGATTATACGCACTTGGTTCAAATACATATGCATTTTAATATAAGAAAACTAGTGGCTTATGCACTTCTTATGTCGAATATAAATTTTTATATTGAAGTGATAGCAAGTTCGTCTATTGGTACCATGACCAGATTATGTAGAATCTTTAATAGAATTTTAATATTTATATTTTGTCTAAAGGAACGTGATCATGTTTTAATTTTTGCAATTGATTTTCTGGGCTGCAGTTTTCAAAATTATGTTCTCTTACGTACTTTATTGTCTTTCTTTAAAGCTTTAAAATATGGCGTTCCTCTAGATTTGTGTGAAAGTTCCAATTTTCTTGATTCGTCACGTAATTTCACTATGAATTTTTCGCAAACTCATTTCTGGTAAGAGTGACTAGATCTTGGAATGGATTACCTTCAGAACTTAAGTTTTTCTCAGACTCCGTGACCATTTACAGAATAAAACTTTTAAATTACTTCAATAATTAAACAAAAATAAAAATACTGACAGGGGCGATATTATTTATTTATTTATTTTAAATATATTTTATAAATCACAACAAAGAAACATACTATTTTAATATTTAAAAAATAATAATTTTACCTATTCTAAATGATTTTAATTTATGAATATTGAACTATCTAAACTTCATGAATTACCATGCCTTCGAAGACTACGCCTTATATGAGATAAAAACACGCAAGTCGTGCAGTCTATAATTTCCTCCAGTCGATCACCAATCTTAGAGATTGGACATTCAGTCAAAAGATGAGCTACCGATAAAACAACACCACAGATAAAACACCTTGCCGGATCCGTATGGTTAAAATAATGTTGTGTATTGAAGAGACCCTTACTAACTCTAATCCAACTTAACATGATGCAATCGGATCTAGATAAGTTAGAACTGCATTTGAGTCTTTGCCGTGAAGGGTAAAGCTGTTTTTGGATACCTCGAAAATTACTTTTGGTGTACATAGAACGTCAGTTATTTCTGAAAGAAATTGAGCTGTAAGCACCTTTATGGTTTTTCTCCAATGTCCTTATAACACTGAGACTGTCAGAGCAAATATTTTTTTTACCTTTTTCTCACTTGCAAAAGATATGGCGGCTTTGACAGCCCCCAATTCAGCAACAAAAACTCCCACATTGTCTGGCAAACGGGCTTTAAAGAGTAAATACCACCTCAAAATGTTCTAGTCCAAGTTGCTTGACCACTGAATATGTGGTTGCGCCATTATTAAAGGAACCATCCGTATAAATATCATTTCAGGACTAAAAGATTCAATTTTTTTCTTAAGACTTTTCTTAAAAACAAGGCTATTTATGTGGGGCAATATATTTTTCATTACTTATTTATTTATTCTTTTTTTATAAAAAAAAAACTTAAAAATTGTAGCTGCTTTAGTGGGGAATCGTAGCAATAAACTTGTAGATATAAAAATAAAAAATATTTTTGTAGTTGGTATAAAATGAATTTAATATGTTGTATTGGTATTAATAAATTGGATTGTCATAAAAATACATGTAAAATTAGCTTTATAGGCTTCCTATGTATTGAATAAAGATAAATAAATAAATAAAAAATAATTTTATCTGCTTGTACGTAAACTTCATTAGGCAACTGTATTTCGCGCGTTAAAGTTTTTCAACAAGCATTTGGTAAAGCATTTTTGGAATAGATATCAATGTCACTTCTTCCTATGTCTTTTATATAATTCGATTTGTGCGATTATCGGAAAGGTAGAAGTACAAAACTAAAATAAAAATCAAAACTTATAAGTAGGAACACAAATACCTATCTAACATTTTTAAGCGAATGTTGTAGGCCTGAATATTTTTATTTTCGATTTTGATGTTCTTTGGTTTTACAAAATCTTAAAACTAAAATTAAGTTTTTCTAACTTTAAACTTTTCTATTGTTTAAATTAACATTTTTTTTTATTTTTATAAAAGAGAAAAGTACTTTAAGAAGACACTATTTTTACACTTCTAGCAAAATTTGCGGGAGCAGCTCTGAAGTATCCTTTTTTCCAGTACCTACTATTCCTTTGTAATTTTTATTTTATTAAAACGAAAAACAGGAATGTAGATACCTATATGTGTGTATGTATGTATAGGAGGAACACATGTGTAAATACCAAAAAATCATTAAACAAAAACCCTACCAAAATTAGCAATAATCAATTTGCTTGTTGCCCTTCAAAAAAATAAAAAATAAAAACAGAGTTGAGCGCAATGTTTTCATTTTACGCCGGTTCTAGTAAACAAAATTTAACAGCATAGATACACATATTTTTCCTATAAAAATTAAACCAAACAGAAACAGAAATCATAATAAAAAAGCAAAAAGTACAAAGGCAAGTCTGCTGTTAGTGTTTTGTAGTCAACTGTACCCACTACGAAAAAAAAAAAACGCAAACGTTCCCTGAAGTTAGTTTGTTAAATGTTGTATGGCTTTATTCCTTTTTATAATCAGTCACATATTCGGAGTAGCATGAGTGTGTTTAACCACTCAAAGGTGGTGAATTTAACATATTTTCAACGTAACATATAAAGAGAGAAACTGAGAGAGCAAAAAAGTAGAAGTAGAATATTTAAGAGATTTTCTCAATCATCAAATGTTTTTAAAGCAGTTATTCATTTTGAGTTTTTGTTTTGGCCCAAATAAAGAGCCAAAATACCTTTGATAAAGTGCCAAAACAACGTTTGTTAATATATTGGACTACAAGCATTTTATTTTTTATTTAAATAAATACAAAAGAAAACACATTTTTTATGTAACATAATTCAATTAAAAGGCATTGTAAAACGTGTAAATAAAAGCAGAAGAGCAAAATATAACGAGAAAAGTACTAAACACGTTTATTGAATTTTGTGCTGAAAAGGCCAAAATAAATCAGAAAGTACCGCAGGTTTCTCAATCATTTAAAAGTACCCAATTAGCAAGGCACATTTATTTTACTTGATAATAGCGGCTCTACAACAAATACAACATAGTAAAATAAATATACCTTGTCAATTAGTTTAAGACAGTGATCAGTGGTGCCAAGTTTTTTAGTTTCTCGTCAAATAGCTTGAAATGTACCGCCAGTGTAATAAAAATAAGAAATATGTAACGTTAGTTTAAAAAACAAACTATTAAAATGTAATTCAAACATTTCACTTGTTTTATTATAAAAAATAAAAATTGCATTGTTTATAATAATTTATCAAAAGATCTCGTGTAAAAAATAGGGTTCATACGAAAAGACACATTATTTTTTTATCTATCATAAAAATAGTAAATAAACAATAAGTAAAATAAATATGGTTAATGTCGGTATACGATTTAGGTAATTTTTGTAATTAAAGCTTAAATCTCGAAATTTAAACAGGTATAAAAATTAATAAAAAATAAATTAAAAAATAAATAAATAAATTAATAAAGGATAAGACTTAAGTAAAAAAAAAAAAAGATTTAAGGACACATATCGTAAATATTGAATGAACATTTTCATAATCAATTCTGATTTCATTTTCAATGCTACTCATGTTTTGTTTTTTTACTTTATCTGTGTGTTATTTCTAATTTTTTTAAATTAAAAGATAGACAAATGTGTTCTTAAATATTTATTCCAGACTTCTATAGACAGTGTTAAATTAAAAATATTTCATTTTCTAACTGTTTTAGTATCATTATACCAGTAAAATTGGGAGCTTTCACATTTGTAGCTCTATTTCCTTTGCGAAATGACTTGAAAAAAAAAAAACACAGACAGAAAAAAATTCCAAAAATAGATGTTTTGTATTCCATATCAATTACTATCTACGCCAACACCAAAATTTTCAAAAAAATATTTCGCTATTAATTACTAGAAACATTTTTTGAATTTCTTTTGGGTTTTTTATTTCTTTGCAGGATTCGTCGGGCCCCACCTTGGATTTTTACATATCAGACTCATTGCAGGATATGTTGGATACAGATATACGAAGTGAGGTTGCAAATGTTGTTGGTAGTGTTAATGAGCATGAAAATTACCTTGGAGATATACCAGCATCGCTAGAACATGCTACGGATTCGTTATCTTTATTAAACAGCAGCAACATTAACGCTGGAAAGGAGACCGGTAGCTGGAACGCCTCATCAGCTTTTGGATTAGTTTCTTCAAATTCTTCTTCTTCGTGGTTTGGTGCAAATAACGATTTCTTGGCAGATGTAGGAGCATGTGTTAATCCGATCTCTGTAATGCCATTAATATCGTCGTCCTTATTACATTTGTCTCCAAAAACTAATTTGAATGCGAATATCCTGCGTACTAATTCACCACCACCGCCGTCACCAAATGTAAATGATACCAAGTCGCACTTGACTTTTTCTCCGGCACATATAAAAATCAGTGCAAATTCAATACGAAATGAACAAATAACATCTCATATACCAAAGCAGCAGATAGTACCCATTTCATCAGCAGTTACATCGGCTACAACGGCTCCGGCTACTTTAGCAACAAATAGCGCTCTACAACGCAAAAATGCAGCTGTGGACGCTATACGAAAGGATTTAGGAGCAGATTTGAGAAAAGTTGTACCCATATCATCGCCCAGCGAGAACGTCATATATAAAACAACTACAGCTTATAGCTCAGATAGCAATAATTCTACTAATTGTGGAAAAGCCACCATCACAACTTTCTCGGGAAGTAGTCCGTCTACTCACAAAAGTACTAATAACAACAATAGCAGTAGTACATCGTCAAGTACAATAAAACTGGGTCCTGGCATTGGGGGACTAACATTTGCCAACAATATTACGTACAACAAGTTGAAACAGCAGTCAAATATGAAAACATCATCAGCGTCTGCATCGACAGCAGCAACACTTTCATCAAATGGCACAATAGTATTAAAACGTGACCGTGAATCTAGTCCTTTGCGTAATATAAGCAGCATAAACAGCAACGCCAGTAATAATGGTCAACACGTTAATAAAATTTTATCAAGAAATTCGATACAGTCATCATCTAGTTTTACACCCAAATCGATTGCGTCCTCAGCTCATCATAACTCATTTGCTCTACAGCAGCTCAATATGGTGAATGGGTCATCAACATTGTCCAATAATATTAATATTAGCACCAGCACTAGCACTAACAGTAACAGTAGCAGCAATGGAAACGGACATAACAACACTAGTCTGGTTAACTCAGGTCTCAGTATTTTTAATACAAGCGGCTTGTCTTCCGTAAGCAACGGTAATTTGTCAGGTGTTACAAACGGAAATATAATTGCAGTTAAGCCAATTCAACAAAAAATAAAGGCATCTGTTGTTGAATCGGAATTCCCAAAGCCGGCTTACTCGTATTCCTGTCTCATTGCAATGGCTCTTAAGAATTCACGGCGAGGATCGTTGCCAGTTTCAGAGATTTATAGTTTTATGTGCGAACACTTTCCATACTTTAAGACAGCACCAAGTGGTTGGAAGAATAGTGTTCGTCATAATCTCTCACTTAATAAATGCTTCGAGAAAATTGAAAAGCCACCCACAAATGGCAATCAGCGCAAAGGATGTCTGTGGGCAATGAACCCAGAACGAATTGCCAAAATGGATGAAGAAGTGCAAAAATGGTCACGCAAAGATCCAATGGCAATACGCAATGCCATGGTCTACCCTGATAACCTCGAAGCGCTCGAACGTGGAGAAATGAAGCACGGCAGTAGTGGTGATTCCGATGCCGAAATGGATAGTCAATCGGAAATAGAGGAGGCTTCCGATATGGAAGAACAAGAATTGGATGAGACTTTAGTCGACAACATGCTTGTAGAAGAGGATGTTGATGAAGATATGTCTAACGGTTCATCTCACACACATCCCGAAGAGGAAAACGAAGACACTGACAGTTGCGAGGTCCTAGAAAGGAAAGCTCTACACTCTCTAAATTCACCTCTCACAATATCAACAAAGACGACCACTAGCAGCAATACAACACCCGCCACTTGTGTACCAACAAACGTTCATCAAGATTTCGATATTGAGGTGAGTCAAGCATAACGATTTACACTGTGATTTTGAAAAAAAAAATACATTTACACATTACGTTTTCTGTTATTAAATTCTGTTATTAAATTTGTAATAATTTTTGAGAATACTATCAGAAAGATAGTAGGGTCTTTGTTGCCAAATGAATGGTTAAGCAACGAAATATGTATCGTTAGCTTAAATAAAAAACCATATAACTAACAAAGAATACCAAAAATCCAATTCGTTTTTCTATTAAATGTATAACCTTAAAACAGATTTATTTTTTCATTAGTACAAGTTACCTTAAAAGAATTTATCACATGTTTTTGCAATTGTATATTTTTGTATCCATATTTATAAAACTATTGTTATTATTTCGCAGGTGGAAGATATTTATGATGCAATTGATATCGACGATGACAAAGAAGCCGTACGAATGGCTATAAGTCAGTCTGACATTATAGAATTGAGTCCTGCCGATTACAACATTTCGGGCGATAGTCACCAGTCACCTAAAAGAGCACGGCTGAATGTTAATTATTCAATTGGTCCTTCTGGCGATATAGAAAAGCAATTTCAAAACAAACAACAATTGCAATTTCAAAGCATAAAGAAAGTAGTCAAGGTTCAAAATGTTCATGATCTGCAGCAAATTCAACAACAGTTTCAACAACAGCACCAACAGATCGTCCTACAAACCATTACATCAAATAGTGGGTCGGTTCAACAAACCCTTCATCAGCCAGGAAACGCACAATTTTCTCATATAAGTCGCAAAATGCAATTAGTGAACAGAATCTCATAAATCAAATCACATTTAATTTTGCAATTGAATCGAACGATGATCATGCGATCAGTTGCAAAGTTTTATTTAATAACTTCATTACGTTTATGCAGAAAGAAAAAATTATATTTGTTTTTTATTAGTTTAAAGCTCTACAAAATACGCTTAATTTACTTTAAGTTTTTTTTTTTAAATTAAAAAAAGAAAAAAGAAATAGGAATTCTTATTTATTCTTGTGTATTTCCTAAGATCCTTTTATATTTTTGAGTAATAATTAAAATTTTCCTTCCACTTTCTTCGTGCAAATAGAAAATCACAAACTGAATCTTAACTTTTATGTTTTTTCAAATTCACTTTTAAAAGATATTTTAAAGTCAAAAAGCATTTTTAAGCCACCACATACTGTAGGAGTAAACAGTTTTTTTTTCTATTTTAATTTTTGTACAACTTTAAAGCAATTTATGATGTTAAGCGGCGAAAGTTTATAAAAAAAAACATGATTTTTAGCTTTCGGCCTTTTATTATTTTAAATTGAAGGTTATTTTAATTTTGGTTTAATATTTTACTCTTTAATTTACAACTTTAAGGTTTTAGTTTTATGTTCAAATTATTATTTTTTTATTTTTATTGTTTTTGTAATATACACAAGTTGTACCACAAAATATTCCCCTATTAATTTTTTATTATAAGAAATATTATTGATTCCTTTTTGTTAAAAGGGTATAGTTTTAATGTAAAAGCTGCATAGAAAACATGTTCCAAAAATGTTGTTTTATTTAAAAAATTTTTTTTTCTAATTTGAAACAGTACTTTACTTACGTAGATTACTCACATCAAAACATGCGTATAAATATTTTTGCTTTTTTTAAATCAATGACAATTTTTGTTTTACTTTTGCAATAAAAGTTAATACTTTATTTTTGGTTAATGTTTAGTTTTATAATTTAGAATTGTCTTGATCTCACCGATACATACTAACATATACATATATATTACATATGAATAACAAACAACACATTCCTTGTTTTCCTAATTGCTTTATCATCAACCATAACTCTCAAAGGTCAACTCGAAATCATCTTTTTTTAAATAAATTTTATAACAATTTAAACCGCTGCAGTATTTACGTATGAAACTACACTAGAAGTTAAACAATGGCCCGTATGTACATCTATACATATATATATATGTACACATTTATACAAAGAATAAATGCATTTATTATACATCAACCCCAGGTGGACTGACTGGTGATCAACGACTGCATAATCAAATGCATGTTCAATAACTTTTTGCTAAATATCGAATCTGACATCTCTTAAAAAAAAAAAATATGCAATAGAGTACAAACAAACAAACAAACACTTAACGAATATTAATCCTTTTTAATATACAATTTACATTATATTTACATTTTAAATTAGCCGCTATGAATATATTTTAAAGTACTTTAATCTTATTTTTGTATATACATATTCTAATACTTAACTATAAAATAATATGCAAAGAAAAAACAAAAAATTAATAAATAAACTATTTTTTAAGGAATGATGTTTTTTTTAATATAAAACGTTTAGCATTATAACCAACCATGACGTTGGCTAGATTTAGCAAGCAACCATGTTGCCATTGCCCACTTTGGGTCCATTATTGATTGTACGAGTATAAATTTTTAAAGACTACAAAAAAAGATAGAAACTTTAGCCTCCCTAAGAACATGAAGGTTGTAGAGAAATTGAGAAAACAAAATTTAGAGCAGAGAAAAAATTACAAGTTGTTTTGTTGTCATTCCAGAAACAATAATGAAAGTTTTAGCGAAAAATCATAAACTACCTTTTGGGTTTTTTAAATTGTTATGACCTCGACTAAGACCTGCAGAATTACAGAATAATTTCTCGTAGCTAAATCTAAATATTGATAACTAACTAAATTACGGCAAAAAGTGTTACAGAATAGCCTTTGTAGCCAGAAATCGCTGAATAGATATTTTTAGCGATGAATATTTAGCCTTAGCGATTTACAGAACAAGGCTGCAGATTTATACTGGCTGACTTTCAAAACGTCAGTTGCTTGAACAATGTATTGTTTCATAATGCCATGGTACTAAATGTTTGCAGTGCATACCATTTTAAAATGTCGCAGCCAAGTATTAGAAACGTTGCAACCGAGCAAAAAGAGTATCGGTTTCTAAATTGATGCTTTGTTTCGGAACTTTGTATATATACAAGATCTAAATACCGCAGCAACATTGTATTAATACATTTTGGAAGTCAGCCACTATGCAATTTTTTTTTTTCAATTTTATTTTAAAGTTCCAGCAAGTTTCATCGTACTTGTTAACAATGAAATTTTTTATGTCATCGGAATTTCTAAATTTCATGCAACTATTATAAGCCAAGTTACACTAAAATTTGTCATGACACAAAAATTAAAAAATTTTATAAAAAAAATAAACTGTTATCGTTAATTATTATAAAAATTAAGCTGTTTGCTTTTAGAAAATTTAAAGAAAGAAAAAATAGTTTCTCATTGGTTACTGTGTTTTTGTATAAAAAGTTTTTGCATATTTGTTTTGTTGATTGAATATAGCTTTCAAGACGAATAAATTACCAGGTAGCAGCGTAGGCGAATTCAGTATTTTTTGCTGCTATACACGACTGTCAAACTCCATATATGAAAATGTACGCAAATTTTTTATATATGGAGTTTGACAGTGGTGTACGCCAGCAAAAAATACTGAATTCGCCTACGCTGCCACCTGGTAATCGATTCGCCTTGATAGTTTTCATTTAATCAATTTGGCTTTTGAATATAATTGACTGATGAGCAAGGAGTATCGAAATGGCCATATGAATATGCTTTTCCCGCAACGAAAATTAACATAAAATAATTCCATTTAATAAATTTTTATATTTAAATCCAAAATAATTAAATTATTAGAACCTCAATAGTCTGTCTGCTTCTTCCTTTATTTAGCATTACCAGAAAATAAAAACTTTTATTTAATTAAAATACAACACGGAAGTTGTAAGGTTTTTACATTTGCACACAAATGGTGTTATACACATAAGCGTAACTGTAATTTTATTGAAGGGTCTATATAGCCCCTGAACGAAGAGGAACACTGTATTATGTAATAGAAATTCCATAAGAAAATTCTGCATGGGGCTAACTTTGTTCTGTGGGCCGGTCAACTTGCTTTAAAGCAAATCGCATTGTCTGTTGTCGTCAATTCTTTATGTTGTCTACTGGTTTTCGAAATTTGAAAATAGTTGTTTTAATAATATTGACATTTAAAATAAGGATTTTAAAGACCAACCTCAATTTTGACATCATTGTTTAAATTTTCTTATATTCAATAAAAAAAATTAAAATTATCATAACTCTTCATTCATACCTTTTAAAAGTTATTGCGAAAAGAGAATATCTTTTCCTTTTTATATTAGAGGAGTTATTATAACTTCACTCAGTTTAACGTCGTAGTCAATTGCTCAATATTTTAAAGGCTACTTAAAATTAACGTGAATATTGAGGGAATAAAAAAGGTATATTTAAATTTCTTTTTAATGTACAAAAGTTGTTCAGTTAACTTTATCTAGTTTATTACAATTATGGCTCATTTATTTATAAAATAATAAATATGAGGTGTTACATTTATAAAAAAAAAATAAAATAAGCTTAAAAAGTGTTTTATGACGAATTTTCCATACAAATTTGTGCGTAAAAATACATTTTATTTATAAAATGAAGACGTCAGTAAAAGATTATTAATATTTGCTTTTAAGGTACGACGAAATTTCTAACAACGTATTAAGAGTAAATCTTTTCTCATTCGTGTTTTAATCGCTTGGGCTCACGTTCATTACCAACAGTATCCGCAGTTATATACTCCAGTTGATAGCCAAAATCAAAATCCACTTCCTTGTGCTGGAATATATGAAAGAAACATAAAAGAGTTTAATAATTAAAATAAAATTTAAACAGTTTTTTAATTCACACAAAAATTTTGTGCAGTTCGAGGAACAAACAGAGAAAAACATTTAAAAAGCAACACCTGTGTTAGCCTTGGTTCATTTCCTAGCTAAGTTATATTAAAATCAGACAAATAGGATTTTAATAATTGAAGTCAGGACAAAAAACTAATTGTTTGATGGAGGTCCTATTTCTAAATGCATCACTGCAATGCATATGATGCGCAGTACGTTCTTAAAAGCAAAAAGTGGCAGCACTGCAAATGTCATTATTGCATCACTGAAGTATATTATGTGCAAATGAAAGCAAAAAACTCATCATAAAAATGGCTAATGCAATGAACATGTGAGTATAAATTATTCCTTTTTGTTTAATATTTTATTATTATTATTTTTACACAAACTTTTATCATTTTTTGTTTCATGTGGTTCACAAATTGAGTTTACATTAATTTTTCCATTTCACAGTATTTCTTCGTTCGTAAATGCAAACACTTAAATGAGTAAAACAAAGCGTACGCAACAGCTGATTAGTAGTGGCAGTGGCAGCGGCAGAATAGTCATATTATGCAGCGCAGTGATGCATTAACGAACAGGCCAAGCCAAGCGAATCAATTTTAGTTACAAGGATTTTTAAACTATTTCCTATCCAGGTGATTCACCCTATTAATTTTTTGTCATAGAAGGTCACAAATTGGGAAATCTATAAAGTTCATATTTTTAATGTCCTACTGAATTATTTACCATTAAAAATTACACATTTATGTTACGGTGAGATAGATTATTTTCTCAAAGAGTTAATTTGGTATCCCAAATTCATCCGAAAAGAGTTGAACTTAAGAAACAAAAATTTGTTGCTTTAGATAAAGTGAGAAAGATGCTTAGAATCAACTGAGAGAAGGATTTGAAAGTAATAATCAGTAGGACATCCTAAATGTTTACTAATTTATTAACGAATTAATCTCATTAAGATTGAATCAATGTTAAAGAGCTCAAATATAAAGCAGCAGAATAATTGCAAAATGTATAACTTTAGGCCTAAATCTTTACTTTTCAAATATGGATGCTGTCCTAAAGGGTGCAATTTGTTTTCAAAATGTGTAACTCTTCGGCATTAGTTCTTTTAAAGCTTCACTCTGATGTTATTCAGAGTTTAAGAGAATTTGGATGTAGCGTAACTGTATCGTGTGACGTTGAAAGGGCTTTAGATAAGGCATATGGATATGATTTAAATTGATAATGGTGGTTCAATCATTTGATCATAAGCATTTTGTAGAATTTTTTATGACAGGAGATTTTATGTACAGATTGGAAATGCTATGTCAACTTAAGGTCAGATTTCTTGTGCTGTCCTAAAAGATTCTGTGTTGACGCCTCATTTAGGCTGGCTTCCAAAACGTCAGTTGCTTTGTATTCGAACAACGTATTGTGTTTCATAATGTCGTAGTACTAAATGTTTGCAATGCATACCATTCCAAAATGTCGCAGACAAGAACTAGAAACATTGCAACCAAGCAACAAGCGTATCAGTTTCTAAGTTGATGCTTTGTATCGCAACTTTGTATATATGCAAAATCTAAATACCGCAGCAAAACTGTATATAAACTTGTATTAAAACATTTTGGAAGTAGACCATATACAATACTTTTATACATGATGCTATAAACACAATCAAAAGCTACCGACTACTTATTTCTTTTAACGACTACCGACCACTAACTACAAAAAATAAACATCTGTTTTGACATATGTATTAAAGTTAAGCAAAACAATCAAAAAAACAAAAAAAAAAATGCGCCAATAAAGAGTAAATGAAAAATGTAAACAAATGAACAGGCGATAATTATTTTTTGATGGTGCCACTATAATAGTTTTTCGCTTTTTTAATAGCGATATTTAATGTATTACGGTTTTAAAACCACCATTTCACGCATTTATTGTATTGGCAGCACTAATCTTTTTTTTGTAGTCAAGAAAAATAGAAATTAGCCTAAGTTGGCTACGGGCTACAAAAGTAGCCGTGTAGTCGGTAGTCGTGTAGCGGCTAAAAGAATTATTCTCATAAGCACGCATATATTCTATTTTTGACATCTTGTCAATGGTCGGCGGACTTGATTGTGTTTATAGCATGACTTTTTGCTTCGCTCCCAATGTTGACGATTTCTACTCTCATTGGTGTATAAAAATAAATGCCGCGAAAACTAATGCAATTTGTATACGAAATGCTTCCGGGAAGTGTAAGCTTATTATTGTGCCTGGAAGCAAGAATTTTAAGCTACCGCTGAATGGTATTGAAATGAAATTAAAAGATGTTATAAAGTATATTGGAGTCAACTTTCATAAATTTTTAAAATTTAACGATCACGTTCTTTACACTTGCACAAGGCACATAAAGTCAAGAGAGCAAGACTGTTTAACAGTTAATATATAAATTACTTTTGTACAAAGTTGGTATCAGTCCAATTTTCCTGTATGCCTTTCCAAGAGGGTTTACTATTTGAAAAAACCCTAATGAGGAGAATGGAAATATATATTATAAATCCTTTTACGGAAGACTTTCAAATAAATACATATCAGAGGAAAGAAATTGCATTGGTTTTATTGCTTTGAATACATTCACACAAAAATAATGTTGTTGACATTACAACACACTAGGCTAAAGAAGCGAATGAAAACACATTCACACAGAGATCGTTTGATGAAATATGATGTGTGTATTGCATGTGTTACCTAAATGACAACAAACATTCACAAAGATTCATGAATACCGCTCTGTATTCATGAATCATTTGTGAATACCTGCGAATGAAGGGTACTAAAAACTAAATTAAAACACATAAGAGAATTTTAGTATTGTACGTAGAATGAGTGTTGTCAACTGTCAAAATAAATATTACTGTAATAAAATAATATTATTATTTTTCTTGGTTTAGATATAAATAAACAGTAAAATAAAAACAGTTATTGAACACTAAAAATTAAAATATTTTAAGTAACAAACCTTAAAATATCTATTAAAAAACTATCAAATATAGTGAGATTTCACGGACGCATTCAAAAAGAATTTTTTTTGATTTATAAAAATTTGTTTTATAAATCACAATATACACACATTAGATAATTACTTTTAGACTAGCTATTAGTTCATTTGATTTAACTCAACTATTAGTTAATTAGATTGTGTGCGAAGTATTTAATTATTATAAAAATCGGCACATGTTTAAAATTTTACCTTTATTTCGTTCTTCAGGAAAACTGCAATATAAAAACTAAAAGAAATAATGATACTTTTGGTGTTTAAAAAAAACGCTTAACCTACCATAAAATCAGTTAAATTGGCAACACTGTCTATATTTCTGTGTATGTACAATATACATACGCACAATTTATAGTTTTTGTTCGTGCAAGCATAGATTTTTTCATTTCTTATTTTCTTTATATATGCATGAATACTATGAATACCATGGTGAATACTATGAAATATGATGGTTAGCAATGAATAGGTACCAAAGTCTCGAGCAGTTTTCAAAAATTATAAATGGCATGAATGAAATGGTTGATTAACTTGTGTTGGCATAATAAAAGTAGTGCGAAAAAAACAGTCAAAGCAAATGGAGAGTTGAAAACAAGCACGTGCATTGATCATTTTAGGCAGTTAAATGAAAGGCAAAAGCAATGAACATATGAATGAGCAATAAAAGTGAATATGCAGTATTCTTGTCTCTGATACATATATGATTTCTCCTTTACCTTTTTATGATCTCCACTTAATTTTATATTTTGTGAAAAATGTGTTTTACTTTAAATGCAAAGTTCCTGTATAAATTAACTTTACCAGGGCACTTGATCAGCTAGAGAAAATTTAAATATGCCAATCGATACCTTTGAAAATTGTGCTGCAGGCAAAAAACCACGCCTGCCTCTAACTTTTTCAAATCTTTTTTAATTTTGTTTGCAGGTGGTTGTCTTAACTACTTATCACCTCTTACTATTTATTTACCACTACTATACTAGTTGGGACAAGTTTGAACAAAACTTGAATTTTCGCCGCTTGTTTTGAACAGAAAAACTTTATGGTAGGAGAGAATTTTTTGTGCCAAATTATAGGTTCATTGTGTATGCCGGGTATAACACTCTTGCGAGTTTGTTATATTTTTTATTGCACACAATATATTTATGTACATATTTTATTAAATGTAGTTATTACTATACTTTTATAGCTATAAGTATCGGCAGCCAGCACTTTTTTAAATCTTTATGTTAATTTTTTTTTCCAAATTTCAAAAAGCAAGCTGCATAATTACAATTACAACGTAATTTAAAAAATACACTCAAGTTTTAAGTCCTCTTTCAAAAAAAAGTATATTAAAAAATCCTGTAATACAACAAATAACCAAATAATTGGCATCATAGCTTCTCTTATTCAGTTTAAATTAAACGATCTTTAAAGTGTTGCATACTTTGAGGCGTCAGCAAATTCAATCAAACTATTTATTTCATGAAATGAATTTTTTTCCGATGACTTTATGAAAAGTTCAACACCAATCTATCGATAAAGTAATGTCGTCTCCAGAAAAAGTATACATTTTATCTTTTAATTATTTATGTTTGTAAGTTTTATCAGTATTAACGGAGAGCTTTTATTTTCAAGTAACTTAACGAATGTTATTTGCGTTTTTGGTATAAAAACTTTCTTATAGGAATTTTTATATTTTGTGGCCAGACAATTCGAGAAAAATTCCCAATAAGAATTGAGAGATCAGTTTGAATTGTGACCATGGTAAGTTCGTAATTCGATTAAAAAGAGTCATACGCAAGATTCTACAAAACGTAACCATGGTAAAACAATTCATGAAGATATGCAGTAGCTGTTTTTGACATTTAAATTATATGTTTCTCATAGTTTGATATCAAAGATCAAAAAAGTTCATTATAAACAATAACTGACGCCAGAAAGAAAATAACTGGTTAAAAATGCTTCGAGCAGAAATAAAAATTATTTATAAAAATTGTTATTAATTCTAATATTACAAACGATTTTCGTATATCAGTAATCTTTGGAATGAATGGTTTTGGAATAATTAGAATTATTTTTGAGCACTCAAAGTTATTTGCAAGCCAAAAGAGTTTCATTGACTATTCTGCAAAGCAAAAATATAATTGCAGCATAAAAGCTTAAAAATAAATATTACACACGGTATCCAAATTTAAGATAGAAATTTATGGGGATTTTTAATATTTTTTAAATTCATACATTTAATAAAGTAATTTGTGAGTGTAAATATTATTTTAATAAAATTTACCTTTAGATCGCAAATAACAGCGATAGCAGTCTTCTGATGGGCTTCTGCGATCTTATGTTCGACCAGATAAAATATATATTCATCGTAGAGCAGCCGTATTAAGTGAAAACTACCAAAACTCGAGGCCGATCGTAGTGTTAAATCTCGAATTATCATTGAACTGTAAAAACTCCATTTTAAAAGAAATTGTCGAGCAGCTTTCGTATAGCCCGGCTTTCCGCAATAATCTTGTAAAGCTGAGTCAACAACAACCTGTAACCAGGCAGCCCACTGTTCCAGAGAACTTTGGTTTTGCAAAGCGGTTTTAAAGTCATTCTCCAGGCGCTGTACCATTGCAGGCTCGCATTGACATACCCAAGCAGCTTGTTGCTAAAATGAAAATAATTCATATAAAGAGAATTTATATTGACTACAAAAGGGAAAAAATTTAAGTTTTTAAAAAAATTTTACTTAATGTTAACACCATTTTGTTTATTTGTTTTTTTTTTATAATTTTTAAACGCGTTACAATCGTATGAAGAACAAAAAACTCATTCAGAATTTTATGCGCCACAAACAATCAACCAAAAATTTAGTGTTTCATTTTCTAATTTTTAAAAATGTAAATTCTTTTTCCCGATTCATACATAATCTAAATATTTTTTATTCTTAGCAGGATTAATCACAAATAAAAATTATTTGTAAGTTCTGCAATGAAGAAAAAAATCTCCTGCAATGAAGAAAAAACTTCACTGGAATTTAAAACAACAGATACATAAGATGGTCGAGAAACCTGCATGATAAAATAAATTAAAATCAGTGTGAGAAGTCGTGGCCTGCTTGGAAAACAGAGGAGGAGATTGTAAGTTTGAGTCTTCACCTGGGTCCCAGCGTAGTGTGATGTTGACGGTGCCGCAGCCTAAAGCCGCAGGTTTGCTTTACAAGACATCGAGTCTCGGTGTTGTAACACAGCCGTCAAGGTGAGTACATTTGTTTATGTGCAAATGTTAAATGTGCTTATTTTCCTATTGTGAGAGTTTGACTTTTGGACCGGAGTTTTCAAAAGCCTTGACAGTAGTGTAGCTTAGTTGGCTTCGTAAGTATCAAAAAGCGCACGGTTAGTGAACAAGAGCCAGTGAAAGCAAACATAGCCTGAGGCACAAAGTAAGAAATATAATAAATGTGCGCTTTATAAATCTCCACAAAATAGTAAAATAAAAATTCACTTGCTGGTATTTGCAATCAAAGAAATCTTGAAGTTTAAAAAAGAAAAAACGTAACACAGAATTAATGGAAAGAGACGAGAGTGTTTTAAAGTTTACATGAATGCAATTTGAAATAAATAGTATTTATAATCAACTTGGCAAGCTCTTACCAAATTAAAGACTCTGTGCTAATGAGCTACTCGAATTCTATGTGCTTTGAATTTAAACTGGGTCTAAATTTTAACTGTAAATTTTTTTTTTGTAGAACTTGGGAAAAGTAAAAGATTTTTGTACCAACATCATACCTGAACGTTATGAAAGTCTACGCGATTCAAGTCATTTAACATTTGCGTTATTTGTCCGCTATTTTGGAGAACAGCTCTGGCTGCTTGTGCCAAATGATTGAGGGACGTATATCGTCGTAGTGTTTGACAAAATGCAGATACAGCTGATGATTTTATTTGGACCATACGCTCAGGAACACCAACCATTGATTCGCATAACCAAAGTTCCATATTTTTAGCAAAATTTCGTATGATTTGTGTCAAAGAATTTGGTATCGATTTTAAAACATCTGGCATAATGACATCCACAATATTCTGATAAAACTGATAGTCAATCTAAAATTAAAAATGTAATAAATGATTAAATGTTTAAACAAATAAACATCCATCATCAGTTATAATACCTCGCGAACGAACTTTTGAACTCCCGAACAGTGGCACATCAAATATAATTTTGTCTTATTTAAATACTTTTCCTCCTCGGCGCTTTCATCAAAGCTGCTACTTTCACGCCAAAAATCGCGCCACAGAAACTCAATAGCATTGAATTCAAGGTTTAAAACGGCATCCAAAAAATTCTCACAGTACTCCCGATACATTGTGCGAAAAGTTTCGATATCCTCTTGAGTTATCTCACTATTAAAAGTGTTATCGAGTTCAATTAAAGGAAATGTTGGTATTGCTCCAGCGCCATTGCCAAGAAACTGCAAGTCATGGCCATTTAAAATGGTGGCTTAAAATAATCAAAACACTTTTTACTTACCTGTCCGCAACTTTCATGAGTTTCAGATTTAAATGAATGAGGTTTTTTGGAAAAGCGACTATTCTGAAGCATACTGACAGCGGTGGCGTTACTGCCAACTGAATGCAGTGAACCAGATGTCCCAGCAATGGGAATTGAATTACAAGAAGTCATCGGATTCGGATTTTGACTCTGAGAAATATGAACAGCATTTGGAATTTGAGTTTGAAAGGATGTCTTCTCGTCAATAATTTGATTAAGTATCGATTCGGGTTTTATACGTATTCCGTAATAGTGATATTTTGAATTGCCTCGTGTACCAAGACGTCGAGTTCTCAGTCCAGAAAAAACGGATCGTATCAGTTTACCAAAGCTGGCTGCATTCACAGGTTCTATTTTGCATTCGTTGCAATGTTGTATATAATGATTGTATAATGTCGATCGTGGTAAACTGACGCCTTCAGCAGTTTCGTAATTTCGTGAAAGCCATTTAATCTACAAGAATATTTTACTTTAGTTTTATACATGTGTGTGTGTGTGTGTGTGTGTGTGTGTTTTAACAAATTATTTAACTTTATTAACATTTTATTTCGTTGAGCTGAAGGTGTTTTTTTTTTTTTGTACGGTCAGAATTATGTAGTTGTTGGCTTGGAAGTCTAGACTGATGACCCAACATGTTCGATTATCTGTGCGTAAAGACGAAAAGGTAATTTTTGGTACCATTTAGAATAAATTTGTATTCTAATTCGCCTTCATCACCGACTAAACCTGTCTTTTAAAATTTATAGTTTAATATCTACACTTTAACGTTTTTATGCAGACCAATAAGATGCGAATATATGTATGAAGGAAACAATAACACAAAACCTTGCAGATCATATCCCACGATATTAACGAAAATTTTCTAAATTGTCAAAACATTTTAATTTTATTCATCTCTTTAAAAGGGACAATGGCGAAGCAAATGTTAAACAAAATAAAAAATAATTCAGTCCTATATTCTGCCTCGTCGAAGCTTAATACCCTTCACCATAGTGATGTTAATTATTGCCTTTCTCCTTTTTTCGATCATATGTCCACCGTTAATGTACTGATTTTTACTGATTTTAAAGAACATAACTCTCGAAAGTATGAGTATCGTAGAAATAACTGACAAAAAAAAAAAAACGGTAAAAGACTGAAACAGAAATAAAAACAACGTTTTTTCAATGTGAAATTTTCCTTTACTATTTTGTAGAAAAGTTTAATTTAAAAAAAAATTATAATATTTCGTTTCACTGTTATTTTTAGTTGAAAAAAAAAACAATTTTCAAATTAAAAATTTACTTCTTGGTTAAAAACAAATTAAAACCGTTTTCATTCGTATTTTCTTTTACTTTAATATCGCGATTTAAATATAATAAATAAAATAAATATGTACCAAGCAAGACGTAACGCTACTCTATAATTTAGGAATAATGTAATTAATCTATAATGAAGGGTGTTGTTGTTTTAACTTTAGATCTTTTAAGAATAAATCCATAAAAAACTAATTTTAACCTGATAATCAAAGATATTTACTTACAGTCGCCGATGCTATTTTATTAGTGTTTCCCAAAATGTTACGGTTGTGTTCCGGAGAAACATTGCTATCACCGGTGCTATTTCCTACCGGTATATTGGCTACGATATTAATGGAATTTGCAGCTGCAGAGGTTGGCGTTTGTGATGAACTATGAGTTTCTTGTATAAATGTTACTTCCTGCAAAAGCAATCAATAAAAAGTTAATAAAAAGAAATAAGTAAAAACATTGCTGAAATACCGTCAAACTGTGTGGGGAATCTCTGCTGTGGGACTGTGAGGATGTATTTAATAGCAGACCTTCATCTACCGGTACAATATATGGCAAAGTGGATGTATGTGTTGACGCATTCAGAGGTAAAGTTGAGGAGTAGTTTGCATTTGAGGTTGTAGAATAATACGACTGCCCGCCAGCCTGATAATCTCCAATAGGACAAAAGGGATAGGGCCTAAATTATTTTTAGAATAATGGATTATGTATTTGAACTAAGTTATTTTCTCTTTTGTTTTATTCTCTTCAAGATGTCTCTTGTCATGAATAGAAAAATTATTATTGAGAATATTTTTATTTAGTTGCATTTGCTTCGCTAATTGAAGTTAAAAATTTTGAGTTTTACTTACACTTGCGACTGACTCGAATTACTGTGATATAAATCGGTGTCCACGTACTGCACTTGGTAATTTTGTCCTGCATCTTGGCTTGAAACTGAAAGAAATAACATTGAAAGAAAAAATAAACTTTAAATAAGTTGAAAAACAATGACAACATAAATCAATTTTAAAAGAAAACTGTTATTTTACGAAATCATTTTGGTGTTTTTAAATAAATGTGTGCTCTAAAATCCTTATTGTGTGCTGGATTAATAAAAATAATCCTATTTAACAAAAAGAAAAAATATATCGTTTTTTTGAAATTTTTTTTCGAAATATTGGTCCAGGCGAAAAATCTAAATTCATTGACGTCTTTGAAGGCGTTAAAATTTTTTTATTTACATATTTAGGTTCTAGTTCAATGTTTTATTTTATTTAATAATTGTTGAATTTATTCGATATTTCGAAGCCCTTTAAAGTTATTCTTAGGAAATTTTATTGGAACTGTCAATTATTTTTAGTGGTATTAAGGACAATCAAAAAAAAAAAAATAATAAAAACGTTGAACTAGAGTCCGAAGACTCAAAAGTAGCAAAAGAAACATTCAAGTGTTTAGGTTTTCTAAAACAATGTAAGAAATGCTTCACTCCATCTGGTGGGTTATTCTGTATTTCGATTCTAAAGAAAACATTTTCGAACCACAATGTCTAAGCCATAGTAATTCGAATGATTTTCTTTTTAAATCCAAATACAGAATAACCCCCTGATCTCCTCGCTATCTATGTCACCTTTATCAGACTAAAATGAAATACAACTCTCATGTATGAGAGAGCGATGAAGCTCATCGGTGACAGTAAAGTATCCAGCTCTATTGATTCTCTGGAGCATTGACGCAATGTTGTGTGTGTTTCACATTTTTATTACTACTACAATGAAATGTGCTCTTATGAAATTAGAGAACTTGTTCCTGAAAAACGTAATTTTGTACGCGCAACGCTCCCTTTGTGGTCGATTGGCCAGTGAATCGCGCAACGCATTACAGAGAAAATTCGTTTTTTAACCGAACAGTTTGTATGTGGAATAAACGCCTTGCAGAAGTCTTTTCTGTCACTTTCAGTGTGCAAAGATTCAAATCAAATGTCCACAAGCACTACTCCCTTTATCCTCCTTCGAATAACTTAATTTCCTAGTTCCGGCACAATGCGTTGCATAAGTAGGGATCAACCCCTGAGTGTTGGTTCTAATAAAAAAAATTGTTTGTTAATCGATTATAATTGAAAAGAAATCGTTTAATTATTTAATTTAATTATGTGCAGATATAGATATTCATAAATTTAATAAAATTAACTAATTTATTTTTATTTTTTATGTTAAGCCGATAGACTTTTATTATTTCGTTTGTTTAAATTTTTATTATAATAAAATAAAATATTATTTTTTTAAAATGGAAATTAAGATTCGTAATTCACTTGGAACAAAATAATGATTAATTTTTAATGCCAAAAGCACCCAAATCTTATAATTTTTAATTTTTTTCACATATAAATCACTTTTTTTTGTCACAATTATATCGATATTAAAATTTATTATTCGGAATCTTTTGTTTTATTAATTTACTTGAATCGTGCTTGATTCCTTCAAATATAAATATTTCATGATGAGCTGGCGAAATGGCCATATGGATATACTTGTCCCGTAGTAATACATTTCATTTTGTAGTTTTAAATAATAAATACTCTATGAGAATACGAGTATCATGAAATATTTATATTTAAAGGAATCAAGCACGATTCAAGTAAATTATTATGTCACAATTATATTTATTGTCTTTTGTTTTTGTTTTTTTTTATGTAAGTTAAAGCAATTAAATTTCGCAATTAATAATCGATCAAAAATGTATTTTTATATTTCGAACAAGATGCAAATCACAAATATTTCAAACTGATTCGAAGCATTTGTAAAAAGTGTTTTAAATAGTCCAAAGTGTCGCAAGAATAGAGAAAAAATTGTGTTACATACCACCACAATATGATAAATTGTTGTGACGTCGATACATTGTTGTTGCCGTTGGTGCAATTGGTGATAAAATTGCAGAAGCAGAAGAGGCCAAAGAAGCAGGTGGTATTGTAGAAGCAGGAGGTGAAAACGGCAAATGTGCTCTTGGAGATGCAGCAACTGCAGCAGAACAACTTGATGATATGGTAGCAACGAGTGTCTGGTGATTGTATTGATGGTGGAAACGATGGGCAATAGAATTTTGTTTATTTTGCGATTGTGATTTTGTTTGTTGCTGTGGAGTTGTTGATAAAATGGACAACACTGGTGAATGAATTGGATTTTGAAGGTCTTGCTGTTCATTTAATAATTGCTGCTGATTCAATGGAACCTGCCCTTGATGCTGATAATGATGATGATGGTGATGATGATGATGATGATGTGGCGTTAAAAACTGATGATGGTGCTGCAGCCGTTGATTTTGATGACCACTTAAATCACTAGCATTACAGCAACACTTTTCAAAAATTTTATTCAAACTTGTCGTCGACGAATTTAAATGTTGCAGGTGGTCATGTTGATCGAAAATAAGTTGCGAATGCATTCGTTAACGTTTCTTAAACATTTAACTGTAGAAAACTTTACTTTTTTATCTTCTCACACACGTAATAAAATTAACGAATAATAATAATCACAGAAGTGAATCCATAGAAATTAATTAATTAACATTGCGATAACTTTATATTCACTTTTGTTAATACGCTTTTAATATGTGTGGTGTGATGTGTATGTGTATGGGTGTGTGTGTGTGTGTGTCTATTAAAACCCAAACTGTAAACAAATTTAGAATAATGTAAATTGCCTACAGGCAGACTATAACAAAGAAGTCTGACTGAAAAACTGTCCGAACGATGACTAACTAAGCAACCGGCTCCAACGGAAAATGTTTTCATGTGTCCGCAACGCAACGACGCAAATATATATTTCCTGCTATAAAAACTCGGTGAAAAAGCTAGGCGATGCCTGATTATTACAATTTTTTATTTAATTTATTTTGTAGCGCACGGGAGTAAAAGTGAAGTTGCACTAAGCAACACAATATGAAATCGAAAGTAAACGAGGCCTGAGCAATACTAAAAATATAAGAACACACACACACGTTTGTTTGGATGTATATACATATATGTATGTATGTATGTATGTAGGTATGTAGAAGATGCCAGGATAATAAAGCACTTGCTAACAGTTTGTAGCTAAGCAACTGCTGCGCGTAAAATATTTGACGCACGTCTGCTGCGAATGGTCGAATTACAACTGAAAATAAAATTTAACTTTATCCCGGTAAAATGCCTCAACTAATAGACAATGAAATAAAGCTTTGAGAAGGATGATGTTGGTGATGCCGATAATAATAATGACGTTTTTGAACTTAAAAGGGGATGGTTGTCATGAAAAATTCGAATGCTTTCTGACACATATACATGTGTAGATTGAAACTGATATATGTAAATGTATTAATGTATCATACATACATACATACACACACATACATAATACTTAAATGCATAAAAATTAATATATTATTAGACAATTTGTAGACGTCAGTAACTTTGTTACAAACATCATCGTCATCTAGCATTTTCATGTCGTTATTCATTTATCCTTCAGTTGAAAATAAGAAAAGTTGGTATTTGATAATCTTTTATTCCTTGAACAGCAGTTACTTTGTGAACATTATCGGTTTTCATATTCATCCACTCAAGTATTATTTTGAATGTATGTGTGTATATGTGTGTGTATACCATTACTAACATCCACCAAAATCCACCACCGATGCTTGTGCCATTGAAACGCAGTCAGAAAAATGTTTGCAATTTAAACTGCGTCAAACGCACCATTTTTTTAACAATTGTCGGGAGTTAAGCAACCAATCACCAAGGAAGCTGAGCATACAAGCACCTCCCCCACGAAAAGAGTGATGTATAAATCCAGCGGGTGGCTAAGATTTATATTTGTTGCCTTGAAAGCAACAATTATAACTTTCTTTTTCACTCTGTTTCGTTGCCCTGCTTGCAGATTGTAATTTATACGGTATTAAGCGTAGTAAATATCTAAATGTATGAATGATGTACATATATGTATGTATGTATATGTATATGTGTGTGTTTGTGCTATCATTCAAATAAAGTTTATTAAATTTTTTTTATATTTAATTTTAGCTAATAAATAAATAAAAATATCATCTTTTTAAGTGTTTAAGTGCTGTAATGTCTGTATGTATTTGTGTATTGATACACACTTTTGAGTACTGGCTAGAGCTGTAAATAAATCATTCGTTTTTGATTCTAATTCGTTACGAATTAACTAAATTTTGATTTAATTCTTTTCACAGCAAAAAATAATTAAATGAATTTTAAATCAATTAAAACGAATTAAGTAGAAATGAACTTCAATTCGTTTTTAATTTAAATGAATTTGTAAAAATAATTGCAATTCGTTTCTAATTCAAATTATAATTCATTTGAATTGATTTCGAATTCATTCAAATGAGTTGGAACAAGGAATTGGAATTCAAATGAATAAATTCTAAAGTTAGTTGCAATCAATTGAATTCAAGAGCAGATCTAGGGGTAATGAAAAATGAAAATTTCTTCTACTAAAATGAAAATATTCAATGATCAAAGGCCAAAGAAAATATGGAAATTCTTATTGCGTATTTACTTACAAAATCAATTCAAATTTCAATCAATGAATTAGTACTGAATTGCTAATTGCTTTTTATATATTATTTTAATTAATTCAAAATTAATTAAATTCAAAAGAATTGAAAATGAATTGCAATTCACTTTGACAAATTCATTAATATTGGAAACGAATTGCAATTTATTTTCACCAAATTCATTTGAATTGACTCAAATTTCATTCAATTCATGTTTTTGTATGAAAAGAATTAATTCAAAAATTGCTAGTTCAGTGCATGAATGATTAGCGAATTAATTCAAAAAATTAATGATTCATTTACAGCTCTGGTACTGGCATCGTACGTACAGCACATAATTTTTATAAATTTGATTGTTGTTATTTGATTCTTTTTTGGCAAGAATAAATAAAAATCAATTAAAACTTTAAGCTGTCTTGTAAATTTAATTCAAATTTACTAAAGTTCACCAATTTTAGTAAATCGAATTCAAAGTTTTAAAATAAGCCCAACAATAACACAGTGCCGCAGAAAAATCTTCCTTAAAATAAGTTGAGAAGGATATGAAAGCCTAATAAAAATCGGCTCTAGTTTTTTTTTCTATCTAAGGCATTCACATTATTGTTGGTGAAATTTATTCAAAAATTACACATAAATAAAATATGACTTGTTTTAAATATTATTAATTAAAAAAAAAAGGCATTTTGAAAAGTTGTGTAAATAACTTTTAGGTAATTTTGTCCAGCACCTTTAAGTAATTTTATCTTGTTCTGTAGATATGATGAAATGTGTTAATGTGTCCGTTTTGTATGCCACGGCTTTTCACGTTTGTCCAAAATATCAAAATACATAAACATGCAGCCCAGTCATAAATAATCTCACGAAATTTCTTCGAGAAAAGATTCCTCGAATTATGAATTTCGTGGAAACTAAAAATGAAAAATTGGCCCCTAATTATTTTGAATGGAGTAATTTTCTTATTTACACTTAATTTTTTTTTTCGCTTAACGTAGTCAATAAGAAAAAAGGAACAAATTTGTTGAAGAAAAAAAGGTAAAGTGAAAAATCTCACACGGAATTTTTGTTTATGATTGATTTGATTATTTATCTAAATTTGATATTACTTTAGAGAAATTAACCACTGAGTTCCGACGCAAAGTATTCAATAACGATGCAAGTCAAGTTAATGCAATATCTCGCAGCAATTTTAAAAGTTCAACAATCACAACAATTATCACAAATGTCGTTGGAGACCCACAAATACAACCACAAATTGTAAAAACAATAACGACGATAGCAAAAATTAGCTAAACTACAATTTAACACATCAGAAGTTGTAATGATCATTTCAATTTCCAACTGCATCCTAATCGATAAACCAAAGTTGAGGCAGGTGTGTCTAATAATCAAATAACAATAATCGGTGAAATTAAAATGAAAATAAAACGAAGCGATAATAATTCTTGCAAAAGAAAAACACCGACTGCAAAACAGACAAACTTAAAATTATATTTCTTTAGGACGGTAATTATGTTTTAAATCTATTATATTATATTCAAGATAGATTGTGTCAGGATTGTTTTTATGTCATAGAACAAAATATGATTTCAGAATAAACAAAAAAATTCATCAGCTTTGAGGTCACCCTTTATTTATTACAACTTTTATTGCTGACACAGTAAAAAAATGTTTAAAATCTAAGCATTAGTCTACAACTGTTCAAAAGATTGGCCGTAAACATCAAATTACAACCATTAGGACACCCTTTAATTTCTAATTTTAAATATTTATTCTTGTTATGATACTTGATATAGAAATGGACGTTCTGCCTAATTTTCAAGAGTTTGTCTGTAACCGTTTTAAAAATAGGGCCATATAGGTCATATTACATCAGATATAGGGACACCCTTTAATTTCTAAACTCAAGTTTTTTACTTGATATAGCGGACTTAGCAATAATAGTTCTGTGCAAATTTCAATCAAATTCAAATTTCAAGCAATTCAATTCTGTTTCCGTCATATACATCAAATAGCAGCAACTATTGTAACACCCTATAATTTATAATTTTAAATATTTATTCTTCTAAATATACCAAACAAAGCAGTGGACATTCTGTTTAACTTTCAAGTGTCAATGTACTTAAATATAGGATCACCCTTTAATTTCTAGATCAAAATTTTATACTTGTTGTTATAGCAGTAAAGTTTCTTTGTAAATTTCAAATATCTGGCTATAACAGTTCAAAATTTGGCCGCATGCATCAAATTGCATTAACTATTGGGACACCCTTTAGTTGATAATTCTGAATGTTTTTACTTGTTATTATAACGGTCATAGTAATCGTTATTCTGTTCAATTTTACACAAGGTAAGTTCATTTAAGTCAATTTACGTCACCTATGGGGACACCCTTTAATTCTTAGATTTATTTTTGTATTACTTTTTGCTACTACGCTTTTTTTTTAATTTTAAAAAAGTGCGCTTCACGGTTCATAAAATACATGTGTGTTTTATGGGGACACCCTTTAATTTTTAAAATTATGAACTGTTTTCAAAACGGGAACAATTTGTAAGCATAATCTTCAAATTACGAAAAATTTTCAAAATCGTTTTAGAAATGACTGAGGTCTGCAGGCACAAACATAAAGAAAAAAGCAACATTCAGTGGAATTGATAGCCTCCTTCTTTTTTGGAAGTAACTTAAAAACCAATTTAAAACATTACACTACGTAACGACAATTGTATTTATTGAAATAAAAATTCAAATTTTTTTTTGTAATACAATGTTGGTCGTGGTAGCACCAAAGAAAGAAATTTTTAACGATATTAAACAACATTTTACATTTAGCTAAATTCGGTAGCGGTGTTTAATTCAACTCTTAAATTGGAGCAAGCTGAATTAGAATATCTAATGAATAAAACAATCAGTGTTTAGTACGAAATCAATTTATACCTTAACACATGCAAAAAAGTCAAATTTGAAGTTGACGAAAATTTTAACCAACATGGGCACACGAAGTGTTTCAAAGAGCAGTGGAGGACACTATTCTGGTTGGGATTGATTGTGTAATAATAGCATCAAAATTATAAAACGTTTTGAAGGACATGGCCCAAAAATTCGAAAAATGACAGATTTCCACCAAACTTTAACGCAGTTAGAAATATGGCATCACCAAGAAACATAACATAATCACGTTTTTAGGAGTTTGTCAATTGTATGCAGTGACATCAGATCATAATTTCTCTACGTCTCTCAAATAAATTTCCTTTTTTCCCCAAATTTTTATTTCTTACATTATTAATTCAATTATTCTAATAAACAGCAATAGTTTTTTAAAGAAAAGTAAATTTTATTTAAAAAATTGTATACTTTAATGCTTTCCGAAAACAAACACTTAAGCAAACGTACATACTTTGTGCTTTATATATATATGTAGATGTTAGAAATAACAAAAATATATATAATTTTTTTTATTTTTAACAAAAAATACAAGAAGAAAAAAAAACGATTAGAAGTATTTTGCAAAAATATAAAAAAAAGCTAAAATTATTAAAAAAAAAGTTTTAAATAAAAATATTTTGTTATTTTTAAGAAACCGCATTTCAGTGTTCAGCGATGTTACTGCACACTAATTTTTTTTTTATGTACCAGATTGGTGAAATTTTTTTTAGGGGTTCTCTTTTAGTGAGTTGGGAATGCTAAATATTTCAAACTTTAACTATTTTTTTAACAAATTATAGAGTAATTAAACAAAAACCAAAAATTTATAAAATTCCCTACATTATGTATGAAATGTAAAAGCTGCCCTTCTTCCCTACGCGTCAATATTTTGAAGAAAAAACCCTAAAAAAGGGAAAATTCTCTATATCTGACTTCACTGATTGTTTGAGTGATATCAATTAGCCTTTGAATAACTTGTTGAAAAATGACGCTTAGTTTAAATAGGCAAAAAATTCCGAACCATCGTTTAAAGAATTTAACAATTATTACAGTCCGATCTTTTGATAACTCCTTAGGACTGAAAAGTTCCCGTTTTTGTTTCATTAGATGCATTCCCAGCAGGAATTGGGTCATTAAGTTTTCATAAAATGCTGATGGTACGCTGATGGCTCCATTCTGTTTCTCTTAACGGAACAAAAGTAAAGGCAAACAGTTCATTATCTTTGGCATTGGCTTATGGACGCACAAGTTTTTATCGTGTAATTTTTGTTTGCAATTTTTCTTTGCTCATCTGCCAAGAACCGTTACTTTCTATTTTTGTCTTTACAAATGATATATTCACGCATACCGTCAATCGGTTGCTATTGATCTGTATTTTTGTAATTTAGTTCATAAATATAAAAAAGCTCTGAAATGTAGATTTGCTTTTTCGACCCATGGATAGTTAAAATATAGTGAAGAGTTTGTTATAGCAGCCGTGCAAACAGGAGACGATATACACAGCCCTAGTCCCGTTGGCGTTGTATTTGTTATAGTAGTTTCTATGTCGTTGCCTTATTAACGTTTCGTTCCTAAAAATTGAATTTTTCAAGTCCAAATGAAAAGGGATATTAATATACATCGAAGGATGTTACTTCAGGGCGTTAACATCTTTGCAATTTGTAATTCCAATAGAATTAAAAATGTTGCAGGCAATTAAAAACTTATAATTAAAGTTGCCTCAATCTTAATTTTTTTCCTTTAAATTTGTTAAGGATTTTCTTTACATAATTAATATCGAAAAAAGATAAATAAAGTTATATAAAAGAGAAAAATTAAATAAAATTAAAGAAAACTAATCTTGAAAATATTGCTGCCCTTCTAGCAAGTCAAGTTTTTTCTTTTTTATTGCAACATCGAGATACAAAAGTTCTGCTTCCTTACGTATTTTTCTTTATATATTTTTTAGCTGTTCCTCTTCAACCTCTTTTTCTGATAATAAGAAATGTTTTAGGTGACTACATTGCTTCTGATGGCATTAGGTTAGTTCCCTCAACACCGTAAGCCTTTCCTTTTTAGGGGACTTAGTGTTTGACCGTACCCTTGCTGAAACGTTGGGTATATTATTTATGTATCCTTCAGAGAACTGCATCTATGTCTTCAAAATTTTCTGAAATTACTTTGCGGGTATCTTCCTCGATGAGTAGGGTATCAACTTATTCAGGGTCTACGAATCCTACTACATTTCCTTTCGATTGATTTCGGTTTTCAAACTTTAGTAAATTTAATACCGCTTCCTCCAATAATGACAATGGAACTTGTTTATAGCAGCCTTAACCTCTTGCTCTGGATTCAGTTTTATTTTTTACCAGCTTGTTTTATTTAATTTTTTTATAAAAGGATATGTATTTATATTTGTTATAAACATTTAAAAAATATTTAATGCTTTTATTTTTTTTAATTACTTTATGCCAACCTTCTCTGTCACGAGCTTGCTGCCCTAAGAGATTTATTTTTTCTGCACTTCAAAACTATTGAAGTTTATGGTTCTTATGCCCTTTCAAAAGCCCTTAGCGTAAGTGAAATTTTTTTAAAAACTTAAACTTCGAACTGAATTGATGTGCTTATTTTCATTTTGAATTTATTTTATTGTGGTCGTTTAAATTTCGTTGCAAAATTATGACGACAGAGAAATAATGTCGTTATTATCTTCGCTTTAAAAGGGAGAATACCGATGTATTTATGACAATTGTTGATGTTATTTATGATCAATGTAATGCCACATTGTCGGTTTTATTTCCTTTTCAAACTACATAAGGCCGATTATTTCGTTTGCAAGATAACATAAAGAAATTCCCAACTACACAGCAAATTTTACGTTTAGCAAAAGAAAACGGTTGGTTCTTTAAAGAAAATTTATAGAAAAAAATTGGGCGTGATCCTCAAAAGCAATATTGCTAAATGTTGAACCTTTCTAAAATCTAGAGGATCGCTGTGTACATATTTTAGAAAATTTTATATCAGTCTTAAAACAAATCCAGAAAAGTCATCCGCACATTGAATGCATTAAGATATTCGCTAAGTCGCACGTCATAACCAATACAAGAAAGAGTTTTAAATTCTTAACGGTCAGAAGTAATACAAACTTGTACAATTTCATAAAAAGAAACCATGAAACACAGAGGACACTGCACAAACTGTGTCTTGTTTCTGTGACTTCAATAATAAATTTCACACATGAAAATATTTCAGCCGTATTGTTTAACAAAAGATGAGATACATATTAAAGTATGAGATACGAATGCGGTACTAGGAACAGATACTGAAGAAACATGTAGCGATCCAGAAATTACATTACATTTCCAATTGAACGATTATTACAGTCCGACATTTTGTTGACTTATAACGAATTAAAAACTTGCAAAACGCATCATTTTTAAATAAAAAATCAAATTCAATTTTAGAAAAGCTGTGGGATGTTTTGTTTTAAAAATGGGGCACACACTTTCACCACTATTTTGTAATTTTAGTAATAATCAATAGTTATTTCACGAGACTGACGTAACAGATAGTTTATATACAAACTTATGTATCATCTTATTAAAAACGGTGGCGGAAAGTATATATAAAAATGATGAAAAGAATGGTAAAATTACTAAATTATTTATCAGATTAATTTAATTAATTAATTAAACTTAATGCAGCTTTTAGTTCAATATTGTGTTCATTTTTTTAATTTAAGTAAAAATGTTTATAAAAATTTAGTAATGAAAATGATCCAGTAAATGAATTGTAAATGTTTAACAAATCGGCTCCCCAGACCACATTTATAGTAACATTTGAAGATTGATAATAAATTACAATTGCAAATGAATTTTTGTTCTCACATAGGCTTCAGTTCGTTACTATAAAATCATATCAAAAATATAATTAAAATTATACGGCTATGCCGACTCTTATATACCCTTCACCACCTATGTAAATCTAATTTAGTGAAGTAATTCTAATCAAAAAAGCAAATATTGGGCTACAGAGAATTAAAAAAAAGAAAAATTAATTGATTAAGTATTAAGTGCGATATATAATTTTACATAAAAATGCCATCGGCTCTTAATGGGTTAAGCATTTTTTTAAATTTTAGTACCTCCTTTAAGATCTCTTTTAAAGCTTTAAAATGATACCCATATTGATTTTTAAAAATTTTTTAAATTTCAGAGGCCCGTAACTCGGAAATTATGGGCGATCGTCAATTTTTTCACTTGACGTTTTTTTTCAAAGCTCTTAATTCTCTATAACCACGTATATTAATTTTGTTTTTAATTGAAGTTACTTCACTAAACTAGATTTGTTTCAAATGATATGGAAACATTAGAGGCAGGCGTGGTGTTTTTATGTCTGATCGATATGTGTATTAAAATTTTGTCTACTTCATGTAATGCCATGTTAATATTAATTTTAACACGAGCACGAACGGAAAGACGTGCAACCGTCTTCGCTTTGCCTAAGAACTCAGAATATATATACTTTATGGGATCAGAAATAGAATTTGTAGAAATCAAAAACGGAATGACAAACTTAAAAAACCCTTTGTCCACCTGTGGTGAAGGGTATGAAAACACTTGATGTAACTGCTAACCGCTTGCTAAGCTAACAGGAGAGCAAATAAAAATTTTAATGATAAAGTAATGAAGAACTTATTATTTTATAATTATTAAATGATTTTTGTTATTCAGGTGGCAAATTTCGTTCGTCTAGGTCTCTACTTTCATAATGTATGGCCATTTGGGGCGAGAGTAACAAAGTTTCCATGCAAGGAAAACAGCATTATTTTGTGATCACTAAAAACGTTTTTTTTAATTTTATTTTCTAATAGACAATTATTTTACAATTTATTTATTTATAATTTATATGAATTTTCCTTCTGCTAGATTTTATTTTTTAATTACAAATACCAGATTTTCTGGTTCTTTTACCGGTTTTTTTCAAAATCGACGCTATCATGGCGCATGTTTTACACAAAGTTTTTTCATTTATTGGTTTTTGTTTTACATTTTGCAATTTTAGAGTCGAGCGTATTATTACGATTTTCTTTAAGCCAGGAGTTAAAAACTTACAATCTATTTCTTCGTCTAGAGCGTGGAAAAAAGATTGGGAAGACGGACAGACTACCGTGTTCTTGCAGTTTTAGTTTTTTATACCCAATTTAAAATTAAAAAAAGTTATAGCAATCAAGACACGAATTTAAAAAAATTAATTTCCCTTTGTGGACCTTATGCAACAGAAAAAAAAGAATTTATAAAAGTTGCATCAAGGAAAATTGTTTAGTTTAAGTGAGTGGTATTTTTATATTTAAATGTATTTAATATTTAAAGGTAAAATTATATATTAATATGTTCGTAGGTATGTTTGTGTATAAACAACCCCAGTAACACTTGCCATACATTTTGATGCCTAAACGTGGGTTACAGAATCAAATTATCACTTAGCAACACCCTTTTGGGAAAATAAATTATTATGTCGTACAGGTGAAGACAGCAGTTACAAGTTTTCAAAGTACCTACCAATAACATGTTCACATACAAACATACAAGCATACAAACAAATACACATCAAATATGGCTTCCTCATCAGGTTTCTTATTTTGTTATTCTTCTATTGAATGTTTTAAAATTATAGATTTTTTATTTGGTTCTTTTTTTTTATATGGGTATTCACAAGAACTTTTAATGTTCAGAAAATGAATGCTGGTTGTTTTAATTATTATTAACGAAAGTTTCGTAACAATAACAAATAGTTTTGAAATGTATTTTATTTCTGAAACACACATACACAAAAGGAATTGAGTCCATTAAAAAATCAAAAAATAAAACTTTAATTTTAAGGTACAGAAAAAAAATAATATAAAAATAATTGGTTCCATCATTAATAATAGGGCCTATGACAAGAATCATTGATGCTAACCCTAAATCTTTTTGATCATTTGTTAAATCAAGGAGGAAATCTTTGGATACAGTCAATGTGTTTGCTAAATATTTTAAATCAAGTTTTTGCTCTTTTGTGAACCAAATACCCCAACACTCTAATTCATGTGATATGTTAGATAAATGATATCACGGAAGTGTCATAAAATGATGTTTATAACGCAATTCTAAAAATGAAGAAGAATTCTAAATTAGACTCTGATGGATTAGGTTCCTTTTATTAGAAAAAATTTACATCTTCTATAAGTTCTGCATTGACTTTTATTTTTAATTTGTCACTCAATGAGAGCAATTTTATTGATTATTGAAAGAAAGCTACTATAACGTCTGTTTTTAAAGTTGGTAATTGAAACGATATAACATTTTTCAGACCGATATCTAATTTATCTTTTGTATCTAAAGCAGGGGTTCTCAATAAATTCCTGCTTGCGGACCCCTAGTTAACTAATTTTTTTTCGCGGACCCCTCTGAAGCCCAAGATCAAAATAAAACTTTTATTATTTTTAAAAACACTGTTCTTTCGGTTCTTCATGTGGACCCCTTGGATGGTTGCTACGGACCCCCATTTGAGAACCGTTGATCTAAAGTTTTAGAACACATTGTATTTAAGAGAAATTTCTTTAATTTTATCACTTCAGCAGTTTTTAGTGAGTTTTGGATTTCTTTTTTGTAGCAAGGAAATCAAGTTGATGCAGTTAATGCAGATTTTAGCAAAGCCATCGCAAGGTTTCTTATCATATATTTTTTTAATTACAAATAGATAAAATAATAAATAACGTTGTAGTTGAAGGTTATGAGTCCGCTTTTATTTAATTTCATAAATGATATATCAACATGTTATACTCATTAAAATTTTTTGCTGTATGCTGGAAAAAAACATATTTGGAAAATGCCAACAAATTGAAAGAAAATCGTTTTTTTTTCAACTTCATTTACATATAAATTTTAAAGTAGGAATGTAATCTTCAAGCACCATAATGTTGAATTTCAAGGCATAATATTCAGCCCAATTTGAGCCGTATAAAAAACATTGAAGACTATTTTCGGCAAGTTTTATTCATTCATTACAAAAATAGGGTGAACAAAAGAGAGCGTCTCTCTTAGTTTTATCAATAATAGACCTGTTTGTGTACATTTTCCGTAAATTTAGTACCAAAGTGAATGCTGAGTAAATTGAGCAAATTACTCTCATAGAAAACGTTTGTATAAAAAAGTACGCGAACGGGAAAAGACTTCAGTAAAAATTTCTTAAATTATTACTTATCCACGCAGCTTACATCGAACCACTTTAACATTTTAGCACTTGTAAATCAATTGTTGCTTGAGATCATTCTACTTTCAAGGATGTGTTGTATCAAATATGCAAATATTTAGAGTTAGAAGATATAAATAAAACATCGTTCTTGACAAGAGTAATTTGTTTACAGCAAATTTGAAAAAAGATGTTAACATTTTCCAAACAGTTTAAGCGGCTGACCTGTAGATGATGTATACTCTTTCTACAATAATGTCAATGTGGAGCGAGTGTTTGCTATGACGCAGAGGAATGAGGATATGGTACCTCACAAAGAAATATGTACCAGATGTCAGCAAGTAAAGGCCCGGCAAAACAAATCCATTTACTTCCTTTTCGACATTCTGCAGTTTCATCCAACGAAGCAAGTTGTGGAAAATGGTGTAAAAATAATGAAATAGGTTTTTCGGGGAAAAAATGGAATGCTGAGAAACGAATAAAGAGATTGGAAGATATGGAGAGCAAACAACAAGCAAAAAAAAAAAAAAAGACGTACAGAAAGTAAAATCCTATTTCAAAATTTGATTGATAGGGGTTATTAATTTTTCACATAACTACCTTATGTCGATGTACAGAATAATAGGATAAAAATTCTAAAAAAGCAAATAATATAATTATCACGGGGAAAAACTTTGGCAAACAACAAATTTGAATTTAGAGTCTCAGACCTTTAAAAATTTAAATAATAAAAATAGATTGATGTTTTAAAAGAAATACAAATCTTTAATGATGAATTTAAGTAAAACATACGTATTTTAATATAAATTTGAAAGTATTTAATTTTCTTATAGCTCTTCTCTTTCTCATTCAGTTATTTTTCAACTGATTTTCAAAATTTTTTTAATGAAAATGTATTCAAACTACCATTAAAATTGCTGAATGTTGTGAGTACAAATTATTGCCGCTAGACGGCGCATAATTAATACCCAGTATTTGCAAATACTATGAGTTCAAAGGATTTTGTATAAAATTTTCAAACATTATTTGGTCGAATTATGTAAACTTAAAGGTCAAAAATTTGATTTTCTTCAACAACTTAAAAACAACGGTAGTTTTGTAAATAACGGAAAGAACCATTTTAAATAATAAAAAAAGTAGCAAAAAGGCCGTTTTAGCATATTGCTAGATACAATAAAACAGTAACGGGGGGTCATTTCTGTACATAAAGTATTTTTTGAAAACTTTAATGTTGGTGTAGATAGTAATCGGCATGGAATACAAAACACCTATTTTTGACATTTTTGTCTGTCTGTTTATCTGTGTTCGCATCACGTAAAAACTGCTATATGGATTTGAATAAAACTTTGTAAAAAGGTCCCTAAGAACCTTGTCTTAAACACAGAGTAATTTTTATTTAAAAAAAATATGTAATTTCCTAGAGAAAATAGAGAAATAAATGTGAAAGCATCCAATTTTACCGGTATGTTAAAACTAAAAAAGTTGCTAATACATTTTATATTTTTAGATGGAAAATTTTTAACACTGTTTACAGGACTCTACAACAAATTTTTAAAAACATATTTTTCTAAATTTTAATTTTAAAAAAAAATTAGAAATGATACGCAAACAAAGTGGTGGGCACTGCTAGGAAAATGTAAAAATAATAAACAATTATAACGTACTTTTTAAAAGTATTAAATTAAAATTAATTAGCTTCTAATATAAATAAGCGCTAAATGTCATTGTTGTTATTTCAAGAGTCGTATGCATTAAAAGAAGTTAGCATGAGGTTGGCATAATTGCTAAAATTAAGCAGGTTCTCTGCAGAGCCCTCCACACAATTTGAATCTAAAAACAATCCTTAAATGTCGTTATGGATCACAATAACTATATACAATTTAATTTAATTTTAAGTGGCCAACCCTCTGACAAAACACACTGAGATCCTGCTCAATTTCTTTACTCTCACGCCAAACTCATTCCTGATCTTTCTTATGCATACAGTGGTAAATGTTTGTTTGTTTGTTTTTTTTTTTTTTTGTTTTAATATAATAAATAAAACTAAATTCAAACACAATGATTTTACGTTTAATAATATTTGCATTTAAAGAGAAATCCAAAATTTGATCTGAAGTTATTAATTGATAGTTGCTCAGAGTGTCGAGAGGGACGGTAAGGAAGATTAAATAAAATGTTTTAAAACAGGAAAATAGAGCAAATATCGCTATTAATTGAATTTAATATAAACAGCACTTTAACATTCTGCTACGAGATTTAAGAGTTGGAAGTTTGATTGGGGCAAGACGGCAAGCGTATGACGTCAGATTTAATGTCATTCGTATTCTAGAAAAGATCTCTCGAAAAAAACGTAGAATCGCTTAGCAACATAAAGGTCTTTAAATTCTTTTGGCCATCGTTTGATGAAACCAAGAATATACCGTACTCTATTAACAGCTGTAGAAATATTTATTGTCCAATAAAACTCCAAGATTTGAAAATCGTAACAATATCTTCTAGTCGGTAGATCCCAAAGAATATTTTACATTTATATGATGACCTCTGTAAAAAGACATATATTTTGCATTTATTTTGCATTTATTCATCAACTTTTAATTACATAATGACTGAAATGAGTCCCAATCTTGTTGAAGTAGACTTTCATCAACATATTGAATCAAACTTAGGAAAATATTTCCATTATCCGCATACATTCAAAAATTTTGGAAAATTTAACCACGTTTGGAAGATCATTATTAAAAATGATGAACAAAAACTGTTTAAGATGAGGCTCTTGTAGCACTCCAGACACGTTTTTAAGACTGTCACATTGTTTATTATTAATTAAATAAATAAAACTCAATCCATTTAAGAAAGTTATATAAAATCCCTAGCTAAAAATAGTGAATAAAAAATGGCAGTTTCTTTTCGTTGCATAAAACCCCGATTTAGTAGACCCCCTCCCCGATTTAGTAGCGGAAAGCCATGCTTAGTAGTTGACAATAGCAAAGATTCATGATGAACAAAAATACACTTCTCGCATATTCATTCTCATTCTTATATTTCTCCAATTATGAATTAATTACATCTAAAATACACTAATGTATGCATGTGTGTACTCGTATGTGTTTTTTATTTGCAAAGTTAAACATATTTTTTTTTTCAAGTGTTTGTTTATAAAAATAAAATCTCCTCGTGTAAATACCCGTTTAAACCCTTTTAAATACACATTTTACACTTGTGCTCTCCACTACACAGAGGCGTGTATAATAAAATGTTTTTGCGTGTGTATGTATGTGTGTGTGTGTGGGTGTGTTCCAATAAAAAAAAAGAAAGAATAGGTACATCCGTATGCAAAACAAAAAACAAGAAAAAAAAAAACACACAGTGAACAAGCAGCAAAGAGATTATCTGTAGAACTTTTTGTAGAAATAAAAGGTTAAAATTTGAAAATATTCATGTGCAGATGGATGTGTTTATGATATATTAAAGTACATGTAATTTTATGATTATAATACTGGGACGGTATTGTTGCAAACAACAATTAAAAAGACTTATTTCAACTTAATATAATTTTTTTTCTTTCTCATTTGTTGTTGCTGTTGTTGTTGTGATAAAAATTTTAAAGGGTGGAATAGAAAATAATAGATAGCAGCAACAAGCATTGGTTTCGATCAACAAACAGTACTATCAGAAAGTGTGTGTGTTTGTATGTTTGCATTGCACGTGTCAAAGAATGAAATATCAATTTTTAATTGAGATGTGCAATGACATTTATACTCGTGTAAAACCGTGTTAAAGAACACACAAACGAGTACCTTTGTAACATTTTTATTTTGTTATCTGTCCGTTCGCCTGTCCGCTTTTGTATTATTGTGTTGGTAGCGAACTATTCCCATTGTATTGGTATTTTGGTGTGCGAGTGTGTGTGCGTGTGCATGTGCGTTCTATCATAATTAAATGTATCTGTTTAATATCATGCACTCGAGGGTTTGTTGTCTGTTGTTACCTTTTGTGGATTTAATCATTACCAAATAATTATTGTACATGATACATATGAGAGATGGTTGAACAGTATAAAAATTCCCTTTACAGCAAAAAATTACCGTTCAAAGGTAGTTTTCACCTTTTTCTTCCACTGAGTAGCTACTACGAGTATTTTGTGATGAAACGATGCAGCAGCTTTTCTTCGGTAATTGTGTGTTTCATAAATTTTCTACAGTCATTGGGTAAATAAATAAGAACGCCTCGATTTTCTTAAAATATTTTCATACTTAACACTAAAAAGGGTTGTAATAAAGAAATATAAATTTGCAATCAACAGCATGTTTATTTGAGTCTAAAAAACAATTATTAATAAATAATAAATCTAATCAAAACCACTTTGATAATTAAAATATATTAAAATTATTATCAAATTTGAATAGTTCTTTCTGATATCAAAGATCCAACAATCCGATCAATTGAAGATCTATTGAATTTTTTTTAAGTGAAATAAAAATCTTTTAGAAATTAATTAGTAAATTTTGTTTTAATTAATATTTTTGTTATGCTTTTTATACGAGGTTGGGTTTTATTTAAGCGACTTATTTTAATGAAAATAGCTTAATACATCCTTCACCACAGGTTGAGTATATCAAAGTTTGTCATTCCGTTTGTTATTTTTACAACATCTGTTTCCGACCTCATGAAGTGTATAAATTCTGAGTTCTTATGCAAAGCGAAGTCGATTGAGCGATGTCCGTTCGTGTTCGGCTTGAAATCCATTTTGCAAAGGCACTTGATGATATAGTGAAGATTTAAATACGCCAATCGGATAGACAAAATTTAAATGCTATTGAAAATCACAAAGATCGTTCCAAGTCCTTTGAGGCAGCGGGCAAAACACCATAGCTGCCTTTAATTTCTCCATATCGTTTAGAATAAATCTAGTTTAATGAAGTAACTCTATTAAAAAAAAATATGAGTTGATGGAAAATTAAAATATAAAAAAAAACACATCAAGTGAAAAAATTGCCGCCTGCACGTATTTTCCGAGTTATCGGCCTCTAAACTTTTCATAGAAAGTACGATTGTTCATTCATGTAAAAGCTCTTTTCTTCATGTAAAACCTTTTGAAGGGATCTTTCACGAAATACAAAGTAAGATTTTTTTAAATGCTTAACCCATTAACAGCCGATGACATTTTTATGTAAAAATATATCAGAAGAAGAATATTGTCACATAATTTTGTTAACACTTTCAAAATATGTAAAACCTTTTTTAAAGCCAATACAACACAGTAACTCGCTTTTGGTTCGAAGAGGTTATGAATTAAAAAAAATTAAATTTGCAAGCAAAAAAAACTTCATTCTTCATAATGTTTGGTGAAAAATTTGTTTCGATTCGTTTGATTTATAACTTTTTCATTAAATTTTGGTCGCCACTGACTGCAAGCAGAATTATGAAATAATAGAAATTTATTTAAATTGTTAAAAAAAAAACTTTGTCTGTTGTTCGAAACAAAATTAAATGTTAAGGGCCGCGAAATTAGACTTGTAGGAAAAGCGAATAGATTTTTTAATAAAATCAAATGAGTCTGGCCTTTGTAACGTTCTTTCTTTAAAAGACAAGACAATTCCTCAAACGATAAACAACAGACTTTTGTTTGCAAGGATGATTTCCTCTTTTAGAGCTGTAAATTTTTACCCAGCCAACTAATTTTATTTGAATTTAGCAAAAAGTTGCTGGAAGCTAAACTGGAAATAAACCGTAAGCCCTTTACACAAAGCATAAAAAATAACCGTCCTTCTGTCAAACCATAACAGCTACCAATTTAAAATTATTTAATTTTGAATGAATTTTTTAGGCCCCCTTATTTCACTGTTAAAAAAGAATTTAAATGCTCTGACGTAAAAATGTAAAACGTCAAGCAGATGTTGTGTGGCACTATATTTAAGGCAAGAACTGTGTCACGATTATTTGCTCGAATAAATGTCTTAATGTTTCAAAAAAATGTTTAAGGGTAAATGTGTCTATTGATGTTTGTTGCTTAAATCTCGATAATTTTAATTTGTTTATTTGTTTGTTCTGCTAATGATACCCATGATAACACCCCTTAGATCTACATAAAGACACATGTAGTTAAACAGAGCCATTCGGTTGGACTCAATGAGGACATGTCAGTAGTGTTAAATGTACACTCGAGTAATAATTTTCAACTTTTACTTAGAAATATAAACGTTCGAAAGTTTGTACATTTAAATGTGTTGTATTGATTTAAACGCGGTGTTTTTGATTCATTTGTTTGGCACTTGGTATCTCTTACTCGTGGTACTTGATTTTATTACAAAATTAAAAATGACAACACCACTAAAATACGGACAGACACTATCAACCACTAAACAAATAAAAAACAAAAACGTGTACATTTATTTCAAGGTAAATTCTATTGTGCAGTTACTTATACGGCTGGTGTTTTAGTTAAAAGTCCTTTTTTATGTTCACGTGTTTTTTGTTTGTTTTTTGTTGAATTTTGATTTTGAGAAGGCAACAAAGCGACTTTGCCTAATAACCCCCTGTAGCGTCTTACGCTCTGTTTGCCACTCAATGCGGATTTATTTGTAACAACATGAATAATTATATGAGATTATTTTCTAATTAGAATTTAAAAATAATTCCAACAAATAAAAGAATTACATTTTTCTATTTGTAACTAAAATTATAAAAAAAACAGGGATTGTCTAACTGGGATTTTAATTGATCCGATTTTGGTACCTTACACGATTTCGATTAGAGTGAATTGATCTTAGTCTCCATTAGACTTGGTCTATTATCAAATAATATAAAATGTTACTTAAGATTCCAAAAATGGAAAGGACCAAAAGTTTGACATAAAAAATTTTTTAAAAAATATAAAATAGTACATAAAAGAGAAAACGAAAAAACCCTGAATTAAAATAAATTTTCTTAAATGAAATATGAAAATTAAAAAAGCTAAATGAAAATCAAAAGAAACAAATATTAAAATTAGAAGTTATAACATCCGATATACTTACATACATACATATGTATATACATACGTATGTGTGTAAATGATTATTTGACTTTCACACAAATGGTGTTTTCAGGGAATTTAAACATGTTCAAGTCTCTACTGATGATTTTTTTGTTCCGTAAATATTCAATAACATAAAAGATTGTTATACTTGACGTGACTGTCGTAATTAAAGAAGAATTTGCAATTGCACCAACGTTTTAAAACTTTCTATCTGGAGATTTCTCTTACATAAACAATGTTCCACAAAATCAGAAATTAAAAAGGTGAGTTAACAACGGCCATGCTGCCTTCAAAAACATCGGCTTTAAAATCAGCACTTTGACACACTTTGTGCTCCACACTAGTGACTTGCTCATGTTGAGACCTGCTTAAATAAATTAACAAATCGAAATAGAGCATAAACATTGCAATCAGATTTGTAAGTATTTGGTGATCCTTCAAAAATAATGACTGTCTTGAGGAAAATTTTAGATATTGAACTTCGAGGCAGGGATGATTAATGTTTTTGAGACTTATAAATTATAGGTGCAACTAAAACAACAGATAGTTGATACAAATTATAGACAAACTTAGTTTTTGTTTACTTCCGAAGCAATTGACGCGTAGTCTGACAGTTGCAAAAATGCACCACAGGAAATAATTTGTGCTTGTCGTTATTGCATACTATGCTTGTGCTATTAATGTTTCCTTTTGATGTAGTAATTGTTGATACTAATTTATGTGTCGGTTTTTCTCTTGGAACGACTACTTCCAAGAATTGGAATTGAAATTCTAGAAACGATAAAAATTTAGTTGATGTTGGCACATCCCTTGGTGTTTTTTTTAATGATTTCCAGTATTTCAGATGAGTGATATTCGTGGTATTTATATTTTCGAGTTTTTTCTTTTAAGCAATAACTATATTAGATTACATACGAAGACGATGTTCCCATTCCCAAGTTATTCAGTGCAAGCAAATACTTTTTAAAGATGTCATGCAGAGCTTTAATAGATAAATTAATGGATTTCGTTATGAATGGCTGTGATTGGGTATTTTGTCCATCAAGTTAGATGCAGGAATTCTTTTGTCTTACGCGGCATTTTAATTTGTTTCGGATAAAGACAGTTGACTTATCAGATGTTCAGCTTCTCCTGACAAATTCCGCTTTAGGTATCACATTATTTGAATAACGGGAATCGCTTGTTTTTATTTATCATGTCAGAAAATAGGCCATGGAACTGTCGCCATTTCAGATAATTGCCTTCAAATGGAGATGTAGTCACTTTTGGTAAACTTATTAAGCCACTACTGTGTGTAGCAGTAATCAGCGTACTTTTCTGCGTGTGACCATCAGTTTGTCAGCTTCAACTGAGAGATTAACCAAAATTGTTTGCCATAATTGTCATATTGTGCCTGATTCAGACCGGAAGTAGCTTCATTTGGTTTTATCATGAGCCTGATCATTTAGTGTCTCAATTTGATTTTTGATTGCTGAGGATGACTATCGATACTTAATCCTTTCAACAGACGACTTAGAGCTGACAAGCGGATTATACTGCTTGAAATATCTTTAGCTGCAATCTGCTGTTCACTGGACTTTTCGGATATGAACTGATCTGATTTATCTAAAAGAATTTTAAGGTGCTCTGAGGCGCTTGGCTTTATTATTGAACAACTTGACATGATCATCGTCTATAGTACCGCTTTTGTCGTAACAACCTTCGGAAAAATGGTCTAATTTCATTGTATAATAATGACAAGCACCCCTTTTTTTTAAATCTATTGTTTAAAATTGATCCAGTCAATCCTTTTCTTTCGACTGAATTCTTTTTGAAGTTTCTTACAATTTTCTAAATTTTTCACCCGTTTCTCTTTGCAGTTCTAATAGATGTTCCATATTGACGATGTTGAATCAGTCTCAGACTGTTAAGTAGGATTTTTACTTTTTTTCTTTGCTGGCCTGGTTGATATCTTGTTGCCTTGCTGCGTGGTAATTTTTTAGATTTCTTTAAGTTCCTTTCTTATCGTTGGGAACTCAAAATATCTAAAGTAGGGGTCACCAAAAATATTAATTGGAGTAATTTAATTTAATTAAGTATTATTCTGTTTAAACCCTTTAATTTGAACTGCAATAATTCTTGTTAAATTTTTTAGGCACTTGAACTTAAAGAGTGATGGGCACAATTAATCAAACAAATAGAGTTTAATTACTGAGCGATATTTTAAACTTTGATTGTGATATTTATAACAAAAAATAATAAGCTAAATTGCTGACATAATGTTTAAGTATTTTTAAAATTAAAAATTAAAATTTGTTTAAAATTGGCCAACAAATTATTAACGTCAATTAACACAATTTTAGCAATGTGATGGATGGATGTCCTTTATGAATAACAATAATAATGAAAATGGGTAACTAAAGATTGCCATCATATGAAAATTATTTATTTTCAAGTTATTTGAAAAACGAAAATTTATGTACGTTTAGGCTTAAAAATCAACATAAAAAAATGTTGTTCTTCCCTTTACATTTATTTATCTTTTGTGATTTATTTACATTCCCTTTATGGTTTCCAGATTATTATTATGAGATAATTTGACATCAGCTTAAAATATAGAAAAACATATGTTTATTTTCTTTCAATAAATCGCACGAGATATCATCAAATTTTGCACTCATTAAATAAATTTTATCAATAAGGAAGCTCAAAATGATATCAATTTTTAAATCTTTTGGCAAAAATCAGTGGGGCAGCAGTACAAACCGTTGTATGAATTCTATAAAACTTTCTACGAATAACACTCACCCCAATATTTTTTGTTTTCAAAACAATATTTTTGTATTCGAAAAGCCACGCAAATATTGTTTTCTATGTGGGTGTATGTACTTACGTATGTATGTATGTATGTTTGTGTGCCAATTTATTTATGCTTTTTAAACTCATTGATTCTAATCAAAGATATATTTATATGATAATAATTTATTTGCTTTTGTTGTCTCTATTTGTTTGTTTGTCCACCTGTTTTTGTTCAAAAATGTTTTTCCTCTTCCAGTTTGAATACTATTTAACAGAAAAAGTTGAAGAAACATTTTTATCATTAAATAATTGTAAGTATTTGCAGTCCAAAAGTACTATACAAATTTAATAAGAAGTTTTTTCAAAAGATGATGTTTTAGTTTTGTTAATTAATTGCCAAAGTACAGAGAATTTTGAAACGTCAGTTTTTGGTAGAAAAGTCGTCGAAAACATAAAAAAGCTCTTAAAAATTATCAGAATACTTATTCTTATTTCAATAACAACAAACACGTTACAACTTAACTTGATTTTACTTTACTATTCCATTTTGCGATTATAAAAATAAAATGATGGTATTTGCTATTATTCAATTAAGAGAAGATTGTATTTCATTAACTTAGAATTTGGAAATATCAATAAATGCTGGTTCGAAGCTAAAGTCGTTTTATAAGCAGCTACAATTTTCAATAAATTTATTACAATACTTCGGGAAATATACAGATGTAAGAAATAATATGGATATTATTTTTATTTCATCTGTTGTCAAATACGAACAATCAATTCATTTCTTCTTCTGCCTACTTATTTTTTACAAACTGAAAATTTATAACATTCTGTTTCTAGATACTTGTAAGCAAACTTTAAATGCAAATTTAATGCAATAAGCCGGCTGTAAGAGAAAATTATAAAGCTTTATCCAAAAATAAGAATTCCTTAACGCGCATTAAAGTACCCTTTTATGTACTTGGTACTTTTTAGTAAATTACTAATCAACAGAGTTTTAACATATAAACTGAAGGAGCACTAAATTTAATTGACCATGAAAGCCATCACTCGTAGTTTTTTACTTTTCGAACAACTTTTTTAATTCGTAATGGATGTCCTAAAGCTACCTACACACGACATGTTTTTTACATCTGACTCTTTAACTGTATGAGTCATCTGAAATTCTGCATATGTGTCAAAATTGGTATTTTACAAAAGACTTTTAATATTTGGTCACAAACGTAAATGAACACTTACTTCTGACACAACAATTATCTGTTTACAATAACTGATCTGCTCGCAAATTTAATTAAAATTGTTCTTTGATTAATTGAATTGTGTAGTTTTGTTTCAATTATTTCAATAAACAACAAATAATTAAAAATAAAATATTATTTTTTTTTAATCAATTCGCTTTTTTCTTTGTACAGATATCCAAAACGTTCAGTTTCAGAATGGCAAAGTGGCAAAATAATTTTTTTGTGTGCGTTACGAAATTACTGAAGACTTCTCAATTTTAATTAATAAATAGAAGAAGACCAGTTTGCATTAAATAATGATACAGAATTTACATAATTGTTTTTAAATAGTTAAAAGAAATTTCAGATTTTGGTCACATAAAATATTACCTTCAGCCAGCTAATGCTACCGCCAATGGTCAACTATAGGCTTTGGCAATACTTTTAAGATTTATAAAAACAGCTGATGTCAGATGGTTTATCAGATCAACATGGAACATGTTCTAAACAAAATTTTGTCAGATGACTTTAAACATATATTTTACAGAAACAATGTTTCAACAGCCCTACACGACATGTTTTTTACATCATGGGTAGCTTTAATAAACGACACACAGCGCGATTTTTAAGATAAAACAAAAACACAAAATTAACAGATGACAACACTGAAACTCAATTAAATTTATATATTTATTTGAAATTTCATTCAATTCATTTTTTTTGTGTGAAAAGAATTCAAAAATCGCTAATTAAGTGCATGAATGATTGCCAAATTAATTAAAAAATTAATGATTCATTTACAGCTCTGATTTACTTTAAAAGAAACTTACAACTTTTCCATTTTAAATTAAGATCGGAAAATGTCAACAAATTGTCAAAGGAAAATTTGTCGATTGACGATTAATATTCATTGATTCAATGTTTAATTATCTGTCGTAGATACTCTACCTCTAAACTTATTACAATAACCTGTACTTATCTAGCGATAAATATAAAAATAAAATTAAACAAGTAAGAGTCGAATGCTGTATTTTATCACCTTCACCCAAAGATTTGTGTATTTATATTCTTAAAATATTATTGTTTTTTTTTCAGAATAATTACATATATTTTTGATATAATAAAGATATCTGGGGTAAATCTTGTTGTCTACTCTACACCCTCCTTTATTAAAGAATCTACTGAAATATAAGAACGAAATGCAAGGCGCTTATTAAGCCGAGCTTAATATGTCAAATGTCAAAAAATGTCAAATATTTAGTTCGCTGTTTTACTTGTACGATTATAATTATATATTACTCGTATTTATTTATTTATTTATTTATTATTTATTTATTTATAATTATATAAAAAGTTACTTAACAGTGTAAATGTGTGTGTGTTTTTTTTTTTTTTTAAACTTTTAACTTTTTTAATGAAATTTCAGATTTTTTATTGCAAGTATATTTTTTGAGAAAAATTTAAAACTTTTGTTAAATTTTCGTGAAAATCAATATTTTGATAAGAATTTAATCGATAAGTCAAATTTCAATTTTTTTTCTTCTTTGAAATTTCCAATTTTTAATTGCAAAAACGTTTTCTAGCAAAAATTAATATTCTATATATTTAATATCGTGATAAAATTTTAATGGTTTATTGATACTCCAAACACCTGGTATTTTTATGTTTTTTTTATAAAATTTCGATTTTCAATACAACAAAACAAAAAACAACAACAACCATAAGCACAACTAATTAAATGTGAAAAACGAAATAGAGGAGCTCGCCCTTTTTAAACATATCTGCACCATTAATGGACCGACTTTGCTATATTTATATATCACCTCTTTTGATACTGTGTCTGAAAGAACGGTAGCTCATAGTTCATCTGGAGACGTAACAAATCTGATTTCAACCCGATTATAGACCCTTTCCACCTGTGGTGAAGCGTATAAAAAATATGTAAATTTTTACTAAAGTTAACAAAACGTAAAATTAGTTTAGATTTAAAAAAAGATATTCTATTTACTTGTCGCTTTGTTGTGATCACCCTTTTTAAGATCATCAACACGATGACACCCTGCTTTCCTCGTGAAAAGATTATTTTTACAAAATCATATTTCGGAAGTATAAATTTTTTAATCTCTTAAGTCTTATTGATCTAAAAGGAAGTTTTGTTTTTCTTGTATAACAGGCACAGCAAATTATTTTCATATCAAATTTTTAAATTCTAAATGCTACAACAACAACAACAACATCAACAACAATAAACAAAACCAAAAACAATTCTAACAGTAAAACATTTGCTTTTTTGCATTTAAATCCGTTAGAAGTGGATGTATGTGTGTTGTTTATGATTTTACATTTGAATAGATTCAACAGCATTAGAACAAACAGCTGGATCATTTAAACGATTTTATCTCCGTTACACAAGCTGTTGAAAAAAAAACTTTGTGTAAATTTTAAGAGTAATTGTTTATGATAAATAAAACTTTTTAAAAGAGAATGAGAATTCTGTCATATATAATATATTAAAGCATCAACAAAAAATAAGCCAAAGAATTAGGCAATCATTTTTTCATTTTTTAAAAATGGTAATTCAAGAAAGACCACTCAAGGTTCGAAATATTTCTGTTACAGAAGGTTTGAGTGATGCAGCCCATAAGAATTTAGTAAAGTATCCTTGAGTTTGTACATCTCTTTCTGTCCAATGAGAAAAACGAGAGCTGTCAACTTTACATCTTAGAACAGCTTGGACCCAGACAAACACGTGGGAGAAACAAGTTTTGCAAATTCTGTCTGCCTTTGTATTCCCCTTCAGAGTGTTAATTTATTCTAAAATAGCCCAGATGTTAACGTCCTTGATGACAAAGACTGTATAGTCGATTGAGGTAATAGTTCAGATATTTACCTTTTGGTATGATAATCTTCTTGTTGGGTCTAAAAGTTCCTATTCCTACTCTAGTTGTCATTTTAGTTCAATCAGTATAAAATTAAAAGTGACAGGTTTCCACGGGTGCTGCCCCGCTTACCCAAGATTTCCTACCTGAAATAATTACTAAGAATTTCTAAAAATTAACTTGGACTTTTATTAGAAAGTGGAAATGAATGCGTATTTAAGTAAAATTCCTAAAATTAAACTTTTTACGACAGTATGGCGGAAACAAACTAAAACAGCAACAACAATTAGATTAAATTATTATTTACAAAAACCAGTAATTGCGTTTAAATAATAATCTCGTAATCAAAACTCGTAATAAATACTTGTTTCCACACAATTAACGAGGTTTTTAAAAAATTGCAAAACAAATGATTTGCCATAAACCAGATAACTGTATTCTAAGAATAAATTAAATTGAAATGAAATGAAATGAATTGAATTGTCTGTGTTTTTTTTTTCTTTTTTTGTTTTTTAAAACAGAACTTTAGCACCAGTAACCTATTAACAAATTATTTCTTGATCTTTTGAAAATAATAAAATTTTATTTTAATTAAAATTTCTGCTGCTGTTACAATCGAACACTCGGGAAATATAGAACCAGAAGATATAAAAACATAGTTTTTTAGCGTAAAGAAGTTGCATAAATTAAAATATATCAACAATAAAAACAACAACAATATTCTGTTACAAAAAAAGTATTTAAAAATTTTGTTCCTTTACAAAAGAAAAATGTCAAACGAAACATTAAAAAGGCGTAATAGTCCGCTAACTTGTTTGTTTCTCTTTTTTTAACGTCAGAACCTTTCAAAATAAATTTATAATCTTTAAAATTTAAACAACAGCTTCATCCCCCTTTTCCAATCAAATGAATGTTGTAAAGCTCACAATTAACGATAATCACAAAGATCATATGAACAGTTTTTTATGGATTCATAAATTGAAACAGAAATATTAAAGTTAAAAACTGCGTGCTTTGGAGTAAGACAATGGGTTAGAAAGATATTTTCTAAGGTTAAAGCAAAAAAACCAATCACAACTATTATAAATTTAATTTTGTTGGACAAACCAAAGTTAAATCTCGATGCCCAATAAAACGGAAATATCGGCAGTTCTTGGCATTCTACATTTTCTAAGTTACTTCCGCATATCAAGCAGCATCTCAAGAAACAGACATGCATCCACTATGACCTAGAGCTCATCACATGCAAAATAAAATTTATTTGCACGTAAAAACACACAACAACATTGAAATATTAAAAGAAACTAAATAATGACTTAAATACAAAAAATGAAAGAGCTTGAATTTTAAAAATTATTTTAATCGAAAATTTATAATAAATGAATTAATAAAAAGAAGAAAAGGAAATAGCAAACATAATAAAGTTTTATTTTTTTATATAAAAAAAAAATAAATAAATAAAATATTTTATTTTAATCAAAACAAATAAATTAAAAAAAAAAACAAAAGTCTTGGCAAACGAAATAAACTTTAATCGTTAAGGAAATCCATGTATCAACATTTATTAAAGCATTTGTCGAAGCGAAACATTCTAGAGGTGACAAACACGCAAGCACATTTATACGTAAATGGAAATATTCAGACCACAACCGCTCTTTCAATCCAGTCTGGATTGTTTTGAAATAAAAGTTACTTGTACGAAATTTGAAGACCCTAAACCTTACAGTTCCCTAGGAAAACGACAAATACTTTTCACTTTGTAGAGGAGGTGACACGCCCTTTATTTCAAGCCATCCAGTATTTCGCTGGATCATGCATATTAATGAGAAAGTTTCTAGTATAAAAATTTAGGGCTCTACGTGTTTTAATTCTCTAGAAACACGATGATAATTCTCCACATTATATGGGAAGTACCACGCCTACTGTTTCAAGTCAGACAACATTTTTTACCCATCTTCGTACATCAACAGCAGAGTTACTTGTGCTAAATTTCAAGTCTCTACTTATTGTAGTTCTGTAGCTACACGGTCATAATTTTCACACTTTGGATGGCAGGTACCACGCCCACTTCTCCCATACATCTTGTTTATCTCTACGTTATGCATATAAATATCGGCGTTATTTGAACAAGGTGCTACCTCTTACAGTTAACAAGTAACACGATGAAAAATATTTACTTTTTGTGGGAAGTGCCACACCCACGGGAAATATTACAAATCTAAATATTTTATATTTCCAGTCGCATATCTGATAAAAAAAAAGTATTTTCAAAATATTAAAAAAGGAAAAATAATTTTAATTGGAATTTTTTAAGAAAATAAACAAGAGAATTATCACAATATTATTTCTTCTTTTAGAAAATAAACATTTTGAAAGAATCCAAGCATAATTAATAAAAATAATAATATTCAGATTCTTAATTTCTATATATTTTTTTTTCACAATAAAAAGAATTTTATTAACAGAACAATTAAAAAAAAAGAAATAACCATTTTACCTATACATACATACACGACTTGTTGTCATATTTATCATTATCACAATTCTGCGATTTCTACCAAATCACTTTCACAGCTCATTGTTTATTCACAAAATATTTGAGTAGAATTTATTTAAATTAATTATTCAGCTCGAAAATAAAAAAAAGTAAGAAAAACAAGTTTCCCCAACCTTGAATCGGATATATTCTGTAACCCTGCATCCAATTAAAAGTGAAACATTCACTTTCAAGTAGATGTGAAATTGAATAAAAATAAAGAATTGTAATCGGTTGATCGGTTACGTTCTGTTATTCTGTCGAATTTGTAGGTATTTTTACATTATGTCTTCACGAGCCATTGATTGGAATAAGACATTAACGCGGCACAGGCTAAGAAACTGTATAAATTTGCTTATGTAAGTAAGTGTTTGTTTTGATGCTCTTTTCTTGGTTGATCAACAGTTGGCGTTATTTCGAAATGATGCTATCAAATAATACGAATAATACTTAATGGCGAACATAATGATGGCAACACAGAACGAATAATGAATAGGAACAGTTTAAAGAAGTCAAAGTGATTGACTAATGAAGAGCTCCTATTAAACACTTTCGGCCGTATTCATAAAATCATAGGCAAAAGTTGATAAAACTATATTCATAAACAATTCTTAGTTAAAAAAAACCTTTAATAAACAAATTTTAAAATCAAACATTTTATTGTTGGATTTAGCCTTCTTTAAATCAAAAATAAAATGAACTTTAATTTTTATTTAGATAGAAAAATTTTTATTTAGATAATTTTTATTTATTTAGATAATTTTTATTTAGATAGATATGATACCCATATGAAGCCATTTTGCCAAAGAATATTTAACATTTTACATTTTTTTAGAAAAACTTAAGAGGGGCATAACTCTGAAAATTACTTTTCCTGAGCCCTGGGAATAAATTTTTAATTCTATTTCATATGGGCTAAATTAGATTTATTATAATAAATAAAAAAAAATGTTAAGAGAAAACCTCATTCGGTTTTCGGGTTAATGGAAAATTTGTTTTTAAAAGTACTAAGAAATAAATGACAGTAGGAGTTGCCAGGTAAAAACGGTTAATTGCTTAAAGTGTAAATTAGCTAATGAATTGTTATTCTGTGCTTTTGAATATAAATTTTCAAAAATGTTTTATTAAACAAAATATGTTATTAACTATTTTAAGCTTTAAGTCTAAAACAGTTAGTTTTTATTAATTACACCGTTAATAGTTTTGTTTAAAATTACAATTGTTTCTCTTATAAGTTTGAAGAATTCGAAAAATTTAAATTTTATTTGTAGAATTGGAAAATTGAAAAAAAAAAATATTTATGCATAATTATTCGCTGTTTAGTAAGTTTTAAAATCGCAAAAATGTTAAATATTCACGTTTTTATTTTTATTTTTTTGCATTTACAAATTTTTTTTTTCAAAATAATCAAAAGCTTCATAAGTTGTGTTGACTTTATTTAAATACTTGTGTTACTTATTTTTTGTCATACAAAACAACTTGTTAAATGAAACTTGTTTTAAAATTTATATTTGTTTTATTCCATTTAATGTTTGTTACTATTTGATGCTTTTATTTGGTTCTATATTTTTTATTAATCCAACAACTTGTTCAACTACACTTAGGGTCGACGTATTTTAGTCTGTTATCGAAAGCCTTATTCTACCAAATTATTCATATGGGTTGTTGCTTTTGTGTTGCTGTTGCTGTTGCTGTTGCGTTGCTGTTGTTGTTAATGTTGCTATTAACTTGCTAATTTATTTTTTAAAGAATCAATGTCAAAGTCATAATAAACCTTCGTTTATAATCATTCTGCAAAAAACAGAAATCAAAGTCAACAGTTTTTTAATATAAAAATGAGAGAATATGAATGATCGTCGCGACGTTCTGTTAGTTGACCAATGGTTTTATATGTTATTTGGCTCAATGGACAGACAAACTCTTATATGTTTAATTAAAACTGTTTAAGGTTTAATTACACTCTTACAAACCATGGCATTTTGTAAAATAAATTTGTTTTTTGCTAATAAATTTTTATTAAAACTGAAATTAAAATTGAACCTACGAAAGGCAGACAAATAGTTTATGCTTGTATGTGTGTATGTATGTATGTATGTTAGTATATAAATAATGTTCTTGACTGTTCAAGATTGTTTTTAATTATTGGTCTACTTTATTGGACAATACGGAAAACTTAAACAAAATTTAAAAAATTTTAAAATTAAAATAATCAAGACAAATAACAAAATTCAATGACAAAGTTCGAATTGGTAAAAATGTTGAAAAATCCATCTCTCTCTCAAATCGAAAAGTACTAAAATTGCTGGCTGTAGAGCATTGATACGAATGCTGTTAGTAGAATATTTTTAATTGAAATCAGCAGCGATTCCAGCAACTCTATTTGTTGCAATCAAATTCAATAAATAAATTCAAATAATAAATAAATTCGACGTTCATACATGTGTGAGTGTGTAGCAGAGTGTGAATTAACTCATGATTGCATAGTTCTCATTTGCACAAGTGTTGCGCAGTCATGTACATAAAGTAAAAAGACACTCACTTAAAATCCAAGGAATGGGCATGAGCAATTTTTTATATTTGTCTATTACACACTCATGCGCAAGGTGGTCGTAATGGCGAATTTATTCATTTTCGCTGAAACCCTAAATGATAAACTTCATTTAATAAAAAAATATACATAATTTTTATTTATATGGTGTTTGACATTTACCGTTTAGCCATGCTCACGCGCATTCTGTTGGTGCGCATTTTGTGAGTGTCGCATGAAATTGGAAACGCAAGTGGCATCGTTATGGCAGTTGACTATTTTTTGCTTAATTTTGTTTATACGATACAGAGATTAAAAAAGATATTTTGATTGCAATTTATAATTTGCTAACATAAATCTACTTACAGGTGCAGATAACTTTTAATTTTATTTTATTGTACCTTGTCTTAAGATTTTTTAAAAATCACACGCGGTCAACTTAACCGAACACTGCACAAATCGAACTAAATGACATTGTGTTTTTGTTTATCTGTTACATTAATTAATTCACTCTTGGTAGAGTCGGAGTTGCGACCTATAAGAGATCAATATGCGATGCACATGCAACTTGTTTTGTTATGCCGTAATTTTTCCTTAGATTTGATGGTGCTGAAAGAAGGAAAACTTATAATTTGGTGCTTTTCTATAAACACTTTTTAAAATTTATTTATTAAATGGCCATATAAATATGCTTTCACCGCAATAATACATTTCATTTTATAGTTTTAATTGATAAATATTTCATTAGAGTGTCATGAAATGTTTACATTTGAAGAAATCAAGCACGGTTAAAGTAAATTAATATTTATTTAAAAGTAAAAATACGTTTCGATACAACAAATGTAAACATTTCTTCAAAACTTCTCTTAAATAACGAGAAGACTTGAAAATTTCTACATGATTTTTTTCTGTTACATTTTCTAACCTCACTTTAGTTATAATTTCATCAAACAAACTTTCAAAGCAATTTTAAGACTTTATTGATAAATGGCCTTAATAAGTCAAGAAAATAACAAGATACTCGTAATTACATTTTTAAAGTAAATAATAAAAGGGTTTAAATATTCGGTACTATTGCAATTAAAAATGCTGTAATTTTTAATGTGCGTGTGTGTGTGCCTTTTTTTTTCAAAACAGACAAGTGAAATTTCAAATTAAAGCAACCAATAATTAAACAATTTTTAGTAAATTAAAAGAAATAATGTAGTATCAAAAAAAAAAAAATTCATAAATTATTTTTATAATGCTTTATAAAGTAAAACTTTTAAATTTTTAAGCTCTTACGACAAAAAACTTTTATAAACGTATTCTTATTTATTATAAATTTTGATTATATTTAAATAATTTGCAATTAAGAATTAGAATTTCTGAAACTATTTTTTGACTAGTGTTTGCTAATATTTCCTTTTAAATAAAACATATTCCATCAGGACTGTACCGCAGCTTTTTCCCGTTAGATCGATGGAAATTATTTAATTTTTCTACCAAAATTGAATTATAATAGTTTTTTTTAATAGAAAAATTAACAATTATTAATTATATTGTAGATTAATAAATCGATTGTTAAAGTCATGTAAATGTAGAGAAAGCATTAGATTCCGTTAGTTTTTTAATTATACTGCGTCTTAACATTTAACCAAATATAATAACGAACTTGAGTTTAACTGTAAATAATAATTATTTTGGGTTTTTTTTCTACATTTCACAAAGTTTGTTTTTGTTTATATGATTAACATTTGTGTGGTTCTTGTTTGTGTTGTTGATTAAAATAGTAGTTATAATAAAAAAAAACATACTTTAGAAGGTGGAATAAAATGAATTGGTAAAGCTTTGATTTGAGCGCAGTTTATGCATGTTTTTTATTCACAAATGATATTTTTTCTATTACATACTGAATATTGTTAATATATGTATATTTCTTATTTTTAAATATTTAATACAGGGTTTAAACAATTAACACACTTTCAAAGGGTACTGGTGAAAAAGTCTTTGAAGAAAAATATTTCAAACTTCCCTAAACACAAACTCACTAATACATTTTTACTTACATACCTACATATTTGATAAATTTCAATTTATAAAAATACAAAATAACGAATTCGAAATCCCAAAATATGAATTTTAAATTCTACCAAAAATTCCATTTGGAAAATTAGACACAGACAACATTAAGACCGCAAACATACGAAAAAACACCAATACATATGTACTGTACAAAAGAATTGTGTGCGAATAAGATCTGCGTGTGTATACGGCTGTAGTATGAATGCGTCGTCTAACGTTTGCACCGAAAAACATTAGAGCTTTTCTTTATTCACACAAGTGCATAATTATAAAAAATATTTTGTTGTTGTTTTTATTTGCTAAAGAACTTTTATAGCTTGAGGTTAACTAAAGCTTTAATGAAGTCAAGCTTGACTTAATACGTCACCTCGATTTTCGAGCTACGGCATGTTGTATGAATTGCTATTAAATTTTAGCTGCTGCTCACTATGTATTAGTAAGTATGCATGTGTGTATGTATACATATACATATATATATATTTAATCGATATTGTATTACGACTTAAAAGATCACTTAAATGTGTATTTGTATGCGAGTGTAGTGTTTTAAGTTGTAGTTGTGCTGCTAACAGACAGCGTCTTGAACGTTGTTTTAAAACTTATTTTATCTTGTGCAGGTTGAGAAGTTTAGAAGTCAGTTGAGCATAAAAATTCATACGGTTCGGTTTGGCCAAATTAACTGAAATAAAGCAAAAGTCTATACTTGCAATAAATGCCTCAATAAATAAATCAATAAATAATTAACAAATAAGAAAAAAAAAACATAAAATCAACGAAGGAACCAACCGCATCGCAACGGAAATAACTGATTTAAAGAAAAAAAATACATATAAATAAAACAAATACAACATCGAAATACAACGGCAAATACGATTATATTTAAAAAATAAAAACAAAAACAGAAACAAAATTTATTGCAACATTTGCAAGTGTATTACAAAATATCATAAAAATTTAAGAAAAAAAAGACAAGAAACGAATATTAAAATTAAAAAGAGTAAAAGAATGCAAGAATACGAGTCAAAATAATGCACAATTTATAGCACAAAGATCTTACAAATTTATTAAATAAAATATTTTTATTATTAATTATTCTGTACCATTTAATCTGTTAAAATCGGTTTTTGAAACCATTAGTTAAAATGAATAGTAATATTACATCGGGTTTCGATATTGCTGCTGAAATAGCCAACATTGCTATAGATGAATTTAAGACACATTATGTAACGAAAAATTTCACCGGACTAATACAAAGATATTATCACTTGGTCGAGGAAGATTTTGGTGGTAGGTTTCAACGATTCAATTATTATCATTATTATTATCATCATTATTGTTTTAACACTAAAAAAGCAAAGTTATACGAATAAGATGATGCACTACAAGCAGCAGCCTGCGTTTCAATTAAAAATAACAAAATGATGGGGTTGAAAACAATGTAAAACTTGTTATTAAGAAATAATATTAATTAGTTTGATTAATAATACTTTGACTTGTTATTGTAATTGTTAGTTGAATTATTATTATGCAATGGAAAATTGCATTTGTAAATAAATTGTTTAATAATAAATGACGTATCACATTAATCGCCCCAACAACGTTAAACAGAAAATAATTATAAACTTTAGTTCAACTTATTAAAATAAAAGCGGATTTGAAAGCAATAGAACTAAGATAAAAACAACTCAAAATTCATTTGTTGAGAGTTAACGTTTGTTCAATTTTATTTTAATACAAAAGAGTAAATATGACGTTTAAAATTTTTATTTCATATGTCAAGTGAATTCGACCACTAAAATTCACAATTGTTTTTTCTAAAGTCGGTAATAAAATTTCGAAATGGTTATAAAATTCAATATGAAATATGACATTAAAAGTTAATAGATAATTTGAACATAATTCTCATTCGGTTTAAGAATTACTGATTTATGTTTGTTTTTTGTGGAAGAAATAATTCTTAACATATTATATAGATAACTGATTTAAATATATTTTTTGATTTTACGTTAAATTCCAGTAAAGGCCATCCAGAAAGGCCTGACTTCATAGAACATAAATTAATTCTGACGATTTTTTTTTAATATTTTTCGAAACTGTGCAAGTTCCGATAATTTTCAAGTTAAATAATGACAAAAAATATTTTATATTATAACAAGATCCCCAATAATCAGTATAAAAGTTTACGAATTTTTAATGACGCTATGTTATGGTATTTATTTTATTTTGGTTTTTCGTTAAATTATAAACTGGCAAAAATATTGAGACAAAACCAAAAGCGTAGAATAAAAGTTTTTTTTTCTTTATAACATTCTGAAGTATTTAAGATCATAATTTCAATTGAACAACTATTTTTTAAAAATTGCAAACTCAAGCCTCATAATAATTCTTTGCTTATGTAGTTCGACAAATAAATTTAAAAATATAAAAAAGTTGTTGTTAATAATTAAATCAAAATGAAATTGTCAAAAACAATTTTTTTAAATACAAAGCAAAGTAGTGAATTTTTTAGACTCTGAACTCATGAAAGAAAAAATCAGTTCTTTAATTAGTTTTATTTTCTTCATAATTAATTTTATATATCTGTCTCTATATTTCACCTAACGAATTACAGTTAATAATATATTGTATAATTTAATAGTTATATTTGCATTATTAAATTGATAAACTTTAAATTTGAATAATTAAGTTTCAAAATCAATAAATTAAAAGTATAAAAATAACAATTCTTATCTGTTGTTAATTCAAAAATAATAATTTTAACATCGATGAGGAAGTCAGTCTTCCTCCAGATAAATAAAAATAATTATTTATAAATTTTGCTAGCATTTATCTCAATAAGAGATTAAAAGAAAATTGCAAATTACTTAATTGATCACAACTTTCTGATTCGTAATATTTTTCCGTAGCCAAAGGTTAAAAACGTAATCTTGTTGTTTTTGCTATATTATCTGTCTGTCTGTCTGGCTCTGGCTCCGTAATAGATAGACTCTTGAAATTTTCATAAAAGCACTGATAACAACAAATAATAAAAATTAAAAGGTGTTCCAGAATTCGCGTGATTTTTATAAAACTACTTAAATTGTTTGATTTGTGATAGACAGTGTATGTGAGACCATGTTTGCTATAGCAACAAGTTAAAACTAAAACTTTAAATGAAAGGGTTTTCGTTAAAGAACGTGATTTTTACTTTATTTTTGAATTCAAATGTTTTTATATCCGTTAGCAAAAAAAAACTAAAAATTCAAAGTGTAAACAATAAATTTTACAAATTAAACGTGAATCCATTGACAAACGTGGTCTTATACAATAAACCGCTGTAAGCAGAGTCTTGAAGTTCGACTTTCAGCTTTAAGAAAAAATATAAAAAATTTTATTAATATCAGTATCCCGATATGAACGTGAACGTCTTTTATGTATATGAATAAAAAAAAAATATGATGCTTTGGATCGTTTCTCCAGTTGGAATTAATTTTTACAAATGAATGTTGATGCATACGAGATTATTTTTAATCATCAGTTGCACATTTTCGATGATTTGTAGATATGCACTTGGGTTGTATTTCAAATAATAAAATAAATTTATGCTTTTAAGAAATATTTAATTAACGATATTCTTTTAAACATTCTTTCTTCTTTCCATTTAAATCTTTTCGATCAATTATTCTCATTTTGGTATGGAAATAATAAAATACTGAGCCCAGAATTTCGTTCAATGAATCTTTTTTTCTTGCATGTCAAATAGACCACTCGCTAGTATTACAACTTTAATAAGTTGCTTTTAAGTAATCAGAAGCTGTTATACTACGTCATTATGTAAGAGATGCCAAGTACAAGTGATGCCATATTGTTATTTGGGTTCTGTGTAACTTTAGATAGCTTTCTATTCTTACATTATTTATATTATAAAAAATTTTAAAAAGAATTTTTTTTGTAATCTTTAACAGCGAATAGCAAGCAATTAAGTAAAACTAGCAAACAAATAAACAAACAAACCAAACCTTCTCGCACTTTTTATTATATTTCAAATTGTGGCAAATAGTTATAGAAGTTATTTTCATTTTATTGTATTTATTTATTATTATTATTATTAATATATTTATTTAGTAGTATTTAAATACTTTCTTATTTACTCTATTACATTAGATCATCAACATTTCAATTGCTCTAATAAATAGAATTTTTTATAAATTGAACACAATTTCGTTTAAATATATTTATGTTTCTTTCGTTTTTAACTCTACTAGGTAGTAGATTAAATAGTTGTAGTCCTTTATATAGTAAACACCTCTTCATTGCATTGTTTGTTGCTCGATGTATCCTAAAATCGTTTTCATTTCTAAGACTGTAAGGTTGGCATTCGTTAACATATCTTAGTTGATCCGTTAGATATTCCGGTGTGTTGCCCATTTTCATTTTGTAAATAAAGGTAAACGTATTTAATTGAAGTCTTTGCCTAATGTTGAGCCATTTCAGTGTATCCAGCATGAGTTGTATTGATGTAAACCTGTTGCATTTAATTATAGACCTCATAGCTCTGTTCTGTAACTTTTGTAGTCTATCTATTTGCATGCTTGTACAGCATGTATATAATATTGTAGAACCAAATTCAAAGTGTGGCTTAATGATCGTGTTATATATATTAATTGCAGTCATTGTTGATATTTTATTTCTTATTCTTTTGAAGAATCCAATTTTTTTCCCGATCTTTTTACATATATAATTTAAATGTTCTTTAAAATTCAAGTTTTTATCTATTTTGAATCCCAAATATTTTATATTTTCCACTTTCTCAATTATTTTATTATTAATTTTAAAATCTGTTTCATTATTCATATTTATTTCTAATATTTTTGTTTTATTTTCGTTTAGTTTTAGTTTATTCATTTTCAACCAATTATTCACAATTATCATATCATGTTCTAATTTTATTTGGCACTGTTCATCAGTTTCAGATTCATTAAAAATAAGTGTATCATCTGCATATAAAACTATTTCACACTTTTCTATTATATTGGGAAGATCATTTATATATATAATAAATAAAAGAGCCCCAAGAATCGACCCTTGAGGAACTCCGTAGTCATTGTTTAAAGCACTAGATATTATATCGTTTACTTTAGTCATTTGTTTTCTATTTGATAGATATGATTTAAACCAATTTAATTCTTTATCTTGTACTCCATATTTATACATCTTGCGCAATAATATATCTCTATCAATTGTTTCGAAAGCTCTTTTAAAGTCAAGAAAAATTGCCATTATCTTCTTATTTCTATCAATATTTTTCCACCTATTAATAACATAATTTACCGCTGTTTCACATGAAAAGTTTTTCCGAAAACCCGATTGATATTTCGATATTATGTTATTTTTTTCCATGTAGTCTTCAAGCTGTTGTTTTACGATTTTCTCTAAGATTTTTTCACACAGTTTTAAAGTGTTTATAGGACGAAATTCTTCACATTTATTTGTTTTTGCTATTTTCTCAATTGGTGTAATCATTGAAGTTTTCCAATTATCTGGAAAAACTCCCGTATCTAATGATGAATTGATTATTCTCAACATTATATTTCCACATAAATGCCAATTATCTAAGATTAAACATATATTTACTTTATTATAATCTGGTTTTTTCTTTATCGTTTTACAAATTGTTTTAAGTTCTGAAATAGTTATTGTACGAAAAATAAATCTATTGTTTCTCACGTTTATTTGATTATCATATTGCACATCTTCTATACATTCTCTTATCTCTTTAATGCTGTTTATAAAATATTCATTAAATTGGTTAGCTATATCGGAGCTGTTATTATATTCTACATTATTAAATATCACATTTTTAATCACAGATTTATTCTTTTTTAGAACTAAGTCTTTTATATTATTCCACATTTGTTTTTGATCTTTGGTATTTCCTATTTTTTTGTTAATATATGTATTTTTTTCATTTTCTAGTTTAATTTTATATATATTTCTGGCATTTTTATAATTATTCCATGCTACAGTAGTATTTTCACATTTTGCTATATGGTACTTCACTATTTTATCTTTTTTTAATGCTTGTAATTGTCTGTTGAACCACTTATTTACTCTGCTTTTTTCATGAATCGTTTTTCTCACGGTAAGTTTTTTAATTGTGTCTTCAATCGATTTATCAAAGTTATTTACATTACAATTTAACTCTAAGTTTTCATCAAATTTTAATATTTCGTTAATTTCTCTTTTAAATTTGTGTTTTTCGTATTTAAAGAAATTTACTTGTTTTTTGCTTTCATGCTCATTATACACTTTGGTTTCTATACAAATTTCTACTATTTCATGATCAGATATTTTATTTATTCTGCTGTTATTTACCTTTATATTGAAATTGTTTGTTATAATGTAATCTATTATCGTTTTTGAGTTTTGCGTAATTCTTGTATACTCGGTAATAACTTGTACAAGTCCATTATCGTTTATGATCTGTTGCAATCTCTGTTTATAAAAACTTTCCTTCGACCAATCAACATTAAAATCCCCGGCAATAATTATGTCTATGTTTTTATCACAAATCTCTTCAATTGTTTGTTCAAAAACTTCATAAAATTCGGAGTCTTGACTGCTTGGTGATCGATACACAGCTGCAATTATCATTGATGTATTTCTTATTTTAATATTATAAACACTAATCCAATATTTGAAGTTTCGTATCCTTTCACATATTATATTCACCTGCCAATTTTTATTAAAATATACTATTATTCCACCTGTTCTTGAAGAGTTGGATAATGTAACATATGTATTGTATCCTTCTAGTTGTATTTCAGATTCATTTACTCTATCGGTTAAGTGTGTCTCAGACAGTATAATAAAATCCGGCTTGTCAGTATCCGCAATTGCTTCAACTTGGTTAAAATTGTTAATCAATCCTTGTACATTTGTGTAAACTCCTTGTATGTTCTTTAGTTGTTAATCTACCAGTCCCATGATTCTCTTTTTTTGCTGTAATTTATTTTGATATACTGGACACCATTTACTTGTTGTAGCATGGTTCTCATCCAGACCCAAATTTAGCTTTTTGTTTGAATTTATACAGTTAATGCATTTATTCATATATTCTTTAATACAGTCTTGCGTTGCATGATTTTCATGACATTTTAAGCACACTTCGTTATTTTTACAGTCCTTAGATTTATGGTTAAACCCTCTACATTTAAAACACTGCAATATTTCAGTACCATCAAAAACTCGACATTTTTCCCAACCAATGTTTATTTTTTGCTTCGCTAAGATTTTCGGATATGTTTGGTCATCGATCAAGAACTTTGCACTATACATTTTTTTATTGTACCTTTTAATTTCATATATTTTTATAAGTTCGATTTTACTATTTTCCAGAAATTGATTTTGTTTTTTAATTTTTTTGATTATTTCTTTATCCTCATATTTAAAAGTCATATCCGTTACGATAATCGACATAACAATTTTATTTGGGACCTTTATTTCATAGCTTTCACTCATTTCATTTTCTATTGCCGATTTTATTTTATCTCTTTCACTCACATTTTCACTTTGTATAATCAAAGTTCCATTTTTTCTATTCTCCACGCTTGTTATTTTAAAATTTATCGGATCTACCTTTTTATTTAAATCGTCTTTTGTTTTTTCAATTTTTTGCTTTTCTTTTGGTTTTATTATTAGTGGCACTTGATTTTTCACCTCTGGCAACACTGTATTACTTTTTAATGCATCTGAGAATGACATCTTATTATTCTTGACGTTTGTCTCTTTTATCGCTTTTTTTATTTCGTTGCACATTTTTGTATTATTTTGTTCAATGTTTTCACAAAGTTCTTTACTCTTATTTTCGTGATCTTTAACCGCGCCGAAAAGTTTTTTAATTTCACTAACATTTTTTTCACATTCTTTTTGTGTTTTATCTAAAATTTTAAGTCTTTCCTCATATCGTTTTTCAATAGCTTCAAGTAGTTGTTTTATTTCGTTTTCGTTTTGTTTCAATGATGTTTCAAATTCGCGTTTATATTCCTTTAAGTTTTGTTTATTTACCCGTACACCATCTTGAATTTCACCAAGCACTAGATCGACATTTCTTATATATTGCATGCAGTCATCACAAATAAATCTAACAAAATTATTTGCTTCCAACACTCCAACAGAGTATTGGTCAACACCAGAACATTTTTTCGTGCAGTGATACACTTTATCGCAAACACCATTACATCTTATGCCTGTCTCACCCCTAATTACTGATTTGCATGAACTGCATTCAGTCATTGTTTGGGATTATATAATTCTAAAACATCGGCCAAATAAGAGTCAAGTTTCTTAAACCTTCACTAGCCCGTATATATAAAAGTCTACTTTAAGAGGTTCAATATTCTTTTTCTATTTTTTTTCTTTTATTATATTTTATTTTATCACTTTTATCAGAGCTAAATTTTTTGCTTCTTCAATTTCCAATCTCTAATAACTTTTTTTTTTTTTTTTTTTTTTCTTGTTTTATTTTACTTTACTTTATTTTGTTTTGTTTTGATTTCAATTAAATTGTTGTTGTAAAATTTTTTGTTATTTTTTTTTTCTTGAACAATTATGAACATCATTAAAATGTTTTGAAGTTAATAAAAATTATTCAATTACATTTTTAAACGCGCTTTACTACTTTAATTACTGATTAACTGGCTGACTGACTGACAGACAGACTGACTGAATGACTTTATCATCCCCATAATCATCATTTTCTTCTGTTTTTCAAGTTAAAATAATAAAATATTATAATAATTGCCTCAATGACGTAAAAAATGTTGTATCAGTGTTTACTGAATTTTGTTCGCTGGCATATTTTGTTTTCTTACAAATTATTTAACAGTCGTATATTTTTACTTCCGTAGTTGTGTTTGTATGTTGTAGATTTTAAGTTCTTAATTTTATAATAACTGATCTTCAACATTAGTTTTATAGACATTGATTATCTACCATTGACATATTTTTTATAATTCGAGTACTGTTGTTGTATTATGGTCACTCAATGGAAAAATTTGAATGACAAATTCTGTGGTTTTGTTTTCAATAAAAGATTTTTTTTTTCTGAAATTAACGAGGGTTGCACATTTTGTCATTAAAGTAAACATGAACAAAAACAAGAAGAATATTTTTACTTTTTTTTCATTTCTATAAAATTTAGACTCAGTTTAATTTGATCTGTTTCTCAAACCAATTAATTTAGATTCATTCAAGTATTATGATGTTTAAAGAAATGAAAAATTATGACACATACTGCATGTATGTCGAGGACATGGCTTTAAAACCTTCTACCATTACAAAACCGCGGTTTGTACAAAAGTTAAAATCTTTTAAAATTTTACTGTTTGTTGTTTTTTTTTTTATCGATTTATTATTTTCATGGTTAAACAAAATGCTTTCAAGGCCAAAAATGTACAATATTTCTGAGCTAATTTTCTTAAAAATTAACGTTTAATAATGAGAGAATGTTTTGATCATAAATTAAGTTAAAAACAAAGAAACTAATAAAAATGTGTTTTTTTTTTTCTATTTGGAAACCGAATCAAAAGTTCACCTGCACTAGTTGTGTTAGTATTTCATTATAAATTAGAGTAAAACTTATAAAATAAGGTTTTAGTATTTTCAGATTTTTAAGAGAGACAATTAATTAATTATAAATAAAATGAACAAAATGCACTAGAATTTGTAAAAACTTTCTTTTTAACAACAAACAATTTTGTCATTATAAACGGCAACAACTGATTGATTTTAGGAATATAGATTCATATGGCTGTTTCGCTACTGATTACATAGATTAACAGTGGTCTTTTTTAAATTCTAATAAGAAACTGTAAATACCCAAATTTAAATCAAGATTGATTGAATGAGAATTATAATTATCCAGCTGAACCCGATGTGCTTCGTTACTTCAATAGAAATAATTCCACCAAATCCATTTATTATAATAAAAATTTCTACACCCACCTACTTTAGGTCTCAAAATGTTTGATACTAATTTTTCGCTTTGTATTGAAGGTACTACGCCCACTATTCAAATCCAGTCTGTGTTTCGCTAGATTATAAAAACTAATATCTGAATTACTTGTGAGAGCTATTTGAACCAAGTGCTACCTCTTACAGATGCTAAGTAACACGATGATAAATATTTAGTTTGTAGGGGAAAAAGTGCCACGCCCACGTGAAATAATAAAATAACCTGTTTTACAAACCGCATATCTGATAAAAAAAACTGTGAAAATTCCACGAAGATCGATCCGCTGGTGTAGGAAAATATTTTGAATGAATCAAGCACAATTATTGTAATTAGTCAGCCCAAATAATACTAAAAATATGAAAGAAACGTGATTTAAAAAATATATTTTTTAGCGATAAATTTATATTTTTAATCAGCATCGAAAGTGATTTGCAAGTTAAACATATAAAAAGGCAAAAAGAGACTTTAGTATCTTTTGGTGCTCAGAATAATTTAATGATTTATTATGATGATAATAATAAAAATGATTGATAAATACTTTTCTTTTAGATCCCCGTGCAAAACGTTTTCCACTTATGGATAATCCGCTCTACACATTCGGTTTGGTTGGAATATATTTGTCATGGGTTTTGCTTCTAGGTCCTCTGGTGATGCGCGATCGTAAACCATTTCAACTCAGGCACACACTTGTCATTTATAATGCATTTCAAGTAGCCCTTAGTGCGTATATGTTCTATGAAGTGAGTATGAACAGCATTTAATTGCGAGCTGGTCTCGTATGCAAAATAACAATTTTATGCAAATTTCCAAAATGTTAAATATCGATATTTCTTGTTTTACAGCATTTAATGGCTGGTTGGCTAAGCTACAATCTCAAATGTCAGCCTGTGGATTATAGTGACGGTCCCATGTCTAAAAGAGTAAGTGAATTAAAAAACATTCATTTGTTTTCAAACCAGATTCAAAAAACAAACAAACAAACAAAAATACAAAAATTTAATTTAAAAATGCAAATTAAGAAAAAAAAACAAAGAATTTTAATATTTTTAACTTTCTATTCGAATATTTATTTGCTTTGTTGTTATAAATAATTATTTTCTTCTTCTTCTTAATTCTGCAAATTAAATTCAAGGTCAAATGAAGCTGCTGTAATTTCATGCATTTTTTGTTATCATTTTCTCTTTTGTTGTATTTTATCCTCTTGTATCAAGTTTGTTTCAATTTCATTAAACAACTTTTAACACAAAAATATTCGCACCACAAACACATATGCAAAAAAGAAGATAAACTAAACGAGTTAAAAGGTGTAAAATAATTCAAAGCTGCTTGCCGGTAAAAAAACGAGACAATAATGTTTTTAAATAATCTGTGACTCTGTTACAAATGATTCATAATTTATTCGTGTTACTGAAAAGTAAACAAAATCAAAACTAAAGAGAACCAAAATGACTCCTCAATCATTTTTCTTATGCGCGCACGTGAGTAATTTGAACTTCATGTGAAAGAAGTTGTGAATATAATCAAAAGACCTAAGACACAAACCTGATTAAACCATACATTCACACATTAACACATTTCACTAAATAAATCGTTTTAGTGCCTAAAACTAAGACCGCCTATTTAGCGTTGGATTCAATTCATCCGTTAAACATTTTTAAATTTTTTTTCTATTAATCAAAAGCGTGTTAACTTAAGATCAGTTAAAACACAATAAAATATAAAATCATAAACAAAAAACTTACACACACACACATTTAAATATGTATATTTATTTTATTGTTGTATTTAGATCAGCTCAGTAACGATGATATGACTATAATATTAGTATTTTTATTTTTTCTAAAATGCGTATTCACAAATGGATTAGAAATTAAAATTAATATTTTCCAAAAATAAAAGGGTGCACCTTACAGTTCAGTCACTTCAATTAATTTTAGTTCAGTTATAAATATCGAAACTTCTTTTTTAAATCAAGCAATTGTACAGCTTTTGTTTAGTAAAACTTTGAAATAAAAATATTGCTTTGCTTTGATTTAGGATCATCATTGTAACTTGCAAATGGTTAAAGTTAAAATTTTATAATCAACTTAACTAGATTTTGAGTAGACTACTACAATCCAAAGGATACCGATAGTCTAGGCTTTAGATGATCAATACCTGGACTTGTCGCATAGTTTCATTTTAAAGTTATTAATAAAATTATTTTCGAAAAAAGCGTAGTGTTCAAAATTTATGTTCTGTCGGGTAAAACAAAAGACATTTAAAGCGGTCTTATCATCTTTTAGGCATTTTAATAAAACAAAAATCTTGAATTTTTAGCAAACACAATATAAATAAATAAACTTAAATACGTCAAGATTTTAATATTTGTTTTTCTTTCTGTACGTTGAAGGACGCATTTTCGAACAACAAGATTTTGTTATTGCAAGTCAGTATTGAATATTTAAAAAATCATGGTAAAAAAACTTTAAGTCTGCGAACAAAAAAAAGACAAAAAAATATTAAACTTAAATTTAATAGAAAAAAATAATTATCATTGTCCGTCCGAGTACATAACCATGCGTAAGCATACAATTTCATTTAGAGTATTTTCTTAGGGTTGGGTTAAAGAAACTTAAGTTATTGAACTTTTTGTTTTCATTTTTAACAGTTTATTTATCTAAATAAATAGCGAAACTTGTTAAAGAAGACTTCTAACGCAAACAACAATTGATTTTAACGCAGTTGTAATTGTGCTTGAAGCAAATAAATGCTTATCGATTTCTCAAGTATTTTATATATTTGAGCTAAAAATAAAAACCATTGAAATGAAGAAATATTAGAAGAAATGAAGGCAAGCAATTGTAATACAAACTGAAGTTGCCTTCAATTAGGTTTTTACCTTTTGCAGACAATTTAATTTTTTTTTATTTCCATTTGCAAACATTTAATGAGTTTTTAAGTGAATTTATTAAATGAACAAATATTTGAATCTTACACATGCGATTGATTATTAATGAAGTACAAATACTTGCGAATTGAAAACTATAACTCAATACAGTCATCCCTCTATTTACGTTGGATCGTTAAAATTGTAAAAATTTATGCTGGTAAAATATTTGTGTTTGACAACATCATTCGTCGCCTCAGTTATTAAAGAATAATCAGGGAATCCCAGTTTTTATTTAAAGTGATTTTCCGACATGTCCGAAATCATATTTTGATAGTTTGACTTTTCCTTTTTTTCCTTACATTCAAAAATGAATCAGAAAGTAAATTATCTGTTGTTGTACCAGAAACTGCTCAGTGTTGCCAGACTTTTTCAAAATTCGTACACATTCTGTAACACAATCTGAAATCTGAAATCCGTTAATTCAAATGGTCTAGCAAACAGGTGGCCAAATATCATGAAACCTTTTCTTTTCAAAGAGTTTCTCACCTGCAATAACATGAATTGCACTTTCAGTATTTCCTTTTACCCATGAAATTATTATAATTATTTACCGATGGCACTTACATATGTCTCAATTGTTCTTCCATAGCAACTAAAGAGAGAGAGAGAGAATGAGCTGGAGTTTGCTCGCTGTTTTTTTTTTTAAATTGTTGCATCTCTTAAAGCAAATTGATTGATTGATATGAACAGATTAAAGCTTAAGAGTACATCCTCTGATAACTACCTGAAGACCTTTTCCACTCTTCACTTTTTTACCAATCCTGATCAACTCTTATCTTTAAATACTTCGAATATTTAGTGTCTTTTCCCTTAATTTAAAATTGCATATTACCCAAATGAATCAAGGGATTAACGATTTTTTTTGTATTCTATAGTTCAATAGTCAAAAATGTCTTATTTTCATTTGTTGTATTATAACGGTTTTACAACAAAGTGATGGAGCATGAATGAGTGCACTACCGCTCTCATCTTTATTCACATTCACATTAAGTTTTTCCACGGTTAAAGGCTTTTCTTTTTCGACTCAAATTTTCTTTTATTTCCTTCTGTTTTTGCTATGCAACATATTCGCTCAGAATCTTTTTTTACGAATATCTGTGAAAATATAATTATTTTCATTTTTTTTTATTTTTATTTATAGATGCTCAATCTTTGCTACATTTATTATCTTTCAAAGTTGACTGAATTCGCCGACACAATATTTTTCGTTTTGCGTAAAAAGTCAAGTCAAATATCCTGGCTGCATGTCTACCATCATTCAGTGACGCCCTTGGAAACGTGGGTTTTAGTTAAATTTATTGCTGGTAAGTGACCTAAAAATAGAAAATATATAAAAAAAAAAAACAAAAAATGTATTAATGATTTAAATTGAAGTAAATGAAACATCATCATATTCAATTGCTGTAAAATGTAAAATTTTCATTGGCTAACGTTCATTTTGTTGGTCATTAAAAATAATATTTCCACACAAAGAACCAGCACTGCTGTCTCACGGTTCTAATTAAATTCAAGACAGAGAAAATAATTGCAAATGAAAACCCCACTGTGGATCGATATAAATAATGCTGAAGATAGTTTTAGCGAACAAGTATTTCATTCTGCTGGTATCTAACTTTTGCTGTTTGCTTAACAATTAATCTGAATTAATAATGAACCTAATCCCAACTGAAACATAATAATTGATATTTTAAAATTATTCAAATGAAATATAATTGAAAAATATTTTGCTTGACAATTTTATTTTACAATTTTATATTGATATTTTTCGTAATGATGCCATCGAATGCAATAGCGAAATGTTGAAAATAAAATCAAGGACATCAAAATCGATTAATTATTATTTAAAGAATATAATTTAAGAACCAGAGGTCAAGGAAAATTTTAAATTTAAATCGATAGAAAATTGTGAAATTTTAAAAGTGAATGCAAAAAATATCATCATCCAAATAAAACCAGTACCGCTCCAAGAACAAATACTTTCTAAACTGGTATTTGATATTAAAGTCTACAATTTGATGTACTTTTTGTGAATAAAAATAAAAAAACAAAAAAAAAATTATATGCAAATGAAATTTTGAGCGGTTTTGTAGCAACAAGTGATACAACCGCGCCCAATTAAAATCTTATATCTGTCTGTCTGTGTGTCTGTCTGCCAACCAAAATCATTATAATTAGTTAAGTAATTATTTTAAAATGACAGTGTTATTTTTTATTTATTTATTTATTTTTTTTTTTTTGTATTAAAACAATATTGAAGCCAGACCAGTTTAATTTTGTTTATGGATAAAATTCATATTCATATCTGAATTATTTATGTTCTTATTAAAAGAAGAGTCTTAATTTATAATTGACGTGATTGTTCTTAACTTTGTTTTAATTACAATTAATTATTTTTTCTCTTTTTAGGTGGTAACGCAACCTTTCCGAATTTGTTGAATAATTTTGTGCACATTTGCATGTATTTCTATTATATGATGTCCGCTTTGGGTCCAGAATATGCAAAATTTCTTTGGTGGAAAAAATATATGACTGAACTACAAATTGTAAGCATTTTTATTTTTATTTTCATTTTTGTTTCATATTTTTTTCTTTTCCGTACTTAAGTATGTTTGTTTGTTAAGTTAAAATTTTGGTCAGGGATGTTAACGTGTTACAAGATTTTAAAAAATAATAAAAATACTGAATGACCTTCGATAAAATAATTACATACACATGGTAAAGATACAAGATACGACAAATATATTTATATGTAATGTATCACATGTATCACATGTACCTATTTATGTACATACAAATATTTTATCATATGTCTAGTATTTATTGGTTCAATTTTTTTTCTTTTTATTTAATTTTGTTTTTTTTTTTTATTCTTTTTTGCAAATTAACACACACACACACACTATCAGAGTTTTGTATTAAAAGGAGAAAAACCTGAGAATTAAAAGGTTGGAAAACCTGTTGTGTTTGTGAACACTAAGTATTTAAACAAATAAACATTAATACTACAGACTATTTGTAAAGAATTTTTGTTTTCTTAAATTTAAAACATTCATTTTCTACTCCACCAGTGTGAATGAATGTAGTTTGCTTTGCTAGTTGCTTTAATATAAATGATTAAATTTAGTAAATGTTTGGTTACGATACGCCAATAGATACGACCGACCACTTTGCTCGTTCATACATACATATTTGTATGTATGTATATATGTATGTATATTGTACATAAATACATTTTCAAACAAACCATATACAAAGTTGATTAATTCTTTAAAAGTTGTGGAAGTGCTTTTTTTTATTGTAAAGTTTTGTTAGCTGTTGCCTAAGAAATTGTTTTAAGCAAAAAAGAGAAGAAGAAGAAAATCACAATATACAACAAAAACAATTATACTTAACAATTCTGCCACAGAATATTTGGCAATTTGCAATGTGCCACAATTGTATATATTCACTATGTTTGCACCATATGCAATTCGTTTAATCGAAATTTGCTAAAAAATAAAAATAAAAAATAATAAGAAACAGAAACAGAAAACGACCAAAACAAAAGCACATGCCATGATTTTAAGCTCACTTTAATATCAAACAAATTAAGCTTAAAAACACACTGATAGACTATCAACTTAGTATCGGCTACAACTACTAAACAAGAAGCTGTAATACTTCGTTACTTTTGGAAATACTGAAGAATTCTTAATTTTTAATAAATTTAACTGTTAAAATTTTCTCTCTGCTACAAATACATTTACAATTAAATAAGATTTTTTCGTTGTACAGTAACTGTGTAAAAAAATAACGGTTACATGGCTTCATGTGACACAACAACTTGCTACTTTTAATTTAGCAATTGCATGATTATGTGCTGCTCACTTCTATTGTTTATTTAAAAAAATTATAATTTTTAATCTAATTGGAATGTCCACTATGCTTCCGACAATTAAAACGTCTGATGATGTTGTAAATCTTTTACGAATATTTAAGTTTGTCAGATTGGTTATAATCTAATATTCTATTGTCAGTTGGTTTGCAAGAACCGTTTGTTGTTGCAGGAATTGACAATTTGATAAAAAAAAAAAAACTTGTTTGATTTGTTTTAATATTTTTTAAATTTATAGGTTACTTCTCTCTCTCTCTATCTCTCTCTCTCTCTCTCTCTTGAAACGAAAATATCGCTCTACACCGATATTTTTGCGCTCTTTATTTATTATATAGAATAACTCTATATCTCTTCAGCACATTACACATCCCATAAATATGATACTACACACATGTATGTATGTATGTATGTATGTGCATACAAGCAAATGTACATGTAGAAGAATACATGTAAATATTAGGCAACGCAAAAGCAAAAGAATAAGATACTGCGAATTTGGTAAATCAATATTACAAATGAATATAAATTCAATTGTTGATAAAAAACATTTGAAAATATTACATACAGAAACTACACACACTATTCTTAAAGCAGTAAAGACAACAATGTTACATTCGTGTATATTTTATATGAAAAAGAAAAATTAAATTTTTCAAAACACCCAACTGAAATCCAATAAATAAAATGAGAAATCTTTTTGTAAGTTTGTTTGTTTATTATGCCGCAATCACAGATTTAATGAAATTTGGCACAAAGATCCTTGTCTAGAGGCCCACGCTCTATAAGAAAGAAAAGAAGAAAACAAGCAAGTGTTATTCCATCCGTTCATGCTTTTTCTGAGATCTTAAATATTGCATCTCTGAAGATATTTTTTTTTTAATTTCAAAAACTGTCGATTATTGTTTGGAGTAAAGCAACAGGATGGACAAGGGCCATAAAGGCAGCATTGAGTTTTATTGGAAAGTTTAAGAGACAAAAAAAAGAAAAGAAAAAGAAAAAAATTGGGGATTGCAAAAATTATTGTCATCTTGACTTTTTAACATTCTAATATTGCTGTGACATAAGGCTTAACTTTTTATTTTTTTTTTATACTGTATTTCGAGTGCTTGACTTTGGTGTTGGCGTCACTATTAATCACTTCACACATCGCATTATATATTTGTTTTTCTATAATTTCGCAGCCAGACTAGAGGGGTTCTAAAAAGTTTAGATCAAATTTTTTATAATATTGTTGTTACATTTGTTGTTTAATTTATAAAACATGCGTAGCTCACTTTCACTATCTCTTCGAATCAAATCAATATCCTAAAGCAAAACTCTTCTTAAAAAAATATTTTTAATTTTTTTCAAAATTAATTTTGTTGAATTTCGCTTTATTCCTCAAAAAGAACATACAAGCTGATGTGATTAAATAAAAAATATTTAAAAAAAAACAAAATCAATCAAAATGTTATTTAAGGTTTTCTGATCGAAAATTTGCACTCAACCAAATAAATTAAAACAAATTTAAAAGCGTTTGAAAAGCTTATTTAATAAGCAAAAGACCGTATTTTCGTTTGGTTTTAAAAAAAATTTCTTCTCATTTTTTATTTCAACATAAAACAGGCAACTCTGTCATTGACCTAGATAAACAATCCAGTACTTCCTTTCGTTTTCAAACCACTTTCAATGAGGAGGTTCGATGACACACATGCATGCACGTAAACATACATTTGAGTTGAATAAGTTTTATTATAAAAACTAAAAAAACTGCAAACATGCAAACCTCTTTACACACACAAAAGTATTCATTTACATTAGGGAGACCCCGATAATGGAAAGCCAAATTTTATCCTGCATTTTTTATTCCAGACTTACGAATAAATAGCTTTAGTAGTTTTATCAAAATACAAGTTATGAGAAAAATTTTCAAGTGCCTAAAGTCTATCTTCCTCACTTTCTTTTTTTCTTCCTTCCTTCCTTCCTTTCTAAGACCACTTTTTTCTGCAATTTTCTATATTTATCAGTTTAAGAATTAAATAGAGGTATTTATGTATGTAAACCAATAGATGTGTATTGTATAAATCAGAAACAGACAAAACGTGAGAGTCACGCGATTTTTCTAGATTCAGATGTTCTTTTGCATTCTCTGTGTAAGTTTCTAGGTCTGTCTATTTTGTTTTAAGGGAAAATTCCATATTCTGTGCCAAAAACACATCTCAACTGGATCATCATTTCTTTCGTATTTTCGTTTTTGAACTTGTTACAGCGGTTATAAAAACATACACTCTGTGTAAGTTATTAATGTCTGTCGACTACAATTCAAATGATTATGCCAACAAATGTGACATCGTTTAATTTTTACGAATAAAATTTCATCTAAATGTCTATATAAAAGTTGGTAAAGTTTGTACATTCTTCGTTTACACAAATGTAAGTTTCAGTTTTCGGTTACTTGCTGTTGGCCGTTCTTAAGCGTAAATAAACAAGTTTTTTGTTAAGTTTCGTATTGTATGCGACTGAAGTGAACAATAAAACAATAAGGCGGCACTATTTTAATGATAGAAATGATGCAATTAAATCAATGGCCTAAAAAATATTTTCATTCTTATGATTTTTTGTATTTTTTCCACCATTTTTATTCATTTAATCTGTTTTTGTTTTGCATTTTTCCTAAATTTTCTTTAGAACAAATCTAAAACCAATGAACATATGAAACAATTAGTAAAGAAAGGCTTGCGGTACGATACGTATAAATGTGATGAGAACAATTAAGACGCAAGTAAATTTTAAAAATGATCATCTCAGATAATTATGCATGAAAACATACATTGATACGAATTCTGCCGAAAAAAAATAATTTTCAATTTTTATTTTTGCAAAGAAAAACTGCAGCGATGGCTGTGTTAATAAAAACATGTTGCAGAGCTTTGCTTTGTAGAGCAGTTGATATTCCAGTAGCTTTAGTCCGTCAACAAAAAGTTAAATATTTCCAAAAATAAAGAAAAAATATTTCTGTACTCAATCCCGCTAATTTTAATTTTATTATGTTAATTGGCAATAAATTTAATTTTGCTAATGCATAAAATTGCAGTTTAAAGATTTCCTACATAAAAAAAAAAAAAAATGGTAAAAATATTATTAACTTTGAATGCAACGTGATTCACAGGTTGGAAAACATACATTCATACATACACAGTTACACTCTATGATAAGAACTCATTCATGTTTATAAAAACCAAAACAAAATATTACTTGTATGCTGATCATGTCATTGCATCATTTGACATTCAATGACTGGGTTTAAATTAATATTACATGCAACAATGACTCTTCATTTTATTCTCCCTGCACAGTGAAGTCGATCACAAAATAAATGAAAATAAATAATGGCCTTTTTAGCTGGTGCAAGGGTTTTTTGAAGATGTACAGTTAACGTGCAGATGGTGCTACAGAAAACCAAAGTTCACTACCTGCGCATGAAAAGTATTTCAATGCGTGTAACTTCTGTTCTTGTTAACCAAATTGAAAGTCCGTTTGGACAGGAAGAAAGTGGAAATTTAAATAAATATATTAAAGAGATTTTATTTTTATCTTATTTTGAAAATAGCCAAAATCTTAGCAGAATTTAAAATATACTTCCATACAATGAAAACTTATAAGCTCGACAAAATAAATATCTCTTACACACGGCGTAAACTTGAGACAAAATTTGGAATATTTATCTCGCAAAAAATCATACTCAATCCCAGAGATAATTTTGTTAGGAGTAGAACTAAAATTAGTCCTTTTTCGGTGCACAAAGGGAAAAATCAAAATAATTTGGAAAAAACTTATCCACTTGTAAAGGGCAGATCCTATCGAAAAAAAAATAAATAAAACAGAATATTGAAAAATGAAAAACTTTAATTTTATTTTAAAACACAAATGTGCCCCATTTTTGTAGTTATTGACCATTACGACCGTGTCTTATATTTAAAAATTAGACAAGAAGATGCGAGGTATCTAACTTTGAGACCAAATAGCGCCACCTCTGAAGTGGCAAATTTTGGATCAATCGGCCCAGCCTTTTTTAAATGGCTGAGTTATTTTCAAAACATTTTGATTCTGCCCCACTGTACAGTGTAATATAATGTTTTATGAAAGAATTTTCATGGGAGATCTTATCAAAACAATTTTATGCAATGAACTGTCATTTAAACGCTTACAGTTGCAAGCAAAAACCCATTGTTTTTCAAAGTTTAAAAATTAAAAAATATTCGTGCTGCCTATTTTCCAAAAGTGGCACAAAATGTCATTTTATATTTAAAAAACAAAAACTCGCACAAAAACTAATTTTTAAGAAATAAAAGGACGCTTTTTTATCTTGCTTAAGCCATTTATACTTAAGTTTCCATTTAAAACATTTTTTGCTGAAATATTGTTAAGAAAACACAAAAATTTTTAGCTTAAATTTTTTAATCATTTAAACTACATTTTGCGAAAGATTTTATACTTTATCTCTGAAAAAATTATGTTTTGAATGTGTCAAATGAAAAATAAATCTCGATTACTTCATATGTTGTGACAAAGATGCCAACCAGTCTGGATCGATGTTGTTCCTCTTCATGATTTTCTGTAAAAAATTAAATATAAAAAAGTTTGCAATGCGTAAACTCGCAAAAAAAATAAACAAACACAAAACGCAAAATAAACTGAGTTTAAAAAGTCGTGGTCTAATTGAGACTTTAGTCGACAAACGGTAACGCTATTTATAGTTGAAGTTTACCAATAAATTTTGACTTTTATACAATTTAAAAAAACGCATCACAAATAATCACAAATATATAAAAATTTTTGTCCAACTTTAAAGGCTTTAAATCATAAAACGACAGGCAAAATTCAAAATTGTTCTGTTCTTTATGTTTCCACAAATAATTTTTTGAAGTGTGTAAATATGTAAGGACTTACTTTCATCTCTAAGTTGTTCAGGTTGAAAAACCATAATTAAATTAGCTAAAACTAATTAGTCCAGGGTCTGCAAGTAAATTAAAATAAGATAAATGATTTGATTAAAAAAGAAGATTTGATCAATTGAATGAACAAATTATTTACTGGAACTTCGTTTTTAGAATGTAGACTTTTTCATATTATTTGTTAAAGAACTGTTTTAACTGGAATATGTGCCGCATTAGGAACAGGGCCTACGAATACACTTATAAGGCAAATAGAATTTTGCATTTCTTTCAAAACTAAACCTGCCAACACAGGGTACAAAAATATAAAGAAGTATTCAATAAATTATATCAAAGCATCAAAAATTAAAAAAAATAGGGAATTTTGCCTGGTTACCTTCAATTAAGTGGGAAAAGAATTTTTCAAATATTTCTTTAGGAAGTCTATCGATTGTTGTCTCAAATTCTGTTAAGACTATAAAAGGAAATCAGTGCTTGCTAACGCAATTAATACTTTTTTTGTTAAATGTCAAGTGTGTGAATAAATTTCATTAAATTTTATATTTCATTTTATTTATTTACAGGCACAATTTGTTCTTTGCATCTTCCACACCATGCGTGCTTTATTTAGCCAGCAATGCCAATTCTCGAAATTTATTTCAGCCTTGTTGTTACTCAATTCATCAATATTCTTCACTTTGTTTATGAACTTTTACGTACAGGCATACAAAAAGGATAAGAAACAAAAGACAATAGTGTCTTTTTCCTTAACAAATTCAGCAATGGAATGTGCAGCTAAACTGCAGTTAATACCAGGCCAGACAGAGTTTGAAGTGAACAACAACAGTCAAGATGTGCTGCCACTTTTAAGTGAAAAAAAGGTGAACTAAAAACGCTATTCAGGAATCAAGTGCAAACGGTTCGAATAATCGAGTTTATTTATTTACAAATGTTTATACTTACATACATACATACATCTGTATGTACTTTAAGTTAATGTTCGTATGAATCTAATAAGTTTGGGCCTCATACTTAAACAAAAAATTATGATTATACTTGAGTTAAGCAACAAAAAATAAGCCACAAAAAGGGTGTGCAGAGCTTGAAGGCACTTGATATTTACTTTAACAAAAAATAATTAACTTTAATCTTTCTTCACTCACCCAGCCGTTTGGAAACGTAAAAATGAGAGCTGACAAAAATTTACGTTAACATATCTCTTCAAAATAAATTATTATTTTTCAGCGAAGCTTGAGTTTGTTATAAATTTTAATTAATTTTAACCAAAACAGATACCAGCCGAATGAAAAACCTTTTTGTGTCGCTCTAAAAACTTCTACAGCATTCTTCTTTCCTTTTAAAATTAATCACAATTATTAAGCAACTTAAGCCTCACTGAAAAATAATGATTCATTTGTAAGTAGTTCGAATAAAATACAACTTTAAAAATTAAACACAGAAAAGCACAAAAGTTTGTTACTCAAAGAAAACCGAGGCGAAATAAGTCTACAGGTGTTTGCCATGTCTTTGTTTGTAAAATGGTCATCTGTTAAGAATTCGCCTGGGTCACGACTTTAACATTAACTGTACGAATCTTTTTAAATACATTTATTTAGTTTATATTTTACCAGCAGTGCCCGCGACTTAACGAAGTGTGTTTAATTTTTACAAAAATTAAAATTTAATATTTTTACATTAATTTTTTAAATATTTTTTTGTAAAGTGAAATATTTTCCATGTAATACAAGTAAAACGGGCTGATTACAGTTTTAGTACGATTATACCGGTAAAATTGGATGCTCTCACATTTTTGTCTCTATTTTTTCTATGAAATTAATTATTCTATATTTCAACCAAAAATCCATCCAGCAGTGTTTACGTGATGCGAACACAGACAAAGATTCTTAAAATTGGTGTTTTATATTTTAAATCGTAATCGTACTATCTAACAACAACAAATTTAAAAAAAATGTTTTTTGTACAGAAATGATCCTGTAACAGTTAGATGTTACATTACACTCTCTGTGTTATTAACAGTGAAAAGTTGTTTTTTATAAAGAACATTGAGCGGCTATTGGGTAAATGGGTTTGACACAAATAGTAATTAAAATAATGTTGCAAATTATTGTTTTAGTACCTTTTATGTCTTAAATGTAAATACTGTACTGTTAATACTTTAAGTGTAAATTTTTATTATTTTACAGATTTCTGTTATTCTACATAAATGTTATATTATTTTATAAACACAGTTCTGTTACTGTATTCATTTATTTCTTTAATTTAAATGTTAAAAAAATTATGGAAATTTATCTATTGTCGTTTTAATAAGCAAACAAATCGTAAATTTGAATATTTGAATGTATTAAATGACAATTTTTTGTTTGTTGGTTAAAATAAAAACTAGAAATGTATAACTAAGAGAGGATTTTTTTTTAATTTCTAAGCTGAAATTAGTTGTAATCCTTAATATAAACTAGTCTTAATCACAAAAACATAATGTATTTACCACGTATGCATGTATATTCGTGAATACTTGTAAATAACATTACATGTTTGTGTGTGTATAAATGTATGTAGATTTATGTATATGCCCGAATGTACTCACAAATATTTTGTGCATATTTTATTTGTATGTTATTTAATTATAAATTAAAGAATAGAATAGTAAATTTTTAAGTGTACAAAACGAACTAGAATAGATTTAATATTTTGGTGTAAAAAATATTATATTTTTAGTTAAAACTTTTTTATGCACAAACATACGATACGTATTTACATATTTTTTATAATCAAATAAAATAAAATCAAATGGTCTACTTTTTTATTAAATTTGAAAACTGATATGCTACTTGATGAAATCTTTACAACAATCCCAGGTGATCAAATTTGCTTTACAATTTTTTTATAACCAAAGTCAAAAATTGTTCAATTTCAAAATCGGATAAAAATTCTTAAATTCATTTTTTGTTTTTTAAATAGTGAATGTGCAAATAAACTAATGTGCGATAAGTAACAAGTGTGTGTGTGCCCAATTGCAATTAAAATATAAATTAGAACAAGCAAATACAACATTTATCGAAAAGGAAATGTTTCTTTGAGAAACATTTTAAAAAGTTGTTTTTTCATCAAAATATATGTATGTATGTGTGTATGTATGTATGTATGTATGTATGTATGTATGTACATTTATAAAAAAAAATTGAAGAAATATTTGAGTGGTTTGCAAAATAAGAGGTGCGGGAGTGAAACTTTGTTCAATATGCCGAAGGACACAAAAGGATAAATAAAATGAAGTAGAATTTTTTCAGTAAATTTTATTTTCTTCTCTGTTTTTTTATATTATTCAACACTGTTTAGTGACACGTACACGTAAATTTACACAAACAAAATACACGCGTTTTTTGTTTATTCGAATATTTTTGGACTCTTGTACACGATTATATTAATCGTTTATAAGCTCGTTTCAGTGTCGAAAATGATTGTTTTGTATCGAGAAAACGGCAGCCTAGCAGCGACTTTTCTAAACGAGTCCCCTATGACTCGCGTTTTTGACTCATTTTCGATCTATTTGCAATCGTACTTTTAATTAAATACGATATTTTTTCGAGTCAGTTTTTAGACACACTACTAGCCGTATTTGAGTCTTCTGTGCATCATATTATACGAACATTTCTAATTGTATTATTTTTACATCAAACATGGCAAGTACCAAAAATAAAAAGTAAACAGTAACATTTCGAGCCTTTGAATGATCAATTAATGATTGCACACACTCCGTACATTTTGTTTTTTAATCAAGTCGCTCTCTTTTTATTTATTGGAGTTATACTTGAATCTGTTCTTAAACGCACAACCGATTAATCAGATTTTAGTCATCTTGTGGAGTCTTCAAAAAACACTTAGTGGTGACAAAGTGCTAACTGGGATAACTTAAATATTTTTTGAGTTTCAAAACTGAAAATGTCACTACATCGTTACTTCATGGCGTTGAAATGTATCGCAAATAATATCGAAATCTGATCTAATTAGTATCCGCAATCGGAAAGAAACGTACAGCCACTGTTATACAACTGACAGTATCGAGTATAAAACTTTTAAAAGTAACAGAGTTCTGCTTTATCAAAACAGAAAATGTAAATTTTAACATAATATAAAGGTTTAAATTTAGAAAGCTAGAGATTAAGAAAATTCTTACCTTAAAAATATTTTGTGTTTAACAAAATATTTATGTTTGTTAATATAAATTTACTTACAGTTTCATATATCTTTTTATTTAAAATTTTTCAATTAGTTTTTTGTAATTTTACTTAACATTTTTCACACTCAATTAACAAAACCGAACACTGCACAAGTCAAACTTAATGACATTAATATTTTGTTTATCTGTAATATTAATTAATTCACTGTTAAGGCCAGGATTCACTATCATACACAATCGTGCGATTTAATCAATTAAAAATCTGACAGAATTCTGTCCTACTTTAAAATCGTTTTAAAATGGCGTCGTAGGTGCCACACTATTATACAAAAAAGATGCAAAAAACAAATGCTTTTAGTATTTTGATGTTTTTTTTTCATCATCTTCAAAAAATCAACTCTGATCGCATAGAAAAAAACATTTTATGAATTATTTCAAAAGATTGTAAAATCGTACGATCTGTCAAAAAGTCTGTTACACACATACACTTTTAATGCACACTATCATACTTTTTGAGCACACATGCAATTTTTGACAGTTCGTACGACTGAGTATGATAGTCAATCCTGACCTTTAGTAGAGTCGTAGTTGTGACTTATAAGAGATCAATATTCGATGCCTATGGAAGATGTTTTTGTAAATTTTAAAGCAATCAACAACTCATCTCTTAACATAACAAATTTAAGGGGAAGGATTATTATAACGGGTCTTTTTGTCCATTAGCTTCTAGTAGAGACGAAATAGTGATTGTTAGAAGATCTTAATTTGACAATAATGTATTTTGTTTTTGTAAAATTGAGTTTTTAATATAAAAAAGTAACAAAGAAGTCACTTCTATCTAAAAACACTCTGCCAAATGCTGGCAGGGTACGTTTAAATATTTGAATTTTTTGTTTTTAAAAAAATTTTCCAATTTATTATTGTTGTGTTTAAAAAAAAACTAATTACATATTTATATTTTTTTGTTTCCTGTTTCTTGAAGATGCCACCCAACCGTGTGGCAAAACATTGAAATAAAAAAAACTTTTTTATAAAACTGACCTCGTGCTTAAAAAATTACAAAAAATTTAATTAAATTCAATTTTAAACATTTTGGTTTTAATTTTATTTTGAGAAACAAATTATACTTTCAGTTATTTTGTACTAAGGTCGGTAATATTTGTTACATATTTCATATATATAGAAATATTATTTTACAATAGCTGCTGAAATAAGAAATTTTTTATAAGAATTTTTTATAAGACAAAATTTAAAAGTTAAACTTAAAATCATATTTCTTTAGGGCGGTAATTATACATTAAATCTATTGTATTATATTCGAGAAAGATTGCGTCGTAGAACAAAATATGAATTAACACTTTATTGCTGGCACAGTAAACAAATTACTTAAATGCTAAGCGTTAGTTTAAAACTGTTCAAGAGATTGTTCATATACATCAAATTATATCCATTAGGGCACCCTTTAAATTTAAATTTTATATATATATATTACTTGTTATTATACTTAATATTGTAATGGACAATTTGTCTAATTTTCAAGAGTTTGCCTGTAACCGTTTTAAAAATAGGGTCATATAGGTCAAACTACATTAGTTATAGAGACTCCCTTCAATTTATAATTTTAAATTTGTTACTTTTTATTAAATAAAAGTTCTACGCATATACATCAAATAGCAGCAACTATTGTAACACCCTATAATTTATAATTTTAAATATTTATACTTCTTAATTTACCAGAAAAAGAAATAGACATTCTGTTTAATTTTCAAGTGTTTGTATATAACGGCTCAAACGATAGGGCCTTATAGGTCAATTTACTTCAAAAGTGGGAGCACCTTTTAATTTCTAAATTCAAATTTTATACTTGCTGTTATAGCGGACTTAGCAATACAAGTTCTTTGTAAATTTCAGCTTTCTGCCTATAACAGTTCAAAAATTTGACCACACACATCAACTTACATCAAATATTATGACACCCCTTAATTTACAAATACAAATTCCATACTTGTTCTCATAGCGGACTTAGCAATGAAGGTTCTTTGCAAAGATCAAGGGTCTGTCTACAACTGTTGAAAGGTAAATCAAGTATTGGGACACCATTTCATCTATAATTTTGAATGTTTATACTTGTGATTTTAACGGCCAAAGTAATCGACATCTTGTCCAATTTTCAAGCGTTTGTCTATAACGGTTCGAAAGGTAGGCGTATATTAGTCAATTTACGTCACCTATGGGGACACCCTTTAATTTCCAGATTTATTTTTGTATTACTATTTGGTATTGGGAGCTGTAGTAATATGCCTTTTTTATTTTAAAGAAGTGCGTTCTACGGTTCATAATACACTTAATAAACATGTAAGTTGTATGGGGACACCTTTTAAATTTTTTAAAATTATGAACTGTTTTTAAAGCGTAATCAATCAAATTACAAAAAAAAATTCAAGCATTAAAAACAAACATTCAGTCGAATTGATAACTTTAGACACGTCAATTTTTTGCAGCAATTCTGAATTTTATGGAAGAGAAAGAAGTGTAGAATCATTTTATTTTTTAACACAAATAAAAAAACATATACTGGGGTGACAGAGAAAAATAAAAAAATAAGCACTATCAAGGCGAATCAGTATACCAGGTGGCAGCGTAGGCGAATTCAGTATTTTTTGCTGGTATGCATGACTGTCAAACACCATATATAATTTTTATTTATTGATTTAATATCAATACAAAGAAAGCTCATAAGGCCAATTATACATGTAATATTAGATACTATACAAAAATATTTAAAATTAATTTGAAAAAATGTAGTAAATAATTCATATAATAAAATATATGTATTAAAACATGGATGTAGCTCCCCAGCACACAAAAATTGCCAAAAAAGAAAATTCATATCTCTCAAGTCCTTCGTCATTTTTCAAGGGAGACATATAGGTTACCAAGTTTACCAAATATATTCTCACATTTCCAGGAAAAGGATTTCATTGTTTTCGCGCGTTTCAATTACTCTTGTTTTCTACATATGTATATTGTTATTTCTTGTTTTCTTCGCATAGTCTATAAAATTTGCACTTTCCAAAGGGAACTAATTACCAGATGGCAGCGCAGGCGAATTCACTTTTTTTTGCTGATAATTTTTATTGTCAAAATCTATATACAAAAAATAACTCATTCAATGTAAATATTTTTAAACCAATCACGGCGCATTGATACCAGGTGAATGCAATAACTTTTACGTAAAAACCTTTGAGCTGTCAAAAATCACTGGCAATATGTGTGTATGTATTTCAATATATTTTTGTCGGCTTTCTCATTTTTCACAAATACATACACACATATTGCTAGACGTTTTTGACAATTCAAAAGTTTTTACAAAAACAAAATACACGTAAAAGCTAAAACATATGTTGGCCGTATGTTCTAATGCAGTCACCTGTTCAATGCGCCTTGAAACCAATGTTTCGTTTAGAATTGCCAACTATTTAAAACTTTTTGTGCTACCAGACATAAGAAACTTAAATATAAATATACGATAAAGAATAAAGTTGAAAACATATTTACGGTACCAATTGGTGCATTTATTTCTTGTATTTTTATTTTAGGGGATTTTGTTGAAGGGTTGTATATTTTTAAAGCGATCTGGTCACACAGGTTGTAGATGTAATTTATTGTCTAATTGAAAAATATTTTTAATGCTTTTAATTTTAATAAATACGGAGATTTTGAATGTTTTGGTAAAAAAATTAAATTTCGTATCGTGTAGTGTACAAAGTATTTATCGAGGAACACATCCAAATGACTGTGACTAGTGCCCATGTAACCATGGAAGTACAAGTAAAGGCGCATCAGCACGCCAATCATCAGGCCTCAAGTAGTACCCAAATGAAAGCAAGTCATTCGCAATCCATCCCCAAGGATGTGGACAAAAACAAACCAAATGAACAATTAAATTTGAGAAATGCTGAAGGAAAACTCGAAGCCGCAGGCGTCGAAAATTCGGACTTGTTTTTAACAAATACAAAGTTCCATTTGGACACATACCCAGATATAGCGGAAGCAATTTGCGAGGATAACGGCTTTGAAGGTTCATTCATCGGTGGTGAAGAAGCCAGTAATCATTTGCTAAATGAACAACAGCAATATCACCACCAAGTAACTTGGCTCGATGACGACAATATTGATACTTTAGATTTGGCTACATTAGACATTGGCAACATGTTCAACCGTGTTGATAGTGCCGAAATTATATACCAGCAGAAAAAGAAGAACATAAAAATGGTGGGAAAATATGTAATGGGTGATATTTTAGGAGAAGGATCCTATGGAAAAGTTAAAGAAGTTCTAGATTCCGAAAATCTTTGCCGGAGAGCCGTTAAAATTCTTACAAAACGTAAATTAAGACGCATACCAAATGGCGAACAAAACGTACAACGCGAAATACAACTTCTTAAACAGTTAAAGCATAAAAATGTTGCCGCTCTGTTGGATGTTTTGTACAACGACGAAAAGCAGAAAATGTACTTGATTATGGAATACTGTGTAGGAGGACTGCAGGTAAGCTTGCTTTTTCTAGTTAAGGATTTATTAAAGTAGTTTTTAGGAGATGCTCGATAGTGCTCCCGACAAGAAAATACCCTTATTTCAAGCTCATCGTTACTTTCGGCAACTATTAAATGGCCTTGAATACTTGCATGGCATGCGAGTAATACATAAAGATATTAAACCTGGTAACCTTTTGCTAACACAAGATGAAACTTTAAAAATTTCTGATTTTGGAGTAGCCGAACAGTTAGAACTCTTTGCTCCAGATGATACATGCACCACAGGTCAAGGTTCTCCTGCATTTCAACCTCCGGAGATCGCCAATGGACTTGAATCGTTCTCTGGCACAAAAGTTGATATTTGGAGCAGTGGAGTAACTCTGTAAGTATTTACATAAAATGTATCTTAATTTATGTTCAAAAGTTATAAAATAATTCTTATCATTTAATTGGCCACACTAAAGGCTACCTACTTTTATGTTACCATGGATTAATAAATAAATATATCAATTACAGATACAATCTTTGCACAGGCCTTTATCCTTTTGAAGGTGACAATATCTACAGATTGTTAGAAAATATTGGTAGAGGGCAATGGGAAGCTCCCGATTGGTTGTATAAGCTCGACAATAAACTTGCAGTTTTAATAATAGGCATGCTACAAGCAAATCCAGATAAACGCTACACTATACAACAAATAAGAAAAGATCCGTATGAAATCCGTATATGTCAAACTAAATTTATGATTAAACTTAATTATACGATTTTTCATTAGCTGGTTTATATCTGCACCAGAGGAAAAAGGACCACCGATACCCATTCCACCATTAAAAAATGACAAATATCGTCGATCTACAGTACTGCCTTACTTAGATGCTTATCATTATGAAACGGAACGCGATTTGGAAGAAGTCTACTTTACAGAACATGATTTAAATCGTAAAAATTTCTGTTTCGTCTTCTAAATGCCATTTTATTTATTTATTTTTTTTTTTTTCATTTTTCAGAGGAACTGGCACGAAAAGCCGCAGCAGCTGCTGCTGAAATAAAAGCTCAGCAACAGCATAATACATTTACAGCGACGGGGGCCTCTTCTAGTGGGTACCACATCTCCTGTTCCAATTCAGCTTCCCATCATACCAAAGATAAGAAATCATCATCATTAAAAAGACGTGCAAAAAAACTTACTTCCTGCATTTCTGTGCGTAAATTGTCAAATTGTAGACCTTCGTAGAAGGCTACAAACAACACAATTGATTCACTACAACAATGGCTTTTTGAGTAACAAGTTACTAACATTTCAGTCATTTCTCACAAGTTACACAAAATATATATGTATAAAAAAGAAATTCACATAAAGAATACTATTTACAAATTATTATCAAAATTCTTTATATTTTGGGGAAAAATTATTTGGTTAGTTGTCTTTCCTATGAACAAAAAAAAAAAAAAACAAATGTTTATTTCCTTAAATTTATTATTTATCATATTACCTTTATTAATCATAACATATTGTATTTATTCAGTTGCCTATATTTAGATAAATATTTTAAATTATGTATATTTTAGTTGTTGAAACATTTTAAGTTTGTTGTTTAGTTTGTAGTGGTAAAATTAAATTTATTCGTTAGAAAAAATTTTTAAATAACTAAAAAATTTGAAAATAAAAATGTTTACCCTGTAACTAGCATATTGTGTATGAAAAAATTGTGTTAATCTTCATATACATACGAGTACACCATAGGATTTCCTCGAAATACGTTTGTTTTTTCACGTCCTGATTTTTATACCTAACAAAAGTTAAGACTAAGAAATCATAAAAAAGAATTGTTGAAACTATTAGCTTACGTGAACAAAAAGACAATTTTAAAAAAGGAAAAATTATACTAAAACATTATTTGCGTGTCGGTGAATTGAAACCTTTTCTCTTTACAAAAAAAATTTTACAGGTTTTTTTATTAACATTTTAAAATAAAGCGGATGTATTAATTGATTAAGGTTCAATGTTTTGTGAAGTGTCGACAGGTATAGTCGTGTTAGATAACGCTGCTGAATTGGAAGGATACTGTAAAATGACTTCTGGCATGATAAACATTTGATAATAATGGTGGCCAAGCTTTGTTAATTTTTTTTGCATTAAACTACGTAAAGTGTCAACGTATTGCGGTGGTATTTTACACAACTGTCCGTTCCGCCACTGTAGCCCGTTATTGTCAACATGGAACAAGGCCGGTGATGGCACATGGTCCTTCAAATAATTCCAAACACATTCTTTTAATATCAAAGCAATCTGAAAAACAAGTTATTTTGAAATATAAAATTACTGTGCAATTAACACTCATATTGTTTTACCTCGTGTGGTTCAAAATGTTCTATAATGACATGTAAGTTGGAGAGAGGCGGCGGTAGTAGCTGTCCAATAGCTAAGATTTTAAGCAGTTTTTTTGTACATCGCAAAAGTTCACCACTTTCATTTATAGTTTCAAATTTGTTAACTGTCCAATTTAAAAATTTATTAATTAAACAGTTTTGTAAAGCGTTTCTTTTTTATTTACCATTTTTAGCTCTCCACTGATGTAAGGATGTGGCACACAGGGCCCTAAGTAACACAGATGAAAAACAAAGCGCCGGTCTATGAGTTGCAATAAATCCTAATAACGCCCATAATATTGGAGATGTGAAGAAAGCACGACGTATTAATAGATCCCTTTCTATGGTCACTTTTGTAAATTCTTCATCAGGAAATGGTAAGCCATTGTACATTACATCCGTAGAAACCAATTCAACGAGCAAAAGCGATATCGTTGAATATGCTTCTACAACTATTTGACGATCCTACAACAATTAAAAAAAAAAGTTACGCAAAATTGAGAACATTTACTGCACCATTGAAAGCTATCAGAAGTTACGCACATAATCGCTGCAGCAGACGTCTAAAGCCTTAAGAAATAACTTTTGCATTTCGTGTGGGCAACCTTCGCCATTATTCATGTTTTCCGGTCTCAGACCTCTTCCAATAACTCCGGCATGTAAAATAGACCGATTTGCATTCGGTCCCAAACTTTGTTTCTGATTTTGTAGCAAAACCATCTCATATTCCGGTATTTTTAAGTCATCAAACACAGGTTCTTCGTACTGGCCAAACAAATAACCATAGTAAAACAATGATCCTTCAATCAACTCCCTTAAACAAGCAGAACGAGATGCTTTACGAGCACGACATTGTCTCCTGAATAGCTCAAACGAACGGTTGATAGCTTCTGCACGTTGCGTTGGTGCTAAACAAAACCAAAATTGTAGCTATACTGAGTAAAAATATGTGATCGTTTAAAAACTACTTGCTTTTTTCTATTAAACTGATGAAGAAATATTTGACACTTATTACCGCCAACTTTAGCACCTGCAAAAAGAGAATTAAAAAAAAAGAAAATAAATAATCAAAAAATTCTTTACCTCAGATGTCCGCATGATGGATGTTTTAGATCCCGCCTCAATAGTATTTAAGAGATCAATTATTGCATGGGAAAAAAGCAGACGATATGTTACAAATGCAGCCGAATCCTGTGATTCTTCATTTTTTACGCTATTTAAGTCTAATTTCTGCTTTTTGCTAGAACCATACATATGAATAGTGTTATTATTAGTGTAATTTTGCATTTCTTTGTATTTCTCGTCGCAGCGTTCAGTTGCTATTGCATCTATATGTAATATGAGGTCAGAAAGAGTAACCTCAAGTATTTGCAAAACTTTTGCCAAACACTCGTGTAAGGCCCACATTAGTTGATGTTGCCTCAGGCAGGAAACATTATTTTTCTTTTGCATTCTTTATAAAACAAACAAAAAACGAAAGTGAAACTGATATATTGATGAGGAATCAAAATAAAAGCTTACAATGTTAAAGTATTCAGATTACTAAATGTGTTTAATGCTTCCGAGGAGTCTGTGGATGCAGATAGGCGGGATTTTTTAAACTGTTCTTGTAATAAAACATCTTCCAAGACCATTTTTATGCCTGGCTTAATATCAGGAAACTCCACAACTCCAGACTGCCCTCCTATCAAACGTATAACAGCTCCAAGACCAGATTGATTCTGTGAATAGGGTTTACGCAATAATTCTGAAATAGTTTGATAGTATATGTGGGAGTGTTGCGTTGCTGTAAAATAAGTACATTTCAACATTTTTTATTATGTTTATCAAGTAAAACTATTCGCTAAACATACAAACTATTAAAATTAATCGGACAGCTGTCTGCTGCTCACATATATTCTTACTAAGGCAACTCTTCCATAACATATATTTTGTTTCCTCGGTTGCCAAATCATCAATCAGAGGACAATGTCTTGCATTTAAAACTATTTGCTCCAACTCCTGCAAAGAGTATTCCAAGAAATCCTGGCACCAAGCATTTTGTTCTGCCATTTTCGAGGCAGTAATAAGGAGTTGAGCGCCGTGAGACTTTAAGCGCAAAACTATGTTATTTAGCGAAGGTTGCATTTCAGCAAATAGTCTATTTGTCATCCAAAGAGGAGCCTTTTGTGCAATAACTGACTGCAATTCTTCATCATCTAGAATTTTTTGTTTTCAGCATTAATATAAATGCATTTTTAAGTTTAAATAAACAACTTACACATGTCTAGGAAAACACTGACCATGTTCTGCAATAAAATATCAGAAAAATTACCAAGCACAAAAAGAAATGGCACAATTAAGGTATCTAAATTTTTTTTTGGATGAAAACCTTCGTGCAAAAGTTCTCGAACCGAGTTTCGAAGAACTTGTTCATGAGCAAAGCACAGATATTCTAAGATACCAACTTCTGATTCAAAATGACAGCGATAATCATCTGCAAATCTTTTCAGGCTGCATTGTAAAATTTGCGATATAATTTTTGAAGGAAAACATCCACCTAAACGAGCAACAACCCAATCAAAAGTCATGGAATAACGTTGATATGCAGCTGCAAAAAAAAAAAAGTATTATGGTTTGATTTACACAACAGGTTTGACATCTTACCCAAAAGTGTTTCGACGCATGTTTCAGCTTCTGCATTTGTAAGTTTTCGAAAGCATATACTTATTAAGGTGAGTAAGCCGCGCATTGTATTGCAGCTAAGCCAATAGTTACAGGCGGCTCCAATAGGCATTCGTTTGCTGTATTTGTCAGACATACTTCCAACTAAATCTAGGCACCACGATGCTACAACTGTTCCCCAAGCCCCCGGTCCTTTGCTTACCATATTCTCCAGCACTTGTTGAATAATATCAAAAGAGGAATCTTCCATCGACGCCGTCGCCGACAACTGTTGCTGCTGTTGGCTTGTAGGCAATTTCTGCGGCTGTATGACAACTCCTGTTTGGGTATCAACATTAACTGTATTTACATAGCTCTGAACCCCAACTTCAGCTACAAGAGCAAAGTACTCAAAAACTATCTCTCGAGCAGCGGGAAGATCTTCTAACAAATGCAAAGAAGTTCGCACTAGGCTATTTGATGTTAGAGTTTTAGGATTTCCGCCACGATATAAGCACACAGACTGTATAAATTGTTTAAGTTCAACTAACACATGTTGTTTCAGCATTTTGATATGCAAAATTTCATTAAGCATTCAGCGTTTACCCTTAATATCTAAAAATGCTTTATTTTAACCACAGATTTTAATAATTGCACTTTACTCAAATAAAGAAATATTACAAACTTTGGTTTATAATAAAGTTGCCATATTTTTTAAAGGCTTTTAAATCATTATTAGGACCGTTCGCTCACGTTTCCAACAAAATTAAAATTAGATCTGCTAACTTTTTTTGTTTACGTTTCCAGGCTTAAAAATTTTTTACACTTATTTTTTCTAGAATTTTTGTTTAAGTTCTTTGGGACAAATAACCGAATTACAACAAGAATCGAATTTTGTTAAATGTATCTAGTGAAATAAATGAACTTTGTGTGGTTCATTATTATTGACAGCCGAAGTCAATTCGCACAAAAACAAAATGCACATATATATTCATTTTCGCCATGAGTCAACCTGTTTTGAATTCGCCTCGGGCTAGACGAATTAATTACCAGGTGGCTGAATTCACTATTTTTGTGCTGCTAATCTTCATATTAAAAAAATCTATATAAATAATTTTTTTAAGAATCTCCAATGCGTAATGCTACTAGCCGATAAATAAAAATACTTTTTATTTGCAAGTGGCTTGCGTATAAATGTAGTTTGCAAGGCGAATTGATTGATTCTCCTTGGTAGTACGTGTGCATAACAAAGAAGGTAAATTTATTTAAAATTAAAAAATAAATATACCTTGTGTTAACTTTTGCTTAAATCTGTAATCAACAAAATGTTAACAAAACAAATGTCAAAAACCAAATCGTGCAAAATACAAATCACAATAAAGTTTCCATCCCTGATTTATCTTAACCATTATTTTATTTAATTTTATTCCATGGGTTGAATAAATGTTCTTTGAAAATAAAGTAAATACTTAAAATTATTTAAGATGGAAAATATTACAAACTCTAACGGAGCATGGAAAAATAATAAAAAAGTTTGGGCAAGTCCGATTAAGCCACTAGATGAAAAATGGAAACTGGTGCCGGCTTTTCTGCAAGTTAAAGGTTTGGTAAAACAACACATCGACTCATTTAATCACTTTGTCAATGTGGATATTAAGAAAATTGTTCAGGCGAATGAAATGGTTATAAGTGATGCTGATCCTATGTTTTATTTAAAATATTTAGACGTAAGAGTTGGAACACCAGATATTGAAGATGGTTTTAATATAACAAAACCAACAACACCGCACGAATGTCGACTAAGAGATACTACTTATTCTGCTCCTATTACTGTTGACATCGAATACACACGAGGGGCCCAACGAATAGTCCGAAATAATTTGTTAATAGGTAGAATGCCTGTTATGTTGCGCTCATCGAACTGTGTTTTATCAGGAAAGACAGAGTTTGAGTTGGCTAAACTAAACGAATGCCCCCTAGATCCCGGCGGTTATTTTGTTGTTCGAGGCCAAGAAAAGGTTATTTTAATTCAGGAGCAGCTTTCATGGAATAAAATGATCACAGAAGAGTTCAATGGTACTGTCCAGTGCCAGGTTACCTCATCCACACACGAAAAAAAATCGCGTACTTTAGTTTTAAGTAAACATAACAAATACTACTTGAAACATAACTCTATGGTCGATGATATACCAATCGTTGTAATATTTAAAGCAATGGGCGTAGTATCCGATTTAGAAATTATGTCGTTGATTGGCACTAGCACCGAAACTCAAAACCGCTTCGCTCCCTCTCTCTTGGAAGCTTTCAATTTAAAAATATTTACTCAGCAAAGAGCATTGGACTACATGGGATCAAAGTTGGTGGTGAAACGATTCCAAACAAGCTCAACAAAAACACCGGCAGATGAAGCCAGAGAACTTCTAACTACAACAATATTAGCACACGTTCCAGTGGAAAACTTTAATTTTCAAATAAAATCTATTTATGTCTCACTCATGGTAAGGCGTGTTATGGCTGCAGAACTTGATCGTTCAGCTGTTGATGACAGAGATTACTACGGTAACAAACGATTAGAGCTGGCGGGATCGCTTATATCATTGATGTTCGAAGATCTCTTTAAACGCATGAACTGGGAGTTAAAAATGATAGCAGATAAAAATATTCCGAAAGTCAAAGCTGCACAATTTGACGTTGTGAAACACATAAGGGCCGCTCAAATAACTGTTGGTCTAGAATCAGCTATCTCTTCGGGTAATTGGACCATCAAGCGTTTTAAAATGGAAAGAGCTGGCGTTACACAGGTCTTGTCCCGATTAAGCTATATTTCTGCTCTTGGAATGATGACTAGAGTTAATTCACAATTTGAAAAAACAAGAAAAGTATCAGGTCCTCGCTCTTTACAACCCAGCCAATGGGGAATGCTTTGTCCCTCAGACACACCTGAAGGAGAAGCGTGTGGTTTAGTTAAAAATTTGGCATTAATGACTCATATCACTACAGAAGTTGAAGAAGAGCCTGTAGTGCGATTAGCATTTAACGCTGGAGTAGAAGATATTCGACTCGTAGGAGGAGATGCAATTAATAATTCGAAGGTATTTCTTGTCTTTATAAATGGTAATATTTTGGGCTTAACTATAAGTTATAAGCGTCTTGTCGAAGTCTTTCGAATGATGCGACAGAAAGGTCGACTCGGTCCATTTGTGTCTATTCATACTTCACACACCCAACGATGCGTTTACATTCACACAGATGGTGGGCGTCTGTGTCGCCCTTATATTATTGTAAAAAGGGGACAACCCGCTGTTAAACAACACCACATTGAGGAGCTCAAAAGAGGAATAAGAAAATTTGAAGATTTCCTTTATGATGGCTTAGTCGAATATCTTGATGTAAACGAAGAAAATGATTCATATATTGCATGGAATCAGAATGATATAGATCCGGACACCACAACACATCTGGAAATCGAACCATTCACTCTATTAGGCGTGTGCGCAGGCTTAGTTCCATATCCACATCATAACCAAAGCCCCCGAAATACCTACCAATGCGCTATGGGCAAACAGGCCATGGGGGTTATTGGATATAACCAGAAGAATAGAATTGATACATTAATGTACAACTTAGTATATCCGCAATCGCCGATGGTCAGATCAAAGACCATAGAATTAACTGGTTTTGATAAATTACCAGCCGGTCAAAATGCAACTGTCGCAGTTATGAGCTACTCCGGCTACGATATTGAAGATGCGTTGATCTTAAACAAGGCATCTATTGATCGTGGATATGGCCGTTGTCTTATTTACAAAAACTCAAAATGTACTGTAAAGCGTTATGCTAACCAAACCTATGATCGGATTATGGGGCCTATGAAAGATGCCTTAACTAATAAAGTAATATTTAAACATGATGCTTTAGATACGGATGGTATTGTAGCACCTGGAGAAATGGTGGTAAATAAGCAAATACTGATTAACAAAGAAATGCCCGCTGTCACTTCCATAAATCCAATTGAGCAAAGTGGTCAAGCGTCACAGGTAAGAAAAACGTTTATTGGTTTTTGCAAATTAATTGTGAATTATTAATTATATTAGATTTCATATACTGCCGTTCCAATTTCTTATAAAGGGCCTGAACCCAGTTACATTGAAAAGGTTATGGTGTCTGCCAATGGAGAAGAAGATTTCCTCATAAAAATTTTACTGCGACAAACTAGACGACCAGAGATTGGCGATAAATTTAGTTCACGTCACGGTCAAAAAGGTGTAACAGGTCTAATTGTTGATCAGGAAGATTTGCCTTTTAATGATTTTGGTATATGTCCTGATATGATAATGAACCCTCATGGTTTTCCATCTCGTATGACGGTAGGAAAATCGCTTGAATTATTGGGCGGAAAAGCTGGCTTGCTAGAGGGAAAGTTTCACTATGGAACAGCATTCGGTGGTTCCAAGTGTAAAGATATACAGGACGAGCTTTTTAAACATGGCTTTAATTACATGGGCAAGGACTATTTTTACTCCGGTATAACAGGGGAAAGTCTTGAAGCGTACATCTACTCAGGACCGGTTTACTATCAAAAACTTAAACACATGGTTCAAGATAAAATGCATGCGCGAGCTCGAGGACCTAAGGCAGTGCTAACTCGGCAGCCTACTCAGGGAAGAAGTCGTGAGGGTGGTCTACGTTTAGGTGAAATGGAACGAGATTGTCTCATATCGTATGGAGCAAGTATGTTAATCATGGAACGCCTTATGATTTCATCTGATGCGTTTGATGTAGACGTGTGTAAAACTTGCGGTCGTCTGTCATATTGTTCATGGTGTCATTATTGTCAATCATCGGCAAATGTTTCGAAAATATCTATGCCATATGCTTGTAAATTACTTTTTCAAGAGCTTACAAGCATGAACGTTGTACCAAAATTAAAGTTAAAAAATTATTGAGTGAAAGTATAACTACATATAATAGAGATATAAGTACTTTGTACTGAATCATGGTAGAACTCATATTAAAGTACCATCAATTTGAGTGATGATTATTTGAAAATAAATGATGTACAAGGCGAATTAAATTAATTCGTCCTGTGATATATGTACACAAAATTAATAAAACAAAAAATGAAATAATCATAAAGAACTACCTATAATGTATTAAGCAAAAATCTTGTCCTAGACATGATCTTTATATAAGTATTTTTTACTAAGCTTTTGGCTGTAAGTTGATGAGAAATTCACAATTACCGACAAATAAAGTGTAAATAAGGTAATTACAGTAAAAAGGAATGCTTAAAAGCAAGAGATTTTCAACATTGCTATATTTTCCTTATTAATTAATTTTTATACAGATATCTATTGTTTATTTCAAAATTAAAATTTCGTACGTTGTAGTCCGTTCTACACAATGTTACTTTAATGTGCTGTTTCTGTATTACAGGAGATCAATTCGTCTGAAAAATTTATATTAAAATAACTCAAAAAACAGTGGTTTCATACAAATTTTTCAGAGGAGTTTATCGCCTGTAATACAGAAACAGTACATAAATGTTCTTAAAACCTTTAAATTGAATTATATTTATAACTAGCAGTGCCTGCGATTTCGTCCGCGTGTCATTTATAGTTTTCTTAAAATTTAAATAAATAAATCCAATTACATAATACCAGAAAAATGTGGCTTTTATTGTAGATATCTGTAAACAGTGTAAAGTTTTCCATCTTTCTAAGGTGAATTGATACAACAGAACAACCAAGGCGAATCAATTACCAGGTAGTGGCAGTGGAAAATTCATTCAATTTTGCCGTTGCAGGAAATGTCAAACTTCATATAGAAAAATTGACGCTGATCTCATGGCGAAATCAGCTAATTTTTTTTAATATGAAGCAAGGCGAATAGATAAACGGTGGAAGCGATGGCGAATTGATTGATATTCGCCGGTAGCCTAATCGTCGAATTCCATATATGAAAAAACTATTTTTTTTAATCTGATTTAGTAGATGGCAAGGGTACAAAACCACAGCGCCAGGATAACCCACAAGTTTTTAAATATTCGTAAAACTTCTCCAGGAACTGCACATCGACCTATATCTTTATATAGGAACTGAGAAATCCTGAAAGTGGTATTAAAATGGGTTATTGAAGCATAGACAATTGTTCTAATCCAAAAAAAAACGATATTTTTTATATGTAGTTTGACATTCGGGCTTACGGCGAAAACTAACGAACTCGCAATCGCTCTCACCAAGCCGAATCGATTACCAGGTGGCAGCGTAGGCGAATTCAGTATTTTTTGCTGGCGTACACCACTGTCAAACTCCATATATAAAAAATTTGTGTATATTTTTTATATATGGAGTTTGACAGTCGTGTATACCAGCAAAAAATACTGAATTCGCCTACGCTGCCACCTAGTAATTTATTCGCCTTGGCTCTTACCGTATATTATTTCGCCATGATATGAAATTTAACATTTTCTGCAACGGCGAAAATAAATGAACTCGCCACCACCTGGTACATGATTTCACCATGAAAGCAAACAAGGCGAATCAATGCTAGGTGGTCGCAAAGGCGAATTCATTAATTTTCGACACCTGAAATGTCAAACACCATATTTTTAAAATGTGTATAATTTTTTTTAAGTTTTTTTTATTTATTTCTGCCTCAAAAACCAAACAAACAACAACAAATCTTTTATACTTTTTCACACAAATTTCTACTTCAATAAGCCGCGTTCATTTGCCTCCGTAAAATAAATTGAAACGGTAAAAACAAAAGCTGATCGCACGCCGCTTACATTGACATTAACTTTTTCATTACATTACATTAAAAATTCATGAATAACTTTAGCTCACCCTGTGTAAAACAAGATGACTATAATAATAATTTTTTCATGTCTGCGTGTGTGTCGCGTTTTAGAATATCAGGCTCCAATCTATTTTTAAACTTCAAATTTAAAATGTTCTTACTACCAGATTTTTAAAATAAAGAAACAAAATGTTTTTTCTTATGAAAAAGGCTTTCAAAACCTATATTATGTATATGAATATATAAATGCACGTTAGTCAAATAACACGGAAAAATCAAAGTTATCAAAATTTCTGAACGACTGTTATTAATATGCAAATTCTGTGTAGCAGGGTTAAAATTTTAAATACATTACGCCACCCGATACGCTATAGGATTGATAGCCTTTATTTATTCTAAAGGATTCTTGCCAAATGCACAGTAAACCAATTAAAACTTCAAGCACAAACACAATTTGCAAAACAAGTGTATAGCAAAAAAAAAAAAAAAAACATCTGTCAGTGTAATTTCAATTCTGTAATATTTTTACAGTCTTTTGTTCTTATGCGTATGCGCCGAAAAGCTAACTACAAATTGTCAAAAATGTACTAAATGTATAAAAAAAGTTGTTGTTCACCTTTCTCTTTCTATGAGTTTTATTAGTGTGTGTTTGTGTTTTTGCGTTAGTTTTCTCGCTAAAATAAAAATAAAATTTAATTTATAAAATCGTTAATAGCCACTTTTTAAGACAACGAATATTTAAAATTCATAAAATTACAACGAAGTAAATAAAAATTTATTTGTAAGTATTAGGTCAAGCCATTATTGAATACGTATGTACATACATTAATATACGTTTTATGATGAATACTTAATTTACTGATGAAATAAAATCCAATACACTTCATAATGTACTTAGAGAAATTAACTACTATTGAGAAAATTTGCAAAAGAGTTTTAATAGAATGTTCATAAACATTTACATTTGATTTATATGCCAAGGAAAAACTTTACACCCATTGAAAAAAACTAATTTCATGTTTCAATTATTCAAAAGACACACATGTGTAAAAGTGCATATATACTACATACATATGTACATACATCTACATACGTATACATTTGGATATTTTTAAGTTAAGAATGGTAAAGGAATAACTTTGTAATTCGTAAAAGACACTTTAAGGCAACATAAAAAAACGTTAAAGGTAAACATGAGTACATAATAGCACCCATGTAAGAAGTATGTGACAAAGTTAATTTTACATGTTTTTATTTAGATGTTAGAAAAGTGATTCTTTGTTTTAAAACGTTAATTTTTTTAATGTTTTCTTTTTTAGGGTACTTGAGCCAAATAAAATGAATAAATACTAATAAAAAGTGTCCTCATGATTTTGGAATGAAAGATAAAATCATATAAAAAGATTGAACAAATCAAAATATTTTAAAACTCCTTTAAATTAATTACTTTAATAACTACGTTTAACGACTACTGTAGTCGTAATTCTGACAAGTTCTAAGTTGTGATAGTCTTTTAAAAAACAGCTTCAAAATTACGGAACAAAAGAATCAAGTGACCCGCTCCGAACAAAGCAACAACGATTACAGGGTTGTTGTTTTTGGGGCGGGTGGAGTTGGCAAAAGTTCACTGGTACTGCGATTTATTAAAGGTACTTTTCGAGAGTCATATATACCGACTATAGAGGACACGTATCGACAGGTGAGTAACACTTCTAATAAATTTAAAAAATAAAAAAGTAAATACGTTATAGAGATCTCAGATCATCTCAAAAAAGCTGATAATTAGTTGAAAATAATTTTTTTTTAACGTTCACCTTACATGGGTTTTTTCCTTAAATATGTGTTGATAATCATTTTAATGTAATTACTAAATAATAACAAAATTTACTTTAACAAATCACGCAAATGGATTTTAGTAATTCTTTCTTAGGGTTTATTTCCGTGGAGAATGCAAAACACAGCTGTTGATTTTTCCAATCACGTAGAGATCTGTTTTAAAGGGCGCGGTAAAAAATGTTTTTTTTTTTTTTGTGTAACTAAAACACTAAAAGTTATTACTCGAGCAAATTAAAAAATATGTTGCAACAACTTGGAAGTATTTATCCAGTTTGGTTAAACCGTTCTCGAGTTATGGTAGAATATATTAATGTTACAAATTTATTATTTGCCACAGCTCTTCAAAATAGAAGCAAATATAAGTGTTTTGTAGTCAGCCTATTCCTTTTTTTTCGCCTCAGAGTTATAACGTTCTGACGGTGCACACGCTACAATTAAAACACAATATTTTTGATTTAGCATACTCTATTCAGTACGTCCTAAGCAACAACAACATTTAGTTTAAGAAATAAGCTTGAATTACCTTAAGAAGTTACCCCTTTCTTTTTCGCTTGTTGGCCAAAAATTTACTGTGCTTATGAGGTAAAGTAGCACGTATGGTTGTGACTACGAAACTGGTATTAAAAATGGCCTAAGAACACTGAGAGTTTTTTTTTCAAATTCACATGCTGAAGCTAGGAAAATAATTGTAAAATAAAAAATGCCATCGGCTCTTAATGGGTTAAGCATTTTTAAAAAGTTTTAGCATTTCCTTAAAGATCTTTTCAAAAGTTTTAAAATTATGCCCATATTGATATTTTAAAAAATTTTGAAAATATCAGAGGCCTGTAACTCGGAAAATATGGACGAGCGCAATTTTTTCACTTGATATTTTTTTCTTATTTTTTAATTCTCTATCTCTAAAAATGTTTTATTCTTTCAGTTTTTTCTTCAAAGCAAATACAAATTAAAATAAAATTTTGTTGTCGTTTATTTTAGGTAATAAGTTGCAATAAAAATATTTGCACTCTTCAAATAACGGATACAACAGGATCACATCAATTCCCTGCGATGCAACGGTTGTCCATTACTAAAGGTCATGCTTTTATTTTGGTGTATTCTGTTTGTTCCAAGCAAAGTTTAGAGGAATTAAAACCCATATGGAACCTTATAAAGGAACTTAAGGTACTAACATATCTTTATAAATATGTACATATGTATGTGTGTATTAATAAATAATTCTTATTTTCTTTTTAAATTGTAAAAAGTGTTGTGGTTACCGCTCATCTTGCTTAAATATCTTTTAATGGGGTAATTGCAATATTTAATAAAGATTAGGGCACCAGGCCAAAATATTAAAACAGTCAGATTAGTCAAATATTTGACCAAAAGGACGTAACCACTAAATTATAGAAAAAAAGTTTGTTCTCAAATACTTTTTGAAAACTATAAAATCCTACTTAATGAAAAAGTTAAAATATCACATTTATAAGGTAGGTACCTATATCATAAATTATCATTCGTAAGAATACGATCCAGGAAAAATTGAATAAATATTTGTAAAAATAGTGGTTACGCTTTTTCGGTCAAATATTTGACAAATCTGACCGCACCTTTAGTTAAGGCACAAAACTATTTAAAAAAAAAGTTAAAAAACTTTAGTATTGTAATTCGTATGAGTTATTCTAAAGCATAAACTATTTATGCGGACGTAAGATTTTTTTTTTCATTTTTCTTCTTTAAGTTAAAAACTCAATTAAAAAAAAAATTAAGATCAAATTAAGATCTTCTAAAAGTCATTGTTTCAAATAAAAAAACACAAAACGTTTTTTTTACATATGAACATACATACATGAAGTTTAAAAAAAAAAACAAGTAAGAGCGCTATATTCGGCTATGGCGAATCTTATATATCCTTCAATACCTATGTAAATATAGTTTAGTGAAGTAACTCCAATCAAAAACGCAAATATTGGGGTCACAGTAAATTAAAAAATAAAAAAAATTTTGGTACTGCATATACATATATAATTTTACATAAAAGTGACATCGGCATTTTTTTTAATGTAGTATTTTCTTAAAGGCCTCTTCAAAAGCTTTAAAATAAGGCCCGTATTGATACTTTAAAAAATTTTTAAATTTTAGAGCCCCGTTTTTTTTTTCTTTTTTTTTAGTTCTCTATCGCCCCATACATTTATTATTATTATTTTTTTTTTTTTTTTGATTGGAGCTACTAAATTGTTCCAAATGACATGAAAAAATTAGAGCTAGGCGTGGTGATTTGCCTGCTGCCTCGAAGGACATGCAATGATAATGCTACTTTCCAATAGCACCTCTTGTTTGATCAATTGACGTATTTATTTGTTTGTGAAAAAGGGTATAACTAATTTTGTCATTCCGTTTGTAATTTTTACAATATCCAGTTTCGACCCCATAAATATATATATATTCTGACTTCCGTGTTAGTGTTGTTTTCCGAGACACTAGATCAGCTAGAAAAAATTTAAATACGCCAATTGATCAGACATAGTATCGAAAGAAAAGCTATTGAAATTCAGCAAGATCACACCACGCCTACCTTTAATTTTTTCACATCATTTAGAACAATAACGTAACTCCAATAAAAAAATAAAAAAAACAAATATATGGGGCGATAGAAAATTAAAAAAATAAGAAAAAAACATCAAGTGAAAAAATTGGCGCTCGTCCATATTTTTCGAGCTACGGGCCTCTAAAAATTTCAAAATATCAATATGGGTATCATTTTAAAGCTTTTCAAGAGATCTTTAAGGAAATACTAAAATTTTTCAAAAATGCTTAATCCATTAAGAGCCGATGGTATTTTTTTCTCCGTCATCCCAATATTTTCTTTTTTGATTGGAGTTACTTCACTAAACTAGATTTACATAGATGATTAAGGGTATATAAGATTCGGCATAGCCAAATATAGCACTCTTATTTGTTTTTATTTTTTTAATTTCACTTTATCATTTGTTGATGCAGTGGCCATAATAACACACTTTCTGTAAAAATATTAAGTCTTTAGTAATTATGATTCTAGGGTGGTTTTCAGTAAAATAACAAACTATAAATATTTACAGGGCCAAGATATTGCAAATATACCTGTTATGTTGGTAGGCAACAAGTGCGATGAAAGTGATGAACTGCGGAATGTGTCGGAAATGGAAGGTAAAGCGCAAGCTACAAGTTGGAATATATCCTTCATGGAAACATCAGCTAAAACGAATCATAACGTAACAGAGTTATTTCAAGTAAGTTTGGTTTGATTTGAAAACTGTTAAATGAAATGCAAAATAATCCCAATATAAATGCGCGAGGAAAAGTCAAGTCAAAGTCTTTACAAAAAATCTGATTTTAGAGTAGACACATTTGTGTGTTATTGTTTTTTTTTTCAAGCTGTATGCACTTTAGCCAGGAATTCTACAAAATTCTATCTTGATTTCTTCTTTTAGTTTGTCTATTCATTTATTGTTTCTCCCTCTTCGAACTAGTCAATGTAGAAAATTCCAAACAGATTCAAAAAATATCGTAAATGCAACTTTACGATTCGATTTTAATGTCAGCGCTAATTTGTGTGCTAAATTCGATTTAATTTATGATAAAAAAAAAGCCCTGAATCCATGTTTAATAAAAAATTAAGTATTGTTTAGGAAATAAGGACCGCGTCTGAATAATTTTGTAAGGACATAATGACTTGCCCTCGTCTATACGGGTATGTATTGTTGCATATATTTGTGTTTTTCGCGATTCAAAAACAAAAAACATTTTCCATCACTGTTTTTTACATTTTACTTTTATTGCTATTTAGGAATTATTGAATTTGGAAAAAACTAGAACTGTGTCGTTACAACTTGATAACAAGACTAAAAAGAAGCAGAAAAAAGAAAAGAAAACTAAGGAAAGTAATGGCGCTATATCAGAAAACGGAGAAGGAAGTACTAGTGGTGCCAAAGAGAAATGCAATCTAATGTAAAGAGAAAACAGTAAAGGTCTAAATGAACACTAAATAACTGTTGTGATTATACATAATCTCAACATTATAAAACAAATAAGCAAAAGAAAACTTGTGTTGCATACACATCCATACAGATACTTATGTGTGAATGTATGCTCTGGAAAGTGAGTTTTTATTAAAAAAATGCGTTTTGCCAATTATGGCGCTTAATACCGCCAATAAATATACTCGTTTTTAAAATACACAGTTTTATTGTTATATAGATTATTAACTATTATTAATATGATTTATACAACAATATTTCCAACACAATACTCTTTACAAAAATATAAGGTTGATAGTAGAATTGTTTTTTTTTTTTTTTTTTTTTTTTTTTTGACAAAACATAAGTAGACGAAAAAATAAAAATAAAATTAGGTATGAGAAAGCTGCATATTGAAAAGATTTTTATTTTTAATGCAGTCATATTTTAGGTTCTTGCAAACCGCACAAATTGTTTCTAAAAAATAAAACTAAATGAAATTGTATTTTCTGTTTGTTATAACTAAATTACGTCATTCACACACAATGTTCAGGATAAAAAAAAAACATAAAATGCAACTAAAATATAATACATATCATCCAATTAATTTTCATCAAGGCGAATTTATAATAGGTGACTGCATTAGCTTTAAAAGCAATTCGCCCCTGCAAATTCGCTTTAGTTTCCAAAAAGTTACCATACAAATATAAAAAAGTCAACTATCTGCACCTGTTATAATTTCGCTCGGCCTACTATTGAACTGTTTCACGTCCATATTAAAAGTAAAATTAATTAATTTTCACCAAAACCTGAAATGTTAAATTCCATAGACTATACAAAATATGCATGATTTTTTTATATGGACATTTAGCGTTTCGGCCAAAATTAATTAATTCGCTATTGCGACCACCTAGTATTGAGTCGCCTTAGAGTCGTATAAGTAACAAAATTTTAAAATTTTGTTGAAAAAGGTATCGGGATTGGGCAGAGTAGGATGTCATCATATTTTCTTTTTAACGATTTGACTCTAAAAATCGTTGGGTTATAAATGTAAATTTTAACTAAGAAACCTTTAATTATTACCAATCACTCAAAACCTTTCTAACACTACTTCATAACAATTCTTACAAACGTATGTATGTATGTTCATACGTACAAGCACACGATTTAATTAGTGCCAGAGGGATCCTTATAAATTTTTTTCTTTTTTTTTTTTTGCAAAAGAAACATTTACAAAAGTTACTGCTCTGATTACTATTAAAAGCTTTATGGTCCAAAAAACTTAAGTACTTTAAATATATACTTCCTTGTCCCAACTGCATTCTGATTAAACAAATGATTCACCACAATTAAAAATACTTTTTCTTAAATTCGGCCATACATTTTGCTGTTATTTCTTTTTCTTCGGAAAAAAAGAAATTAATAATATTTTTAGAAAAATGTTTTAAAAGTATAAAGTATTTGATAATAAGTACTTTAAGAGAATAACGCAAGATCTTCAATTGATTTTTGAGAGAATTGAGAACGAATGAAGTAGCAAATGTAAGAAAAAATTAAAGCAAATATTTGCCTGTTTAATCTTAGCATAATGCCTTATTATGTTTTTTATGTTTTTAAACGTTTTGTATTAAAAAAAAAAAACATATTTTTATTATTAAGACCATTTGGACAAAGTTCAACATTGAATATTCTAGAAAACATACATTCCCAAAATTCTTTTCAGATTTCAGAAATATTTTTGATAAATTTAAAAGTTTAATTTGTTTAAATTATTAAGTTCTTTTCAATTACATATAATTACATGAATTATTTTTAATAGATTTTTGCTCTAAAATACCATGCTTAATTGAAGTATTAAATAGTTTTTGAAAATATTTGTTTTTTGAAAATAAAACTAAAAAAAACTTTTAAGCAGCAAGCAATTTAAATAAGAAATCGGCGCTTTAAACTAGAGATAGTGTGTATAAAATATTTTGAAACATTTTGCTTTTCTAAACAAACAGCAAAGAATTATTTCAGTTTTTAGTATAGTAATTTCCACAAATTAAATTTTTGTTTTCTTCATCTAATATGAGCAGTTTATTTTAAAAGTGGCATAAGTCACTTTAATTTTAAGCATATTTAATGGGTTGTGTTTCAAAGGTTTTAAAAGTATTGAGAAGACTTACTTGCGCTTCTATCTCAGGATACCTATTCTCCAATTAAAACTTCGGTCAACATAAAACCATAGCAGATCTTAACATATTAAATTCCTTCTTTTTTAAGCGACTTATGCCACTTGCAAAATAAACGGCTTATGAGTTTTGATGCCAAAATTCGGTTTTTGTATTTTTCAATTATATATTTTTTTAAATTTTTTCTTAGGAACTTTTTATTAAACTAAAATCTTACGACCATAAGCCAGCCATCCACACTAAAAATAGCCATAAAGTATAATAAAATGTCACTTTCTTATCCTACAATAATTTTTAGTATCAAATCAAACGTAAAAACACGCTGAGGTACTCCCTCACCAATCCCGCCACCAATGCAACATTTCATGCTAAGATTTTTTCTTTTTGCATACGGCCATTATTGTTTGAGCTTAATTATCATCAACTTCTTATTTTAATTTATTTTTAATTTTTACTTTTTTTTTTAATTTGCTCAAAAATAACATAAACTTCGATTCAAAGATAATGATTAGATTAACGTTTAGTTTGTAATAATAATACTTGAGTGTTAAGCATTTAAAATCAAAATTTTGTGAAAGCTAATTTATTTTTATACTCATAACTCACTATACGCATTAACAAAAACATTAAATAAAAATCTCTTAAGTCATACACGAATTCTTTACAGCCGTTTTTGTAATCAAAATAAACGCATTCAAATAAATAATTTTTTATTTAAATTTTATTACTATAATTGTAATTATTATTATTATTATTATTATTATTATTATTATTATTATTATTATTATTATTGAAACCGATCGATTTGAAAACGATTCTTTTTGAGATATATGTATTTAATAATATAGGAAAGCAAGGTAATTATAGGAATTGAATAAAGAGATATAGAATCTATATTGAAATTGTTTAAAACACGAAAATAGTAATAATATCAGCACCATTCTCGGGTTTAGACCGTTTCGATTTCGAAATAGATTTCTATCATACCTGATTGAATATATTTGCTATAATTTTTTTCACGTCTTTATTATTATTGTTTGTTAAAAATAATTCAGTTCTTCTTTCTTTTATTATTATTTAATTGTATTTTACCCTCCTTCTAAATCTTCAAGTAGGACCAAAAAATGTACTTATATTTCTTGTTCATATGTGGACAATTTTGTACGATACATAACAATACAGTATTGACATTTCTTAACCATTTCTAGCCAAGAGCAAAGTTGACAGACATGCTGTAAAACTGTGACTATTATTCTAAAAATTGAAAAAATACGATGAACTAGTCATTTTCGCTCTCATTTTGTGTGTTTTCTTTTTAGTTAGAAAGGTGTTGCAGCAAATAGGCGATATAAATTTTTAATTAATTAAGAATTCATAACAAGTATTAAAATTTTATTTCTGCTAAAGAAATTAACTAAAAAACATTTTCATTTCATTATATACATTTTTTTAAGAATAAATAGACAGTTTTGCAAAACATAATTTAAGCAAATAACCAAAAGGAATATAAATACGAATACATTTCGAAATTACACATTCAAATGTACATTCATACACATACATACATATTTATTTATTATTTTTTTTTTTTTTCTTTTTATTTAAAGTACATATTTTTGTAGGAGTTAGTTAGTATTAATTGATAGTTACTTTATTTAATAAGTATGAAAAAGCTTTAATTACTACACAAAAGAAAAATGTTTTAATAATTGAATTAATATTTAACAAAAAGTATAATTAGTGCTAGTAATTTGTTCCAAATTATAAAAAAAACTAGATTAAAATAATCACACATTGTCGGAATGCGTTTTAAAAACTTGTATATTTTTTTAATGCTCACAGTCTTGTTAAGGAAAATGTTTATTTATTTGTTAATTGTTTATGCTTTTGCATGGGTTAAAACAGAAATCCATTTCGATAGAGGACCAATATTTTGAATAAGATTTATAAGATGAAGACATTAAAAAAAATTTATAACCTGATTTATTTCTGTGTATTCCAATAATTTAAATACAATATAAATACGATACTTTTACATGCGTACATCTCTGATGTATGTTGTATATAAAAACTAAATGACAAACAAAATTGTAAAAAAAAAACATAAAATACAACGAATAATTAAATATTTAATGATTTAATAAAAATTTCGTCTATGCACTCCTGTGTTTATTTTGTAGTTTTAAATATTAAGTATTAAAATGAATGACGTCAACATTTGTAATTAATGCATTAGACCACCTCCCAATATACATTTTTGATTTTTTTTTTAATAATTCTGTATATTCAAATGCTTGTTCGTGCATATGTTGAGGCAGTTAGCCACGGTGAAAACTTTTTCGTAAGAAAAGAAATACTAGTAAAACAAGAATTAATATATTATTAATTCCCAAAACAATTTTATAAATAAAAATTTATATTTTTATTGTAACATAAAATATTTTGTAATATTCATTCATACAAAAAATTCTTAATGGAAAAAATATTTATTACACAACTGCAGCATATTAAACTTTAATTTTTTTAAATCATGTGATTTTATACAACTTGCCCATTATCAAACAAAGCTTTTACCTTTGCTAACTATTTGCCCGGTTTTTTAACGGCGTTCGCTTTAATGCACATAAAATTTAACAGCGGCTCTGCACTGTAAAATACTTTCATAAAATTACGATTTTTATTTGTTGGCTTTATTTTTCTTTTCTGAAAAATTCAATTATTTTCACAGTGACCCAATTAAGTTATTACATGGGGCATTATTTTTAATACACTGCATGAGTTAAAAACTTTTCGAGATTTTGATATGCAGAAAATAATAAAGGTGTTCTAATGTAACCATAACGAATACAGTAATAATATAATTTTTATTCCTTTAATATTTAGATTATAATAAATTTGTTCTTAAATTGCTACTGAAATTAATAGATATAAAATTAATAATATAAAAGCTTCTAAAAGAATTTATTAAATAAATCAATGCATGGTAACAAAAGAAATTTTTTCCCATAAACTGTTAAATTAAATATATAAAAAATAAAATATATGAAGTATAAAACTATTAATGGTTATAATAACTCATAAATTGCCTGAATACTTAAAAAAGTTACGCAAAAATCGAAGAAAAATTAAAAAAAAAAAATACTGCAAGAAAACTTGCACAATTATCAATGTTTTTTTTTTTTTTGGTTTTTTAAGCAAAATACGACTAAAGGTACCCATACACGACATGTTTTTTACATCTGACTTCTTATCTTACATGTATAATTACGTCTGAAGCTCTAAACACATAGACGACAGCAGACAGCAAACTGTCAAAAATAAAATACATGTGTTTATATGAAAACGATTATTTTGACGACATCACAGCAGCACGACTACAGGACAGCATTTTCTGCTGCTGCCAACTTAGGCTATTTTCTATTTTGACGGGCAGCAATAAACAAATATAGTATTGCCATTATACATATAAATTGGAAAAATAAGAACAAAAATTTTTTTTTAATACTAAACATAAAAGAACATTACAAAAATGCAATAAGAAAATAAATTTATGTGTTTTTATAGTTTTTCGTGATATTATTATACTTTTTTTCAAAAAATTTAATTTTATTCATTATAAAATATATATGCGGCATCCCTGAAATTTTAATTGCTAAAATACACAGCTGTTCATTTTTCATTTCATAGTATTGTGTTTTTCGTTTGAGTTAAAATTTGTCATATTTTATTTTATTTTTCGTTTTAAGATAATGGTAAAGTACCTATTTGTTTGATTTTCTGTTGTTATTTTTAATACGTTTGTAAAATTGTGCAGAGGAATAGTATGGACACATTAGCTGATTATTATGTTGTTGCTGTCTTGAAAATAACTATGAAGCCGACTTCAAAGCAGCATTTGAGGTTGGCAGCATTTGAAGCCGTGAAGTTGTGAAGTCTGCTGTCGTCTATGTGTTTAGAGCTTGACATAATTATTATTTTTTTACAACAGCTGATCTGCTCGCAAATTTTATTAAAATTGTTTTTTGTTAAAAGATATTATTAAAAAAATGGATTTAGAAACTAAAACAATTGAATTGTGTAGTGTTATTTCAATTGTAACAGTAATTAAATTAAAATAAAAAAAAAAAAATAATTTCCTATTTTAATTAATTCGCTTTTTTCACTGTACAAATATCTGAGCTGTCCGGTTTTAAAATGGCTTGTAGTCGTCTTAAAATATTTTTGCGTGCGTTGCGGAATTACAGAAGACTTGTCAATTTTAATTATTTTTTTTACTAAAAAAAATATGAAGAAAATCAGTTTGCATTGAATAATGATACGAAATTTACATAATTGTTGCTAAATAGTTAAAAGTAATTTCAAATTTTGGTCATATAGAATATCTTCAGTCGGCTAATGCTACCGCCAATGCTCAACGGCATAGATTCATAAAAACAGCTGATGACAGATGGTTTGTCAGATCAAAAATGAAATTTTGTCAGATGACTTTCCACATGTATTTTACAGTGGCAATGTTTTAACAGCCCTACACGAGATGTATGTGTTTTACAGTGGCAAATTTAACATGTCAGATGTAAAAAACATGTCGTGTATGGGTACCTTAAGCAAGTAAAAGTGCTATATTCGGCTATTCCGAATCTTATACACTCTTCACCCTAAAAAAGCTTTTTTTCGAAAATTTAAAGTTTGCTTAGGGTTGTTGTCCCAGCTTAGTAAATGAAAAGGTATAATTCAGTGGAAAATAAGTACTAAGTGGTGAAAAGCCCACCAATTTTTCTTACATTTTTCATTAACTGTGTACCATAAACACAACCACCTGAAGCAGTACAAATAAAAGTTGAACAAGTAAAAGTGTTATATTTGGCTATGACATTGGCATTTTCAAAATTTAAAAAATTTTGGAATTTTTTGAAAGATGCCTTCAAAAGTTTTAAAATGATACCCATACCAATCAATCGAATCAAGCTTTTTTATGAAAATTTTAGAGGTCCATAACTAGGAAAATATAGGCGAGCGCAAATTTTTACACATGATATTTTTTTATTATTTTTTAATTCTCTACCGCCCCATATACATATTTGTTTTTCTGATTGGAGTTACACCACTAAAATAGATTTGTTTAAAGTGATATGTAAACATTTGAGGCAGAGGTGGTGTTTTGTCCGCTCCCTCGAAGGATATTGACCAATCTTGCCGATTTTCAATAGCAACATTTTCAAAGCTATGTCTATGTGCCTTAGCAAAATTGATTTCAACTCCCAAAACGGACGAAGAGACGGGCATCGCTCAATCGACTTGGCTATGCATTCGAATTTAGAATACATACATATATGCTTTATGGAGTCCGAAATCGATATTGAAGAATGACAAACTACCTGTGGTGAAGAGTATAAAAAAAGATATTGAAAAATTAGAGGCAGACGTAGGCAAAAGCCCACTGCCTCAGAGGACATGGACCGATCTAGCTAATTTTCAACAACCAAATTTTTAAAACTAAGTTTGAGCGATTAGCGTTTTTTCCATTTATTTTTTTTTTTTTTAGCTCATCTAGTGCCTTGGTAAAATTGTTTTCAATTTATTGGTAACAAAATACTTTGTACTGATTATTTTAAATGCATTTAAAATAGAACTAAAACTTTCAAATTTATAATTTGTTTAATATAACAGTACTTTATAAAACTGTCCTAATAAATTTTTCGAAAGGTGAATATCATCCATGATTTGCAAACGCGTGTTCTCGAAAATGTTTTCCTTAAAGTTCAATTTTAATTTTTGTAACATTAAAGAAAATGCAAGTATTTGACAATTAAAGAAATATAATAATATTTTGTAATTTTTCTTTAACTTAGCCATGGAAGTACAAATCAAAGTACATACATACATATCGTTAGTCTTATGTAGAACGTAGATAACTCGAATAGTCAAGGAAGTGCCCGTGCAAAAAACAAAAATAAATTATCATAGAGTTTTGTAATATTTTATTATTGTTTTTATTTTATTTTTCAACATCTCTTAACTGTATAAAAGAGACGAAAAAAAGTCAGCCGTATACAGTGGATTAAGAAAAATAAAATCAATGTTGATTATTGTTGTTTTTGCTTAAACTTTGATTTTTGTCTTTATTGTTTGGACAAAAATCTTTAGTTTATTAACAATGTAAGTGAGAAGTTTCCTGAAGAGCTAAGTAAGCGGTAGCGAAATGGCCATCGAAACGTGCTTTCACCTTAAATAGTCAATATCGGTGATTTTAGTAATACGGTCGGGATAATAAGCACGATTTTTTAAAGCTTAAAATTAAAAAAAAAAAAGAAAAAAAATAAATAAATTTCATTAAAATTGGAGTTAGGACCTTTCTCAATAAGACCAACGAACGATATATCGATGTACAAAAAATTTATGAACATGATTCAACTTTTTTTGGACATTTTAATTCGTATAATTGGTTTATTACAAAAATTCACAGGTTTTTTTGTAACAAATTCGTTAAAATTATTTTAATAATGAGCCTTTTATTTTGAAAGTGGCATAACTCACTTAAAAAATTAAATAAATATTAAGAACTGCTACGACTTTATGTTGACCAAATTTTTTATTGGGAAAAAATAAGCATACTGAGATAAGAAGTGCAAGTAAGTCATCTCTAGATTCAGCCTCAACACTTTTAAAGTTTTTGAAATACGATCCTTTAAATAGGTGCATCAGCTTAAAGGAAAAGTGACTTATGCCACTTTAAAAATAAATGGCTCAAGTAATAAAAGTTCTCTTTTAAAAGGACTGCCTCACAGTTGTCCACTTTATTTTCTGTAATATTAAACAAGTTTTGAAGAAATAATGCTCGAACATGTTAAATGTTTTTATACAAATTTTTTATTTATAACAATAGCACTGGTATAATATTATGCTCTTACGCTAATGTTTTTATTTTATAAAATTCATTTAAAAATATATAAAACCAAAAATTACAACATTTATGTTAAATAATAAATAATATAAAATCGAAATCATTATTGATGTGCAGAGGCTTAAAATTGGTTTCTTAATAAAAAAACATATTTTTTTTATTAAATTTCTTTTGTTAAAAAATAGTGTAAAAGTGATAGATAGTATTTGCTTATAAAAAAACTTTTAAATAAAATCTTATAACGCTAAGAATCTTCGAATGAATTTTCAATCTTAAAATCGGGCTTTTTATCTGAATGATTTTCATTTGAAATATTATTAATGCTTTTTTCGCCTGTACTTTCATGTTGTGAAGCAATATTTTCAGAGTTTGATTCTATAGCTTCGCTTATGTTTTCAACTCCTGACACCGCAGCTATAACTGGTGACGTTGATGCAATAGCATTTCGTTGCGTTGTAGCATTTATTGCATTTAAAAGCAATTTTAAATTATTACCTGATATACGATCATGTTCAGAATTTAAGGAATTTAAGGTACATTTATTGGCTGCTTGCTCCGGCAGAGATAATTCTCTTCGGTGCATGAGTTGCGCCCACGCTGAGGGGCTCAATATATATTTAAATGTCAACTTTGATATATAGAGAATCATGTAAACTAAAATAAATCCTGAAATTATGTTATATGGAAAACCAAGAGCACCGTTCAGAGTTGTAAGGGTTGATGTACACTGCTCTATCAACACTTGCAAGTATTTTAGAAAAATATCATTGAAATATATAATAAGGACATGATCAGGTCGACAATACCCTAAGGAAATCTTCGCAGTTTGTCTACAAATTAAAAATTATATAAGTTAAAAACTATTCCAACATAATAATTTTATAAAAGCATACTTTATCTTTTGCTGTACGGGATCAGTATGAAACACTCCTTTAAAGAAATCAATTATGCTAAAGCCGTTTGAACTTTTTTCGCTTCCTTTGTCGCGATTTAAAATTTCCATCATTTCGTTAACTTCGAGTTCCTACTTAAAAAAAAAAAAAAACTTAAAATCTTAAAACAACATTTAACAATGTTTTCTAATTAGTTATATTTACCCTATTACATTCCAAATAAGTATGGAGATAACCGTATATAAAGCCACCGCCAAAAACGATCGGCAACCAGCCAATATTATAGCGATTGTTGAAAATCCATGCAGTTAATATAATTGCTGCCACAATTAGGAGAAAGCGTATCTGGGAACAAAATGAATATATTTGTATTAAAATTTCAGCCTCCATGTAAAATTCGATGTTAATTGAAATCTAGCGAATGCTCGCTAGCGTTCTGTATAAAATATAAATACCTCAGAAATTTTCATTAGTTGCCAAACATCATAGAGTATATTTAATGCAATTGCTTTAAAAGCAGTTGGTATTTCTGTTAAATGCACTTCCTGTTGACCATCGCGACACATATTGGGAGTGCGTACGTTATTGAAAACTTCCACTAGGATGCTGTCTAAATCACGTGGGTCTTGCAGTCGTTCTAACTTGTCCATTTGACACGACTGAACAGTTAATACTATTGAACGCTCATATGTCTGTTGAATTGAGTCATACTAAAATGATAAATTTGAGATTGCAAACAGTTTAACGAAGACTGAATGATACTTTTGTAGTTTAATGTTTAAATAATACAATATACACACAAGTAATAACATACACACATGCATATTACTTTTATGAATAAATAACAAAATACATTTGAAAATAATTTTTCTTTCTAAAAAATTGTTAAACATTAAATTAAAAAATGAACTTAAGCAAGAAAAAGTAAATTTTAATTCATTAAAAAAAAATAATAAGAAGAAAACGTTTATACATAATTATATTTTTAATATTACACACATACCTACATATTAGAATATATTTTTTGATATGAAAGTTTTTAAAATTCATTATTAATTCAGTTTTGAAGCTAATAAACATTATTACTTTTCACTTGATTAACTATTAAATTAAAAATTTTAGATGCTGGTTTTGGATAATATTCGTAGTAATAAAAGTTATTTTCTATCTCAACTGTATATTGCTTTAGATTTCAATTTGACCGCTTAAATCTTGTTTAGTGGCTCAGCCCAAAAATAAAAACATGTTGTCCAGAGCTGTAAACGAATGATTCATTTTTGGTTTTTAACTCACCGTGAATTAAAATGTTTGAATGCATTCATCTGTTCCAAAAAATGAATTGAATTAAAATTTGAATGCATTCACAATGAATTTGAATTCTTGAATGCCATTCACTTGGCCACACAAAGTTAATGAATTTGAATTTGAATGAATTTATTATGAACAAAATTTGTGTGAATGCATTCCTTTCATCAGCCAAAAAATGAATTAGAATCTGAATTGATGTATTATGAATTTAAACGTCGTGAATGCATTTACTCGCCATCGAATTAAATGAATTAGAATTTGAATGCAATTATTGGAAGGAAAAATATATTGAAGGAATTCATTTTTTTTTTTACAATAATTCTTTTAAGTCGAAAATTATACAGTGTGTGTTTTACTACGTCGGCCATGATAAACGCTATAGAAAAGTTAAAGGGTGTTACATAATTGACGTATTTTTACGATTATAGTGTTATCTTTTGAACTATAAAAGATAAAAACTTGAAATTTACGCAGTGTGTGTTTTTACATCGGCCATGATAAACGCTATAGAAAAGTTAAAGGGTGTTATATAATTGACGTGATTTTTACGATTATAGTGTTATCTTTTGAATTATAAAAGATAAAAAATGACAAATGTAAATATGACTGAAATAGAGAATGTACAATAATATCTGTCTAGTATTTAAGGTCGGTATAATAATTCTAATTTGTTTGCCAGTGTAAAGAATTTAGTTCTAAAATTTCATTTGAATTTTTATCATATGGTAGTTAAAACAATCCAATTGAAAAAGATTATTTAAATTTTTGTTACCTGCCATTTTCACAATGTAGCACGTGGCCAACAAACAGACCATTCAATGACCCATTTTTTTGTTGCTAGCACTTATAATGAGATTTTTCGTGGAAACTGTTTCAAAGTTTTTTTCTTAAAAAATGTAAACGGTTTGCGAAGGTGTGAAATATTTTTGGTTTTTTTGGTAAATAATTAATAACACGAATTTTTCTACAACGTTTATCATAGTCGTCGTAGTAACACACTGCGTTTTATCAATTTTGCAACACCCTTTAACTTTTCTATGGCGTTTATCACGGCCGATGTAGTTACACACACTGCGTAAATTTCAAGTTTTTATCTGTTATAGTTCAAAAGATAACACTATAATCGTAAAAATCACGTCAATTATGTAACACCCTTCAACTTTTCTATAGCGTTTATCATGGCCGATGAAAAAACACACACTGCGTAAATTTCAAGTTTTTGTCTGTTATAGTTCAAAAGATAACACTATAATCGTAAAAATCACGTCAATTATGTAACACCCTTCAACTTTTCTATAGCGTTTATCATGGCCGACGTAAAAACACACACTGCGTAAATTTCAAGTTTTTGTCTGTTATAGTTCAAAAGATAACACTATAATCGTAAAAATCACGTCAATTATGTAACACCCTTCAACTTTTCTATAGCGTTTATCATGGCCGATGAAAAAACACACACTGCGTAAATTTCAAGTTTTTGTCTGTTATAGTTCAAAAGATAACACTATAATCGTAAAAATCACGTCAATTATGTAACACCCTTCAACTTTTCTATAGCGTTTATCATGGCCGACGTAAAAACACACACTGCGTAAATTTCAAGTTTTTGTCTGTTATAGTTCAAAAGATAACACTATAATCGTAAAAATCACGTCAATTATGTAACACCCTTCAACTTTTCTATAGCGTTTATCATGGCCGATGAAAAAACACACACTGCGTAAATTTCAAGTTTTTGTCTGTTATAGTTCAAAAGATAACACTATAATCGTAAAAATCACGTCAATTATGTAACACCCTTCAACTTTTCTATAGCGTTTATCATGGCCGATGAAAAAACACACACTGCGTAAATTTCAAGTTTTTGTCTGTTATAGTTCAAAAGATAACACTATAATCGTAAAAATCACGTCAATTATGTAACACCCTTCAACTTTTCTATAGCGTTTATCATGGCCGACGTAAAAACACACACTGCGTAAATTTCAAGTTTTTGTCTGTTATAGTTCAAAAGATAACACTATAATCGTAAAAATCACGTCAATTATGTAACACCCTTCAACTTTTCTATAGCGTTTATCATGGCCGATGAAAAAACACACACTGCGTAAATTTCAAGTTTTTGTCTGTTATAGTTCAAAAGATAACACTATAATCGTAAAAATCACGTCAATTATGTAACACCCTTCAACTTTTCTATAGCGTTTATCATGGCCGACGTAAAAACACACACTGCGTAAATTTCAAGTTTTTGTCTGTTATAGTTCAAAAGATAACACTATAATCGTAAAAATCACGTCAATTATGTAACACCCTTCAACTTTTCTATAGCGTTTATCATGGCCGATGAAAAAACACACACTGCGTAAATTTCAAGTTTTTGTCTGTTATAGTTCAAAAGATAACACTATAATCGTAAAAATCACGTCAATTATGTAACACCCTTCAACTTTTCTATAGCGTTTATCATGGCCGACGTAAAAACACACACTGCGTAAATTTCAAGTTTTTGTCTGTTATAGTTCAAAAGATAACACTATAATCGTAAAAATCACGTCAATTATGTAACACCCTTCAACTTTTCTATAGCGTTTATCATGGCCGATGAAAAAACACACACTGCGTAAATTTCAAGTTTTTGTCTGTTATAGTTCAAAAGATAACACTATAATCGTAAAAATCACGTCAATTATGTAACACCCTTCAACTTTTCTATAGCGTTTATCATGGCCGACGTAAAAACACACACTGCGTAAATTTCAAGTTTTTGTCTGTTATAGTTCAAAAGATAACACTATAATCGTAAAAATCACGTCAATTATGTAACACCCTTCAACTTTTCTATAGCGTTTATCATGGCCGATGAAAAAACACACACTGCGTAAATTTCAAGTTTTTGTCTGTTATAGTTCAAAAGATAACACTATAATCGTAAAAATCACGTCAATTATGTAACACCCTTCAACTTTTCTATAGCGTTTATCATGGCCGACGTAAAAACACACACTGCGTAAATTTCAAGTTTTTGTCTGTTATAGTTCAAAAGATAACACTATAATCGTAAAAATCACGTCAATTATGTAACACCCTTCAACTTTTCTATAGCGTTTATCATGGCCGATGAAAAAACACACACTGCGTAAATTTCAAGTTTTTGTCTGTTATAGTTCAAAAGATAACACTATAATCGTAAAAATCACGTCAATTATGTAACACCCTTCAACTTTTCTATAGCGTTTATCATGGCCGACGTAAAAACACACACTGCGTAAATTTCAAGTTTTTGTCTGTTATAGTTCAAAAGATAACACTATAATCGTAAAAATCACGTCAATTATGTAACACCCTTCAACTTTTCTATAGCGTTTATCATGGCCGATGAAAAAACACACACTGCGTAAATTTCAAGTTTTTGTCTGTTATAGTTCAAAAGATAACACTATAATCGTAAAAATCACGTCAATTATGTAACACCCTTCAACTTTTCTATAGCGTTTATCATGGCCGACGTAAAAACACACACTGCGTAAATTTCAAGTTTTTGTCTGTTATAGTTCAAAAGATAACACTATAATCGTAAAAATCACGTCAATTATGTAACACCCTTCAACTTTTCTATAGCGTTTATCATGGCCGATGAAAAAACACACACTGCGTAAATTTCAAGTTTTTGTCTGTTATAGTTCAAAAGTTAACACTATAATCGTAAAAATCACGTCAATTATGTAACACCCTTCAACTTTTCTATAGCGTTTATCATGGCCGACGTAAAAACACACACTGCGTAAATTTCAAGTTTTTGTCTGTTATAGTTCAAAAGATAACACTATAATCGTAAAAATCACGTCAATTATGTAACACCCTTCAACTTTTCTATAGCGTTTATCATGGCCGATGAAAAAACACACACTGCGTAAATTTCAAGTTTTTGTCTGTTATAGTTCAAAAGATAACACTATAATCGTAAAAATCACGTCAATTATGTAACACCCTTCAACTTTTCTATAGCGTTTATCATGGCCGACGTAAAAACACACACTGCGTAAATTTCAAGTTTTTGTCTGTTATAGTTCAAAAGATAACACTATAATCGTAAAAATCACGTCAATTATGTAACACCCTTCAACTTTTCTATAGCGTTTATCATGGCCGATGAAAAAACACACACTGCGTAAATTTCAAGTTTTTGTCTGTTATAGTTCAAAAGATAACACTATAATCGTAAAAATCACGTCAATTATGTAACACCCTTCAACTTTTCTATAGCGTTTATCATGGCCGATGAAAAAACACACACTGCGTAAATTTCAAGTTTTTGTCTGTTATAGTTCAAAAGATAACACTATAATCGTAAAAATCACGTCAATTATGTAACACCCTTCAACTTTTCTATAGCGTTTATCATGGCCGACGTAAAAACACACACTGCGTAAATTTCAAGTTTTTGTCTGTTATAGTTCAAAAGATAACACTATAATCGTAAAAATCACGTCAATTATGTAACACCCTTCAACTTTTCTATAGCGTTTTACATGGCCGATGAAAAAACACACACTGCGTAAATTTCAAGTTTTTGTCTGTTATAGTTCAAAAGATAACACTATAATCGTAAAAATCACGTCAATTATGTAACACCCTTCAACTTTTCTATAGCGTTTATCATGGCCGACGTAAAAACACACACTGCGTAAATTTCAAGTTTTTGTCTGTTATAGTTCAAAAGATAACACTATAATCGTAAAAATCACGTCAATTATGTAACACCCTTCAACTTTTCTATAGCGTTTATCATGGCCGATGAAAAAACACACACTGCGTAAATTTCAAGTTTTTGTCTGTTATAGTTCAAAAGATAACACTATAATCGTAAAAATCACGTCAATTATGTAACACCCTTCAACTTTTCTATAGCGTTTATCATGGCCGATGAAAAAACACACACTGCGTAAATTTCAAGTTTTTGTCTGTTATAGTTCAAAAGATAACACTATAATCGTAAAAATCACGTCAATTATGTAACACCCTTCAACTTTTCTATAGCGTTTATCATGGCCGACGTAAAAACACACACTGCGTAAATTTCAAGTTTTTGTCTGTTATAGTTCAAAAGATAACACTATAATCGTAAAAATCACGTCAATTATGTAACACCCTTCAACTTTTCTATAGCGTTTATCATGGCCGATGAAAAAACACACACTGCGTAAATTTCAAGTTTTTGTCTGTTATAGTTCAAAAGATAACACTATAATCGTAAAAATCACGTCAATTATGTAACACCCTTCAACTTTTCTATAGCGTTTATCATGGCCGATGAAAAAACACACACTGCGTAAATTTCAAGTTTTTGTCTGTTATAGTTCAAAAGATAACACTATAATCGTAAAAATCACGTCAATTATGTAACACCCTTCAACTTTTCTATAGCGTTTATCATGGCCGACGTAAAAACACACACTGCGTAAATTTCAAGTTTTTGTCTGTTATAGTTCAAAAGATAACACTATAATCGTAAAAATCACGTCAATTATGTAACACCCTTCAACTTTTCTATAGCGTTTATCATGGCCGATGAAAAAACACACACTGCGTAAATTTCAAGTTTTTGTCTGTTATAGTTCAAAAGATAACACTATAATCGTAAAAATCACGTCAATTATGTAACACCCTTCAACTTTTCTATAGCGTTTATCATGGCCGATGAAAAAACACACACTGCGTAAATTTCAAGTTTTTGTCTGTTATAGTTCAAAAGATAACACTATAATCGTAAAAATCACGTCAATTATGTAACACCCTTCAACTTTTCTATAGCGTTTATCATGGCCGATGAAAAAACACACACTGCGTAAATTTCAAGTTTTTGTCTGTTATAGTTCAAAAGATAACACTATAATCGTAAAAATCACGTCAATTATGTAACACCCTTCAACTTTTCTATAGCGTTTATCATGGCCGATGAAAAAACACACACTGCGTAAATTTCAAGTTTTTGTCTGTTATAGTTCAAAAGATAACACTATAATCGTAAAAATCACGTCAATTATGTAACACCCTTCAACTTTTCTATAGCGTTTATCATGGCCGATGAAAAAACACACACTGCGTAAATTTCAAGTTTTTGTCTGTTATAGTTCAAAAGATAACACTATAATCGTAAAAATCACGTCAATTATGTAACACCCTTCAACTTTTCTATAGCGTTTATCATGGCCGATGAAAAAACACACACTGCGTAAATTTCAAGTTTTTGTCTGTTATAGTTCAAAAGATAACACTATAATCGTAAAAATCACGTCAATTATGTAACACCCTTCAACTTTTCTATAGCGTTTATCATGGCCGACGTAAAAACACACACTGCGTAAATTTCAAGTTTTTGTCTGTTATAGTTCAAAAGATAACACTATAATCGTAAAAATCACGTCAATTATGTAACACCCTTCAACTTTTCTATAGCGTTTATCATGGCCGATGAAAAAACACACACTGCGTAAATTTCAAGTTTTTGTCTGTTATAGTTCAAAAGATAACACTATAATCGTAAAAATCACGTCAATTATGTAACACCCTTCAACTTTTCTATAGCGTTTATCATGGCCGATGAAAAAACACACACTGCGTAAATTTCAAGTTTTTGTCTGTTATAGTTCAAAAGATAACACTATAATCGTAAAAATCACGTCAATTATGTAACACCCTTCAACTTTTCTATAGCGTTTATCATGGCCGACGTAAAAACACACACTGCGTAAATTTCAAGTTTTTGTCTGTTATAGTTCAAAAGATAACACTATAATCGTAAAAATCACGTCAATTATGTAACACCCTTCAACTTTTCTATAGCGTTTATCATGGCCGATGAAAAAACACACACTGCGTAAATTTCAAGTTTTTGTCTGTTATAGTTCAAAAGATAACACTATAATCGTAAAAATCACGTCAATTATGTAACACCCTTCAACTTTTCTATAGCGTTTATCATGGCCGATGAAAAAACACACACTGCGTAAATTTCAAGTTTTTGTCTGTTATAGTTCAAAAGATAACACTATAATCGTAAAAATCACGTCAATTATGTAACACCCTTCAACTTTTCTATAGCGTTTATCATGGCCGATGAAAAAACACACACTGCGTAAATTTCAAGTTTTTGTCTGTTATAGTTCAAAAGATAACACTATAATCGTAAAAATCACGTCAATTATGTAACACCCTTCAACTTTTCTATAGCGTTTATCATGGCCGACGTAAAAACACACACTGCGTAAATTTCAAGTTTTTGTCTGTTATAGTTCAAAAGATAACACTATAATCGTAAAAATCACGTCAATTATGTAACACCCTTCAACTTTTCTATAGCGTTTATCATGGCCGATGAAAAAACACACACTGCGTAAATTTCAAGTTTTTGTCTGTTATAGTTCAAAAGATAACACTATAATCGTAAAAATCACGTCAATTATGTAACACCCTTCAACTTTTCTATAGCGTTTATCATGGCCGACGTAAAAACACACACTGCGTAAATTTCAAGTTTTTGTCTGTTATAGTTCAAAAGATAACACTATAATCGTAAAAATCACGTCAATTATGTAACACCCTTCAACTTTTCTATAGCGTTTATCATGGCCGACGTAAAAACACACACTGCGTAAATTTCAAGTTTTTGTCTGTTATAGTTCAAAAGATAACACTATAATCGTAAAAATCACGTCAATTATGTAACACCCTTCAACTTTTCTATAGCGTTTATCATGGCCGACGTAAAAACACACACTGCGTAAATTTCAAGTTTTTGTCTGTTATAGTTCAAAAGATAACACTATAATCGTAAAAATCACGTCAATTATGTAACACCCTTCAACTTTTCTATAGCGTTTATCATGGCCGACGTAAAAACACACACTGCGTAAATTTCAAGTTTTTGTCTGTTATAGTTCAAAAGATAACACTATAATCGTAAAAATCACGTCAATTATGTAACACCCTTCAACTTTTCTATAGCGTTTATCATGGCCGACGTAAAAACACACACTGCGTAAATTTCAAGTTTTTGTCTGTTATAGTTCAAAAGATAACACTATAATCGTAAAAATCACGTCAATTATGTAACACCCTTCAACTTTTCTATAGCGTTTATCATGGCCGACGTAAAAACACACACTGCGTAAATTTCAAGTTTTTGTCTGTTATAGTTCAAAAGATAACACTATAATCGTAAAAATCACGTCAATTATGTAACACCCTTCAACTTTTCTATAGCGTTTATCATGGCCGACGTAAAAACACACACTGCGTAAATTTCAAGTTTTTGTCTGTTATAGTTCAAAAGATAACACTATAATCGTAAAAATCACGTCAATTATGTAACACCCTTCAACTTTTCTATAGCGTTTATCATGGCCGACGTAAAAACACACACTGCGTAAATTTCAAGTTTTTGTCTGTTATAGTTCAAAAGATAACACTATAATCGTAAAAATCACGTCAATTATGTAACACCCTTCAACTTTTCTATAGCGTTTATCATGGCCGACGTAAAAACACACACTGCGTAAATTTCAAGTTTTTGTCTGTTATAGTTCAAAAGATAACACTATAATCGTAAAAATCACGTCAATTATGTAACACCCTTCAACTTTTCTATAGCGTTTATCATGGCCGACGTAAAAACACACACTGCGTAAATTTCAAGTTTTTGTCTGTTATAGTTCAAAAGATAACACTATAATCGTAAAAATCACGTCAATTATGTAACACCCTTCAACTTTTCTATAGCGTTTATCATGGCCGACGTAAAAACACACACTGCGTAAATTTCAAGTTTTTGTCTGTTATAGTTCAAAAGATAACACTATAATCGTAAAAATCACGTCAATTATGTAACACCCTTCAACTTTTCTATAGCGTTTATCATGGCCGATGAAAAAACACACACTGCGTAAATTTCAAGTTTTTGTCTGTTATAGTTCAAAAGATAACACTATAATCGTAAAAATCACGTCAATTATGTAACACCCTTCAACTTTTCTATAGCGTTTATCATGGCCGACGTAAAAACACACACTGCGTAAATTTCAAGTTTTTGTCTGTTATAGTTCAAAAGATAACACTATAATCGTAAAAATCACGTCAATTATGTAACACCCTTCAACTTTTCTATAGCGTTTATCATGGCCGATGAAAAAACACACACTGCGTAAATTTCAAGTTTTTGTCTGTTATAGTTCAAAAGATAACACTATAATCGTAAAAATCACGTCAATTATGTAACACCCTTCAACTTTTCTATAGCGTTTATCATGGCCGATGAAAAAACACACACTGCGTAAATTTCAAGTTTTTGTCTGTTATAGTTCAAAAGATAACACTATAATCGTAAAAATCACGTCAATTATGTAACACCCTTCAACTTTTCTATAGCGTTTATCATGGCCGACGTAAAAACACACACTGCGTAAATTTCAAGTTTTTGTCTGTTATAGTTCAAAAGATAACACTATAATCGTAAAAATCACGTCAATTATGTAACACCCTTCAACTTTTCTATAGCGTTTATCATGGCCGATGAAAAAACACACACTGCGTAAATTTCAAGTTTTTGTCTGTTATAGTTCAAAAGATAACACTATAATCGTAAAAATCACGTCAATTATGTAACACCCTTCAACTTTTCTATAGCGTTTATCATGGCCGACGTAAAAACACACACTGCGTAAATTTCAAGTTTTTGTCTGTTATAGTTCAAAAGATAACACTATAATCGTAAAAATCACGTCAATTATGTAACACCCTTCAACTTTTCTATAGCGTTTATCATGGCCGATGAAAAAACACACACTGCGTAAATTTCAAGTTTTTGTCTGTTATAGTTCAAAAGATAACACTATAATCGTAAAAATCACGTCAATTATGTAACACCCTTCAACTTTTCTATAGCGTTTATCATGGCCGACGTAAAAACACACACTGCGTAAATTTCAAGTTTTTGTCTGTTATAGTTCAAAAGATAACACTATAATCGTAAAAATCACGTCAATTATGTAACACCCTTCAACTTTTCTATAGCGTTTATCATGGCCGATGAAAAAACACACACTGCGTAAATTTCAAGTTTTTGTCTGTTATAGTTCAAAAGATAACACTATAATCGTAAAAATCACGTCAATTATGTAACACCCTTCAACTTTTCTATAGCGTTTATCATGGCCGATGAAAAAACACACACTGCGTAAATTTCAAGTTTTTGTCTGTTATAGTTCAAAAGATAACACTATAATCGTAAAAATCACGTCAATTATGTAACACCCTTCAACTTTTCTATAGCGTTTATCATGGCCGACGTAAAAACACACACTGCGTAAATTTCAAGTTTTTGTCTGTTATAGTTCAAAAGATAACACTATAATCGTAAAAATCACGTCAATTATGTAACACCCTTCAACTTTTCTATAGCGTTTATCATGGCCGATGAAAAAACACACACTGCGTAAATTTCAAGTTTTTGTCTGTTATAGTTCAAAAGATAACACTATAATCGTAAAAATCACGTCAATTATGTAACACCCTTCAACTTTTCTATAGCGTTTATCATGGCCGACGTAAAAACACACACTGCGTAAATTTCAAGTTTTTGTCTGTTATAGTTCAAAAGATAACACTATAATCGTAAAAATCACGTCAATTATGTAACACCCTTCAACTTTTCTATAGCGTTTATCATGGCCGACGTAAAAACACACACTGCGTAAATTTCAAGTTTTTGTCTGTTATAGTTCAAAAGATAACACTATAATCGTAAAAATCACGTCAATTATGTAACACCCTTCAACTTTTCTATAGCGTTTATCATGGCCGATGAAAAAACACACACTGCGTAAATTTCAAGTTTTTGTCTGTTATAGTTCAAAAGATAACACTATAATCGTAAAAATCACGTCAATTATGTAACACCCTTCAACTTTTCTATAGCGTTTATCATGGCCGACGTAAAAACACACACTGCGTAAATTTCAAGTTTTTGTCTGTTATAGTTCAAAAGATAACACTATAATCGTAAAAATCACGTCAATTATGTAACACCCTTCAACTTTTCTATAGCGTTTATCATGGCCGATGAAAAAACACACACTGCGTAAATTTCAAGTTTTTGTCTGTTATAGTTCAAAAGATAACACTATAATCGTAAAAATCACGTCAATTATGTAACACCCTTCAACTTTTCTATAGCGTTTATCATGGCCGATGAAAAAACACACACTGCGTAAATTTCAAGTTTTTGTCTGTTATAGTTCAAAAGATAACACTATAATCGTAAAAATCACGTCAATTATGTAACACCCTTCAACTTTTCTATAGCGTTTATCATGGCCGACGTAAAAACACACACTGCGTAAATTTCAAGTTTTTGTCTGTTATAGTTCAAAAGATAACACTATAATCGTAAAAATCACGTCAATTATGTAACACCCTTCAACTTTTCTATAGCGTTTATCATGGCCGACGTAAAAACACACACTGCGTAAATTTCAAGTTTTTGTCTGTTATAGTTCAAAAGATAACACTATAATCGTAAAAATCACGTCAATTATGTAACACCCTTCAACTTTTCTATAGCGTTTATCATGGCCGATGAAAAAACACACACTGCGTAAATTTCAAGTTTTTGTCTGTTATAGTTCAAAAGATAACACTATAATCGTAAAAATCACGTCAATTATGTAACACCCTTCAACTTTTCTATAGCGTTTATCATGGCCGACGTAAAAACACACACTGCGTAAATTTCAAGTTTTTGTCTGTTATAGTTCAAAAGATAACACTATAATCGTAAAAATCACGTCAATTATGTAACACCCTTCAACTTTTCTATAGCGTTTATCATGGCCGATGAAAAAACACACACTGCGTAAATTTCAAGTTTTTGTCTGTTATAGTTCAAAAGATAACACTATAATCGTAAAAATCACGTCAATTATGTAACACCCTTCAACTTTTCTATAGCGTTTATCATGGCCGATGAAAAAACACACACTGCGTAAATTTCAAGTTTTTGTCTGTTATAGTTCAAAAGATAACACTATAATCGTAAAAATCACGTCAATTATGTAACACCCTTCAACTTTTCTATAGCGTTTATCATGGCCGATGAAAAAACACACACTGCGTAAATTTCAAGTTTTTGTCTGTTATAGTTCAAAAGATAACACTATAATCGTAAAAATCACGTCAATTATGTAACACCCTTCAACTTTTCTATAGCGTTTATCATGGCCGACGTAAAAACACACACTGCGTAAATTTCAAGTTTTTGTCTGTTATGGTTCAAAAGATAACACTATAATCGTAAAAATCACGTCAATTATGTAACACCCTTCAACTTTTCTATAGCGTTTATCATGGCCGATGAAAAAACACACACTGCGTAAATTTCAAGTTTTTGTCTGTTATAGTTCAAAAGATAACACTATAATCGTAAAAATCACGTCAATTATGTAACACCCTTCAACTTTTCTATAGCGTTTATCATGGCCGACGTAAAAACACACACTGCGTAAATTTCAAGTTTTTATCTGTTATAGTTCAAAAGATAACACTATAATCGTAAAAATCACGTCAATTATGTAACACCCTTCAACTTTTCTATAGCGTTTATCATGGCCGATGAAAAAACACACACTGCGTAAATTTCAAGTTTTTGTCTGTTATAGTTCAAAAGATAACACTATAATCGTAAAAATCACGTCAATTATGTAACACCCTTCAACTTTTCTATAGCGTTTATCATGGCCGATGAAAAAACACACACTGCGTAAATTTCAAGTTTTTGTCTGTTATAGTTCAAAAGATAACACTATAATCGTAAAAATCACGTCAATTATGTAACACCCTTCAACTTTTCTATAGCGTTTATCATGGCCGACGTAAAAACACACACTGCGTAAATTTCAAGTTTTTGTCTGTTATGGTTCAAAAGATAACACTATAATCGTAAAAATCACGTCAATTATGTAACACCCTTCAACTTTTCTATAGCGTTTATCATGGCCGATGAAAAAACACACACTGCGTAAATTTCAAGTTTTTGTCTGTTATAGTTCAAAAGATAACACTATAATCGTAAAAATCACGTCAATTATGTAACACCCTTCAACTTTTCTATAGCGTTTATCATGGCCGATGAAAAAACACACACTGCGTAAATTTCAAGTTTTTGTCTGTTATAGTTCAAAAGATAACACTATAATCGTAAAAATCACGTCAATTATGTAACACCCTTCAACTTTTCTATAGCGTTTATCATGGCCGACGTAAAAACACACACTGCGTAAATTTCAAGTTTTTGTCTGTTATGGTTCAAAAGATAACACTATAATCGTAAAAATCACGTCAATTATGTAACACCCTTCAACTTTTCTATAGCGTTTATCATGGCCGATGAAAAAACACACACTGCGTAAATTTCAAGTTTTTGTCTGTTATAGTTCAAAAGATAACACTATAATCGTAAAAATCACGTCAATTATGTAACACCCTTCAACTTTTCTATAGCGTTTATCATGGCCGACGTAAAAACACACACTGCGTAAATTTCAAGTTTTTATCTGTTATAGTTCAAAAGATAACACTATAATCGTAAAAATCACGTCAATTATGTAACACCCTTCAACTTTTCTATAGCGTTTATCATGGCCGATGAAAAAACACACACTGCGTAAATTTCAAGTTTTTGTCTGTTATAGTTCAAAAGATAACACTATAATCGTAAAAATCACGTCAATTATGTAACACCCTTCAACTTTTCTATAGCGTTTATCATGGCCGATGAAAAAACACACACTGCGTAAATTTCAAGTTTTTGTCTGTTATAGTTCAAAAGATAACACTATAATCGTAAAAATCACGTCAATTATGTAACACCCTTCAACTTTTCTATAGCGTTTATCATGGCCGACGTAAAAACACACACTGCGTAAATTTCAAGTTTTTATCTGTTATAGTTCAAAAGATAACACTATAATCGTAAAAATCACGTCAATTATGTAACACCCTTCAACTTTTCTATAGCGTTTATCATGGCCGATGAAAAAACACACACTGCGTAAATTTCAAGTTTTTGTCTGTTATAGTTCAAAAGATAACACTATAATCGTAAAAATCACGTCAATTATGTAACACCCTTCAACTTTTCTATAGCGTTTATCATGGCCGACGTAAAAACACACACTGCGTAAATTTCAAGTTTTTATCTGTTATAGTTCAAAAGATAACACTATAATCGTAAAAATCACGTCAATTATGTAACACCCTTCAACTTTTCTATAGCGTTTATCATGGCCGATGAAAAAACACACACTGCGTAAATTTCAAGTTTTTGTCTGTTATAGTTCAAAAGATAACACTATAATCGTAAAAATCACGTCAATTATGTAACACCCTTCAACTTTTCTATAGCGTTTATCATGGCCGATGAAAAAACACACACTGCGTAAATTTCAAGTTTTTGTCTGTTATAGTTCAAAAGATAACACTATAATCGTAAAAATCACGTCAATTATGTAACACCCTTCAACTTTTCTATAGCGTTTATCATGGCCGACGTAAAAACACACACTGCGTAAATTTCAAGTTTTTATCTGTTATAGTTCAAAAGATAACACTATAATCGTAAAAATCACGTCAATTATGTAACACCCTTCAACTTTTCTATAGCGTTTATCATGGCCGATGAAAAAACACACACTGCGTAAATTTCAAGTTTTTGTCTGTTATAGTTCAAAAGATAACACTATAATCGTAAAAATCACGTCAATTATGTAACACCCTTCAACTTTTCTATAGCGTTTATCATGGCCGACGTAAAAACACACACTGCGTAAATTTCAAGTTTTTATCTGTTATAGTTCAAAAGATAACACTATAATCGTAAAAATCACGTCAATTATGTAACACCCTTCAACTTTTCTATAGCGTTTATCATGGCCGATGAAAAAACACACACTGCGTAAATTTCAAGTTTTTGTCTGTTATAGTTCAAAAGATAACACTATAATCGTAAAAATCACGTCAATTATGTAACACCCTTCAACTTTTCTATAGCGTTTATCATGGCCGACGTAAAAACACACACTGCGTAAATTTCAAGTTTTTATCTGTTATAGTTCAAAAGATAACACTATAATCGTAAAAATCACGTCAATTATGTAACACCCTTCAACTTTTCTATAGCGTTTATCATGGCCGATGAAAAAACACACACTGCGTAAATTTCAAGTTTTTGTCTGTTATAGTTCAAAAGATAACACTATAATCGTAAAAATCACGTCAATTATGTAACACCCTTCAACTTTTCTATAGCGTTTATCATGGCCGATGAAAAAACACACACTGCGTAAATTTCAAGTTTTTGTCTGTTATAGTTCAAAAGATAACACTATAATCGTAAAAATCACGTCAATTATGTAACACCCTTCAACTTTTCTATAGCGTTTATCATGGCCGACGTAAAAACACACACTGCGTAAATTTCAAGTTTTTATCTGTTATAGTTCAAAAGATAACACTATAATCGTAAAAATCACGTCAATTATGTAACACCCTTCAACTTTTCTATAGCGTTTATCATGGCCGATGAAAAAACACACACTGCGTAAATTTCAAGTTTTTGTCTGTTATAGTTCAAAAGATAACACTATAATCGTAAAAATCACGTCAATTATGTAACACCCTTCAACTTTTCTATAGCGTTTATCATGGCCGACGTAAAAACACACACTGCGTAAATTTCAAGTTTTTATCTGTTATAGTTCAAAAGATAACACTATAATCGTAAAAATCACGTCAATTATGTAACACCCTTCAACTTTTCTATAGCGTTTATCATGGCCGATGAAAAAACACACACTGCGTAAATTTCAAGTTTTTGTCTGTTATAGTTCAAAAGATAACACTATAATCGTAAAAATCACGTCAATTATGTAACACCCTTCAACTTTTCTATAGCGTTTATCATGGCCGATGAAAAAACACACACTGCGTAAATTTCAAGTTTTTGTCTGTTATAGTTCAAAAGATAACACTATAATCGTAAAAATCACGTCAATTATGTAACACCCTTCAACTTTTCTATAGCGTTTATCATGGCCGACGTAAAAACACACACTGCGTAAATTTCAAGTTTTTATCTGTTATAGTTCAAAAGATAACACTATAATCGTAAAAATCACGTCAATTATGTAACACCCTTCAACTTTTCTATAGCGTTTATCATGGCCGATGAAAAAACACACACTGCGTAAATTTCAAGTTTTTGTCTGTTATAGTTCAAAAGATAACACTATAATCGTAAAAATCACGTCAATTATGTAACACCCTTCAACTTTTCTATAGCGTTTATCATGGCCGATGAAAAAACACACACTGCGTAAATTTCAAGTTTTTGTCTGTTATAGTTCAAAAGATAACACTATAATCGTAAAAATCACGTCAATTATGTAACACCCTTCAACTTTTCTATAGCGTTTATCATGGCCGACGTAAAAACACACACTGCGTAAATTTCAAGTTTTTGTCTGTTATAGTTCAAAAGATAACACTATAATCGTAAAAATCACGTCAATTATGTAACACCCTTCAACTTTTCTATAGCGTTTATCATGGCCGACGTAAAAACACACACTGCGTAAATTTCAAGTTTTTATCTTTTGCAGTTCAATAGATAACACTCTAATCGTAAAAATCATGTCAATTTTGTAACACCCTTTAACTTTTCTATAGCGTTTATCATGGCCGATGTAAAAACACACACTGCGTAAATTTCAAGTTTTTATCTGTTATAGTTCAAAAGATAACACTATAATCGTAACAATCACGTCAATTTTGCAACACCCTTTAACTTTTCTATAGCGTTTGTCAAGGCCGATGCAGTAACATACACTACGTAAATTTAAAGTTTTTATCTTTTGTAGTTCAAAAGATAACACTCTAATCGTAAAAAACATGTCAGTTTTGTAACACCCTTTAACTTTTCTACAGCGTTTATCATGCCCGATATAACACCCGTTAACTTTTATGCAGCTAATGTCATGGCCGACGTAGTAAAACACACACTGTATAATTTTCAACTGAAAAGAATTATTGTAAAAAAAAATGAATTCCTTCAATATATTTTTCCTTCCAATAATTGCATTCAAATTCTAATTCATTTAATTCGATGGCGAGTAAATGCATTCACGACGTTTAAATTCATAATACATCCATTCAGATTCTAATTCATTTTTTAGCTGATAAAGTGAATGCATTCATAAAAAGTAATTTCATGATGAAATTCAAATTCTTTTTCATTCATTTCGTGTGGGTAAGTGAATGGCGATCAAGAATTTTAATTCATTGTGAATGCATTCAAATTTTAATTCAATTCTTTTTTGTGTGGAATGAATGCATTAAAAAAATCACAATTCAATGCGGGAATGATTCGCATGAATGATTCAAAAAAGAATCATTCGTTTACAGCTCTGATGTTGTCTACGGGGTGTAAAATGCAATTTTAAGCAAGTAAAGTAAAAACCTTGGGGCCAACCCTTAGTTTCGATGTAACTGGCCCTAACAGTTTCTATGTACAGTACCATTTTATAGAGGTATCGGGTAAGTAGTCCAAAATATATAACTTAAAATAGTCACATATTTATGCATGCATGTATGTATGTATGAAATATTAACCATAAAGCAAATAAAGCTGCTTTAAAAACCGACGTACAATTATGTTTCAACACAGTTAAGCTTATGATGTCACTAAACCAAAAAGATACCTAAATTTTTAAATTATTTAAAAATATTGGCTAACCTTGAAATTTTTTCGATTAAACAATATTGTTATAAATTTTTTAAAATATATTAAAGAGGCTTCGTCTTCTGCAATCATCCGTCGACGTTTCTGGAAAGGTTCTTTAGGGTCCGAGAGCTCATTTAACTTGTCTTCGGAACATTTGCAACATTTACTGTTTGTTTTTTGTAAGGCACCAGAAACTAAATAATCTCTAGCCCATGCATCCGGATCCATCCAAGTATCATCTTCAATCTCCGCTTTTATCAATAAGATAAAACAAGCTTTTAACGTTAATATTAAAATTGGCAGAAATTTTAAAGAAACACGTTTCATTTTTAAATAAAATGCAAAACTGAAATACTTTATATTTTTTATCAACAACAACAAATTGCGTTTATTCGCAATAACTCCAAACAAACAACATAGCAAAACAAAAGAGATAATAACATTTTGACAAGCGTTGCCAGAGGATTTCGACTCACTTTTTTATGTTATTACTTAAAATCTTGTATAATATTAAGATTTTTAACGCAGGCAAACAAAAATTTCATATGCCGTAAGCTCGCCACACAATAACGTTATTTGGTCGAACTATAAGCGAAAAAATCACAATTATTAAATATTTTTAATTTGTTGATATCATGTCTTTTGCATGTGTGTTTTATTCTTGTCTGCATTTAATTTTTCTGTTCAATCAACCCAAACATCGCATAAAGTATATTTGATTTAGTTGAAAATGAACAAATACTTGATCAGGTAAGCAAAAAGGGCATCAAATTACATTCAAGAAAACAGCAGATTGAAGTTTTTTCCTCCAAATTTGCATTATAAATACTGCTCTCAGTGTTTTCTTGACATCTTGCTTAAAACTACGTCACAGCTTACAATTTTTGTGAATTTTGAAAAGCAGTATGTATGAATTTCCTGAAAGAAAATTGAACAAAAACTTGACCTTGCGACTGCAATGTATAACAAAATTATACATGTTACGCCTTCAAATCTAACCAAACGGCATAGAGTATATTTTTATATATGGAGTTTGACAGTGGTGTATACCAGGAAAAAATACTGAATTTGCCTACGCTGCCACCTGGTAATTGATTCGCCTTGACATTAACCCTACAAGAACAGTGACCATCAGCTGATCCATCAAATGACAATCACTCGTGATGAAAGCATCCATCACTGCGTAGAACAAAGCGTCCATCACATTCTTAAAGGGAAAATGAAAAAATTGATGTAAACATTTGTATACGTGTCTGTAGCAAACAACGTTGCCAATGACTTTTTTTGCAAAAAATATAATGAAAATTTCGCTTAATTTTTGAAACATATTTAATTACAAAACTTTTTATAAGCTATATTTTGAACTTTGCTAATCAATTTTGAGCAAAAACTTAAATTTTATTAACAAACAAAATATTCTTTTAAATTTAATACGAAAAGCCGTACAACGGCAACGCTGTTCTAGTATAAAATTATTGCAAATGTGTTAGTAGATAATTGTGAATGTATAAGTTTCCTTCACTCACTTGCTGGGAAGCTATCACAAGGCGAATCAATTACCAGTTGGCAGCGTTAAACGCCATATATAATAAATATACACATATTTATTTATATCAGTCCATGTCCCTCGAGGCAGTGGGCCTTACACCACGCCTTCCTCTAATTTTTCCATATCATTTGGACCAATGAAGTAACTTTAATAAAAAAAAACAATAATAAGATGCAATAGAGAACTAAAAAATAAGAAAAAAATAAGTGAAAATATTGGCGCTCGCCCATATTAACCAAATTATGGACCTCTGAAATTTTCATAAAAAAAGTTCGCTTTCAGGAAAATGCTTAACCGTTAAGGGCCGATGATATTTTTACGTAAAACTATATTGTACATAATTTGTTTCTTTATTTTTTAATTCCCTGTCACCGCAATATCTTTTTTTTTTTGATAGCAACTACTTCACTAAACTGGACTTACATACATATATAAGATTAGGCATAGCCGAATATAGCACTCTTCAGGGTGACCAATATTTCAAAAAACAAAGGAAGTTGAGAGCTGAGGGAACATTAGGAGAGCACAATGTCGTACGTCAAGCATTGGTACCAACTGAAAAAATTCTCTTTCCCCCATTGCATATCAAACTTGGTGTGGTAAAAAACTTAAATGTCTAGGTATAAATGGATCAGCATTTAATTTTTTGAAAACAGTGTTTCCAAAATTAAGTGAAGCAAAGATTAAAGAAGGTATGTATATGTTATTCAAGTCGTTGTTATTGTTAAGTCTTAAAATTGGTTTCATACCAACAGGTGTTTTTGTTGGTCAAGATATAAGAAAGCTAATGCTAAACGCTTACTTCGACGAAACGCTCTCACCAATTGAGTTTGATGCGTGGAAAAGCATTAAGGAAGTGATATACAATGTCTTAGGAAAAAATCGTTCTCTTACTGCTCGAATATACGTAGACACCATGCTTAGAGCTTTAGAAAAACTAGGCGTTCATATGTCAACAAAAATTCATTTTTTAAATTCCCATATGGATTACTTTGAGAACCAGTTGTCAACAGAATCTGATGAGCATGGTGAAAAATGTCATCAGACATGCGCACCCATTGAAGAACGCTATAAAGGTAAAAGCATTCATTCGCTTATCGCTGAAATATGCTGGACATTGTATGATAATGAAGTGGAATTGGCTAGAGCTAAAAAAATGTAATAAATGCTATCCAAATTTGCTTCTAAATAAAATTCTTAATAAATGCGAAATTAACCCTAAGCTCTCTTTTGTTGCGTCTTATTTCTGACTTTATGGTTGAATTTTCCATTTTGGTGTATTCAGGGTTTAATAGTTAAATTTAACGAGTAACATTTTTGTGGAACATTTTAACCCTCTAAAACCCTGTTTTAATGGTGTTTTTTGCTCTTTTTTAAAAGGACAAAAAAGACCCATATCTTGAGGAGTTAGATGGTTAACATTTCTACAAAATTGTTCTCCGTAAAATCTTACATTTTGCTGAACACATTTTATACCTAAAATGTAAGGGTCACATGGTTTTTTATGCCGTTTAACAATAAGAATGTGCCAGAGCTGAGAAACTTTAACCCCCTCTCAAATGAAATTCAGATGTAAACTTTCAAAACGCCGACACACGTATCTCTTTTTTTTTTGTCTCCTCTATCAGAATTTATAACCCGGACCTTGTAATTTTTGAAAAAATTTGATTTTGTTGTACAGTGTTATGTACTTGCATCGATTTTGAATTTTTCTTTAAATTGTACACAATCTATAGTTGGGCAATGCAGAATTAAACGTTTGAAAATCGGTCAATACCTAAATATTAAGCGTGGCTTACTCCAAGGATCAATTTGCCACACTTAAATAGCGTAACGATCTCAATGAAATTTTAAACTAACCATAGAACACATACATATGGTTTGTTCTTTCTTTAATGCACCCAGAGGAGGCGGTACAACGTTTTTCGGGTCAACTAGTTTTATTATAATTCGTGCTTTTTATAACGATATTCTTAAATGATTAAGCTTTTAGTAACATTACTTATGCTGTTAAAATATGTATTCAAAAATGTTTAATATACATATTTTTCTGTAATATTATCATTTATTTCTTTTTAGTCTTTTTGCCATCCTTCGCAAGCTCCAATCCTAAAATACATTTTGGTGGTATTTTATATGTTTCGGTAAGGAGGTTGTATACAAAACGAACTTGATTGCCCTGTATTTGCAGCATTTCACGATTTTGATTTGGCAGTGAAACTATTGTTGTGCTTGCGGCAGCTCCTTGCTTACAAAGTTTTATAAATTCTGACAAAATTATTCCGTAACATTCAATATTGCTCACTAAAGTCACTTTTTTGTTTCCTGATCTAGTAGCTAATGACATTTGTATCAGTGGTTTATTCGCTTTAACATCATTGGTAGAGCACATCTGATAGGAATGGTCCATATTTGTTATTACAGATTTGAATATTTTGTTAAGATTAGCAACTTCAGAATTACAAAGTTTTCTAAGGCATTCGTCCAAAATGTACAACTTATCCTCTTGTTTAGAGTCTTTTAACAAGGGTAAATTTTGCTTATTAATATATTCTCTAATAACTTTTTTAATTTGTGATGCTGGAATACCACTACCTCGTTTGTAATTTAATTTGGTAAAGAAAGGAGCAGTGACATCTGTTATTATATACAATTCTGTAAGCTCAGAGTGAAAAAGAGGATTTTCGGGGTATTCTTCGCATAGACTTCCATTTTTTTTCAAGTCGGTAATAAAGTTTACCAACTCCGGGTGTTCCAGGTCAATAGAAGTGATTTTGTCAATACCTTTAGTTTCCTCTCTCACAACAATAAACCCCTGTTCAACCATTTCATTCAAGAAGTTTGAAAGTTTCTTATATTTTGTCTTCTTTAAGTCTAGCGGTTCAACTGATTCAGGTACAACATAAAGCCTATAAAAATTGCTGGTCAATAATGGTAGCTGCAAGTTTTTCCCATTATTCTTAAGGGCAGAAAGAAAAGCATGCTTAAGTAAATTTTCTGGGGTATTTTCCGATTTATCATTGTGATTTTCGAATTCCTCACTTTTTTCAAGATTATCAGTTAATAGCTCTTTAGAAACTTCATTTTGACCATATACTTCACTACTTGACATTTCGTTATTTTCTAGCACCTTATTTTCATCATCTGTTTTTGACTGATTTTCTTTTTTATTTGAGATAGATCCTAAAGCTGGAAAATCATCATCCGTAAGCACTGTACTTTGAAATTGTGGTACCTGCTTAGCAATAGACGGCTCATGAGCCCATAGCTTATCACCAAACAAATGTAGTATCTTAACCGCAACCCCATGACCACCACTCATGTACATATCATCACTCGATCTTGGCAAATATCCAACACCTACAGCAGATTTGTTTGAAGTTAAGTTAACAGCCACTATAAATAAATTTAACAAACATTTAGAACATTTATTGACTAACTTAAAAGTCAGTGTATCTAACCTAATTGTCCTTTTTTGTGGTGCCCATATATGCTCATACCAGTGCCTTGAGGTATAACTCCAGGCAGCATAAGATCAGCGCCGTTACTTAATTTTGGTAGCACTTCTGTATGTGTTGTAAAGTACGGCAGCAAATCTGAAACCTATTGGACATTTATGAAACTAGTTTCCACAAATTACATTTTCTGAAAATAAATATAATACCTTCCAGAGACTGTATAAAGTGGGAACTAATTTGCCTTCATTCTCAAAAAACATCGGCACCTTATCCACGCAGTAAACATTTGTCTGAACATCTAAATGTGTCACCAATTTGAGAAGACTTACATTTGATTTCGGAGCAATTAAGAGTTCAGGATTTGTGTCAGGAAATTCTTTCTGTATTCGTTGTTTAAGCTTTTTAACGTCCGAACTCTTTAGAGGCGAATTGCTCTTGACTTTATATGATTTTAAGAACATTTCTTAAAAAAATCATTATATTAAAATAAATTCATATAAATGTTCTTATATTAGGTCTGTTCAGTAACTTTACTAGCAAAAACCAGCAACGAGAGAGTAAAACATAAATTTTCTAAATTATTCTCCCAAATGTAAAAAAGTAAATGAACGCTTAGTAGCAAAATTTAGCAAAGCAGCTTTGGAAATGATATGTAAGACTTAAAAACTGTACGTTATGACCACTTAATAGTACCATTTTTTAAAGAAAATGTACTAGAGTGCAAAAATATATTAAACAAAGACCACTAAAAGCCAGCAAAATGGTAACTACATGAAAAAATTGAAAATAGTACTCTAATTAACCAAATAGCAAAAATATTTACATAAAATGTTTTAAATTTTCTTTTAATTATAAGGTAATTTTCAAAAGCGTTCTATGATTTTAAGGGCATCATGAATGTTTTTTTTTTTTTTTCAGTTAGTTCTAATAAACATTCTAATTGAGAATTATATGTAAAAAATATTTATATTTAAAATAATTTCAACTTCATACATTGTACATAATAACTGTACTACTCTTCTTCAAATTGCACCGAAAAAAAAGTACATTGCATTGAATGTGTCATCACTGGCTTGTTTACTTTTAATTCTAAAAACAACACAAACTTCTGCAAAGCTCGAAGATTCTAAACCAAATTTCTGTTGTTTTACACTTTTTTGCTGCGCTCTTTCATAGAAAATTTAAGAAAAATAACAAAATAATATTATTTTTTATTCTTTTAATACTCAAATACTTGCATTATCTTTCATGTTACAAGGATTTCTTTTATCAAACATTTTTTAAGCAATTTAACAAACAGCTGCTTGGCTAATTCTTGCAAGTTAAAATTTTACTAGCCAAAACTTGCAACAAACTTTTTCTCTCTCACATTTTTACGTTCTAGTAACAATTAAGGGGGGTTTAGACGGTACAATAATTTACCAGGTGGTGGCAGTGGCGAATTTATTCATTTTCGCCGTTGCAGAAAATGTCAAACTCCATATATAAAAAATTAGCGAAAATTTTTTTATATGAAGTTTGAAATTTTCTGCAACGGTGAAAATGAATGAAATTCGCCACTGCCACCACCTGGTAAATTATTTCGCCATGGTACAACTTTACGTACGTAAAATCCAAGAGAAAATAATATGAAAATCCATCCGTATTTTAAAAAATGAAAGTAAAAATCTTACGACAGATTTTTTCGCGTTTACACAATTGGTATATACAGGTTTTTGGGCGGTTTGCAGAAAAATGCATCCCTGATCTAATGATTCGTAATTGCCTTTTGAAAATTTTCAGAAAACATAGAGAGCCATACGACTGTCAAATTTTCATCCGCTCTTTCTCTCAATTTGTGCAGATTCATTACATATTTGGTTTAGACGATCCCACTGGTACTATTCTGCACAAAAACTTGACATATCGTAAGACTTCTATGACCATGTAAACCGCCCTTTAGCGGTCGTTCGTGAACTGATCAGGTCATTTAACTGATGAATGTCCGTTCAATAGTTGAACGAATGAATTAAGTGAACTGAATGAGCCAGACATTTAACCGGTTCCTTTCGTTTAGCTGCAGGTTACACGATCAATTTTGGCTTTCATGTTTTAATCCATTCACAATTATTTACTAAACACTCATAATTTTAAAAATTAAAATGAACTTGATATCAACTTTTCTTTCAAGTTGAGTGTTTCAATTTACGTTCAAGAGAACAGCTGATCGCAGTTCTTTTAAACTATTATTCGATTTTGTTTTATTGACGATGCCATCTTTAAAATAAACTTACTTTCAAGTTACATGCAGCCTACGTCACAGCTGTCAATTTTATTAACTTTTAACAAGCAGTATATGTGAAAAACTTGAAAGGAAAACTTGATCGTGAAACTTTAGGGTTAATAGTGTACGGTTCACTTTCATTCAGGTGTTACTTCAGGTTTTTATTTAGCATGCATTAAAAAATCAACTAGATTTTCAAAAATGTTTACCAAAACATATCTAATACTAGGTGCATGCCGAAGTCATGTACTAGGTGTTGGCTGTAGGGAACTCAATCAGTTCCGCTGTCGCTAAAAATATAAAACTCCATACTAGGCGAATTAGTACTAGATGGTCGCGATAGCGAATTCAACTATTTTCGCTGAAACTTGAAGTGTCAAACAGCACCAAGGTGAATCAATACCAGGTGGCAGCATAGGCGAATTCAGTATTTTTTGCTGGCGTACACCACTGTCAAACTCCATATACAAAAAATTTGTGTATATTTTTTATATATGGAGTTTGACAGTCGTGTATACCAGAAAAAAATACTGAATTCGCCTACGCTGCCACCTGGTAATTTATTCGCCTTGCTGAGTACTAAATTCGCCTACGCTGCCACCCGGTAATTGACTCGCCATGGGAACGGATGAATATTCATCTGTGGCCATGGGTGGCATCTTCGTGAAACAAAGTTATTAAAAATTATTTTTTTTTTAAATTAATTCAATGGAAAAACTATAATATTATATTTAAAAAAGTAAGCACGCAGAAGTTGTGTAATGATGAGTTATAATAATTTAAAAAGAACTCAGCTTTAGTTTGACAAATTTTTTTAATTGAATTAATTTTTTTTTTAGTTTTTAATCACTTTGTTTTCTGTTTAATGAAGATGCCACCCAACGATGTGGCGAAATATTTAAAACATTATACAATAAAAGAATGAAAAATATTATTTATTTATTTATTTTAAATATATTTTACAAATTAATTTATAAAATATACCAAAGGCGCCGGGTAACTAGACCATATGCGCACACAAAGGAACATACTATTTTACAATTTATAAAAAATATACTAAATGTAATAGGTGATGAATATTAAACTAACTAAACATCTTGAATGCCATGGCTTCGAAGACTACGCCTAATATGAGGTAAATATACGCAAGCCGTGCAGTCCAAAATTTCCTCTAGTCGATCACTAATCTTAGAGATTGGACATTCGGTCAAAATATGAGCTACCGATAAAACGACACCACAGCTAACACACCTTGCTGGGTCCGTATGATTAAAATAATGTTGAGTATTGAAGAGAGCCTTGCCAACTCTAAGCCGACATAACATTACGCAATCGGATCTAGAAAAGTTGGAGTTATACGTGGGTCTTGGCCGTGTAGGGTAAAGTTGTTTTTGGATGCTTCGAAACTGATTAAAAATTACTTTCGGTGTACATGGAATGTCAGTTATTTCCGGAAAAACTAGAGCACTTTTGGCTACTCTGTCCGCATACTTGTTACCTTCAATACCAATATGTGATGGGATCCATAAAATTAATACTTCTGGACTAACACTGGACAACTTAATGATGGAGAAGTAAATCCCCTTAGGGTTTTTCCCAACGTTTTTATAACAATGAGACTGTCAGTGCAAATAATTGTTTTGACCTTCTCACATGCAAAAGCTATGGCAGCTTTGACAGCCCCCAATTCAGCAACAAAAACTCCCACATTGTCTGGCAGACAAGCTTTGAAAATCACCTCAAAACATCCTAGTCCAAGTTGCTTGACCACTGAGTATGTATTTACGCCATTATTAAAGGATCCATCTGTATAAATAATCATTTCAGGACGAAAAGATTTAATTTTTTCCTAAGACTTTTCTTAAAAACAAAGTTATTTATGTGGTTTGTGTTATAAAAACTTAAGCTTGAATTTGTCAAAGCAACGTTAACTATCAAAGGCGTTCCATTTGGTTTAGCTGATAAAAAAATGTTATGCCTCTTAAGTAGCATGACGATATTTCTGATAGACGAAGGGTAACAGATGTCATGGGATTGTAGATGTTTCCAAAAAAAAATATATTTATTATTTATTTATTTATTCACAATATATTTTACAAATAAATTTATAAAATATATACATAAGGGCGCCGGTAACCAGACCATATGCGCTCGTATTATTAAAACTTAAAGATTAAATTAAGAAGGAACAAAAGCAAATATGTATATACAAAAAATGTTTAAGTATTAAATAAACATAAAGGATAGATAAATTTAACGTTTAAAAAAAAATTAATGATATTTATTTAAAAAAAAAACCTAGTGCTTGAACAATTAGAAAAAATTTATATCGAGATAAATAGGTTTAAAGATTTTCGTATCAAAAATAAGACATTAAGACCAAAAATCGAATATTTTGATCAAAAGCTAATTCGCAGATGACAGCACGCTTCCTACTAGGACACTAAGCTATCGAGATAAATAGGTTTGAAATTTTTTATATAAAAATATTATTTTTTGGATCAAAAGTTGAATTTTTTTAAATGATCACATTCGAGATTTGCTGTGTTTAAGATTGCGATTGTAAATGGTAAGTGCTATCTATGGGACACTTACTAAAGTTGTGGATTAGTAGGAACAAATTTTGGTATTTTTGAGATTATTAAAATTACGATATTCTGCACTCGAAAAATATATTACTTTGAATATAAATTTTTCTTACAACTACATTTTCGCTTTTTTCCCGAAACAACTTTTATCTAGCCAATAAAAAGCAGATGTTAAACCTTATTTAAACGCTTTGTATGTATTATTGCAACATTAATAAAACAATAAATATATGTATGAACAGTGTTTACTGCTTAAATAAATGTGTACGTTGTAACAATTTTCTATGCACATCTGGGATTTCAATAAAATAAGCTCAATGGTTTTCCAATGTCAGTTTTGCCAATTTAAATTAAATGCAAATTTTATTTGGCCTTGCCTTGAGCTGCAACTGCTTCCATAGCTTTTTTAACAGTTTCCTCGTCTCCTAAGAATTTCATAGAAACAACTGGCTTCATGTTTTCATCCAGCTCATAAACAAAAGGAATTCCAGTTGGCAAGTTTAATCCCATTATGGCTTCATCAGAAAGATCTAAAAATTTGTTAAATTTTAACACAGGTTTTTAAAACAAATTATATAAAATTACTATCCAAGTGCTTTACGATTCCCCGTAAGCTGTTGCCATGAGCAGCTATCAATATCCGTTTGCCTTCTTTCATTTGAGGAACAATGATTTCATTCCAATAAGGAAGAGTACGTTCTATTGTAAGCTTTAATGACTCAAACATAGGAAACTCTTCCTTCTTGGGTCCTTCAGCATAACGAGGATCCTTTACAATATTGTCGTAATAAGGATGACCTGGTTCCATTGGTGGTGGCGGAGTATCAAAACTACGGCGCCAAACTTTTACTTGTTCTTCTCCGTATTTCGCAGCAGTTTCAGCCTTATTTAAACCCGTCAAGCTACCGTAGTGACGTTCATTCAAGCGCCAGGTTTTGCAAACAGGAATATCTGTCTGATCTATTTTTTCAAGGATAGAATTCAAAGTGACTTGGGCACGGGTCAAGACGGAAGTGTGGGCAATATCAAATTTCAAACCAGCAGCTTTAATAGCCTCGCCAGCGGCTTCAGCTTCTTTCCTTCCTACGTTTTAAAAAGAAAGTTATTTCATAATCAAAAGTTGTTTCAAATTTGTTTACCTGTTTCACTTAAATCGGAATCAAACCAGCCACAGAATTGATTTTTTAAGTTCCACTCGGACTCACCATGACGTACCATGACTATTTTGTATTTACCAGCAGCCATTATTTTGCAGTTCTTTGAAAAATTATGTGAAACCTGTACAAAATTACCAGAAGCCAAAAAATCAATAGGCTCTGTTTTCCCAACAATTCTATTTAGTAACTGCACAAAGCTAATGCCCGTTTTGACCTTTGTCATATTTCACAAGGTCATACAAATCTGCGAAAAATATCAAAATACTTGGCAGCACTTTTAAAAAGTTGACAGTTTCTACAAGATTAAAGTTTAATTACATAGCATTCTATGGTTTAAAATCGTTATTTAGGACCACATGGTAAATTGATTTGCCTTGTTTAGGATCAAGGCGAATTAATACAGGTGATTGCACGGCTACAACAATGCAACAACACAAAAAACAACAGGGAATTTGTTGCTACAAAATCTAGTTATGTTGTCAAAAAAATAATTAAAAAAACAAACATAAGAAAAAGAAAATTACAAAAATATTTTTTTATTTTTGTACTAGTATTCGGCGGTGATGTATTATGCAAGCCATACACGTTACGACCTGTTGTACAACTTAGAAAGATGTGGTGTAGGTATATGAAGTAACCTGTTGGTTGTGCGAAAGGTCAAAACGTTAGTGGACATGTCGCACATCATTATCCTATTTTACTTTGCATTTTCGAAGTGACAATATAGCAAAAGACAGCGCAAAAATATTCTACACATTTAAAGAAAACTAATATGTGAATAAAAATTGAAGATTCAGATGAAATCCCATCTTTTGTATTGTTACTTTTCTACAAGTTAGTTTTGCTCTTTCTATAGATTCAAAACTTGGAAGGAAGAAAAGAGAAAATGTTTTGAACTTAAAAGGTCTTCTAAACAATAACATAAGCACACATACATATAAATACGTGACAAATAGAAAATTAACAAAATGTTACCGAGTGTACATTAAACTAGGAAACAGGAATACTAGTCTAACGCCATGTGGCCACTTGTTTCGTTGAAACTGTATTTTGGATTGGTTAGACGAAAGCGATGAATGTCCTTTGTTTAGGGAGACATTAAAAATATCTCCAATTGTGAAACTACAAAATTATTTATGACTTGCAGACCGTGTTCCATTTCTAATTTTTTTAAAATTGAAATTTAGAAAAATGTGATTCTGTTTTGTACAAATTTTTTGTGAGGAATTTAAATATTTCATTTTTTATTAAAAATCAAAACACATTAAAATTTTGTTTAATAAATAATTTATTTTTGACAACATTCATAAACATGCACAATTCGCTTTGACAACTACAACGTATGCAGCTGATGTGCTTTTTCGCTCGTGAGTTCACCTGTATTATTTCGCCATGTTTAGGATGTTAATATTTGAGCCAAGGCGAATCTTTTTACCAGGTGACAGCGTAGGCGAAATCGTGCCAGCTGGTGCCATTGGCGAATTCAATTTTTTTTCGCCGTTGCAGAAAACGTGAAACTTCATATAAAAAAATTTGACTGATTTTTTATATATGAAGTTTGGCATTTTCTGCAACGGCGAAAACAAGGCGAATAAATTACCAGGTGGCAGCGTAGGCGAATTCAGTATTTTTTTCTGGTATACACGACTGTCAAACTCCATATATAAAAAATATACACAAATTTTTTGTATATGGAGTTTGACAGTGGTGTACGCCAGCAAAAAATACTGAATTCGCCTATGCTGCCACCTGGTATTGATTCACCTTGGGCGAAAATTAATGAATTCACCACTGCCACCAACTAGCTGCCATCCCTAAATTACGACGTAAAGCGCAAGATATCTGTCAAAATTTCTCATGTACATACAAAATGCATCCCTAAATAGCACGGCGTCAACGCTTACTGCCATCCCTAAATTACGACGTAAAGCGCAAGATATCTGTCAAAATTTCTCATGTACATACAAAATGTATGAAGCATCCCTAAATAGCACGGCGTCAACGCTTAGCAATTGGAAAATCCAATTTTGACAGCGCGTAAGATAATGCAGTTGCCTGCAAGCTACTGTTGTTTACATATTTTGTTGTAGTATTTTGAGAACGTTACAAAACAGTAATGATATTTTTGCTTTTTTCGGGCTTATATAGCGTTTTTATCACTGTTTTGCATTTTATTTTATAGAGTTTTATTAAAAGTGATAGGTTAACATTACTGTTCACAACAAAACGTTGCGCTTTTATTTAGGTATGCACCTTCAGCGTAAAAGCCATGCGTTATTTTGCGTCGCGTCTTACGCGCTAATTTAGGGATGGCAGTTAGCAATTGGAAAATCCATTTTTGACAGCGCGTAAGATAATGCAGTTGCCTGCAAGCTACTGTTCAAGGCACAGATGAATATTCATCTGTGGTTCAAGGTAAAATCTTCATTCTGGCATCGCTGCTTGCAAGCTATTTTTTAAGCGTATGGAATTTAACAATAAACGCAGCGGCAGCACTGAAAAAAATGTACTTAAAATCGAATGTAATAAATAGACCTAAGTAAATTTATTTTACTTTATATTTATTTATTAAAATAAATGTGCCTCAAAATGGACTGTTTTTCTGTGAACATCTCTAGCAATTGGTGTCGTGTTGGAGGTTGTACTTTTTCAAACTCTGTTCAAGAACGTGCATCAAATCCAGATTTGTTCATAAGGTATGAAGTAAAAAATTGGACGTAGCGAATCGCAGTCTAAGATTTCTTTTGTTTTTAATATTAAGACCACACATAAATGAGCTAGTCGACGACGAAAGATCTATACTCCTAAGCAGAGATCAATCTTCAGAGTCCTGTGAGTTGTATCTAAAATTATTGGCTCATAAAATTCAGGCCGTGTCGTTTGTTTGTAATGTACTCAAGGTAGAAATATTTCATGGACCCATTAAGGAGTATTTAAAAACAATTTATGGAGATATTGTTGATGAGCCAGATGATGAATTTAGAAGCTATCGCTACGATTTTGAATTTGAAAAATCAGGTGTAACGGACTTAACATTGAGGGTAACAATACATTTTTTATGAAAGAGCCATGTAAATTTCCAATAGTTTTTAACTGATTCCAGTGATGTTTGCATTTTTGGCATAATGTTACATACTGCTAATGACTCTGCGGGGACAACTACGCTTTTACCTGATAGTGAGTGCCTTGTTGAACAGAACATTGAAAATATGTTGCAAAGTTTAACAGAACGGCCGAAAGCTTTTCCCGATAAAGTTAAAAAACTATTGGAACTTTTTACGAAAACAAATCAACATAACTTGTTGCCTTTTGATCTGCATGTTAAGCCAAAAACAAATGCAATCGGCGAGGAATGCAGTGGCGCTGTAAGGGACATAAAAGAAGATGGTTTTAGTGGGTTGAAGTCATACATTGATAACCGATTTCAAGAAATAGAATTGCGTATAAATACACGCTTGAGAGATATGGAACAACGTCAGAATCAAAAGCTAGATATGATTATTAATATTTTAGAAAAAAATATTCAATAATCTACAAGCATAAACAAATTCAAACCTTTTTTGAGCTTGAACAAATCAAAGCCATTGAAAAGAAGATAGCTGTTTATTTGCAATATTATTTTAAATTGTTTTCTAACATTTATTTAATAAAGAAACAATTTATTTCACAAAGGAATAATGAAAATTATTTTTTTTAAATGAATAAGTTTTGCCTTTTATTTAATTTATAAATATATAATATAAAAATATACCGCATTTACAGGTTAGTATTTTCTTGTGTCCATGTCCATTATGTCGCACCAGAAAGTTACAAAATGTCCATTACCCTAGAGTCATTACGTCCATATATATTATAGGTATATTTTATGGTATTCTATGTAAGAAAGATGCAACGTTTTTATAAACTGGTATGCAGAAATTCTTAGGTAAGCAAAGTCAGTGTTGATTAGGTATAACATAGAGGAGAAAATCCTTGCTCTCGGCTAAAGGCAAGCTATGAAGGAAATCTTAAGTAAGGGAAGCCAGTGTTGGTCATATCATAGAGAAGAAAATCCTTGCGCACGACCAAAGGCCGGCTATGCAGGATATCTTTGGTAAGCGAAGCCGCTGTTAGCTATACCAATAAGGAGAAAATCTTTGCGGCCGGACGAAGGCCTACTTTGCGAAAAATATTTAGTAAGCGAAGCCAATATTGGTTATGCCATAGAGGAGAAAATCCATACTAAAAACGACACAATGTCCATGGACAATATGTTACTTTAAGGCGCAACAAAGTCCATGGACACTAAAAAAAAAATACCGCGACAGCTGCAAAAACCTAGTTCCATTTTAATAATAGATACACAACTTTAGCAAATGCACTTAGACAATGTCACCAAAAAAATCGAACAGAACCTGTGATACACCACACAAAATTGAATTGAACTCTTGATGGGAGCCATGAAAACACAATACACAAGCTGTTTTCAATCTGCAAAGACATTTAAATTTGCTCGCGGAGTTTGGGAATCTATAATTACGATCTTTATATTATTTATTTAAAATGTCACTGGTTACGTAGGTTCGTACACTTATGCGTAACATGCGTTTTAACAAAAAAATTTATTCGAAATAGTTGCTGTTTACAAGTTTTATTTAAATTCATTTAAAGAGTATCAATGCCAACTTTTTTCTTACAAGGATTATTTTATACTCAACGTTAATTTTCACAATTCCATAAAGTTATTCTTACAAAAGATATTTTTACAATTTAAAAGTAGAAACCGATTATTTCGGTCGTAAACAATCAACCATTCAAACAAACGGTACTGTTATTCGGAATCCGAATCATCGCTGCATTTATTTCGAGCTGCATCTTTGTTTGAAATATTTTGAGTTGGTGGATCATAGTAGTGAAGTTGCTTACGCCATATCTTAATAAGGCCATCAAAGGCACGGCGACTATATTTTCCATATTTGTTAGGAGTACGGGGATGGTCGCGAGTTCTTTCAGAACGTGGAACACTCTCTATATACCGTTCATAAGATACTGTGTTTTTGCCATAATCAATCTGTTTTTGGCGCCTTGAAAGTATCGACGGATCGGACTCTATGTATGAAGATGATGACGACGATGATGAAGTGTAACTATTTTGTCTAAGACGTTTTTCGCTTTTACGAGTACTTAAGTAGCGACCCGGTTGATCTCCTTCATTACCGCTACTTTCGCAATTACTATTTGGACTATTTGAACGACTTTCAATGCTCGGAGTTTGTGAATGACGCCTTTTAAAGGGCGTCTTTAATTTCTCCTCTTTGACTAACTTCTCAAATTTTTGTTCATTTACACCATCCAAAAATTCCAATGAAATGTCACGGCGTGAATCACTTGCATCCGTTATGTTACTTTGATCTGATTCTTTACTCTATAATTTTCAATAATTAAATTTTTTTTATTAAAATTTTTAATTATTACTTACATCGGCATCTACTTCTTCTGCCCAAGTACGATTGCCAGCAATAACCTTGTTCTTTTCAATTGACATGGCAATTTTTTCACAAATAAACATTCTAATTTTTATTTTAAACACCAATCTATAGCGAAATTTTTAAATGGAAAATACACTCAAAACTATCACGTATTTGTTTTCTAATTAAATGGAATATTTACTCTTAAAGCAGCACAAATAAGCACATATTAAACCACAGGGTATTCTTAAACCACCGAGTATATCTTAAACTGTTGAGTTACCACTAAAATTACAAAACACTTCATTTCGTTTTTCTTCTAGATTCGCGCGTTTTTACATTTCATTTTATTCTAACAATCGCTTTAATTTTTTTTTAGTCTGTATATATCATAGGGTCTACACCTAGAAAATTATCAGATGTTCATCTTTACAAACGTGCTATTCAATTTTATTATTACCCTACGTCTCCACCACAGATAGTAATTATCTGTGGTCTCCACTAGCCATAAAATAGGTAAGAACATCATGTCGCACATGAATTAGGCTATGTTGACTCTCAATGTTCATGGTTTGTTCATTTCTAACTATGGTTCGCAATTAAATATGACTTTGAGTATGATTTCTCCATTTCTTATTAACGCCATCTATTGATCAACAGTGTGAACACTATTGTTAAGGGTGGTTTGCATGGTCATAGAAGTCTTAAGACATGTCAAAGTTTTGTGCAGAATAGTACCAGTGGATCGTCTAAACAAAACATGTAAGTGTTTATAAATAAAATAAACAAACGTTATAAATTTGAAAAAAAATCGTTTTAAAATTTTTTTGTGATATAAATATACAAATATGAAAACATAATATAAAAATAGTGCCAGATAAATATGTAAAATATATAATTAAATTAAAATAAATTAAAATACGAACAAAGAAGTCCCAAAGTGATGGTCCGCTGATTCAAAAGGATATCAACCAATGTACAGAAGATTAGTTACGTTAACCCAAAATGAGCACAATGCGCTTAAAGTTTTATACGAAAAGCATTATTTGACAGGGAAAACACAAGTAATTCTAGAGGCGACATGTTCAAATTACGTACTATTCTGACAATGAACGAACGTTCATAGAAACTAGATCGAATCCTAGAGCACAGTTTCAATGGCTCACCACTTTTTATGACTCTATAAAACATTAAAAGGTTCCGGTAAGCAATGAAGTTGTTAAACGAACAACCAAGGAAAGCACAAGTATAAATAGAAATATGCGTTCTCCGCCTTATATGTATGTATATACGTAACGTACTATACCATTGACAATTCGTTTTAATCGCGCAATAATGTAAGAGTTTATGGTGCAAATATAAAACATACATATAAATAAAAACAATACAGAACCGGTAAAAATTTTTCACACAGGCACTAAATTTGTATGTAATCTCCCCTTTTTTATTAATAAAGCACAGTGAGTTATGAAACATAATTTAATTCAAGTCGCGAATTCAATCATATCATATTAAATTTGTTAAATACTTTTTAACGTATCCATTCTTTACTATTACTTCTTTTAATCCTGTTGGTAATGATCGAATTGGTTTGAAGTAAAGCCTTATCTATTTTCTGAAAGCTTTAAAAAGGCAAACGCAATTCCAGTTAATAAAGTTGGAAAAGATTCCAAAATGCCAACATGTTACAGGCCATTTAAAAAAAGAATAGTATATTCTTAAAATTTAAACAGCATTATTATTGACCAAGAGTTTGGATTCCCAAAGGAAGTCTTGTTTATAACATATCTTAATTGTGCTTGATTCCTCCTGATGAAATATTTATTTAAAACTACAACATGGCAATTTCGTTAATTGGTGGTTTCTACAAAAATTTTGTATAGAAAATTCGACTCGAGCGTGTATTTCAATCAAAATTTATTAAATCAATAAATCAAAGACAATTGAAAATCTCTTATACCGTTGAGTAAATATTTTCCTTTTTCTTTTAATTTTTCTAGAGTTGCCATTGGAAACCATTTAATATTTGAAAGATTTAATGAAAAAATAAAAATGTGCACAAGCAAAATGTGTAAAAATAAACAAAATTATGATTGAAGAAATAATAATTAATCGTTTGTATTTTTTTTATTTAAACTGTGAATGCGAACAAATATTTGTTAGTAAACAGGGATTTATATCCTAATGTTTTTAAATTTTAAAGGATGTGGGTAATAATTTTTTGTATTTCTTTAATCTTCGATGTACTCAAATGGCTCTGGTGGTTCAGGCTCTTTCACATCGTCATTTTTGGGACCATAGGCAGCTACGGGTTCAACTAATTTTTGTTCCATAGTTTTACCAGTGTGTTGCATTACAATTATACCTCCAATTGTAAGATCCTTAAGAGGAACATACGACTGATTTTCAGCAATGCTTAAAACTTTGAGTTGTTGGCGCATAACGCGGGCGGGATTTTCCAAAATTTCGAATTTTGGTTCTTTTTCTTGTTTTTCTTTCTCATCCTTCTTTTCTTTTTCCTTATCAGAAGACAAGTCGGATTTATCCTTGTTCTTTTCCTTTTCGTCGTCTTTCCTAGACTCTGACTTCTTTTTCTTTTCATTAGTTTTATCTGTTTTGCTATCAGATTTAGGTTTTTCGTCATCTTGTTTGGAGCTTGATGCAGGAGAGTCTTTATTTTCCTCATCAACCTCCATTTTTTCTTCTTTTTTTTCAGCAGTTTCGCGACGTTTTTGTCGAGCGGCAATTGAAAGAACGGCTGTAGCAACTTTTTCGCGTTCCTCAGACTTTTTCTCTTCTAGTGGTGCTGGGTAGGCATACATTGATGGTCTAGCGGCTGACTTGAATTTCAGTTGAGGCATTTTTAAGTCGGAATTAAGCCCAATTACGCAGGTCGGTATAAATGCTAAAGATAGGGAATGAGCCAATGGAAACCAATACCAGTACTGTGTAAATACAAGTGAACCAACAACTGCTTGTAAATTTGTATGGCCAGTACGAGACTGCAAAGAAAGAGTGCAATTTCTACCACCAGCATCTATTATACCTTGAGCCAAAATCGCTCCAAATTTAGCCATGACGTCTTCATGCTTATTGCAAATAACTTCATCGTAAAGAGAACGAAAGAACGAAGTTTTCGGACATGTTTGGTCAGTGTGTTGAATTAAAATCATTGCCGAAGCAATAAGGGCACCCTGGCGAACAAAATTAACGGGATCTAGTCTTGCCATTGGCTCCAATAGTGCAATAGCATCTCTTAAACCAGTACCAGCACAAGCAATGCCCAAAGCCATAGCTGCACCGTAACGTACATGAGGATTATAGGATTCAGCCAAAAGACTGACAACAGAGGGACACTGTTCAGGGGTGCGGAACAGTATGAATCCTATGGCTGTTACAGCTGCACGACGAACATCATCGTTAACGTCAGAGACAGCAACGTGCAAGAGCTTACGAATAGCTTTGTTACTGCCGGTGCCGTTATAGGCCATTGCAATCGTATACATTCCAGATCGTCTAAGAACAGGATCTTTGTCTGTAGATAGACTGGTAATAAGGGGATCCGCTTCCTCCAGACGCGAAAACATTGTCAGAGAAATTCCAACAGCAAGACCACGTAAAATTTTTTCGTGCTGAGTTTCCTGGGCGTAGGATACCATATCTTCTATAGCTTGCGCATTCTTAGATCCTAACATAACCATTCCCATTGCTATACCCGCAGCTTCACCGGTTACAGCATCATCTTGATACAAATTAAATTTAAGTTGTTCATAAAGATCCTGACGATGTGTACCCATGGCAGCTAAGCCTAATCCTAAACACCCGCCGTGGCGAACGTTTTCATTTTGTGCATCTTTTAACTGTTGCAATAAATAATCAATAATATTGGCTCCATGATTTGCGTGAATTAGTCCGAGGGCATATAGGCCACCGCCCTCAGAATAGCCAGAGCTGGGCCCAGCTTCCTTCGGTAAATAGCTTTGCATTAAAGCCAAGGAATCTTTTTCATGCCCTCTGTGAATCACACCTAACGATGCAGTAGCTGTAAGTTTCGCCCAGTTTGTCGCTCTAGCTAACCAGTCAAGGTTATCACGCAAAAATTGATCAGAAGTTGTCCCGCCGTGCATAAATCCATTGGCTATGACAGTAGCAGTATGACAAATAGACACTCGAACAGCCTCTTTTGTCGCTCTTAGAATTTGCAAGTCGGCGTGATTGCTACGTATAAGAAATTGTAGTTGCAAATCTATTGTTACTTCACCAGCTAGAATTGAGATAAGTTTTTCAATATTTTTCTGATGAGCTTTTTCAGAGTCGTTTAAAGAATCAACAGTGCGTTCAACTTTGGTATCCTCTAAAATGGGCATAAATACATTTTGTTAAGGTAAATACATATCTTAAAAAAGAAAAACGGAATACCTTCTGGTTCCTCGGTCTTCTCCAATTCTTCCTTTGCTTTCTCTTCGTCAGTTTTTGAGGAGCTTGAAGTACCTTGAGGTTTAAAAATACTGGGGAGAGCAGTTGGAATTGGAGCGGTTTGCTTAAGCGCCTGCAAGACATTACCAAGAAACTCTTGAGTAGCGGATTCATATAAATCAAATGCAATTTGATAAGCCATTAAGTTATTGGCCTCTTTTGAGGATCTAGTTAGTTTATCTAACACTTCTGCCACGGCCAATGGATCTTCCAAAAAAATTAAACACTGACACATATTAACATAATCGGGAACACCCAAATCGCGATACAACCCCACTAAGCAACGTAATACTTCATTACGGAAACCTCGATTTTGTATCAATGACATGGTAACGTTGTATGCATATGCTAACATGCCGCTTACGTCGTCAGATTTCATTATAGAAACCTCAAAAATGTCCATTCGTCTAGTCTCCAATGCAATTCCTAAAGCTTGACGATACTGTCCATCATCTAAGCAGCGTTGAATCATACGATTTACAATTGCTTCCAAGCGAGCATCTACAGGCTTTGCTTCTTTAGGAGTTTCAATAAAAGCTATTCTTTGAGCAATGTAAAAATCAATGCATTTAGCAATGATGGTTTCAGTATACTCATTTCTGGCATTAACATCAAACAAATCACCAGCTCCCAATGCATATGTAAGTGCATCTTCAAATGACCCCAAATGGTAAAATACCTTTGAAGCTACCATTCCAGCCAATTTGTTTTCAGGAAAACTTCTATCCTCATGAAGCATTTCAATTTTCTCTATAGATTCCGAAATTTCTGGCCAAAATTCATCTACTATGCTATCAAGCTTTTTCAAAGCAAACATCTTTAAATCAGGCATCGGCTCATCAAGCAGCGATATTATACCGGCAGCAGAAGTCAGACTCATTTCAGGATTCTGCACCATATGTACCCATATAATTATAAGTAATTGAAAAATGTTAATAATTATTTAAACCTACCTAGTCGTTTACTTTTTTGATTAGATTATTTTAAATAATTTTTTCAGGACACTTTCTATATTTTTGCTAATGCAAGTAAAGTAATAATATGATATAAATTTAATATATTTATATTTTTCCTTAAGTTATGACGATGCTATTTTTTCTTTTAGCTTTTAGAGAAAATGCAAAATCACTTTTCTTATTTGAAGTTTGATTTTAAGCAGAGTTGTACTACTTGGTATTAACTTTGTATAACCCCGTGTTTACATTAGACAATGCTGTCCTGACAATAACATATTACAATAGAAATGGAAAGAAAGCACGATAGCGTGAGCTCAAAATGAATTGTCATAAATATTGCCTGGACGTCTACAACACAGAAGCAATTGTCAGCATTTTCAAGAACTAATACGTATTATATTATTGTCATGACAGCATTGTCAAATGTAAACGTGGTGTAAATCAAACAAAAATCGTTAACACGCCGTCTTGACGAGACATTGATTTGTTCAACCATTGAACAATTTCATGTGCGCACATTAAAATGGCTTGTGTAGACCATCGTTGTCGATGTCATGTTCTTGTTCAAACAGCGTTGTCAGAACATTTGTTCGAACAGCGATGTCTGCCATCAAACGCCACTTTCATATTAAAAATTTAAAAAGAATTAAATTAAGGCAATATTTAGACCAAAACGACTGTAAATTTTGTAATTCATATGTAAATGTATATGATTTAATAAAAAAACCATAATAAATAAATAAAAATAAATTCAAAACTGTGAACAAACATTACATGAACATCGCTACGTTTTCTCCACGTAGAAAAACATGAACAAATTTTTGTTCCCTATTCTGCCGACGTTTTGTTCTTGTGCGAACAAATCAATGCCTCGTCAAGACGTAGTGTTACATAGCGTTTATGTTATGTCTGTGGTGTTTATGCCAAGGCATATTAATTTAAGGTATATTAATGTGCCTTGGGCTAGACCCAACAGAATTTATTAGATAAGCGTCAAAGATTTGTTATTTTTAATTGTAAACTGCTTAAAAAATAAATTTTTGATTGCCAAAAATAGCTACAGCACTTACATGATGGTTCATTATACCTTGAATAAAATGAAGTTTTCACCATTTGATAGCAAATTCCAAAAGTCAGAATATTTTATTTATTTATTAGTAACATAATATAATTAATTACAGTAATTTTACAGAAAAAGAAAAAAAGACTAGGTACTATTATTTTCGACTCTGTACATTATTAACTGGATGAAAAATCAGACAAGTTTGATTTTTGTCATGCTGGATGTCATACTTGGGTGTGTGTATTGTATTTGTTTTAAAAGAGACTATAAGTATTGCAGTTGTGAGAAATATCAAAAGAAGAAAAAAAACTTGTAATTTATCAAAATTTACTAGTCATTGCCAACAGAGTATAGTGAACATAATTAAAAAGAAAAGCAAATTACAGTTTTATTAGAAAGCTAAAAAAAAAAAACAACACTCGGAAGGAAACTTCAAGATTTAAGAAGAAAAATAAATGTGTTGTGCACAAATTTTAAAAGAAATTAAAAAAGCGAAAACAATTTTTTACCAATCTTTCATTCTTTTTTTCTCTTTTTTGTCTGCTTTTTTTTGTAATCAAACACAATATTAACTTTGTTTTATGTACATAAAATGTTTTTTCCCTATTGCCATTTGGCAATACAAAAAACGCGATTTTAAAGCACAAAACAAAATTAAAACTTTACGGATCATCAAGCATGCGTATATTAAAGCGTCCAGCACTCGTATACATCTTTGACATCCAACATTTTTTTTTTTTTAATTAGGACCAGCACTCAGGGGATGACCCCTACTTATGCAATGCATTGTGCCAGAACTAGGAAATTAGGTTTTGGGATGGGGGATAGAGGGAGTAGTGCTTGTGAACATTTGATTTGAATCCTTGCACATTGAAATTGGCAGGAAAGACCTCTGCAGGGAGTTTATTCCACATACGAACTGTTCGGCCAAAAAACGAATTCTCTCTGTAATGCGTTGTGCGATTCACTGGCCAATTGACCACAAAGGAATGCGCTCTTGATGCAGATCGCGTTGCGCGTATGAAATTACGGTTTTCAGGAACAAGTTCCCTGATTTCATAAGAGCACATTCCGTTGTAGTAACGATAAAACAGTGAAACACACCTCACATTGCGTCGATGCTCCAGTGAGTCAGTAGAGCTGGATACCCTACTGTCACCGATGAGTTTTTTAGCTCTCTCCTGTACGCGGTCGAGTAACTCCAAAATAGACTTTGAAGCACCGGCCCATACATGAGAGTTGTATTCCATTTTCGGTCTGATAAAGGTGACATAGATAGTAAGGAGATCAGATGGAGTGAAGGCAAGGTTCCGTCCTTTCCCCTACCCTATTTCTTATTTTTCTTAATGACCTTCTACGTCAGACTTCCAACCCTATCTATTCTTTTGCAGATGACAGTAGCATATGCCATTCATTTTCGTTTCGCAGTAGACCAATCCTTCAGGAAATTGGGGCTGTGAGAAAGCACATGGACGATACCCTTAATCGCGACCTTTTAGTAATCTCCGAATGGGGCCTGGCGAACAGGGTTCAGTTTAACGATAATAAAACCTAGTGCTGTGTGCTTACGCACAGGCGTACTGCTGAACATGCTACGTCATCTGTAATTATGGGTGATACATATAGTGTCGTGTATACAGTTTCTATCATATATGCATACCAGAATTTTTATTTTTTTTTGTGAGGCGTTTATGGGTTACAGTATCATCATCTCAGGTGAATTAAAATATGTGCTTTTTTACCCAGTGGATTAAGATTTTTTAACCTGTCTTGATAATTTCATTATTGTTATGTGCCAAGGCGAATAAATATACGATGGGAGCGATGGCGAATTCCTAAATTTTCTCCGTTAGCCTAACTGTCAAACTCCATATATAAAAAATCTGTACACTATTTTTTATATGTAGTTTGACATTCGGGCTAACGACAATAATTAACGAATTCGCCATCGCTCCAACCGCATGTTATTTCGCCATGGTTGTGAGCTTTGCTTTTTTAAATGATAAGAAAAAACGTAAAGAATATTGCTTACGCCACGTTTACATTTGACAATGCTGTCATAACAATAAAATAATACGTATTAGTTCTTTAAAATGCTGACAATTACTTCTGTGTCGTAGGCGTCCAGACAATAATTATGACAATTCATTTTGAGCAAAAAATCTCACGCTCTCGGAAACACATAAACAAATTTTAGCGTTTCTTCCTGCTTTCTTTCCATTTCTATTGTTATATGAAAAGAAAATTGTAGTAAATAAAATGATAATTTTATTCAAATATGATTTACTTAAAAAAAATTATAATAAAATTGTCGGCATACGTGAAATCACTGTCTTATTTACTGTCTTCAAAATATTCAAGACAGTAATTCAGACAATTGAAAAAGTTTACATGTATTAGTGAAAAAGTGTGTATGTATTGCTATTGTCATGACAGTATTGTCTAATGTAAACAGGGGGTTACTTCCAATGTTGGTTATTTCATTAGTGACATCTGGCATCCTCAGAGGCTATGTCAGCATTTCCGTCTCCGAGCACGCCGACGTGGGATGTAATCCACATTAACTTCATTTATATGAGGCCTTAAAGATATAACCTGTTTTTGCTGCTAGTATCGATAAGATCGCTTAATAATACTATGTTTCCATTGACTTAAAATCAACTAGTTTTGAGGAAAACACTTCGAAGTGTTTCCATTGAGCAAAACTGTTTTGTATATTCGAATTTGTGACATAACACTGACACAAAACAACCCCTATTTTATTTTTGTAAAAAATCGAGTGCGTGCTTTTGTTTGTTTTGGATTTTACACCTACTTAATTATATGTTCTTTTAAACACAATTTTTGTACCATAAATTTATTTTTCTTAAAATCTTAAAATTAATTGTCACTTTTACGATAAAAACATCCAATCTGAATTGATAACACGGAGCTAAACTTGAATATCTCAGACACAACACAGTGTTGCAAAGACAAAATCAGTTCGAAAAAATAAATTTTCGACATGATTTGAAATAAATCAAGTGATTTAAGTGAAAAACGCTTGATTTGAGCAAATCAAGTGTTTTAAACGAAATCACATAAATGGAAACGCACTATAAGTTAAATACATTTTAAAAAAGTTGAAAATACGAATTAAAATTCCTTTCTTTCCTAAATAAGCTGGTATTACCTGAATTTATTTGACATTTTTCCCGATGTTTCACCAATTAATTGTTGACTTTCTCAACGGCTGGAAAGCCTATTAATTATAACAAAATATATAGAATTCAATTAAATTTATAAGAAATTGTTTTTACATTTAAATACATAACTTTACAATAAATAATTCACACAAGCAAGTTTTTTGTGTAAATATAAAACATTTAAACAAAAACAAAAAACAGATAACTTATAAAACAAATGTTGCAGAAAACATTAATGCACAACCAAAAGGTCAAAAGAAAATATAAATATTCAAAATATTTGGCTGAGAAAAAGAACGAAAAGTTTTATTGAAAATTGTGCAACTCGAGAAAATATTGAATTGTTTACACATGCTGAGACAAAAAACAACACATCACATCCGTTTTAAGTCAAGAGAAAATCAATAAAACTTTTCAACTAGAAAAGTTCGGCGCCAGAATTGCTAAAATGAAGATGGCTCTTTTTATAGTAGAACATAACATTCCATTCATGGTTGTTGATCACATGACAAAAGTTTGTCAAAGTTGATTTTCCCCCTGATTTTACGAAGCAATCAATTTTTCCTATGTGCTGATGAGTCAACTATCTTACCAATTCTAAATTTCTTTGCTTGGTGGTGCGGATTTGTCTAGGCTTCAGTATATATGATCATTTCTTTGGCATATTAAAGTTAGATTAGTTTAAAGCAAAAAATTTATAAATTAATTGTAGATCAATTTAAAAATAATAACAATGACTTCAAACATAGACATTAACTTTTAAAGATGCTACACTTCCATATACAAGGTGGCGCTACAATTAAAAAAAAAAAAAATGAAAAACTTTGATTCTTGTGGATTATTTTATTTGGTCTTTTAATTTTTTTACATCAAGTCGAGAATATGAAGTCATGTAAATGACCGCCGCTACAGTTGATTATCATTTGAGCCCTTTTTATGGCATTTTTCATCAGTTTGGCCAAAACTTCCGGCGATAGGTCCTCACATTCTTGACGGATTTTGTCCTTAAAACCTGCAAGAGTCTGAGGCTTGTTGACATAAACCCGCGACTTCAAAAAGCCCCGGAAAAAGATGTCTGCGGCGGTAAAATCAGGCGATCTTGCTGGCCAGTGCAAATCGCCAAAACGGGAGATTAGGTGCCCGGGAAATGCATCCTTCAGAATTTCGGTTGTGGCTCCTCGTTCTGGAGCAGTTTAGCGTAACATTGTTTATTAACGTGTATTTCGCATGTGTTTACTACACAAATGTCAAAACAGAACTGACATTAGGGGCCAATCGCAAAATTTATAGCATTTTCTGATAGGAGGATTACTTTTGCGCCACCTGTTATTACCGTTTAAGTTGTAACTTTTTCTTCAATCCACTTCCGTTTTAAAAAAAGGAGAACTTAGCTCAGTGAAGAGTAAGACAACAAAAGGAGAATAAATTCTTAGCAAAAATGCATACATACGAACACTCTTTTTATGTTTGTGTGTTTGCATTGCCAGCAAACACGCAGGTTTAGATTTTTATTAAGACTTAAGAGAAGATAAATAGCTTTTGAATATAATTCAACTGGAACTTTTACTTCAGCAAAAATGAGTCCCTCGTGACACATTTTATGTTCAAACCAAGTTGATCGACTGTGTTGCAGTAGCGAAATCATACATATTTTGTTACTGTATGAATGAAGTTGCGTCAATTCTGATCGAATTCAAAATGCCTCTATTACCGAAAAACTTTAGTGCAAATTTAAATTTTATTGAATTCAGATAATTTATGGAATGGATATGGAAATAACTTAAAAAGCTGAGTGCTTTTCATACAAATTTTTCGAGACGAGTTGATCGACTGTAATACAGAAACAGCACATAAGCATTAAGTTTTCTACGTGTCGAATTTGAACAGAGGAACCTCAATAACCCAAAAAATAATCAAACAAAATTATAATCAATGTCTCTCTTCTAATTCATAAGTGATATTATTATTAACTGGTGTTTTCGAGAAAACTTGCACGAAATTTTACGTAAATATTAATTTAGCGACATTCCAAAAGGTTTTTAATTGTTTATATTTTTAGCTTTCTAAATATAACAAAATGAAAATTTTTAAAAATCATATATCAATTATTATTTTTCTGTCTTTATCAACTCAAAACATTGAAGATAAGATATCTTAACTTTTATCTTGCAGTTTAGTGGCATCAGCATTCTACACACAAATTTTATTTATTATTTGCCTTTTTAGAATAAATATGTACACAAGTCCAAAAACTATAGAAGAACTAGACGTTATATTACAAATAGGATGGTGCGGTGCGTTCCCAGAAGAAATGTGTAATTTTCAAAGGAAAAATTTATTATTGTGTTTCGTCTGCACTTTTTTTCTTTAAATTTATTGCTTTAATAATATAATTTGTAAGCAGCTGTCATTTGTGCTTGAATAATCGGCAAGTTTTTTAAGCGTTTCGTACCGGTTTGTTAATAATATCTTACGCACGGAAAAAAAGTGCTCAAACAAAGTTTGAACTTTGGGTGCGCGTATCCAAACTTTTAATCAATTGAAAATTTTTTATATAAAAATATAATATTGAATATAATTAAATCAATAACAGTGATTAAAAATTTATAAATTATTAAAATGAACAAATCTCAAGAACATTCTAAACGAAAACCAAATCCAATTTTAAAGGCAAATTTCATCTCAAAATGGTTCTTTTGGTAAATATGTACTTTAAGTAACATCTTTGTACTTTTTTTTTTGGAAAATAAATTATAAAAAGTAGCACTAATGATAAATTTTCTTCCAAGGACTTGCAACGAGCAAATTTGAGGAACCTTCAATCTTCGGACAAAAATTAATTTTATTTTACATTTTTCCACTACTTTCTTAACTAATTGTCCACTTTAAAGAAAATTGTGCGTCATGTACTGTGCTGTCATCCTCATACGATAAACCTCAAAGTTGTTAGGAAGCCAATAATTAAATAAGTAGTAAGATTTTAAGTGACCGACGAGCTTAAGTCCAAGATGCAGCTACGTGCATATCACACAGTTCATTTATTTCAATTTTGCATAAAAAATGTGTAGCATGTCATAACGTCTTCGGACATAATGTCCATGGACATTTAAAAAAAATTGAATAAAGATTTCCTGCTGATCTGTTTCAAGCAACCAGTCAAATACATGTTTAGGAACAGCTTTTCCAAACAACAAATAAACTGCATTTTTCATTCTAAATTGCTAAATATGGCTTATTGGCATATTATTTTTTTTCTTTTATTATTTATTTCTAAAATAATTTTATAAAAAAAAATATAATTTTTTTTTTGAAGATCAAAGCCAGAAAATGACTGTTGAGAATTCTATGAAAGTTATCGCAACCTTTGTGGTCCTAGTTTTTAATTATTTTTTGATTGATAACATTGCTTTACAGCGAAAATGTTTAAAGTTTCTATAGAATTTTTGTACTTTAATGAGCGGATGTTGATCAGTTTTGCACATTAGGGATGTTTTTAATTAGGATAAAGTTAAGTTTGGAGATCGGAATTTTGAAAATGTTTCGGAATTTGTATTTTACATTACTTTTTGTTTTTCAAATTTTTTAAATTTGATTGCTTAAGATAAGAGTGCTATATTTGGCAATGTCGAATCCTATATACCCTTCACCATTTAGGTAAATCTAGTTTTTGAAGTAACTTCAATAAAAAAACAAATATTGGGTTGACAGAGAATTAAAAAAATAAGAAAGAAAAAAATTTATTACGATATATAATTTTACATAACAATGAAAATTAGAGGCAGGCCTGGTGTTTTGTCTGCTGTCTCGAAGGACAATTAATATCAAAGTTTTCGTAACTATGTCTGATCGATTGGCATATTTAAATTTTCTTTAGCTCATCTAGTGCCTTGGCAAAGTTGATTTTAACAATAACACGGACGGACAGACGGACATCGCTCAATCGACTTCGCTATGCATAAAAGCTCAGAATATACATACCTATGTATGTATGTATGTATACTTTATCGGGTTGAAAATGGATATTGTAGAAATTACGAACGGAATGACAAACTTCAAAATACCCTTTGGTGAAGGGTATAAAAACGCAGCCGTCTTGCAGTTGATTTAAGGCCCAACTATAATGTGCATAAGCTAGCTTGAGCTTATGTCAAAAACCCAACGAAAAGCCTGTCAAATGCTTAGGTAATTCTTTAAAGATTTTTATGTGGCTACAATGTACTTACATAAATTTAAAAAATAATTTGCCACAATTTCCCAAATATATATATATATTTATGAATAAATAAAACTTGTTAAGAAAAAGGCATCGAAAAAATATATTATATATATTTAATAACATTGATTTAAATAAATGTACTTTCTTTTACTAATTTTCAATAAAATTCGATAAAAAATGGCATGTTTTTTTTACGTATTTTTGGCCAAAAGTACCAAAAGATACAACGGTGTCACTGATTTAATTTGAAAGCAATTAAAAAAAACTATAGCGAATTGTTATAATAAAAACGCATTATTTTCTCTCATATAAAGCTTTCTTTTTCTACATTTTCTATTAAATAAAAAAAAAAATCTTTTTTACTGTCGCTCTCCACTGCAATTTTTCTTTATTGATTTATGTATGTATACACTAGCGCAATCAGCTGTTTCTGTACGGAATGTACGATCAGTTTCGTACATTGCTTAAGCAAATGACATTGGACGAAACTTGACGAAAAGTTCTCTCAAGTACATTATAGTTTACCACATTTGATTTTTATGTATTTGCACAGTTGTATAAGTCGGCATAAGCTTGTATATGCACATTATAGTTGGGCCTTTAGATTATTATTATTATTTTATTATTATTATTATTAAGGAATAAAAAAATCTGTAGTTTCGTATTTGTATTGAAAATGACACATAATTTTAAAAATTTTATTAAAACAAATGTCAAAACGATTCCCATCAAACCTTATCTTTTTTCGAAGTGTATAAATTAGTTGCTACTAATAAATGGTTCGATACAAACCAAATTTGAAGTAAATTTTACAATAACTATTTGCACATTTTAAGATAACTAGACTATATAGAATTAAAGTTAGCCCTAATTTGCTAATCGGCGTGATATGCTTTTGTAAAATGCCTTTTGTTGACAGTTAATGCAAATAACTAACAAAATCAAAATTATTATGCACTTGAAAAATAATTTTGTTTGTTGCGAAGCATTTGATTCAACTTCAGGTGTACTTACACTTATTAACTCTGAAAATATGGACCAATAAATTGATTAACGTAACGAAAAGAAAGAGTTTTTTAATACTGGTTATCAACTTTTAGTCGTTAAAATTACATACATATAAATATGGAATACATGCATAATCGATTAGAAAAGAGTCTGGCAGCACTAATGTTGATCACGTAAAAAATAATAATTCAAGGTCAGATGCCTGTTCCCTTAAAGTAATTTATAATCTGTTGCAAGAGGCTATTAAATTTCGCATGAAATAAATTTAAGTTGTTTTAATTGTAGTTGAACTGATCAGCATTCGCTTATTAATCATGAAAAATGAAATAGAGTGTTTAGGAATTTTTTAAACTAAATATTTTAAGCCATTATAATTAACCAAAAACTAAAAATAGAAAAAATCATAACAGACTTATGAATCAATAATTAGGGGAAACTGTTTAATTTCACAAAATTTTATTCGCTTATCAAAACAAAAAAAAAAAAAAAAAAAAAATAAAACAAAGCAAAAATGATAAGATGTTGATATTGTGCTTTTGAAGCTGTCATGTTATGAAGGATTAAACTGTCAGTCAAATCAGAATCAATATTTATTTAAGGTGTCATTTTATTTTAATTGTTTATGGCTTTGTTATGTCAAAACTTTTTTTGCTTAAAATATCTGATGATGATTAATTATTATTTATGAATAAAATGTGAACTAATTGATTATATACACTGCGCGTCATCAGATTAGCGCTCCCCTTTTATTAACTGTTAATGTTAAATAATATCTTATCAATTTCGTTTAAAATAATACAAGAATGACTACTGTAATATTCACTAAAATATTTTAATTAATTAAAAAAAACAATATATTTAAATACGGGTCATCAGGATAGCGCCATCTGCGATAATTTAGTAGTAGTAAATAGTTTATATTTTGAGCAACTATATTACTTTTTAAAACGAACAATTGTATTATATTTTAAACAGTATTTAGGATAACTATTGATGCGTGGTGCCGCCTTTGCATGTATCACTTCATACATTTGATTAGGAATTGAATCGTAAAACTTTTTAATATATTTCAATGAAGTTGTAAACCAGTCGTGTGTGATGCCTTCGGTAAATTTGTTTTTTGTATTTTATTGTTTACCCGTACACTTTTCTAGCCAACCATCCTTAAGGCCTAACTATAATGGGCATATACTAGCTTATGCCAACTTATACAACTGTGCAAATACATATAAATCAAATGTGGTAAACTATAATGTACTTGAGATAACTTTTCGTCAAGTTTCGTCAAATGTCATTTGCTTAAGCAATGTACGAAACTGATCGCACATAAATTGATAAAGAAAAAATTGCAGTGGAGAGCGACAGTGAAAAATTAATTTTTTTTATAATTTAATAGAAAATGTAGATAAGAAGAAGTGGTTGAAGGAGAAAAAGGACGCGTTTTATTAGAACAATTCGCTATAAAATTTATTTTTTAATTGCTTTCGAATTAAATCTTGTACACCGTTGCATCTGTTGGTACTTTTAGCCAAAAATACCTAAACAAAAAAAAGACATGCCATTTTTTATCGAATTTCATTGAAAACTAGTAGTAGAAAGTACATTTATTTAGATCAGTGTTATTAAATATATATAATATATTCTTTCGATGCCTTTTTTTACAAATTTTATTTATACGAGTATATATTTTTGGAAAAGTACGATTTAAACATAAATGTACAACAGTGGCAAATTAGTTTTTAAATTTATGTAAGTACATTGTAGCCACATAAAATTTTTCAAAGAATTACCTAAGCATTTGACAGGGTTTTTGACATAAGCTCAAGCTAGCTTGTGCACATTTAGTTGGACCTTTAGACCTTTTCGATGTTATTTAGGTCGGACGAGTTTGGTGGTCATTCAAAAACGTCAACTTTTTGCTTGTGAATCCTCAATTTAACGGACCGGGATAAGTGAATTAGAGCATTGAACTGGGTAGAAGCCGTTTTCAAAGCGTTATTTTAGTTCTTTGCATTTGTACGCGATATTAAAAACTGTAACTCAAAGGTGCTTTAGTAGGATATTTTTTCGTAGACGAGTCATTTGAATTTGATGCTTGGAAAAGCACTCGATTATTGACGCCCTTGAAATGTTTTATATAGTGTTTCTTATTTTTAAGAAAACTGCAATTTAATGGAAGGATAATCTACAATCTTAGTTAGCTTAAATTTTTTCTTTTTCTTCCCAGGATAAAATTGTTGCTCTTCCCATTTTTTTGTTTTTTTAAGCCCAATTTTAATTATGTAAATTTATTTTAGTTGTCAAAATCTATTTTAGTTGTCCAAAGAAGCCAGATAACTAAAAATACATTTAGGGGCGCTGATCTGATGACGAAAAATAAGTGAAAGCAAAATAGTAAATAATATATAACGGCTCTTTTATCATGCTTTAGTTTCCTGTGAGATGTACATATGTATGTGTGTAAATGTACATGTGTGTACCGAATCCAAAAAAAATGTTATTTAAAAATTAAATGTGAACTAAATGATTACATAGTGTATTGAATCCATTTGTGTTTTAGGTGGACACGGGAAACTTTTCAAAAAGGCTGTAGAGATCAACTGCAATCCGATGATATGTATGAATCTATTCCAGGCTTGGACAGTAAAAATGCATCCCTTGCAATTCTCAAGCATTGGGAAAAGGAAGTTCGATGCAAAAAGCCTAATTTGCTGCATATGATATTTAGAGTTTATGGATGGAAGTTTATTCCACAATGCATTTTATATTCAGTTTTGGAAATATCTGTACAGTAAGTACGATTCTGGTACAAGAGGCTTAATTCCCTCTTAAATATTTTTTACAATACTAAAAAAATTTAATTCTGTTCTGTTGTTTTAAAGTTGTTCGCAACCCCTATTTCTAGGTAGCCTGGTGTCCTACTTTACCGAGGGTCAAGTGGAGATTAGCAGACATCAGGCATATCTCTATGCCACTGGTTTAGTTTTGTGTTCAGTTATATCGACGTTATGCTTCCATCCATTTATGTTTTACCTTTTTAAGACGGGAACTCGCATTCGTTTAGCTTGTTCCGGTTTAGTTTATAGAATGTGTTTGCGTTCTTCGGCGTCGGCAGAGAAAAGTGGAATAAATAGTTTTGCTTTAACAATTCTTTCGTCCGACTTGCCACAATTTAATATGACATTCTACTTTTTTCATGATTTGTGGAAGGGGCCGATTGAGGCGTGCTTAATGGGTTATATAATGTTTTTGGAAATTGGTTGGCCTGCAATTGTAGGCTTGGCTGGCATTATTGTTTTTATCCCATTACAGGCCTTGGCTGCAAAAGCTGCTGCCCATTATAAACAAGAATCTTCCAGACATGGAGATGAACGTGTTAAATTGATGAATGAGATAATAGCAGCAATAGAGATCATTAAAATGTATGCTTGGGAAAAATGTTTCGCGAAATTAATTGCTCTGATACGAAAGAAAGAAGTTAAAGCCATTAAAGGCTCTTTGAACATATTTGCAGCTCTAGAATGCGCTGGCATGATTTCCAAATTAGCAGTATTTTTGAGTTTGGTGTCGTATGTCTATACGGGCAATGTGGTAACTGCAAAAAAAGTTTTTATTATATCGTTTTATTATGAAGTTTTAAATGATTCCCTGCTGCACTATTGGCCATTGGCTATAACAAATTGGGCTGAAACAATCGTATGTGCCCGTCGTGTGACTACGTTTCTTTTACAGAGCGAATACCCGGCAGATAGTGGTGGCTTGGATAACTTCGTAATCGAAAATAGTGAAGAAAAGGGAAATTTTTGTGGCCGTGTACAAAACTCAAGAGCTATTGAAAAGGAAGTTATCATAAAAAATTTATCAGCCAGCTGGAATAATGTTAAATCAGGAGAGCGAAAATGCCATATTGAAAACATCACCACACACATTCGCGAAAATCAATTTGTAGGAATTGTTGGTAACGTTGGTGCTGGAAAGACCAGTTTGCTTAACGCCATTTTAGGGGAATTGGAAATAATTCAAGGCAGTATTGAAGTCAACGGCGTCATTAGTTATGCGCCGCAGGAAGCGTGGATTTTTGAATCAAGCATACGGGAGAATATTTTATTTGTCGAAAAATATGATGAGGCCCGCTATAAGGCAGTTTTGCATGCATGTGATCTTGAACGCGACATTTTACTTCTTCCACATGGTGACACAACAATTGTGGGGGAACGGGGCTTAAGTTTAAGCGGCGGACAAAAGGCACGAATAAGTTTAGCTCGGGCTGTTTATCGTAAGGCTGATATTTACATTTTTGATGATCCCCTTTCAGCTGTTGACTCTCATGTTAGCAAGCGTTTGCTCAATAAATGTTTCAAAACATTTTTAGCCAATAAAATTCGAATTTTGGTTACACATCACGTGCAACATCTAAAACATACTGATTGGTTGATTTTAATGGAAAACGGCACGGCCAAGGAACAGGGGATGTATGAAAACCTTAAAACGACAATACGCTGCAGAGTTCATTTGGAACATGTATACCAAGAAGAGAAAGCCAATTTGCAGCGTGTTGATAGCATAGTTGACATTGGTAAAGGAGATGATTGTTGCAAAACAGTTCAAAAATTGCCGCAAGAAGTAAAGGACAAGGGGGAGGAACGCAAAGAACTCCAAGTACAGGGATCAGTAAAATTACGCACCTACATGGTCTACTTTTACGCCTTGGGAAGGTCGTGGCCAATTGTTTTAATATTTATACTCTTTATTATATCTAGGACTTGTCAAGCAGCAATGGATATTTTCATTTCAAAGTGGTATGTACTTATGAATATTCCGTGAAGATCATTTAATTAGTCCACCAACTGCCCAACTTTACTCATCATCTTTAAAAGGGCACCGTCTATGAAACGTAGTTTTCATTTTAAAAATAAAATATTTGTACATAAATACACAAAGCGACAGCTGCTGCAAGTCGTTGCAAAAAACAGGATGTAGAAGCTTTGACAAAAGCCCAGAGTTTGTTGAGAAGCGTAGTTTTAATAAAAAAGTGAATTAAATTTTTAAAATAATAAGCTCGTCCTATGCGTATCATAGAGGAAAAAATTCTTGCGCCCGACCGAAGGCCGGCTATGCAGGAAATCTTTGGTAAGCGAAGCAATTGTTATTTTAAGTGCGGTCATTATGATACTTTCATAAGTGTCACAATATCTTTACTGAAACGACACAATGTCTTGAGAAACGTCATAAACGTCTATGAATATTATGTCCTTGGACACTATGACATGCCACCTTAATTTTCAATTAAAAAAGCATAACGAAACAAATTATTATGAAAATTTCTCAATTATTTTTCTCATTAAATTTTTAAACTTAAGTAAACTCGATTTTATTTAACAAAACGTGTTTTTCATGTCCCTTGAGGCAGCGTGCCAAACACCAAGCCTGCCACTAATTTTTCCATATCTTTTTTGCAACTTTCGTTTGAAATACAGCAGTTATTTGTCTTTGCTACTTAAAATTTTATGTTTTGCTAATGGTGTTGCCAGCTAGTATAATCTGTCTACACCGTTATTATACTATCTGGCAACAACCCTAAGCAAAACTTAAAGTTTTTGACGCTTTTTTGAAACAACAAAATTTAAAAAAAATTTTAAAAAATTATTTATGTCACGTTCTCATACACATGTTTATGGTAAAGGGTATATAAGATTCGCCATAACCGAATATAGCACTCCTACTTATTTCGTTTAGGAATACAACAACAAAAAATCACACCTTTATAAAGTTTAAATTAGGGGTGGACCAATTAAATGATCACCAATTTACCTTGAAGGCAGTTTATCTTTAAATTTAGTTATTATTATTTTTCAATTTCAGGGCTTCTTGGGAAGAAACGCTGCCGATAAAACACGAAACCTTTTCTGAATACAATACGAAGCGAACTCATCTTGTAATAGTTTATGCTATTTTAATCTTTTGCACTTTAGTGCTGTACATTATGCGAAATTTTGGTTTTTTTATGATCAGCTTGAAAATTTCACTACGTTTGCACGACAGTCTATTTAATGGCATTATCCGTGCGTGCATGTATTTTTTCAATACGAATCCATCTGGTCGGATCCTAAATCGTTTTTCAAGTGATATTGCTGATCTAGATGTAGCACTACCACAGGCTATAATGGAATCCTTAAAGGTAAGTGATTTTTCCATTCTCATCGGCGAATTAGATTTATCCGTATTTTTTACAGTTCATCATAAATTCGTTTGCTGTTTTAATTATTGTCGCTATCGCAAACTATTGGCTTTTAATACCGGCACTCATTGTAATCTTATTACTCAATTTTATTCGTGGCGTTTGCATCGGAGCAAGTCGCAGTTTAAAAAGAATTGAGGTCATTTGTAAGTATTAACAACATTAACAACAGTTACATCCATACATACGTATTAATTCGCCTTGCTACACACTATATGACAAAAGAAACTTTAAAACATTTTTGCCTAAAGCTTTGAATCATGGCGAAATAATACTAGGTGGTCTCGATAACGAATTTATTGATTTTCGGCGAAACGTTAAGTGTCAAATACCATCTAAAAAAATTATCCATAATTTCTTTTATATGGAGTTTGACATTTCAGGTTTTGACGAAAATGATTAAATTCGCCATTGCGACCACCTAGTATTATTTCGCCATGCTTTGAATTATTCGATTTGAAGTTTTCTTTTTGTAATTTAAAGCTACAATGGATATTTGTTATCAAGTTGGTATTAGAAAAAATTCTCGAAAGAGTTATTGATTTAGAAAAATAAATTATTTTTCATATTAATTACACCGTATTCAAAGCACTATATCACTCGAGCCGTAATAGGAAGACACTTTAAAGGGAATATTACTATGGCCGTTATTACAACAAAAAAGAAAAAACTTTCATTCCAGTTATAAATATCTGCGTAGAATTCTGTTCTCAATATTGTGATATCCGTGTAAATGAGAAAAAGGGATCGTTTGAATTTTCTTTGACGGCACACTTTTTCATATTCTTGTGGAAGAATATAAGAAACACAGAAATTGATAATGATTTTTATAAAGATTTGGAGCTGCAAAGAAATTTTGTTTGTTTGTTTAATTTATACTGCTTTAAAACGCGTTTTCTCCAGTGTTTTATATATTGTTGCGAAGATGCTTTATTTATGTCATAAAAAGAAATAAAAATAATTGTCACCATCAAAGTAAAACGAAATGACCTATTGTGTCTGTTTAAAACGCCAGAAGTTTCTACAAAAACTTCTTAATCACAAAACAAAAATAACTAACATTAAGCAATAAAAATAAACGCAACACACAACTACACAAACACCTACATAACGACTAATAAAAAAGGACAGCATGTATAAATAAATTCAAAATAATAATGGAAGGTTCTGGAATCAAATAACAATCATCATTTGTCTCAAATGACAAATGCGTAATAAACAAATATTCAACCAACAGATGAAGCAAGTTTTAGTATATTCAAGAGCCTTACATTGGGTATATAAAAGCAACGGCCATATATGCTGATTCATTCTTAGTGAAAACGTCAACCAGTGAAGATCTTGTATAAAAATTAAAGTTGCCAGCTTGTATTAATAATCGCGAATAGTTAAATCGTAAATTAATTGATTAAGTAAAGTGTAATTTAATTAAAACTCTAAAAGTTGTGTGTGTAATTATTTTGCAAATAAAGAACTCATAAATAAAACGTTTATAATTTAAATAAACGTAACAATATTTTTTATACTTTAAATAAACTACTGCTTTTTTTCGTAGTATCCACTAAAACCCTTTGCATGTCAAGTTCGGGTAAACTTGCCGCGGAAGCGGTTTTTTGCAGTTTGTTTAAATAATATTTGGATTCTACTTCACATTCAAGACTCTATTTCATCGTCCACTTCATGTAGTGAACAACAAATGTTTTTTTTTACCTAAAAAATAACTTCTTAGGTATTTTTGTTTTTTATTTTTCAAATTAATAATTTTATATTTAAACATTAGTATTTGATCGAAAAAGGACGTTATTTGAAAATTTTTTCCTTAAACCAACCTTAAATGCATTTTTTGTGTAAGTTGCTTCAAAAGTTGCCATTTTTAGCCGATTTTAAAATGTTTTTCTTGATTTGAAAAAGCTGATAAGTTTGGGACACTGAAATTAATAGTTAAAAATTTGCTTCAATAAATCATGGTTGCACATTATGGTTGTTCAGTTGATGGACGAAAAAGTTAATAATCATGAGCCTATGACGGTCACCATGGAATAACAGAGCATAAAATCAACCAAACATTTAATTCTTCTGGTTGTAATGGTGTCTCAGCATACAGATAAAGATTATCATCTTGTATCCACTCAACCAAAAGTGAGCTTCATTGCACGATCGCCGTGCTGGATTTTTTTAAAAAAGGAAACCAAGATCTTTCCTCAAAATTTTGCGTAAAGTGGGTAAACACGTATCCAATTCCTGTGTACGACGGCGGAAAGACTGGTTCGAGTCTTTCTGCACTGAATTCTTTTGTAGACATTGTACGAAATTCTATAGTTATTCGAATGAATTACTCTAATAGACAATTATGTTAAACGTAAAATAAACGTAGTGCGCGAAATTTATTTTAATCAGAACAATGATTTTCCTAAATAAATTTGCACAATTTGAAACCGCTGCTTAGGCCTTAGTCTATTCATGTTGAAATGCCAAACCAAACTAAAAATAAATAGCTTGACAGTTGACAAAATAATTGTCAATTTAAAGTTCTAACTTTTATAAAAAAAACACCCTTTATGTATGTATACGACCTTATGCTTTTAAACGTGAAAAAAAAACATATTTGAAATTGACGTAATTATTGCTATTGCTGATTTTACAACAAGTAGTTTTGACGTTATCTTTTATATTCTTGAGTTATCTTTGAAAGCTAACAGGCAGACAAAGACACACAGACTATTAGTATTTAAAAGAAAAACAATCAGTCAAGTTCAATCTGTTTCCAACTGTAATTGACAGTTATTAAAAAGTATACTCAAATCGTTCACTACGTATGTACATACATATTTACTTATCTATGTATATATAACGAATGGATTTATCTTTTTAAGTGGCCGCTGCAGCAACAGGAACTTAAAGCATGAAATTAAAATTTAAAGGGTGCTTCATGAAATTTACACGGATAATTTTGTACTATTGAAATTCCTTTAGTTCCCTTATTCGAAACTTTGGCTGCAATAAAAATTGCACAATATAAACGCCAATGCAATTTTAAAGAAGAAAAGTGACAAATTGCTGCACAATGTAAACGGGCACTAAGCTGTTCGTAATTGTATTGTCTTGTTAAGTTTTTGTTCTTCTGCATTTTATATTCTTCGGGCAGATTACAGTCGCATATTTTATACTCTTAAATGTCATGGGAATGTCATAATCTTAGCACTTGAATATCATAATCTTAGAACTTAAATATAAAAATAGGGAAACACAGTCACGACTTCTCCTGTACTTGCGAGTTTTTTCCTCAAATATTTAAAAACGAATTACAGTGCAACTTCGACAATCCGGACACATATAGTTTTAGGCTCATGCGGATTATCGAGTTGTCCGGTCTATCGTAGATACAAACATTGAAAAAATCGAAGTAAGTTAAACAAATGTATTTTACTATGTTTTATTAAAAAACATTAAATTATTGCATTGAATTGTTAAAATATTTACATATTTTGAGTGAATTAAATTTATATTTAAAAAAAAGATGTTACTTTCTGCTGGCTAACTTTGTTGAGCTGGCTGATATATGCTTTTTGCTCTAGTCTCTTTAACAATAAAATATCCTGCATATCCAAATTATTTTCCTCAGCCCACTGAACGCAAATTGAAAATGTTTTCTTTGCTTCTGCATTAGTTTTTGCATCCATCACTACAAAGTCCTCTTCAGAATTTGTAAGCAGCACTGAAGATTCATTTCTTTCAGCGTGTTGTATTATCTCTTCATCGGAAAAATCCATTGAAAATTCATTTGCACTAGTTGCCCAATCATTGATATCTTTTTCAGTCATATCTTTACCGAAACTTATAGCTCCAATCATATTTTGGATGGACTTCATTTCATTATAAATGCCATCAGACTGTAGCTCATTTCTCAGAGCCTGAAGCGGTATCGTGTCTTCATCGTCCCAGCATGATGCAGTTTTTGGCCACAATGCAGACCAGCTTCTCTGAATATTTTTGTCACTAATGCTTTGCCATGCTAAGTCCAAGAAATAAACAGCATCTTTAAGGCTAAACTTTTTTAAAACTTTAACCACGTCGACATCATCATCAATTTCTGACAAAATATGTTGCAATAATCGTTTTCTATAAGTGACCTTTACGTTCTGTATTAAATTTTGGTCCATAGGCTGTAAGATTGTCGTACAATTAGGTGGTAAAAATAGGTCTTTGAAATTTGGATCAAAATTAATTTCATCCGCTTTAGGATGGGAGGAGGGAGCATTATCTAATATTAACAAAGCTTTAAGTGGTATGTTAACCTGTGTTAGAAACTTTTTTACTTCTGGAATAAAGTGGTTTTTGAACCAGTCAAGAAAAAGGACGTTGACATCCATCCTTTATTAGTTGCCTTATATAAAACTGGAATCTTATAACCTTTAAAGGCTCTTGGATTAGCAGATTTGCCAATAACCAAAAGAGGCATTTTATGTGTTCCTGCAGCATTTGAACATGGCATAATTGTCACACGATCTTTGGACATTTTTCTCCCTGGGCCTAACTTTTCATTTATATGCACCCATGTGTTACCAGGCAACAACCTCCAGAAAGCTGCAGATTCGTCTGCGTTATAAACTTGCTCTTCACTCAAACCCATCTCAGCAACAATATAAGCAAACTTTTTTTTAAAGGGCTCTACGGCGCTTTCATCACTGGAAACTTTTTCACCACAAATTTTTAAATAACGAATACCATGACGTGACTTAAATTTATCTAACCAGCCTGAACTCGCTGATAAATCGTCCTTCCCCGTCATTTTATCATAAAAAAATTTGGCCTTTGCTTTTAGAATTTCCGAGGAAATCGGTATGTGCTTGTTACTTTGCTGCAAAAACCATGTGTAAAGGGCTTCCTCTAACTCAGGATTTTCTGCTTTTTTCATAACTTTTTTATTTCCTAAAAAAAATGGGTATGTACGATTATGAAAATGTTTATTTTAATCTTAGTTTAAATATTACCAGGTCCATTATAGGTATTTGAAATAAATTGTTTTATCTTCTCCTTATTTTTTTTTAATGTCGCAAATCGTTGATTTAGGAACATGAAATTTTTCGGCAACCTGTCTTATAGTTTTTCCCTCATCAAGACTTTGTAAAATGTCACATTTTTCCTTTAAGGTAAGAGTTTTATGTTTGCGTTTATTATTTGAAAGCATGGCACTTGAACTGGGATCAAATAACCAAACTTGAGCAAGAATGAACTGAAACTGAAGCAATGAAGGATGTAAATAAAAGCATGAATAGCAACACATGCGAGCTTAAGACGGGAAACCCCCGGATTTTTATTTATTTTTCCTACTTAAAAAAACATTGTCCGAATTATAGAGGCAAAAATTTTAAATTGTCCGAAATATAGAATCGTCCGAATTATTGGAGTGACCGGACTGGCGCATGTCCGAACTGTCGAAGTCGCACTGTAATCAAATTAATTGAGAATCTAACTCTAACTTTTATAATAAAATTAAATAAATGTGTAGTTTTTTTTAGCAAAAAAATAAACAAAATGAATTGTGAATTTGTTTTCCATTGTAAGTTTAAATATACTGCTAAATATGCAATCGTTTTAATTACTTAAAAAAATTAAAACAGTTATTACCTTTCGTAATTAATTATTAATAAAATAATAAATATTAGTGTCATTTTAAAAATAATGTTCACTGTTAGCGAGATTTCATTAAAATCACAGAATTGCTGTTCACTTGTTCCTAAAACCACTCAATTCTTCTTAAAAATAAAATCAACAAGTTGTAATAATTGCTTTTTATAATTGTTTGAAATAAATTTTATGCACAAAGTTTTTGCTTCAGCTCGAATAACAAATTGGTTTTTTTGTTTAAATGTTGTGTCAAATTTACATTTTTTTCTTCATAAATTTAAGTTTTAGAAACTTTCAAAAGAGGCGAGGTATTTCAAAACGTTAACAATATGGAGTTTTTATTTTTCAACAAAGCCTCCATTCATTAGGGACGAGCGATCCCGTGATTTTTAAGGAATGCGGTAACACTGAAAATAGGTTCGAATAAAAAAGCACAAAACTTTGTTTTTTGTTACATATGTATGTAGGTATGAATGTGTGAAATTGGAAGAAAAGAATAGCTGTTGTTAATAAGAAGAAGCAAGAAAAAGCTACACAGCAATGAAGCCGCTTTGACAAATGAAACAATGAAAGGGTTAAAAGTACTAATATTTCTCTCCACAAAGTAAAATGAAATTTTAGTTTGTGTGTGTGCAAATGTTAAAGAACGTTCATTTGCGGAACGGTTACTTGATAAACTCAGTCACTGTAGTGAACAGTGATTTTTTAATCACAGTGATTAGATAACAGGTATTAAAATACAGTAGTTTTCGCTTATAGTCCACAACTACAGTTGCGCATTTTTTGTGGACTATAAGCGAATTAGAACTATAACCGAATTTCTTTTTAAGCCACTTTATGGACTATAACTGAATCCAGATATAATACACCTTTTTGACTATATACAAAGTATGCAATTTCTTCAATAAAACCACTTTTTTTAAACAAAATAAAAGTTTATATAAAATATAAGCAAATATTGATTTAAATAAAATCAATAGTTTTAACAAAAACCATTACATATTATTATTTATTGTAATTCAAATGCTTTAAAAGCTTATTGTAATAAAAAGTTGCCAGAAATCTAAATAAAAAAGGTTGCCAGTTTGTTTAAAAAAACAGGGTGGACTATATGAAAGTTTTTTTTCTATACAATATTAGCTATGCATGCAAAAAAAAAGTTGGCCTTTAAACGAAAATGGACTATAAACGAAAAGTACTGTATCGCTCATCTCTGCCATTCATTAAGTTTAATATTATTTATCTGGCGAAACGCAAATCGACTTTTGTTTTTACTGTTAGAATACCGATTTCTACCGCTGATCCAAATCTTCAAATTTCAATAGAGAAAGAAGTCGTTCAGGTGGAAACTTAAATTGTTTATTTCCGCCATTGAAACATTATCAAATATTTTAAAAAGAGTTTTTTTCTGTTTTTTTTTAGCGCGAAGTCCTGTGTTGTGTCATACCAACCAAACGTTTCAAGGATTAAAAACTATAAGAGCTTTAAATGCGGCAACTTATCTGGAAAATGAATTTCATGATCTGCAAAATAAGAACACTTCTGCTCTCTACTTGTATGTAACCTCGAATAGGGCTTTTGCTTTTTGGACAGATTTGATATGTGTCCTATATATTTCGGCAGTGACATTCAGTTTTCTTCTGATCGATAAAAATTTCTATAGTGGCGATGTTGGTTTAGCCATTACACAATCCATGACACTGGTAATAATGTGCCAGTGGGGCATGAGACAATTAGCCGAAATGGAGAGCAATATGACCAGTGTCGAAAGAGTTGTAGAGTATGCTGAAACTCCATCAGAGCCCGCTTTGGAAACGCATCCCTCAGTTAAATTGTCCCAATCATGGCCCTCTGAGGGTGGCATGATTTTTACTCATTTGATGCTTAAATATTCTGAAAAGGGTGATTACATATTAAAAGATCTTAGTTTTGCTGTTAAGCCGATGGAAAAAATTGGCATAATTGGACGAACAGGTGCTGGAAAATCTTCAATTGTACGGGCTATATTTCGTTTAGCTAAAACTGAAGGAATTATAAAAATCGATGCGCAAAACATAAATGAATTGGGATTGTATGATTTACGTAGTCGTATTTCAATAATCCCACAAGATCCCTTTTTATTTTCCGGTACTTTACGTTACAATCTGGACCCATTTGGACAGATGACCGATGAAGAAATATGGAATTCATTGGAGAGCGTTAAAATTAAGGATCACATTAAATCACTTGGCGAGGGCTTATCTCTCTCTATAAAATACAGAGGATATAATTTTAGCATAGGTCAACGCCAATTAATATGTATTGCCAGAGCAATTTTAAGACATAATAAAATCCTTATAATGGATGAACCTACTGCCAATGTCGATGCAGAGTAAGTAATTTCATTATTCTTTGTTGTTTTTTTTTTTTTGCTCTTTAGTGCCAAACTAATGATTTGATTAAATCGCAGAACAGATAAACTCATCCAAGAAGCCATTCATACAAAATTTGCAAAATGCACTGTTCTCACTATTGCGCATCGACTGCACACTGTCATGGACAACGATCGAGTTCTGGTGGTGGAAGCAGGCCGCGTAGTCGAATCGGGTCATCCTTTTGAGTTGTTGCAAAATTCAAAAGGTTTCTTTTATAAATTTGTCACCGAGACCGGCAGCGACACAGCCAAATATTTATTCCGTCTTGCTGAGGAAAGTTATAAAAAGCGTGTGGAAAATAAAAATTAAAATGTTGTATTTATTTTTCCTGTTACTTTTTTGTTGTCGAAAAGTTAAAGATAATTGAAATGAAATCATGAAAATTTGTTGTTTTGTGGACATTTATGTGCTGTTTTTGTATTTCAGGCAATCAATTCGTCTAAAAATTTTGTATGAAAAACACTCAATTTTTTGAGTAATTTCCATATAAATTTTTCAAACGAATTGATTGCCTGAAATACAAAAACAGCACATTAATCTTTTTATTGTTACGAAAGTGAGATTTAAGTCATTAAATATTATTTATTAATTAATTAATTATACTAAAATACTAAAATTCATGTTAAATGTTATCCGTTAATTAGTTCGATTAGTCTTGGATTAACAAAGGTGAATAAGTGTCTTTCATAACAATGATAAACCCAGTTAGCATTTGGAAGATTGTTTTAACAAAAATCATAAATTTGACTCTTTTAAGATTAAACTAGGATGACTAAAAACGGATTTATCAGTTGTGCGTTTAAAAAGAGACTGGAGTATAATTCCGACAAACGCAAAGAAAGCAAAAGTACAGAATGTGTGAAATCATTAATTGATCATGCAAATGCTCGAACGGTGACTGACTGCTTTAAGCATTTGAATTGATATTTAACGCCACCTAACGATAAAAAAAAATGATTTTTTGGGTTTCCTACTGTTATAAAGGATTTTTTATTTTTTTTTTTTTTATTTTTAAACAAGTGAGTTTTTTGAAATCATGTCAGTGAGCTTATAGAATAAGGAAGAATAAAATATAAAAAAAAATAATTGCAAGATCTGGTAGGATAGGACCCACATAATTTATTCGAGCTGCTGTAAAAAAGTGTGTTCTAACGAAGTTGGTCAACAAGAAAAGAAAGAGGTTATCAATTCGTTTAAATGTTGCTTTTTTCTGTTTGTACCCGCAAATTTCCGTCATTTTTAAACCGATTTTAAAATTTTTTGTTTATTTGAATTGGCATGCTTCTACAGATTGATCCCGTTTTAAAAATAGTTCATAATTCCAAAAACTAAAGGGTGGCCCCATGCAACATACTTGTTTTTTACTTAAAATATGAGCCGCAAAAAGCAACACTTTTGAGTTAAAAAAAATGAAAATCCCTATAGCTCCCTTTAGCATAAAGTAATACAAAAATAAATCTAAAATTAAAGGGTGTCCCGATAGATGACGTTAATTTACTTATATGAGTCTATCTTTTAAACTGTTATGGATAAACGCTTGCAAATTGGACAGAATGCCGATTGATATGACCGTTATAGCAAAAAGCATAAACATTTAAAATTATAAATTAAAGGGTGACCTAATAGTTCATTTAATTGACGTATAAGGCCATAATTTTTAAAAGAAAATTTACAACGAACCTGTATTTCAGACTCCGCTATTAAAACAAGTATAAATTTTGGATTTGGAATTAAAGGGTGTTTCCATAATTAATGTTATTTGATATACATGGCCGTATTTTTTGAACTGTTTTATAAACCAACACTTGAAAATTAAACAGAATGTCTACTACTTTGTTTGGTATAAGAAGTATAAATATTTTAAATTATAAATTAAAGGGTTTCACAATAAATACTGTAATCTGATGTATATTGACAAACTTTTAAACCGTTATAGGCAGACGGTTGATATTTACGAAAAACCTGATTGCTGAGTCAACTGTAACAGCATATACAAGCTGTTTGAATTTATAAATTACAGCTGCTGTAATTTAATGTTTATTGCAAAACTGTTGAACAAGTATGAAGTTTGAAGATGGAATATAAGGGTGTCCTAATAGTTAGTGTAATTTGATGTATGCGGCCACACTCTTGAACCGTTAAAGACAGACAGATGAAATCATTGTATAGAATTAAAAAAGATAAAAAATCGCTAGATTGCCCTAAAAATTGCTTAATTTTGAATATTTTTTAGCAATAACAAACGCACGATATTTTAAAATGTTTAACTTAATATTTCTGTAGTTTAATTTTAATACAAAAGTAATAGGATTTTGCAATTGCTAAGCGCTGATCCCACTCTTTTTTTAGTCTTGCTTCATTTTGTGTTGACATGAGAATATTTGACAGATAAATTACGCTAATTTAAGCTTGGCTGTTGAACATACGGTCTGAAGGCCTCATTAGTCTTTTCTTTGAGTTGTTGTTCTCTTCCTTGCTGTTCTGCTTTATAAATTATTGTAATTAGTTTTTCTGTAACAACATATCAGCTGGTTATAGTAAACAAAAAAAACACAATAAACAACACAACACAACAAAAAATAAACTACAATTACAATGACAAAAATGGTTTGTTAACAATTTTGCACTCGCACTACCAAACAACTTCCAAGCAACTTAACGTTGAATTCTATTTTCTACTGATTCGAACGGAACAGAACAGAACGTCAAAGTAATAACGAACCACATCTATATATTTTCCATTTAGCAGAAACTGATCAGCTGAATCGTCACGGAATGGAAAGTAAAGACTAATTCTGCCTTGAGACTTTCTTATATAAGTCCAACTAGTGCTTGGCGTTTGTATTGACTAATTCTCGCATTGACTATCAAGTGTAAAATTTTTTTCATGTTTAAGTTTTAAGTTTTATACTCTAATTAAAATTAACTTAATGTATGTACTTACTTTGTATTGTATATATGTATTTGTATGTGTATGTATGTATCCATATATACATACACACATACATACATATATATATATGCATGTATATTTGAGAAATCAAACAATGTAAAGAAGTGAAATAAAATATTGCAATTATAATGGGACTGATTTTTTGTTATAAAGTGTATGTGTTTTTTTTTTTGTTTTTGTATTTTTTGGTACATTTTTAAAAGAAATTTTTGCTTGTATATTTCTAGTTAAATATTATTTTGTTTTCTGTTCAATAAATTAAGTATATATTTTTATATTTCAAGTTAAAAACGCATTAAAGCTCGCAAAATTTCAACGAGAGAAATTTTCGCTTTTGTTTGGAGACCGGCTATTTTTTAATATTTTTATATAATTTTTTATTTGCATTTACGATTTAAAATATAAAACTAATTTGTTTCGATTTTATAGTTCGGTCTGTTAAAGCTAAAAAATTTTTAATTTTAATTTTTTTTGCTATAAAAATCAAGTTATTTAAGTTTAATTTAAACAAAGCAGCTTTGAAGTTCTTCCCCAAACTTCAAAACTAGCTTTGTTTATTTGTGTTTTATTTATTTGTTTTTTTTTTGTCTTTTAATTAGCAAGACATTCTAAAAAAAGATTCGTTGAATTTAAACTAAATCACAAAGTATTGATTTGTTGTTTTTTGTTTTTCTTTTATTAATTTAATTGGATAAAAGTTTGAAAATTTCTAATTTGAAGCTATAGACGCAACATTGTTTTTGCATTTCTTTTTAATGTTTATTTTCATTTAATCTTGAATTTGTCACAGGTAAGCTTTTCTAGTTGAGCTTTTGAAAATGGGCTTTCAATTCTATTATAAAATATATTTTTGTTGAATATTTTTAACAAAGAGACTAAACGAATGTTTTTTGTTTGACAGGATTTTCTATTTTTTTTTTAAAAGATTATAACAAATTGTTGGGACTTATTGTTGTAGATTTTTTATTTTATTTTATTTGTTTTTATTAAATATTAAAATATAATTTTTTTCACTTACTTTTTTGGAACGGAAACTTTATTGTGTTATTTTTCAATTTGATTGATAGGAAAAAATGATTGTAAATTATGATGATAAAAAATGCTTTCGTTTTTCAAAAGAATTAAAAAATTATTTCCTTATAACAATAATCATTTGGATATTTTAAACAGCATACGATTTTATGATCTCTATAACAGGCAACAATTTCAAATCGTTTTGACCTTAAAAATCCAATGGTCAAACTTTAATTATCAAAGACTCATTGATGACGTAGAGTTCATTTTTGCCATTAGATTTACAATAAATTAAGAGTTTTTGATAATTTATTGAAACTGTAACAGATATGAATTAAACAAATTAGTTACAAATTAATTATAAAAGCGATTGGATATAATTCAAGAAAAAAATTATAAACTTGTAAAATTTTGAAAAAGATCTGTCCATGGCGAAATCATGTACCAGGTGGTGGTAGTGGCGAATTCGTCCATTTTCGCCGTTGCTAGAAATGTCAACCTCCGTATATAAAAAATCAGCGTCCATTTTTTTTTATATAAAGTTTGACATTTCTTGCAACGGCGAAAATTATTAAATGCGTCACTGATTTCGTCACTGATTTTTCAAAATACTTCAAAATTTATTTGTGTCTTATAGATAACGTCATATGTACTATGTATATGTTCACATAATACATGTCTCACGTTTTATCTACAACAAAAACTTCGTCTAATATTTTACGATTTATTAGAACATTTGCCTGTCGAGATCAAATATCGTTTTCATTCACGTTTATAGCTTCGTTCAAACTTAAAATTAGAAAAAAATGATTTGATTTTTACTTTTTGTGTTTTTGTAAACACATTTTAAATTAAATAAATATATATAATTTACTATATCTGTTTTGTAGATACATATTTTTAATAAAGTGCTTCCCTAATTTGTATTTTTTATTTAAATATAAGTTTTTTAATTAAATATTTGCAATTGCTAATAAAAAATATTTAGTTCATTGATGTTTTTCTTTAGATTTATATTTTATAATTGTAATTAATATAATATTTATTGATGTATATGTATGTTATAATAATATAAATATATATATGTTTATTTCAAATTTTTTTGAAAGTGTACCGCAGACGATAAATATAACAATTTATTAAATTAAAATGATTGGAGACTTTGTTTATACAAGATTAAGATTGCACATACATTTATATATATAAATATAGTATATATACATATGTATATAGTCTATATGTATACATTTTGTATTTGATCTAATATATAAAATAATTTTAAAAAAATAAAATAAAAATATTAAGTAAATGGAGCTAAAATGTTTGAAACGCATATTTTGATTCAAAAATATGGTCCCGAAGTTGTTGGTATTTTGTTTTGTTAATTAACATTTTCTAATGAATGATAAAAAAAGAAGAAGAACAAAAGCAAAAAATAAATAACGTTGAGATTAATTATATTTTAAACTTTAAAAATGAATTAAATATATTGATTGTTTTAGAGGTTTGAATGAACTTCTAGGACTAAAAGTTTTATTTATTTATTTATTTTTTTCTTGTTACTTAAAAGACTGAATGTATTTAAGCGTAAATATTTTGCTTAAACGATCCTCTTTAATATTATTTAACTAATCTAAGATTTTTCGGCTTTTTTTCTTCTTAAATATTAATTTTTTTAAATGTGTATGTAAGTATTTTATAGAATATTAATTTTTAGTTTTACTCTTATTAAATCTAAATGAAAATGCGTGCGTTTGCTTAAAATTATTTTGTAATTAATTTCTAAGTCGAAGACCATTTTTGGCCAAGTTCTTGTATCTACTATTTGTTAAATAAATTTTTATCATTTTTAAATGATTCAGGTTTAATTAAAAATTATTTAATATTTTAATGTGTGAATTAATTGTTATTTTTTTATTAAGGAAAATTAAAGAATTTTTATTATTATTTTTTTTTACTTAGAGAAGAAAAAACTTTGTGTTTTAAAATTTTACTGAATTTGTTATGCAAGGATTTTTTGTTTTTAAAAATTATTTTTTATAATAATAAACAAGCGTTTTGTTATCTGGTGTATTAAAGGCATTTTTTAATTTAATTTAAATTGATTTGATTGTATATAAAAATGTTGAATAATATTCGAAAAAAAGTACATTTTATTAATTGCTCATTTCAAGATGAACTTCAAAATGTTCGTAGTAATTGATTTTGTTTTTGTTTTTTCAGTTTTAAAATGTGCATTTTTTAATTTTTTTTTGCTGATTTTAGTATTTTTATAAGAAAAATAATTAATTATTAAATGTTGTTTATTTGCTTATTTTATTGTTGTATTAAGAGCATATTTTTTAATTTTTCTAAATATTAAAAATTATCCGCAGTTGTTTTATTTTGTTTTATCGTATTATTAGTTTTCTATTGGAGTATTTTGCTTAATTTAATTTACGATTATTTATTTTCTGGTTCAATAATTTCCACAGTTACAGTTTCAGCGACTGGATTAGATATAACATTGGTTTGTGTCAAGGGCTGTTGCTCTTCTTGTTGTAATGATTGTTGTTTTTGTTGTTGTGGATGGTGGTGTTGATGAGGTTGGTATGTTGAACCTTTCCTTTCATGATGCGAATTATTTCCATTGATGATACCTGCTGGAGAAACAGAATTACTACGCGTAGATTTTAATGAGGTGCCTGACGCATTACTACCATGTGAATTCGATCGGGATCCTGTAAATAAATAAAAGAAAGCGTGAGTAAAAGTTAATTTAGGCATTCAATTTGCAAATACGTAATGGCTGAAAAATAGTTTAGTTTTTGGGTTCTTAAGGCAGCAACGTAATGTATCACTAATACAATTTTCTATAATATACATACCTACATAAATGCATAAATACATACATACATCCATTTATATAAATATTAATTTACATACAGATAATAAAGATTGGCTAAAAGTGCTATAAAAGAAAAAAAAAACATTGCAAGTGATAAAATAAAATAAGTAAAGATGACTAAAAGCAGGGCTTACAGATATTCAAATAATAATCAGTTGTACATAAAATATTAAAAGTGCTACATTAATTCGAGAGAAGCTCAAGAAAACGATGTGTAACGTTTTATTCGAACTTAAAATGAACTATTGATTGCATTATCAGCATTTACGAACAAAAACTGCACGCACTTAGCCTTTACCCCATTGTGTTGAAATTATTCGGATTCCTATCTTGTTGGCGTATTCAGTTGAAAAGAAAGGATTAACTTTAGCTGTTCAATTAATTACACTCCCTTCTTTATTCGCGAATGGATTTATAAGAAAGAAGATGTCACAACACGCATTATTTTTTACGCTGATATAAAGATATTGAAAAATACTTTTGTTATTTTACAAAAAAATGTCGTTTGTTAAAGTAATTTTAAATTAAATAATTTTGTATTGAAAGTCTAATTTTTTCCGACTACAAATAATAATCTTTTATTATTGTAACAACTTCTGAAAAAATTATATCAATAGGACAAAATATTTGTTATTAAAAAAAAGACATTTTATAATAAAAAATGTTTAACATTTTCCTCATTCCTACACAAACAGAAAGTTGTTGTATTTGGTTTCAAAACGAATTCTCATTCTGCTTTTGAAATACATATGTATGTGTACATATATATTTTTTCCTGAATATGTGGCCTTAGCAAGTAGTTGTATTTTCCAACTGACTAACGGTAAAAGACGAAACAATGATCAATGATGGTTTTTGTAAAATTAAGGGCTTTCAGCTTATTAACATCAGGTAACGGCGTTTTATCATAGTTGCAAGGAATGTATAAATGTGATTGTTTCGAGGAAATCAATCAAAATAGTTTAGTAAAGAAAAGCAAGGAAGCGTAATATTTAAATAGAATGCCCCAATTTTATTAAAATAAAATACTAAAAGTTCTTAAGGATACTCAAGAACTAAAATTTTCACAGACTTATTTTTTAAGTGAATATTAATTGATATGTTTCTGAGTTATCTTAACTTTAAATAACTCGTTTCAATTTTTCTCAATTGTTTCTTTTTAAAATTTTATATAATATTATTTATAATTCTTGCAAAAGAAAAAAAATTGATTTGAAAACTTATTTTAGCTGTCTATCTATAAGGGTTTAAAACTTCGTCAACATGCATCATATTAAATTAACAATTGGGACAACCTTTAAGCAAACTTAGCAATACAGCTCCTTGTTAATTTAAGCCGCCTGTCTATAACTGTTCAACAGTTTGATCACATACAATAAATTACATCAAATGTTAGGACACCCTTTAATTTCCAAATCCAAAATTTATACTTGTTGTTATAGCGGACTTAGCAATACAGGTTCTTTGCAAATTTCAACCATCCACCTACAACTGTTGAAAAGTTAGGCCATATACATACATCAAATTAAATGAACTATTGGGGCACCCTTTAATTTATAATTTTGTACATTTTTACACTTATTATTACGACGGTCATAATAATCGGCATTTTGTTCAACTTTCAAGCGTTTTTAATGTTTCAAAAGATAGGCCCATATGGGTCAATTTATGTCACCTATTACTTTTTGCTATTGGGAGCTACAGTGATACTTTTTTTTTTTAATTTTAGAGTGGTGACCTTTACGTTTCATAATACATTTTAAAACATGTGTGTTGTATGGGGAAACCATTAAATTAAAAATTTGTAAACTGTTTTTAAAACGGAACAAATCCGTAGGTATAACCTTTTAATGAAGAACAACAAATTTAAATGAGTTCAGAAATGACAAACGTAAAAAAGCAACATTCACTCGAATTGATAACTTCTTTCTTTTTTTGAAGGCGGTTAAAAATAATAACTTTTAGCATTGTTTAACGTCTACAACTAAAGGTATAAACATATTTCTTTATGAAAGCAAGCAGCTTGCTAAACTAAGAATTGTTATTTATAAAAAAGAAATGAAAAAAAAAAATAATAAATAAAAAAAAATAAAGAAAATAAATACTCGTAATACAACTATGTACGTTTTACATAACAATTAATTTAAGCAAATATTCTACGCTATTTTTATCTACATACGGATGTCAGCATAAACACTGTGTGTTTTTCTTTGCACAAAACAACAAATGTAAAAGAAATAGTTGTGGGATTTTATCTTTTAAAAAATACTTGTGTTCTAATGTAACTGTTTAAACATGTGATAATCTAAATTGGAATTCAACGATATCCATTAATAAATAAAGGTGAAATGGTGTATTCCTTATAGAAGATATTTTTACTTTTCAGCTGGTGTAACCACACATTTTGATTACATATATAAAAAGGTTCTCTTTTACGTTTTAAACCCATATCAAGCATGTAAAATAATTGACTTGAAGTTCATCGTAAAACACAAGAATATTTAAGCAAAATTAGTCCATAGTTTTCTTTTTCTTTCTGTTTGCGCCAAGACAGCGATGCCAGAATAAAGATTTTACCTTAATTTTTCAGATTTTTTTTTAATCAAAATAAGACATGAAGAACTTTTTCCAAAATTAAGATTTTTTGGACTTAATTGTTTGACACCTATTATTGCATCTTCTTATTAAAATTTTTTAAACATATTTACCTATTGTAAATTAACACCCACAAATTTTATCACTGCCGTTAATGCTTCTAAATTAATTAAATTATTGATAATTGTGTTGCCTTTTAGATTGAAGTGTGTAAACAAATAATAAAACAATTTGGCAATGTAATGTCGCGACTTAAAAAGGCTTACTTTTATTGATCCTCAAAACGTTACTAATAAAAAAGTTTCTTCACTAAGAAGTCTTAAAAAAACTTTTTCCAAATTTAATTGAAAATAGTGAGATACAAAATTTAAATGACAAATTTATGGAACTCCGCCACATGAATTAAATACATTTTTTTAAGAATTTAGAAAATGCTATAGTGAAAGAAATGTTAAATATTACTAGAGCGGATAGTGAGTTAATGTTTTCAACTTTGTCGAAGTTTGCAATAAATTTGATATGTCTCCCCTGTTTATCTGCAATAGTTGAACAAACATTTTCAAAAGTAAAAAGAATAAAAAATTTTGAAGATCTTTTTTCGATAAATGAAGATTTTAATAAAAAAAATTTCTGGCAACACTGTGCCAAGATATTCTACATATTTTCTTAAAATTTTTTCATTTTTTCTATATTCTTGCAATAAAAAATTTCTTTATTCGTTAGACTTCAGATTGTTTAACAAAGTTTGCATGAAAAGTTAAGTTAACAGTGGTGTATAATACTGTAGTACGTTTTTTCATTTAGCTCCAACTTGTAGGATTACAGATAAAAAGAAAAGTTTAACTTGAAAACCAATTATTATAAACTATCACATATTCCGATTGGAATGGACGATTTTATTTCGTATTAAACATTCCGAACGATTTTGTTTTATCTTTTTTAGATTCAGATCGATTTTTTTTATTCCTAAAAAGTGTTGAATCACCACTCTCTAATTTTAATATGGCAATATTGCGAAAACCAAGGAAAGCAACAAGACTTATTATGTTAGGAGTGGCAGCCTCTCGCGACGAAGCTCACTTGAGCACAAACGAATGGCCCGTTGTGATAAAGACTTGTTTAAGTGAAGACACATATTAAAAGTAAATTTAAAAACCGCAAATAACAAAACTCGAAAGAAACTAAATTCTACTTTGAAATTTAAAAGTGTTTTCATTCCTTTTTTGTTTTCTGGAGAAACAATTTGCGGAATTGAAACCACTTTCGATCGGAGTTTAATTCTGGATATATTTTGAAAGACAACATAAATTTTGATTATTCAAATCAATAAAAGGTCTGTTTTATGTAGTTGCGTAAAAAATATATTATATATTGATCCCGTTATACTGCATTAAAATGTTACAAAGCTTAAGTTCTGACAGCGGTGGGTGGCAACGAATTCAAATTAAATTGTAAAAAATATCTTTTAATTTTAAGTTAATTATTATTTGGGGATGACTCATTAGTGATTTCAGAGCATTCTTTAAGACGGATGGAGAAAATAAATAACACAGGGTTAAAGTTTTTAGGACAAATTTTGTGTTTGGGCTAACTTTTTGTTGTTGTGTTGTTGGGTGTGTAAACTATGTAAACAAGTTATTGTGTTGGTATGTGTGTGTGTCTATAAGTAAAAACTACATAGGGTAAAACACAATAAGGAAATAAAAACAACGAATAGAGGAAAATAGAGGAAGTAGAAAAGTCTGTTTAATTTTTGTGTTTTCAGAACTACAAAATACCGAGACTACAATTTGTTGACACCATACCTCGTAGCATTAGTTTTGTTTACTTTTGCTAATATGTTTTTCTTTTTTTTTTTTGAAGATGATATGTTTTCGGTGTTTTGTTTTTCTTTGTTATTCGATTAAAATTTATTTGGTTTTATATTAATCGTTGGCGGCGGATTCGACAAATTTGTGCTGCTAGCGGTTGTTTCTGCAACAGGCGTTTGATCAACATTTGATATAATTGTGGTCGGGGCATTTAATGATACTGGTGATACACTAGCTTGTGGACCATGATTAGTTGTAGTAGCATGATGTGACATTAAATTCGCATGCGGTTGCGAGGCATGGTGTGTGTTGGCTGTATGGTGCTCGAGCAAACGAGAACAGTTTGAAGCATCACTGACTCTTGAATCACTTGATCGCGTGTTACTTTTAGAACGAGTCATACGGCCTGAAATGAATGAGAAGCAGTAATAAAAGGGGCCCAATAAAATTCTATAAATAAATGCAACAGAAAACCATATCAACAATTAAATACATAAATTACAATATTTATAACTCTATAGTTTTTTAGTACAGATCTTTTTACTTTGTATAAAATTCGGCTGCCCACTATATTACATTTGAAAGATGTGCTTAACTATAAAAATACAATAAATAAAACACAAAGGTATATTATTTAAAGCCTTGCCATTCATTATTCTTTATATTTATAAATATTTTTGGACCTTGACAATATTTGTTTTCTTTTATTGTTTTTGTTTTTTGTGACATCATCATTAAAAGAATAGTTGAAATCCTCTTTAATAAAAAGTCATAACTCAAAAAACCAAAATGTAATAAAATTGCAGAGAGTATTTTAATAATAAATTAAAAGAATTAAAACAATTTTGCTTTAAGCAGACGCTTTACAAAATTAACCATGTTAAAGAACAAGTTTTATATTTAAGATTGAGATATTGGTGAAATATTTTAAATAATCTTTTAGCAGAACTGTGAACGAATAAAATTCAAGAGTCATGCAGGTGATAAAAAAATAAACAAAATGATTAAACAGGCGACTAAGAAATTTTATATATAATCATTATAAGTGTTATTATTAATATATATTTCTAACAATAAACAATTTTGTGATATTCTTTCAAAATATACGTTGTAAAAAATTATTACAACTAAGAATTACAATGGGAAAATCGTATCCATACGGTCATTTCGCTATCGTTTGCTTGACTCATCAGTGATTTTTACCCAAACTTTGTTCAAATAACTTTAAATATGTGTATGTATATGTCTAAAACAAAATTTATTAAATGTGAATTCTATTAAATCGATAGCGTAAAAAGAGTACAAAATTTTCTAAAATAATTAATTATTGCATTTATACTTTTTAAATTCTGCTAAATTAGAAGTGTGTTATGATGAGTTACATACAGCGGTGCCAGATTATTTTGATAAGAAATCGGTATATTTGCACAAAAAAAATCGGCATTATCGGCAATTTAGTTTTAAGAAATCGGCAGAAAATCGGCAAATTAAAAATTCTCTTTTTAAATACACTTTTTATAATTTAGTATGAAGGAATTGATTTGCTCATTGTTCTTATTTTGACTTACATCACTTTTATATTAAGGATGCAATTTTACAGGAAACAACATTCTTATTAACGGTCTTTTTTAATCAAAGTTTGACGAAAAATCGGCTTTTTGGAGCAAAAATCAGCGAATCGGCACTTAGGTAATTTTAATGCTGAAAATCAGCAAAATGCCGATAAATAGGTAAATCTGGCAGGCCTGGTTACATATATTTTTCAACTTATTGTTACTACTTTTTAAATTTTTATAACTACAAGCTGCCATATACAAAAATTCTACTTTATTATATACACTTGTGTGTGCACGATCAAACCTTGCTAAAGGCACGGTCAGATTACCAAAAAGACGTAACCACTAAATTATTGAAAAATATTGTTGTCTCTCTTAAATACTTATTAAGAATTATAAAATCCCAACCAATATAAAGGATAAGATATCACATTTATTATTTTATAAATGGTCATTCGTATTGATACTTTTTTGGTCGAATATTTGAATAATCTGACCGAACCTTAAGTTACAACGAATCCAGACTTATGGTACTTAAACAGTTGTCAGCAAGAAAAAGTACCACAGGAATACATGTTTTTGAATAAATGCATAATTTTAGTATAATAAAAGTTGGTACAATATTTTTTAATTTCTTCAGGAAACTAAAGCCAACACCTTGAATTTTGGTTGTGCAAAAAATTACGCTTTTCTGAACTTTAGTTTAGAAGATATATTTAATTAAAGTTAAAAAATGGGATTCCTTATTCAAGTGGCGGGCAGTGTATGTATGTATGCGGCAAGTAAAAATACATTTATTTTTTATTATTTAAAATCTTGCGTGAATATTGGGTGTTTCTTTGAGTTAATATTTTAATCCAAATATCCAAAAATATCTACAATAGTTAGGAAATGTTATTCGTAATTTTTAAAGAGACATTTGCTACACCTACAATTTATTGAATGTTGTGGGAGGAAAATGAAGTTACGAGAGTACAAAAAAAAAACATTTCCAACTTGTTATATATTTTTTGAAAGTTTTATTTTATTTTTGTATTTTATTTTTATCTAAATTTTGTTGTTTTCTTCTCGAAAGTTGAACGTTTTCAGAAGTTTAATAACATAAACTTATAGCATCATCTTTACAACCATCCAGGATGTATTTGATCGAACATACGATTTAAAAACGATTGTTATTTGAATAATTGTTATTTGTTCTTTAAGAAAATTCCAAAATCAAAATAGGGTTTTAGTAAAAACCTAATTAAACTGCTAATTATTGTTAACTGAGTGTATTTTTCTTTTTTCTAAAAAATGATTACAAGAAATGTTAGCAGGCCTCATCTCAAAACATTTTAAAATTCTCATATATCAATTTTGTTAACATAAAAACAAAGGGAAAAAAATCAGGTTTCTTTATAGGAGATTCTCGGCTGATTGCATTTTGAAAATCGCCTCTTTATTGAAAAAAAAACAAATCGGTAAAAAAAAGTTAAAATAAATTAAAAGATATTTTTGGCCCATATTAAGGCTACAAATATCTACACAATTTTTTTTTTTTTGAGTAATAAAAAGTATAAGTTTTTTGTCGGTTGTTTGAATTAAAACTTGATTTGCATATAAATTTAATAAAATTTTGTGCAAAAATGGTGCAAAAATACGAACCTGTCTTACCTAGCGACGGATTAGGCGAATGTGGACGCAAAGATGCCATACTGGGTTGGCGAGATGGAGCTCTAACTGACATCCGAGAACCTCGTCTTTCCTGTCCATGCAATAGTTTACTTTCCCGCAATAGCGACACATTCATTAAACGTGGATTTGGTGTATTAAAAATTGTTCGATTTTCCCGCCAACGTGCCCTATAAATGGAAAACATAAAAAAGAGATGGTTGATATTTGAAGTTTTAACAAATCTATCAAATCAAATTCTCTGATACATACTGACTAAATAATCTTAATACCACACATATAATGATAAACATTAATGCCATACCAATCAGGACACCAATCATTGCCGGATCTACATAGGTTTCAGGACCTTTTTTATCGCCACGTCCTTTAAATATAGAAAATGTTTACAATTATTATGTATTTTTGTTTAATTTTTATTAATCCAAATAAATCTTGGCTAAAACAAACAGATTCAACTAAAAGATATAAAAGAAGAAAATAGATTTTGTAAATATTTATTTTATTTCATGTAGAAAAAAATATTTGCTCCATGAAATTCGCATTAAATAAACGAGCATGAAGAAAATTAAATGTGAACAAAATAATATTTTAAAAATAATGCAATGTGCAGATGGATGTGTGTTTAGTAATTTTTACATTTTATTCTGAAAAACAATTTTTAATAATTTCTTCATAGTTTTATTAAAAAAAAAACCAAAAAAAAACATTTAACTTTGTGCATTTTTTCGTCTTTTAGATAAACGAATGGATTTTGCTTACCGTTTGCTTTAGACGCTTTCGTTCTTTTATTGCGAACAATTGTGCTTTATAAAACCAAAATAACATATTGGAATAAAAGCTTTTTTATAGTCGCTCACCAGAAAAGAATAAATGTACTTTACAAAAACAACAAAAAAAAAAACAATTTTCGTTCGTTTCTTTAACACAGGAATAAATTATTTTTTAAATTAAGAAAAACACTGTAAAAAAACGCTGTAAATTTTATAACGAACCAATAATTCCTATGCATTTTAATGAAGTGAGATTTTTTTTCTAAGTCTTTCAGTGAAAAGTTTAACTTCGCACAGTAGAAAATATGACTTTAAAATCAAGAAAAAAGGTTTATGTCGCGTCAGGTATAAAAGATTACAGAAACATTGAAATTTTATCAATTTCAATGCAAAAAAAAAAAAAATTCTCCTTCGACAAGGGGAGAAAAAATTGAAATATTTTTATTTTAAATCCATATTTTTACAGACATAAAATACTAAATTTGACAATAGGATTATCCAGACAACCTTTCGAGGATATTTTTTTCACGAAATCCACAGCTAAAATTTCGATTCGCAGGAATTAAAAAAGAAAAAAAATATAAAAATATTCAATTATCTGGTTTTTGACCAATTTTATGTGAATGCGCTCACAATTAAGAAAGATAGTTCAATGGGCTAGTTGTGGCCAATAGAAAAAAAAGTGGTGTGAATAAAAAAGCTATAATATATTTTGCTAAATGTTTCATCGATAATGATTGTCGTTGAGTCAAAAGTTAGTTTTAGTATGTTTTAGCTTTTTATATACCCGTGGGGAAGGCCCCCTAAAGATATTAGGGCCTGAATTCAAAACCAAGGCAAATTCATAAAAATTGCCTGCATCAACTATAAAACAATATTGCTTTTGCAAAATCACGGATAGTTACCAAACACTTGTACATAAAGAAGCAATTTTGACATTTGCAAATAAAAAATAGAAAAATTAATAAAATAATTTAAAGACCGCTTTAGCTAATGCATTCATTTGTTATTTATTCGCCGTACGAGTTATCACTAATCAACTAAATATTTTATTTTTATTTTTTTATTTTTAATAAGTTCCCCATTGTGCATTTTTACCATAAAATATAAATAAAAAATACATGTTTATACATTTATACGTATAGTTAAAATTAAACTTTATTTCTATATAATTTACCTTTGCATTCAACAGAGCCGTCCTTTAACCAAATGGGTGTCATATCAAAACGACATACGCACCGATGGTCTCGACATTCTGTTTGAAAATACTTGACTTCACATTGTTCATTAAAGAAACAGGATTCATTTACAGCTGCCTCTGTGCAATCAATCGAAAGTAAATCAATGAATAAAAAGAAAATAATTTTATATAAATATTAAAATAAATTTATCATTTATGTTGTGTTCTTGGGTACCTTTCACGAACTATGTTTATCAATTTATACATTGGTTTATCATCCCACCCCTTCATCCTGTTAATATTTATTTAATAATAGAAATACAAAAGGCAACAAGACGAAATAAGTCGTCTGATACAAATCGAATGTTTGTGCAACAGGAATTTTAAAAGAAAATTATTTAGGAATTAATTGTCCTCTTTAGCTTTTTTAAGGTCGGAAGTTAAAATCTTTTTTCCTTCCAAAGAGCTTTTGTTGCAGAAATTATTCTATCAAAGAATTTCTTTAAACTCAGAACACATAATCGCTGAAACCCATATCTGCAAAAAAAGGTAAAATGCTCAGATTCTCTGTCTTTGCTTTGCCAACACTAGTCTTCCTTGCAAAATCCTATAAATCTCTAAATAATATAAACGAGGCAGCCTTTAGTTTCTTTATTCCAATTTTGAATGAAATTTATTAAGGTTATCAATTGACTTTGCTTTGCAACTGTGCAATTTTTAATAAAAATTTGTCAAACGGTCAAGTTTTAGTCTGGCTTAATTTCGTGTATTGTGTGTGTCAAGTTATTTCAAGAAAAAAAAACCTAATATTCACATGACGTATTAATTTCAAAAGAAAACAGTAAAACAGTTCTCCTATTTTTCGGATCCTGCATCCGACATTACTCGTCTTTATTTTTATTTTCTCTAGATTGTGAATGCGCTGTTAACATTATCTATTTCACCAACAATTTATCGTTTGCTTTTCTTGTTTATTATCACACATGTGTATTTGCTTTTTCTTCTGCCAACCGTCGATCAGCAACAAACGAAATCCGCCTCCTCGACACATATGACAGGACTTCAGACGTTCTCCTAAAGACATCCGGGATATCATTCAATCTATGATAAGCCGGATTGCCATTTCGGATACCCAAAACTATTGCATCAGCATGCGGTCTCAGGAGCTATGAATGGCTATAGATGCAACAGGGTTGTGAATAAATGGTTCCAGGAAAAAAGATCAGTTCTGGCAAAAGTAAGAGCTGGTTGTTGCAGTATTCTCAACTGTTACCGTGTACGAATAGTTCCTGGCACTTTAAATCGTTGCCCTGCCTACCTCCAAAGCCCTCATGACAAAGTGCATTTATTTAATTGTCCCGGTAGATCTAAGAATTGGCGTCCTATAAATCTATTAATAAGACCGATTTGAGTTTCGATTATCTCCAGCTCCAAGTACCCTCTGATGACACACACACAGACACATACTTTAATCTTATATCTTTTCAGGGAAAATTTCCCGACTATAGCAGAGCTGTTACAACAACGACAACAAACGCAATTTTAACTTTTCATGCTTATAAAGTTTTTGATGTGATTAAATATCTTTTTAATTGATGGGAAGAAATGTAAAATTTCGTGATTTATATCCTAACGATTTTTCGCAGAGATTGTTAATCAATAGAAAACCAAATAAAGTAACAAACAATTACACTGTTTAAGAATAATGTAGATGTTTTTGTCCCGATTGACTTTTGCTTGTATGATGCAAAGCTTAACTTATAGCTTTTTCAAGCTTCTGTCGTGGCCTAATTGAGGATTCTAAAAATTCAAATACATAAAAAGTTCCATTTAAATACAAATTTAAAACTTAAAGAAATTAAAATAAAAACATTTACAAACGCTGGCGCCGTTCGGTATTACGTAGGCAATAAAAAATACATATTCAAATTGCATGTGTGTGTGTGTGTGTGTGTGTTAAAAATGGGGAACAATAGTGCGTGAGAATGTTTTTATGTCCCTTTTCAACAATTTAAATAATATTTTATTTCTTAGGCGTGAGTAAAGTCCGTTTTATTATTAAGTTGTTTGCAGTATGCAACAAATGGGCAAAAAACATGTCGCCAAATAAATTGATTTTTCTTGAATTTGAAAAATTATATTAAATCGCAAATACAAAAACAAACACTATAATTTATGAATACAATAGTATTTTACGATAGTTTTGGGTTCTTAGGGGAAGGAGGTCACAATACGAATTCAAAAGTATCGCAAGTGAATAATTACGTCAATATTTGTAAAAGAAGAAAATAATATGAACACATTGAACCTGCTTTGGTAAGAATTGATTGAGGAGGATTAGGCCAAGACGAAGCTGCATTAGAAGAAGAAACCGATACCATTGTTACCTCTATTAATGACAAACAAGAACAAAGAGTTTGATATTTTTCTAAAGTGATTTATTAAGATTTATGTTTAGTACCGATTTAAAACTCACGTTAATTTTACACAAAACTGAATGCGTTAAGATTAAAAATACAAATTAAAAAATATAAATTTCCAGAACAATATTTCAGAACTAGAAGTCTTTATTTTTTTAGTTTCATTCTATTGCAAGCGGAATACATTTGTTTTATAAAAAACTGAGATCGTATGCTTCTGTTAACGAATTTCATTACCAGTGTGTATGTGGCTTAATTTGAACTTCTTATCGTATTTATTCTTCTTAGTCCAACGAAGTTTTATAAGGATCGCACCCGTTCAGCAAACTTAAATCACTCAACTCTGTGAATAACGAATATCCCTTAAATCTAATTTTTACTTTTCGTAATGTGATAATCATCGGATCTTAAAGGGCTAAGCACTAAAAAACATTAGTATTTCTATGCAGATCCCTTTAAATGCTTTTAAATGGTACCCATATTGATTTCTTAAAAAAATATTGTGCACAATCGTCCTTTCTATGAAAAACTCAGAGGCCAATAGCTCAAAGAATATGGATGAGATACAATTTTTACACATAATTTTTGTTTCCTAATTTTTAATTCTCAAACGCCCCATATGTATGTTTTTTGTTTTATTGGAGTAACTTAACAAAACTAGATTTGGAAAAAACTAAAATTAGAGGCAGGCGTGGTGTTTTGCCCGCTGCCTCGAAAGATATGGACCGACCTTGTTAATTTTCAATTTCGAAACTATCGACAAAAGCTATATTTGTTTTTATGGAGAACTTACACTAAAATCTTTATGCAAACTCTTAGCCACCCAAACTTAATGTTTGCAAAAGTCTGATAAAATATCAATGTAAAATAATTTTGTATTTATAAAAGTTTTTGTGGTTACGAATATTTGTGGGCTAAAAAGTATAGCGAACTTAACTTACCTTTGCCACATTTATCTATGTGATTAGTCACCGGCAAGTCCTCTGTACACTGGCATGATTTTTTCTTTGGATCACAGATGGAGCCAGGAAAACCACATTCCAAAGTATTTTCGCATTTGTCGCCAAACTTTTTTTGACCACGGCTGGCATAGTCTACAATAAAGAAAACAACAATAAAACATTTTATATATATATATGTGTGTGTGTACGTTGATATGTGAATACAAAAATATAAAAAAACTAAAACAATAATCAAATTATTAAAATAAAAAAAGCATTTTTCTGTACAAAAATATAAAATAATAAAAACATAAAAAAATGCATTGAAGCGATCGCTGTTGGGTCTAATCTATAAAGTCTGTGGCCAAGGAGAAACAAAAACAAAAAATGTTGTTGAAATTTGTTGGGCACTTGGGAAGAATAAAAAAACCACTACGGTAACACGTGTTTCGCTTTCTCAGTTTACTCCATTGTTAAGCAATCGGACATGATATATTTATAAAACCTTTTTAGATGTAAGTACATCTCTGTGATTAAAATTTTACTAAAATCGGTCAATTTCTTAAGTTTTTGATATGTTAAATCTGGTATGACGGAAAGTTTAAAACACAGATTTTATTGCCGTCGCCAGTGAAAATTTAATTTAGAGAGACCCTCCTTATTTAAATCTCTCTGTCGGACTAAGTTCATAATAAGTTCAATAGAAGTGCAATAAATATTGAAAATTACAGATGGAATGTTATCTAAAATAGGTATATTATAACCGCTTTAAATATATTTAATATATTTAATTTAATTAACAATAATTTAAATATAATTTTAAACATAAAAGTTGAGGTTAACTTTTGTTGTTTATAATAACAAATTTAAAACACGATTTGTAGACATGTCCATTCTTGTTAAATGTATTTATAAGCACGCCCAGTATTTTATAGAGCATTTTTAGACAGAAGTCACTTCTTCGTTACTTCTTTAGATGAAAAACTCAATTTTACAAAAAAAAAAAAAAAAAAAAAAAAATACAATACTATTTCGTCTCTATCAGAAGTTCATTGGACAAAAAGACCCGTTATATTAATAAAAAACACTTTCCCTTAAATCTGTTATATTAAGAATAACTACTACTACTACTTTATAACTACCAGACGATAATAAGCTGATTGCTTAAAAATTTACAAAAACAAATTACATAGTCATCCCCATTGATCTCTTATTGGTCACAACCTCAACTCTGCTAATGTAGCAGATAAACCAAAACACTAATGTCACTTAGTTTGACTTGCCAGTGTTGGGTTATGTTAAAAGCGTGTGAAAAAATGTTAAGAAAAATAACAAAAAATAAATTTATAAAAATAAAATAAAGTGAAAAATAATAATAATAAATAATAATGTAGCCGTAAGTAGATTTATGTTAGCAAATTACATTGTTATTTATAAATTTAAATACAAATTATTCTTAAGGTCAGAATTTTCTTAAATAATTAAATTCTTGAAATTTAAATTTTAGCTTTCTGACTTTAAACCTTTTTTATTATGTTAAAATTTACATTATCCGTTTTGCTAAAGCAGAACTCCGTTACTTTTAAAAGTTTTATACTCGATACTGTTAAAGACATCCCTTTTACACTTCGAGCAGACACATATTCGACACTACCAGAATACAAAATTTTAATCCTTTTTAGAACGGCTAAATAGTTTCCCCTTATTTGTATAACTAGAGTTGTACGTTTCTTCTCGACTAGGGATACTATTTAGATCAGAATTCGATATTATGTGTGACACATTTCAACGTCATGAAGTAACGATGTCGATAGAAAATGCTTGCAGGGATTTACGACGAGATTTTTATTCGGATGTAAAATTAGTATGGGAAATATAAACTTCTACGATTTTTAATTTATATTTTTTTTCAAATGACTAACTGTTAGTGTAATAAGGAGAACTTAAATAAAAACAAATTCATATGTGGGTGCATATCTACACTTACCAAATTCTGGAGTTGTAGTTTCCAAGCCATTGATTGGAAAAAAGGTATCCTCATCATCCCCAGCTACTGGATGAGGCAAGAAAATGGCAGTTGCTGTGTATAACAACACACATAAGGCAATCGGGGAGTTTATCCTCCTGTCGTTTTTAAAACAAAAACGTTTTAATGAACCCTCCAAAAACTGAGAAACACGCATCATTTTTGCTAGAGCAGTGACTCTACCGCTACCACCACAACGATTAAATGGATTTACGTAAAAGTAATTTATGGCGTGCGAAAACATAGAAATAAGCAACAGTTTTAATTGAATGAATAACCGCCAAAAATATGTGACTGTCAAATTGAGGTTTTTATTAATTCGTGAAATAAAAAAGAACTTGTTGACCTCCTTGGGGGTGCTGTTTTTGTTATTGTTATTGTGGTTTTTATTAAAAGCAAAGCAATTTTTCAAAGTATTTAATGTCGTTTTAAGGGTTTTTTCTTGTTTTTCTTCTTTTATGTTTTTAATGTTCTTGGAGTTGTTATTTTGTTTCTCTTGGTTCAGTATCGTTTTCTTAGTTTGACGTGTTGTGATGTCGATGCCTGCTTTTGTCTTAAAATCAATTTCTGCGCCTGTTTTTCCTTTCTGTTTTTCTATTGCTTCCTCTGCGCGGGTCATTACAATCGCTGCCACTTGTGTTTGCAGAACTTTTTTTATGTTCCCGCGGCTGTTTAAATTATAAATACAGGCCTTTCTTTTTGTAATTTGTGGAACTTTGTTCCATTTATAATTTTTTAAGTAAATTTGTTGTTTAGTTTTTATTGAAGTAGAAAATTTAATTCTACTCGATCTGCTGCGGATACTGTTACACAATTCATTACCACATTTCTTTTTTTGCTCCTGGTTGTGTTTAAGTGGTGTTGTTATTGTTGTTGTTTGGTGTTGATTACTATTATAAGTGTAATAACCATTAATTATGTTTTTAGTTAAATCTTTATTTTCCACACCACATGTTTTAAGTGGCAGACTATTAATTACATTTTCATTCACCTTAAAATATCGCTTAATGCGATACTTTTTTAGAATAACACCAGGGGAGCATCCTTTTGTGGAGGCTCCTTGGCGGGGCTTTAAAGCCCCATTTAATTTCATATTATTTCGTCGTCGTGTTCTTCATCCATTCTGTTGCTTTTCTTCACGTATTATTGCAACACTTTTTTTTTCTATTTTACTCGCTGTAAATTAATGTCGTTTCAGCTGTAAAGTAAATAAGAGCGCTGTTAGAGAGGAGAAAAGCAAAAACAAATAAAATCAAATAAGTGATTAATTGTGATTAATGTTTTAAAATATATATTTTTTTTATATGATAAATATAAAAAAAATATATATATATACGATAGTAGCATCATTAAATCTGTGATTTTAAACGAGCGATATGTTGAATTTGAAGTTAAAGCCCTTAAATAATAAAAAAAAAATTATTAGAGAGAAGCTACTCATACTTCATCTCTACAAGTGTAGTAGTGTGAATAATGAATTGGACAACTGAATTATTGGCTGTTAGTGTTACCAAAGGACGTTATTTTACGTCCATTTGAGGTAGTTTCCTTGTAATCAATATGAAGTTTTAAGCGAACAACGCTGCAAAGTAGATGAGCTGCTTGAAGCAACAAACATTTTACACGGATCAGTGATTTCAAATTTGAATAAGAATTGTGAAATATTAATGCCGTGTCCATAGCTGGGGCGCTCAACAGTTTTCTTACTATCAAAAATACAAAAATCTTTTCCTTGATCCTTTTTAAATCTTCGCTGAAAAACGCAAATACCATTTTTTCTCTAAATGCAAGAAATATTCTTAACCTGAACATAGTTTCGATTATTTATGTTTATTAGTTAAGAATCTTCGGTTAAGGTGTAAAAATTGAAAACATTTCACTTTTAAACAAATGCCCCATAAAATGTTCATTTCCCTCGAAGTGAAAATGGATTTCCCATGAAATATTTGTTCAGTTCATACAACAATGGTTCAAAATTTATAAGCTATCAGTGCACATTGAATGTAATTAAGAAGAACGAGCTTTGTGAACATTTTTAAATTGCGGTTAAAAAATAAATAAATAAAATTTTTATTACAAAAACATGACGTTCAAGACGAGTATAACCCCTTTAAGTTACCCGAGATTTCACAAAAAAAAAATTGTATTAAATTTTTTTATGTCTTCATTTTTCATTTAATTACATTTTAAAGAAAAACTATTTATAAATTTACAAGCAGAAGATCCCTTTGTTTTGCATCTTGTCGAGTTTAATGTCAGTCTGCGCTGCAGAAGCTAGTCTTGAATTAAAAAATGTATTAATAATTTTAATGTTCTAATTACAAGTGATAAAAGTAAGTAAAATTTAAGTGAGCAAATCCAAGAGAAAAGCGAAAAAATTTCGATAAGAGGAATTTTTGTTTGCGTGAAAAATTGTTCATGTGAATTGTAATTTGGGAAAAAAGAAAAACATTTCAAGTGAAAAGATATTCATGATTGGGGTGAATATCGGGGCACATGTACATACGTATGCATGTGTGTATGTATGTGTGTATGTATGTGTGTATGTATGTGTTAATGCATATAAATATAAATTTAGGTTTAATTATTGATTATTTAAAAGATGCATTCATTATTAAAAGATGTTGTTTTACGGTAGACATTTAGTTTCTTGCTAAAGTCATTTCTTTGAAGCTCTTTGTTATATTTTTAAATTAGCAACAGAATTTTACCCCTTATTGTATCGAACTATACCTCCCTCTCATCGCAAGTACCTCTTGAAATTACAAACGTATGTATGTAAGCACATATGGATGTAAAAGTGTAAGTAAGTATTTTTAAGATGACGATAAATAGTTTCTTTTGATTTTTTTATTATTATTTTTATTCATCGCTGCAATAATGCAAAAAGAAAATAAAATGGCCAGCGTTGATATTAGAAGAAGAACTTTTATATTTTTTTATAAAATGTTATAAATAACATTATTGTTATATACGAGGGTAAGTAATTGAAGAATACAACATTTTGAAAGAGAAAATAAATAAAATTTTAGGCAGTGGATTTAATAGTACAATCGACACGCATGGTAACAATCACAGTTATCGCTTTGTGAATAAAAACTTTTTCAACAAAGAAAACTAACAGATGAAAAATATTTTTGTGATAGGAGGCGCCAATTTAGCAAGCAATCAATATAACAAAAATTTAGTTTTAAATTATGGAATATTTAAGACTTCGACTGTCTATCCTACACATTCGTACGATTCACAAGAAAATCTAAAGGAATTCTGTTCTATTAAGAAAACTCCCAATTAAAAGTATCACAAAAAATTTGGTTAGTCAACTCAAAATATATCTCCGCTCGTACAGAAACTATTGCTTCATAAAATTTTTAAAATATAATGAAATTGCACAGTTGCGACAAACATTTTATTTTAATACACACTATTCTTCTTCCAATTTTGACAGATCTATTGACTAAATTTCTTAGTGTAACAAGAGCCTTTAAAGACATCAGAGAACGACTACATAAATTTTATTAAGATAATGACCACAATATTAGACAAGACAATCAACCTAAAATGCCTTTTTCTATGTTTTTGGGAAAACAAATTTGATGTATTGATTTCTCCTGGTATACGAGTATTCTATTTCTACATTAGAATGATTTCTAATACAAGATATTTTCTTAATTTTTTTTCTTTTTGAAAAATATGTGAAAATAAATGTGTAACAACATTGAAGGCCATCAGCCATATTCATATATATGAATGTATGTATGTATATATGTATGTATGTAAAAATAAAAAGATATTTAAGTGTATTGAATTCCACTTGAAATTATAGGTGAAGTTTACTGCATACCCTTTTTCACTTTTTGTGATTGTGAACATTTATACACACTTGAGATGGTTTTTTTTAGTACCCGCAGTACTGAGATTTTTATTTAATGTTGTTTTTTATTTTGCATTTTGTTTTAAATTTAAACTTTTTGATAAAAAGTTAAAATATAAAAAGGATTTAAAATAAAATCAGTCCCTAACACATGGCTTCCATACTCTGGGTGTTAGTGGACTTTCAGTTCAAAACAAACTTCATTGCGCTATGCCCTGTAGGAGCGTAGATAACTCCATTGAAAAGGAGCATGAACGGAAACATTTAAATAAAATTGTGTGCAGAATTTATGTAACGGTAGATCGAAAGAAGAAGAACTAATCTTCGTAAAAAGAAAGCAACCAGCAGACGAATTGTTGTGACTAGTTCAACAGCCCTTAACAATGAAACCAAAAAAGGTCGGTAAAAACTTGGCTACACATAGCTGTAATACAGACACTGAGTGATAAAAAAAATAACGGAACTGGGCCATGTAGCATTTTATGTAAATATTTAACACTTGGAACGACAGTACACGAGTAATGATGCTCATTGAACCTTTAGAAAATGTCTTTTTGTTATCAACAAAGACTTTAAATGATCTAAAAGCTAAATGCCTCTTTTTCCAATTGTCGACTCATCATCATTATTAAACATAAACCACTAAAGAGAACCTCTAAAAAATAGTGTGAATAAAGTCAACGTTTGCATGGGTTTAACACTGAAAATAACTTAATTTTATATTTAAAGTGATGTGGTGTGATGTTAAGACTGCTGGTATTTTTATTCATTTCTTTTGGATTCGAAAGACCTAAACGTAACTATTTTTTAATTTAAACTTTTTTCTTCCCCTGATACATTTGTGAACAAATGTAGTTGTCGTATTTTTTTCATCTCATCTCCTCCGCGCCAGCATAATTTATTGAAGTTTCTTAAAATAAGGGTACTGATGAGTACCGTACTTTTAGTCCCAGTCAATCTTTTGTAAAGTTCATATGTAGTTGTATTTATGTTTGTAGTTTATACCCAAATGTATCGACATCATATTTCTTTACTTTTCCTTTGATTGATTGCTGATGTGCACATTCTTTGGCATTTTAAAAGTTCATCAGAGAGGAAACGATAGGACTTTTACAAAACATAAATTACACGTGTGAGTTAAAAAGTGTAATCTTATTTCTTAAATGCTTTTTTGTTATTATTTTTTGGTTACTTGAAACTTTTTTGAAAATTTAAATAAAACGAAGTTAGAATGCAAAATTCGTTTTTTTTTTTTTTTTTTTGTAGAGCAGTTACACTCAGACAATAATCCTTAGGAAAGGAATTAAATAGAGGATATAGGCGCTTACAAGCCTATAATAAACAGTATTAAGGCTGGTCAACCATTTTATGGAATTTTTGTTGCAGTGACGATTTATACTGGAGAAGAAGGCAACTGTAAAAGATTAAAAACTTTTTGCGAATTTCTGTGTTTTTTAAATGACTTCAAAAAAGATGGAGGTTATCAATTCGTCTGAATGTTGCTTTTTTTAACGTTTGTGCCAAAAGTCATTTCTGAACCGATACAATTTTGTTCTTTATTTGAAAGGTTATACGAGTACTTACACATAACTTTTAAAAATTAAAAGGTGTCCCCATACAGCATACACATTTTTTAAGTGTGTTATAAACTGCAAGAGGACCGCTTTAAATTAAATCTCCGTACCAATCCAGCTACTTAAAGCAAAAAGTATTAAAAAAATAAATCTAAAAATTAAAGGGTGTCCCCATAGGGGACATAAACTGGCCTAAATGGGTATATTTCCTGAAACGCTACAGACAAACGCATCAAAATTGGACAAAATGTCGATTACTTTGACCTTTATAATATTATACATTAAAGGGTGCTCCAATAGTTCATTAATTTTGATGTATATGACCATACCTTTAAACAATTTAAGACAGTCGGTTGAACTTTACTATAAACCTGAGTGCGCTTTAACAGTAAGAATGCAATTTGGAATTGGAAATTAAATCGTGTCACAATAGTTAGTGTAATTTGATTTATGTGGCAAAACAGTTTTAGACAGACATCTAAAAGCTGTTTGGAAGTTGGTTTTTTGCAAGAATTATTATTATGTAAATTTTTTATTTTTTACAAAAATTAAATTTTGAGGTGACATATTCCAAGCAACAAAACAAAAATAAAACATAATAAAGCTTTAGTTACAAGAATATGCAACAATTATAACGAATATCATGTTTCGTGCACAGTTTTGTTTTTTACCAATTCCAGCATCTTTGTAGGCCGATATTGTTGATCTTTCTTGCTACAAAGTTTACTGAAAATAAGAGATCTTCCATTACGAATAATGTTTGCGTGTACACTCGAGAAATCATCATGATATGAAACACCCTTAATATTTACATTATTCTTAAAATTTGGTTTCCAGATATTTTTTGTTTTAATATTATTAATATGGCTCCTTAGTAAAAGATTCGATCCAAATAAGGAAATCGAATGTTACTGCACTGAGGGCCTTATTTAGTTAACACACTTATCCAGCGAAAGGAATGAGAGAATGGAAGAGGCTACGTTTGGTGAGGTAACGCAAATCGAAGAAACAAATATTTTTACTTTAAGAAGGTATATGAATTATAAATTATATTTAATATCTTCCTGAGAAAAATTTGTTCTGGTATTAAATACTGAAACACTGATTGAAAGACAAAACTTCTGAAGGATGGCGACGTGCACACACACACACAAAAGCCGAATAAATGAAATGTTAGCTAAGATGCGGTGTAGGTTCTCAGAAAATGACGTCATAATTAACTTGATCTCAGCGCTTTCTTGCTGCAGGACCTCTGCAAACAATTGGAGTTCAATACGAGTAACAGGGGGGAAATATTCAGAAGCATTTTAGAAATATCTATTAGACATGATTCTATTTTGTGAAGAAAAGGTTTGATGGCGTCATCAATTATTTTATACAATCTTGTAGGCAAATGATAAAAGATTTTATAGAGGTTACATTAAAGTTAAAGTTATAAGAGTTAAGCTGTAGCAAAAGATGACCAATATCGATCAATCAATTTTATTGAACAAATCATTTTCTAAAAGAGATATGACCCTAAAAAAATCACATTCTTTAAACTTTTAGCATGTGCTGTATGACTCCAGGTCAACTGATAGAGAAGCAATTAAAGATCGTTGGCATATAGAAATTAGATGCTAAAAAGAAATAGCATGCTAACACCGAACTCCTGATAAGAAAGCAATACTAAGAGTTTTGAATTTTGGGTACTACGCGATTTAGTTTACGCACCGTCTACAAAAGCAAACATTTGTTTCTCTTCATTATTTTATAACGAAAATCTAGTCTCAAACAATTTTTAAGTTCAGCGACTAGATCATTATGGTCCAAGAATTATGAGGTTCTGTCTCTTAAAACTAATCTCAGAAAATTATTGAAGAAGAGGAGGGGGCGCAATATTGTTAGAAAGACATAAGATGGCAGCTGCTCACAGTAATGTCAAAATGATTCCGGATATGGTTGGATACACATACACATACACACATGTAGTTAAATTTACAACTTAAACTAAATGTGCTGAGTATAATCTATTCAGTTAAAGGGAAAATGTTAAGTAACATTTCTTATGATAATAAAGTTCTTGTAATTTGTTCATTGTAAATAATTAGAAATTTCGGAATAATTTTTTTTTTTCTTTATCTTCGTCTTAGTCTTAGTCTAAGTCTTCGTCTTTTTTTTTTGTGGTTTGAAAAACAGAAATAAATAACAGTAACAATGGCGAGAGTAAAATAAATAACGAAATCCATCCGATAGTTCAATCTGTTTTTTTTTTTTTTGTTTTTTCTTAAGAGAAACGAGTAAAATTGTACACCAAATATAGCGTGGCTTTGGGCCATTCCATAGAACATTGCTATGCCAAAGCTAAAATTTTTGCAGCAAAATATATTTACACATACACATTTACATATATGCATGTTTGTATGTATGTATTTTTATAATATTTCTGTTTGTTTCTTTCGACGATGGAGGTGTAACGTGAATTATTTTGAAGATTAAGGAAATTTATGTAAATAATTCGTAAAATATAATAAAACGAATAAATAAAGTGAAAAATGTTACGCATTAGGTCTGGCTGGCAATTAAAAGTATAAACTGCAACGTCAATTTTGCAAGTTAGCAAGTTGGTTAAATAAAAGCAATAATTTAACTTCAAATAACTAAACATGGTTTAAAAGATGTGTTAATTTTTTACATTGACAAGTAATTAATTCTTTTATCTTAAGGATGTCATTGCTGTTAAAATGGTGGAGAAAAGTTGCCAATGCTTCCTAATTTAAAGTTTTTTTACGCAACAACACTTTTTCTATAAAATCATAAAAAAATAAAAATCGAATTAAAGGAGATGGTCAATCGTGTCGAAGCTAAAATGGTCCAAGTACGAGCCGGACTCATAAAATATTAAAAAAAAAAAAAAAACAAAAAATGAAATAAAATTTACAATATAAAATTTAATTAAATAAAATTTACTTTTTCATCTTAAGGTTCATTTTTTTAATTTAATTACTAAGAATTTAAAAAAAGAAAAATTATTTACAAATGTATACGGACGTTTTCCAAAATTAAAAAAAAAAATAACTCTTGCAGAATAACATTTTTTTTATTTTTTTATTTTTTCACTTCTTGAAAGATGTTAATGGTCTTCATTTCGATTCAGAAACAGTCAGAATTTCAAAGCCAATTGACATTTTTAAAAGTTCTCACATAAGTCTTTGGTAGCTTTTTTCCGCATTCCATTCTATCGCAATAGTTTAAGGATTAAGTGCGAAAGAGAAGCAGATGCAGTAATAATTTCGAAATCCTTTTTCGATTTTTTATTAATTTTTTATCAAAGTTTACAAGCGCTTAACGGCACATTATATTGATGGAATATCGCTTTTTAAGTAAATCGTTACTTTCTTGTAGTTTCAATTTGCCTCCTTTCAATAAGTATCATCATAAATTATTTATTTTTATTTTTTTTTTGTTGCGTCCACAACTAAACTGAATTAGAATTTCGCTAAGTGTATATCGTCTTTTCAAAATTGATATTTTTTATAAACGAAAATGCCAACTTATCTTCACAATTCACTTAGAAATTAGTATTTTTCAGAAATTTTTTCGTTAAATAGCAGCACAATTTGTTTATTGGGAAAGTAAGAAAAAAATCGTGTCAAAATTTTAATTCCTTAGTCATCAAAACCTTAATTTTATCACATCCTCTTATCTCATTGCACTCAAAACTAAAATAAAACATTTTAAATAGTATTTTTATGCTGATGATGACAAAGAATTCTTTAACAGTTTTCCGTCCCAGCGATGCATATTAAGTTCATTGAAATTTTAAATAAAGCACTCTCAAGTTATAAATAAAAAAATAAAAACTAAAATGGAATGTTTAAGTATGCGTACGAGTGTGTGTGTGTATGTGTATGTGTATTATATGCATTAATGTTGTACAAGTATTTCATTTTCACAAATTGTTGTTTTAGTAGGCAATAAAGAAAGGAGAAGACTTTTTAAGCCGAAAAAAAACAATGAATTTGAAAAATTATCAAAAAAAAAAGGATTATGTCATCGTTGTCATATTTAATAGTCGTATTTTACATTCATATCCAAAACATCATCATCCATAATATTAGCTTTATAATTATTATCATCATTGCCTTCATAATTCTCACACAAACTACTTTAAATTCATTCGTCTTGCCATCATCGTTTAGGGCTTAATTGTACGAATATGAACAAAATTTAATTGTGATTAAATGACATAAACAAGTGGCAACTCTTTTTGTCAAGTACATAAAATAAGTTATTGTGCTTACGCAGAGCCTGGGGAGTTGACCCAATAAAATTCCCTAGGCACACTACAAGTGTTAATTGTGGCAAAAGATGCACACATACACACACATACATACATACACACATACATACATACATACATACATACATACATACATACATACATACATACATACATACATATGTTGTATGAAATAATTTAATTTAAATTTTTAATAAAAATTTACAATTCAAACTTTTATTGAAAAGTTTAAGTTTTACAATCTCTTACCATTTTGGTTGCATTTTCTTATGGGTTCATTTTGTAAATTTATTTTTTGTTTATTTGTTTTAGAAATGTATTAAAAGAAATGAAATATTCCAGTAGATGTCAACTTGAAAAATTTGTAATAAGCAAAAAAACAAATCAGACCGCTATATTCGGCTAGACCGAATCTTCTATACCCTTCACCATGTATTTTAATTTAGTTTAATGAAGTAACTCTAATCAAAAAACAAATATTCGGGTGATAGAAAAATAAGAAAAAAATTTAAGTACTACATAAATATAATTTTACATAAAAATGCCATCGGCCCTTAATGGGCTTTAAATGATACCCATATTGATATTTTAAAAAATTTTAATTTCAGAAGCCCGTAACTCGAAAAACCCTTTTTTCAGTTGATGATTTTTTCTTATTTTTTAATTCTCTATCGTACCATAAATTTGTTTTTTTTTATAGAATTACTTTATTACTCCAAATGATGTGAAAAAATTAGAGGTAGCCGTGGTGTTTTGCCCGCTGCGATGAAGGACATGGACCGATCTTGCTGATTTCCAATAGCACCTCTTTCGACATGTGTCTAGCTGATCTAGGGCTTCGGCAAATTTGACCTTTACACTAACACGAACGGTCAGACGGACATCTGTTAATCGACTTCGCTATGCATAAGAAAGATTATGGGGTCGGAATTGGATATTGTAGAAATTACAAATGGAATGACAAAATAAGTTATACCTTCTTTCTTTTTCCACTTTCTGTGGTGAAAGGTATAATAGGGTTAAATGGTATCAATCGTCCTTAGATTTTTCCGCACATATGCTGATGGCACTCAAGTACTTACCAGCTAAGCGCTTGACTAAGTGCTCGTGATTTAGCAATGAAATATAGCGCATAACAAATTAGTCTAAATTTAACAGTTAAATTTTGCATTTACATTTCACTATTTCTTTTCAGTCGTATCGAAAGTATTTAATTCAAAATAATCGTAATAGAAATAAATATTAAGAAACATTTTTTGATTGTTATTTGAGAAACAGCAACCAAAAAAAAGTATTCAAACAAACATACATACATGCATATTTATGAAAATAATTTTTATAAATAATAATTGAGGGGCGTAGAGCGCCCACCACATATATCAATGCCCGTGTTTTATATCATCACTGTTCTAAAATATATATATAAAATTAAATTTTAAAACAAATTTTAATTGCTTTAACCTTTGATTAAAATGTCTACTTTTTTATTTAAATAAATAATTTTGGATTAAAATAATAGTGATAACCTCACGTGCCAGCATTTACTTTTTTCAAGACAAATGAATTGGATAATTTTCCACAGATATCACATTGAAAAACAAAAGTGTCGGTATTTTTTCGTCTTTAAAAATGTGAAAGAAAAATTGTTTTACCCCTGACAACGACTGCATATAAAATGACTTTATTTCGAATGCCCGAAAGCATGCTTGGATTTAATTTTTACGCTTTTTAATCCATGTTCAATTAAGGCCAGGATTGTCTTTCACACTCAGTCGTACGATCTGTCAAAAATTTCATGTGTGTTAAAAAAAGTATGATAGTGTGGATTAAAAGTGCATGTGTGTGACAGACATTTTGAAATAATTTATAAAATGATTTTTTCTATGCGATCAGAGTTGATTTTTTTAAAGTTGAAAAGAAAAAAAAAATAACAATATATTAAAAGCATCCGTTTGAGCATATTTTTTGTATAATAGTGTTGCACCTGCGACGCCATTTTGAAACGATTTTTAAAGCAGGACAAATTCTGTCACATTTCTATTTGATTAAATCGCACGATTGTGTATGATAGTAAATCCTGGCCTTTAGTATGACTATTAGAATTTCGAAACTGAGACCAGCAGCCCTATACTGTAAATCGCTAAAGCTAAATCTTCTTCGCTAAAAATCTAAAAAAAAAAAAACTATTTAGACATTTTTGGCTACAAATGCTATTCTGTAACACTTTTGTCGTAATTAAGCGATTAAAATTTAGATTTAGCTACGAGAACTGCAGAATAAGACTGCAGTTCAATCATATCCTTTTAGAAGAAGCAAAGAGCCTAAAATAAGCAGCCTTACAGTGTAAACATAAAAAAGTAAAAGGCCTTAAAATTATAAGGATAATTCAATAAATTATTTAAGTTTATTATTAAAACAAACTTCATTTTTATGTGTTTAATTTTAGGTATTGAAAAAATAAAACTGAGTTGATGTAGAGCTGTCAACATCACAGTGTTAAATTTATATCTTTATATTTATTAAATTGTTTGTTTTGTCCTGTCAGTTGTGTTTTATAGTGTCTTGTCCTGTCTAGTTTTGTCTTGTCCTTAAAGCTTTATAAAGTGTTTTTATTTTTTGAATTATGTGTACTGTAAGCCCACTTAGAGGTTTTGCACATACAAACACACTTTTAATAGGCTTAAAGGTATTTGTTGTGAGAGGTACACACACACACACACACAAAATACCTCTGATGTGTTTTAATTACACGTAGGGTTGCCGCTTTTTTTCCAACAAAAAAGATTTTTTTACTTTAATTTGGTAACAAACAAACTGTTTATTTAAACTCTTTAAATCAATTCTTTTTATCCTAAAAAATAGTTTGTTGTATTTTCTTTTTAAAAATCATTTTACTTCCTTTATATAATTTACGGGACTTGGACAACGTCAAACAAGTTAATTATTGCATCCTAAAATTATGCAACGTTTTTTAAAACTTCAAACCATTTTTAAACGTTTGCATATCCAATACTACCAAACAACACAGGCTCGAACTCATTTATTTTACGCATTATAAACATTAAGGTCAGAATCTAAAATATCTTTGGCAACAATAAAGTAACCGTTATAGAATGCGTTGTAGAAAATCTTGTAATATCGCACATTTGTCTTTGAGAAAGTTTTTTTTTTTTTTTTTTTTTTAACATTGTTCTAAATAGCGAGCAATAAATTACTAATACGATTTATATGAATGAATGAATGAATGAATGAATGAATATAAAAAACCTAACAACCAAACTTCATAAAATTAATAATATTTTCTACTTTAAGAACCACTTGAAAAAATTTCTTAAGTTGCCTTTAAGTTAAATAATTTATTATATAAAAGCAGCAGTTTTATATAAATAGTTGAACGCAAATTCAGTTTAATATAGACAAATATCTATTAAAAATTATTCAGTTTTAATTCTTTTTGAATGACGCGCAAAAGAAAAATTTTTAATATGATAGAGACAGTTTGAAAGAAGTCCCAAAGAATTGAGTAGTGGGTATAAGGAATTCGTTTTATGAAAAGCAAAGTTTGAAACTCTGCCCACGAGGCCGCCGAAATTCCCTGCGACAAAACGTCTTTTACTAAAAGAAGTTAATTAAAAAATAAAAGTTAAGTTTTATCCTAACACAAGTGTTTTCATTTTGTATTGTGTTAAAGATTTTTTTCGTTCCTATAAAATTTTGAAAAAGTAATTTAAAAATAAATGGCAATCCGGCCGTTCGTCTAAATACAGATGCTAATAAGAATAAGTACTTTTGGCTTCCATAATAAATATGTACATATGTATGTATTTCAATAAAATAGGTAGCGAAGCATTACAATTTTACTTTGTGTTTTTTTTTGCAAGAAATAAAAAAAGAAAGAAAAAGAATAAGAACACCAACCAGCAACCATCTTAGGAAAAGGGCAAAAGGTATTCATGAGTTCATGGTTGTTAATACCAACATTGTTACACACTCCCCTAGTTCTAAATAAATAAATAAATATATGTATGTATGTGTGTATGTAGATAGAAGCGATGTATAAACGAATTTTTCAACTGGCTTTAAAAAATAATAAAAATGTAGAAATACGAATGGCTTTAATGTCGTTTGACTGCATACGTTCTTTTGTTTAGTGCAAAAGGCAGAATTCGTAAAGATTTTTACTGAATTGTAAAGGCGTTTTATGGTACTAAAACTTTTGTCTGTCAAGTCGCAAAAACAGTTAAACGACTTCCACAAGATGTTGTGGTTAAAAATGCTGCAAAGAACAACTAAATTATTTACGATATGTGAACTATTTTCAGACCTCTTTCTTTTTACAATTTCTTTAAATGGTGCCAATTTTTTGTGATTGCCCGTGGAAATGTCTGTCTTTTAGAGCTTTAAAAATATATAAAACAAACCGTCTTTGAAGGAAAAATGTTCTATTTCACATTTTGTGTTGTTGTTGTTGTTATTAAAAATATAAAAAAATAGAAAAAACTTTAAAAATGCAAACCTTTTATTCATTTATATCATGTACTCAGATCAGGCTTTATATTGATACATATACACTGGCATAACTTTTATTCTGACAGATGCTATTTATTTTTTATAAATTAAACAAAAGTACAAAGGCTTGTGTGAAGTGTTGTTACCCATCAAACACACAAGGTTGCCCTCATATCAATTCCCGTTTCAAATTTTACTCTGAGATTAAATGTTAAAGAAAGTAAAGTGTTATTCTAAAATAGAAAAATGTATTTACATATTTGAAAAAAAATTTAAATATTTTCATTTGCGAAAATTTTGAAAATTATAATGAACAAAAAACGCAGAAAGAAACACTTCACTAATATTTTATGAAATATTTTTTAAATTATTTTTATTGCAAGTTAATTGTAATTTTTTGTTTAGTCTTAAGTTCGATGTTTGTAAAGAAAATAGTGAAAAGTCAAAAACTAGCAGAATGTAATTCAGTTCTAGATCGCTATTTTTTCTCCACAAAGCGATTATTTTAATACCCCATTCACAAAAAATTATTTATACATCCATACTATCAAGACTCAAAAAGAAGTCTCGGAAAACTTTCTAAAAATTTCTTTCACCATGTTAAAGCATAGATTTTAGGGCAGTAGCTAACCATGATGACTGTAACTTGACGGCGGTCTTAACATTAAGTGAAAATAATGCAAGCAGCCATCGGAACTTACACTGACACCAAGAGTAAAATTTTTTTAAGATCAGGGATTGCTTTTTCTTGTTGTAGAGCTGGAAGAAATCTAAGCTCACCACCTACTATTGGTGGTTTTTGTTGCCAACGCAATAGGAAATGTGGATTTAAATAGCAGTTAGCAGGTTAAATTCCGAAGGAACTTGCCAATAACCGGTTAGGGAATGTAAGCCCAGCGGGATATCACTAATAGTCACTGGTCAGACTTTGATAGTCCTTATCTTCCAGAGTCATATACCCGGAATCAGTATTACCAGAAACATGAGCGGCCCTATGGAGGGTCCTTAAACAAACATCAGCTATCAAGCTTTGAAAAACGTTTGATAATTGCGTTAAATTTTAAATTAAATTCGTGATCTTATTTCTAATACTGAAGAATGTGCTTGCTGGGATGCAAGTAAAAAAACAAGTTTGTGTTTCATGTGTGAACGTTAGGAAAAAGACACATGTTTTCCTTTGGTTTGGTTTGGTTTTGTTTTGTTTTATTTTACTTTTATTTCATTTATTTCGTCACTTCTCTATCTTCCGTTTTTTATTATTTTTGTTTTTTTTTATTTTTTAGATTCGTGCTATTGTGTTTGTGTATTATTTTTTGCGTTTTTATGAATCATTTGTTGGAAAAGGCCCTCTAACACACTTTTGCACAGTCACACAATATCGACAACAATTATAATAATAACACCGCTCGAAGGCATTTAGGCAGAAGAGTAAATATAAATTTACAAAAGAGCGTGCAAAAACAAGCACCAAATTATTTTTTTTTTGTTTGTGCTTTCTTTTGTTCGAAAGGGTAGTAAAGAAAGAGGTTCAATTGTTTCAGTGCTTTGTTACAAATAAGAATTTAAACATTTCAATAGGAGTTGGTAATTCATATCGTGGAATATCGTAGTGTCGCGTGGAGTGTCATGGCACAAAAAAAAAACAAACAAGAAAAAAAAACACGCATACATCCATGCCTACTTTTATGCATGTGAATGGCTCCAAACAACTAAAACGGTAAACAGAAAACAGCAAAAACTAGAATAACAACGTCGTCACGTGAATATATTGGAGTTTTTCTTAGTTTTATTTTATTTTATTTTTTTCTTTTTTCCACCTTAATTCAGTTTAAATCGTTTTACAGATTTTCTTTCCAAGCATACAGTATAAATAAGTAAATATGTATGTAAGTATGTATATTTAAATAAGTATATATTTATGCATTTATTTATTTATGTATGTGTGTGTGTGTGTGTGTGTGTGTGTGTGTGTGTGTGTGTTTGTTCTATTTAATTCACAATATTTACACATTTTCTACTTTATAACTTTATTTTTGCCAACATTTCTTTTTTTTTACCAGTCGAAATATATTTGATGTTTTAATAATTTTTTTATTTATAAAAATTAATTAATCTGTGCGTAGGTATGATAATGGGTGGATTGATAGGAGAAAAAAACTTTTTATATCTACAACTTGCATATTATACAAAAATAAAATGATTTTATACTCTATATTTCGAAAAAATATAATTTCTTTACTTCGATAAGAGTTTTTACCGTTTTTTTTTTATTTTTTAATTTATTCGTTTCTCCAGAGGATATGATTTGATTTTATTTTGTTTTAAAATTAGGCCACTATCATAAAATGATACTTTAGTTTCTTTTTTTTTTTCAGTTATTTATTTTTTTTTCTTTCTTTTAATACATTTTCATTGAATGAAATTTTTATTTTAATTTAACCGTTTTTTCTAACAAAACGTTTAACCGCTGGAACAGCTCACTTACATCTGAATGATGACGGCAGTGTCTGATGTTAATTTTCTACAACTAAAGTGAAATTCCAACTTATGTCCTGTTTCCGCATTTTATACTGCAAATTTTTCGCTCTCAAATTGTTAAAAAAAAAATAAATCTGTGTTTTAAAGAAATTTTGACGCATGCGTTACTCGAATGATGAATATTTACTTGCACATCACACCAAATCAAATACATTGTTTCTTCATTTACTAAACCGTGCAGTTTGACACAGTTTTATATTTATTTCGCCTCATGTTCTTCTAATGAGGTCTTAGTCCCCTCAACCTCAATAAGAAATAAATGCAAAAGACATTATTGTTAATAAAAATCAAAATCTTAAAGCTGATTAATATTTAAAGATTTTGTTTTGTTTCTTTAAAGCAATCCATTTATTTAAAGCCCATTTTAAGTTTCCACCATCTAAATCATAAACACAAAAAAAAAAAACGAAAGAGTGCTATATTCGGCTATGCCGAATCTTATTTACCCTTCACCGTCTAAGTAAATCTAGTTTAGTGAAAAAACTCTATCAACAAAACAAATACTGGGATGGCAGAGAATTAAAAAGAAAAAAAAAATTGAGTAAAAATTATAATTTTACATAAAAAGGTCACCGGCTCTTAATGAGTTAAACATTTTTAAAACATTTTAGCATTTCCTGAAAGATCTCTTCAAAAACTTTAAAATGATACCCATATCGATGACTTAAAAAATATGATGCAGAATCATACTTTTCTCTGAAAAGTTTAAAGGCCCATAACTCGAAAAATATGGGCGAGTGTCAATTTTTTTGCTTCGTGTTTTTTTTTATTATTTTTTAATTCTCTATCGCCCCTTGCATTTTTTTTTTTACTTCATTGTTATTTTACCCACTGCCTCGATGGACATGGACCGATCTCGTTGACTTTCAATAGCAAAATTTTCAAAGTTATGTCTGATCGATTGGCGTTTTTAAATATTCTTTAGCTTATCCAGCGCCTTGGCAAAGTTGTTTTCAAAACTAACACGGACGGACAGATGTACATCGCTCAATTGACTTCCCTACATATAAAGACACAGAATAAAAATATCTTCTTGGGTCGGAAATTAATATTGTAGAAATTACAAACGGAATGAAAAATTGAAGGCTATAAAACGACAGAACCTATTAACTACTCATGACATTTTTTAGGTCAAAGGTCAAAGATTAATAATGTCATTAGCAAACATTAAGTTTTTGGAAAAAGGAACCTCGATTTGTAATCATCGATTATACTGTTCTCTTAAAGCGTATTTTAAACTGAAGCTTTAAAATAAAATCTCTTAAACCCTTCAACTTTTTAATTCGGATTTGCTCAAAAAAATTATTGTACCTTTCACCGCACCGTTCCGTTTCCGCGAAGTCGATTGAGCGATGCCCGTCTATTCGTCTGTTCATGCCTTTCGAGGCAGTGGACAAAATATAACGCCTGCTTCTAATTTCCCCACATCATTTGGAACAATGAAGTAATTTCAGTAAGAAAAAAAAAACAAGTGTGTGGGGCGATAGAGTAATAAAAAAATTATTGGCACTCGACCATACTTTCCGACTTTTGGGCCTCTGAACTTTTCAGAGAAAAAGAAAACGATTCTGCATCATATTTTTTAAGACATCGGTAATGCAAATCATTTTAAAGCTTTTGAAGGGATCTTTCAGGAAATGGTAAAATTTTTCAAAAATGCTTAACACATTAAGAGCCAGTGACCTTTTTATGCAAAATTTTAATTTTTAATAAATTTTTTTTTTCTTATTTTTATGACATTATTTCTCTTATTTTTTTATTTCTTTGTCACCTGAATATTCTTTTTATTTAAGTTACTTCACGAAACTAGATTTACATACGTATGTACATATGTATATGGTTCTACAAAAGTAAAAACGTGAAATACGATACATTTTAAGTTTAAGTCTCTTCTCATTTTATCAAATTACTGACAATTATAAAACTGAATTGCAAAGGTTTTCTTGTGTTTTTAATTATAAAAAAAAGCTTAATCATTGTGTAAAATCTACGCATGTACTTTACAACAGCAAGAATATGAGAACTGCAACGTTTTAAAGGAAAAATGATGTTAAATGCTTCTCAAGTGATATAAATGAGTTCGAAAGGTTTTATGGCGAACCCCATTTTTGGATAAACCACTTTAATGATTTGGTTGTATATTTAACAAACATAATTCTTTTTTTTTAACCTGTAGACATATAAAAGGTATGCAACACAAAAAGCAAACAACAAATTGATACTTATAAATGGAGTGAAAAAGTGTAATTTAATAAAAAAAATAAAACTCTTTTGAACAACTTCCAAACTTGATTTTTCTTTTTTCGTTTTTATCAGCAGTTGAAGCTGTGTTTTCTATTAACGTTAAAATGTTTTCAAACACATGTGTGTATGTATGTATAACACTTACGTATGTATGTATAAAGGCAGTTATCTAAAAAATACTCAATTACATATACGTATTTGGAAAGATACAAACAGACTTTAAATTACAATAAGCTTTTCGTATTTATATTAAATGAATGTGTGCATCTATGCAGGTACCCAGCTGGCATTTGAAAGTTTGTTTGGCGAGATCATTTTACTTCCAAAACCACTTTGATTTTGTAGCATACTTTTTATAGTTTTAGTAGGCTCATTATATACTGCGTCCTGAAAGCGACACACGATTCGCCAAAAACAATCGTGTAAGACTCTTTAATTTCTACTTTAAGCGAGTCATGAAACAATCGCTTTCATGAGTCTATAATAAATTTACCAAAAAGTACGTTAAAAATTAAAGGGATTTTTGGGAGTTTTATACTGTTATTTTCTTTTTTCTTTTTTTTGTATATAACAAAACAGTAACGGGGCTATTTCTGTACGTTAAATATTTTTAAAAAATTTTTCTGTTGGTCTCAGCGGGCATTTGGGAGGTTGTTTGACGAATATGAAATATTGAAATATTAAATCTCATAATATTTTATAACAACATAGAAATTGTTTAACAAACTTATCCAATTCTTTAATGTTTCTGTAGCAGACAAATACCAAAAATATTTTATTGCATTAATCCCAGCTGGAATTTAAATGTTTGTTTGAGGAACGCGATCATTTTACGATTCTTTTTTTAATCGACCAGACGATTAAACTATAAAATTTGTATTTTATTCTTCGAAATTATGGTTATTATGCTTTTGTGAAACACTTAAGTGATTGTTAAAATTATAAATCGGCTAATACGCATTTAAGGAGCGTTTGGAAAATGTTAGTAGTTAAAGATCGCGTTTGACTCTTTTAAATAAAGATTTTCGGAGTCATTTTATTGATTGCTGCACAATCATTTTTCATAAAATTTCACAATCGTAACTTAATCTATCTGGCGATAGTTAGGCAAACGTATTTAATTTTAAACTTTATTACGTAGATATTTCTCTGCTAGTTAAATATTTTCCTGCTATATTTTTTTCATTCCAATACATTGATTTTTATTAGAATTTACTTTCGGTTTTTATCAATTTAAAAAACGTTTCACGGTCTTTAATAATTTAAACAACGCGGTAAGAAAAAAAAATTGCTTTTATAGAAACGTTCCATTAAGAATACTCCATAATTGATGACGCTGATAACAAACTTTGTTTTGTCTGAAGATTCTCCTATTTTCTAATTGAATTCATAATTGTTGTTAACCTAATTTAAAATCTATAACTAAAACTTTCATATTCCAAAAACAACAAATAAATAACAGTATGAGACTCTCAAAAATCACTTTTATTTTGCTGCATACTTTTAGGGCTCATCATTAAAACATTTTAAAATCATTAAGGCGGTTGCTTCACGACTGGCTTGAAATAAGAATTAAAGTCTAACGCGATTGTTTTTGGAGCATCGTAGACGATTTCCACCAGTGGCTTTCAGGACACAGTTTCTTCAAAAAACTGAACTCGCGCATTCGGAATATGACATCGATTATTTTCATCGCCTACTCCGATCGTGGAAGAGTCTTTTACGTTTCATAATGCTAGCTGGATTGATAGTAATCGACATGAAATTCAAAACACCTATCTTTAGAATTTTTGTTTGTTTGGCTGTGTTCGCATCAATGTCTACTTTTTTAAATTGATATGAGTCAGAAACTCATCTGATAAAAACTTTACAATGTTTTCTGTCAAATCGAAAATTATCTAGTTGGGGTATCGCAAGGTTCGGTACTATGACCATTGATATACATTGTTTTCTGTGCTAACATTCCTTTGTTGCACCCATGTAGCTATGCCTTTGCAAATGACACCACTCTGCGCGATTACCCCGAGCAAATATTCGGAAATTTATAGGCTGCCCTTGATAACTTGTGCGATTATTTTAATAAATGGAAATTTAAATTTAATGCAGGAAAATCACAATCTATCTTTTTTTACTGAGAAAAGAGTCCTTGTAATTTCCCTAACTCCAACCTCTTCATAAATAATTTAGGAATCCCTTGGTCTGTTTAACATTTAGTAACCGTGTAATACACGTCACAAACAACTTTAATATTAATAACAAAATGTTATAATTAATCGCAGATCTAAAGTAAGCACTGAGTTACAATAGTAAAAATTATAATCCAGGCTATAATTTTAAACTGTTTCCGGGTGTGGATTACATGTGTTAGGTCACATACGAAAAAATTTCAAATAAGTCAAAACAAGCTGTTGAAGATGGTAATGAACCTACCATGGCATTACTCGACAAATAGGCTTTACAGCCTTTGCAAAATAGAATTCGTAATTGATCGCATTAAAGAAATAAGTGCAAGGCGCATCAAACAGGTGACTGCATCAGATCATGTGTTAATCATATGTTTTAGCTTTTGCGGGTATTTTGTTTTCGAGCTGTCAAAAACGTCTAGTAATGTGTGCATGTATTCGTGAAAAATAAGAAAGCCACTAAAAATTTATTGGAATACATACACACATATTGCCAAACGTTTTTGACAGCTCGAGTTAGTTTTTACAAAAACAAAATACACGTAAACGGTAATGCATTCACCTGGTATTATTGCGCCATGAATAAGTGAAATATTTAAGAACTCTAATCTGTTTACATGAAATTTATGTTTGTATGTATGTAATCATTTTCTTGTATATTTGATATATTATTCTAATGTTTTTATTCATTGTCTAGTGATTAGCTTATTTATAAATCTAATTATAGTTAAAACATCTGTTAATTATTTATTGAAGGGGTTCTTGTTTTTTTTTTGCAAATATCTTTCCCCATCCTCCTTAAATATATTAATTTATTAATATTTTAGTTGTAAGGTAATATAACCATTTCTCTACAAGATATGTTTTAAAGATAGATTTATTGCAATTTAAATAAAATTAATTAAAATAATAAAATTTTCATATTGAAAAACTTTTTTTTACCACGATGTTTAAATTAATAATGACCGCAAAACTTTTAACACATTAAAACAATCTCACAAAAATCAATTTATTGGAATGAAAAAGCTGTAAATTACAGAAAAATTTGCCTTGGCAGAATATCTAAGTTATTTAGTCAAAAATAAAAAATAAATAAATTTTGTTTTACTATCGTCACAATGTTCAAGTCACAATTGTTGAATTCCATAACAAATAACCAAAGCTTCTCAAATGCGTATTATACGATTTACTGTTCCAATAACCACCAAAGTGACTCGCAAAAGCATAATTAAGAAAAATTCGAAGTTTTTTGTACAATCGTCTGGACGATTAAAAAAAGAATCGTAAAATGATCGCGTTCCTCAAACAAACATCTAAATTCAAGCTGGGATTAATGCAATAAAATATTTTTGGTATTTGTCTGCTACAGAAACATTAAAGAATTGGATAAGTTTGTTGGACGATTCCTATGTTGTTATGAAGTATAATGAGATTTAATATTTCAATACTTCATATCCATTATTTTGCCGGCATTCTCTCACATATTATGTCACAGTTACTTGCAGTTGTAGATGATTTATTTGGATAAATTATTAATTTACTATAAAGCGTCATTCGTGTTAATACCTGTCAGGAAAAATAGAAAAACATTTGTAAAAATAGTGGTTACGCTTTTTGATCAAATATTTCACTAATCTGATCGTATCTTTAGTCATAGTATAAATAAAAGAATCAGAATTTCGAATCTCTATTACAACCTTTTTTTCCACTCGATGTTATGTCAATCAAGCACATTTAACTCCTACGCCAAAAAGTACTGCGCTAAATTAGTTTTCGGTTGGAAGATCATAAGACTACCCGGGCAAATGAGAACCACTGTAATCAGCATTTAAAGTATCAGAAACTATTTTCGAAACCATAAATAAAATGAAATTAATTATTATTTGCTCGTCTACTTTATTTGTACAGTAACCTGAATAATAAAATCCTAAATGAATTATCTTTCACGTGTAACTGCTCCACTAATTTCTTTATCGTTATTTTATTTTTGTTTTGTTTTTTTTCTGGAAAAAAAAGAGGAATAAAAAAAGCCCGCCAATTCCAAATACGTTCATTTGTCTTCTATTCCTTAAGCTTTTTAGCGCAAAAATATAATCGTGTGAATTACTCAAATCATGTTTGATTGTCTGACATGCTTGCTTGCTTACTTACTTACTTAGCTGCTGGCTTTGTTAGCAAGCAAGATCGTCTAATAATTTCAAATACAAGACAATGTTTACTTGTATGACCCAGTTTAAGCGCATTATTGCACAGACGAAAATTAATGTTTTTATTTCTAAAATATCAAATTCAATATAACGATGCTTAACGATGTCGCACTTAAGTTATTTCCGCAGGAGTAAAAAATTTATTAATTAAAAACTGGTTGTATCGTAGAAAAAATATTGAGAAAATGTCCAAATAAAATACGCCACAAGTTTTGTTTCTTAAGCAAAAGATTTGGTTGCTTAATAGTGAATTGGCAAAAAAAAAAAAACAAAAAGTTAAAAGCAGAACCATTTCTTGACATGACAAGTTTTTTAGATCGTTTTTGGACTTTTTGTAAATTTTTCTTAAGACAAATAAGTAAAATTCAAAAGCTTTTTCTATTGATTGTATATGCTAGACCACAAAAAAAAAATGAAAACAAAAGTAAAAAGCTTTAAACTGTAAATTTTGTTTAATACCCAACAACCAAAACAAAGCTTCATCGATACCGAACTAAAATATTTAATAAAAACCCAGGCCTAAAGCCAAAGTAAAAAGATTTTCAATACAGATTTTGTTAAAATCGCATCGGATTTTATCGATTTACAAACAAGCAAACAAACAAAAAATTTGTTGTGTGAAAAAATACAAATAACAATTGAATTACAATGAGATTTCAAAGTGCCATACAATTATTGGGAATCTTTTCTTTGATCGCAGTGATAAAATCATTTCCGGACGGTGCTCCTGCTGATACATGTGTTAAGAAACGTCCTAATCAGCCAAATCATGGCCAGGCAAGATCTCAACCACTTGATAAAAATCCCTACGAAGTTGTTGCCAGTTCAGAGACTTTTCATCCTGGCCAGGAAGTGACAGGTAGACTGACATAAAATTGTTAAGCAAAAATCAAAAAGTGATAAATAAAATACTTTAACTATTAAATTATGTTTGTGCGATCTTAGTGGTCATTTATCCTCATGAAAAACAGGAATTGTTCCGGGGTTTCTTTTTGCAAGCACGAGATGCCGACTCTAACGAATGGATTGGTGAGTGGCAGCGCAGTGAGAACACAAACACTATACCCGAATGTTCGGCTATAACGCACGGTGATAATCGCGACAAGCTAGCAGCTAAGCTAATATGGAAAGCTCCTCAAAACAAGCGCGGACGAGTTTATTTTACGTAAGTTTATTCATTCTATATTTACATATGTATGTGTAAGATTTTATAGTCTGTCCGTATGAGTGTTGAAATGCCAAGACACTGCAGGAGCTAAAAAATATTTAAATACGTCAATCGATTAGACATAGTGTCCAAAGAGGTGCTATTGGAAATCAGCAAGATCGGTGCATGCCCTTGGAGGCAGAGGGCAAAACACCACGCCTACCACTCATTTTTTCACATCATTTGGAATAATAAAGTAATTCCACTAAAAAAAAACTAATATATGGGATGATAGAGAATTAAAAAATAAGAAAAAAACGTCAAGTAAAAAAATTGGCGCTCGCCGATATTTTCCGATTTACAGGCCTCTGAAATTTTTACATTTTTGAAAATATCAATATGGGTATCATTTTAAAGCTTTTGAAGAGACCTTTAGGGAAATACTAAAATTTTTTAAATATGCTTAACCCATTAAGAGCCGATGGCATTTTTATGTAAAAAAATTTTTAACTTTTTAATCATCTGTCACATCAATAATATCATTTATTTGATTGAAGTTACTTCACTAAACTAGATTTACACAGATGGTGAAGGGTATATAAGATTCGGCATAGCTGAATATAGCACTCTTACTTGTTTTTAATTGTATTTAAAAAAAAATTTTAAATTTATTAACCAAAAATTTGTTTTTGTTTTCATATAATTTAAGTCGAACGCAGTTTTCTTCAATTCAATGCGTGTCGAAATTTTACTCGATTCGAAAGCTAGCTCGATCACGAATGCGTTGATTCATTTTTTAATCGTGAGATTTTAAAAATTTTAGAACTTTAAGGGAATTTAAGAAAATTAATTACGTCTTTGAAATATTAAAATTAATGGCACATCTGCATCAGCGCACACAGTAGCAGAATCGATATTTCTTTAAAGTAAACCAGGTTAAAGTACGTTCGAGTTACACTTACTTTTCGATACCCACTATTCAAGTTATGGATTATAATTTTTCAAAAATTTTGCTAACTTTTTTTGTAAAAATCTCCAAAAAATCTTCTATCTTTAGTTAAAAAAAAAAAAAGAAGTAGCACTTCAGGCAATAACGCCTATTTAGTTGTTTTCGTAACCGTGCTACATTCTTTAGGAAAGGGATAGATGGGAGATAAGCCAGATGGTGAAAAGAGAAAGATAGATGATATAGCCATTTTATTAGTTATTTTATTTCGCCGGCGAATATGCTAAACAGAAAAAACATTTTTATTTCTTGGTTGCCGCAGGGGTTGAACCCTGGCAAAGCGTTAATTTTTTAGCAGATTAAAATTTCGTTTTTTTTTTGCATCCCTTTTTTAAGGAAATGCTTTTAAAGCAAAATTTGTTAAATTTAAAAACCTGGGGTGTTCTAAAACTCCCAAGCCAAATATACTATCAATTATTTCCAACGGTTTTAGGATTTTCATTCCTATTCTATGACTAATAAGCTGTTTTTGAATTTCCAGAAGATCAATGCGTCTGAAATATTTGTGTGAAAAGCACCCAGTGTTTTGAGTTATTCTATTACCCATTTTCCAGAAGATTTGATCGTCTGTGTTACAGAAGCAGCACATAAGAGTTTAAGACATTAAGAACAAGGCTGCCTATTTCAAGATTTGGGTCAATTGAATCAGAGATTTAGATACTGCTGATTTAATTCATTATTATTTTGATTCTGCGCAATAGAGATTTGCCTTAAAAAATTAAAATAAATATGTCGTGTGAACCAAATTAAGGGGGTCTCGTAAAGAAGTTACATCGTGAAGAAAGAAAGAGCCGCAATATCGTGTGACTGATAAATCTTTCAATTGTAATAAAACTGTACAAATCTCTTTACACCAACAATAAATTAATTTTTTAAAAATTAATCTATCTTAAGGACAACGAAAAAATATTTTCAATAAAAGCAATGACAACGATTTTTTAGATTTAAATGAAATAAGCGACGATTTTTTTTAAGTTAAAAATTTGACTTTGATTGAGTTAATTTTTCAGTTTTACCATAAATGTTCCAAGTTCAAAAAGATTAATCTCTTATTTTTATCTGCTATGCATATAAATTAAGTTGTCTAACCCATAGATAAATTAAAAAATAGATCTAAAGCGTAGAGTCCAATAGTTAAAGTAAGAAAAACCTACATAAATTATAACAAGGGAATGGATATTTAGTTTATTGGTACCGATTAAAATTCGAACCGAACTGCTGTTTCGCATTTATTCGAATTTTCCAACAAGTTATACATTATGGGCGCTCAAGGATGATTCTCTGTTGGGATCTTAAATAATAATCTTGAGTTTAACAACCAATGCAACCGGCGCGGCTGCTCGAAATGTTACAACTGATTTTTTCCTTTACCGTTAATAAGAATGGCAAAATTAATAATTTATTTCAACTCGGTTTTTCTAATATTTTTAACAACATTAAATTTTTTGCTACATTAATTTTAGCAAATGTAAATAGAGAAAAATCACAATAAATTTACTCTGTTTATTTTTGTTCATTACAAAAAGTCAAAAAGGCCAGTTGATCAATTTTGGAAATCTTGTTTTCCTAATGTTTCTATTTATAGTCAAAATGCTTTTCATTTTCTCTTTACCCTGTATATAAATGAAATAGTCAAATTTTGGGATGATATAGAATTAACAAAATATAAAAAAAAAATTAAGTTCTATTTATAATTTTACATAAAAATGTCATCGCTCCTCAATGGGTTAAGCACTTATTTTTAATTTTAGTATTTTCTCAAGGATCTCTCAAGAAGCTTTCAAATGATACTCACATCGATGTCTTAAAAAATATGGTGCACAATTGTACTTTTCTGTGAAAAGTTCTGAGGACCATAATTCGAAAATCATGGGCGAGCGCCAATTTTTTTTTTCACTTGCTGTTTTTTCTTGTTTTTTAATTCTTTATCTCTCCATATATTAGTTTTTTTTTTTTTTTTTTTTTTTTTTTTTTTAAGAGGAGTTTCTTCAATCGTCCAAATGATGAGAAAAAATAGAGGTAGGTGTGTTGTTTTGTCCGGTGCTTAGATGGGCATTGACCGATCTTGCTTATTTTCAACAGCAAACTTTTCAAAACTTAATCTAAACAATTGGCGTATTTAAACTGGCAAAGTTCATTTCAACACTCATACTGACAGACATCAGTCTATATACCTCGCTATGCATAAGAAGACAATATATATATACTTTATGGAGTTGGAAATGGATATTGTAAAAATTACAAACGAAATGACAAGCTTTAACTCTTTTTCGTATTTTTTTGTGGTGAAGGATATAATAATAGTAAAACAACAAAACTATTAAAAAATGAAGTAGCAAAAAGTAAATCAGTTAAGTAGAAGTGAAATGAAATCAAATCAAATACATAAATGAAAAACAGCTAAAATACAAAGTGCTGCTCAGTAGACTTGTGTAGTTCATTAACGAACTAGTTCATTTAAACTCCTCCATTGATTGAACTAAGTGAACTAGTTCATACTTCTAAGTATACCTAGTACATATTTTAATTATATTTTGTATTGGAACTACCAGACAAGATGAACTAGAATCCATGTCGGTGTTTCTTTGTTGACTATTTACGATATGAAATTAGTGCTGCCACGCGTTTTATTTAACATTCATTACGGCAATGCTATGGTATTGCTGCCATTATATTTTGAAAGGAACATTTGAACTAAAAGAGCTTTTGAACTAAAGAAAGCGTTTGAACTAAAAGCTGAAAAGTACGAACAATACGTCAACAGAACATTTGAACTAAGAGAGTTTGGAACTAAAAGGAGCCTTTGAACTAAAAGGAGCCTTTGAACTAAAATTTGATATAGTTCAATTTAAAACTTTGAACTAAAAAGAGCGATCACTAAATTGAACTATATGGCACAAGTCTACTGCTCAGTTGCAGAGCATTTTTACTAACATCTCTTGGTAAGCGAAGGCGCGTTTTTATTTCGTTTTATATTTTCACTTTTATTCATTTTCTTTATTTATCCTTTTTCATTATATTAAATATTTAGAAAACAGTTATAATAATGATACTTTTTTTTAATTTACTTTATTTCCTATTTTACTGTGAACACTATTTAGAAGAGTAAAAAATTTCAAGACAAAATTATTTGGAAATTATGAAGGGTTTAATTTAAAAATCCCACTAAAGCATTAGAAAACAAGTAAGAGTGCTATATTCTTATAAACCCTTTACCATCCATGGAAATCTAATTTAGTGAAGTAATTCTAATAAAAAAAAACCAATAGTGCGCTGCAGTGATGCCAGAAATTTTCATAGAAAAGTCTTCATTTATCGAAAAAAAATCTTAATTTAGAAAAAAAATTTCCATAAATCCTTTATTCTTGAAAATATTCACGTTTGCTGATATTAAATTATTGCAAACTTCGACAAAGTTGGAAACATTAACTCATTATCCGCTCTAGCAATATTTAACATTGTGTACGAAGTTTCATAAATTCGTCATGTAAATTTTGTATCTCACTGTCTGCAATTAAATATAGAAAAAGTTTTATTAAACTTACTAGTGAAGAAACTTTTGTATTAATAACGTTTAGAGGGTCAATAGAAGAAAGCTTTTTTAAGGTTGCATCGTTAAATTGTCAAATTGTTTTGTTATTTGTTTACACACCTCAATGTAAAAGATAATACAATTATCAATTAATTTATTTAATTCAGCAGCATTAATCTTTTTATCGAAAATATTAGTATTTACAAATATATGTACCTGGTAAACGTCATAATTATTAACATATTTGTCTACTAGCGGCAGTGATAAATTTTTTTTTTTAGAGTTTTAATTTAAAATGAAATTGTTTCACATGGATAAATATGTTTAATAAACCAACAAATCTTAATTTTGGAAAAAAGATCTTCAAATCCTATTTTGATTAAATGATGATGGATCCAGCACGCTGTCACAACTTCTTACCTTTTTTGTTAACTTAAGATCGTTAACCTGATAAAATTATCTAATAATTTTTTTTATGTTTTAGCTAAATTTTGAACATTACAAAATATATACCCGAGACACGTCGTCAGATATTGAACAGTAAAAATAGATTAAATTGAAATTTTGTTTAGAAGCTGTAGATACTTAAAACTGAAACAAAATTAACTTAATGCATTTGCAATCAACAAATCAATAATGTTTATTTTTATTTTTCTTGTGCCACCGTAATCAATTTTTTGTTTACTTTCTGACAAAGTGCATCCATATTTATATTTTATGAGAATAAAATTGCGAAATTATTTGTTGTTGATAATAAATATTTTCTGAGAACTAAGCACGATTAGATTAATATTTATAATGTTAAATGATTTCAAATAATAAATTTATTTTTAATACGAAAAAAAAACTTTTCAAGATTGATTAAGATATTATAGTTTTTTTTTTTGTTTTTTTATCTTTATAATTAATTTTTTTCTATTTGTTCAAGCACTAGATCAGTTTTTTAAGCAAAAATATTGTTTATTGTTTTTTATTTTTTCAATATTTCGTCAACTTTTTTCAATAGAATTTATTTTTGTATTTGGGAAAATTTAATTTTAATAATTTTGTTTCCTGTTTACTGAAGATGCCACACAACGGTGTGGCGGAATATTGAAAAAATAATAAACAATATTTTTATTAAAAAAACTGACCTTGATTAAGATTTATCGTTTTTTTTTTTTTTTTTTTTTTGTTGTATTGTCAACTTTTTAAATTTTAATAGATTAAAAGAGTGAATAATAAAAATCTTCAAACAGTTCAGTTAAAATTAAGAATTATATAAATATGTACATGGGTGGTCGTTATTTCAGTTTCTGTTTTATACGCAAAAATAAAAAATAACTTTAAAAATGCAAACAACTACAAATAATTTTTGAATAACGTATTTTAATTTTATTTGAAATTTTCTTTTCAGTGGCACTGTTTTGAAAAGTTATGGCACATTCTGGAGTGATATTGTTGGCAAAGTTCAAAGACATCAATGAAAAAATAAAAACAGAAATGATTTGATTGCCAGGCCTGTTGAATCATGTGTGTTTTGTTGTATCAAATTAATAAAAATTATATAAAATTTACTTTATTCGAATTTTGTTGTCTTTTTAATAAATTTTTAAAACTTTTTAGATTATCAACTATGACACGTAAGAAGAAGAAAAGTAACAGTAGAACATCATGTGTTTGTAAGAGATAAAATAAATTACAAAAAAATCGCTCGCTCATAACGAGAGATAAGCGAGACAATGTGTCTGCTTAAAATAAAAAAAATCTCCATTTTTTCTTATGTTGCCGATACCTAATAAACTGAGTCACTACTGTGACCAGTGATTTTCAAATTACAGGTGCATAAACATTTCTAATGCTACTCATAATCCATAATGTTTTATTATAAAAATGTAAGTTTTTTTTGTTTGTTTTGGGTAACAAGCTGCTCAGGTTATAACAAACCGAACGCTGTTCCTCGTTAAAAACTGTTTAGCTGCTCTTCTATTTTTTTAATCGATAATGTTTAATGCATTTTATTGAAAAGAATACTTTTTATTAATTGTTGCGCTATAGCAACAACAAGACTGAATGATGGCATTTAATACTAAAAGGAATTTTATAACAACAACACAAAAAAAAACGACGACAAAAAATATTTTCTGAAAATGGAACGTTTCTAGTTGCTATGTGTGTATGTATGTGTGTATGTATGTATAGGCTTATTACAAATATTTGCACATGTTATTTGCTACTGTAAACACTGATTTTTGCTTTTACAAAACCTGATATTGAAATATTTATTTTGAAAAGAGTTTATTATAAAAAACGGAAATTGAAGTTATTGAAATATTAAGCGACAAGCATGGCGCCTTGGCGACAACCGAGTCTGGCTACATATTGGTTTTTATTTTTTATTAAATAGAACCAAATATGTGGGCGTGGCTTATAAAAACCGTGAAAAATATTGAGTGTTCACGCGAGTTCAAAAAGCGCTCTATTTTCACCAGATGAACATAAATGCATTAGAACGAAAACGAAGGAGAAATGACAATTTGAAAAAATGTGAAAACGTGCTGAAACTAAGAAATACAGTAAATTTTGAGTATTACGAACTCGATAGACCCTAACTATTTATACAAAGAAAAGAAATTCGTTATGAGTTGATCTTTATTATTTCAACATATTTTTTAACATTCTGTTGTTTGTGCGTAATCATTGAAATTGATAAATTAGAAAACTGATAGTGCCATATTCGGAGGTGACGATTCTTATAAAGTACATTTTTTTTACCCTTTTAACCAAATTATTTCATAAGTATTTTTATAAATTTTGATTCTTTTTATAACCTTCACCAAAAGTGGAAAAGTTTATAAATCTAAGTTTGCCATTTCTTATGTAATTTCTACAATATAAATTTCCCACCCCATAAATTATATATATTAGCCTTGTGCCATATAGTTCAATTTAGTGACCGCTCTTTTTAGTTCAAAGTTTGAAAATGAACTAGTTTATATTTTAGTTCAATATCTCTCTTAGTTCACATGTTGACGTGTTGTTCGTACTTTTTAAAAAATCAGACGAAAAAATTGGCGCTCAACCAAGGTTCTAAGGGACCACCACATAAATTTTAATCGAATCCATCTAACAGTTTCAACATGATGCGAGCAGACAAAAATCCAAAAATACTACTACTACCTACTACACCAACACCAAAATTATCAAAAAAATATTTCATGTACACAAATGGCCACTTTACTGTTTTATTATATGCCCGTATAGATTAGATATTCCCAAGACAAATCAAGTATTGGGTTTTTTTATTGTAAATATAATTCGAGTAGTCAGGACTAAAATAGCACAGTTGCCATACAAAATCATCTGGGTCGTTAAACTGGCTAAAAGAATTTAAATTCCATATGAATTATAGTTGTACGACCGTACTTTTTACTGTCATATTGTACTTTCCAATACTCTGCCATCCCTGGTACATTCTTCAAAAAAATAAGTTGTTTATTACTTTTTAAAATGAGATAAAGAGGAATTGTGTTCTTGTGCAAATAAGCATGTACGTACGCAGGGTTCCCAGATTATTTTTTGAGTCGAATTCCCAAAGTGAAAGTTTTTATCGATAAATGATGATCTTTTTTGAAAGGAAATTTTATTTACTTTGTAATTAATTTCGATAGTAAAATATAAGATATCTGTACGTACATATTTTTAAATTTATATATTATAATTCAATTTGATAAAGAAGTTTCCAATCCTGTTCTTCTCCTTGTTATTTCTTATTTTAGTTTTTTTTTTTTTTTTTGAGTTTATATTAAAAAAAAAATTTTAAACGAACCGATTCTGTCAGATCTTCAAATGGTTAATGGTCATTCAGCGGTTGTTTGGATGGAATACATTGTTTTTATGTTAAAAAATGAGATTCGATGAGAAACGTTCTTATTTTTTTTTTTCTTCATACTCGTAATCATAAGCTCAATCCGTTGAAACAAAAGGCAGATATGATGAAAATAATTTGATTGCAAAACTCATTATTTATACATCTTTTTCTTAAGCAATGTTTGTGTTTTTATTGCTATACTGAAGGACATGAAGATAAAATAAATAAATGTTAGGAATTACAATTAAGTTGCAATAGTATTAAAAATTTTGTAAAATACAAATCCCCGAAAAATTCTCTAAAAAATTGTAAAACCTTTGCCAAAAAATTTTCTATACCCACAGAAGATTATTTATCCCCATTTTCAAAAACAATCTTTATTCTAGTAACGAAATCCCCTAATATGATAACACTACACATACTCCCCTTGAACCTTTTTTTTCTTTTGCTTTGTAAGGCAGAGAGTAAAATGATACAACTGGTTTTTGTTCTAAAGCTCTCTCAGCTACAATTCTCCCCTTCAAATATTTAATATCATTTCGATTGGTTCATCAAGTTTATTGTTCTGTTTGTAACACGCGTATGTAAATATTTTTCAATATATTAAAGTTGGTTGTTGTCCTCCAAATGCTGCAATTTGCAAATAATATTAAAATTAGAATCTGAACAGCTCAATGAATTTTTCCTTAAATAGACTTATTAAAAATTATATAATTGAGAAACATAAATTATGTCACAAAATATGAGTAAACTTGAATCTCTTGAGTCGTTTAGTTTTCCATTTTTATTTAAATCTAAATACATACACTTGGACCCATTATAAATTATTCTCACAAATTACAATTAATTAAGAATAAATCAAGCAGCAGGTTTAAAATTAAAACTAATGAATCTTTACAAGCAGTCGGAAAACTCAGATGCCGAAGTATAGGACAATTGAAAATTTGAAAACATGAACACATGTAATATAAATATATAATAGTTTATATACATATTCTTTTCTTTATTATTTTCTTATTCATTAAGCACTAGGTCAAGTTTTAAAAAAAATATTGTTTTTTTTTTATTAATTTTTATTTGTGTAAATAAAACTCCTTAAGAACACTTTGTGTTATTTTCATTTAAAATTATAAATAAACCAAAACGTTTTGTGCACCTTCTTACCAACAGTTATGCTGTCAGATTATTTTTACTAATAAATAGAGTTTGAAACATATGACCATTTGAATGTAGGATATTTAAACCATTAAACTTTATATATAAATTGAATACTGAGGAGCGTAGGAAAGTCGACACTGCCGATTACATTATATTTTGTTATATATTGTCGTTACCTCGTTAAACTTGCCTGTATGTCTCAATTAATGAACGATTTTCCAGTGTCCACAATTAGCCAGATAATAATGGTCAAGTCCAATTTATGAAAACGCCAACCATTTAGTTTTAAAAGTAAATTACGGACGAGCAGTAATAGAGCATTCAAAATAATTTATAAAAAAAATTGTTATTTAAAACGTGATTTTAAAATGGTTATCAACTTTGCTGCCGGTCCAGCAAAATTACCCGAAGAGGTAGATAATAGAAATATTATATAAGAATATTCGCTTGTATGTGTGTATGCATGCATACATATGCACATATTTATTTACATTTAAATTCTTTTAAAAAAACGAAACTTCAATTGCATTTATGTAGGTGCTGAAAGAAGTACAGGAAAATTTGTTAAATTGCAATGGCAGTGGAATTTCCGTCATGGAAATGTCTCATCGTTCTTCAACTTACGACAAAATACAAAAAGATACCATTAACACGTTAAGGGAACTTTTGGATGTTCCAAACAATTACAAGATATTGCTAATGCAAGGTGGAGGCACAGGTCAATTTGCAGCTGTGTGCATGAATCTTATTGGACGTACTGGGACTGCTGATTATGCCGTAACAGGTTCTTGGTCGTCCAAAGCTGCTAAGGAAGCCACCCAGTATGGCAAAGTTAATTTGGTTTTGCCAAAGTTTGATAAATATACGACAGTTCCACGATTAGACACCTGGAAATTGGATCCTAATGCTTCGTATGTGTATTATTGCGACAACGAAACAGTTGATGGCGTAGAATTTGATTTTGTCCCCGAAATTGCAAATGATGTGCCTTTGGTTTGCGACATGTCTTCAAACTTTCTTTCTCGAAATATCGATGTAAAGCGGTTTGGAGTTATATTCGCTGGAGCTCAAAAAAATATTGGCCCTTCTGGAACCACTGTGATAATAGTTCGAGAAGATTTGTTGGGACATCACATCAAGGAAACACCATCAATTCTTAATTTTTCGTTAATGCATAAAAATGATTCTCTTTTAAACACACCGCCAACTTTTGGGTAAGCGTTTGTTTTGAAGTTTTGCTAAAATAATATTTATATTTGTATTTTTTTTTTAAGAATTTACGTCATGGGTTTAGTATTTAAATGGATAAAACGTAATGGTGGTGTTAAGGGCATGTTCCAAAACTCGGCAATCAAATCTAAACTTATTTACGATATAATAGACAAATCAAATGGATTTTACTATTGTCCAGTCGATAAAAATGTACGTTCCCGAATGAATATTCCCTTTCGCATTGGCAACGCGCAAGGGAATGAAAGTCTTGAAAAGGCTTTCTTGGCAAAAGCAGAAAGCGAAGGCATGATTCAACTGAAAGGTCATCGTTCAGTTGGTGGCATACGAGCATCACTCTACAATGCGATAACCGTCAATGAAACACAAAAATTAGCAAATCTTATGTTGGACTTTTATGAAAATAATCGAAAATAAATTTGTAATACATAAATATAAATAATCTACATACAGTGATGTGAAAAATAATAAGGACACAAATGTCCAGTAATAACATTTGATCATAATATAATTAAAATGAGAGAATTGCTAAAAATAACTGTACATATTTTTAGGTAATATATTATAAAAACGAGATCCATTATGTTTTTTAAAATTGTTGTTTTTATTTTAAATTTTTTTAAATAGATTTAACTTAAAATACAAATTCACCCTGTGAAAAAAAATAAGGACACTTCGTGTTATTGCCTAAAAAATTATATTACTTAAAAAAAAAGAGATCCACAAATAATACTGCTTTCCAGTGGTTAATATTTTGTTGAGGCGCCGTTGTTTTTTAAAACTGCTTGGCATCGTCGTGGCATAGAGTCAACAAGGTTTTGACAGACTGAAAGCGGTACATCATTCCACGCAGTCTGAATTAATTCCCATAGCTGATCGCAATTCGTGGGAAACTTTCCTCTAATTGAAGTTTTAACTATGCTCCACAAATTCTCGATCGGATTTAGATCGGGAGACTGAGCAGGCCATTCTAATAAATTGATTTTATTATTCACAAACCACGTCTTGGTGCACTTTGCCGTATGTTTGGGGTCATTGTCCTGTTGGAACACCCATTGCAGTGGCATATTTTCTTCGGCATAAGGAAGCATATAATTATGTAGAATATCAACATAATCTGTTGCTTTCATAATGCCCTGTATACGATACAGTGGCCCAACGCCATAGTAGGAAAATGACCCCCAAACAATAATGTTACCACCGCCGTGCTTTACCCTCTTAATGGTGTGTTTTGGGTTGTATTCCGTATTAATTGGTCTTCTTACAGTATGAAGACCCCTATCCGAATTAAATAAATTAATTTTTGTCTCATCCGACCATAGAATATTTCTCCATTTTTCTTGAGGCCAGCATGCGTGCTCTTCAGCAAATTTTAGCCTTTGTTGTATGTTCTTCTTCGACAACATTGGTACTTTTCTAGCACTATGAGCTTTAAGGTTCTCTTTAATTAGGGTTTTTCGAATTGTTGATGAGTCAATGTTAATGTTTAAATCAATTTTTATCTGTTTCGATGAAATAAATGGATTCTTTTTTACACATCGAATGATTCCACGTTTTACTGCAGGTGTAATTTTTGGTTTTCTGCCACGTGTTTCTCTAATAGGAATCCATTTGACTGCATTTTCTACCATTGTTTTTGAAATTCCAAGCAACCTTGCAATATTTCTATAAGAATTTCCATCTTAATGCAAATCTTTAATAGTTTTTCGTAGTACTGGGTCACAGTGCTTAGATTTTCCCATTTTGCTCTAAAAAACTACGAAATGAAGCTGTTTTTAAGTTTGTATTGAATTTAAAGTTTCACTAAAATCACGTTTCTTACCTATTGTACACAAAAATAAACTTCAAAATAACTTTAAAAGCTTAGATATTAATTTATTTTAGTTAAACGACAAACTGTCCTTATTAATTCGCACAACCAAAACCAACTGATCTCTGCCTAACAACCTAATTTTATTAAATGTATACAAATTCTCTGAATTTTTGTAACGGTACTTGTTTTTGTAATATATTAGCTGAAAATTAATACAGTTATTTTTTAGAATTTCTCTCATTTTACTTATTTTATGATCAAATATTTTTGCTGGACATTTGTGTCCTTATTATTTTTCACATCACTGTATATAAATAATAAATGTTTATATTATGATGTGCTGTTGTTCTCTTTTTATTTGAATCATAACAATTGACGTCTTTTAAAAATCTGATCCAACTCCTTTTCAAGTTCCACATTCGAACCACGTAGATTGTCTACCACCTTCTTTGCCCATATAAAGTATTCGTCTCGCCTTTGCTGAAAATATCATATGAAAATCTTAGACAGAAAAAAATGAACTAACTGAAAGTTAAACACAAATTCGAGTTAAGTTGACCATCCTATAACTTGAAACTAGTTTTTACCAACTCCTTTCTGTTTACAAACTAATTATAAATTTTAAACATTTTTTATTTGATGAAAATTATTCTTGTTTTTGGTCTTTATACATTTAGCTTTTAAAGATTAAGTTCTCATTTCAATAATTTAAATGAATGCCGAAATTTAAAATCGAAATAAAAAATAAATTACACATCGTGGTCTTTCGTTGTGAACTACTCATAATCTATTCTTTTCTTCTAATACAGTTGGTAAAAAAGTTAAATACCCGGTGGGTGGATGCGAAAAATACTATTCTACTATTTACCACATATTTTCTGTTATTTTTTTTTAACAAATACATTATTTCAAAGAAATTTTCTTAATAAAGTTGGAAATAGAAAAAACATGAACTTCTACATTTCGCTAATAATTAATAATTATAATAATAATTAACAATTATTTATAATTATAATAATAATTAATAATTATTAACTTTAATGAGATAAAATAAAATGAAAATAGCTTATGACGCATACATTAAGCTCATCAACTTGGACCAATAATTTAAAATTTAAAAAAGTACTTTGGATGGGATTTTTTACACCTTAAGAGTCATTTGACTTAAAATTATTTAAGAGCAACTAAATGAATTTATGTATAAGAAACAAGTATTCGTCAAAAACAAAACATCCTTACCTCTGTCCATTCATTTGGTAAGATCTGTTCTAAGTCCCTTAAGTTATCTAATTTATCGGCTAATTTAACTAGCTTCGCTTTAATGCTCGAATCTGCAGCATGATCAATCTGGAGTTGTTTTCGGACTTTCTTTTCTAAAGTCTTATCGTCTGTTACCTCACGTACAATTCCACATACTTCAATTCCAAATAATTCCTATTTAAAAGAAAAAGTTTATAGAGTATTAGGTAGAAGTGCATCCAGTTTAAAAATAAGAATAAATATTTTTTTAGCAAGAAGCTAAAACCCAACAATCTGTCACACATTGTTTTTCGAATTTTGCAGTTGTTGTACTTTTTGCTTTCTTTTATTGAAAACCAAAAATTAAAAAAAAAGACTACAACAAATCGGAATTTCATATAACAATCAAATAACAATCATAATAGAATATTTTCACCAGAATTTCACTCAAAAATTTAAATGTTTCCAAAAAATTTGGTTTTCAATAAAAACCTAATCAAGATCCAAAAAAAAACATGTATCCCTTCAAAAATTGCCAAACATTTAAATTACACAGAACAGCGATTAAAGATTGTCAGTGTTTTTTGTCGTATTTTTATAACTAATCATGGAAAAAATAAAAAAATCATCACGTAATGTTATATTTGAAAGATTAAGCCGACTATAAGCCGTAGCTGTTTATTTTATCAAGTTAAAAAATTTATTTTATTTACATCAACAACGAGTTCATGCGGAATTATTCTGACTTTCAGTTTTTTTTTTTACAGTAAAATGTTATTTAAAATATAAATCTTTTGCAAAATAAGAAATTTTAAAAATTGAGCTTTTTGAAAGCTAAAATATGCAGTAAAGACTACCCCTAACACAGTTAAAACAAATTTTCAAAAGTATTTTTCGTAGACTGTTATTAAAAAAAATCTTTATCAAACTTAGATTTTTTAATGCTTGGGTTTGATTCCTCGCTAAGGAAACTTTCAACAACAAAATTTACTAAAAAATTTCAAAAAAAAAATTGTCTTGTAATCTAAAAATTAAAATTTTTTAAAAACCGAAAATGCACAAGAAAAACTAATTTGATAAAAAATCACTGATTTCAAAAAAAAGAATTCGTCTTTAAATTACTTTCGATATAGGTACATACACATAAATAAAGTTGTGCAACTAAAGCTAATTTGCTTTATGATTTAATATCCAAAGACCTGCAATGGTTACCGATTGGTCACAGTAGAAGCTAACAAACACAAAATGGAATATGGGCCGTCAATAAAATGTTAAATTCTTTTCTTTAGAGCTTTACGCTTTCTCTTTCTTTGAAATGAAAAAAAGATAGGTGGAGGCAGTGGATCTCAATGTATTAACTTGCCTTTATAATGCAACAAATCTCGTTGGGCGCTTAGCAGGAGGATACTGTGTCTGGCCAAAGAACCTCAAATGACTATAGAAGAATCAGGGGACCTTCGGGCGGCAAAATACTAAAATATATTGGCCAATTTCATTTTTTTTTTAGATTTCTTATTATTTTTTGATTCTCTGTCACCTTGTATAATTTTTATTTTGATTGGTTTAGCGTCACTCAACAATACTTGTTCCCAGTGTGCTTAAACTGTCGCAGTGGCTCTAGTTTACCTCGATCTCTTCAAAAGTCGCATCCGTGTCTTCAACTGTATCATGTAACAAAGCTGCCATTAGAATCGACTCATCTTGTATGTTGCCCTCCACGGATAAAATCGTTGCAACATTTATAGGGTGGTTAATATATGGAGTCTGATTTGAATTTTTCCGCCTTTGATTACGATGCTTATAAGAAGCAAATTGTAAGCATTCCATAAATTTTCTAGATGGTGGCATTTGTATAATTTTATTTTGTTTCCTTTGAATGCCGTTATATAAAGTAATTATAAGATACAAAATAATAATAATAATTTTAAATTCTATTGTAGCAAAAAAGAAAATGAAAATTTTGATTTACAGCTGGAAAAATACTTACAATCCAGCTGATTATCAGTGATGATAACTTATTAGATTTTTAAACTACTACTAATAAATAAAGTGATTTATACATGAAAAGAAATTGTCGTATTAGGTAAATATTTTTATTTAAATTTGGCTATCGGGATTTGCTTTGTAAATGCGGTTGTTTTCGTTCTGTTTTGCAGGATGTTACACAATTTTACGACTGAAGCAAGTTTTATTTCGGCCGAATTACATATTTGTCTTTTCCGAATCAAAAGCCAGCACTTCTTTTTCGCTTCAAAATAAATAATATTTGTTTAATTGTATTTTTTGACATTAAGATTTTCATTTTTATGTATTTTAATGTCACTTTTTACTAAAGTTATCGAATGAAGTTTAGTGGATCAAAATGAGATATAAAAAACTTGTAAAGACGTAAAAAGATATTGATTTTAAGACCTCTGTATTTCTTATGGGGAAGATCTTGGCAGATAGATGAAAGATGTGAGCAAGTGTAAGAAGACTATTACTCTGCAGATGTAATTTATGCAAATGTTAGCTGTTTGTGATGTGATCGGAAAAAGAAATCTGTTATTTTTATTTACTTTTTTCTGGTGGTAGTGGTTAAGGCTGCAATGTATTCTTTTAATTACTTAATATACATAAAAAAATAACATTACATATCCATGCAAACCACAAGCAAACAAAACATTCCTGTAAAATAATAATCCTTGTTTGCCAGTTGTAGGAAATTATAAAAAAAAATCCCCCTATTATCTTGGCCGTTGAGAATATTTATGTTTTGCTGCAGATTTCTATTGTGTCTGAGAAAAATATAAAAGTGGGGAAAATTAAAATTTCTGGTAGCATTGTACAAAAATAATTAATAATAATATCGCCTCTTTTTACTTAGTTCTTAACAGAATCTTTTTGGGATATATCGTCTTAGTTATTTTATTTTGTAATCAAGTGTGTTTTTTTTTCCAGCAGATTGCATTCCGGCAAAAATTATACACAATAATTTTTTAATAAATCTAAAAGCATTTAAGTAAGAACAGGTAAAAAAGTAACTTTTAATAATTAAGAAAATAAAAAACTAAATTTTATTAAGAAAACATGTTTTGTGAAACTATTACTAAATGCCTCCTAGTGAACGTAAAGGTTAAATAAAAGTCAAACTAACATTCGATATGCATTGTTTTTTCGCTCTCTTTTTAAACTTTTTTAATTGGTAAAAAGAGTGTGTGTGAAGATGAATATCTTGGAATTAATAGCGTTTAAAGCTATAATATTGAATCATATACAAGTCGCGATATTGAAATTTTAAGCAAATACCTGCTAACTATAGGTCAGGATGAAAATTTAAATTTAATTTTTTTTATTGTAAATGATGACACCCAAGGCCACAAAAAGATGTTATAGTATTAACAAATGTAGGTTTGTACCAAGTAACATTTATTTTAGAATTTATTTTGGGCATTCACATTCTGATAGGAACTTTATCGGTTTTTGCAATAAACAGTACGTTAATATAAACATGTGGGTGGGTTTTTATATGCAATTATGAGTATGTGCTTTCATCTTTATTAAACGTGCCCTGACGTTATGGTAGGCTAATTCGTTTACTTTTCCATAGAGTGCATATTTCGTTCACGCAAAATTTTAAAAATGCAATTGAAAGTTTATAAAAGATAAAATAGATTATTAGTTTTTAAAAGTACATCAATAATTCTTTACTTATTTTTCTTCACAAATTTAACGATAAATAAAAAGCAGGTGTAATGTGTACAAAAGATTATAGCTTATGAACCAATAATCGATACCTATGTATGTATTATAAAACCTTAACTGGATGTAAAAACCGCTGGATCGATTTAAATAAAACTATGAGCTCTTCTAGAAGCTTGATTCGAATATAGAACATTTTTTTTCGTAAAAATAAGTCATTTTGTATAGAAAATAGAGTTACAAATGTGAAAGCATCAATTATACTGGTATAATGGTACAATGACGGTCGTTATTACATTTTTCTAAATTTGAATTTAAAGAAAAATGGAAATGACACGATGATAACAGAATTTGTTATTCTTGTTTTTAAAAACTGCTTTGTATATTTTCAAAGCAAATTTAAATGTTATTCGTTTCAACCACTTTTTTTGAGACGGTCTCGTACAAGGCGAATCGATTACCAGGTGGCAGCGTAGGCGAATTCAGTATTTTTTGCTGGCGTACCCCACTGTCAAACTCCATATATAAAAACTTTGTGTATATTTTTTATATATGGAGTTTGACAGCGTGTACGCCAGCAAAAAATACTGAATTCGCCTACGCTGCCACCTGGTAATTTATTCGCCTTGGTCTCGTACAAATTTTTAGATTTAATTGCTTTTAGAAAAAACGCACCTATTAAAACTAAAAATACTTATTAACCATAACAGGCATAACTAAATTTATTTATTTATTTATTTCAATAAAAGATGCCGCAAGCCCATAGGACCTAAATGGCTAGACTACAATACAAAAATATGACTTATACTAATTATAACAATTTAATGATATCTTATTATCTATAGGGAAAAATATAAAGCGAATTTAAGCGAAAAGCGGAACGTTTTCTTCCGTATAGAATTTACGCTGAAATGCTATAAATTAACAAGGGCACCAACGCTACGTCAAAACGTTAAAAAGGGTTATTAAAAAAATACCTTCCTCAATAATTTTAACAATTCCGGTGTTTGTGTTAATCTACGCTTTGAGAGCATGTGGCACAGGAGGGCTTTTACAAACTTTTTTCTAACTTTTTTACAGTAGTGTTTCAGTTTTTTGGATTTTTTCTTCTATTTTGTACTTTCGAGATTTAAGTTTTTGTAAACTATTTTGTAGTTTTGGTAAGTGTTTGCTTGCACACTATACAACTCGACACCATAAACGACGAGGACAATATCAAACACAATTTAAGGCAACATCATAGTCAAATTTCCTTACAAAATACCAAACAGCTGTAAGTCGTCGACAAAAACAATAAACGATAAAAAACGACGTCGTCTTTTATTGACGACGGCAAACAAAATAATAGTATGTTTTCATGGCAAAATGAAGCACTTGCTTTGCTTTTCGAATCGTGCCATATAGTTCGATTTAGTGATGGCTCTTGCAAGTTCAAATTTTGAAAATGAAGTAGTTCAAGGCTGTCTTTAGTTCAAAAACTCTTACTTAAAATGTTCTGTTCACGTATTGTTCGTACTTTTCAACTTTTACTTCAAACGCCTTCTTAAGTTCAAAGCTCTTTTAGTTCAAACGCTTTCTTTAGCTCAAAGCTCTTTGTTCAAATTTTCTTTTCAAAATATGATGGCAACAACACCGTAGCATTGCCAAAATCAAGGCGCATTGATACCAGATAAATGCATTTACTTTTACGTGTATTTTGTTTTTGTAAAAACTTTTGAGCTGTCAAAAACGTCTGACAATGTGTGTATGTATTTCACATTATTTTTCACAAATACATACACACATATTGCTATACGTTTTTGACAGCTCAAAAGTTTTTACAAAAACAAAATGCACGTAAAAGCTAAAACATATGTTGACCGCATGATCTAATACAGTCACCTGTCCAATGCGCTTTGGTTTGTATACACATTTCAACTTTTAGTTCAAACGTTCTCTTTAGCTCAAAGCTCACCAGTTCAAACTATGTAATTGTTTTAATGAACTAGTTCGTTTATAAATCACACAAGTCTAGTACTCATTAGATATTAGGTCTGTTCAGCAACAAAAAAGCGTTAAAGAAAATATTTTAACATTGAATAAATGCAATTATATGGCCATTAAAAGAAATAAAAATAATAAAATTTTGTTATGTTTCCTTAATTTTGCTAGGGGAGTATAGAGCGAAAAAGTTAAAAGCTACAGAATTTGATTTAGTAGATTAGGAGCATGGCTGACTTCCAAAACGTCAGTTGCTTTGTATTAAATATTTACAATGCATATCATTCTAAAATAATACAATCAAGTATTAGAAATCTTGCAACCGAACAATTCGCGCATCAATTCCTAAATTGATGCATTTTTTCGCAACTTCGTATATATACAAGATCTAAATACTGCAACAAAACTGTATACAATCTTTGTATTAGAACATTCTGGAAGCTTGGAAGCGTATTATTTTTTAATTTTTCCTTTTAGTTGACATCATTTTGCTGGTTTTTTACTCTAGTACATTTACTTTAAAGATGGTACTATTAAATGATCATACCTAAGGCGAATCAATTACCAAGAGGCGGCGTAAGCAAATTCATATATTTTTATTCGTAACCATTGCACTCAAACTCCACATATAAAAAATCTGTATATTTAATTATATATTTCTTATGACTCTGATTTTTTCATGTATGGAGTTTGACATCATTGATTACCAGCAAAAAATAATGAATTCACCTGCTACAGTTTTTAAGTCTTACACAAGGCGAATTCATAACAGATAAATTCACGACGACAATGAATACAAAACTGCCAAGGCGAATTAATAACAGGTGGCCTTAACAGCCCAGGTGACTTTTTGATTTTTCCTTCTTCGAATGTCAAAAGTTATATTCTCCTAATATACTTCTTTCTTTTTTCACAGCCGAAAACGGTTTTTAGAAAAACAAATTATTAATATTTCTTTTGCAGTGTTGTATTCATTTTCGCCGTGAGTGTTATTAATTCGCCTTGCAAAACTGCGAAAGAAATATGTAGACTGATGTCATACCTTTCTCGATAGCGAATTCATTGATTTTCGCTGAATGGCTAAGTGTCAAACACTGTATAAAAAAATTATACACATTTTTTATATATGGATTTTGACCATGGCGAAATAATTTACCAGGTGGCAGCATAGGCGAATTCAGTATTTTTTGCTGGTGTACACCACTGTCAAACTCCATATATAAAAAATGTACACAAATTTTTTATGTATGGAGTTTGACAGTGGTGTACGCCAGCAATAAATACTGAATTCGCCTATGCTGCCACCTGGTAAATTATTTCGCCATGATTTTGACATTTCAGGTTTTGGCGAAAATTATTGAATTCGCTATTGCCACCACCTAGCATTTATTCGCCTTGAAATCACCTTTGGCTATTAAAAAACAAAGAAGTACAATAGAAGATTAAAACTTTTGATATTGACGGGACTACTTATTATTAATTCACCTTGTTCTAACATATTATTTCCAAGACCACAACAATTTCTTGTCAAATTAGCTTTAGTATAGCGTTCATTTACTTTGTCACATTCGGAATAATAATTTTTATCATTACTGTTTTACTTCCTCGTTGTTAGCAAAGTTACTAAACAGACCTATTACCCCCAACGAAAAATATCCCTGTATGATATATAATTGCAAAAAAATAAGAGAAAAACTCCCATGTATAAACTTTTGCAAATAGTTCGAGGTAAAATGTGCTTTTTTTGGCTTTTTTTATTATTTTTACTCTCTTATTAATGAGTATTTAGAATATAAAAAAACAACATTTCTCGAATCTTGAGCCTTTTACATGCGCTCTAGATTTGGTGGATGATTGGTTTGTTGCAAGCACTAAAAGCCGAATCAATTGTCATAGAATTTTCTTCCCGTTTGCATTGCGGAGCGAACCTTTAAAATAGAGATTTTTAGTTGATTGTTTAAGGAAACCCAGAAAAGTTCACCACAATAAAATTAACTTAGTGACAGTCGAACTATAAATAAAATTAATTTTTTAGTAAATTGATTTTTATTTGTTAAAAAGTGTTTATATAATTCACATCAGCCAGACAAGTCTTAAATCAAAAATTTTGTGTGGCTATCGTTCTTTGACCTTCGTCCTTGCAAGGGCACCAAAACTCACCAAATTCATTTGTGGTAACAGTTGTCGTTTTGCGGCTCACATTTTACCGTCTGGCTCAGAAAAGGATTGTTTACTTTTTGGATTAACACCTAATATAATACGCTCAGGCAGAATGGTGAATACTTCCATTTACGACGAGCCTTCAAAGCTAAAGGTAAGTCAGAAAAACTCCATAAATTGACAGGCACTTTATGTTTTGTTTCGAAAAACAAACAAAAAATAAGTTACACAACAAAATTGGCTGAAGATGAATCGATAAATTTGTGTTAGTGTTTGTACGTGTGGATTCCCATACTCATGTGAATAGTACATTAGATTGTAAACATAAATACTTTGTAAATATGTACATACCTACCTACATGTGTGTGTAGGAAAAAACCGTCAAATAAATCTTGTTTCCAAAATCTTTACGCCACTTATCAAGGTCAAGTTTAAAACGTCTTTTTGTGACAATGCCAAATTATGCAATTTCAACCGATCGCTATGTAAAGTAAATAAACATTGTGTAAATTTGTGTTTACTTTTCTTTATCAACCTTTAAGTGCATTCACACACATACATTTGTATATACATACTTATGTACATATTAACATACGTATAAATGTGCATATATTCGTTGTTTTTGCCAATTTTCCTGGCGACCAAATTGCAAAATTTTTAGAAAATTGTTTAAAAAAAAAGCCAATTGCAGCTGTTAAAGGGAATAAAGCAAAAGAAAATTATTTACATAAATATGCAAGCTTATTCAAATAAACTAAATATGTACATATGTATACAGCCATATGTACTAACTATGTCAGTATATAGGAAAAATTCTTTAGGGTTACTTTTTATGTTGTTTATGGAAATTTGCTCAACGTTTTTACTTCAACTAAAACAATTACTCTAATCGTAGTTATGGCGTTTTAAGTTTCTGGTAACGATATACATATGTATGTATGTACCTATTTACTTGTGCAATTATATACTCACAAACATATTTGTATAGATTTGATTATGTGATGTTACGTACATATGTAAATATGTAAACAGGAATTATTTTTTATAAAAAAAACTTTCTAATAAAAGTATATGGAAAGAATTGAAATAAATTAGTATTTGAGAAAAAATATTTGTAGAGTTGTTCGATAGGTACATACTTACATATGTATGTATAAGGCAAGAGCGATCTGTGATTTTTAATGAACGTCGTTAGTAGTGAACGTGATTTTCAAATCACCGTTCTTTTAAATATTTACCGGGATCACCGTTGACAATTTCTTTTATTTAAGGGCGGTTTAGACGGTACGATTTTACGTTCGTAAAATCCAACAGAAAATAATATGAAAATCCATCCATATTTTAAAAAATGAGAGTAAAAATTTTACGACAGTTTTTTTCGCGTTTACACAAATGGTACACACAGGTTTTTGAGCGGTTTGCAGAAAGATGCATCCCTGATCTAATGATTCGTAATTGTCTTTTGAAAATTTTCAGAAAACATACGACTGTCAAATTTTCATCCGTAATTGCTCTCATTTTGTGCAGATTTATTACTTCTTTGGTTTAAACGATCCCACTGGTAATATTCTGCACAAAAACTTGACATGTCGTAAGACTTCTGTGACCATGTAAACCGCCCTTTAAGCATACATGTTCCTATAGGAAGTATATAGAATATATGTATATTAAATAATATTTTATGCAAACAGTTATCACATTTAAAAATTGAAAAAAAAATTATTTTGATAACTCAAATACAATATTTCTCAACACAAAGTAAAATCGTTCTTACTGGGACTGGACCGTTGATTTTTTAATCACAGTGATTTAATAACAGGTACTGAAATATCGCTCATCTCTAGTTACTTCACTTAATTACATTTACATACGATAGTGAAGCGCATATAGCACTCTTACTTGTTCATGTTAAAATTTTCAGGGAAGTTATATATATTTTTTAATAACCCAGTTTTTTTTATCATTTTGACATATCGTTGGCGCTTTCGTTTAAGTGTGGTATTTTAGCGTCAAAGCTTTGCGGAAGAAAACGTTTCGATTTGTGCTTTTGTTTAGGTAAGACTGTTAAGCGGTCTACCTAGATCAAAATATTCCTCCATCAGTATGTTAGTATTTTTTAAAATGTTTTAGTATTTTTTACACAGACGATGCTAAATGAAAAATCAAAAAACTTAGAATTTTTGCATCTTAAATGTCAAACTTTGATGTGTGTATGGTGTTTGCTTATCAAGCACGTACAAATTTTTCATAAAAAAATGTAAAGTGCGGTTGTCTAAAATTAAACAAAATGTACGACTCTTTCATTCACAACCTTTTTTCCGCTACTTTTTATTTTTTCTCTTTGTTTCGTGTTTAATGCACTTTTTACAATAGTAAGCCTGATATTGACAGTACAAAATTAAACTAAAAATAAGTTTTTTACTGGTCATCTAACCTGTGTACATCAAAGGACCGCAGCACTCGTACACGAGTTTGACAGCCAATATTTTGTTCGTAGATAAACCCCATCAAGGTACATTTATTTCTCTACAGAGTTTTTATTTATTATAAATGTTGGTTGACCGAAAGAACTAAGTATCCTCTACTACCGTTGCTTTATATTTTTATGTTAGCTATGCAAAATTTAAAAAAGTAATATTAATTCATTATAAAAAAAAAGATCAAATAAAAGACAATAGAAAATTTATTGTTTCTTTTTTAAATACAAATATGGTCATTTTAGAAAGATGCACATGTAAACAGACATATGAATATATTTTGAAAAAAATTTATGAATAACTTTGTCGTCCTAATTAAGTTTCAAGTTGAGAAAAATACGCAAGGATGGTTTAATGACGAATTTTTTCCATAATAATGAAAATTAAGTTTTATATTATTTTTTTCATGAAATACCTAATCAAAAATAAATTTCTTTATTTTGAGTGATCGTAGATTATTTTTAAATTTTTATTGTTTTATTTTCTAGATCAACGAAGTACCTCAAATGATGGCCGCTCAAGCAGAATCGCAATTAGAGCACATGTGCAAACTTGAGTTTGATGCTCCCGTTTCGCAGATTCGTCTCTCAGGTATCGTGTGTACGATTGGGCCAGCTTCGGTTAGTGTTGAAATGCTTGAGAAAATGATGGCGACCGGCATGAACATTGCACGTATGAATTTCTCTCATGGTTCTCACGAATATCATGGTGAAACGGTAAAAAATGTTCGCCAAGCCGCAAAAAATTACTCAGAAAAAGTTGGCTATGAATATCCAGTTGCAATTGCATTAGATACTAAAGGCCCCGAAATTCGTACAGGTTTAATTGCAGGCAGTGGAACTGCCGAAATCGAATTAAAAAAGAACGAGATTATTAAGTTGACAACAAATAAAGAATATGCTGAAAAGGGTAGCAAAGATATTATCTACGTTGATTATGAAAACATTGTCAAAGTGGTTAAACCCGGAAATCGGGTCTACGTTGATGATGGCTTAATTTCATTAATTGTCAATGAGGCTTCTAACGATACATTAACTTGTAAAATTGAGAATGGAGGTTCTTTAGGATCTAGAAAGGGAGTCAATTTGCCTGGAGTTCCTGTTGATTTACCCGCTGTTTCAGAAAAAGACAAAGCTGACTTGAAATTTGGTGCCGAGCAAGAGGTCGATATGATTTTTGCTTCATTTATCCGTAATGCTGCTGCTATAACTGAAATTCGCGAAATCTTAGGCGAGAAAGGCAAAAATATAAAGATCATTTCAAAGATTGAGAACCAACAAGGCATGCATAATTTGGATGAAATCATTGCTCTTGGCGATGGTATTATGGTAGCTCGTGGTGATTTGGGCATCGAAATTCCTCCAGAAAAAGTATTTTTGGCACAAAAGGCCATGATTGCCCGTTGCAATAGAGCTGGCAAACCTGTTATTTGTGCAACTCAAATGTTGGAATCTATGATCAAGAAGCCACGTCCAACACGTGCCGAAATATCCGATGTTGCAAATGCAGTTTTAGATGGAGCCGATTGTGTCATGTTGTCTGGTGAGACTGCCAAGGGCGAGTACCCATTAGAGTGCGTTCTTACAATGGCTAAGACATGTAAAGAGGCAGAAGCTGCCATTTGGCACAAAAATCTCTTTGCTGATTTGGTAGCTGCTAACAAATTAAACACTGTTGATGCTGCTCATGCTGTTGCTATAGCTGCCGTTGAAGCTGCCAACAAGTCTTTGGCCGCTGCCATAATTGTTATAACTACCACGGGCAAATCCGCTCATCTTATCAGCAAATATCGACCAAGATGTCCTATTATTGCTGTAACACGGTACCCTCAAACAGCCAGACAAGCTCACTTGTATCGTGGTATAGTCCCCTTGATTTACAAAGGTAAATTAACATAATCCACCACATGTATTATTATGAGTTCAACTTTTTATTCCCCCAAAATTTTTAAGAACCAAAATTACCGGACTGGCTTAAAGATGTCGACGTTCGTGTACAATTTGGTGTACAAGTGGGCAAGAAAAATGGTTTCATAAAATCAGGCGATCAAGTTGTTATTGTTACTGGATGGAAGCAAGGAGCTGGTTTCACCAACACCATGCGTATTGTGTAAGTGTTTTTCTTCTTCATATTCTAAGAAATATTTAATTCTATTTGATATTTATATTTTCGTAGACCTGTTGAATAAGTTAAACCGTCAGTTGTTTCAACATTCACATTTTGCATTAGTTCTCTGGGAGCTGGTGAAAACACAACATAAACCTTTGTTATTGTTTACCTATAGCTAAAATTAAGCAAATGTAACTATAAAAATATTTGTTTACTACTGGCACATTCATAACAATATATGTAATGTATGTAATCTTATAAAATGTGTTAATAAACGTTCAATTAAATTGATCAAAGCCAAACGTGTTTTTTTTAATCTTCAAGCCAAAGAATTAGAAAGGGACAAGAGGGTGGCCAAATACTGGAAGATATTATCGATTTGTACCCCGGATGAATTGAAAGCGCAAACATCCGCATACGAAATTTCTACGAGGGAGGCAAGATAATTGTTATATCGGGTTGCTGCTAGTACTTCCCCTCTGCAGTGTGATTTTTAGTCACTCGAGCTAATTAAAAGGTTGTTAGCAGCCTAGCGTTTTGTTATCATTGATCAGCACTTAGTTTTTAATCGCATCAAATGCTTCGGATTAGATGAAGGTAACAACCGAGGCGAATCAATTACCAGGTGGAAGCGTAGGCTTTTTTAAATGATTGTTGCCTCTGCAATGGTTAGTCGAAAATAGTGTAATGATCTACGCAGGCCGTGCTGGTAGGAACACCCATGCCAGAGGAAGGGCCTGTTCGTAAATGCATCACTGCACTGCATATGATGCGCAGTACATTCGTAAATGCAAAAGGTGGCAGCACTGCCAATGTCATCTGTTTCTAAATTCACTAAAGTATATTATTAACACAAAGGGACCAATTAGTGGACCTAAGTGGGTTGTGGCAACACGACCACCTGCCTGACCTAACCTAAAGTATACTATGCGCAATTAAAAGCAAAAAAATATAAATTTTGTTTAGTTATTATTATTAATTTCTTTTTGTTTAATATTTTTTTATTTCTATCACTTTTTGTATCATGTAGTTCACAAATCGAGTTATTTATTAATTTTTTCCATTTTCACAATCAGACCTATTCTGCGATTCGATTAAGTCTCCGCATTCAGTTCCGTTGCGATCGTAAATTGGTATTCTGTAGAGAAACGGAATCGAAAGAAAAAGAAGACAACAATGTTTACAAAATTAATAGCACACTGTGGAATGTGGAAATGAAATAACAAAATAAGCAAGTTTGTTATCATTTTGTAAAAATTAATAATTTAAAACAAAAGAAAATTTATTCAATTAAATTAGTTTAAAATATTTTTAAGTGTTTTTAAACCATTTCTGAACATTTTATCTCATTTTCTACTTAATTTTTTTCAATTTTTAACTAAAAACACAAATAAAGAAGAATAAATTCAGAATGCATACAATCGAAAGAAACTGAGCGGAATCGAAATGCAGAAAGCCGAAGTTGTCAGACGGAGAATCGAAACGCAGAACAAGGATGAGCATTTTTTCGTTCGTAAATGCACACTAAAATGAGTAAAGCAAACTATACGCAACATCTGATTAGCAGTGGCAGTACAGAATAATCATATTATGCTGTGAAGCATTTACGAACTGGCCTGAACTCATGGTAGGCGCGAAACAAAGAACTGCCACTCTCAGTGACGAATAACGTCTGTTCCTCCAATGGGACGGCTGTCAGCTAATCTGCACCGAGTGTTTATCCTTCAATGAGACAATGGTCAGAGTGTGGATCTGCTATATACGGTCCGCTGACCAAAATCCACCAGCGTCTCTTCTCCATATTTGGCCGGCTTGGAGGTTTGTCTAGTAGTCACTAACTTTACATCTGCAGCAGGTATAAACTGCAAACTCTCCTAACCCCTCCTCACAATTAATAATAAATCTTGGGAGATGAATACCAGGACGGTTTGCAAGATAATTGAAATGGCAGCCAAACCCAATCTGCCAGTTATAATTGGAGCGGACACCAACACAGTCATGTCGTATAGGGTAGTTCAGTTTCTCTGTTTGGTTTCATTCTTTGTAGTAACCTCGACGTAGTAAACGTTGGATCAGAGCCCACTTTCGCTATAGTAAATAGAAGAAAGGTTCTTGATGTAACGCTTGTTAGTATTAACCAATCAAGTTTGATCAGGGCATGGAAAGTCTCAAGCAACTGCTCGTTATCTGATTATAGATACATTAAGTTTAAGATAGCAATTTAGGTAAATCGGGTCACGCCTCGACGAAATAGAAGAAAAATAAATTGGTTGCAACAACGATCTCTTCTTTCATGCTTTTTCTCGAATCCTCCCATGATAAACAGTCGACAGGATATTAAAATAGCAGTGAACGCATTAACAAATGCGGTTAATCCTTCGACTTCATAATCTAGCAGAGTAAATATCTGCCGTTGTACGAGAAAACCACCCGGTGGCTTGTAAAGTTTTCCGCAAACTTTAATGAGAAACTTTTAATAAGACAATGAAATATGAAGATTCTTCTGTAGCGACGTGAAAGATCCCTCAAAAAACAGAAAAACATCTCATCAGTGTCGCCCATTGTCCCAGCTTTGATTAAGAGACCATGTGACAATTCGACCTTGAGACCCTAGACATTCTCATAGACACTCATTTCCCAGGCTGCACTCCTTTCAGAGGATAATGTACAGCCATTCTAGACTGTAATGCATCAGTCCCCTTCCCTGTATGTAGGGAGTGACTCAACTGAGCTCTAAACACAATTGGCATTATTTCAACTGATCTTTAGCACATTGCGGACATTGTTACACCATGGCTAATTCGGATGTATACAGCACGCATTGCATGGTTATAAAACCCGGAGTCATGGACTTCTTTTTTCTTTCTTAAAGGAGGAAAGACTTCGCACACTATGCCGAAGGAGTTTAGACCTACAGATCTAACCTCCTTCTTTCTGAAAACACTCGAACGGATGATCGACATCCATCTGAGGACGACAATTAATCCGAACCAACTATGTCTTGGTGGCCTTTCTTGATATAGAAGGGGGCCTTCAACAAAGTGAAACCGGAGACCATTACATGGGTTTGAAGAGACTAAGCGTAAGTCGGTCGACATTTAGCTTCGTGTGAAATCTTTTGACTTTGCCATAAAATTATTGCTAACAGGAGAAGACTCTAAGAGATTCAGGACTGTGGGATATACGGATAAGAGCGTTAAGTGGTATCAGTATGTGGAGCACCGAAAGTGGGCTTCAGAAAACGCTGTTACTCCTGAATGGAGTGAAACTTAGGCTATTTAATAGGGCAAAATATCAAGGTTTTATCCTGGACGCCAAACTGTCATGGAATCATAATATCCAATTTTGGGCAGACAAGGCTTTCGAACCCCCTTATATGTGTATTATGGGCGAAAAATAGGGTGTCAATCTTGTCATAGCATACTGACTTTGCGACATGGTGATTGAACCCCTACTAATGTGTGCCCGCACTGGGCAGACTACCTGCAGTTAAATAAACAAAAATTCTGCCCATTTATTCCTAAATTTCAGATCATGATGAAGCTTAGGCTAAAGAACCAATGTATTGCAAACCAATAACACAGGATATACCAAGAAGATAACCAAATCTGTACCGACAGCAAGGCCACGATATACTTCTTATCGGGTGTCTTTACGACATTGTGATTGGTTTGTAAATGCCGGATATCTCTGAGACATTCGAACCTGGAACTATTTTAGGTGCCAGCGAACTCCGGGGACCGGAAGAAGGATCTACTTGTGAGAGTCCTCTTAAATTGCTATAGGGCTACAATACTACAGGAACGCAGTTTAAAGGACGCACAGTCCAGATGGTAAGCAAGGTCACCTTCACAACTTCGAGAAAATTATGGCCTAGGTATGACAGTAGGAAAACTTCAAGTCTGCTAAGAATTCCTCGAGATAACTGGACACTGTGCAATGGGAGCCCATGCTAGAATACTAAATCTTTCATACCATGATTTCTGTAGGCGTCAGAAAGATGAAGAAATGGTGCAGCATCTGCTCCGCATTATCCAGCTCTGTCTATTGGCCTATGATATTGCTGGGATAGTTTTTTCCGGGTTTCTGAATGGTTCGAGTGGTAATGTAGAGACCAAAAGATCCTTTGCACATCCCTTTACAGGCATCATCTAGGACCCATCTTCGCAATTCCAGATTTTAAATATATTTTACAAATTAATTTATAAAATATACCAAAGGCGCCGGGTAACTAGACCATATGCGCACACAAAGGAACATACTATTTTACAATTTATAAAAAATTATATACTAAATGTAATTAGGTGATGAATATTGAACTAACTGAACATCTTGAATGCCATGGCTTCGAAGACTACGTCTAATATGAGGTAAATATACGCAAGTCGTGCAGTCCAAAATTTCCTCTAATCGAGCTACCGATAAAACGACATCACAGCTAACACACCTTGCTGGGTCCGTATGATTAAAATAATGTTGAGTATTGAAGAGAGTCTTGCCAACTCTAAGCCGACTTAACATTACGCAATCGGATCTAGAAAAGTTAGAGTTATACGTGGGTCTTGGCCGTGTAGGGTAAAGTTGTTTTTGGATACTTTGAAACTGATTAAAAATTACTTTCGGTGTACATGGAATGTCAGTTATTTCCGGAAGAACTAGAGCACTTTTGGCTACTCTGTCCGCATACTTGTTACCTTCAATACCAATATGTGATGGGATCCATAAAATTAATACTTCTGGACTAACACTGGACAACTTAATGATGGAGCTGTAAATCCCCTTAGGGTTTTTCCCCAACGTTTTTATAACACTGAGACTGTCAGTGCAAATAATTGTTTTGACCTTCTTTTCACATGCAAAAGCTATAGCAGCTTTGACAGCCCCCAATTCAGCAACAAAAACACCCACATTGTCTGGCAGACGAGCTTTAAAAATTACCTTAAAACATCCTAGTCCAAGTTGCTTGACCACTGAGTATGTATTTACGCCATTATTAAAGGATCCATCTGTATAAATAATCATTTCAGGACGAAAAGATTCAATTTTTTCCTTAAGACTTTTCTTAAAAACAAAGCTATTTATGTGGTTTTTGTTATTAAAACTTAAGCTTGAATCCGTCAAAGCAACGTTAACTATCAAAGACGTTCCATTTGGTTTAGCTGGTAAAAAAATTTTATGCCTCTTAAGTAGCATGACGATATTTCTAAAAGACGAAGGGTAACAGATGTCATGGGATTGTAGATGTTTCCAAAAAATTTCATGCAGTCCATTAGATGGAAGTGTTATAGCTCTCGATGCCATTCCGACAGAACTCTTTTCCAAAATATATTTAAAGTTTTGGTAACCAGCCTCAAGACGAAGTTGTTCCAAATGCGTTGATCTTAGTAAGCCAGATGCAGTTCTGTAACAGTGATTCATAGCTGTGTCTAACACTTTAAGATTTTTCTTTGAAGTCCATACGTAAACAGTGATTCCATGTAGCAAAACACCGGTAACCAGAGAACGACATATCTCAAGTGCAGTACTAAAATGTGGCCCTTTATTTCGTGAGCAAATTAGTTTAAGCAGGTTATTTATTTTGCTCAACTTCGATAAAAGATATTTCACATGTGCGTTCCACAATTAATTTCAAGTGAACAATAAGCCTAACACTCTCATTTGGTCAGCAACAGTAATATCGATGTCTCTGATGTTTATGGTATTAATAACGCACTCTCGTTTCCTGCAAACATGAAAAATCTCCGCCTTCTCAATCGGAATAATAGCACCTCTATCCTTTGCCCACTTGTGAACAACTATATCAAAATTTTTCAAATTCAGGCGAACAACATTATTATCTCCTGAAGCAACCGCAAATATATTATCTGCATAAATACCATTGTAGTCAAATCCAGGATAATTTTCAACAGCCTTTGGCAGAGAGTTAGCATAAATTGTGAATAACAGAACAGATAATGGTGACCCTTGCGGAACCCCATTATCAATAGCATTACTTCCTGAGAAATAGCCATCTACTCTAACAGTAACCATACGATTAGAAAGAAACGATTTTGTAACTTCCACAATGTTTTTATGTACAGCCCAGTTATTCATCTCTTGAATTACAAAAAACGACACAACTTTGTCAAAAGCTTTTTCTATATCTTCTGATATAACCAAACTATGAAGACGAGCCTTCAGGTTACCGCGCAAAGTTTCTTCCATCTGATGGCATATAGTGTGAACTCCATGTCGAGGAATGAAAGCGTGTTGGATTTTCGAAACATATAACTCTGTGAACAAATTCAGACTTAATTAAACTGCCTTCCAATACGTGTTGAAACGGATGTCACATAGATTGAAATGCAATATGCGAAAATCAGCAATAACGCCAACAATAAAACTAGAAACCTTCTTCGTTAAGAACTGGAGGTCCTAACCGATTTCTTTTTCTGTAATTTCGTTCCGAACATTATTGAAATTAAAGGGTTTAATGCCCTTTCAAAAATCCTTTCGTAAGTCGGATTTTTCCATTGGCTTATTTTCTTTTTGAATTTAATTTATTGTGGTCGTTTGATTTTTTTTTTCTCAAAATGTGGTGACAGAGAAAGAATGTTTTATTGTCGTTACTATCTTCGCTTCAAATTGGAGAATAACGATTTATATACGAAAAATTTCAATAACGACAACGGTAATGCCACACTGTCGTTTTAATTTCGTTTTCAAACTACAACACCAACGGAAATAAGGCCGAATGTTTAACGCTATAGCTTAGCACTGGCTGCTAAGGCCATCGGCTTATGTTGTGTTGAACATAAATTTTTTTTTTGATAGTTTTTTAAGTTGCTGCATTTTGAAAGCATATATGTATGTATTTATGTATGTATGTATGTATGAATGTATATACTGAATTACTGTGTTCGTTGTTCCGCGGAAGTCGCAGGCGTTGTGTTGATTTTTGTTTAGAAGGTATAAATAAGTAGATATGTATCTCGCGAAGATTTTTATTCTGGTTTTGAACATATTGGTTGGATATATTGTGTGTGTATTTTAAGGATTAATGAGGAAATAATGGGGATGCTGGTATTCACCGATATCTTTTTTCTTTTTTAATATAGTTAGCATGTCTATAATCTTGTTAAGCAAGTAAATTTTTTTTGATATTATCAGACATGTCACAGAACTCAATTCTGATCGAAAGTGGTTTCAATTCCGCAAATTGCTTATTTAGAAAACTAAAAACTAAAAATTTCTTCGGAATGAAACCAATTTCAAAGTGGAATTTAGTTTTCTTGAAATTTTGTTATTTGCGGTTCTTAAATTTACTTTTATGATGCGTCCTACTTAGATTGGGCTGTTGTTTACTTTGGTGTGCAAAATATGGCCACCTTTGAATAAATAGTGGAGATTCAATACTTTTCAGAAATAAACAAAATCGATCGGAATTGTTAATACGGAATTTAAACCATTCCGATCGGAATGTGTGACATGTCTGTATATCTTTGACAATAGGTGCAGCACATCCATTTTTGGCAGCTGCATCGACCAAGATATTAAAAATTAATGAATTCGCCTACGCTGCCACCTGGTAGTTGATTCGCCTTAAAAGTGACCAATGCCTTAATACGTTGTTATAATTGTATGTTGCTGTTTTTCTGTTGGTTGTTACTTGTGGATTGACAATATTTGACGGAGTGCTAGTTGGGTAGTTCCGTATCAATTTTTCATTTATTTATAAATTTATTAAAATCAACGTTAAAGGTGCTGGATATTTTTATGCAATAGTTATTTAAAATATGAATATGAAATGTATTACTGCGAGAAAAGCACATTCATATCGCCATTTTACTGTGCCGAATTACTTCCATCAATTTTCAAATAAAGGTCTAATAGATCATTAACTACTTAAAATACTTTTTTTTACCTGTTTTCACTAATAGTTAGTAAAAAGTAATATTTTTCTTCCATTATGTAATAATTGATTGTTTAAATCAAATGTGACTACTTGCAATACTGAACGGAACAAAATTGTATTTTTTTTTAAAGGACCTTAAAAATCTGTTGTATTAAACACTCTGAAGTTCTTGTTATTTCTGAAATCTTAGGAAAATTTCATTTCCGATGGTTAAAAAATTAGCCAAAAGGAAAACAAAAGATTACTGTTGCACAGGGGTTTCATTCAGTAAAATATGCACAGAAAAATAAGTCATTGCATATGAAAGAGTGTTGAAAAACAGTAAACGTTTTCGCCTAAAAACATTATTAGAGTGAGAAAATTTACGTAGAAAAAAAAATGCAAATGATTCCACCATCGAGCGATACTTACGCAAAATTATCGTTCAAAAAAAGAGGATGTAATTATCGATATAAGCAGCTGCGGATTTCTAGTGGAACGCGAAAACGTGAATAATCTAAACAACACGAGCAGTGTAGGAATCTTGAAAAATAGAATCAAGTTACGACACATAAGAATTTTATTTAAACTGCAACCCTGCAAAAAAACATTGAAAAACGACGAGATGTGTTCACGTGGCATCAATAGAGCTCACGATATCTGGGCCTTAAGAGAATAAATTGTACGTAATATACCGTAGTTTTCATTAAAACAAATCAAATGGTTAGAAAAAGAAAGTTTACAATCAACTATAATACCCAGACATTTAAGGTGACGTACAAAGTCAATACGTACTTCAACCAAAAAAATACTAAGATCAAAAATAAAACAATTTGTGGGTCCAAACATAATGGCTTTAGTCTTTCAAGGATTTAAAATACAGTAGTTAGAAGAAGTCCACTCAGAAACCCATCTTAGGCAAAAGTTAATATCATGAAAAACACAACTAAAAACTCAATAGAGCCTTCAAACAGTAAGAAAACGTCATCCGCAAATATAAAGGTGTCGCACATATTAGAGTTAACGAACTCAGGCACACTTAGTGCGCACTGTCGTTTAAATCCTTGCATCTCTAAAAAAAAAAGAATATTTTGCCGAATGTTTTAAAATTTCGTAATTTTTAGAATAACAATAAATTTCTTATGTAGTATAATTTCAAAACGATTTGTGGTTTGGCATCACCTTAAAAATGTTGTGCTTGTAAAGGAACCTGTAAGTCTTCTTAAGCAGTTGAAGAAGTTTCCTTTAAATTTCAATACCATTTTCAGAAAATCGCATGTTTGTGTATAAGTATGTGTAACAATTTACTTATAAGCGTCAGATTTAAATGTTTATTACACAATATCTGATTAAATATTGTTTTGTAAAAAAAAAAGTTTTTTAATGTGTTGTACATAAAAAAATGTGTGTAGGGATGCACATATTGAAATATTTAAGTTCTAAATACGTTTAGTTTGAAAAACTTAAAAATTAAAAAAAAAAATATACATTCAAAATTTTTTGTATTTAAAAATATGGCAAATTTTTTTGACGAAGACAACAACTTTCTGGAGCATACGTGCAAACTAAACTTTGCGGATCCTGCATCACATTATCGCTTAACGAGTGTGATAGGAACAATCTCAAAGGCTTCTAGATCCAAAGATGTACTTAAAAAAATGATTATGGCCGGCATGACAATGATACGCCTAAACTTCTCACATGAAACACATGAATATCATGCAGAAACAATTAGATTGCTGCATGCTGCCGAAGAGGAGTGCACAAAAGAGAAGGGCTATTTTGTCCGGCTTGCAATAGCTTTAGATACCAAAGGCCCTGAAATTAGAACTGGCCTCTTAGAAGGCGGAGCAAATGCTCAAGTGGAATTAAGAGTTAATGATAGCATACGTTTGTCAATAAATCGCGATCTAATGGATAAGGGAAATCGTGAATGCGTCTATGTGGATTATGAAAATATAATCAATGTAGTACAGCCAGGCTTTTTGGTATTTGTTAACGATGGGCTATTAAAATTCGTTGTTAAAGAAGTGGGAGTAGATTGTATAACGTGTCAAGTCGAAACCGGAGGTATGTTGGGCTCAAGAAAAAAAATTAATCTTCCTGGTGCTCTCGTTGATCTTCCAGCCGTATCCAAAAAAGATATAAGCGATATAAACTTTGCCCTTGAACACAAAATAGACATCATTTTTGCTTCTGCAATGAGAACGGCATCGGCAGTGAAAGAAGTACGTTCAATATTAGGGGATCAAGGAAAATACGTTAAATTAATAGCAAAAATCGAATGCGAGCAGAGCCTGCATAATGTTGACGAAATAATTTCCGCTGCAGACGGAATTCTCTTCGCAAGCGCAGATATAGCAATTGAAATACCTCATTCAAAAGTGTTCTTAGCCCAAAAGGCAATATTAGCGCGTTGCAACAGAGCTGGAAAACCTGTTATATTAGCTACTAAGCTTTTAGAGTCAATGAGACACTCAAAGTTCCCAACTAAAGCAGAAGTTTCAGAATTAGGAAATGCTATTTTGGATGGTGCTGATGGCGTTATGCTTTCAAGTGAAACTGCAATAGGAAACTATCCATCGGAATCTGTAGCGTATATGTCTGCTATTTGTCGCGAGGCTGAACTCGCACTGTGGTACAAACATATGTTGAACGACCTATTAGTTAGAAATCCATCTTCTTTAGATGCGGCACATTCTGTGGCTATTGCAGCAGTCGATGCTGCCAAAAAAACCTTAGCCTCTGCTATTATAACTTTAACGACTTCAGGAAAATCTTCGTACTTACTAGCTAAATACCGACCTAGATGTCCTATTTTAGCTGTGACAAGATGTGAGAGAACAATAAGACAATCTTATTTATATCGCGGCATAATACCCGTAATGTACACAGGTAATTTTTATTTTTAATTATTTTAACTTAAGACGTCAAATTTTTACATCTTTTTGTTACTTCAAATTTCTTTATTACATTTTGTAGAAATCCCAAACAAAAGTTGGCTGAAAGATATAGATGCGAAAATTCAATTTACAATGAACGTTGCTTATCTCATGAAAATAATTAAAAGTGGAGATTCAGTTGTGATTGTCTCGCCTTGGAGCAATAGTGGAGGATTTACAAACACAATACGTGTAATTTATGCGTACTTCGAACAAGAAGATTTAGACTGTAAACTTAAAACAGACCGAAAATCGACAAAATTATTAAAAGTTTAAGCGTTTGTATTTAAATTAGAATTATATGTATAATATATAAAATGTGTGTTTGTTTAAAGTTTGAAAACAATGATGTTCATACAGATATAAAATTACCAGTATGTATGCAACAATAACCAAGTCTTTTTTAACTTAATGAATCATAATGTTGATCATCTTCAATGTGGTTGGTTTCTGACTGATGTTGATTACCGCTGACGTGTGAAACTGATTGATTAATAATATAAGTTCCTCCTCCGCTCTCCTGCGAAACAACAACTGTTGAACTAGGTGTTTGGACATTGTTAGCCTGCTCGCTTTCGGTAAGAGCACGTAGCTCTAATTCGCATATCAACTGAGATACTCTCATCTTTGTTTCGGCAATCAGTTTGGGTGACAGTGCCTTGACGCTTGAGCTGACACTTTCAAAAAATAGATCAACGTGATTTTTTTCCCTCGGTGGCGAGAGATGTGGTGTTGAACCACTCATAAGCTCTTTAAATGAATCCATTAGTTCGCTCTTGTCCTTTTGAATTTGAATCAACCGTTTCATTGGATCCTTTTTATCTACAACTTCTGCGCTAAGCACATTATCGATTTCCATTGTTTTCGCTATTTTACGTGGACGTCCAACGCTATTTTTTGATGCAGAACGTGCAACAATCATGTGATGATTTATTTCATCTATAGTAACAGATTCCTGTTTGCAAGTGTTTTCTTCATGAGTATATTGATCCACTGAATTCGTGTCTGTCTGCTCAAAACCATATTCAGTTTCCTGATCAGCTCTACATAAGTAAAAAAGCGCTGTACAGCTGTGCTTAGAGATCTTAGTAAAAAAAAACTTACTCATCAATAAAATCCTCCATACCCACATCTGAATCTTCCTGTGAGCCAACAGATGATCCAGTTCTTTTTCGTTGTTGGTAATACTTGCTACGCTCCTGACGTATGCTCAGATTTTGACGTGCTGCTCCCTCACCTTTATTTATCAAAATTTCTAAATTGCGTCCATGTTTGCTTGTCCTTTCATGTCTTTGCAAATGACACCTATTACAATCGAGCCGACATTGGCAAGCTCTACAGAAAGGTTTGTTTGGATCTTCTTCACAACGTGTCAGCCAGGGCGAGAATATACTCAACCATTTCTCGCAGAACTTTTGGGAGTACTTTACCTTACTAGATGCTGTGCTATGATGATCTTTAACGGTCCCCGGCTCAGATTTTAATTTTGTTACTTTCCTACACCAAAAAAAGTAGGTTTTATTTTTTAACAAAATGTATAAAAGTAGTAGGATAACAAACAAATACAATGCTGTTGTTTTCCTATTCAATGCAATGCAGACTGGTTACTCGCGCCATTTTCGTGCTTCTGAACTTACCATTCTGGGTCTCGGGGATCATCGTGAAAACTCATTCTATTAGGTTAACACCAAAAAAATAATTTTCGATACTGTATTTAATAAAAGGAATTGTGTTTGCTATTGGGTATATAATTACAAATAGTACTAAAATTTTCTGAGAGTACTTATCGACTCAACGAAGCCAACGCTGTCAAATAGACTTGTGTAGATCATAAACGAACTAGTTTATTTAAACGATGCCATCGATTGAACTAAGTTAACTAGTTCATACTCTTAAATATACCTATTTCATTTTTGAACTATAATTTGTAGTTATACTACCAGACAAGATAAACTAGAATACATAACTGTGTTTCCTTGTTGACTATTTACGATATGAAATTGGTGCTACCACGCGTTTTATTTAACATTCATTACGGCAATGCTATGGTATTGTTGCCATTATATTTTGAAAAGAACTTTTGAACTAAAAAAAGCGTTTGAACTAAAAGTTGAAAGTGCGAACAATATGTCAACAAAACATTTGAACCAAGAGAGATTTTGAACTAAAGAGAGCCTTTGAATTAAATTTTGAACTAGTTCAACTTCAAACTTTAAACTAAAAAGAGCAATCACTAAATTGAACTATGTGGCACAAGTCTACTGTCAAATAGGTAATTCATGTTGCCAGAATTTTATTTACTGCAATTTTCCTGCAACTACCATGGCGAAATCATCTACCAGGTGGTGGCAGTGGCGAATTTCATTAATTTTCGCCGTTGCAGAAAATATCAAACTTCATATAAAAAAATTTTCGCTGATTTTTTATGTATGGAGTTTGACATTTTCTACAATGTTGCTAAAATTTAAAATACAGCGAATGGCAAATTCAAGGCGAATCAATTTACCAGGTGGCAGCGTAGGCGAATTCAGTATTTATAGGTATATTTATTTTACTAGGTAGTGTCGTCCGCCCAGCTGATTTGTAGTTGGATATGTCAAAAGTTTTATTTTACTTTTGTTTACGAATTTCAAAAAACACCAACAACAATCATATGCAAAACAAAGACCGTTTGTTTATCTTTTATTTTCTCTTTCTATTTATGACATTTCCACTCACAGAACAACAATAAAATGCCATGTTGTTTTTACAAATTTTGTATTTGTTGTAGAGCCACTTTTACCTACTAAAATAAATGTACCTTGCAGTATTTTTTGCTGGTATACACGTATCAAACTCCATGTATAAAAAATGTACAACAAGAGGCGAATCAATTTCCCAGTTGGCAGTGTAAGCGAATTCAGTATTTTTTGCTTGTATACACGACTGTCAAACTTTAAATATATGTAATATTTTATTTATTTATTTATCTAATTCAAGTAATATACAAAAGCCTACAACGGCCAATAAAATATATATTACATAGACAAATAATCGCAATAAAAAAGAAAGAATAAAGAAAAATGCTCACAATTAAATGTAACAAATAAAACTATATGCTCTGAATAATTAAAAAAATAAAAAAACTTATAAAAACAAAATAATAAAAAATAATGATAAATGCATTAAGAAATCAAAAATACATGGCTCCCCAGCCAGAAAACGCATGAACAAAAGTTGTGTACATTTTTTTTATACGGAGTTTGACAGTCGTGTATATCAGCAAAAAATACTGAATTCGCCTACAATGCCACCTGGGAAATTGATTCGCCTTGGTACAACACATGTTTTTAAATAATTATATTTAAATAATAAGTCTTTGTTCACATAAACAAACACGAAAAACCCGGAAACACAATGGTTTAATAGAAATATCATAATTAACAAACGTTTGTTTGCAAGCAGAAGATAAAATTTTAAAATAGCCCACTTTTGCTGATGAAAGTTATAGCTAAATAGAATTCAAAAGCGACTTATCTTCCCTTAAGTCATCTGTGAGAAAGCTTCATTTCATATTATCAATAAATTCAAACCTGCGTATTTGCTAGAAAGTATATTTTTCAATGCAAGCAAAAGTGTGTTCGTACATGTGTATGTATTTTTGCTGAGAATTTATTCTCGTTATCTTACTCTCCTATGAATTAAATTCTTTCATTTGTAAAACCCAAGTGGATTTCAGGAAAAACCACACCAACATTTACTACTGGGTGTACGGAACTGCAACATATTTATAAACTTATTGTTTTGGCCATAATTCAAACACTCACAGCCACTAGAATAAAGAATGTGGAAAAAAAACTGCGATTTGTACGTCCTAATAATTCTCTCAAAAGCATTTTTTAACTAAGCATACACCCTACATTTATATATTCAACACTCTTCATAAAAATTAAGAAAATTTGAGTCTTCCAAACATATAAATTTTTTGAAGCCAATTATGTATAGTATACCAATTTATGCTATAATTGCTCTAAAGGTACTTGAATTAATATTGGTCTTATACTTATGTATTTTGCAGAATTTTAGTACGTATTTTATCCGTAAAATTAAAAAAGTTAAAATTAAGAAAACAAACTACTCTTGCAATTTTGGTTGATATGTATAAACATAATGGGTAACACCATCAACGCTGTGTTGTTCGCTTTGATTACTATTTATAGAAGGATCTAGAGCCACTACGTTTGCTACTTGTGTTGGTATACTGACAACAGATTGTTGGGCCTTTTCTTGGGCTTCTTTTTCACAAATAGCTCGAAGTTCAAATTCAGCAATTACTTGCGAGACTTTACTTTTAACTTCAGCGGCTAATTTGGGTGGTAGGTTCTTAACAGTCGCACTAATTGAGTCAAAAAATAAATCAAAAGTGTCTTTTTTGGGAAGAGGTGGTGTTGAATAATAATAATGTCCCCTTTCATCATATTCCATGCTTTTAAAATGCGAGTGTGAACCTTGTGCATATTTCTCGCAATCCGTTTGTGTTGACGAAGGCGACTGTCCTGGCTCACTTTTTATTATCGTTCTTTTTCTTGGAGGCGATTTTTTACTGTATTTACTCTTAACCAAAACAGGACTGCTTATAGATGAAGTTCTAGTTGGCTCAACCTTAATTGTAGTATAATCGTCATCTAATTCATCTAACATTTCTTCAACTTGACTAAAATTAGATATAATAAATAAATATTTCATTTAAACAAAAGCTAGCAACCCACTAGTCTTGATTAGCGTCACTGTCTAAGTACCCTGATGTATGCGCTTCAATTAGATCCGCTTCCGGTTCATTAACGGTAAAAACATTTTCAAAACCTTGTAGACGCATATGTTTGAACGACCGTTGGTGCCTCTCCAAATGACTCTTTTTACAAACCAGCTCCCTTTTACAAATATTACAATAACCAATTGATTCATCAGCGCGATTTGGTCTTAACCAAGGAAATTCAATTTGCCATCTTGGACAAAATTTTTGCCTTGGTTGACGTAGTTCTCCTAAAGTTTTGTGTACTCTTTTTTTCGGCTTATGTTCATCGCTGTTGTTTCCGCTATCAGTTGTGGCGTTTGTACTAAAAGGGGAAGATTTCGTCTAAAGACGGCCATTAAAAAATTACCTGTCACCATACAAACCTGTTATTTTGTTCGAGCTCTTCAATCAACTCATCATCATATAACATTTCGTGATCTTCTTCGGTCATTGTTAAAAAATATGTTTAAATAATTAGGAATTTTATAAATTTCCAGTATATTTTTGAGGGAAAAGGCGAAAAATTAGGCCTTTATGACTTCTTTCGCGTACATAAATGCAATTCGTTTGGTTGCCAGATATACCAAAAAGTACTGTCGACACAATAAATCTACAGACCTCAAAAAATTTAATTTGTCAATTTAAACGGAAGTTTCACTTTTCAAAAAATATAAAATAAACGTTCTGTTTATTATATTTTCTTAATTATAAACTTTAAGATTAAAATTTTGCTATGAATATCATGTTATTACTTAACTTACTAACCAGGGATAGTTATTAGTGAAAGGCAAAAATATTATTATTTGTAATTTGACGTTTTCACCATCCTGGTTTTATATTTTCATGTCAAAATATATTCACTTCTTGGCGTTGCAACTTTTATTCTAGTATTCATAATGAATTTTCTTTAGTTATTTATTTATTTTAGGTGCACAGTACTCAACAAATATTTTTGAAATTTTAATGACACCATTTAATCTCTCACCAGAAATTTGTTCTATATACTCAGCCATATAAATTCAAAAATGTTAGAACTGTAAAATAAATGTACCTTACAGTCCACCCTAAATACGGGCGTTAGGCACGACGTAATTTAGCGTCTAGTTTTTACGCTGTAATGAGTAACTTAAATACGAGCGCCAACGTTGTGAAACGAACAGTATTGTTTACTTATCTTATTTGCTAAAAACCACAAAATTAAAATAATTAAGAGAGATAAAATCGCGAAATTGACCTTAGAGTAGCTGTAATGTCATTACTGTTGGAAATACTTTTGTATATAGCACAAAAAAAAAAAAACAATAACAACACTTCTTTTGCAGCCAACTTCACTTTTTACGCGCGTCAAAATTGGATTTTTCAATTGTTCAACGTTAGCGTCGCGCTATTTGGGTTGGTCTCATACATTTTGTATGGGCATGAGAATTTTTGACAGTTAAATAACGTCTTACGCTCGTATTTAGGGTGGACTGTTAAGCTGTAGACACCTGAACTATTAATATTGCGTCACAGACGTCGTCGTGATGTTGCGTTATGATATTTTCACAATTTTTATTTGTAATGAAGCAAGGCCGCAACAACAATACAACTATAAAAAGAAAAACTGTCACATATGTAAGTGTATGAAGAACTTCAAAACACAATTAATTACTAAACTTTTTTCTTGCCGTTTATATTAACGTTCTAGTAAGCTTTGTTTTTTTAATTGATTTAAAACTCTTATTACAATTCTATTTTAAAAAACATTTAAAAAAGTACTTTTGTAATATAAAATGACACACGTTTGACAGCTTCTCTACACATAACACATTTAAGAAAGTCAGCTGCAACAATCCCACTTGGTAAAATTAATTCGTTTGTAAAGTTAAAACAACATTGACATTTTTTTTTCATTTCTTTCTTTACATAAAATTTATAGGCTTTTATATATTATAATAATTGAATTTAATAAGTAAAAACTACAATGTTATAAAAGAGGAACTTTATTTATGTTAAGAAGAGTATGTTGCATATGAGCTTTCAAAACACCGTAAAAAATTGTCTGGCAGCCATGATTTGTGACAATGCCTTGAAGAGCATATAACAAACAAAATGAGAAGGTGGTGCCCAGCAAATAATAACGACCATTTTGTGATAAAATCAAAAGTTGTTTTTGGTGTTTGTGTGGCTTATACATCAAATTACACATGAAAACTTGACTGGTTTTTGACACAACAATAAAGGAAAAATAATCAGCTGTTGAACTTATATTACCTTGTCGAAGCTGCCTTGAGCTGATAAGTACTTTCAATAAGTAAGAAATTTTGTAGTACTTTTAGTACTATTAAAGAGTTTTTTTTTGCGGAAATTCTATAAAAGAAACAAAGTTTATTAAAAAATCAACAAAAAGATAATGAATAGTAACGAAAATCCCATTGAATCAGATTGGTAAGTCCAAAATTAACTTACAATAATGTCGATTGTAATAGAATAAAAAGTGATAGTTTGTGTTGTTTGTTGTGTTTACGGATATCACATTTGTATATGCGTGTATGTTTGCATGAATGGAAGTATATACAAGGAGTGAACCAAAATTGCAATGTAAAATGTTTTCTGAATATTTAGAGATATGTGTGTTTTTATAGGAACATAACACCTTTAAAAAGGGAGAATGAAAGTAATGTAAATAAAAAGAAGTCGAATGTCAGACCAAAGGAAAATCGTAACTTTTGTGAAAGATGGTTAAGCTTGTTTTCACCGTGGTTAACGCGATGTGAAGATGATTCGAATAGGCCTTTCTGTAGAGCTTGCCAACGTCCGTTGGACAATAATAGGTTTCGACTGCAGAGGCACGAGAGAACTGCGAAACATTCAAGAAATCAGGAAATATTGCTTAACGAGGGAGAGGACGCTGTTCGTTTACTTTTGTCAAGAAGCAGTCAAAGAAAGCGCTGTAAAGTTCAATTCTTAATGATTAGCATGTATTTTAATCTAAGAGTCTTTTATATATTTGTAGATATAAAAAAGGAGACACCGGTTAAATCTTATACACTGAATATTGAACGAACCAATTTTGAAATCGAAACTCCTGTAAAGAAGGCAAAGATATCAAAGGTCGTAAATGCACCGATAGACAAAAAACAAAGCAGCTCATTTTCCTATGCAAAAGAAGAATGCCATGACATAAGCGACTGTTATTATTCTCCACAGCCATATTCTCGTCCACCATGTGCACCGCCACAACTTAAAAAAGATAGTTTTGATATGTTTTTTGAAGCAATAAGCGCTACTGTAAAAAATTTACCACCAAAATTAGCAGCTGAAGTGAAAAGTCGAGTTTCACAAGTCATAGCCGAATTCGAACTTCGCGCAATTTGCGAAAAAGAGGCTAAAGAAAAAGCCCAACAGTCCATTATTACATTACCAACGCAAGTGGCAAATCTCGTTACGATAGATCCCGTTATTACTACGGAGACCAATGATGAAAATACAAATCAAACCGTAGAATGTTCACCTGCAGTGACCCAATACGTGTACTCGTATCAGCAAAAAAAAGAAATAAATTAATATAATCGCAATAATATGAAAACAATTATTAGTAATAGAATCAAAGAATTTCGGTTTTAAAATTAATTTTCATATTATAATAAAAGACGACCGCATTTACATATGTATAAGTACATTATATGTCAAAAGGTACAAGCTCCGTTAAAAACAATAATATTTGAAAAAAATTACAGAGCATGGACTCACCTGTTTAACTTAATTATATACATAAGTTTGTCATTCGGTTTGTATTTATAAATTATTTATTTACAACCAGGTAAAGACGATGGGACAATGACTGAGGCATGAAAAAAGTTTTTTCAAGTACTTAGAAGCACAGATACCTATAATATATGCTTAGAAGGGCCATCACAAATATCAACAGCAGTCTGATTAATATAAAGAAAAAAAATATCAATATTGTTACTTGCTTTTTGATAGAATATCGGAAGGATTATTCAAATAAAAACTATTGTTTGAATCATTTTTGCAAAAAAAAAAAACGACTTCAAAACAGACAAAATTAAAATTATATTTCTTTAGGACAGTAATTGTACATTATCAGACATGTTTTGAAATCCATACGAAATTTTCACTTTATATTTTTCAAAGCATTGCTGCTATAAAATTATTTTTTACAAAAACAATGCCTTGAAAAATACAAAAGTGAATTTCGTGTGGAATTCAGAACATGCCCATTGCAAAATCATATGCCAGGTTGAGGCAGTGGCAAAGTCATGGCGAAATAATTTACCGATTAATCGATTCGCCTTGGGCAAAGTCTTTCATTTTTGCCGTTGATAGACATGTCTAAAGACTGGGGCACATAGAATCGTTATACGTTAAACTTTGACAAATTTAACTGACAAGTCAGTTAAAATACATGTTTTCTTATGAGCGTTGTCACAAACAATACGTGTCCGTCAGCGCAAAGTACGAAACTTTTGTCGCATGTTGAATACTTTGACAACTATCAACTGCTTCTTCTTCTCTGTTTTCTTTTAACTCTTGCTGTGTTTTAATTATGTTTTGTGATTTTAATAAAACAATTTTGGTGGCAAACAATAAAATACAAATTTAGTTAAATTAAGTGAATAAAATACAAATTAAATTTAAAAGTGAATAAAAATAGAAATCACACTTAGATATAACATCCGTCAGCAAAGTATTCATTGTGCCAACCTCATCCGTCGTTACTTTGACTTAAGTTGAATTTGTCAAAGTACAACGTATGACGGATTCTATGTGCCCCGGCCTTTAGTTCTTGAAATAATTATGACAATTCATTTTGAGCAAAAAATCTCACGTTCTCGGAAAAACAATTTTTAGCGTTTCTTCCTGCTTTCTTTCCATTTCTATTGTTATATGCAAAGAAAATTGTAGTAATTAAAACGATAATATTATTTAAATATCATTTACTCAAAAATTTTATAATAAAATTGTCGGCATACGTCAAATCACTGTCTTATTTACTGTCTTCAAAATATTCAAGACGTAATTCAGACAATTGAAAAAGTTTACATGTGTTAGTGATAAAGTGTGTATGTATTGCTATTGTCATGACAGTATTATCTAATGTAAACAGGGGGTAAAACAAAGGTCAACATTTTTAAATATCAAGTGTGACATTTCCTGCAACGATGAGAACAAGGCGAGTAAATATACTTTGGGGCGATAGCGAATTCATTAATTTTCGCCGTTAGCCCGAATGTCAAACTACATATAAAAAAATAGTATACACCTGGTTAAAAATAAATAAATAACAAAAAACTAAAAATGCATATAATTTTTAACGGTAATAGCAGTTCTAAAACAACTACAACAATAAAAACAACATGTATTTTGTTTTTGTAAAATATGTATTCAAATGTCAAAATGGACTGTAACTGCACATAGAAATAACCGAATTACAACGACAAAAACGGAATTTTTGTCTTAAGCGGCCTATCCACGATCAAAATATTCGTCCATCATTATGGTAGTATTTGTGAAAATCTAGTGGTATATGTTACACAGACGATGATGGATGAAAAATCAAAAAATTTTGGCATGCTGAATAGCGCAATGTTGACAGCACAAAATCAAACTAAAAATGAATTTTTGACTGGTTATTCAACATGTGTACATCAAAGCGCGCACACACGTACACCGTTTTGACAGCCAGTATTTTTGATCGTGGATAAACCGCTTTACTAGTGCGTCGTCAACCTATAAGTATTTACTTTTTTAACGCATTACATTAGTCTTTACGTACGTGCAAAGTATATATGCTAGTAAGGTATATGCGAATTAAAAGGCTTTTGTTTTTTTAATGAAAAAAAAACATATTTCTTAATAATGCTTTATCCATTAGCTTAGTATTATTACTTTAGAGTATTAGTGGTATACTTACCGTTACCTTAATATAGAAAGGCCGTAACTCGTTTTTTTAATACAAGTTTAAAACATATTTCGATAAAAGATTCCACTAAAAGATTTGTATAGAAACCCATACACTTGCAATATAATTGTGCAATAATTGATATTGTACAATAAAATTGTCAATGTGTATATTATATTAGCACTTTGCACAATATATTGCACAAAAGAAGTCTTTTGACTCAAATTGCGAAATAAAGAATATCTTGTAATGTGTTGATAACATTGTACAATGATAATTGTCACTAAACATTATTTAAATTATTTAATTGCCAAATTACTTAATATCTTTAATTTAAAATAATTTTGTTATATGAAAACATATAACTTTGTGTGAATAGTTTTGTACATCTATATGAAATTACTTACGATTTATTTATTGTTTCAAAAATTCATTATACATATGTCAGTTAAACTACATTTCTTATTAAATGTTTCTTAACGTTATAAAACTTTTCTAAGACTAACTCGCACTTAATTAATTACATTACAGATATTCTATATACATTTTAAAATAATTGCATTTGTTTACATTTCCATAAAAATGATAAAAAGGAAAACACTCATTTCTTTAATTTTTACTTAAAACTAATAACTTAAGCTACCCTACAAACAATAACACTTAATATTAAAAAACAAATAAAATAAGCGATATATAATATCTATCACAAAGTCCTCCTTTAACTACTGTGCGGTGTTCTACACCATGTCAGTTATGTCAAGGGTTTTCACCCTCCTGTGATAAAATAAGAGGCCTGCATCCTCAATGAGAAGACCTCTAGCATTCAAAGCCAAAAGGCTAATTGGGGAATGGTACTTATTTCTAAGCAAATTCTCCAGATCAGGGGCCCAGTGAAAGCATCCCCTTACCAAACCATTATTTAAAGATGATTTGTCAAGAAACCTGAATGCAATATATGAAAATTCAAAAAAATGTGCGTTTTTGTTAAAATATTAATTAACTTATTGAGTAGTGTGTATCCCAACGACCATAATTAAAGCAATAAAGTACTCAATATCATTGTGTACATGGCGAAATAATTTACCAGGTGGCAGCATAGGCGAATTCAGTATTTTTTGCTGGTGTACATCACTGTCAAACTCCATATATAAAAATGTACACAAATGTTTTATGTATGGAGTTTGACAGTGGTGTACGCCAGCAATAAATACTGAATTCGCCTATGCTGCCACCTGGTAAATTATTTCGCCATGATTGTGTATGTATAGTATATGTCATGGCGAAATAATTTACCAGGTGGTGGCAGTGGCGAATTTATTCATTTTCGCCGTTGCAGAAAATGTCAAACTCCATATATAAAAAATCAGCTAAAATTTTTTTTATATGAAGTTTGAAGTTTTCTGCAACGGCGAAAATGAATGAAATTCGCCACTGCCACCACCTGGTAATTTATTTCGCCATGGTATATGTGTATATGTATAGTGTATGGGTACCTTAACAGTATTAAATTGCTTCGAAAATGAGTAACAAATTGCGTTAATAAAAAATTTTCAACTACAAAGCTGTACTTTTATCAACTTTTGTCTTGCAAAGAAGGGCAAATATTAGTTAGGACATTAATTGTCAAATACTTGAATTTTCTTTAATGTTACAAAAATTTTCTTTTATCAGGCATTTTTAAAGTAAATTATTTTGTAAACAGAAGTAAGAAACAGCTGTTTGGCTAATTCTTGCAAGTAAAAATTTTACTACTAAGTCCCAATTCGCACGATGCAAGTATTTAAGCTGAGCTGATTAGGTTGAAGGCAACGGGGTGAGGTAAAATTAAATGAGTACAGACTTGCTTGTACATGCAATTCGCTTTGTTTCCATATTCGTAAAACAAAAAACACAGATGTGTGTGTGTACATTCATGCAAAAATTTGAACAATTTAAGCAATAAGACTTGTACTGTGCGAACAATAATGAAAGTTCAAAGAAGAAAATGAAAATAAGCAGTCTTATTTTCTTGCATCGTGCGAATTGGGACTAAGAATTTGCAAGATATTTTTTGTATCTCATTTTTTTACTCTCTATTTACACTCTCTCGTTGCAAATTTTTTGGGTTAATGAACACTTTCCAGTAACAATTGTTACAAATTCGTAACAATTTTTAGTAAATGAACAGACCAAATGCTGCATTTGCTTTTCGCCAAACTTTTTCCCGACCCTCGCCTCCAAAGAACATAAATTTACATTCGTCAGTAAATATTACCCTTTCCCAAAACGTTGGGTAACTCCTTAATTTATTAACCGTTTTTCGAGTATTTCATTTTCTTTGCCCATATTTATTAGAAAAAACCATTGAGGGATTAAAAAATTATAATTTTGATTGCTTCCTATGAAATATCTATTTATACTGATAAATTAAAACAAAAATCAAGAAAATGTGCAGCGGTACTGATATAGGTACACTTTGTTTCTGGCATCGTATATACTTATGTCAATATGGAAATTTAAGCATTTTAACATTTCTGTTGTAACAACAAGATATATGTTGCTAAGTATTTTTTTTATGATTTTATTTCTTCTTTAAAGTTTTAAAAACAACTAAAAAAAAACTATTCTGATCTTTATAATCAGATTAAATTTGTATGGTTGTAAGATAACTTTTGTGAGACTGTGTAAGTGTAAACAAATTTTGACACCTGAAAACGTAAACAAGAAAAGTCAGCTGATCTACTGCCATTAACAAGTATATTAATAGGCTTGAATATAATGTGTAGAAAATTTACAAAATAAATGATTTACATAATACACGCAAATGCTTTAGCAAAGGGAATTATTACTGGCTTAATATATGTATATAAAACGATAGAAATAAGTATATATGGATAGTGTGCTGAAATCACTTCATTCAATTAAAATTTGTGATGTTTGAGACACATACATGAGAAACGTAAATATTTACTTGATTTAAAGAATGTAAATAAATACATCCTTTAATATTACACGGTGTTATGACGTCAGAATATGGTAAATCTGCTGGATACAAGCATAATATATATACAAAATGTATGTTTATCTATAAACAGCTATAAATGCATAGAACTTTTATTTGCTAAACTCAACAATAATCAAATAGCAAAACAAAAAAATAAATAAATGTCAAAATAAGGAAGTAGCAGTTTTTATAGTTATTCCATAAATATATTTTGTATGCCCGGACTTAAACAATATGGACGAAGTTTTCTCATTACATACGGAGAAATTCGATTTATATGATGGTATGTATTTTTATTTAAAAACTGCTTAAACAAAATAAATTTATTAAATAATTTGTTGAGGAGGCGAATGAAGAGCCATTGGATAATAAAAATTAATTAAGTTAAATGGTAAAAAATATCAAAATATCACAGTCGTAATTTTTCATAAAAAGTTCAGAGGCCCATAACTTGGAAAATATGGGCGCAAATTTTTCTCGTGATGATTATTAGTTTTCTAAAAATCATAATTTTTTTATTGGTGTTTTGCCCGCTGCTGATCTTGCCGTTTTTCAATCAAAAGTATCGAAACTGTCTGATCGATTGGCGTATACTCCAGCTCATCTAGTGCCTAGGCAAAGTTGATTTCAACACTAACACGGACGGACGTTTTATGGGGTCGAAATATAATATTGCAGAAATTAAGAAAGTAATGCCAAACTTAGATATATCTTTTTTTCACCTGTGGTGAAGGGTATAATAAGACTTTCATAGTTTGAACGTCGACAAAGGAACGATATTACAAGTTACCATTAAATAATAATATTAACTTTTCAATGGATACTGTTTTTGTCTTGGTTGACTACAATTTTCATTTAATCTATTTTATTTGAGGCATTAAAAACTTAAATTTCTATTAAAAATTTGAATAAAACGCACTGGCGAGACATATTGCTGAAGAAATAGCCATATCGATGTGTTTTACTTGCATTTCGTATTTTATTGCTTTCTGATTATAATTAATACATACTAATGTAAAATTAAATTATACTTTTTATTATAAAATAATATATACTTCATATTAATATATTTTCTTTCTTCCCTTTTTTATTTATGCTTTCATCGTATTGTGGTCCTCCAGTTCTTCTTTTAGCCGGAATTCTGTCCGTAATTATATTAATTTATATTTAAAGATGTACTCCCGGAAAATTAAATAAATAAATCCACTTCGAATAATTATTATAAAATAATGTCTAAATTGGCACCAAAAACAATGCATTTAAAACTTTGATAGATGTTTATAAATTTCAGACAATAAATGAACTTGTTATGAGAACTAAAAACGTTGTTAAACTTTTATTAACCGCTTGGGTGCTTTTAATTTGGAAAATAAAGCACAACGGTAATTTGTTTTTTCGGAGTAGCAACAACCACACCTTTTCAATTAAAAACGAAAAACAAGTATACAATGTTTGTAACAATACTTCAACTTTTTCCTTTCAGTGAAATTTTTAACGGGAAGGCCATCACTTACATAACTCTTTTGCTAAACATTCCCAAATGCCTGCCACGTCCTTCGACATCTCTACAAATCCCCAGACAATGGACCTTTTACCTTACATCTTGTTTAGAAAAGTGTTACTTTAAAATTTATTTTCCGATATTTTTCCTAAAATCACCTTATATTAAAAATTGGATAAAATATACAAGATATATGAATTCGAAATGAATAAAATAATAACAAAATTCCACATTTGGGTTAAAAGGAAACCATTTACGATAAGGGGAACTTTGTTTTAAGTGTTTTTTTCATACTTTAATTTATTAAATTTAAGATAACTACTGTTATAGATTTATAGTTGAAATTTAAAAGATATGGCTTCAAATCTTCTAGGGTACCTAGGAATTTTACTCTAAAGGCAATTATAATTCAACAGTTTCGAAGCTTCAGCCTTTGGACTGATCAATCCTACAGCAGTTTCAAAATGCACACAAATGTGTGGGATTTGTTTATGGTACTCTACTGTAAACTGAGGCATTAAGAGTTCATAATAATTTCAAGACATTTATTTTTCTACTTTGGAAGATTTCGTAACATCCTCAATCTTATTCTTTGCAAAACTGATCATATTAAAGGTGTAGGTAGGTACCATTTCAATTGTATTAAAAGACTTTTTAACACCCTCATTGTAATAGTGTTTTGCAAGAAAACAGATTTCTCCAGTTTTTGGTAAAGCTGGAATATCAAATGGCATTTGTTGCTCCAGCTTTTGCACATGAGGCCTTAGCTCATTTTTGATGTCGCAGTAGAGTTTTTCCGTTTCATAAGGACTACCCCAGACTCCAAGTTTTTTCGTGTAGTAAATAACACCAACTAGTGCCCCGGAACGTATTAAAAATCTACAAAAGTATGTTTATATTTTGTTATGTAAATAACGGTTAACTGTATAAATATATTTACCCAAACATTTTCATCTAGCTAAATGAGACTATATTATCCAAATGAATAATAATATACTAATTATAATTTAATTGCTTGATTAAAATTATATAAAAGTTGCAAAGATGTTTTTTATACAAATTTTTGTAGCCAGGGTTGACGATATTTCGTAATCACATATTAGGTGGTGGTAGTAGCGAATTCATTTATTTTCGCCTTAGCCCAAAAAGTCAAACAAGTTTGTTTATGTTTTAGCCCATGGCGAAATAATATTAATTCGCCTTGTGTTTTAGCTTAAAAAACGTAAAAGCTATTGCAGTCACCTGTTGTCAATTCGCCTAGAGTCAAACCAAGGCGAGTCCATTACCAGGTAGCAGCGAAGGCTGACTTTTTTATATATGAAGTTTGGCAGCAAAGATTAGCAGCAGAAAGTATAAACATAAACAGATTTTTCATATATGTTGTTTGACAGTAATGATTATGGTTTTTTATAGCTTATTCCGTTTGGTCAGGTGACCAGAGTTATCTGTACCATATGGTTTGAGCCGTCTATATCGAAGAATTCGATGAGATTGGACAGCGAGAAGCCCGGTGCTATTAGCACATCACACTGGTTAACAACAGTCTCTCGAGTACTCCGCTATTATGTAACATGCACTCAGCCCTCGATAATATTCAAAAAACTTGTTCAGTTTGTTGTGAAAGTTTTTGCGCCACTTTTGTTTCTCAGAAAAAGCCAACCGCTGGCAATTCTCGGAAGTCGCAACGTTTTTAAATACATAATTATAATTATAACTATAATTATAAAATAAGGTAAAATATAACGTAACTTCTAGAATAAAAAAATACATGAGTTTTAAATTTATTTGATCAAATTGATCAGACTAAAAACTAAAATACTAACAAAAAAAAAAAAAAAAAAATACGCTGATAAGATGATGTCAGTACATTTTTGAGAGAGGGTGGATGATTAAAGTGCGATAAATAATGTAATCGGCGAAAATACAAATACATCGGTGAAAATACAAATACATCGTTATGAGTTTTTTATGTTTAGTTGATATGATCAATTGGACCAACTTCGAAAGGACTGAGCCGCTATTCTTACAGTTGTACATGCAAGACCGGCTACAAGCACTTCAGTATTCCAACGAAATAATCGAATTGCCAGGTTAGGATTCGAAAAATAACTTAATTTGGCACTTTTATTTGCTAAATTTAATTACATTCTCAGCTTACCCATGCCATCGGTGTCATAGAGGTTGTAATTAGCGCTTAGGACAATCTGCACCTGGGGGTAGCAGAGCGGACTGAGTATTAACCCAACCAAAACGGAACTAGTTCTCTTCTCTAGGAAATACAAACTTCCTTCGTTTGGCTTACCTAGACTGAATGGAGTTCCACTGAATCTATCTAACTGTGCAAAATTTATGGGAATTATCTTCGATAGTAAGCTGTCCTGGAAGATGAAGGCTAGGGCATCAAAGGTCATTACGGCAATGTATGTGTGTAGGAGGGCAGTTGGCAGAACCTGGAGTATCGACCCAAAGTGTGTAAATTGGCTTCTAGAAGCGGTGATTAGACCGATTCTATTCTATGGAGCTCTTGTCTGGTGGAAGGCAGTAGATAATGCGTCGAATGTCTTTATACTGGAGAAGGTGCTGCGCGATATGGCGGTCTTAATGACTGGAGCCATTAGATCAGCGTCCAAAAGGGCGCTTTTTGCTATGCCCAACTGGCTGCCCGTGGATCTTCTGGTAGCACTGAGAACGGCAGTCGGGTTAAATGTCATAGGTGCATGGAACCATAGATCATGGGGACATGCTGGCGTACTTTGAATCACGGACGTAATTCCCGATCTTGTTATTATTGTTCTCAAAAACCTTCCTTTACACGAAGATTTCTCTTCGACCTGACGGAAGGCCACTTTCACTCATCTCGGGCACTCTGCGTGTACACGTATGACTCCAATAGGGGAACAAGAGTTGGAGATGGAATGTATGTTGAGGAATTTGGGATAAGAATGTGTTTCAGACTTCTAAATGACTGCAGTGCTTTACAGGCGGAAATATCTGCTATTAAAAAGGCGGCATGCTGGTTAAGGTACTATAATATGTGCAAAAAGGAGGTTTCAACAGTCAGCCTAAAATAGTTGCATTAACCTCTCTGCTTGTGGACCGCGTATCGACCCGGCTCTCTACAATCTGACCCAGGTAAGATGGTCTAACGAGTCGACATGCTTGACAGCTAGAACAATCTGGCCCTCTTTGGATCGAGGGAAGGCGGTTGCGCTACTACAGTTATCAAAGAGTCGATTGCGTGACTTGGTGGCTGTGGTTACTGGAAACTGCTTATTTGGATCCCATGCTAGTAGAATGGGTCTCCCATTCAACGATTTCTGTAGAAGTTGTCAGGACGAGGAGAAGGAGGAGGGTACTGTGGAACACCTTCTCTGTATTTGGCCCGCGCTGGGACATACACGGCTGAGATATATCGGTCAGCGGTACTACGGATGCCTGTCTGGTGTGCCATCTTTGAGTCCAGGCAGGATCAGTTCCTTTTTGAGGTGCATTTGGTGGTTTGCTGGCCTACTGCCGAACATTGCATCTCAGTCAATTATATGAGCGCACTTTTTGGCCAGCTGGCCCCACCGCAGCGGGATCCTTCTCTACTATTATCATGGATCTTCTCTGGACCTTTCACACCCGCAATTTCTTTCTTTCTCTCATCTTCCATTTCCTTCTTTTATTTCTTGCCTCATTCTACTTTTTTGCCTCAGATATACCAAAACAAATAAATATATGGGGGGAGCGATGGCAAATTCATCAATTTTCGCTGGTAGCCTAACTGTCAAACTTCATATAAAAAAATCTGTATACTATCTTTTTATATGTTGTTTGATACTCAGGCTAATGGCGAAAATTAACGAATGTGCCATCGCTCCCACCGTTTAATATTTCGCCATGAGATGTACTTTGTTCTTGGCTATTAGCCCATAAGTCAAACTACATGCCAAAAATAGTATCTAAATATAAAAATTCTCATATACATTAGACTTGTGTTCAATTTAGTGATCGCTCTTTTTAGTTCAAAGTTTGAAAATGAACTAGTTCAAAATTTAGTTCAAAATCTCTCTTAGTTCAAACGCTTTCTTTCGTTCAAAGCTCTTTTAGTTCAAAATTTCTTTTTAAAATACGATGGCAACAATAGTGTAGCATTGCCATAACGAATGTTAACTTAAATGTCGGAAATAGTCAACTAGGAAAAAAGACATGGATTCTAGTTTTTCTTGTCTGGTAGTTCAAATACAAAGTATAGTTCAAAAATGAACTATGTGTACTTAAAAATATGAACTAGTTTACTTAGCTAAATCGATGGAGTTGTTTAAATAAACTAGTTCGTTTATGAACTACACTAGTCTAATATACATACAAAATGTATGAAGGCGAATCAATTACTAGGTGGCAGCGCAGGCTGCTAATTATTATTGCAAACTCTATATATAAAAAATCTCACAGTAATGATTAGCTGCAAAAAACAGTGAATTCGCTTGCGCTCCCACCTGGTATTTTTTTCTTGAAGCAAACCATAAAAACGCGACGTAAACACTTAGCAATTTAAAATTACGATTTCGAATGCGTGTTTGTAAGTAAAGTTGGCTGCTTCTTACTTTGTTTTGTTTTTTATTGTTGAAAAGTAACGACAGTTTTGTTATTTTCAGGGCAATATATCGATTTTATTTTTATATCTACAGTCGGTTTTATAAATATAATTAGATAACATTACTGTTCAAAACACAAAGTTGATGCTCTTGTTGAGGTAGGGAATTTCAGCGCATAAGCTATGGGCCAAATTGCGTTGCGCCTTACGTGTCTAATAAAAGCGATTCGGCGTTGACTATTGGTTTTGATATTTTTATAATCTGGTAACGTCCCTTCGCGAAATATGTCAACATCAAAGTAGCGGCATTTTTTCTCTCAAACGATAAAGCGATTTTGCTTCATATAAATTTATTAAACAAGAAACGCTAAGGAAAAAGGAAATGTGTTTTTAGCAGTTTTATGTATTTATTGAGTAAAGAAGCAGTTTCAAAAATAATATTGTAATATTTGCAAAATGTAAGCAATTACTCAAAATATAAAAGAAAACATAATTAAATATAAAACTTAATTTGTTAAAGGGAAACAAACAATTCATCAGACCCAGTCGTGAGTGTTAGCGATTCGGATGGTTCAAATTTGAACAAAAGAGATGAAGCTGTAATTAATGTTAATGGAAACAACGATAAACTGGAAACTTCTGAATTAGTGAATAAGCCTACTGGTTTGTTAAATGAAAAGGGTAATGAAGGAGACGAAAATAATGATGATGATCAGGTATCTGTTATTATTGAGGAGTCGCAAAATAAAACCATAGAATTAAACGAAGATTCTGGTGAGGAATCGGAGCCAAACTTAGATCAGAGTGCTGGAAATATATCAACTACGCCGAATAATTCCTTAACTAAAGCTACTGAGTTTGTAATAGTAAACGCAGCAAGTACAACAGTGCCTGAAGTCGCAAGTGAAACAGAAGGAACAAATAGATATGCAATTGAAGATATACAAATAAAGGATGAATTAGCCGAATCCATTACGGCTGATCTAAACACCAACGATGTACTAGAAAATGACCCAATGGATTTATTGGAACTAAACACCCGTAGTGAATGCACCAGTAGCACCAGATCGCAAGACGATACCGAGGATTATGGTGATGATGTGAGTTCAATTGGATCTTCGTCCGTTCAGACGGGTTCAAGTTCCACAATAAGTATTCTCGATTGGATCAAGTACTACCCCTGGTTGCTCTACGAGGATGGGGATGACGGGCTTGGATATTGTTTGTATTGCGATGCAAAAGTTAATACTAAATCTCAGAGATCCGTTAAGCAGCATGGTTTATCGTTATATCATAAGGAACGTTGTGAAAACTATTTAGCTTTTCGCGATGAAGAGGAAAAAAATGGACTAAGGTAAGATCACACATAACTAGTTGTTTTTGAACTATAAACATACGTACGTGTACCTTGCCTAAAGTTTATGATTTTAATTCCTAGAATTTAAGAGATGCAACATCCTTACTTTTTTAATAACATTCTTTACGTTAGAATTACTTATCACTCAAAACTAAACCGGTGACAGCGTTCCTGATTTTACCGAATAAATTCGCAATTTTATTAAGTTCCGTGTTAAGTTTAAAATCAAATTTTATTTACAACGTAAAAAGGAACTGAATTATGTGCATATGTGTAATCAGGTGGTAGTAGGAGGTGAAGAAATTGCGCAACTTCAATTGGTCGTATCCACAGGTCTATAGGACGCAAATTCGTGGGCCTATTGAGACAACTGAATAAATGCACTGTGTTGATGCTTTTGAAGGTAGGATAGGCAACGGTTGAAAGTGCCAGTAACTATTCGTTCACGGTAACAGTTTTGCATGAACTGATACCGTTTGCCTGGGCAAAAGTCTTTCATTTTCAGATATCTCGGTGGGGGGTGTTCATTTAGGACTTAATTGCATCTGCAGCCATTTATAGCTTCTGAAGCCTCCTGCTGTTGTAACAGTTTTTGGGTATCTGCAATGGTCATTCGGTTTATTTTAGATGGAATTATATCCCGGATGTCATTGCGATAAAGCCTAAATTCGTGCCGGATGTGTCGAGAAGGGGAATCTCGAGTTATCACCTCCTTGCTTGGTTTGTTGTTAATTGCGTTGCCTGACCGGAAGCATCATAGCCTCCTTATGGAGATGATTTGTATTTGTCATCTTATTACATTCTGTAGCGATTCTGAGTGCTTTTTATTTCCATTTTATAAAACTCGCCATTTAGTATCATTAGGGAACGAAGTCCAAAACGAGGCAGCATAATTTGGGAGAGAGCGACAAATTGTCTTGTACGTTGTTACTATTATAACCTCAGTCATTAAGACTACGCCTAAAATTTTTGAGCTCTGAGTCGTAGGAATACGATGGACTTCGATTGAAATTTCTATTTTTATCTTAACTTTAGTCCACGAAGTGAAATAGGATACCGATGGCTTTGAAGGTTATAGCTGAGATCTACGTTCCTAAAAAAAATTTTAAACGTGAGATTCTGGCACTTATGTCGTCAATTTTTATACCAGATGAGTAAATAGTACAGCCATCTGCTTACGACATCATCTTGACATCTTGGGGTGATCCAGGAAGTTTCGCTAGAAAAATGTTGAAAATTATAGGTGATAGTACTTATCCTTATGGCACACCTTTTCTTATCTTGCGAAATTTCGACTTTTGGCCCTGAACTCAACAAACGCTTGTCTACCACTTAAGTAGTTGGCAATCTAGCGTTTGACTTCGTTGGGAAGTGCGGAGTTCGTAATTTCATTTATCTACACAGAGTTATTAACCGTGTCAAAGGCCTAAGATAAACCCAAGACAGCGATTTGGGTCGCTATCATATTCAAAGCCGTTGTAGTGACAATACTAATGCTACTAAAACCTTTGCTACGGGTGATAAAAGGGAGAAGAGTGTGTAAGATTATCCCATTGTAGCGGGTTTGCTAGGTTTTAGCATTGGAATTACCTGAGCAACCTTCCAGATATCCGAAATCACGAATTGGCGGATCAAAATATCTAGAAGACGCGTCAGAACTATAATCAATACTGGGCAGAAGATCCAAATGTAATGGAAACGCTGAGCGGGGAGGCGTAGCGATGTGTGATGTTGAGGTGATGATGTTGTTGTTGGTTGTTGTAGTGAGGTTGAGTTTTGACCATTGGGAAGGGGACTGCAACTAGCTTTTTAAAACGAGAGGAGCAGTGCTGATGTTAAGCGGTTAATTGCTACAACAAATCGCCACAAAGATTGCAGACTATTTACGGTGGCTGGTGAGACCCGAGTACCCTTTTGGGTAGCATCAGCTACCACAAACTTAGCACTTAACCGATGTGACGGTTGGAGTTATACTATTGTGTTACACTGAGCAAAACCAGATCTAGGGACCGGGATTTTGCTCAATGCCAGCTGTAATATGTAATATTTTGTGCAAAATTGCTGGCATATTTTGCTCACCTGAGGTTGCTGGGTTGACAAACTGTTGTTTGGATTACTGTTAAAATGCGATTAGTCTAAGTCATCAATGTTTCTCGTTGCGATAATTTGCCCTCGTTTAGATTGGTAGGATTCCGAAGTAAAAAAATCGTAGTATTTTGGTTGGTCTCAGACTTTTGATAGATTTGATATTTATTAGCTCTGACGATAGCGCAGTTTACAGCGAGAAACGACGGAAGAAATTCGTGATTTTACTTAATTTAGATTTGAACTGGTTCCTATTTGAATGCTAAAAGTAAATTTTTGTTGTTTTTAATTTAACTGAGTCCACGCGGGCCATATACAGTGTGGGACAAAACATATGCACGAACGTCTGATTAATGCAATACATCCCAAGAACTAAGTCAAACGCATTTGGATTTGTGATTCTTTTATTTATTTACAAAACTATATATTTAGTTGAATTTTGGACTTTTATAAGTTCTGACACTGTGCTTGATAATAATATTATTTTAGCAAAGAGGAATTTTGATATCGGAAGTCTTTCTCAACATGGTGATAAACATACTTTTCTGGCTTATTTCATAACCATTTTTGAACTTGCCAAAAATTTGAGGGCGTTAAAAGGTTCAACACCGGCACGAGATAAGATTACGTATTCAATGATTAAAAATTCTCCTGCGGAGTAAAAATATCGCTTGTGTAATTTATATAACAACATATTGGCAAAAGTAGTGTTTCCCCAAAACTGGAAGACAGTAATTTTAGTTCCTATTCCTAAACCTGAAAGGGATCCTGGTAGTTTAGAAGGATATCGTCCTATATCTATCCAAAATATTGGAAAAAATTTTGGCAAAAAGATTCTGGGTGGTAACAGAGTTCCATGTTTGGAAAATCCAACACGCTTTCATTCTCCGGCATGGAGTTCACACTGTATGACATCAAATGGAAGAAACATTGCGCGGTAACCTGAAGGCTCGTCTCCATAGTTTGGTTATATCAGAAGATATAGAAAAGGCTTTTGACAAAGTTGTGTCGTTTTTTGTAATTCAAGAGATGAATAACTGGGCTGTACCTAAAAACATTGTGGAAGTTACAAAATCGTTTCTTTCTAATCGTATGGTTACTGTTAGAGTAGAGGGCTATTTTTCAGCAAGTAATACTCTTGATAATGGGGTTCCGCAAGGGTCACCATTATCTGCCCTTTTATTCACAATATATGCTAACTCCCTGGCAAACGCAGTTGAAAATTATCCTGGAATTGACCACATTGGTATTTATGCAGATAATATATTTGCGATTGCTTCAGGAAATAATAATAATTTAAAAATTTTGAACTGGTTGTTCATTAGTGGGTAAAGAATAGAGGTGCTATTATACCGATCGAGAAGGCGAAAATTATTCATGTTTACTAAAAACGCGAGTGCGTTATCAATATCATAAACATCAAAGGCATCGATATTACTGTTATTGACCAAATGACAGTGTTAGGTATATTGTTCACTGGGAACTTATTGTGGACCTCACATGTGAAATATCTTTTTTATCAAAGTTGAGTATGATAAATAACCTGCTTAAACTAGTTTGCTCGCGAAAAAAGGGCACATTTTAATATTTTACTTGAAATATGTTGCTCTCTGCTTACCGGTAATTCATGGAATCACAGTTTATGGATGGACTTCAAAGAAAAATCTTAAAGTGTTAGACACTGCTATGAATCACTGTTACAGAACTGCATCTGGCTTACTAAGATCAACGAATTTGGAACAACTACGTCTTGAGGCTTGTTACCAAAACTTTAGATATATTTTGGAAAAGAGTTCTGTCGGAATGGCATCAAGAGCTGTAACGCTACCATCAGATGGACGACATGACATTTTTTGGAAATATCTACAGTCCCATGACATTTGTTATCCTTCATCTGTCAGGAATATCGTCATGCATAACATAAAATCCTATCAGAAATTTCATTCCATGCAATTTTCTGTTACTGAAAAAGTTTGTTTGCATTTCTGCAATCATTGCGGTTTATTTGGCGATCTACTATATCGCATAGATTTTCTATGTGATTGAGATCAGGCGATTGCGCTGGCCATTTCAAAACGTTGATTTTATTGTTTTTAAATCGCTCTTTTACACATTCAGCAAGATATCCTTGTAGACGAAACGATCCATTATCTCATTTATTTTATGTATTGGACCCATGGCATTACCAGAAAAGCATCCCCAGACTAAAACATTTTCTCCTCCATGTTTTACCGTACCTCTGGTATACCGAGGATTAAGGCGTTGTCCTTTTGGTCTGCGACGAGCCTAAATCCATCAGAACTTTTTATATTAAACTTTGAATCATCGGAGAAGAGTACAGTTTTCCATTAGGTTGCACTCCAGTTTACGTGTTCTTTGCAAATTAAATTCTGGCTCTTCTGTTTTTAGCAGAAATAAATTTTTTTTGCACTTCAATATGTTTTTAATCCACCTTCAACAGATCGTCTTTGGATGGATCTTGTTGAAAAATTTAATATAAATTCGTTCCCGATAGACCTTGCTGATATAAAGGGATCCTTTTTTTAAACGGATTATCGCCTGGTCGTCCCCTTTGCTGTTTTTTCGGAGTCCACCACCTCTATGTATGGTTGTCAACAATCCTGATGAACGAAAACAAATTTTTAATTTATTTGCAATTGATGTCATGGGCTCACTATTACAATACTTACTTATTATCTTTTCTTTTATGAGAGCTGCTCTATATATTTCTGGCCTAATAGTGAAAATGCGAATATTTATAATCAAAATTGGTTTTATTGTTTTTCAAAGTATTCTCCAGCATGATTTATACACTTTTGCATGCGCTCAAACCAGTTGTCGAAGCACTTTTTCCACTCCGATTGAGACACCTCTAAAACATGGTTTTTGAACACTTCAACAGCTTCTACTGGCGACGAAAGTCGTTGACCACGCATTTTTTTCTTGATGTGCGGAAACAAGAAGAAGTCATTAGGTGCCAAGTCAGGGCTGTACGGCGGATGACCCATTAACTCGACGTTTTGGCCGGTCAAAAACGCTCTGGTTTGAGCCGATGTGTGAGAGCTCGCATTGTCATGGTGAACACTGATCCGTCTTCTCTTGTTGGTTTTTCGGAACTCTCCGATGACTTCAGGCAAACAAATTGTAGTGTACCACTCAGAAGTGACCGTCCTACGTTGCTCAAGCGGAACAGTCGCCACATGACCAGTTTTGCCGAAGAAACAGACGACCATTTGCTTCGAAGTGCTTCTTTCACGAACAACTTTCGTTGGATTTTGCTCGTCTTTGAAGACCCACACGGTCGATTGTTGTTTCGTTTCGGGCTCATACGAATAAATCCATGATTCGTCACCTGTGACGATCTTATAAACGTCTTTTGAAGCACCGCAATATTTCTTTGCACCAATCGACACGAGCCTTTTTTGAGCGACTTTCAAATTGTGCGGGATCCTACGAGAACAAACCTTTTTACGGCCAGGTGTTCATGCAGTATCGAATGTATGCTGGTGGAAGAAATGTCCAAGGATGGCTCTATCTCTCGGTATGTCACATGTCGATCTTGCATTATGAGTTCACGCACGGCATCAATGTTCTCTGGCACAACAGCCGTTTTTGGACGACCTTCACGGAATTCGTCTTTGAGCGAGCTTCGGCCACGATTAAATTCATTATACCAATTTTTCACAGTGCTATAGGATGGTGCTTCATCGCCATACAAAGATTTAAGTTCATCAATGAACTCTTGTCGTGATAATCCACGTCGAAAGTTGTGAAAAATGATGGCACGAAAATGTTCACGAGTTAATTCCATTTTTTTCTATATTAATTTTTTCAAGTCACTGTAAACAACACAAATAATGGTCAGACAAACTTTCCAATGGAAATGTCAGATTGCATTTGGCAGCACTCAGTGTTGCCAGGCCAGAAATATATATATAGCAGCCGTCGTAATTGGAGATTTACCGTTATGGTTTTAATGAAGTCTATATTTTTTGGTTATTGTTTTTTTTAATTTATGAAATTAATTAAAACTACATACTTTTAAGTTTTTCTGAAACGTTTACTCTTCTCTAAACATACAATTTTTGGGGTGTATTAAAACTTTAGTCCCTGGCTGTACGGACAAAAAAAACCCTTAGAAAAAGCCATATAACGTAAGAGGCAACGTGAACTCGCATCCTCAATTTACAAACATACATAACAATTCTGTTGACTATTTTATAGACTTCTTTAAGAGTTGTACGATTAGTCGACGAATAAATTTTAATATCGAAATAAGTTGAAGGAAATAATGTATTGGCAATCGCATGTGTAACAACAGTAGGATGATAGAGTCACAATATCTTTAAAACCAGACATACTTTTGTTTTTACAAGGTTAATGTTAATGTTGACCAAAAGTAAATTTTTCTACCGGAATAAAATCCAGGCAATACATAAGATCAACCAATTTAACATCTATTTTATGCATTTATAATTTAAACACAGATAGATAGGTTGATTGAAACACATCATTGCCTTGGTTTTATCAATGTTTAAATGTAAAAAAATTGTTTCTTATCCACAAATAAGTTCTGTTCAAAGAACAATTAACACGTTTACTCGATGAGTCTGTCTTGCCTTTGACCAAGAAATACTAAATGAATAATATCTGCACAAAGAAAAGTGTCTGAAGTTGGCAAATTGAGAAACGAAATGAAGTCATTTATGTAAATCATTAAAAGAAAGAGTCCCAAGATAGAGCTCCCAAGGGACACCACCATCAACATCAAATCAAATTTTTTAGAACTTGATTTTGTTAGATATTTTCTATCAGACGTTTTCATTGGCGTTTGATGAGTGAGATGATTTTTATAGATTTTTTGCTTTTAAACGTTTTCCTTTATTTAGCATGAAATTAGTTGAAGTCAAGGAAGAATTTGGAACCGATAGTCGTGTTGAAGCCTTAAAATTGAAACGCAAATCACAAAGCGCAGCCCTTAATAATTTCAACTGGCGTCGTTGGCTAGAAGATAACCCTTGGTTAGAACGTGACTCTCCTGAGGGAACAACTGGATTTTGTAAATACTGTCTTATACATGTAAATGTCGAGTTCTCCTATATACGAGAACGTCATCAAGAGAGTGTCAAACACAGAGAAGCAGAGAAACAGTACGAAGAATCCATTAAAGCAAGAAAGCAAAATAAACCGTCTAACGGTAATGAAGAAAAGAAGAAGGAGTCTGCTGCTGTGGATGATAGTCAGCAAAAAAAGTAAGTAAAATCTTAGAAGTTATTTTTTCAAATCTATGAAAATCATAAGTTAACGTAACATAGTCAAAGATGGTTAGAGCTGGTGGAAAATGAACCGTCAATGGTACGATGTAAAATATGCGGAACAAAAATGTTACATAACAATTTTTTAAGACATCTACGCACAAACCTTCACGAACACAATCAAAGAATGTATCTGCAAAGTCAAAGGGCTCTCAAACAGAAGGAATTAGAGGATGAACCGACTAAAAGTTATCAGAACTGGAAGACATATACAAAACACCATCCATGGTTAGTGTCTGATCCTACAGATCCAACCTTTGCTTATTGCAAATATTGTGAAAAACGAATTATTTATGGCTCCTCTGCTGCAAAAAGAGCAACGCATGAAAATAGCTCACAGCATAAATACAACGAGGTCGAGTACAAGAAGCGTTCACGTAAATCCAAGACAGGTGAAGAAAATGAAGAGAAGGATACAGATAAGGAACATCAGCAGAATATTAATGATGACGATAAATCCAAAATAAATGAAGAGGAGGAAGAAGAGGATCAAAGTGAAGAGAATGACGAAGATGATGGTGATGACGAAGAAGACAATGAAGATGAAAATGATGGTAGTAAAGACGACGAAGAGAATGCAGAAGAGGAAGAAGAAGAAGAAGAAGAAGAGGAAGAAGTTGATAACGATGACGCTGAAAGTCAAGAGGAAAAAGAAAGCGAAGATGATAACGAGTCCAAGTAAGTTTTTTTTTTCCTTTTTTTTTAATTATGTATGAAAAATGAATAGTCGAAATAATTATCAATTCATTGCAGAAAACGTGTTTATAAAAAATTAACAGACGAATGGATAAACCAGTATCCATGGTGTAAACGATACAAAAAAGATCCAACAAATTTCATATTTTGCATTTATTGCAAGATACCCTTAAGTGTTTCTTATTCAAGAACAAAACATCAGTCAACATCTTTTCATATTTCAGCGGAGAAGGAGTTTTTAGACCGAGAATCTAAGAAGTAAATATATTTCATATTGAGAAGCTCTTCACTGTTTTCTTTTTTATTTGCAAAAATCTTTATATTTTCAAGGCAAAAAATACAAGGAAAAAAACAGAGCAATGAAAATGCACCTTTTTACGAGTGGGCTATACATCTCAAGAATAACCCAAGCAGTTATTCTTGTCGTTACTGTCGCGTACGTATATCGAAAAATTACAGCAAAAAACAACACGAATCAAGTAAAATTCACCAAATCAATGAAAGCATCTATAAAAATAACAGGTAAAGTTACACATATTTAAAAGAAAAAAATATTTCAGGATAAGTCAACAAGTGGCGATGTGTCTAAAGGTATGTTTAGACTAGACAAACATTGAACTGAGTAGACGATCCATTAAGAGCTGTTATTACAACTTGTAGTTAGTTAAAGGTAGGATTTTGCCTGCCTGGTGAATAGCTTTGTATTATTAAAACTTCTATTTTTTCTTAACATTTATAATGGTGTCAATTCTAAAAAACGCGCTGGTAAAGTGAAACTTTACATGGAAAACAAAAGCAAATGTTAAAAAAATTTCTACATTTGCTTGTGTTTTTAATACAAAATATACCGTTTTTCTAGAGACTAAATTCATCATATAAAATTCTTGCGTTTATTTAATTTTTGTAATGGAAAGAAAACAAAAACAATGATCACCTTTTTGTTTTTGTTTTCCATTAAATTTTCACTTCAACGGCGCGTTTTTGAGAATCGATACAAATATTTATTTATTTATTTCATCATTTTGTAACACTAATTGATAAAAAGATAAAAGTAACGTTTTTGTAATGCGAGTCCATTTATCGATCCAAAAAAATCGTGCCTTTAACTAACGGCAGGCTGTAATAATGGCCTTAAGTTACATTAATTCCTGCTGATTATAAAATATACTATTTTTACTGTATTATTTTTATTAAAAATCGTCATTTGTAATTATTGTCGTCTTGCACGGTTAAATATTTTATTTCTGTTTGTTTATTTTTATTTATTTATTTCTTTAAAAAATTTCCCAAGCCCTTTAGGGTCTAATTGGCTGCAATACAAAATCTATTTTAAATATTATTACTGTTTAGATAAATATAATATTTCTATATTATATATCTTACTACCTGAAGTTTGTACACATTAAATATCTAAAAATTACTATCCGAGGTGAAATAAGGTCTGTTCACTAACTAAAAATTGGTACTATCTGTTGCTTATTGTTACTAGAACTTGTTCATGTAATCAGAAAACTTGCAAGCAGAGAGTGAAAAAATAGCGTAAAATGTGAGAAACAAAAAATTTATTGCAAGTTTTGGCTAGTTTTTTTTACTTTTGTTTACAAAATAATTGCCTTTAAAAATGTCTGATATTAGAATTTTTTTGTAAGATTAAAGAAAATACAAGTATTTGGCATTTAAAAGAATATATAAATAATATTATTTTGTTATTTTTCCTTAATTTTGCTAAGAAAGTACACAGCAAAGTAGTGAAATTTGGTTTAGAGTCTTGAACAGAAAAAAAATATATTTTCAAGAGGCGCTTAAACATCGTAAATGCTTTTGAAAATTACCTAATAATTAAAAAAAGTACAAAATTTTTTTAAAATATTTTTGCTATTTAGTTACTTGGAGTATTATTTTCAATTTTTTTGTGTGGTTACGAGTTACATTTTGTCACTCTAGTACATTTTCTTTAACATTTAAGATTTACAGTTTTTAAATCTTAAATGTCATTTCCGAAGCCACAACAATCTTTCTTGCTAATTTTTGCTAGTTCATTTACTTTCTTATATTTGGGAGAATAATTTTAAAAATTTCTGTTTTACTCTCTCGTTGCTAGTTTTTGCTAGTAAAGTTACTGAACAGACTTATTTTTATACCCCCTCCATTTGCAGTAGTTTCTTCAACGCCAAAAATTAAAAAAAAAAAACACAGACACACTGTGTCAAAGTTATTATGACGTATAATGCGGGCAATCAATATGTGTGTGAAGATAAATACGTTAAGTTAAATACGTTTTTTAAAAAATGTAGCATGCGATAACATACCCCCCCCCCCCCCTGCATACAGTACAAATTATATGGTAAATTCAGTGTTTTTTTTAAACAAATGCGATTACGGCGACAAAATCCTTTAATCTCGGAAAATAAAACCTATTGGGAAATCAAGGGCACATATAGAGCTATTAAACTGTAATCACAGTTTATTCGAATTGAATTTGAGATTTTTTTATAAGACGCGGAAAATTGACTTAGTGCAATTTTCTCATATACAATGAGTTCTGTAAAAAAAATAAAAAAATAGGTTTGATTTTTCGAGATCGAAGGGTTTTGTCGCTGTAATTGTTTTTGTTAAAAAAACACTGGATTTACTATACAATTTGTACTGCCTGTAGGGGGGGGGAAATTTTTATCGCATGCTACATTTAAAAAAAAACGTATTTAACTTGACGTGTGAATCAATTACAAATCATAAACGATATTTGTAAATATTGAAAAAGTGTGAAAAAATCTACGCTCCTGATATGGAACAACAATAGTAGATCATTATTTATAGGAAACGGTTTAGCCATTGTCAAGGAAAGATGTATTAAATATGTAGGGAATATTATCTAGTAGAAACAGCATTAAAAATGTTCTGTTTTACAGATTCTGTTTTAGAGTTAATCATAAAGTTTACAATATAAAGTTCATTATTAACTTCAGATTATCGTACGTAAAACAAAATCATTAAAATACTTTTCAATAAGGGCCAAGTTAGGCGAACGTTACCTTGTTCTCTCTTTTTATTTATCTTGATTACTTTTTTTATCAATGACATGTAAGGATGATTGAATTACAAAGCAGTAGCGAGAGAGAGAGAGTTTATTTCCAAAAAAAAAAAACTAGAAAGAGGAAATTATGTTTAGGTTAATTAAATTTTTTCAAGTCATAAGTTTTATTCTAAAAATAAATTACATCTTACATTTGCAATTAATCTAAAGATACATATTTTCTATGAAATTAGGAGCTGAATTGTGGATATTAAATTAATTTTTCTCTCTAAAAATGGTTTTAGAATTTAACAAATGAACTCAAGCCAAAAATAAATTTTAAATCAGACATATATTTTCTTAAAAAAATTGTAAGTGAATTTAAGTGCCTTCATGCATTCTATGGAACCCCAAAACAACGGAATGGCATATCAAAAGACATAAAATAGCCAAATACTTATTGATATTTAAAGAGATTGTGATAGTGATTGATATTGATATATGAAATAATGCGGAATATTTCTTTCAGGAGAAAATCATTAAGAAAAGATGAAAATTCCAACACGAATATTTCCCAGCAGCCAACAAATGTTGCACCAACCAAAAAAATTCAAACATTTGCCAAAGTTGTAATTAAGGCCCCTTCTACAGTTACCCTTATTAAACAATGGCAAAAAAAGTTTCCATGGCTTACGTATAAACGAAGTGAATTACGTTCTCATTATGGTTATTGTAAAGTTTGCGATGCTTCTCTTTATATACGATCGTTAAAACATGTCTTGAGACATGTACGATCGGGACGCCATATAAGAATTATGAAGGCCAATAAAAAGCAAAAAGTTGAACAGGAACAAGAAGTTGGCAACAATGAAACTTCTCTCCAAACTGTTAAGACAGGCTCAAAGGAAGAATTAGAAACAACACCTACTCCAAACGATAATACATCCCAAAGTCAAACAAAATTAGCAACAGCAATGCCAGCATCAACGGAAGAAGCAACAATGCAACATCAATCTCAAAAAGCCTACAGCTACAAGTCAACAATTGCAGAAATGAAAAAACGATTTTCGTGGATAGAAAACTCCGAGAGGCCAAATTATGCCTTTTGTCGGTTTTGTAATACGAACATTCCTCTTAAGATACTGTTTCTTAAAAATCACAGCAATTCGCATAAACATCGTCATTGTGTTATTAACTACTATTACAATGATGGGAAAAAACTCACAAGAGAAGCTTCTAAAACAAATAATACAGATTTGGAAAATGAAAGCAAATGCGTTGATGCTGACGATGATATTATGATATTGGAAGAAAACAATGAAGAGATTCTTATATCTGAGCAAGATGAAAATTGGACTGTAAAGTAAGTGTTTTTCTTTTTACTCTATTACATTATTGTTGAAATACTAACTGCTATTTTTATATTTTTAGGTCTGAGCCAATGGACGAACATGAAGAGTTGGACTATCTCTTACAACGTTCCTTTAACACCAACAATAACACTACGAATGTGCAACGTAATGTTCGCAGAAGTGTCAATGCCGATGACAATCCGCCGCCAAAGCGTTTAAAACATTCTCAATCTTTTAGGCGTTTAAATGACAGTAACACATCTTTGGTGGCCAGTCTATTGACGACTCCTTTGACATTGGCATCCTGTTTAGGACCCCTTATACAGCAACAAATTCAGCAACAGGCTAATGTTTCGCAAGTTTCTCAAGGAAAGCCAAGCTCGTCGACGGCCACTGGGTCAGGAGCACTGGAAACACACGCCTCTTCAATGTCAGAGCCTGAAAATACTTACGATTTGTTTTTCAAAAGTGTTAGCGAAACTATGAAAAAGTTACCAGTTGATTTAGCTGCTGAAGGCAAATTACGGGTTATGCAAATAATATGCGATTTAGAACTACAAGCTTTGAAAAGGCAACAAAGTACACAAATTGACTCGGCATCTACTAATACCAGTTGCGGATTAAGCTATCAAGCAACATCAACGTCTACTGGAATAAATCCAAGTTCTAACAGTAGTGTTGTTAATGAAACTAATGCAGAACAAAATATAATAAACACTAATGAAACAATAATTACCCAATTAAATGTGAATACAGACGTGTCGCCACCTTCAAACGCTCACCTTCCTTCAAAAGTTGCAAACTCGGCTGGATTGGAAAAGCCTGCTGCGGCTAGTCCTTCTCCCATTATAGGCGTCATGGATAAGAATGGCTTACAAACTCTACAGTTTAAAACGGCAGTTTCCAAACAAATTCCAAGAAATACAACAACTACTTCTATAACTACAGTTGCTAATTCTGGTATACGTTGCATACCCTTCAAAAACCTTTCTCAGGCCACTGCACCTGAAACATCGAACGCTAAAATAACACGCATACAAGTTCCCATGAATGTACCAAATCAAACACCAAACCAGAATACAAATGCGGCTAATGCTTCGAAAAATCTACTTAATTTTCGTAATATTCAGATCACAAAAAGATTAACCACTCCACCAACATCGGTTTCACCAGCTACTGGGCCCCAACAAACTGTTAAACAAACGTCAACAATGGCAAATAAAAGTCCTCAAAGGACCTACATAACTAACATTCAACCTCAGCTGCAGCGCTGGGGTTGTTCAGTAAATGGTGCCACACCCCACCACCACACTCCCACATCTTCCGCTGTCAATCATCTACAACAACTGTCGTCCCAGCAGACATCAACTCCAATTTCCAAAAAATAAGATTTGTTTGTTTTTTCTTATTCCACGAAACATTTTTAAGTTTTTTTTTGTTGTATTTTTTAATTTGCATCATTAGTGACGTCAAAGTGTTATCAGCACTTTTAGTACTAAGTAATCAGTTTAAACTTAATATTTTTATTAACCTGTAGCGCACCATGTACACTCTCTTTTCATCTTGATTAAGAAATTTATGATACTAAAATAGAATATTGATTTTATTTAAAACAGAAATGCGTTAAAAAAAAAGAATGAGGATGGATGCATGATGATAACAAATTGATTTTAAGTCAGATTTTTCAACTTGCTGTTCTTACTGAAAAGAAAACATCATTTAATTTTTAAGTTTAAATATGTGAAACAATGTTTTAATTGTAAGATGCAAAATAATATTTAAATTTTACATGTAATGAAAAGCTAAATGAAGTCTAGAACTATAAATTTTGTCAGATTTTTTTCTTTATATAATTAATGACCACAGACCACAAAATTATTTTATTGTTAATTACGATATTTACTACATTTACTACGTTTGCTTCATTTTCTGCTTATTAAGTTCAGAAAATTGTAAAAAAAAATTTTACTCATAATTTTATTAATGTGAAAATTTAATTCTTTTTTGAAAAATGTAAATTATTCTATTGATGATTAATAAACTGGAATGATTATATTATTTTGGTATATGAATTTATTTAATTACACTTGATCTCAAATATAATATGTAATACACACACACACACATACATACATACATATCATTAAAGCGTGTATATTTCACCCAGGCTGGTGCTAACATTTCATTTACAATTAGAACTGGTGGGGTCAGCAACAGGAAAACCTAAGCTCACATTGGCAACTTCGGGATCTACAATTTTTTCTCCAGAAACTATTGGTATCAGTTCGATATCTTTTGTATTGCCCAGAAGACGTGTAGATTGTAACATGAAACCAACATCAGGCATTTCATATCTACACACATATTCGTTTCCATTGACTCCTTGACCTAAACTAATATCACGTTGCATTTGATTTCCATCTGCTAAAGGATTAACAACAGTTTTTAAAGTTTTTTGGGATATTTCAGCCTTTTGTTTTTGATTTCTTATTTGCTGTTCGCTGGCTTCTAAAGCATGATCTATCGGTTCGGAACGTGAATGTAGAGGAAACATAAATTTGACATCTAAAAATTGACATAACTCTTCGATGCCATCTAATGCATTTGTAACTCCTGGTGATGCCTGTTTAGGCATCTGATTACGTATGATATTTAAATAGGTTTGCAATTTATTACGTGCTACTGCTATAACCGTTTGGGCATTTTTTAATTCTAAACGCACTAATTCGGGATTCTACAAAAAAAAAAAAAAAATAATACATAAAAATGAATTTTAATCTACATGACATCAAATATAATTAGCAACAAATACTACGTTATCCTTGTAGCCGTCCATTGCCAAACGACTTTCTTCGGAGGCCTTTTTAAGTCTTGCCATTAATGCTTCGTCTGCTGCATTACGTGTTTGTTTCAATGTTATTTGTCTCTCCATGCTGGCAGCGCTATCTCCCAACGAAGTAGATCTCGTACGATATATTTGTTCTGCATTGCTAAATCTGTGTGAAAACTTTTTCGTATTCCCGGCATTGTCCACAGTTTGGCTGATAGTCGTTAATGGTGGTGGTGGTATGGTAAAGTATACGAAAGCGTTGGTGGGACGTTCATACTTCTGTTGATAATAAATTTATTCTTGTTTATTATTGATACAAATTCGAACCATTAAATTACCTTTGGCATTTGCATATGTAACGCGTGTCTTAGTATCAGGGCAATGTCAACATTAGTTGGGTAACGCATTAAATGAGTTAAACAAGACGTATAGTCACTCAGCAGCACTAGAAAAATTAATAAATTATACATTAATAAAAATAAACACGCATTTGTTGCTCAACAATGGTTAATACACTGGGTTATTGTGGAGCCACTGTACAAATCTTCAGTAGTTTAGTCTTTCAAAGAAAATTACGGGCTCTGTTAAATATTTTAACTTATGCCCTCTTGTGGAGGGATAACAGTTACATGAACCAGCAATAAATTTTTAAACTATGCGTATGATTCTTGTAACTTATTAATAATTAAAGTTTTTTCCACTAAAATGTATGCAAATAATTATAGGCAGTCGAATGTTTAATTTAAATTACATTTATCTCTTATTCGTATCAACATTGCCACAAGTATATAATTGGGCAAATCAAATCGATCACTATCGGCAAATATTGCATCCCATAGGACCAGCAAGTCTAATAAGGCAAATTCTCGTCCAAATAACAAACGTAGCCAACGTCTAAAATAAATCAGTAAAGTTTTTCATTATGACTAGATTCACCTTTAAACTTTCACTCACATTCCAAATATATGCAGTGGTATATCCAGTTTCATTAGATAATTGTGCAGGTGCAAATCTTCTTTAGCTAGAATTTTGTCTCGAATTAAGTTTAGCTGACCAACAACTTCTGTTTCAGAACTGTATTTAGGGTTATTCTATTAAAGAAGAAAAACGAAATGGGTTTTAATAAAAATTTATTTAAGTTGTTGTACCTCAATTTCGGTCCCAAGCAGTAATCCCTTGTCATTATTTAAACCGTTTGGTAAATAGTTTTTGATGCGGTAATACGATTCAATAGAAGCCATAATGCGAGAAAATATAAAACTAAAATTTAGAGATTTTTATACATTTAAAAACTAAAAACTTAACAATTAAACAAATATTTATTTACTAAGAATCTGCTTCCAAATATGAGGGATTTAAAACGTTTGTAAGAGTATCGCTGAAATGGTTTGAAATTATTTTGCTTGTTTCTATCTATTATTTTATCTGCCTTACTCTATTTCTATATCTTTTGCAATTTCTTTAAAATGCAAAAGAGACTGATGATCTCCATACACAACAAAGATAACAGGCGCCAAAATTTCATGCATTCCCTGGCGGTAGCACATGTACGGGTGTTCGCGTGCGTAATTAAATAAAATGTTGCACTTGGAAAAATAAGAAAAAGTGAAATTATTAAAATTTTCAATGAGAGTGTTTGATGTTTAAAAATACCATAGAATTTTGTACGATTGGCTTACGAAAGAAGTCTACACCAGGAAATGTTCGTACGACATCTTGTCTGATAACAGAAAATAATTCTTGATCGCTAAAATATTGGTTCCAGACACTCTTTAAAAAACAGACATAGAAAAAAAAAGCTGTGATAAGACTGTTTCATTACTAATATACCAACCTGTGATGACTGCGACAAGGGATCGTCATTTGTGGAATTTTCATCTATTTGATGGGGGTTTTTGGCAAATTCTTGCTTTAATTTATCATAACTATAATAAAACAAATCATTGAAAAACTTCCAAGTTACTGAAGAAATATACTATTCAATGGTACCGCTGTCGTTGCTGTTCTCGTTGCAAACGCCAAGTGCGATGGTCTTCATTTAACACCCTAAGCAGCAAAGACCAGTAAACACTACGGAACTTTGAAATTTTCAAGTGACCTTCAAAGGCCAAGTCCCTAATTGATTCTGGTTTATTATCCAAAGTTTTAAGGAGTTGTTGCCACTCATTGCTAAAATTAAGGAAACAATAGTTTCAAGAGCATTAATATTTCTTTTGCTATAGACATAGATAAGTATGTACATGTGTATTTAGTTACCTGTAACGTTCCACAGAAGTCATTTTCACTGTTTCGTGTAAATTTTTATAGTCCTGAGTTGTATCTTTTTCCTCTTTGATATAAACATCCAATTTTCCAGTAGTCGGTGGCATAAACAGTTTAATGGCTTCTATACCTTTCACAGTCATATTATTAGATCGCGTTTGAATTTTGTTATAATCACCATCGATGCAACTAAAGCTCAATATAAAAATATGTGTTTTAATAATGCCCTTCTTATTTTATATTTTGTTTATTTTTTTTTCTAACTTGCAGTCTATATTTTGCCAACACAAGGCGAATTCATTTAATAATGAGAATTCTTCTTGATACCCAAACAAAGACGATTTTTGTTTAATTTGGCAGCTGATCACGGTTGCCAGATATTTTTTCTACCTCTTTTGAGCACGAATATAAAAAACCTGTAACTAACATAGATAATGTCATGTCTGTGGTATGTAAGATTTTGCAAAATGAAGTGAATTGCAAGAATAATCTTATTAATTCAAAAAGAAATATAAAAATTTTGTATAGAAATAAAACTTGTTATTTAAAATCAACGATTCTGTAATCGCAAAAATTGCACTAAAGATCTGCCAGAAAGCAACTTTCAAATAAAAGCTAGTTTTATAATAAATCTCGTCGATTTTGCCTAAAATATACGGTACACATCTTTGACTGTGACTTTGTTAACATTCCTAGCGCCAAGAAATAATCAGTATTGTTTTTAGCTGTTTTCTTTCCTCTGCGGTTCTATTCGTCCAAGGACTTTTGCTTTCGTCTATGACATTCAATGCGAGAATTGTATTTTTCTATCTATAAAAATTTTTTGTACTGCTGGCGATAATGGATGGTACTGGTCCTAAGATAGCACCACACCATCTATTAATTTTTTGGTGTGTTTCTTCATGGGTTTAGGTCAATGATTTTATATAATTTTTATTTTTGTTCCTCACTCAGTACCTTAATTTTTTTTCAGGTACTAGATTAAAAAGTTAAAAAAAAAAATTCCCAAATAGGCTTCTTGTTATAAGTCTGGGCATAAATATAATATTTTTTATTGGTTTAATCTTAAAATCTAACCCATGCTGCTTGCCACATTGGCTTTCATGTAATACCTAATCCATCGATTACTTCTCTACAGCCTTTACTAAGCAAACTTACCGGATCATTATACTTATGCGCAGTTCTTATATTATGTATCAATAGCTTTCGCTTTTATTTAATTTTTCTATAAATTCGTTTTTAATTCTTCTTACACGGTTTAATTTTTTATTGACTTGGCTTCATTGAAAATTCTGTTTTTACGTTTTTCGAGTGTACATTTGTGTCGCATTCGTGGAATGAAATTATTATCCTTTTAAACTTTTGGCATATTTCTGAGAAACCTGTCCAGATTTATTTCTGTGCTCATTTTTCGCTTTTTGCTTTTTAAAAACCGCGGTACAACTGAACGCTTTCAACATATGTACATTAAACACACTCTCAAAACGGATTCAATTTTTACATTTACTGCGTAAAAAGCACAAATACTGTCATACACTACATAAACACACTCCGTAGTGCCTGCATAAGCCTAACTCACAAACATAAATTAGCGTGAAACGACATACCTAAATAAAAGCGCAACGTTCTATTATGAACAGAACTGTTAACTTATCATGTTTAATAAAACCCTGTAACAACGGAGTAATAACTTTTTTATTTTGTCTTCTGAAAAGTACAAAAAACATGTTAAGAATCAACCTATGACCGACGATACAATGATTTCAAGTTTAAATTATTCATATTTGCGTGTGATCTCTGTAAACTCAAGAAACGTTCCGTCACTTAATAAGTTTAACATATTTAAAGCCTTATGCGAGCCATACACGTTGCGACGTGTTGTACAACCTTGCTAGGAATCAAGTTGGATGTTTTGTCTACAAATTATACAAAATTTTTTATTTTTTTTAAAGAGAAGTAGCACTTCAGGCATTAAAACCTATTTAGTTATTTTGGTAACCGTGCTTCATTCTTTAGGAAAGGGATAGATGAGAGATAAGACAGGTGGTGAAAGGAGAGAGATAGAGAGTTAGTTATTTTACTTCGTCGGCGAATATGCTAGGAAGAAGTTACCAACGAAGGAGACTGCACGTTTTCATGTTAATTCTGAATATGTATTTATACCATTAAACAGAAAAAAACATTTTTAATTTTTGATGGCCGCAGGGGTTGAACCCTGGACAGCGTACAATCGTGCAGCACAACTTCATTTTATATAGAAGCGATTACAGTAAAGATGTTTTCCAATATTGTTGCGTATGTTGTAATTGATAAAGTGTTTGACCAAGAAGAAAAAGAATGCAAACAAAAGTTACGAAAAAAGCGAAAGTGGTCAAAGCAGTGGTTAATAGAAAAGAAAGAATATTTCAACAACAAACTTTTAAAAACCTTAAAAAAAGTGAACCAAAAGATTACAAGAATTATATGCGTATGACAGACGACACTGCAGTTCAACAATTCAGGCATACATTTGTAAAATTCTATAAATGCACGCATTTCATCTGAATCCTCCATCTTTATTCATATATTAATTTTCTTTAAATGTATAAAATACTTTCGCGCTGTGTTTTGCTTTGTTGCCACAACGAAAATGAAAAGTAAAATAGTATAATGTTGTGCGACGCGTTCACTAACGTTGCGACCGAGTTAAACAACTTGTTAAAAAATAAAAACTTTTTGATCTTTCGTACAACCAACACCCAACTTCATATAATTACACCACAAACATTGCAATCTGTTTTACAACCTTCTCAAGTTGTACAATACTTCGTAACGTGTATGGCCTGCATTAGTGGAAGGTGGAATGTCATAAGGTCAAAGACCTTATGCAGGAAGTCTTTGGTAAGCGAAGCAGTTGTTGTAACATTATGTCCATAATAAAACCTACACAATGTCGATGGATATACGTCTTTTTTGAAAGCAACATTAAGTCCGTGAATTGAATCAACAAAGCAAAAACAAAACAAAAACTCAACAATTTTTTTACACAAAAGCAAAATTTTTTTAAAATATTTTTCCCATTAGAAACCATTCATATTTGAAAGATAATATGAAAAAATAACAAGAAAGAATACCATATTCGGTCATGCCGAATCTTATATACCCTTCACCATTTATGTAATCGACTCTTAATGGGTTAAGCTTTTTTAAAGAAATTTTGTATTTCCTAAAAGATCTCTTTAAAAGCTTTTCAATAATATCGATATTGACCATATTAAAAATCGTACTTTTCTAAAAAAAGTTCAGAGGCCTATAATTTGGAAAACAAGAGCGAGCGCTAATTTTTCACTTGCTATTTTTTAATTCTCTATCGAATAATATAGTTGTAAAATTAAATTTTCTCTAGCTCATTTAGCGCCTTGGCAAAGTTCATTTCAACAATAACACTAATGGACATCGCTAAATCGACTTCAACTTTATAAGGTCGGAGAAGAATATTGTAGAAATTATGCGTTCATAAAAAACTCGAATATAATTCCGATAAACGAAAAGAAATCGACTGTCTAAAAAAAACAAAGTGTACAGAATGTCTTCGAAATGTGTATAATAAATTGTATACAGGGTTTGCGATTTCCCGGAATTTTTCAATTCACATTCCCGTGATTTCCAGGAAAAAACAATTCTTAAGGAAAACAAGTTTATTTAATAAAGTTATATTAAAAAAAATTCATAGTTTTATTAAAACATAAACAAACAATAAAAATAATTGCTTAATAATAGTATGTATTAACAGTTTATAATACTTAAAAACAATTCATGGGACAAAACATACAAATGTACATTTTTACTATGTAACGAGAAATAACAAAGATTAAAATTACTGAAAAAGTATTTTGTTAATCTTTATTTTGAACGTTATGATTTTAGAACTGTTAGTGCTTAACGATTCACTAGACATTTTGTTACTTGTTTTCGTTGCAAAATTTCCAGCAATCGAAAAACCCTTTCACTTTCTACTGAAGTGGGTTTAGTTGTTAACAATGCGTTTTAAAGATTATCCATGTTTGTTGTTTGAATGTTAGTAGCTTTGAATAGCTCAAATTTCTTTTCAAGCAAATTAGTAAACTTTTGTTTTATATTTCATGTAGTAGAATTCTCACGAAACGAGACATTTAAATGTCACAACAAAAATAATTGAAAAACAAACAGTGTATTTTTTTTAAGTGTTATGATTTTAAACTTTCCGTTGCCCGGGATTTCAGCCAAAATTTTCAACAATTTCTCGGAAATCCCCTTCACAAAGTTCCCGTTTCCTAAACCCTAATTGTATAATTAAAAATATATGTGGAAATACCATGATTAAAAAAAGACTTGCATACTGTTAGCCGGCAAACAGTATTGAAAATGAGTTAAAAGCGTGAGTCATAAAGGACTTGTTTAGAAGAGCCTGTGGCGGCTGTGGTACCATTTTCTCCCGACAAAACAATAATTTTTTATTCAAAAACCAGCGCATAAACGATTGTTATAATCGTGCAGAAGAGTCAAAAAAGATTTAAATATGATCATAGGACATACTGCCTCTATGTTTTTCCAAATTAATTTGTGTATTTTTTTTGTTTGCTGTATTACTAGCCAGCTTTATATAACGGAACTACAATTATTGATTTTTTTTTGCACTGAAAATCTAAAATATTTTTATGTAGTTGTAATTGCTGTATGCATTCTAATTCTGAGGATATAAATGCAGCTTAGAAAATAAATTTTAATTTTAAATATTTTGTCATAACATGTTTTCATGACTTTTTTTATTTTTTTAACACGTTATCGTTTTTCTAAATTTTTAAGCACAAAAAAAACGAAAACAAAAATTCTTTTATTGTTAAGCAAATTTAGTAAAATTAATCATTATAATAAAATGACGAAACAGAACTGAAGAAATAATAATCTATAACACAAAACTTGGATGTTTCTGTGTTATGTAAATATACGAGTATACAATTTATCTTGCGAAATACGATTGGAGTAAAATGTACATAAATACAACGGCAATCTGTCAGCGTGTGAATAAAAAGTTTTGGCAAAAACTACCAGTCTTAAGTTCATAAACTTTTTATTTCTTTAATTTGACATTAAATAAAAAAAAATTCATTGGTTTAAAAAACTTGTTAAAAAAATCAACAGAATTTATCATTTCCCTTTAGCAACTTTAGTTGCACATGCGAGTGTTCGTACCTGAATACTCGTAAAATTTGGCGTTAGAATCAATATTTAGGATTTTTTTTTTTTACAAAACCTTTCAATTTTAATAAAGTAGAGCGCTTCTTAATGATCAATTTCCTAAAACTATATAAAGACGAAGGAGCTCAGTCAGTACTTTTATTTTATAACACATTAAATTCCTTTTTTTTCAATTATTAACAGACGTCCTTAGATTCCAGACATTTTACGTTTAAGAATTGAATATTGTTTATATCAGGGTTTAGAAAATACACACATCATACACAACATGTATGGAAAAAACATGTATTTGAAGTTCGTATAAGTGTATGTATCGAACACACAATTAATGTACGATACACAAGATACACACGATTGATTATATATAAAATTAAAACTTTTTTATATTTTTTTAAATAAAGGTCACAATAGCTTGGATCTGCCCTCATGAAGTAAAAATATTCAAAATTTTTTATATTTTGATACAAATGAATATATTTTTGCAGTTTTTAGTACCCTTTTTTTATTGATGTCTACGGTAAACAAATTCGTTAAAATTTAACAGTTAATAATAGGGTTATTCACACCGGCCTTGTTAATTCGTTAGTCGTTATTCGATAGTTTTTTACGTGTATTTTGTTTTTGTAAAATTAACAAATTATCGAACTGCCGAGTAACAAAGTACCAGTTTGGCAAGCTTGGTAATTTTCTTGTTACTCGGTAACAAAAAACAACAGTAATAAATTTTATTTCCTCCAAAGAATTCTCAATTAAATTTTTTACTATTTTTGTTTTCGCAATTTCTCGAGGCATTTTTGCTTTTTAATAAATTTAAATCATCTGTTTTGTAGCAAAAGTTACCGCACTACTGTGATAGAACAAAAAGTGTGTTCACAGTAAAGTGTTTCAACAAATTACCAACTAACAAATTACCGGATTAACAGACTCGGTGTGAATACCCTTAATGTTTAGTTTTTGATTAAAGTTTTAAAGCTTGTTTTCTTATACATATTTTGTTTTTTTTTTTGTGTTTGCAGTTCACTTTGTTCCACTTTGCATATGTGGGGCCATTAAATCTTACTTCCTAATATTCATGAGGTATTGTGCATTTGTGGTAGTTAGAGCACACACGCACAAACAAACTGTGTAAAATGCAAAAAAGAAAAATGCAAATAACAACTATACGGTATCGTTTTCTTTATTAACTGTAAACTTTATCGGATGCGAATAAATTAATATTTTGCATAAAAATAATTTTTATTAAAAATTAAATAAAAATTTGTGAGGGTAAAGCTATTGGAATGGAAATAATCATATCTTCAATTTAAGATGAGCAGTTGATGGTGTACACATTTTCTTTTTTGCAGAGCTTAATCCTGGTTTATGTTGCCTCACATTTGTCGAGCATGTGTTCTATTTTTTTTTATAAAAATCAGAATTGATGAAGGGGTAAATATTTGCGATGAAGGTTGGCACTTGCTATTGTAGCTCAAACTTTTGCTGCCTTATAGATTTAATCACAGATAAAATCAAAAAGGTTTCTTCGTGCCTGCCACAACAACAGTGTAATATTTTGCCATTCTCTTTATTAGCTATTTTTTAAATTTAAGGCCAGGATTGACTCTCATACTCAGTCGTACGATCTGTCAAAAATTACATGTGTGCTCAAAAAGTATGATAGTGTGGACTAAAAGTGTATGTGTGTGACAGATTTTTGACAGATCTGACGATTTTATAATCTTTTGAAATAATTCATAAGATGATTTTTTCTATGCGATCAGAGTTGATTTTTTTGAAGATGAGCAGAAAGCAACAACAAAATATTAAAATCATCTGTTATTTGCATCTTTTTTGTATAATTGTGTGGCACGTACGACACCATTTTGAAACGATTTTTAAAGTAGGACAGAATTCTGTCAGAGTTTTGTGTGATTAAATCGTACGATTGTGTATGATAGTGAATCCTTGCCTTAGCAGTATTCGTATTTATTCCAGTCCATCTTCTTTGGATAATTAAATATGTTGTCGTGTTCACCTTGGCATCTCTTCACCGTTATAAAATATTATTTTTTTTTAGCAAATTTTATTATGGCAAATTTATAAATTTCTTATGTTAACGATAAACATTGAATTAAGAGAAATACACACAATTGATGGAGGGCAAAGGTATTTATTCATGAGTCATTTCTACTATTAATGTTCTATGAGTTTAAAATTATTTTATTTATTTTTATAAACAAAAGCAAGGTACATTTATTTTCCTAGGTAGTGTCGTCCGCCCAGCCGGTTTGTAGTTGGACATGTCAAAAGTTGTTTATATTTTACATTTTCTGTTTATGAATTTCAAAAAACATTAACAACAAGCATATGCTGAACAAAGAGAGCGTTTGTTTTTAGAGCAATTATGTTTTAATTTGTGTTTCTATTTTTGACATTTCCACTCACAAAACAACAATAAAATGCCATGTTGTTCTTACAAATGTTGTATTTGTTGTGGAGCCGCTATTACCTAGTAAAATAAATGTACCTTGAAACAAAACGATATAATGACATTTGTGAAACTTGCTATAAAACAAAAGAACGTACTGTGATTTGATTTTTAAGTGTCAAAAAGAAATATAAAATGGCAATTTGTGTCTTCTCATGAGCCAAGACTTGGTGATTGGCCCGCAGTTTTATCTAAAAATAGAAATAAACAAAAATATAAGTTATTTTAACAAGATGCAATAATAAACATTTACCCCAATACATTTTTTGCTAAATATGTTGCTTAAGGTTACTGAAACCCTATTTAAAGTCGCCATTAAATTTTTTTAAACTCTTTCATTAGACAAGAATTATTTTAAATTATAATCTTAAGCAAATGAGCTATTTTAAATTGTTTTATAGATCAGTGCAAAACAATACAAATAATGTAATTCCACATAAAAATGTTAAAAACGTAATAAAAAAAACTAATGACTAGTGATCTCACAAACCACCTAAACCGGAGAAAGATCTTTCCACTCAATCCATTTAGCAGCTTTGCCGTTTAATAACTCTCAAAATACCTGACCGAAAAATCTAAAACTTCGTAAATAAACTAATTTTTTAGCCTACAAAAGGGTTACCGTTCGCCCGACTAAAGTCGTAATTTGATCCTTATTTAGCGGTCTGAGACTTTTTGTGAGACTTTTAAAAAATTCCTAACGGTAACTCTGGCCCACAATATGTGTACAAGAATTTGTGTAATTTTCAGAAAGTCGGGTTGAGAGTTGTGTTGATTTCGTATGGATTGACCCTTATAATAACTAAACATTGAATGTAACCAAACTGTTAACAACTTCTTGGTTCAGTCTGTTTAATAACAGCGTAGGCAGCAATGTTACTAACAGACAATGTTATAAGTTTTTTTTTAACACTATTTTAAATTCATATCTGTTTTGCAAACATATCTTAAAGACATGTTGTACCAACATCACACAAAAAACAAAAAGAAACCTGCGAACAATGATGTCAGTTTCTTAATACACGCAGTATATTGTTTGCATGTGTGAGTGGCCAAAGTTCTTACATTTCAACTTGTAATTTAGAAAAACCGCCAAATAAAACTTAATCAAAATTAAACTGTCGGAAATATCATTACTCAGTTACAAAGGCGCTCATTTTTAATTTAATCTTATTAAAAAATAATTTGACCACTAGAAATACATTAGTTTTTGTAACACGGAAAGAATCAGTTGATTACATTAACGTAGCAGTTATTATTTTGCTTTCCAGGGAGTAATAAAATAAATTTCTATAATGAATAAATGGTATAAAAGATGGGTGAATTATTTCAGTTTCTCCTTACAATGTCATAGGATGGATCCGTCCGTACGTGATACCACTATTAAAAGTAATAAACGTTATGATTTGTTGTTCCAAATACGTTCTCATTTATATTCGAAATACATCAATTTGTATAAATATTTTTTAAATGGTTTTCACAATTTCATAATTTTCAATGGATTTCAAATATAAGGAGACTTAACAAAATTATTAAAAGTGAAATATCAAACCAAGCTTAGTAAAAACTCTTCGCTTATTACCAGTTTATAATTAATTATAAAATTAATTCAATCTCAATATCAATTGTTTTTATTTTGTTTTTTTTTCTAAGTTCTATAAGCGTATCAACATTTTTAAACAAAAATGGCGCAATTTTTTTTTTTTTTTGGCATTTTTATTTGCATGTATGAAAAGTAAACTAAGCGATTCATACAAACTTATATTTTTATATTTCAGCATTAAAAAAAATTTAAATAATGTTTAGTGACATTAGTGATAAGAAAGAGGCTTTAATTTTTCACCTTTTTTACAGTAATTTATTTTCTTTTAAGGCCTTTTTTATAACTAAAGGAATACCTATATCAGCTGTTCTCTTGTTTTTTGGTAGGAAAATATCACTGTACAATGTTGTCCACACATTACGAAATATATTATTTTGCGAAATTTAAATGAGCAATTTTTCAACGAGCTTCAATCCCGCGTTAGCAGAACAAAACGAATCCATGTACGAAAAACAAACGTCAAATAAAAAAAAAAAAATAATACTAACACACACAAAGCTTTGTGTACGCATACAATTTTATGCCAGATGAATTAATCAGTGTGTTTTGAAAAGAACAAAAGTTAAGCGGAGTAAAAATTGTTCTAGTGTGGATGGGCTCATTCAACAGACTTTTGATTTTGTTCAATATATTGTGCAAAGTACCAATATAATATACACATTTGCAATTTTATTGTACAATATCAATTATTGCACAATTGTATTGGAAGTGTATGGGTAAGGTGCCCGGTCAATTGCCTAAACGGAAGTGAATTGCCTAAACGGAAAGAGAGCTAAAAGCTTAATGGAAAAGAATGAAAAAGGAAATTTATGAAAGGGTGAATAATATAATTTGTTTTTAGAGAAATATATTTTCTGCGGTATATTTAAACATCTAAACTAATGGCCCGCTTAAAGCACATTTATTCAAACTGAGATTAATATTTGAGTATTTCGACTCTTTTTGTGTGATTCTAGCTCATATTCCGAATAAAAACATATTTCGTTGTCGCAAAGAACTCTATCTCTACCGTCAGTTTTTTCATGTTCAGTTTCACCACGTTTTTCAGTTATTTGTGAATAATTTTTATAGTTTAATCGTAATTTTAATCTTTTGCAAAAATAAAAAATTTTATTAAAAATAAATAATTTTAATTAAAACTTGTAAATTCTATAAATCACCTACCAAGCGTACGGCTGCAGCATTACTTTTGAATCCTTTTTCATGAGCATTAAATGTGCTTCACAAAGGCTCAGGGTTTTTTTTTGTTTACAAAGTTATCTCCTAAATATTTAGTGGATGTTATTCAACAGAAACTAAATTAATCCCAGCAAGAAACGAGTGAGGGAAACTTATACATACACAATTATCTACTAACGCATTTGTAATGATTTTATACTGAAACGGCGTTGCCGTTGTACGGCTTTTCGTCTTAAAATTAAATTAATTTTTGTTTGTTCCAAAGATGAGGCAAAATTTAAATTATATTTTCATAAAAACAAAAAAAAAAATCACTGGCAACTCTGTTTGCTACAGCCTTCACACGTATCAAATGTTTACATCATTCTTATAATTTCTCTATTAAGAATGTGATAGAAACTTTGTTCCATCATCAGTGATTGTCCTTTGATGGATCAAATGATGGTTACTGTTCTTGTAGGGATATATCAAGCAAATTGCGATAGTGTGTGCGTACTTTCATCCACACTCTCAACAATACTTTTTATAAAATCTTTTTAGTTTTATACTATCAATCCGGTACAAAAATATGTATTTTTGTTTTTTTTTTCGTGTTTAGTTTTTATCTGTGATTTATATATGCAATTTTTTGTCGCAAACAAATATATACAAATGTTAAATGCGGAAATATTAGAAAATTAGAAAACAAGACGGCATAAATATTGCGTTTTAAAATAATTTTGAAATATAAAATCCGATAGATGATCAAAGCTTTATTCTTTTAGTGTTTATATTTTTGATTGTTTATGTATATTTTATGCGCATATTTTTTAATCAATGCAAGAAAATATTTCCACTAAAAACAAGAACAAAGAGTTCTTGTGTTTTAAAAATTTATTTTATTATTTCTTATTTTACCCAAAATGTATGTAGATACGTTTGTTGTTCTTCTTTAAGAAGAAATAAAAACTTTCCATGAACTTAATTGATTTATCTTTTTGCAAGTTACTGTTGTTAAAGATTATAATGAAATTTGTTTGTATTCATGAATGCGCACAACTACACTGACATCAATTAACTGGCGGCATTTCTTATCCAGTGATATAAGGTGATGAGCTTATAATCTACAGACCTTGAGGAACTACCATTAGACCTTCTTAAGCCATTTTGAAGTTTTGAGAAAAATATTCAGCAATTAAGAAGGACCATCTCTGTGATATTGTCGTTACTTATTTTTATATTTTCCACAAAATGGTTGCCATTGAAAACTAGTCATTTTTATATACAAAATTTAGGTGTATCCACTGATAAAATATTTGCAATTCAGTATAATATTTCATTAAAAAAAAAAGAAGAAGGTCAATAAGTCAAATGTTGCTTTTTTTTCTATGTCTGTGCCCGCAGAACTCAACCATTTCTGAACCTATTAAAAATTTATTTCTTTATTTGAAAGGTTTTGCTTACAGATTGGTTTTGTTTTAAAAACATTTAATAATTTAAACAAATTAAAGGGTGTCCCCATGCAAATTATATATTCTTTACGTGTATTATAAACCGTAAAGGGCGCCATTTTAAAATTTAAAACTAAAAAAAAACTGCATATGACTATAGCTCAATAGCACAAAGTAATACAAAAATAAATCTAAAAATTAAAGGGTGTCTCAATAGGTGATATAAATTGACCTATATGGGCCTATCTTTTGATCCGTTATATATTTACGCTTGAAAATTAGACAAAACGTCGTTTACTATAACCGTTATATTATCAACAATAAATATTCAAAAATTTCAATTAAAGTGTGACCCAATAATTCATTTAACTTCATGTATATGGCCATACTTTTAAGCAATTGCAGAGTTGAAAGAACTTACAAAAAGTATAAAATGTGGATTTCAAAATTAAAGGGTGCCCCAATAGTTAATGTAATTTGAAGTGTGCGACCAAACTTATATATTTTTAAGTCCGCTTTAAAAGCAAATACTTGGAAATTAAGGCGTGTGTTAATAGTTAATGTAATTTGAGGTATGTGGCCAGACTTTTAAACCGGTTTAGACTGATAGCTGAAATTTGTTGTGAAGTCGGTTTTTTGTTTTGCAAAAATTATTTTGGTTTTAAATAATAAATATTTCATTAGAATATCGTGGAATATTTATATTTGAAGGCATCAAATTAATTAATTTTTAAATATTTTGCATTAATCTTGTTTCATTTCTTGTGTAGTTCATCTACAGAATAAATCATTCAATGTACTGCCTTAAGTGGGTTTCATGATATGAGTGTCCGATATTTGTCGATGTTTGGATTTTATATATGTCGTTCATACATAAAATTATTACCACACTTAAGTACTGATACAGATGTGCCATGAACTTTGTCTTACTTAGTTTTTACTTTAAAAGGTGATTTGCCTCACGAGCAGTACAACGTTGCACTTTTTTTCAACTTTATCTCGGCAGTGTAAGGTTTTTTTTTTAATTTTCGGTTGTCTTTAAAATAAAAACTATTTTACTTTTTACTTTACAATGGTTACTGTGTTTTTGTAATAAAATTTTTATTTTTAATAAAATTTTTGAGTTTCTTATGACCTTTTTGCCTTATTGATGCAATGGAGTTCTCATTTAATTAATTTGGCTTTTGGTATAAGACTCTGAGGTTTTCTTTACAAAATCTGGGTAAAATCCACTGATGAGCTATATGAGCAGTAGTGAAATGGCCATATGGATATGCTTTCCCCGCAGTAAACATTTCATTTTTTAGTTTGAAATAATAAATATTTCATGAGAGTATCATGAAACATTTATATTTGAAGAAACCAAGCACAATTAAAGTAAATTAATTTTTATTTTAGTGTTACTCATGTGATTTTTTGAAAGTCATATTAAACTACTCATTTAATTAATAAACCCTAAATAATAACAACAATAATAATAAAAAAATAATGCTGAAGCACTTTTAAAGAAATGTTCATAATTTCGTAAAGAAAGCGAAAAGCCTTGTGAATTGGTTCCTATATTTTTTGATTTGACGTTGACTAAATTCAAATTACTTTTATAAAAACAACAATACAAAGACATATATTTATGTATGTAAATGAATTTTTTTATAATTGAGTTTTTTTTAAATAATAAAAAAATAAGCACGTGATTTTTTTTAATTAGTTTAGTTCGGTTGGTTTGGTTTTTTGTTATCTTGAACTTCAAATTATTTGTTTTTACGAAACTAAAATATTTAAAAGGGTTTGGTGCGTCAAATTAAATATTAAAAGGTGTTTGAGATTTTCATTTGTTTCAGACTGATTGACGATAAATAAGCGAGTTGTAATTAAGAAAAAAAAAGTTTGACTACAATAACAACACATAAACTTGATTAATGGAAACTGGCTGTAGAAGAAGATTAAATTTTGTTTGAATTAAGTTTATTGAAATACAAAGGTAGATTTTACAAAACTGTATGAGAATTACTTAGAATATAAAGAAATAAATTTCTTAAAAATTATGTTGCAGTTTTTTTTTCTCCACAAATAATTTGCAGTTTAATTATAAAATTCAAAAAGAATTAAGAAGACCCAAGTACTCGATGAACAGCAATCGTCGAATTTGTATTACATGTTCGAACCGAACCATTTGATTAGACACTATCTTTTTTATTAAAAAAAAGAAAATCTTAGAAATGCTTTAAAACCAAATCAAAACTAATATTATCGATTTGTATTAAATAGCAAATTGATTAATTTTCTTAGAAATAAAATTGAACAGACGAAATTGAAATCTGGAATGTCAAATGAACAAAAGAAATCCATCACACGTTTTATCACGTACCTGAATTTTTGCTTATTTAAACTTACAAACGATAATGAATTTAATTTTTTTCTATTCATATTTTTTTTATTATAATTCGATGAGTAATAGAGAATATTCACATTATGTCACAGTAATATTCCAATTTGGATAAGCCCGATTAGCAACAAGGAAGCTAAACTTGAAAAGTATTAAATTAAATTCAATTTTCATTATCAAGGATTTTATTTAAGTGTTTGTTACAATTACGTTCATAAAGCAGCGGTCAAAATTAATTATGAATTCATTTAAGGTGTCTCATACAAAGCGTCGGTCGGCTACTCGTTACTCTATTTGTATTGTTCCAAACAATTGGACAATGTCTATGTGACTTTTGTCATACAATATCAGGCAGCAGATCAAGTTTCCTTTATTTTTTTTTATATTTTATATTTTATAAACATTCATAAAGTCTTTTAATAACACTGGGCAACAAAAAAAGTCACAATAACCAATACACAGATTTAAAGATTTTGTTGTATTGTCTACTCAAGTTCGCAGCCAAGATACACAGTGTCGCACTGCGTCAGTGACATTCTGGATTCAAATATGAACGTATCGCCTAGGAAAATTTTTTTAACAATTGTATAATGAAGTCAGAGCGGTCCAGGATTCTAGGTTAATTTATCAAACATTTATACTGCCAGCGTACAAAAAATTTTACACACCCCTCAGGTTTTTTTCTTACATAATTTTAGTACATAATACACGTTTTTTCTTGGTTAAAGGGCATAAGTCATCTTCAGAAAAATTTGCTTGTGACTCTAATGTCTGTTTTCTATTATCATAATTCTATGGCGAAATTTAAAGAGTTCTTGTCATCATAAATGTGAAGAAACCTCTTCGAAAGTTACAAACTTTAATAAAAGCTTCTAAAAATTAAATGATTCAGCGAATTCAATTTTTTTTAATTTTTGGTTTTTATAGTTACGGGACTGAAATCCATAGGCAAAGTAAATTGTCAATTTTGTTGCTTAGTGTTATTTTTTAAATAAAATATCTGAGCATTTGTTTTTTTTTTACTAAAGCTTCCGACTCCACTATCAGGTCCTCGTTGCCCAAATAATATTATTACGTTGCTAAAAAGTTGATGTGTGTTAGACTTGTGTAGTTCATAAACGAACTAGTTCATTTAAACGATTCCGTCCATTGAACTAAGTGAACTAGTTCATAATTTTTAGTATTCCTAGTTCATTTTTAAACTATATTTTTTATTTGAACTACCAGACAAGAAGAACTAGAATCCATGTCTGTGTTTCCTTGTTGACTACTTACGACATGAAATTAAAGCTGCCAGGTATTTTATTTACCATTCGTTACGGCAGTGCTACGGTGTTGTTGCCATCATATTTTGAAAAGAACATTTGAACTAAGGAGAGCCTTTGAACTAAAGCTTGAAACTGCAATTAATTTTGCTTTTAATTTTGAATATTGTTAAAATTTTATGTAATTGTCCCTTACGGTTCATTAGACGGGTAAAAATTGGGTGTGCTCAATTAGATACTTTTTTAATCGAACCAATCAGACAGTATTACCCTTAACGAATACCAAAAAGATACACGTAATTAACTTTCTTTTTAGAGTCGATTAAAAAATAAGACTGATTTGCAAAGAAATTCTAACACGAAGAACAGGAAGGGTTTTAAGTGTTAAGAAGAATTTATTTTAAGCAGAGTTCAAGCAACAGTTTTTTCTTTAAAAGCTTCATAAGTCTTTTTTCTTGCGATTCCGTTCCGCACCATTCTGCTTTTTAATTAGTTCTTCTTCGCACTTCAAGTTTTGAGTTTAACTCAGATATTATGAGTGCATCATTAATGCTTAAAAAGTTTTTAAATTTATACAAGTTGTACAGAAAAATTAAATCGTGATTCATTTTTAAACTTCTTTTATTCAATTAAAAAAAAATAAATTTCCAACCTCAAAAAATGGGTTTGTTTACAACATTGCACTCACACTACCAAACAACTTTAAGTAACTTGACGTTGAATTCTATTTTCTACTCTTCAAACAAAAGAAACGAAACGTTAAGGTAAAAATAAAAATATATATTTTCCATTAAACAGAAACTTATCAGCTGATTCGTCTCGGAACGGAAAGTTAAGACTAATTCTGCCTTAATGATGCAAAAAATATTTGATGCGTTTTTCCGCCATTGAGGTTGTTCAACTTGTGATAGCTAATCTTCGTATTATTCTATATGTATTAAACACAATCAAGTCCACCGACCATCGACTACAAGAAGTCAAAAATAGAATACATGCGTGCTTATGAGAATAATTCTTTTAGCCGCTACACGACTACCGACTACACGTCTACTTTTGTAGCCCGTAGCCAACTTAGGCTAATTTTTATTTTTTTGACTACAAGACAAAAGATTAGTGCTGCCAATACAAGAAATTCATGAAATGGTGGTTTTAAAAACGCAATACATTAAATATCGCTATTAAAAACGCGAAAAACTATTATAGTGGCACCATTGAAAAATAATAATCATCTGTTCATTTGTTTACATTTTTCATTTACTTTTTATTTGGCGCATTTTTTAGGTGTTTTTTGTTGTTTTGCTTAACTTTAATACATATGCCAAAACAGATGTTTACTTTTTGTAGTTAGTGGTCGTTAAAAGAATTAAGTAGCTGGCGACTTGGCTATTTTTGTAGCCAGCTATTTTTGTAGTCGGTAGTCGATGGTCGGTAGCCTTTGATTGTGTTTATAGCAATACACACATCCAATGGTGGTGGAAGTAACTTATTCACCTTCTTTTTTTACCACGCACATACGGACAAAAACAACAACAGGGGCTGCCAGATTTTATGTTAGTAACAGCACAATATTTTCAGTTTTCCGAATCAGCTGATGGTATTGAAAAAAGGCATCTAATTTTTCTTGTTTTCTTTGGAAAACGTCCGCATACATTTGTAAATAATATTTCTTTTTTAAACATTTTTAGAAATTAAATTAAAAAATGAACCTTGAACCAAAAAAGTAAATTTTAATTCATTTATAATATCCACGGTTAAAATCCTGATAGGGAAAAATTAAAAAAATTTCAATAAAACGTTTATAAAAATTATTTATGGCATTTGAAACACTCTAAGAAAAGCTTTGAGTAAAAATACAAAAATTAAACAAACTTAAGCGCATTTATGGAGTTAACACGTGGTCTAAAAATAGTCACATTTATTACACATTAGTATTTCCAAATCATTATGTAACGTAAAATCAAACATGTGTACGAAAGAATGAGTGCAGAGTATCGTTGTAAAAATAATATTGATACTGAATAATTTTTATGAATATTTTAACATTTTTTAATAATAATTTATAGGTACTCGCAGAAGTAGTGACATTTTTGAACTGAAGGTTGGCAAAAAAAAAATATATATCGTGACGTTTTCAGCACATTATTTGTTTTAACGTTTTAGTTAAAATTATTAGTACTTGATCTTCATACATATTCTTCTTCTTATATATGTAATAAATATAAAATTGTTGCACGTGTGTTGTGACTTTAAAACTCACGAACAGGCTTACCGAATTCGATTTCTAGGGCGTAGGCGCCTATAAGCGTGTGAGGTATGTGTGCTGTGTGCTGACTTAATAAAGAACAAAAGGGGTAAGTCGGGAGAGGAAAAACGAACTAAATCGATTTTAACAAAAAGCGATTTAAAGGGTATTTGAAATATATAGAAGGGTATTATCCATTGGAGTAGCGAAGCGCGCCAGAAATTGCTAGTTTAAGTATAAAACAAAACGAACAGTTCTAAGTCATGACTTTAGTTCATTTAATTTTTATTTCTATTACTATTGGGAAAGAAAAATTATTTTTAAATGGTCCTTTACATTCTTCGCCATCATTCTTTTTTAACGCATCAATTTAACAAAATAGAATACGATCTTATAATTAATCATTATTAAGTTGGTTGGGTGAGAAAACGAAAAATAAAATGATTCTGCACTCCTTTCTCTTCTACAAAATTCAGAATTGCTGCAAGAAAAATTGATTTCTGTTAAGTGGGTAGTACGGCCTAAAGATTTCTTTTCTGCTTTCCTCATAAGTCGTTACATACTTTTGTTTTTGCTTTTAAGAAATCGTCGGCTAGTTACGAATGCAATTTTTTTTATTTTTTTTATTTTTATTTTTACTTCCACTCGTCATAGTAGATGCTGCTCTAGTGTCATACTGATTGTTGTAAAATAAATATGGCTACGCGGTGGACACTGCAATTAATTTAACTTGAAATTAATTATTAGTTTAAATATTTAACAAGATTTTAAGTCATCAAATAGCAGCTTTAATGCAAGTCCTCCCCAACAACTGCTCTTTAGTTTCCTGATAATCTGGCTGATATATCTCGTTCCACTGTTACCCACATTGTGTAGAAGCTGTCAAAGTTCAACACTCATCCGAAAAAGGAACATTTAAAACAATTTTGAGCAACATCCGAAATATAAAAGAGTTTATTACTTTAGTCTGTTAGACAGACTGGAATTGGGTTTTACATAAAAATGGGTCGAGGCTGTAGATTGTTTTTGCTGATGGATCAATATCTTGGCAGTCTAGGAAGGAGCGTTTTAAATGAAAGGAAATCAAAGAGGTTAAGAAAGTGCTAATATTAACATTGTGAAACATTGTGTCTTAAGTTGATTTTGCTGTCCATCCAATAACTCCAACAACAATAATATGTGACAACCAAAGCGTGACGTTTCTTGTACAAAATCTATGGGCCCATATTTATTCGCCTTGGTTATGTTCGCAAACATGCTTAAAATAAATATATCAACAAAGATACAAATATTGCAGATTTTTCTACTAAGCAGGAGATGGGCATCGGTGATTTAATTGGGCAGGTTCTTAGCCGGATTTTCATAAGAATACAATAACTAAAAATCTTTGTAGCATAAAGTCGATAATATTATTGTATTTAACGATCCACTTGCTCTAATATTTATGGCGACATGTCACTTCTTAAATATTCATTCATTCAATAAATAATTAAGAAAGTGCGTAGTTTGTCACGTGTTAGATAAACATCGGATATTTATTTTATATTTAAAACCAACACAACAAATAATTTGCTAATAAAATCATAATATTTTCCTTTTTGCTAACCTTTAGTTCAAAAGAGTCCCTGCTTTATTTTCATACCAATAAATTAATAAACGTTTTTGTTTTTTTTTAATATTCATCAACATTTTTCGATATTAATTTTATTGAAAACAAAATTCTGCGCACTTTGAATTCATTTGAATTTACACAGCAATATTTCCTGTATTAATTTTAACGCATATTATTTAATTTTACGTTTCGTAATGGGATAGAAACGTTAATGTTCAATAATTATTCAATTTTTTTTTAAACATATCATTATTTAAATGGTCATATTTTCTTGTTATATTTTATCTCAAGTTTTTCAGTTTTCGCATTTTTATTTAACGCATTTTTTACAGTGGTTTCATGGTTTCTATTTTTAAACCTCTGACCACAGATAGAAAAAAAAAAAGAAATTTGGTACTGCATATATATAATTTGACATAAAAGTGACATCAGCTCTTAATGGGTTAAGCATTAAAAAAAAATTAGTATTTCCTTAAAGACCTCTTCAAAAGCTTCAAAATGATACCCATATTGATATTTCAAAAAATTTGAAAATTTCAGAGCCCCGTAACTCGGAAAATATGGGCGAAAGCCACTTTTTTCACTTGATGTTTTTTTTTTGATTCTTTATTGCCTTATAATTTTATTTTTTAGGAGTTACTTTATTGCTCCAAATGACATGAAAAAATTAGAGGTAGGCGTGGTGATTTGTCTGCTGCCTCGAAGGACATTGACCGATAATGCTGATTTCAAATAGCACCTCTTTTGACACTATGTCTGATCGATTGACGTACTTAGTTTTTTGTGAAATCATGTTTGCCTAGGCAAGCTTGATTTCAACACAAACACGGACATCGCTCAATCGACTTCGCTATGCATAAGGATTCAGAATATTTATAATTTATGGGGTCGGCAATGGATATTGCAGAAATTACACGCGGAATGACAAACTTACTTGTATCCTTTTTCCTTTTTTTGTGGTGAAGGGTATAAAAACATTAAGTGAAGAAATTAGAGCTCGACCATATTTTCCGAGTTATGGACCTCTAAACTCTTCATAGAAAATTACGATTGTGCACCATTTTTTTTTAAGATGTCAATATCGATATCATTTAAAAGATTTCAAAGAAATCTTATCGGAAATACTATAATTTAAAAAAAATGCTTAACCCATTAAGAGCTGGTGACATTTTTATGTAAACATTTTTTTCTTACTTTTTAATTATCTGTCACCTCAATATTTGTTTTGTTTTGATTGGAGTTACTTCACTTAAGTAGATTTACATACATGGTGAAGGGTATATAAGGTTCCGCATAGATGAATATAGCACTGCTACTTGTAAATATTGAAATTTTTTTTTTAAATTATATTTTTCATATTTCATTAGCTGACTTCAAAAACTAAAAATAGTGTGCTGTTCAAAAAAAAAAAAAAAATATAAATATTTTTAAAAATATATATTTATTTTGTGTGCAATGAAAAATATTTATTTTAAAATGTTTCTATTCCAATTGCTGCGTAAATGTCACTATAAAATATTTTTCAATACAATATGAAACGTCTTCATGCAGAGAAAGCACATCTTATGGCTATTTTGCTACTGCTCATATATCTCATCCGTAGACTTTACGAAAATTTTGTATGGAAAATTTAAGGTTCTTGTGCCTCAAGCTTAATTGATTAAATGAGAATTGTAGTTAATAAATTAAAAAGTTTTTTTTTCTAAAACACTATGCAACATTTAATAAAACATTTTACATCATCGCGTCCATTCATTTATTACGTATTAATAATATTTGAAAATGAAAAGTTCAAATAATTCACATGTTTGTTTTACATCACGAATATTTTTCTTTTCGAAGCAACAAATGAATGTGGATTTTTGTGCGTAACAAATTAATCGTCCTCTAAACTCAAGTCTCGTAAGCAAAATAAAAATATAATTTCTTCATTTGTTAACCTAAAATAATAATTTATTTTTACTAAATTTAAGAGCCATATCGACTGTGATGTTCATATTAAAAAAAAATGTTCATACTTAAAAACAAGTTCCCACATAAATAGTTAAAAAAAAAACATTTCCTTGAATTTAATAATTTTGTAATATTTAATATTTGCCATTCTTAATTGTTTGCCATCATTTTAGGTTTTGCTTAAATATTTAAAATGTTCTAAAACATTTTTTAGGCTCTGCATTTGCCAAAATTGTTTTGCTATAAACAAGACCAAAACTTATCTAATTGTACTTTTCCATGAGCACTTAAATCACAAATCATGTAAATAAAATATTTAACGCAACCATTAAAACACTTTTGTAAATATTTGCGTTTCTTAGGTGTTGTTCTACAAACTCATTGAATTGTTGTTATATTTTTGTGGTCGTTCTTTTGTTTATTGAACCATTAAATCTAAACAAATACTTGAATGAGTGAGTGTCGACAAATGTATGTATGTGTCCAAAATATCGGAACCAACTGATGAGTGCATTAGTTAAGTTGTTTACTCAAATAGAGTACGAGTTTAAAATTATTAATGTTAAAAACATAAAAAATTTTGGTTTTATTTAAAAAATACAACGTAAACAAGCAGCTGCGAAAGTGTGAAGCGACTTTTAGGCGAAGTAGAATATGTGCGTGACATTATTGCCTTCCTGTGGATTTTTTTTTTAAATTTTATTTTTTATTTGTTTTAGTATTCGATTTAGGTTTTTTAGAACAAGAATCAAACGCTTGAATAAATAAAATAATTTTTTAAATAAATATTTAAAACTTTAAAATGATTTCCAGTCTAGTGAAATTTGTACTCGCAGAAGAGCTTCAAAGGTAATACTCGATTAGAGTACGAGTAATAAAAATTTCATTCCTTGAAGGGAAAACCAGTTAACCTCCCTTCGCAAACCACAAAACAAAAGATATATACAGTCAGTCTAGATAAATATGGAATACATACGCTGATGAAAAAGGCTACTGTGATACAACTTCACATGAACTTGTTTGTACATATTGCGAAAAGAGAAACTGTCAATGGTAAAACTCTGATATTCGCTGAGGAATGCTTTTTTAACATAAAATGGGAAGAAGTAGTGTCACGTTAAACGGCAAATAATCTCAGAAGTGGATGTTTTAAGAGTTTGGAAGACGAATGTTGGGGCATTAATGGTTGGCAGAAGGGCTGACCTTCAAAAAGTCAGTTACTTTGTATTCGAGCAATATATTGTGTTTCATAATGCCGTCATACTAATTATTTACAATGCAATCCATTCCAAAAATCGCAGAGAAGTTGCAACCGAGCATCAGTTTCTAAATCGATGCCCTTGTTTCGCAACTTTGCATACAAACCGCGCAAAATTGTATACAAACTTTCTATTAACACATTTGGGAAGTCAGCCAAAGTTCATGGCCAATATTTAAAGTGTTTGTGACAGATTATTAGAACAGCCGAAACATGGTACAATCAGCAGTGGCTGACTACAAGCGTTACACAATTTTTTGCTGAGTTTTTTAATTAAAAAGATTTTTTTTACAAAGAGAAGTAGCACTTCAGACATTAAAACCTATTTAGTTATTTTTCGTAACCGTGCTACATTCTTTAGGAAAGGGATAGATGAGTGATAAGATAGGTGGTGAAAGGAAAAAGATAAATAGTTATTTTACTCCGCCGGCGAATATGCTATGAAGAAGTACGGACGAAAGAGGCTACACGTTTTTAATGTTCATTCTAAATATGTATTTATACCATTAAACGAAAAAAAAAAACAATTTGTAGTCTGATTGCCGCAGGGGTTGAACCCTAAGCAACCAGGCTTGTAGTCAACGTGTTTACCAGTTTGACTACAGCAGCCTCATAAAAAAATTGATTATCTTGAGATTTTTTGTGTGAAAATTTATGTGTCCAGAATTAGGGATGGACAAAAAACATCGATGTTTTAAAAACACTCGATGTATTTTGTTGAAACATCGATATATTCCGATGTTTTTTTGCTCCTTAACAATTGGAAAACATTCATGTTTTATTTCGATGCATCGACATGACAAATTGTACCCAGAACGCGAAGATTGATGTATAGAAGAAGATATATTAATAGATTTATTGTCTGATGAACTTTCAGTTTATTTAAGGACTCCTGTTCGAAGACTGAACGAAAATCTGTTGGATTATAAGAAAGATTATAAATCGCACTTTCTTAAGCTTTACAAGATCCCTTTTAAGTACCATATAAAGGTGGAAACATCGGTTTCGTCTGAAAGACTATTTTCGCAAGCGGTGCGGGTGATGACTGAACAAAGAAACAGATTGAGTTGTAAAAGATTTAGCAAACTATTATTTCTAAACAGTATTGAAAAAAGGTATTGGGAGATGTAAAATAAATTTAAGATTATTCGAAAATATAACAAAAATGAAAAAAAAAATCAAAACTTCAATAATAAATAATAAAAAAAAAAACAATCGATGTAAAAACACATCGATGTATTTTATCAAATATCGATGCAACATCGATGTATGCTTGCGATGCATCGCATGGAAAAAACATCGATGTTTTTACAGTGTCCATCCCTATCCAGAATGTTAAAATGAAGATACAAATAGTGAAAATTATTTTGCATCAACGTACAATCAATGCTTGTGTGAACTTCAGCCAGACAATAAACACCACATCAACATGAGTGTGTCAAATTGCACGGGGTAGGTTCATACATGTTAACAAAATCATAAAGAAAACACTTTAAATGTAATAAATAGTCGGTTACTGAAAACGTAAAGTTTTACATGACGATGTTTAATTGACGCCTACTAACGAATTGATAAAACAAATCATGTGTTTGAATAGGCAAGAGTTTAATGTGAAATGTCATTATTGTTCTATCCAACCGTTCTTAGGGCCATTAGTACAACTTGTCGTTAGTTAAAGGTAGAATTTTGGCTGTTTGATGAATAGCCTCAAATTATTTAAACCATAATTTTTTATTGCTTTTATTAATAATATTTAATGAATATTGATATAATAAAAAAAGGTTTTATAATGCAAAGTCATTTATCGTTGTAATAATGGCTCCTCATTGTATTTAAACTTTGTTCAACAAAAAGAGCAAAACGTGGGGAAAATTAAATAGTTTTTGAAAAAAAAATCAACTTTAAAGCAGATTTTTGCTTTATATTATTAACTATACATTAACTATTACGACACCCTTTATTTCCAAATCCAAATTTTATTTTATTAAAGCGGACTAAGCAATACAGCTCCTTGTAAATTTAAATCGTCTGTCTACGACTGTTCAAAAGTTTGGTCATATACATCAAATTTTATAAGCTACGGGGGCACCCTTTCATTTATAATTTTAAAATTTTATTCTTGTTATTATAGTGGTCATAGTATCGACTATAACAGTTCAAAATATAGGCCGATATAGGGCAATTTACGTCACCTATGGGGACACCCTTTAAATTTTAGATTTATTTTTATATCATTCTTTACGGTTTCTATTATACGTAAAAACATGTATGTTGTATGGGGACACCCTTTAATTTTTGAATTTATAAACTGTTTTTAAACAGGACCAATCTGTAAGCATAACCTTTCAAATAAAGGAAAACTTAACAAAATCGGTATAGAAATGACTGGCATTCTGACGACTTGATAACCTCCTTCTTTTTTTTTGAAATCGGTTAAAAAGGTTCAAACGATGAAGCAAAATTAGTGTTTTGTAATGTTTTGCAAAATTTATTAATCGCTCCATGCGTTTTACAAATCTTTAAAATGGAGAAGATTTTAATAAAAAAAAGTTCCTGCATTTAAAACATGAAGCTTTTGTTCCACAAAAAATTCAGTTAACGGCACTTTCAGTAGAAATTGAAAGTTTGCAAGTTTAAAGACATGTTTATTTTTATATTTGAAGTTTAATCGGGTTCAAAAAGTTTTTGTTGTGATAGAAAACATTGGAGGTCAGATAAATTAGATCAGTGTGAGTCACGATAGGTAAAAGATATTAATCAAAAGACAACAAAATTATGAAGTTTCAAACGAAACAACAAATTCATGATTCTTGTTTCACTGCTTTAAAATAGAAACAACACAATTCAACATTTTTATTGCAATGCATGTGTGAATAAATCTTACGGAATCGACTAATTGAACATCGTAAAATTTAATAACGTTCATGCATATAATTATGCTTTAGTTCATGCATGCATGTATGTGTGCATTAAAGTTTTTGTCTTAAATGTTTTGTTTGTTTATTTTTTTTTTTAATTTTCCAATTTTGGCTAAAAAGGCTAAAGGTTTTTAAGTGCAACGAAGTGGAACTGTTTTTGTTTTTCTAAAGATTAGTTGACAATTTTTTCCATAAATTCGTTAAGGTTATGAATGGAAAAATTCAAGGTCTAATGTGATTTTAGAAATAAACAAAATCTTCTTTAAATAAGTTCTATTGTTTTAAAATGGTTTTTAGGAAAATTTGTTTTATTTTTAATGATTGCAGAAAACAAATAATTTTTATTGTGCGATAGTAAACAGTAAGATAAATTTGTTATATTAACACACACAATATTACGAATCCCCTGAAGAAGTGAACAAAAAATTCACGATACGTTGGGAGAAACATATAATAAAAAACTGCTTTTTTTATTGACATGAAAGGAATTAGGCCTTACCAGTTTATTATTTACAACAAATACACCAAAGGTAACAAAATCAATTGGCCAAAAATAAATATATAAAACAAATAATTTTGATATTTAGCTAATAATAAAAACAATGATAATATTAATAATTGAATTAAATTTAATTTAATTTTTTAATTTAATTTCTTTCGGAATGCTACATCATTCATCAGCATTCTTCGCATTTATCTACCTTAAAATGCGGCATTACATTCTGTTAGCATCTAATTTTTCTTGTTTTCTTTGGAAAACGTCCGCATACATTTGTAAATAATTTTCCTTTATAAAAATTTTTAGAAATTAAATAAAAAAACCCTTAAGCCGAAAAAGTAAATTTTAATTCATTTACAATATTCCACGCTTCAATCCCCGATTGGAAAAAAAATTAAAATTTTAAATAATAATAATTTAAAAAAATAATTTTTATAATAATTTGAATAATAATTCATAATAATAATAGATAATAATTTGAATTATAACTAATAATGATTTATGATAAAAATCCGATCGTGTTTATTCACAATTAAATTTTAACAAAAACCACAAGAAAACAAGCTGCTTTTTCGGTTTTCTTTAATTTCATTAAATTTTAATTACTTTTTCCTAAGTTACTGTGAAAAACAAAATCACAATTGCAGATTATTACTACCACGGCGTGCCGCCGCATGTCCACTGAGTAGATTGATACATTTTAATAAGCGATATGGTTTACATTTGCTTTCAGTGATAACCGTGAACATCTAAGCAGCAGCTCATTTGTAGTTTACAGTGTCAATGATAATAAAATTAGACAGTCTGTGACCTCAGGTCATAAGGTTAGATTATTTTGCGTACACAATGGTTTATCATTAAAAAAAAAGTAATTATCTAATCAACGCTAAATGATGTCAGATCTAATGAGCATTTTATTTTAATTATGAATATACGTTTCAGTAACGCAATTAACAAGTAAGACAGCTATATTCGGCTATGACGAATCTTATATACTTTTTACAAAAAAAAAATTAAAAATTAAGAAAAAAATTTTTACTTAAAAATGTCATCGGTTGAGCATTTTTAATAGATTTATTAATTTTTAATAGTATTTCCTGAAAGATCTCTTCAAAATCTTATAAATGATACCCATTTTGACAATCGAACATTTTCATAAATATTTCAGAATCGGAAAATATGGGAGAGTTCCAATTTTTTCACTCGATTCTTTTTTTCTTATTTTTTTAATTTTCTATCGCACCGTATTTTTTTTTTATATCCGAGTTACTTCAATGTTCCAATTGATATGGAAAAATTAGAGGCAGCCGTGGTGTTAAGCCCACTGCCTCGAGGGCCATGAACCGATCTTGCTAATAGACACTCCTTCGAAACTATGTCTGATCGATTAGCGTATTTAAATTTTCTCTAGTTCATCCAGTGCCTTAGCAAAGTTGAATTTAACACTAACACGAACGGAGAGACGAACATCGCTCATCGCTATCGCTATGCATAAGAACTAAGAATATAAATACTTTATGGTGTCGGATACAACTTAGATACATACTTTTTTCCTTTTTTTATGGTGAAGGGTATAAAAAGCACACTCAGTCAATATTTAAAGGAACTAAAACAAAAAATACTGGTACCGGTTCTATACCTACTCTCCTCTATTTCACTAACATAATTGAGGAGTTTCGTATAATGGGCGATTATTTAATTTGTGTTATGGCTTATTACATTATGTTATTAAACATTACAACAACAGAGATAACAAATGTTAAAGGGTAGAAAATTATTTAAATTTAAAAATAAGAACTTATTAAAGTGCAGAACGATATTGATTATTTTTAATAGAAATCATTTTAATAATATTTGTTTCTTAATTTTTGTTTCAATATTTCTTCAACTTGAAAACCTTTTATCTTAAATGAATAAAAGCAACATAACGAACTTCAAACAGATAACAACAGATAAAAAAATCATTTTGTGTTTAAGCTTGTGCTCTGCTCTTCTTAATACTTTTCGTGGTATGTGCGAGTGTCATTGTTCAAATATTTTTTTATTAATAAATTAGTTATTATTTGCTAAAATATTTATTTATCCATGACATTCATAAAAAAAATATTATTTCCGGTTAAACTGAATTAAACAGCATGTTTTTGCAGTATCAAATTAAAGACATAAACACTAATAAAAATCGATACACATCATAGCGAACTGTGCTTTGGACAGAAGTGCCGTTATTTTACACACATACATGCATACATATGTATATTAAAAATGCTTCGTTTCAACTTAAATAAATTGCAAACAAAATTAATAAAAAATCCCATTAAAATAAAAATAGATAAAAACGAACCCGCAATTAAAGCTGTACCATTTTATTGCATTTGAGCTACTCGTTCGCTCTAAAAAAAACGTCAAATAAAAAAAGATTTCTTTTGAGTGTGTTAATTTTTTTTATTGATTATGGAAGTCTTCTGTGACCTCCTTACGTCATGTAATACATTTCTCGCATAGACGTCTGCTTTAGTTTGGAAAATGAAAGGTTGACGTGAATAAATTCTTAAGAGTTTTACTTTAGCAGCATTAGAATACAACTAGGTTTTTTTTACTAACCCAACTGCACAGATGCATCCTCGTATATCTTTTTGAATTATGTTTTTCATTTTCCCAAAAAGTCGTTAATTCTATTGCAAAAAATTGTGACTTAAGGATTACCCGCTGATTTTACTTTACATTGTTAAGAAGCATTCGATTGACTGTTTTTTATTTTTTGGTTTGAACTAACGAAAGCCCTACATTAGCTATTGAACCAACTGCTTTGATTTAAAACGCGAAATTCTTAAAACCAATAGTTTATCGTACACAAAATTTAAATTGCTGAAAAATGCCATACAGCCCTTGAATAATTTTTTTTGCAATTGCATTAAGTGAACCTCCTGAACGGGGTTCGTACCTTTATTATCCTTAAATTAATTTATCCAATTGATTGTTTTAACGCTTGTGCATATATGCAACACGAATCTGTGCTTCTTATACATGAATAGTTGCTAACGGATTGTATTCTTCTGGTTTATTTTGCTTAGAAAATATTTCTTTTGGACCGTTAGGTTGTCGATATAAGGGTTCGTCGTTGTACTTGCAAAATTGCAGAAAAAACTATAGCTAGTGGGGCCAACGTTTTTAATACTATCAAATTTAAAATCTATTCACCCGGCCGTAAGCTTCGACGCATGAATTATTTTTTAATGATTTTTATTTGCAGCTTTTTACGCGCTTTACACAGTTTCCTTATTGTTTTAAATGGCAATTCAAATATTTTATTATAATTTTGGCGTTTTTATTTTATTTAGTTAAGTATTTATTTATTTATTTGAACCGTAAATACATGAAGAAAAAATTTATATACAGTCGACTTTTAATAATTTGAAACTCGTTAATTTGAATCTCTCGATAATTTGAACTGTTTTTCAGGTCTCTTGAAAAACACTCAATATATTGAAAATTGAAATCTATGTAATTTGGTTCTCTCAATAATTTGAAATTATTTCAAGGGAATTTTGATCGCCGACTTTCTCTAATTTGAATTTTTTAGCTCTAATTTGAAATGATTTAATTTTCAAAAATAAAATGACATCTTACCTGTCAACATTTTATAATTTGAAGTTCGATTTTTTTAAAACTTATAATTTGAGCTCCTAATGTAATTTTGTTTCTGTTAAAAAAAAATTAAACCATTTTCTTTAGTTTCTATGCCAGCTCTAAAAGCTCTTCTTAATTTGAAATTTTTTATCTTTCTTTTGATATTTTTAAGTCTCGTTAACATGAAAACTTAATTATTCGAATATTTTCTCTGGTCCCTTGAGTTTCAAATTATAAGAGTCGACTGTATAATGAAATACACAAGTCAAAACAATTAAAACCTTTAACATTGTTGGCCTAGCAGCTCCAAGAGAAAAAAAATAAATAAAGAAAAATATGTTGATGTCTAGGAAAAGTAGTTTGAAATAAACAACCGTCGCATATTCATATTTTGAGAATTACGGACTTCCAAAAGCTGTTCTATTTAACATTTGATATATCAGATATTTTGTAATGGAACCAGACAGTATAAGTACTATGGGAAAGTTTTTTAAATAAGCTAACAGATTCCCTATAAAATATGAATTGTTGCCGGTTATTTATTATCTTACATTTTCCTATTAAAATTCAACTTTTTTAATTTTATTTTAAAAATCGAGTTAATAAAAATTAAATATTTATAAAATTAACAATCTATTGTAAATTGTACCAAATGTAAGAGTTGTTGTGAGTACGCTGTTGTAGTTTCTATTGTTAAACTTATAAAAAAACGTCAAAATTAAAAAAAAAAAAAAAAATAAAATTTATGTTATAAATCTTCCCCAAAAAAAAAACATTTCAAAACAGATTTTATCTGTCTGTCTATAACGGTCCAAGAGTTTGCTAACATATGTACATAAAATTACATTAGCTATTGGGACACCCTTTATTCCAAATCCAAACTATATACTTGTTAAACTGTTCAACAATTTGGCAATATACATGAATTTACAGCAACGTAACTTTAGGGGAACCCTTTAATTTATAAATTCAAATTATAAATTTGCTGTTTTAGTAGATTCAGGTACTTTGTAATTTTCAAGCGTTCGTCTATAACGGTTCAACAGTATGTTCAAATACATCAAATACATTAACTATTGGGACACCCTTTAATTTACATGTTAAGATATTTATAATTCTTATTATACCAAACAAAGTAGTGAACATTGTGTCCTATTTTATAGTGTTTGTATTTTACAGTTCAAAATATACGGCCAGATATGTAGGTCAAATTTTATTAATTTTGGGAACACCCTTTAATTTATAAAAGTAAATCATAAACTTAGCAATAGAGGACCCTTTTAAGTTTCAGTGTTCTGTATATAACCCTTCATAATTCAGCCACAAATATCAAGTTACATCAACCATTGGGACACCCTTTATTTTCCAAATTCACATTTTATAGCTGAGAAAGCCATAAAGGGTCGTTGCAAATTTCAACCGTCGTTCTATTTCTGATCAAAAGTATGACCATACACATTAAATTAAACGAACTATTGGGGCACCCTTTAATTTATAATTTTCAATATTTATACTTCTTATTATAACGGTCATAGCAATCAACACTCTATCTAATTTTCAAGCGTTTGTCTATAACGGTTCAAGAGCTAAGCCCATATATATGTTAATTTACATCACCTATGGGGACACCCTTTAACTTTTAAATTAATTTTTGCATTGCTTCTTGTCATTTGAATCTATATTGATACGCACGTTTTTTAGTTTTAAGGTGCTGCGTTTAAGGTTCATAATACATGTTTGTTGTATGGGGACACCCTTTAATTTTTAAGATTAAGAACTGTTTTTAAAACGGTACCAATCTGTAAAAAAAAATTTTAACATCGATCCAGAAATGACTGAGTTATGGAGGCGCAAATATTAAAAAATCAACACTCAGTCGAATTGATAACCTTCTTCTTCTTTTTTGAAGTCGGTTAAGAACAGAAAATGAAATTCTAGTAAACATTACTAATAAAATGGAAATATGTTTGTTACCTAAATAACTTAAATTTTCTCTTACGAAATTCCGTAAAAATATTCAAAATATTGTAAAAGTATTTACACCGCAATTAGCAACAACATTTGCACAACTTTTGCGTAATCAGACGATGTAGCACATCTACAGCAGGATGTGAATTGTACAATTGATTTCAAAACATTGTCATGAACTTAAAAAAAAGAACATTAAATAAAAATCGAATTTTAAAAGTTAAGAATCATTAACAATAAATTACTTAATAATGCCAACGATGATTTTGATGATGACGGTGCTGTAGCCAATGCTCTTGACCACAATTGTTATTATGTTGTGGCAAATATTTATGTTAGAAGACACAAATCTAACTAACTAAATGAGCATTAGCCATGCCATTGTAGATTTAATAGCATTTTATTATTATTTTTTTATTATCATTATTTTTTATTTTTCGTTTATTGGTATCGACAATGTACTTGACCAAAAATGAAGTGATAAAATGACTCGAACAGAACCTTAACAAAAAACTTTAAAATAATTTATTTAATATGCAAATCGACAACAAAAATAAAACACACGAAAAAAAAAACGGCTAAGCAGAATAATTGTTTAACTTCACATTCACAACAGAATGGCTAAATGAACGTTTTCAAATTTATGGAGACAACAACATACATGATATACTTGACCGACGACAACGACGACGACAACTTCGACAAGAATTAAATCAAAAACTATGATTGTATTCAAGCTGAAATTTTGCCGAAGAAAAAGAGCAAAAGAATCTGCAATAAACGAATCCCTCACATGCACTATCGTTAGATGATACTAATGGCATCTGCGTGTGTGTGTGCGAAGCCAAAATTTTAAGCAGGAAAAGGAAAGAAACTAACAAGCACCAACACGCGTTTTAATGTGAGCGCAGTAACAACAATAAACAAATTGAAGTTAACCCCAGGTCGTTGAAGGCATCGATACTTTAAGAAAACCCCCGGTGCACATCACATCATCATTCAGTTGGCAGTGAAACGTGACAGTCGCACAAACGCAAACGGAAACGCAAAAAAACAATAAAATAAATCCAATAGAAAGAATTAAAAAATTATTATCCACAACAAAAGTTGCTGTAGTTGTAGCAGACTAGACTTTTAATACAACAACTCATTTCAACCATTAAAGGTACAAAAAAAAAAAAAAACGAAACGAATTCAAAAAAAAAATTAATTTTGATTTGTATATGAAATTTAAATAAATTAAACAATAAACTGTGTTCTAAATATTAAAACAAAAAAAAAAGTAAAACAAATAGTCATAAATACAATAAACAATTTTCAGTAGTTTAAAGCGGCACACTCTGCCCTCTTGTTAAACAGTCTTGAGCTTAAAACAAAAGCAAATCGACAAAATTCTCAGCGTCAAACATAAAATATTTCAATCAGTCTTTAAAATTCGGTGTAGATGCGCGAAGTTAAATTGTTTGAAAACTGACTTCGTGTTGTTAGCATTTAAAATAAAAACTGGTGAGAACCTCTAGCGATAAAAGTCGCATGATTTTCAATTTTAAATTAAATAAACGGCCAATTTTCTCCCTTTAAGCAATAAAACAAAAACTGTTAATAATCGTAGTAAAACGAATTTAATTGAATTGAAGACTTTTTTTAATTTCTCTTTTTTAAAATCAAATAGAAGGAACTGTGTCCTGTGTTAAAGTGATGTGATAAAGAAAAAAGGAACAGTTTACAAAAGAATTAAAGAATGAAGTGAAAATTTTTTTAATTTAAGAAACTGGTAAAAAAAATAAAAAAAAAATATAAAAAATTGAATTGTGCGATCAAAGGGAATATTTCAAAAATATTGTTTGGTTAAGAACATTTTCAAAAGGTAACTATTTGTGTGCACTTTTATTTGTTGTGTTTTATGAACGATAACATCAATTCTCGATGCTCTCTAAGAGTCTCCCAACAATTAAAAATATATTAAATCTTTTATAAATTTTATCTTGAGTTTAGTTTTACGATCTCAAAGACAATTTCCAAATAAAATAAAATAAAATAAAATATTTCTCAAGCTTGAGGTCAATTTTGATATTAAATATTCAATATTGCACTGTTAAATATCAGAAGAAGAAGTGGATGTTTTTTATTTGTTTGTAGTTACTCATTATCCCTGATGAAGCCAAGCAGAGGATAGCAAAATATTTAATAACTAAATTTGACCTTAAGCTTGGAAAATATTTTATTTTGTTAACCAAGGAAAGTTCGCATAAAAGGATTAATTCCAAATCGATTAAAATTTCCAAATTTTAAATAATGTATGCGAGGGCAAATCAATAAGTCTTTATAAAATTAAATAAAGCATTTTAAGAACTCAGCACTCAGTAAATAACTGAAAATTGAAAGTTTCACAAGACGATTGGAAATTCATTTTGAGTTTTCTGCACAAAAACGACAACTAAAATATTAATGTCGCTTTGACCGATATCTGTACATGTGCAACAGGCCTTCATCTTAAGACTTGTAATGGGCAGATCTTCTACATTTTAATGCAATGCAATTAATACTTGAGGCAAAACAATCTTAACGTGGCCATTTATAATGCAATGGGGTATATCGTTCATTTGAGCCCTTTAACTCGCAAGTCATCGATAAGATTGGAAATAAGACTTTAACTACGTTGCAATGCAAAGACTGTAAAATAAAAAACTCGCTCACGATTTTTCAGGTTGTTTGTAATTCTTAACAAATATTACCGATTTTTTTTTAAAAAAGCTCTTTTCCATTCAAATTATGTTCAGTTTTAACTTGTTGCTCTTTTAGCCAATTTTTCTATGAGTGATTTTCCAATTAGTTTTTATTTGTTATAAATTTAAAGAAATTGCTGGATTCAACTTGAACAATCAACCCCACAAAAATTATTGACCTCCCCTCGCAACTAACTGTGAGACAAAATAATCTTTTGCATAAATGATAACAAAAAAATTTATTCAATTTTATATAGAAATATTATGAAAAGTATTTTTAATTATTTTTTTTCAAAACATTTTTCAATTATAATTTATCCTTTCTCATGTTTGAAATGTTTTAAAATCAAAACAGGCAGTTGTTTCATTGATTATGCTGTATTATTTGTACCTTAAAAGGATTCTCATTATTATTATCATTATAATCATATCCATTGGGTAGTGTTTCGATCTGAATAATAATACGAAAAAAAAAAAACAATCTGAATTTGAATTTTAACAAAGTCCTATTTAAGTATGCTTGGACACAAGTGCGTTTATGTCGACACATGGTTTTGAATATCAATTTAAAAAATAAAAAATAAATTAAAATAAGTAATGAAAATCTAAAATATTAACAATAAGAACAATAACTTAAATAAATGATTATATATGATGATATGTACACACACACACATGCATACATACATTACGTTTTACATACATATACTAATCAATTATTTGTTTAATTGAAAAGAAGAGTTTAAGAAGGGAACCAAGTGAGTTTCAGTATTTAAAATGGTTTCCTAAAAAATACCTCTACCATTCACTAAAAAAAAGCATGCGGAACGAAAATTAAAATCAATTTTTATTTCTATATGAACACAAATGGACTCGCATAAATACGTATGAATTTACATACATTTACACATTCGCGAATGTTTGTTTGTTTCTCTGTACATAAATTCTGGTAGAACAATAGTGGCCAAAATGACAAAATTCCCGCAAAAGTATTTTTATGGTTAACGATAATTGTACCTGTATAAACTACATAATTAATTTCAATACTTTCAAATATAGAAACAAAAAAAAAAAAAAAAAAAAAAAATAATAAAGTGAATAGTAAAAGAAAAATAGAAAAAATAGATGAAGTGAAAAATCTTGAGTAATTTATTATTTCTTTTCGCAGCAAAATTTAATTCAATTCAATTCAGTTAAATTAATTAAATTTAGATCTGCAACTGTTAAAGCTTCAGAAAAATAAAGTTGATTATTTTATTGTTTTAATTTCAACTCATTTAGGCCTCATTTGCTTAAAAAAATAATTATACAGAAATATAAATCTCGACTTGGTTGAGTTTTAATTTTATTTTAAAAAAGGTTCCATGCAGTCTTTCCGACATAAGCACCAAAATAAGCCTGGTACCGCATGGAAAAAATATCTACAGTCACTTGGTATAAAAATGTACAAAATAGTGTTATAACTTCTGCTTAAAAACATTTAAAAAAATCCTATTTTGCTTCGCTCTATTTCGAAACAACTTTCAACTTTCCTTCTACAAAGCAACAAGAAAAAGTTCTAATAATAAAATTTTCTCATAAAAATAATTGTGAATTATTTTACAGAAAGCAACAGTGCGAAATGGGTTAAATAAATATGATATGAATTCGTTCTCATGGAATTTCAAGCATATGAAGGGAAAAAAATTCTCTTTTTATTTTTTGGTATTTTTTTCTTGCCTTGTTTCACCGAAATCGGTGGCATTTTGCCTTGACTGTTGCTTTAAAAATGTTTTAATACAACAGACGTCAGCATTTTCATACCATATTTTTTGAAGCAGAATTAGAAACTTTCTCGAATGGACGAATGATGTTTGAATTGCTTTTAACAATTGCAAAAATTCTTACGCACAAACCTAAAATATCTTTAATTTATATAGGTAATTCCTCCTTTTTTAATGGTTGAAATAAATCTGCAAAAATATCTTTGATTAAAAACGTAATTCGTTAATTTTATTAAATAATTGAATTATTTGTTGATAAAGCAAAAAAGAAAAAAAATTAAATAGAAAATTTTATAACATCAAACCAGCCATCGGGAACAAGAATTTATGCAAATTGTCTACTGAAGATTCTACCAAGAAAACAAAATTAAATAGAAAACGTTTACTAATTTTATTAAAAATAAAAAGCTCAACACTAGAATTATTATGTATGCTCGAAGTTAAATCTATTGATTCTAAAGTTTTAATATTTTTGAAGAGACTTTAAAACAAAACCCTTGTCAAACATGTTTAACAATTAAAAAAAAAAAAAAAATAAAGAATTAAAAAACACACTCACAAACATACACATACAAACTTACTAAACAAATATTGTAGTTCAAAGTCGTGTCCACGAGCATGTTGCTTGATGGCAATTTAAGGCCAACGGGTTTATTTGCTTATTATTAATAACAAATTTTAAACACACATTATGAACTGATACGAGTATACGGACAGATACAATTATTGATACAACACTAATCTAAAGAATGCATACAGAACTTAAACTTGAAAACATAAAACAACAACAACAATAACAACAATAATTATTCGTTTCTATGCAAGTTGTTTTAATGCAACTGCAACACCATCCATTAGTCTAAGAGTCGTCGTAGGTTGTTGTTCCAATTTTGCAAAACAACAAAAACAAACACAAAAAACACACTTAATAACAAATCAAAGAAATTAATAAAAATAAAAATGTTAAGTTGTTGTTTTTCTTAGCTCAACATAATCTTTTGTTTCAAGGTTACAAGGAATTTTAGAGAATTAAAACAAGTGAGAGTGCTATATTCGGTTAAGCCGAATCTTACATACCCTTCACCATGTGTGTGAATTTTATTTAGTGAAGTAATAACTTCAATAAAAAAAAAAAACAAATATTGGATGACATAGAATTAAAAAATATGAAATGTCAACGGCTCTTAATGGGTTAAGCATTTGAAAAAAAAAATTTATATTTTTTAAAAGATCTCTTAAAAAATTTTTTAAATTAAATATATATTGACCCGACATCTTAAAAATATGGTGCACAATCTTGCTTTGCTTTGCACAATCTTTGAAAAGTTCAGGGGCCCATTAATCGAAAAATACGGGCAAGAGCCAATTTCTTCACTTGACATTTTTTTCTTGTTTTTTAATTCTCTATTGCTCCATATACGAGTATGTTCCAAATGATATGAACAAATAAGTGGTAGGTGTGGTAATTTGCACGCTGCCTCGAAAGACATGGACTGACTGGTCAGGCTGACTTTTAATAGCAAATTTTTTGAAATCATGTCTGATCGATTGGATTATTTAAATTAGTGCCTGGGCAAAGTTGATTTCAACCCGAACATAGACGGACAGACGGACATCGCTAAAGGCTAAGAAAATATACACTTTATGGGATCGGAAATGGATATTGTAGAAATAACAAACGAAATGAAATTTTTCCACCTGAGGTAAAGCGTATAAAAATAAATTAATTACAATAGAACAGCAGCAGAGAAAATGAAATAATGAAAGATAATTAAATTATTTAATATTTGCAATTTTTTTCTTTTTCTTAAGTTGCAAAAATTTGAAACATTTGAAAAATTTTTATATTTGAGTCAAATAAGGTTCAAGTTAGTTGACAATTTCCTCACATATTGTCACATACAAAAAACAAAAAAAAAATATATAAATTTTAATAATTTTTTTTACCAAAATTCATCTTCTAAAATATTACAAACGTTCATTTGATATGCACTGTTCCTTCCATTCAAGCAACCATTTATGTAAGAAAAAAAATCGATTGGCTTCTTCTTCTTTTAATTAATAATTTTTTAAGCATTTATGACTCACATTTGACCCTGAATGTTTGTTAGGTTATTTTGTAAGGTCTCACGTACCGTGATGTTTGAATCTTTTTCGTTTCGTTAATTTCAAATCGATTTTAAATTAAGTGATTTTAGCTTTCGGTTTTATTTTTGTTTAATTTAAGCAACGATAAAGATCTGCAAACACAAAACCGCGTCTGCATTAAATTTAGTACGAGAATGAAAAAAAGTCTTCTTTAGTTCTTTTTAGTTCATATTTTTCACAGTGAGTTTTTATGGCCAATTTGATAAGTAATAAAACTAGAATTTTAACGTTAAATCTAATATTTATTAAAATCTTTTGTTTTTAACTCCACAATAGTTATTGTTTTTTTTTTTTTTTTGATGATCAAAATTCATGAAATAAAAGATTTGAATAATTATATAACAAAGAGCCGCTCATACACACATTTGTACGTGAATATGAAAGAGCATAGAAATTTATTGATTGATTAATTTTCAATTAATTGTGCACGTACACACGTACACAACACAAACGCACGTTTTTTCTTAATGACACGAAAAATATGTATTTCCTGCTCTGCTTGTTCTCGCTTTCGTTGAATATTCAAAAAAAATACTGACAAACTAAAATTGCAACAATAAACGAAAAAATGTGTTATAAATGTTAACAGGGTAAAAGAAGGGGGGGGGGGGGGAGGGTAGCTGGTTGCAAAATTTAAATAATTTGTGAAAATGCTGTCGCTTCTTTTCATCTTAACGGCTGACGTGACAGAAATTAGAAAAGACAAACACCCGTAACATTAAATGATCGCTAAATAAGTGAACTAATGCATCACTAATAAAAATCATAATGCAGCAAATGAAAACAACTACTTGACATTCAATTAATGCATTTAGAAAATAACAAATTAATTATTTACACATCATTAATCATCATATTTGACGGCATCTGCCAAGTTTTTTTTTTTTTGTACACTTCGAGAACGATATTAAAATCGCATCCCTTTTGCGTTACAGATGTCTCCGAATATTATTGGCAGTACTTTTATTTTGGCTGAAACAACCATTTCCAATACAGATGCCAACAACAATAATAACAACAAGACAACTGTAATGCAGTCGTCATCTGGCAATGCGGCCACTACTGCAGCCAGTGCTGGAAAGATTGAAGCGGTTAATAACACAAATGAAAGTGCCAATCCAACGATAGGTGTTGGCAAAAGTGTAAGCACTTCTAAGGCGAAGGAAGAACAAAAGACACCTTACAAAATGGAAATTGTTTGGCACAATGTTTTACTGTTCATCATTTTGCATAGTTCTGCCTTTTACGGATTGTATTTGGTGTTTGCGGAAAATGCCTACATTGATTTTCTTCTGTGTAAGTCTTCTAAATTTAAGTGTTCATGTTTCGATTGCAGAGTTGCTAAGTTAATTTTCTTTTTTATTTTTTGTTGTATTCACAGGCTATTTTGTAGGGTTCCTCAGTGGTATGGGTATCACAGCTGGAGTACATCGGTTGTGGTCTCATCGAGCCTACAAAGCGAGATTACCTTTGCGTATCTTCTTAATGTTGTGTCAGTCATTGGCATTTCAAAACAGCATTTATGAATGGACACGGGATCATCGTGTTCATCATAAATTCACAGATACCGATGCTGATCCTCACAACTCAAGACGTGGCTTCTTTTTTGCTCACATGGGCTGGCTGTTGTGCAAAAAGCATCCCGACGTCAAATCCAAAGGAAAACAAATCGATATGAGTGACTTGGAAGCCGATCCAGTTGTTATGTTCCAGAAAAAGTGAGTTTATTTTTTTGTGACATTATTTCACATTCGCCGGCATTTTATTTAAAAATTTCGTTATTTTTTCTTTTTGCTTTTGTTTTTTTCTTTTCTTTTGTTGTTGTATTAGGTATTATTTTGTCATAATGCCCATTTGTTGCTTTGTTTTACCCGCTCTCTTCCCCTACTACTACTTGGGTTCGTCTCTTAAAGTTTGCTTCTTTGTTGGTTCCATGTTGCGCTATTGCTTGTCACTGCATGGTACCTGGTTAGTGAACAGTGCTGCTCACTTTTATGGCATGAAACCCTACGAAAAAAATATCAGCTCAGTCAACAACAAATTTGTATCAGTTATTGCTTTTGGAGAAGGTTGGCATAACTACCATCATGTGTTCCCCTGGGACTACAAAGCAGCTGAACTCCCCCACTACTATAACTGGACCACTGCTTTCTTACACTTGATGGCCAAAATTGGTGAGTTTAGCATTTAACAAAAACAAAAACTTTTTGCTGACTTTATCCAAAAATTCTTTCTTATTAAAAATAGGACAAGCTTATGACTTGAAGACCGTGTCCGAGGAAATGCTACTAAAACGCATTCAGCGTACGGGAGATGGCAGCCATCCATCTTGTATTGACGCAAACAACAACAATACAACTGGTTCTGGCATAAGTATTGAACTCCTGTCGAAACTCGATCATGAAAATGAAGAGAAAATGGTTTGGGGTTGGGACGACAAAGATGTCAACGCAGAAGATCGTTTAGGTACTCAAATCATCGAAAAGAAAGATGAATAGTTTATTATTTTTATCTCTTAACAAAAAAAAAAGAGAAAATTATTATTTTGCGAAAACGCAAAAGTAAGAAAAAAAATTAAGGAACTTAATTTAATTATTTTCTTTTTTTTTACCACAAATAGTCACTTATTAAAATTTAATTTAAATTGGTGTCTGTTGCTCATTCATACTTAATTGCAGAATATGATTTGGTCTTGGTTCAAACTTCCCTTCCTTCCCCCTCTCTTTTTATTGCACACTCTATAAATTTATTCCATAAATTTCCTTTGAAAACTCTTCGTCCTTTTAGTTTGTGCCCATATGCATGTGCACTTACACATACACACATTTTAATAAACTTGTATTTTAGTGTGTCTGTTCAGAGGTTCTAGAAGCTAGACTTAGCTAGCAATTGCTAAGTTAAATATTATTTTTTTCATTTATTAAGTTTAAGCATAAAATGTTTTAATTTAATTTTTAAAAAATGATGTAACCAATAAACAACTTCATAAATTAATATAATTATGTAAATGTGAGTGTGTGTGTGTGTGTGTATTATTGTGCCAAGTTTAACAATTTTTTTTAAATATTTAAATTTACAAACTTGAGTTTGCCGCCATTGATCTATTTGATTTCTAATATTTACTCCTTGTTTGATTGGATTGCACCATGCAGTTCTGCAATTAAGTTTTTGTATTTCGTTTAAGCGAAAGGTTTCTCTCAATATTTTAATTAGTTTACATACTAATTAGTTTAAGCTGCATTTAAAACATTTGTATGTACATTTCGAAAAAAAAAACAAACAAACATAATGATTTAACATTTTAACACATCATACTTTTACACATTTATTATTTAAAAAAATCCGATAAAAATTTAAAATAAATAAAAACAAAAATAAATGACAAAAAATTTCATTCCATGCTTTTTTTTTCTTACTGATTTCACCGTTCTTCCAGAGGAATTATAAAAAATAAATTTTTTAATTCTTTATTCGGCTATGCCGAATCTTATATACCCTTCACCATGTATGTAAATCTAGTTTAGAGAAATAACTCCAATTAAAAAGAAAACTATAAAAGTGATAGAGAATTAAAACTTGGTTTACATAAAAATATTATCGGCTTTTAAAGGGTTAATCATTTTTTAAAAATTTTAGCATTTTCCAAAAGATCTGCTCAAAAGCTTTTAAATGATAACCATATTGATATCTTAAAAAATATGACATACAATCGTAATTTTCTATGAAATGTTCAGAGGCCCATAACTTGGAAAATATGAGCGAGCGCTAATTTTTTTACTTTTTTTATTTCTTAATTCCATATCGCCCCATATATTTGCCTTTTTTGATTGTAATTATTTCACTGCTCCGAATGATATGGAAAAATTAGAGTCAAGTGTGGTGTTTTGCCCGCTGTCTTGAAGTATATGGACCGATCTTGCTGATTTTCAGTAGCAAAATTTATGAAACTATGTCTGATCGATTGACGTATTTAAATTTTCTCTAACTCATCTAGTGCCTAGGTAAAGTTGATTTGAAAGTTGATCAAGATTAACGTCAGTACCTGGCTGCGAAGCCCTAACCTGACGGTGATCTTAACACTGAGTGAAATACAAAGCATCGATTAGTGCCCCCTGCCTGGGCTCTGCCAACAGAGTTGCAATTTCAAGATCATGGCTTGCAAGATCATGTCCATCCTCTTGTTTGAGGGTTGAAGACTTTGCAACTCCTCTGCTGAATATGCAACAGCATATTCGTTTAGCACCGCACCTTCCCTACGGACACTAAACTTTTACCCACTGCCATCACGTGCACCGCGAAGGGACCTCACCAATAACCGGCTACAGAGATGGGCCAGTCTCTTAAGGTGCACTGTTAAGCTCTTCGACAAGTACCCGACTTGTCTATCCAGATTCAGTGCCTGCACACCGGGGGACTGGTTCCCCCTATACCCCGAGTGTCTGTGCCTAGTTTAGAATTAGCCAGACTCCTTGTAGTACCCACGGGGGCCAACACGGACGGACAGACGGTCATCGCTCAATCGACTTCGCTCTGCATGAGGACGCAGAATTTCATTTCATCAGGGTTATTTTGCTGTTCGTAATTTAGCCAACCATTAAGGGAGTACCGTGAAAGAAAACTTTTAATAGAACCCATCTAGTGAGCTTTTTCTGAGAATGCCTTAAAATGGCTCACGAAATGACTTCTATATGACACTCAAATACCTGCATATTTGGAGCTTTAAATAAAAAGAGCTCTTTAAACTAAACCTGTTTAGTAGAAAAAAGTCCTCATTTCTGAAAACTTTCGGATGGCAAATGAATTTTTTTGTACTCTTTATCAGTGTAAAAGCTCCGAGTAGAAAGTTAGTAGAAGGTTTGCTAGGAATTTTCATTCTACTTGAAGTGTAATAGTGTAGAATTAAAAGGTAAAATAGTACGTATAGGGTTTGGGATTTCCCGGAAGTTTTCATTTTACATTCCCGGGAATTTTCATTTCATATTCAAAAAAGCAATTCTTGAAGAAAACAATTTTATTTAATGAAATAACCTTAAAATAATTCATAGTTTCATTAAAACATAAAAAAAATTAAAATAATTGTTAAATAATAATTTTAACAATTTATAAAACTTAAAAACAATTCATGGGACAAAACATGCAAATGTACATTTTCACTACATAACGAGAAATAACAAAAATTAAAAATACTGAAAAAGTATTTTGTCAATTTTTTTTTATAAAGATATGATTTTAGAACTGTTAGTGCGTTTAACAATTCACTCGACATTCTGTTTCTTGTTTTCGTTGCAAAATTACCAGCAATCGAAAAAAACCCCTTTCACTTTCTACTGAAGTGGGTTTAGTTGTCAACAATACGTTATAAAGATTATCCACGTTCGTTGTTTGAATGTAAGTGGCTTTGAATAACTCAAATTTCTTTTCAAACAAATTAGTAAACTTTTAATTTATATCTTATCTAGTAGAATTCTCATTAAACGGGACATTAAAATGTCACAACAAAAATATTTGAAAAACAATCAGTGTATTTTTTGAAAGTTTTATGATTTTAAACTTCCCGTTTCTTAGGAATTTAGCTTAAAATTTCCCGGAAAACTGTGAACAGATTTTCCCGAAATTCCCAAACCCTAGTTATGCAAGATTTATTCAGGGTTGTTATGGAAACCAAGACAGAATTGTCATTTATCAGAATTGAAAATCGATTCTGATTGCAATTGGTGTTATGAAATCGTCTTGGTTTTGTCTTGATTCGATAATAAACAAAACCCATGTTCGAATCAGCTGTTTTGCTTTGTTTACATTTTTTACCGGCATTTTAAGCTCAAATTGAACATTTTATTAAAAAGTGAGACATTTTAACAATAAAATAAACATAAATTGTGGGAAAAAGAATTTAAAAATAAAATGGTTGAGGCTGTCGTATCATATTTATTATTGGAGGAAGAAAATTTAGAGAGGGTAAAACGAAAAATATTGAGGGATCATAGCAACCCGTTGGAACTCCCAGAGTCAGTGTAAGTATGAGTTTTTGCCAAGAAAGTTGTATATTTATACTTTGCTTTGATGACAATTACAGATTTATTTCACAATACCGATTGAACAAGGCGGCTTTTCAAATGCTGTTAGATGTTGTTAAGGTAAACTTGCCTTCGTCTAATATTTCTTATACGATTCAACTGGCTGCAACGTTAAGATTTTTAGCAGAAGGATCTTACCAAAGGTCAGTTGGAAATGATCGCAGTATAAGCCTTGCAAGATGTACTGTGTCAGTTGTACTAACGCGTGTTCTCAAAGTTCTACAAAAACACGTATGCCCGCAGTGGGTAAAACTTAAAATGGACGACGAGAAAAAACGTAGACACAGAAACTACTTTTTTAATAAATATAAGATCCCTTCCATCGTGGGTTGCATCGATGGAACACACATAAAAATAGTAAAACCTTCGGAAGACGAACACTTGTTTTTTAACAGGAAAGGATATTTTAGCCTGAATGCCATGATTGTGAGTAAAAATTTGAGCAATAGTAATACATACATATGTACATATTTTTGTTATACATTTCTTTTTTTATTTGTTATTTGCAAGATATGTGACAGTGATATGATGATACGAGCAGTAGACGCACGGTACCCTGGCTCAAGTCACGATTCGTACATTTGGAGCGTTAGCAGGGCTCGTCAGTATTTCATAAGTGAATTTGAAAATGGTGACCGCACAACGAGATTGTTAGGAGATTGTGGGTATGGAATTGAACCCTTTTTGTTAACTCCCTATAGAGATCCTGCATGCAATACAAGAGAACATAGATTTAATCTAGCACATGCTGCAGCTCGCAATATTGTGGAGCGAACTATAGGGGTATTAAAAAGCAGATTTCGATGCTTAATGGGCACACTGCATTACAATCCCCTAAAAGTTGTCCAAATAGTAAATGTTTGCACTGCATTGCACAACATATGCAGAAGTTATAATATTTTACATGAACCTGACGAAATTTCCATTGAACCAGATGAGCTAGAAGATAGTACTGCATTATCACTTTCAACTGCGAGCCTGCGTACCGAAGGCCAGAGAATAAGGGACGAAATAACTAACACTTTATAAAAAGTTTTAATTTTTAATTTATTTAACTAATAATTAATATCAATATGAAAATTTATTATTTGGAATCTTTTTTATTATATGAAATATTTATATTTGAAAGAATCAAGCACAATTAAAGTAAATTTATTATTATAATTAATATAAGTATTTATTCAAAAAATATTTAATATGACAGTCTTTTTTTTTGTCGATATGACTTCAGGTAAACAGTCTTTTTTAATCACAATACAATTATTTTAAACTTACATATGTATATTACTAATTTTTGTTTTTAGATTCTAGTTCAAATTTCATTATGTCCAGTTCTAATTGTTTCTTTTTAATTTCATTTTTTTCTTGCATTATATTAAGCATACGGGAAGTAGCACTTGCAAATTCATTTTTAAAATCTTGTAACGTATTTGTCATTGATTGTTTGCAGTCATTAGCTTTTTCAATGGCACGATAAATTCGTCTTAAGGAACTAGCATTTTCTTTTTGCAGTGTAACAAGCTGATCGAGTTTTTCATTCACTTCAGCTTTCTTCTCCACATCTTCGTCCAAAAACCTTTTCAAGCGGTCTGCTGTGCTGTCTGCCCTTATTCTCTTTGGTGTGTTAAAATTTTTTGGAGATTCTGGCTTCCTTTTAGATGAAGTTGTGGTGGTATCGCTGAAGCCAGGACATGAATCATCAACGACACCTAGATCCACTCCTGAAATACCATCTACGGTTGTTTTAATTCCACATAACCGAACAATGGTTTCTTCCGTTTGAGACAGATGAAACTGAGAAAATGGTCCACCGCCAGTTGCTTGCGCTTCGTTTTTATTGTGTGAGAGCTTCTTTTTGATTTCGCTCTTCCATTCTGTCCATATCTGTATACATATACAAAATTTTATATTCCACAGCTATGGATAAAATCAATAAAAGTACCTTTTTCCACGCATTTACGTCTTTATTCGGAGGACCAGCTGCATTTAAAGACTCTGCCAATTCCTGCCAAAGAGAATCCACCACGACTTTGTCACGTTTTGTAAATCCTTTTGCGATATCTGGATTTTTTTCCATAAATTCCATAAAAAGTCTATTTTGTGTTTGGTTTCTATGTTTCCCCCTATTTGGTGTAAAGTTTTATTTATTTTATGTACTTATTTTGTTTTCATACCTACATATGTATGTATGTATATTAATGTATTCGATTTTACTTACATTGTGCACAAATCTGTAACAGCTTAAAACAAAATAAACATAAAATAAAACAATTTTTTATATTCACGTATTTATTTAATTTTTTTAGATAGACATGCAAATACCAGTACATATGTTAAATTTAAATTACATTGTGCGCCAATTTTTAACAGCTTAAAGCAAGAAATAAACACAAAAGAAAAATGTAATTCTGGCGGCAGCCAGCTGATCGGATTATTTCTGACAACAAAAACGATAACATTGGATTCTGTAACACCTAATTCTGACACAATTCTGATTCGAACATAAAATCGATTTCTGTAACACCAAATGCATTTTATTGTCGATTTCAATTCTGATTCTGACAGCAATCAGATTCCATAACAACCCTGATTGATACACACAACAATTCTCATTGAATTTCTTTTTAACAAAATCTAATGCGAATCGTAAGACTTGAATGGTCCTCTACGCAAATGCCACAGTATGTAATAATTTAAAATATTTGTAAAGGGGGTTCTTTAGTTTCTTTTACACTTTTGTTAACTCTTCAAGTTAATGCAAAATTTTATTAATAAAATAAATTTTAGGGTAAGCTATACATGACTGCTTTTCAGAAATGCCCTAAACCATACGAGAATTAAGTCAAAGATGCTAAAAATATATTAAGATTGAGAGGAGAGTTTTTTTCAACTTTTTTTTTCTTTGTGATTTTTCGAAAATTAAAAAAATGTGAATTTAATTGATTGTTAAAAACCGAAATTTGGCAGTTTTCAGTTTAAATTAGGGATGGGCAAATGGAAAAAATATATCGATGTATATTGTCTCGCTACATTTTTTTTTGCATAATTGTTTTCACGTATGTCAAAATTTTCAAAAATAACACATAAGCGATATCCGTCAACTTTGCAAATATCTTGTTTCCACGGCACCTGTTCGCCCTTTATTCTTGCTTCACATTCCAATCATGACCGAATCAACTTGCTTCGTCATACAAAACTTTTGAGAGCAAAGCTGGTAGATTCATATTAGATCTACTTGCAAAGCATGAAAAATTTCTGTCTTCTCTAATTTTTATAGCAAGTTAATCTGAACTATCTGTATAAAATGTAAACAAAAAAAAAAAAAAAAAAACGATGTTAAAAGTGGTGTGTGGATATGTGTAATATAAAATTTTAAATGTAATACATAAATTACATATTAACAAACAAAATTAAAACGAAAAATAAAATTTTTGAACATTTTATTTGAATATTGTTTCAGTTTTTGTGCAGACGTCTAATGAAAGTATGTAGCATGTGTCGTGTAAAAGGCATGTTTCGCAATCATGATTCAAGAGCGAGGCAAGTGCTTCATTTTGACTTGGAACTATACTATAAGGCACTAGATGAACTAGAGAAAATTTAAATATTCCAATCGCTAGACATAGTTTCGATAATTTTGCTATTGAAAATCAGCAGGATCGATCTATGTCCTTTGTCTCTAATTTTTCCATACCTTTTTTTCTACTTTCGTTTGTTACGAATTAGAGGTGTAAATTTTCTGCTGTTGGCCTTAAAAACCAAAAACATAGAGTTTTGCAATAGAATCTATTAATAATAAATCACTGTCGTATTAATAAAATAATATAATAGATTTAAAATGTATGTATGTATGTAATGCCAAAAAATTTTGTGTGATTTGTAGGTTTCTCCTACGATTTGTAATAATTTCATTTTATGGGTGACACAGTTTTCAACAGGCTTGAGATTATTCTTTAATAAGGCATTTATAATGTTCTGTCAGGTTTTTTTTGTACCTTTTTCTGGAATCATTCCAAATGATTTGTGTTTTTTAAATTAATTTTTCAGTTTAAATTTAAATTTTGGAAAGGTGTGCATAATTTTTGAAAAAATATCATACAATTTATGTTTTTAAAGATTTTTTTTCAGACTAAATTTAAATTTTAGAAAGGTGTTCTTCCTTCAGTGTTTAGAAAATATATTCACTTTTGAACGTGAACTTGACATTTGCTCTTTTCACTGATATTTTTTCATAATAAATAATAAACGCAGTATAAAAGAAAAAGCAAAAAAAAAACATCATTAGTCGACATTCTTCTCCCATTAAAATATGTTTTTTAAAGTTTTTTATTTTTTTAATGTTTATTGTTCTAATATTTTATTCTAGTTTTAGTTTGTTTTTAAAAGTATGCATACAAATATGTATGTGTGTATATATGTACGCATGTATGAATGTATATGTGTATGCATGTATGTGTGTTTCTGTTGATTTATTCAAACGTGCAGCATTAACTATTTCTAACTATTTCTAACTATTTATTACTGTTTCTCGATTTTTGATGAAATGTTACAATTTTTTTACTTCATAACAGTTTGTTTTGCGTGCAATTATTTGATCTATTGCTTTTTGATATTGTGTAATTACATTCACCAAAACATTTCAGGAATTAAAGGAAACAAGGAGACGAAATGCTTTTTCTCCAAATTTAATTTATTTCTTTGCTTGTGCAAAAATGTACATTCATACATACACATATGCATACAGTATATGCATGTATATGTACATATATGGATTTATGTTAAGTTTTATGTTTATATAAAAGTATATACATACATACATATGTAAAAATGTATAGAAAAAAAAATTTGAATGTGTGGACTGGAAAGCAATTAAAAAAATTGAATAGTAAAACAAAGACGCATATTTAAAAATAAGAAATCGACTTTTGTATGAAAATTGCAAGTATCAGTTTACAACGGCTTAAAAGAAAAGTCTTAATCTTTGTACCAAGACCTTTCAATTTCGAATTTTATTTTAGTATTTTTTTGTAGCGGCCATAATAATGCAACTGCAGTAAAACTTTTGGTTCCAGAGACAGACAACGGACATATTTATATGAATTTATATTTAAACATTTCAGGGACCGCAAGTAATGATCATTTTTTAACTTTAAACTAAAAAAATCAAACTTAAAGAGAAATGTTCATTTAGGAAAAGTACGTACACCAACGTAATGCTGCATTTACTTTTATTGTTAATTAAAAAATAAAAGTATTTTTTTGAGTTTAATAAATGGCTTAAGAAAAAAACTTATTTCTTACTTAGAAGAAAAGTTCATTTTAAATTTTTTAATTTTTATTAAAACTACAAACTTTTAAACCGACTTCAAAAGGAGGTTATCAATTCGGCTGAATGTTGCTTTTCTTTATGTTTGTGTCTGCAGAACTCAGTCATTTCTAAACCGATTATGAAAATTTAATTTAAAGTAATTTAATAAAGTATGCTTAGTCTCGTTTTTAAAACATTTCATAATCTTAAAAAATAAAGGGTGTCCCCATAAAACATACACGTTTTTTAAGTGCATTATGAACCGTAAAGCGCACTTCTTTAAAATTAAAAAAAATCCGTATTACTATAGCTCCCAATAGCAAAATGTATTACAAAAATAAATGTTAAAACTAAAGGGTGTTCCCATAGGTGACGCAAATTGACTTTTATGCGTCTATCTTTTGAAGCGTTGTAAACAAAAGCTTGAAAATCGGACAGAACCGTTATATTACCAACTATAAATATTCAAAATTTTTAATTAAAGGGTGTCCCAATAGTTTATGTAATTTAATCTATGCGACCAAACTTTTGAACCGTTATAAGCAGACAGCTGATAACCTGTGTTGCTAACTCCGCTATAACAGCAAACATAAAATTTGATTTAGAAATTAAAGGGTGTTCCCATATTTGAAGTTAATTGACCTATATGGCCCCTATAAATATATACAAACACTTGAAAATTTAACAGAATGTCCACTTCTTTCTCTGGTGTATTAAGAAGTAGAAATAATTAAAATAATAAATTATAGGGTGTTACAATAGTTGCTATTATTTAATGTATATGACCGGCTAAGGGCAATCAATTGAAATTTGCACAGAACCTTTATTGCTTAGTCCGCTATAACAATAAGCAAACTTGAAATTAGAAATTAAAGGGTGTCCCTATAACTGATGCAATTTGACCTATATGGCCCTATATGGACCTACTCTTGAGTATTAGACAGAATATCCATTAATACTCGTATAACAAGTAAAATAACAAGTATAAATATTAAAATTTAGACATTAAAGGGTGCCCTAATGATTGCAATTAATGTATTTGGCTAATCTTTTGAACAGTTTTAGACTAACGCTGAGAATTTAACAAATTTTGTTTTACTGTGTCAGCTATAAGAGGTGTAAAAAATAAAGGGTGACCACGTAACTACTAAATTTTCTTGCTTAATCTGCATTCATATTTTGTTTTACGACATATAAAAAATCCTGACGCAATCTTTCTCGTATAAAATATAATAGATTTAATGAATAATTACCGTCCAAAAGAAATATAATTTTAAGTTTGTCTGTTTGGAAGTCGGTTTTTTTTTCAAGAATCATTTCTAATATTTTTTCAAATTTGGGTTACATGAAAGCCCAATAGTGGCAAATAATACAGAATTTCTGAACTATTTATCTAATATTCAAAAAAAAAAAAAAAAAAAAACAAATTGTGTTTTTTAAAAAGCCTTTATTAAAAATTGAAATAAATACAAAATAATTGAATGAAATAAATTATTATTTGGTCAAACAATTAACTTAAAATATAAGTTTTATATGTTCGTGATTAATAGTTAATTTTTATAATTAGAAACAAATTAAAAAATAAGTTTTACTTTTTAAGAAAACAACAAAAACACAAATATAACTTTCATTTTCTAAGCAATAAATAAAATTCAAAAATTAATTAATTTAAAGTAATTATTTTTAATTAAACTTTCAACCAATATGATCACTAAAACATATTTGCATTTAATATGAGTGAGTATGTGCATCCATAATTGCATAAGAGCGAGTAAATATAACTTTCGAAAAATAAATTTTAACTTAATTATAATTTAAATGACAGGCGATTTAAGATAATTTTCGAACCAGTTTCGCCAATCACTAGAAAATTTTAAGTAACTAAATGAGGCAGAAAATAATCAGAAAATGAGAGGCGAACTTGTCTTGCAGGTCTGTTATTTTTCTTTTATAAATTGAATCGTAGTTAAGTTTATCTAAATACAAACTATTTCTAAGAACTTAAAACATCCTAAACCAGGCTGAAAATAAACTTTCACAAGTTTGGTTGTTAAAAGGCCATCACTAAAAAATGCCTTTCTTTACATTTTATGATATTCGTAAAATTAGCATTCAGCATAAAAATACATCAAGTTGTTCGCCAGTTAGGAATTCAAATATCAAGTTTGCCATTGTCAACTTTATATATTACAATTATAATTTTCTTTTTGAAGTCCTCTCAAAATATTAAAACGGCTTTAATTTAGTGAGGGCCACCGTTCCAAAAAAAAAAGTTGCCTGTGGGGTGTAAAATACAATTTTAAGCAAAAAATGTTAAGTGAAAAATTTGGAGTCAACCCTTAGTGTTGGCTTATATTAGGTATTATTTGATGTCGGATTAGAACATTGGTATCATTAGAAAGAATATAATTTTACATAAAAATGCCATCGGCTCTTAATGGGTTAAGCATTTAAAAAAAAATTAGTATTTCTTTAAAGACCTCTTCAAAAGCTTCAAAATGATACCCATATTGATATTTCAACAAATTTGAAAATTTCAGAGCCCCGTTACTCGGAAAATATGGGCGAAAGCCACTTTTTTCACTTGATGTTTTTTTTTTTGATTCTTTATTGCCATATAATTTTATTTTTTTGGAGTCTAACTAATTCTTGAACTTTCCATTAAATTGCATATTTATAAAGCAAACACCGGTATAGAACGTTCTAAAAAAACTGCAATTGTTCCCAAATTTATTTTAATGAAAATTGTTGAGAACACTTTATCGTACAAGCGAAAGAAAAGCTTAAAGATTCCCTGTGTGTAGAATCTTAAAAATATTCATAGACTCAAAAGTTAACAAAATACGAAAGCAAGTGGAATAAAAATGCACATGTTTATTGGCAGAAGCACATAAAAAATTCCACTGCAAAAACATTTTGGGAAATATTTATGCATATGAAGAAAATGCTGGAAATTATTTCTTTCTTGAAATCGCTGTCTCTATATTCAATGTATTAATTATGAAAATATGTAATGCAGTTTAGGAACGAACATATTTGTGCATGAACACTACGAAAACCAAACTGGGGAATAAGTTACAGTATGAATTGTTGAAATGACTGATGAAAATTAGATCTGCTTTTATAAGTTTAAAGTTCCTGAAGCAATGATAACAAGTTTTAAATCTAAAAATATGTAAAAAAGATTTGAGCAAAAGTTACGAATTCATTCATATATGTTTATTTCTAAAAAATAAATATATTTTCTCAGCCTTAAATTCTAATTCAGAAAAACTGTTATGAAAAGCGAATTTGAAAAAAAGTGTTTCTTAAATTATTAAATTCTGCTAAGCGAATTTGTCCGTTTATGTATTTAAATTTACTTTGCTGCTAAAATTAATATCTTTAAAAAAATTTATTTGTATATTAACCGTCTTGACGTGTATTTTACACGCATGTGGTCAGCTAAAATGAAAAATCATGTAACTAACAAAACATTCAAAATTTGTTTTTCTATTGTATTTCATGCATTAAACGAAAATGTATTTCCCTGAATTAATAAAAAAACAAAAAATAAAAAACAATTTGAATATTTGTTAGTTATTTACTTTATACTCTTGAGTTTTTGATGTACAATTTTTAATTTGTTAGAAATTAAAAAAATACATAATTTATTTTTGTAGAACATAAACTCTTTTATCATTCAGTTCAAAATATTAAAATTAATGACATATTATATGTGTGTATGTATGTATGTATGTATGTATGTATGTAAAAACAATAAATTAAAAACTTTGTTTTTTTTAAATAAAGATGCGTATCTTAAATTCCTTCTTTTTGGCCGCAAAATTGGGGATTTTCGTTTAGAAAATAGGGTTTTTGGGGACATTATGTGTCAAATTGGGGATAAGAGTCATAATTTTTCTGGCAACACTGAACGGAATGAAAAAATTAGTTATACCATTTTTTCCACTTTTTTTGTAAAGGGTATAACAACAAAAGAACAAAACTTATTTTTCCATGAGCACCGCTTTTAGTAGGTAGACAGATTAGAGTTAAAATCAATTTATTAGGTCTTTAAACGTATTTGTCCTAAATATGCTCAAATTATTTGTTGTCTAGACTGAACCATTTATGGGGACCAAATGTTTAAATTAAATTTTTTTAATAACGATCTTCTTACTTTTGAAAGAAAAGGACATCTTCTTTACTTTTATTGAAAAAGTCGTAATCTAAATTTTTTGAATCAAAAAGCAAATAGGGGGAATCAAACTTGCTTTAATTATGTCAGCAGGACTATCAGTATTTTTATTCCCTTTAACTTCTTCTTTCCGTTTGTAGTTTCTTTAATATCCATTTTCGACCACATTCTGAGTTCTTATGCATAGCGAAGTCCATTGAGCGATGTCTGTCTGTCCAACCGAGTTAGCGTTGAAATTAACTTTCCCAAGACACTAGATGAGCTAGAGAAAATTAAATTAAATGCGCCAATCGATCAGATATAGTTTCGAAAATTTTGCTATTGAAAATCAGCGGGCAGCGGGAAAAATTCCACGCCTGCGTCTAATATTTCCAAATCATTTGTAACAATGAAGTAACTTCAAGAAAAAGTCAAATATATGGAGCGATAGAGAATTTAAAAGAAGAAAACAACATCAAGTGAAAAAATTTGCGTTCGCCTATATTTTCCGAGTTGTGGGCCTCAGAACCTTCATAGGAAAATTACGATTCTTTATCATATTTTTTACGATTTCAATATGTTTATCACGTAAAAGCATTTGAAGAGTTCTTAACCCATTAAGAGCCGATGCCATTTTATATAAATTTTTTCACATTCAATTCTCTGTCATCCCAATATTTGTCTTTTTGATTGGAGTTACTCTACTTAATTAGATTCACATACATGGTGAAAGGTATATAAGGTTTGGCATAGCCGAATATAGCACTCTTACTTGTTATTTTTTAACTTAAACAATGGACTTAATGCCACACTGAAAGATTTGCAAATTAAGCAATTCATAATAGAGAATGAGTAAATGCAAAATTTTTAAAACAAATGTCAAATACAAATGCAAAAAAAAAAAACAAAAGAACCCCGATTTACCAAACAAGTATTTTGGCCTCGTTTAAAAAAATCTCCTTATGTGACAGGATTGAGCATGTGCACCTTAACATTTTGGTAGCATGAGAAAAACTGCAGTTATCTTCATAAATTTAAATTTAATTTAAAATTTTTATTTATTAAATATTAGGGAAAACAAATTCAATTAAAAAAAAATTTGATGCTCAGATTTCAGTGAATACCGGGATGACCGTAACTATAATTAACTTGTTGTTCTTCTTGTGCATTAACGTGGGTGCGTGCTGCATAAATTAAAGCGGCCATAAATGCGGCATTGTTCATAATCATAGTTGTTATTGTGGCCATTTTAAGGACGGGCAAAATGAATGGTAAAAATGTACCCATTAATATGGCCGGCATAATCTATATTCGCATAAAGAGATTTTTTATTGAAATGAGAAATGAAAAGCATAAAAAAACAACATCAATATATTTTACCATAACGGGTACAGCCATTTGCAACATTGTGGTTTTGTAAGAGGTTTTTTCCTTTTTGTGTTTTTTCTTTTTCTTTAAATCTTTATTTTTCGCTTTGACCTCGATATCATCGTCATCTAGACTCACATTTTCCTGACCACCCTCTAAGCTGCTGTCAACTAATCCATCGTTTTTAAGTGCTCCCTTGATGCCACCATTCTGTGAACGACCTTGATTTATCAGATGATGTTTAATTTCTAAAAGAGCGAAAGAAAGAGGGAGGGAGAGAGAAAATGCAAGCAAATAAAATACTTTTAGTTTATTTTTGATTTGTATTGCTCTTTTTATATTTACTCCTCTTAAGGGAAAACTTCACTTTGTTTTCCTTGCTGGGTACGATTTTCACCATTAGTCCAGGCAGAAAGTGAAGTTTAATGTCACGATTTTTAAAAAATCTTTGAAAATGTAAAACCAAATGTTTGTTAAGATCCTTTTCTGACATTTTCCTAAAACGATCACTGATCAAACTTCCCATTTGGTCGTCCTCGCCAAAGAATTGATTGAGGAAATCTTTTGTAATGTTGCCCGTATTAGGTCGGAATTTATGATCTTCCATTTTTTGTAAAACATACAGTTTTGTACAGCGCAAAGTACTAAATTCACGCAAACACTCATATATCCGCATTGGAATTGACGCCTTAAGATATGGAACTGATGTTGGTGTTGTTGCAGCTGTAGCTGGTGGTGACAATGGCATTAATTCATTTTGATAGTTAACACTAGAGGCGCTTCTATGAATAACATCGTTATATCCGTTTGGTTCATGTCCAGACTGCTGCTCTAGAAATTCGTATGAGGGCGTTATTAGCGCAACAACAAACAAAAGAAAATTTAATTTTTGATACGAAAAAAATTTTAAACGTTGGATTTTCATTTCAGTAGTCGTTATTCGAAATTTTGTTAGTTTTTTTTTTTAAATTTTATTTATTTCGAAGTAACTTGCAAGCGTTGAAATTGGTAGCACCTGGTGTGGTGCACGTTCTATTTGCTACTAAACGTAAACATTTAAAGATGCAAAAGATTTTCTTGAAATTAATCTGAGGAACAGAAGAAAAGAAAGTTTGTTGCAGTTGTTGTTCTTGTGGCATTATTTTTCTAAATAAATTTCTAAGCCATTTTTGTTGTTGCTTGGAAAGCTTGAAAAACTTTTTTGTTCAGTAGCCAATGAATCAATTTATTTTATTTCAAATAAAACCAAAAACAGTTTATAACTTTAAATGTTTGTTGCATCTTCTTTCTTTCAACTGGTTTTCCTTGATCTTGTGCCTCAAAAGCTGAGCAACTAACTAATAACAGGAATCATACGCATACAGAGTGTGAGTGGTGATCTTGTACATGTGACTGTGAAATACTGACCTGATTTTAGCTGGCAAAAGTCGTTTGCTCAGAGAATTATTTAATTTTGTTCTACATTTCTCGCAGCTGAGTTGATCGGTTGGTGTCTTAAGTTCATTGAGATTTGTATGTTTTTATGCATTTGCTCTATTTATATTTTTGCTAACTGCTGTTATTTTATTGGCCTTATTTTTATCATTTAAGATTTTCTAGTTAGAAGACATGCTGCACGTTTTATTTTCGCATAGTCCTGGAAATAATTTTACGGTGCAAGTTCTATTGAAGTAAATTTAAATTTATGCATTTAAAAATAAATTAAATTCAATTATCAAAATTATTGAGCTCGTATTTTAGTTTTTAACAAAAAATCGCTGATTTACAAAAATATTTTTTCTTAATTTAATTATTAATAATTTTTAAATTTTTTATTTTTATGTGTATTGAAATAAAATTATAAAAAATTTTGATTATGTGGAATATACTTCAATCTCTTGTTTGGTAAAATATTTTTGTTTTATATTTTTTATAGCTAAATATTGACTTTTTTGGTGACATTTTGGATAAATGTTACAATTTCGAATTTGCAAAAAACAAATTTTGTTTAGAGAAAGATTTTCAGAGATTTTTATACAACAAATATTTCACAACTATAATTTTGTTTATTGTCCGATTCATGAGTGATCAAGAATGATAATGCAATTTAAGAATTCAAAGGTGAAATAAAAAATAAAATATTGTACAAAATAATTCTTGAAAAAAAATCCGAATACAAAACAGACAAACTTAAAATCATGTTTTTTTTTATTGTTGACACAGTAAAAGAAAATTTGTATAAACTCTAAGCGTTAGTCAATAACTGTTCAAAAGAAGGCCCTTTAATCTCAGATTTTAAATATTTATGTATATTTGATTTTATATTGGATGTAGTAAAATATATTCTGTCTAATTTTCAAGTTATTGTCAATGACGGTTTTAAAGATAGGCCAAATTATATCAGTTATGAGAAATTCAATTTTGCTACTTGTTATAGTTGACTTAGCAATAAAGGATATTTGTAAATTTCAACCTTAAATTTATAATTTTAAATGTTTATACTTGTTCAACGTTCTAAGTAATATATATTTTGTCCAATTTTTAAGCGTATGTCTATAACAGTTCGACATATAGGTGCATATAAGTCAATTTACGTCACCTACGGAGACACCCTTTAATTAAAAAATTTTTTTGTTATTACTTTTTAGAATTGGGAGCTAGGTAATCTGCACTTTTTTTAATTTTAAAGAAATGCGCTTTACGGTTCATAATTCACATAAAAACATATATGTTGTATGGGGACGGACACCCTTCAATTTTGAAGATAAAAACTTTTTTCAACCGAGACCAATCTGTAAGTATAATCTATCAAATTACAAAAAATTTTCAAAATCGGTTTAGAAATGACTGAGTTCTGCAGACACAGACATTAAAAAAGCAACATTCAGACGAATTGATAACCTCCTTGTTTTTTTTTAAGTCGGTTAATAACAGTGTCTGATCTAACAAAGTTGCATTTTGTGTTGCACAGATTTTTGTTTTACAGATCAATGCATTTATGTACATTTGTTGTAAAGGAATCATACGATTATTTGTAGCCTAAATAAACGTTTTTCTTCTGGAATCCTCAATAATGAATGATGTACAACAAAGTGAAATTGTACAACAAAGTGAAATCGTCAAAAAGACTGTTACTTTTGATAAAATAAACTGGTACCTATTAATTAATAAGATTAAAGCAACACACAACTATATTGATGTTGATGATTGTAATTTTTAGTTTTACTTGTTTATTTGTTTTCTTAATGTCAGTAGTGATTTGTTAATTAAATAACAAAAATTTATATCTTACCACAAATATAAATACCAAAAATTATTTTTGTTATTATTTTTCTTGTAAAGTAAAAAAATCTGACAACCCTAACCCTACTCTTTAGTGATTATTTTATTTGTATGGAAAAGCCTTAATAAATGAGTAAAAAAAAATAATAATAAATAAATTAAATAACGCCTAAATTTGGAATTAATCTATTTTTATCCGGGATTCTTGAACTATATATTTTACTAGATTATTGTACCAAGGGTTGCCTGGTTGGATTTAAGAGTCCTTTTAGGTACTGTAAAATATAGTTTAGCGTTGTTTTCTGTATTTTGTAATCGAAAGAACTTATCAGATTCAAGCTAATAATTCTGTGCACGCAAATACAGAATTCAATAGAATTGGCACGCTCCAAAATAGTGTCACGTTTTTTTAAATTATACTTTTGTTTTGTCATTAAAGCTGTAGTTTTTTGCTTATTTTTCATCATAAATTTTTTAATTTTAGTTTTTTCGTCTGCAACCAATTTGATCGTATAATAAACTATTTTTTAATTCACACCATTTACCCTTACCCACCTTAATAATATTTCAAGACAGGATCTAACTTCAGTTATCAGTTATTGTATAAACGCCCTTTCTAATGTTTAATAAAGTTGAGAATGAGCACAGATAACAAAGTCTTTGGTTACAAAGTACTAAATGTTTTACTATGTGAAATAATAAAGTAGTGAATAGTCCGATATATTAATTGGCGTCAAAGCTTTATAACATGATTGCGACTTGTTTCCTTCTAGAGGCATCATAGTTACTTTTGCTAGGAAAATATTGAAAAAGCAGGTCTTCAAATAAAGCTTTTAAATAACTCTAAGAAATGATAGTTTATTAATAATTAGTTTTTGATTTGTATACCAAATTTCTATTTTGATTTTTACCATAAAAAAGTTTGCAAAATATTATGCTTAAATCATTTTACTTTAATAGTTCTCACTATAGACTTTAAAAATTTCTTGCCAGTGTTACCGGTTCATCGTTTTTGAATCTAAGCTCTAATTTTAGATCGTAGTATTTTTAAAAATGTTAATAGGCAACAAACGATTATTGGTATTTAAAGCAGGATTAACCCATTTTGTCGGGACAAAATTTTTGTTGAGACAAAATTTTTTTACTGAAAGTTTTCTTCAGCACGATTTACCAATTTCGAAAAATTTGCCCGGACAAACAAATCTGCCATATGAGTACACAAGTAAACAAGTCTAATTAATTTTACCACGTGACAACAAAGCAGCAAGTCAATAAAAATAATTTGGCAGCGATTGTGGCATTCGCTTCCTTAAATAAATATAACACAATTTCATAAATAGAACTGCAAGCCGTCAATAATAGTTACTTACTTTTAATTGCAACGGCGTTAGCTATTGTCGTGCTTTGCTTTGTATGATTATTTTTATATAAGCTACTGCTTATGTCACACATTCATTCTCTTCCTGACTTTTTCAAATCTATTTTAAGCTTAAGAGCAACTGCTTTATTGAACTCCATTTTGTAAAAAAAATATTTTATTGAAAAATTATTCTTTATTGATACCACAAACAAAATAAACGCCGCAATTTCATACTATGCAAACACTATATGAAGTGGCAACTCAACTTAGCTTTTCTTTTTTTATTTTTTTTTAGTGGCAACACAGTGTAATTTTATCCGGACAAAAATTAAAATATAACCATTCTCTGAGAGAAATGACAAACTACATATAAAAAATAGATGAATGGTGACAAAAAACTCATTCCTCCACGAAGGAAAAATTTAAAAAAGCAAAAATTAGATGCCAGCAAAACTGACCCTAAAATAAATTAACATTTAAATCAAGGGAATTATTAAAATCACTGATATTGACTATTTAGGGTGAAGCCAATATCATTTTAATAATTCGGTCGGGTTAATCTGCACGATATTCTAAAGCTTAATTAAAAATGTCAAGGATTACAGTTTCTTAATTCATTAAAACAAGTTTTTGCATTTCTCAAAAGAGTTCCTTGGTTTGTTATTTTTTTGATTAATTCAATTACATATTCAGTTAATAAAAATTAAACACTTAATTCAATGTCACGAAGACTTCATTCATGTGCCTGCTAAATTTTTTATTTTAAAAAATTTATCAGAAAATAGTTTGAGGGGATAAACATTGATTCTTTTTTAAACAATTGTTCTTAATATTATTTTCATTAGTGTATTTACCATGTTATTTAGTTCATATAAAATAATTCAAAACTATTTTGAGGTGCGTTAAGTAGGCATTTGGTTTATACTCCAAACGATCCATTGCAAACAATACTTGACTATACAAAAGTTTTTGTTTATTATCGTTTTTTTAATAACTCTCTTTTCATGTAATTCAATAATTATATTATTATAATTTATTTTGTTCTTTTTTATTAAAGTTAATCTATTTGAAATTTTCTACTTACGCAGTCACTTTCCGTATTCTAGGATTTTATTATAATTTTTTGTGCCATAAAATTCGAAATTGAAATTTTTAAGGGAAAGTAACATGGAGCTTAAACTATAAAAAAACAGATTTGTTTTCAAGATATCTTTTGTCGGTTTTTTTATTTGAACAGAAAATTGAAAGTATAAAACGTGCCAATACAAAGTTTTAAAAAACATTGGACAACCATCCGATCAATTTTAAAATACAGATTGAAATATTTCATTTTGGTTGTAATACCCCGTTAACTTTTTTTTTATAAATAAAATTTCTAACACATATTTGTTTCTTCTTTGCCACAGTTTTTTTTGTTTACTTTTAATAAATAACACGGCTTTTAGTTTCAGCTTCGTTGTAGAGCCCCATAAGAATCGATTGAAAATAAAGTAAGCAAGTTTGTTTAAAATAATTAAATTTTTTCTAATATGAGTCACCACTGAAACGTAGTTTTTGAATTTACAAAAATTTAGCACACAAAAAACCGTTAAAGGAAAAACATTTGAAAACTGAAAACTAAAAAAAGAAAAATGAAATGACACGCAGAGTTTTAAACGAAAGAAAACCCTAATTAATTTGGGTTAAAATAGTGTTGTTGTACTGTTCATATGTTCGTGATGGACGATCCAAACAGTGTTGAAAAATAAATAAAATAGACGACGTGAAAGAACTAAAAAAAAAATTTATGGCCATCACATGTGCACACGCTTCTCTTATTAGGCGGTGATGTTCTGAATTTTAAGCAGCTCAATGTGGCGATTCAATTAAAAAGTGAAATTTATTTTTAATTTTTTTAAAATAAAAACTGCTTTTGTCGAATTCATGACAAATTTCAAGCTTGAGTTGTTAATAAAAAGTGTCTTCTTCTATCCAGATATTGCTGTGACAAAATTAAAGTTTTTTTTTTATTATTTTTAAACTTTTAAATATTCTTGCAAAAAAAGAAAAAAAAAATAATCCCAGTGTGTTTTAATCTTCAATTTAAATATTTTATTATTCCGTCATGAATGTGCTGTAGAAAAGAATTTTAATAAAAAATAAAACAAAACAAAATTTGCTTTGAAACTTACGAGCATTTTTTCTATTACGACTCGGTCAAGAATAAAATCGAATTTTTTATTTTTAATTTCTTTTTAATTTTTACAATTATTCGTAGCGGCTCAGATTTGTTAAAATTAAATAAATAAACTAAAATTAAGTTGATAAATAAATAGTTAATAGAGGTTAATTTAACTTAAGTGTCTAACTTAAAATAGTTTTTGGTAGAAAGATTTTTAAACGCACAGGGACACTGTGTGTAGCACAGTCTGCTCCAACAGAGAAAGGTTTGTTAAGCAAGGGAAAAGATTTGGAAAATAATTCAGACACTTTTAAATAGTTTTACCATTCTTTTTCTAGCCAGACAGGTTGTTGTGTATGACTGTGTGAGTAGACTACCGGTACTGGTGCAGGGGCTGCAGTGTAGGCTGCTGCATGCACTTGAGGCAAAGTCCGGGACAACATTTGACCGATAGCCAAAACTAAGAGAATAACGCCAACACCCAGACCTTTCATGGAGACAACAGTTAAAGCCGCCAGCAAAGTGGTGATGACACCAATTACAAATGCTCCTGGAACTACAGCAAAACTCATGCGCTTCAAAAAGTGATGACCAAATGTACGGGACTCTGTTAAATTTACAAGAAATAAAAACCAGTTGATGTTTCTTTTCATGGCTTCACTTACCGCCAATATCAGCATTAACACTATCGACATTCTGTTGACAGAGGACAAGGTTGGCCAAGAGGCACATGGCAACTACTGCATAAATGATATTTTGTTGAACGGCCATTTTAATCCTTTCGTACAAATAATCCACAAAACTGTAAACGGCAGCAAAGGGAATAAAACAAAAACTTTGTTGATGATCGTTAAGCGATGGCAGTGAAATGAATGAAGTTTTGACAGCGCTGATGGTTTTTATTATTTGTTTTCAACTGCACCGCACACGCGCGCGTCGCAATAAACTACAAATGGCTGATAATAGCACGACTTTTCGTAAAAGTATTAATTTTATCGAGTTCATTTAAATATTTGTCAATTTATTTACTTCCACATTTCTTTACTATTTACAAAGAAAAAAGACACCGAGCGAGCTAGTCACCAACTTGTCCAAACTTTTGTTTTTGTTGTATGTTTTTACATTTGTCTGCCTCATTTACATGCGACATGAAATTAATTCAAATAATGGAGAACTTTTTATGGTAAATGAAATTTTTACTTTTTGCCATAAAGGGTCAGTATATAAAAGTATTTTCTTTTCATTACAAAAAAAAAAAATGAAACACACTAACACATCAAGATGATGGCCAAGTTCATGGTGTGAGTGGTGAGTGCAATTGCATATGGGTTTTACACACATTTTAGACGAATTTTTCTAAACATTTTGAAGGGAAAAATATAAAAATTGATGGCATTAGAAAATCAAGTTGCTCAATTGGTTAAAACTGAATACCCTACATGGTGCAGCGAGTATTTGCGAATGAGTTTGTTTGTAAAGTAAAGCGTAATTCATTATAATTTGTAAAAATCAGCTGTTCCAATTTACATCAACTTGAAACGTTTGGTAAAACAGCTTGCTGTTTTAAAAAGCTGTGTCGTTCATGAACGAATTACACAACTAAACGAAGCGATCTAGTAGGTTTGCTAATCGCTTTTGCTCCTTAGTGTACCATTAAATTTTATAAAACACTTTCATCGCTTGCACTCTTTTGCTTTATTTCCATTTAGGTGGTTTTGCTATCAAGAGAATTTAAAGAGCAGGTTTATAGGGACTTGTTTTTAAACAACTAGAAAATCAGAGTATTTTTCATTTTTTGTTTTCCTTTATAATTTTCACGAAATTTTGTTAATGACACATTTAATGCTTAATTAAAATAATAACACAAACTAACTAATTTAAAAAAATAAATCCCTTGATTTATCACTATCACTATCAATGAAAAATTATATATTTTTCAAGTGAAACCCAAAAAAATTTTTATATATTTTTTTCACTTAAACGTACATTTTACATAATTTTCCTCTTAATTTTTTTGTTTACTTTAAACATTTTTTCTATCATTTCGTTCACAGAGTACGAATTGAAAGAACGCGCTCACTTTTGATACTTAAGAGAAATGAACGATTTGGAACAAATCTACTGATTTAGCAGTGCCGAATGCCAAAATACACCAACAGACTAAAGGAGCGCTGCCCAATTATAGATTTATTTAATTATACGCATCAACATAAAGTGGCGTTTGGTGTCTGACCTGCAAAAAAAAAGGCTTTGAGACTTTCTGCCAGGCAGATCAAGCTGGAGACTAACAAAGTTTAACTAAATTCTTCTTTTTCGTAAAATTAAGAATGAACCTTCCAAATTTTAGGTAGAACTTATTACTTAACTGTTTCGATATCCTAGGATTGACTCAAAGTCAGACATTTTAATATTTCAATTAAAGATGCAATTATTTGTTATGACAAAATAAACATTTTTTTATTTAAATAAAAATTTAAAAAAAATTTAAGGGTCTGTGGTTTTTAAAAATAACTGCGTATGTCGCCTAGTAATATTCCTCGTTTCTTCTTTATAATTGTTTTGACCGATTTGAATACATAAAAAATTAAGTTTTTTTATGCCAATAATAATTTTAAATTCTCTATGGAGTTTTCTCAAAAATTTCATTCTTTTAAACACGTTGTTATTTGTGGAAAACACAGAGTAACTCCACAGAGTTGCCATATAAAAAAATCGTTATACTTCTTTGCTTCATATTGTATTAAAACAAAATGATAATTGTTTTTTATAACTGTGTTCAAGTATTATAATTTTGTAATCATTCTACATTGAAATGGGTGATCCAACATGAATCGTTAATACGTCTTTAACCCACATAGAACTGCATTAGAAAAAAAATAACTTGAGTGATCTAATGTTTGTGTTTAAATAGCAACTAAAATTGCTTAAAAAATTTAAGGTTCTTTCTTAACATCGACAGATAGAAAGAAGTATTCAATTCAATTAGGATACCACCTGAGCAACTTATTTGCAACAGGGAAATAAAAAAACAAACATTTAAAAAACGGTATTAAAAAATAAAATGCCTAAAATATAAAAACAACATCAAATTTGATTTTAACTTAAAAGTTTAATGTAGCGATTTCAACGGTTTTCATAGGTTCAACTAAATGCATAAAATTCCATTATTCTAAAATGTTTCTGTCTGAGTTTGTTTCATTATTGTCTTTAAATACAAACAAAATTAAAAAAAAAAATGTTAATAAGAAAAAATGTAACTGTTTATAATTTTCGTTCGTTTTGTACGTGTTTGAATTTGAACGTTTAAAAGGGCGTCTTTTTAAAATTTTCTATAAACGAAGTGTGTTCAATAAATTATGAAAATTTATATTTTTATAAATGAATTATTAATAATTGTAAAGAAAACATTAAAATCTTTAATGACATCAGAGAGATGTGTACTTTCTGCTTCGCTACAACCCTGTTAACATTCTTCGTATCTTTAAACAGGGTACTTATCAATTGTAAATTTTTTTATTTATAAAACTGTTCAGAATAATTGTATTTTTTTAAATATTAAGTTTTTTACAAAGTCGTTAATTATTTCTAACACTTAACTACACCTCTACTATAGCCGAAATCGGGCTAGCAATCTGTTTCCTTACAGCTTATTTCAATCTTTTCTATCGTTAAATATAATTTTACTAATTTAGAACAAAATATTTTTTATTTGTAAAACTTTCTTTTTTTCATATTTAAAAACTTTTTAATTCCCTTGAATTTTTGTGCACACCTCATACCAGCCATCTTGCTTCTACTACAAGTGACGTCATTTTAGGTATCCTATGGCAACCAAAATTTGTTAATTTAATTTATTTATATAAAAATAAATTTGGAAATAGCGATCGTTTTTTTTTACTTTCGATTGCTATTCATTAATAACAAAACATAAATAAAATTACTATCGAATTTAAAGACAAAATAAAATTTTAATCAAAATAAAAAAGGGTCATTTGTAATTCATAATCGAGTTAAGCGCATTATGACTGAATAGTGAAAGTACTTTTGCCTTAGAACTTACTGCTGGCAGTAAATACAAAATATTTTCACACATTATTTGTGGCAACTGATTTATTTCATAATTTTGTAATGACAAGTTTGCATATTTTATGAACTTTTTTTTAAAAAAAAAACTTTATTTTAGACGAGCTGCGATTTACGTAAAAAATCATTTAAAACTGTCTTTTTGAAAGAGGTTTGCAAAGTGTTCTATTGGATGTTAAATCGTCACTTGACTGAAGTAATATATGATTACGAGAATTTTTCATGAGTAATTTGTAATCTTTATGATGTCACCAACATTGTTGACTTTCACTTTAAAAAGTCCATACAAAGAAGATTTCAAAAAATTTTTTTTTTAAATTAATTTCTTTATAAAAGAAAAGGGCTCTTAGAATTACAGAAAGAACGAATAATAAAAAAAAATTGCTTGTCGGAAAGTATTCGATTCGATTTGAATGGGCATATCATTTTTGCAGTATGAACCTGCTTTGTGAACGTTTCAAAATCTAAGGAAAGTTGAAGCTGGAGTTAAAAAAAAATATCAACTGAGACAATTAAGTTTTTTTTTTTGACAGTTTTGCTTTTGTTCATAGTTCATCTATCTTTTAAAATTCACTACTTTTTGTGCCATAAATCCGTTTTAGAAAAAGGTGTTTTTTTTATTTTAAATGAGGATATAAAAGCTGATTAAGACAAGCTTATTTACAAACATGCCAACATACATGTGTTCAATGCGCACTCGAATGATTTGTAAGATTTATATGCGAAAAACATTTAAATACTTAAATAATTTCTTTAAGCGCAAACGGCAAAAAACTATTAACGAATGAGGCTTCTCTCAATCAAAAAGCAAAACAACAACGAGTTAATGGCAGTTTAACTAGATTTGCAGAAATAAAAGTTTTAATTGCAAGCGAAGAGTTACTAGAGAAATAAAAAACAAACACTCGTTTAAATTGGAGCAAAATATATGCAGCGTTTCGAAAAAATAAATACAAATTTCTAAGTCCGTATTTGACTCCTTCCGTTAGTAAAACAAAACAAAAAAAAAAAGAACCATTCACACATTTATTGCATACAAATGTAAGCAAAAACACAAATACGTAGACAAGACACACCGAGATTAATTCATTTATATTTCCAACAGTACAACTCATATTTAAAGTGTTAATTTTTTTTTCCTAAAGTTTAAAATTCTTATCGTTAAATTAGTTCTGCAGGCCAGGATTCACTATCATACACAATCGTACGATTTAATCACACAAAAATCTGACAGAATTCTGTCCTACTTTAAAAATCTTTTCAAAATGGCGTCGTAGGTGCCACACAATTATACAAAATCTTAAAAAAAAATCAAATCTGATCGCATAGAAATAATCATTTTATGAATTATTTCAAAAGATTATAAAATTGTGCAGATCTGTTAAAAAGTCTGGTACACAAATACAATTTTAATCCACACTATCATACTTTTTGAGAACATATGCAATTTTTAACAGTTCGTACGACTGAGTATGATAGTGAATCCTGGCCTTAAATAAAAAAGTCGATTAATTATGGTTTTGTGTGTCTTTTTCAATCGCCTTAACCTTGAGGTCTTGATTTCATCTAAACAAAAACATTTTTTAAAATACAATTACAACTTATTGGTGTGCGTCACTGGTGGCCAAAAAACACTTCTTTAAAATATTTAACACTTAAAAACCCCCGTTAGTTTATTCTCTTCAATATCTTTTGGCAATCAATTTTTTCATTTTGGATTTCTTTATTCTAAAAAAAACCTAAAGTATTCGTTTTAATTTATTGGTTTTATAACTATGAAACAAACTGTATTTTCTGTTAAATCTTTAACTTTATCTTGCTTGCAAAGCATGAACAAATAATAAAAAATATAAATCTACTGGAATTAAGTTGTTGTTAAAGTTAAAAAACTAAAAAAATGTTGATTGAATTAATCGGATTCATGTTGACAAAACGATTGATTGGAATAAACTTGAAATGGTGAATGCTGATCTCATGTATCTTTTAGGGCTTCAGTGAAGGATATTTTGAAGTTAAAATAGTCAGAATGAAAATAAGATTTTATTTAAACTTCAAACTTCTGTCTCAAGAGAAAACAAAACTAAAGAAATGTGAAAACATTTTTCTTAAACTGTTTAGTAATTTTCTTTTTTTTTTGTTCAGCGTGCACTCACTCTTTGAGTATCTGCCTTGTTTTGGTTTCTGTGCAGAAGAAGCGATTGAATAGAAATATAAGAACTCAATAGCTGTAACTGTTCCAGCATGTGAACGGCCACAGTATAAAATGAAAGAAAATAAAACCAGATAAATGCAATTGGGTAAGTGTGTGACAAGAGTTACTTGCCAACTAGAAGCCAACCGCTTAAATAATCTTGCAATGATGCTGGAGACCAAGTTAATAAAATCCATTGTAAACATGAACACGGACGCATTTCTTTCTACTGCCTTCAGTGGAGTGGTTGCACTTACTCGTAAAACAGATCAAATTGATTGTATTGCAAGCATTATAGTCAACGTAAATAAATAAATAAAAAAAAGCAAAGAAAATAGAAAATTAATAATAAAAAATAAAAACCAAAAAGTGTTTAAGGAAACCTTAGAATGTTTACAAGATGAATAAATTCGTTAAAAGTTTATTTCTATTTTGTGTTTTCATAACGACAACAAATCCTAGTTTTAGTGAAGAGGAAGTAGTTCAATCATCAGCATCCGAATATAATTTAAAGTCAGTTAACACAACTGATGACGATATAAAGAACATATTGGAAGCAAGAAAAGAACATGCAGCAGGTCGCAGTGCAGCTAATGATGCAGAAAACAGTGACAATTTTGAGATGAATTCCAAGCCATTAAAAAGTATTTTCTTGGGCATCTATAAGAATTATAAAAGCACCTATTTGGGTAATAAAACCATAACGGAATACAAACAGACTTTAAGGGAGAAGATGAAAAATAAGCAAAAACAGGTTTTAAACGCCAACGCTGATGCTGACGTTGAAGAGGATGATATTGATGGTGTTGTAACGACATATCCTGCTGATGAGGAAGAGGAGACTATGGAAACCACAACAACAATTGTGCCAGAGCCACCTGCAAACCAGAAAGCCAAAGTCAAACTTTCACCAAATAAAAAAAGAAAATTAAATGTGACACAATCTAAGACCAACGTGCAGCATTATCATGTTGGACCTGCCCTCAATTTAAGCCTTGACATGAACAATAACATTGTCAAAGTTAATTTAGATGGTGAAAGTTTAACAGAACTTGTAACAGGTCGTTGGTTAAATGACAACACAGAGGAAGGTAAATAAATACTTTCAATTATTGACACAAATCCAAAGATAAATTTTGTTAATTTTTTTGTTTTTTTTTTTAAAGGTCGTGGAAAAAAATACGATATGATGACAAGAATTTTGCCACTTTTTATTTTGCCATTTCTAATTCAATCAGCGATTGTTCCGTTTTTGGTAACAAAACTAAAATTGCTGTTAATGAAATCAATACTGGTGGGAAAGTTGGCAATATTTCTTTTAATTATTTCGGCCTTCCGAAACAGCAACAAACAGATGCAGACGTATGAAGTGGCCCCATCATATTGGGCTAGTGAACCAAGTCGACGGTCAGAGCTGGCGGCGTCTGCATCTAATATGGCCTACAACGGTTATCGGGTAGAAGGTAAACCAGCAGCATGGGTTAATTAACATTAAATGCCATCAATAAATAATAAAAAAGGAAAGAAACGTTAAATATATTTTTGTTGTTTTACTTAAGATTCTATTTAAACATAAAAATAATCGGATGAATTGTGATCAGATTTTAAACGAATTTTTGTTTACAAGTTTTTTAAATAATTTTTTATTCCAGCCAATTAAATCTTAAGTTTTGTTTTATTAGTTTTTATCCCAACAAAATTTTATTCAAAATCATAAGAATTCCAACCAAGTTGCTGAGAAAAAATATCAAGTTAAATCATATCAGCCACATGAAATTTAATTCTATTATTTTCTAAAAATGTAAAATGAATCAGTGCTTTAATTGAGGTTAAGTGGGTATTTTTAATTAAAAAAATATCTGCTTTAAACTTTTTTTAAATTTAAAGCAGAAAAATTGTATCTGTAACTCGAAGTTTTTTTTTAAATTTTTGATAAACTTATAATTTAATGCGATACTTAAAATATTTTAAAATCGTTTATCATTTGTTAAAAATTCACGTTCTAAAAAGACTTAAGTCGCATGTAGTTTAAGTTAGAATGACAGAGAATGTGTTGAAAATGTGTTGAAAATTTAAAAGTCATTTTTACTCTCAGATTTAAACTTTAACATTAGTTTAAATATGAAAGAAAAAATATTACTGTTGCGTTTTACAGCAGCAAATTTATAAATAAATTACTGCCAGTTTATCTACATGCGAACGAATATTTCTTTCCTATGTAGAGAAACCGGGAGTTATTTTTAAGGTACATGAGAATTTTGATTTTAAAATAAATAAAAATTATTTTAAAAATAATAATACACAGGCATGTCACAGGACTCAATTCCGATTAAAAGTGGTTCCAATTACGCAAATTGGATCTTAAGAACATAAGACTTGTTTCTTACATTTTTGTGAACAATATTGCCACATTTAAAATAAAAATTGGAGATCAATCGGAATCTAAAGATCTTAAAACAAAATCGATCAGAATGCCTGATAACATTAATCTTATATAGCCTGAGCCGATTTTAATGAAATTTAAAACACGATTAAATATTTGTCCTCATGGTAAAATGCAGCATTTATATTTTTTTTAATAGCGGATAAGGACCATTTACAATAATCATTTTTGATTGAGTTCAAATTTTTTAGGTGCTTTTAATTTCTATGAAATGATTGTCTTGTCTTACATTAAAAATGCTAACAGAAAGTTCGTACTATAGACTTTAATAATTTCCTTGTTAATCATTTTAATAGTCTTAAATGCCAATAATCGTTTGTGAATAAAGTTTAACCATTCACTATATTTTTGTTTCACATAATAAAACATTCAGAACCTTTTAACCAAAGACTTTGTTATCTGCGGTCATTATAAATTTTATTAAACATTATGAAGGGCGTTAATACAATACCTGATAACTGAAGTTAGATCCTGCCTTGAAATATTATTGAGTTGGGTAAAAATAAATTGTGTGAACAACTTATTTATTTATTTATTTATATAAATAAATAAATAATGAAAGAACCAAGAAGTACGAATATCAAGTGAAAAACTTTTGAGGAAAACAAAAAAAATATAGAATTACTGATGTAGCAAGAATATAGTAATAAAAATCAACTAATAATTTTATCAAATAATATAAAAAATCATGATACTATTTCTTGCTTACCTTTGGTCGCAAAATTGATAGATTGTATCTGAAAGGCATTGCCATACCAAACAAATCATCATTCGAAATCTTTTGTTTTTTCTAATTTTAATTTTCTTTAGTATTACTTTTAGAACTACATTTAAATAATTTTATAAATATTTATTTTAACGTTTATACAAATGGAAAATCGTATGTTCTTTGTATTTTCAAGTTAACGCAATATGTAACTCGAGGTTTAGGAAAACAACTGAGGATCAACTTACTCATATAGCGCGCCTGGCGATAAAAAGAAAGACATCGTAAATTAAGGTCAAATATCATTTCTTTATTTAACAAAAACTTTAATTTCTCTGAGTTCAGTTTAGCAAAATCTGTTATGAAGTGCTTTTTGACACCGAAAATTTAACACAATCGCTGCGGAGATGTTATAAACAGATTAGCATAAATGTGCCCAGAAAGGAAATTACCAATTAAATTATGTATTTTTATTACGCAAATTAAATCAATTTTATTATATTTAAAAATATGCATACAATAAATATTTAATATATTTGCTTAATTCACAAAACCTCTTGTATCCGTGTATACTGTGTATTGTTCAATTACAATACAATAGCGTATGCTTGTTGTTGGAAATTATTATATAAAATGTCAATACACCAATACACTTATATTTTGCATGTTTTTGAAAAGTTGTGTTGATAATCGTGTTATTAACTACATGTGAATTCCATATCACATTAAGAAGAAGAAAATAAACAAAAGACATTTGTTAAACTTTTAATTTTATCGTGCTATTTTCCCGATATTGATTATTGGAGGTGAAAGCACGTCTCGATGGCCATTTCGCTACCGCTTACTTAGCTCTTCAGGAAACTTCTCACAATTATTTTAAATGAACTAAAGATTTTTGTCCAAACAATAAAGTAAAGACAAAAATCAAAGTTCAAGCAAAAACAACAATAATCAACTTTGATTTTACTTTTCTTTATCCACTGTATACGGCTGACTTTTTATTGTTTAGCATATCGAAAGTATACTTTTCGCATAAAACATTTAAAATTTTGCTTTTTTCAGTCCTATTGGCCATTTAACTTCCTGAAAACTTCTTCTGAATACTTATTTTCTTCTTCTTATTTGCTTTTTGATGTTAAATATACAAAATAAATTGATACAAAAATACCAGTGAACGAAGCCGATATTAAATTGCAACCGGCGGCGGCTAAGCAAAAGATTTGCGGCTGCGGCTAAAAGTCGACTAAGCCGGCAACTGTTAACAAAAAAAATTCAATGTATATTTTTTATTTTATTTATTTAGGACAATTTATTTTTATAAGTATTATCAACAGGAACTTATAATAAATATTTTTGATTCTTACAAAGAAAATAGCAACAACAAGAAACAACAAGAAAAAGTTAAACAAATAAAATAGCAACTATTTTAGCCAAATGAAAATCAGATAACAATTTTATAAGTCGAAAATAAAAATAAAAATCAGAAAAAACAATTATTTCTGCAAAAAAAAAAAAATAAAAACAATTATTTTTGAAAATAAAAAATACAAACTCTTAATCTAAGGAGATAGAATTTTAGCCGATGTTAGCCGCCTACTTCGGCAGCGGCTCAATACAAAATACACCATACAAGTTTTTGGGAATTAAGTAATTGTATTTTTGTTGATGTATAATATTAATTATTGTCATACATATTTTTCATGTTTTAGTTATTATTAATATTATTATTAATTTGGCGCCCCTCGAAAATTCTGATTTACCAAGGAGGAGCTCCTGTGCACGCCACTGCTGTAAGGTGACGCCTATTTTTCTTTGAAATTACTCTTTCAACTATAAAATGAAGTTAACAAATTTATAATATATTTTAAAATGCCTAGAAAGCCCCTCCAATTCGACAAAGGCAACTCAAGATCAATTACGTACGAACTTAAAAAATTTGCATTCCATATTATCTCTCACACTACGTTCTCGCTCAATCCACTTTTAGAAAAAATATGATTTAGATAAAAAGTTAAGAGATGATGAAAAATAAATAGCACGAAATTAATAATTAAAATTTAACTGTATAAAAGAGCCGAAGAAATGTCGGCCGTATACAATGGAAAAAGGAAAATTAAATCAGTATTGATTACTTTGTTTTTCTTTACTTTGTTGTTTGGAAATAAATCTTTAGTTTATATAAAATGTTGATGAAAAGCTACCTGAAGAGCTAAGTAAGCGGTATCGAAATGGCTATTAAGACGTGCTCTCAAAAATCAATATCGTTTACTCAGGATAACAAAACAAAAGTTATTTTTTGCATTCTCAGTTGGGAAAAATACATTTCATTGTTTGCTATAAGACATACGATGTATAGAAATAAAATCAAAAGGGACAAATAATAAAAAGTAAAAAGCAATTGTTTTTATTTTTTTATTGCTTTACAAGTTTTTAAAAAACTTCCTATAACTTCGATTTATTTGAATAGAGCTTTTAATTACCATTCTTACAATATTCGTATTACCTCGTTTTATTAAAATGTTATTTATTTTTATATTTATTAGGACTTTTTTAAATCAACAGTAAGAGAAACAGGAAAAACAAAGAACAAAAGAATTAGTTTCGTTAAGTTTATAAACAATAACTTATATCAGCACCAAGCTTTGTCTTTGAAATTGAATAAAATTTAAATAAAAATTAAATAGTACAAAATACATAAGACGAAAAGAAATACGCCCTTGCTGCCGAGGGTAACATAACTAGAGACCATTCCGTAATAAATTATATTTTTAAACTTTGTAGGCCCATTTTCTTCACTTTACTTTTTGTTTTTTTTTAATTGCACATACTGTATTAGACTACTTTCTTATCTTCAGCAACAAAACTTTTTATTTAATTTTTAAAATTTTTTATTTTTGCATTTTATAATTGTTTTGCAACAAAAACTTCAAACAAAAGAAAAAGTAAATAAATTAAAAATTTGGTAGCACAAATTTTAATAAAATTTTCTACCACGGAAAAAATGTAAAATTTTTGTGTTTCGAAATATACTTTTATTTAAAACTTTTTTAAATTGTTTTAAAATGAAAATTTTATGACCTCTTAGTCTTTTTTTGTGCAAATATTTCATATGTTAAATAAAACGGGTGTTATTAAAATGCCGATATTTTACTATAATGGTTTCTGAAAATTATAATTTCAAATCGGTTTGTATAATTTCAAATTAAAACGTGATGTTGGCTTAAACTTGCCACGCATCGCTATTCAACAAATATTTATAAATTAATAAAACAGACAAAGTTAATTAATTAATAACATGATTTATTTAATTAAATTAAATATAAATAAAATATCTAAATTTAAATAATTTATTCCAAAGTGTTCAGTTCGTCCAGCGATATTAAAAAAATTAACGTGTTTGTGTTCTGTTAATAACAGTAGTATTGTCTTTGAACAGTTACACACATTTCGCATTGAACTTGAAAGCTCCATGTGAATTTGCAATTGCAGCTCTTTTTGGTGGCGACATTTTTCGTAACAACTGTGTAACCACATTCGCGACAAAGATGGCGACAACGTCTTCGTTCTTCTTCTGAAAGATTTTCACCATTGACGCCGGTAGAACATTGACGTCCACGCATGCCATTCCAGTGGGGCACAGCGTCGGGTTCACAGTAATTGGGTGAATCCTTGATGTAGACCAAGGTATCCAATGGAATATTGTTCCACATGATGCGGGAATTTTCGACAGTGTTGCTGAGTTGGAGTCCTTCTTCGTACATCTGACGTACATCTGCAGCGATATCTTCGAAAGGCTTGAGTACTTGCAGACAAATTTCTTTGGCGCACAAACCATTCGCACCAACAGCAACACAAATGCATTTTTTGACTAATGACTTTTCCAGCAAATTGGTGATACATTTGTAGTTGTGTTTTGCTATTCTGCTATGAAAATCATCCGAAAAAGACACTTCAGAATGTTGATTTAACAATTCCTCGGCCGCTCTAGGATTGTCTGAGCATAAAGTGTTGTGCGGCTTGTCATAACAAGCACTACATCCTGCAATAAGGCCACTTGAACAATTTTTGGTTATGGAATACAAGACGGCTGCTGTAGATATTGCATGCACATACGAGTCTTCACGATCCAGCAACAAAGATTTCGATGTGCGTCTTAAAAGAAAATCCGAAGCAGGACAATTCCAACGTTCCCACTTGAAACTGTTTTGACATGTTTGTATTGCAGTCTTCATGCTGTTGGCTATCACATTTTCCATACAGAGAGGTGCGGCTTTTATTTCAATATATTCTCTTGCTGACGGACTTTTGCTGGCAAAGTAGATGAGCTGATCCAGCAGGGTATTTTGACCGAATACAACAGTCAAGCTACTAAGGGCTAATAAAGTGACTACAACTGAATTTTTCATTTTCTTTTTATAAAAATCTTATTGTCTATTTTTAAGAGAAGATGTTTTCACCGTGAGTGTTAAGCGATAAATGTTGCCGGTCAATAAGTTTTCAAAACTCTTTATACTGCGCAGGTAGTCAAGCAAATTTTCTTATTACACATTCCTTTAGCAATTCAATGTAGCCCTTGCGCCAAATGGGAAAAACAGACAGTTAAAACCAGAGATTTTACTTATTTATTAAGCAAAAGTCCCATAATACGCTGAGAAACCCACAACTCATACCAAGTCCAGGTAATAACAAAGAAATTTTCCCACGAGCCAAAAAATGCCAGTAAAAATCTTGAATTGAAAATTTCCCTAAATTTCATTGAGAAAAGGATTTTCCAATAATATAATCATGCCATTGTTGAGTATTAACAACAGCGCCAGGCTGTTGACTTGTGGAAATATTAACACTAATTACGAGCACAAACAAAACTAAATAATAGAAACACTTAAAACCAACCACGAGTGCATGGCAAAAAGAAAACATTGATATAAAAGTTACTGCGTGCCGCTACGAAATGCTTTTGAAAACTACCTGCGTCACATATGTGACATGAAATGAAATTCTTATAGGAGATATTTTATTTGATTAATTAATCCGCACACAAAATTTGCTTATAAAAATTTATTTATTTTTTTTTGCATTAAGAAAAATATTGTGTAATTGCGTTGGGAAAGACAAAGGGATCGGATCAGTTTTCCTCATTAAATAAGACCGCATTTGAGAAAATCATTCTCGTCATTTTGTTTAATATTCAAGCACACAATCACACTTTAATGACAGTTTGCTTTAAACTGGAAATCTTAACTCGGAAATTTGCCAGAATGAGGGAAAGTTTTTTATTTGGGTTTTAACAGTAATAAAAATAAAATGCGGTACCTAAACACTCGTATGGGAGAGAAATATGAAACCGGAAAGGGTTTAGTGGTCAATCAAGCAGCCATCAAAACAAAAAACAAAACAAACAAAAAAATGATCTGGATTTTACAAACATTTTCCTATGGGGAATAACCAGGTATAAAAAGATAAAAAAATATCCAAGAAAAATCTTATTAAATATTGTAAACATTGTAAACACATATGGACGGCTGATGAGATGGAATGGTTGGGAAAATATAATTTTGGGAATTTGCACAACCTCTTGTAACATGAGAATGTTATTTAATTTTAAAGTAGAAAAACCATGTGACGATTAATAAATTGGAAAAATAACTAAAATTTACTTATTTGTTGGACGTGGACGTTCATATTGCAGTCGATGGTTTATTTGCTACAAACGATTAAAACTTGATAAGATTTCTAATCTTTAAACGATAATAAAGTTTTTGTAGCCAAGGTTTACTTATATTAATACCTCCGTTTAGTCTCTAGTTTATTTAGTAGTAAATAACACATCGTGGATAAATATTATTATTTTTAAACACAATTGATTTAAGAAAATAACAAAAAAAAACACACTATGATTGCTACGCCAAAATTAGTAACAATATTTTTGGGTTTGGCTCTGGTTGCCTTTACTGTGGCCACAATAGTGCTGGCTGTGCAAAAATCAAATCTTCAAGATGAATTACAAGAAACCAGAACTAAGTTAGATTTGTTAGAGGAGGCTTTAAAAATTACAACCACAACAACAACAACAGCAGCAACCGTAACAACAGCTTTCAATCCCACCAACTCTCCCGCTACCACTACCACTGCGAGTACCACATTAAAACCTGAACCTGAGCAGAAAGTAACTATTAAATTAATATTTTTTTGAAATTTAATTTTCTAAATTTTTTATAAGATCGTTTACCGTTTGCCGAAAGCTATGTATCCCATTAATTACGATCTGTATTTACATCCAGACGTTGAAACTGGTACATTTTCTGGCCAAGAGATAATATTAATAAATTGCACAGAAAACACCAATAGAATTGTTTTGCACTCGTTGCATTTGAATGTAACAAGTGTTTTTGTGCAGGGTGTTTCTACGAGTATTGAAAGTTATGATTTTGATTTAAAGCGTGAATTCTTAATAATAGAACTTAATGAAGAAATTGTGGCACCACGTTTATTCAACTTGGGTATTATATTTGAAGGCAGCATGAAAAACAAAATTGTCGGTTTATATTCGTCTTCTTATCTTAAATCTGATAACACAAAAAAGTAAATAATTTTTAAATGAAATAATAAAAAATAAAATTAAATGTTGGAATTTACGTTTACTATTTTAGATGGATTGCTTCATCGAAATTTGAGCCAACTTATGCCCGACAGGCATTTCCTTGCTTTGATGAACCTGCCTTAAAAGCAACATTTACCGTAACTTTGGTCTATCCCAACTCTGGAGATTATCATGCCCTGTCCAATATGAACATAAAAGTGAGAATATTTAATTCTTTTTAAATTAAAGATAAATTAATTTCTTTTTTTGTAATTTTTTTATTCAGTCTATAAAGAGTCAAGGAGCGGTTAACGAGGCCTACTTTAGCGAGAGCGTTCCCATGAGCACATATTTGAGTTGTTTTATCATTTCCGATTTTAAATTCAATCAAATATCAGTTGACACGAAAGGTATTGGCGATGAATTTCCATTACGAGTATTTGCTACACCCGAACAAATTAATAAAGTTGATTTTGCCTTGGAAGCGGGTAAAAAGATTATTGAATATTATATTCAATATTTTAAAATTCCTTATCCTTTACAAAAATTGGGTGAGTACAGCCTACTTCGATCAGTCAGATTAGATCTTTTGCTTATTAAATATTTCTCATTTGACTTTTATTTTTTACCTTTAGACATGGCTGCCATACCGGATTTCGTTTCGGGGGCCATGGAACACTGGGGTTTGGTGACCTATCGTGAAACTGCTTTACTGTTTGACAAGGCTGTTAGCTCTTCTGGCAACACCCAAAGAATCGCTTCAGTTATTGCTCATGAACTTGCCCACATGTGGTTTGGCAACTTAGTCACTATGATGTGGTGGAACGATCTGTGGCTAAATGAAGGTTTTGCAAGCTACATCGAAAACAAAGGAGTTGAAGCGGCATTTCCCGAATGGCAGATGCAGGATCAATTTATTATCTCCACTTTTCATGGTGTGTTAAGCCTGGATGCTACGTTGGGGGCTCATCCTATTGTTCAAACTGTTGAGAATCCTGATCAAATTACCGAAATCTTTGATGCAATAACCTACTCAAAAGGCGCCTCTGTAATGCGCATGTTAGAGGATTTTTTGGGACCTGATAATTTCCAAAAGGCCGTTACAAATTACTTGGAAAAATTTAAATATAAAAATGCTGTCACAGACGATTTTCTTACAGAAATCGATAATTTGAATTTAGGTTTTAATGTCAAGTCTATAATGCGAACATGGACTGAACAAATGGGCCTGCCCGTGGTAAATGTTACAAAGATATCCGACACTAAATATAAGTTGACACAAAAACGTTTCTTTTCCAATCCTGGAGACTATAAAGGCGTTTACAATGACTCGCCATTCAAGTATGTATTTCGCATAACTTCTAAGGTTTCATTTAATTTTTTGTTTGTTTTGTTTGAAGCTACACCTGGTCCATACCAATCACTTATAAAACAAATGCTAACGCAGAAGTACAACGCACATGGTTTTACTACAATGACAGCGACAGTAAGTCAGATCACATACTCAAATTAGTTAAATTTTTTTATGCCTGCCCACAACTGAAATTAAAATCTAATTGTTTTAGTTTTAATTACTCTGCCGAGTGCTGTAGAATGGATTAAATTTAATTACAATCAAGTTGGTTACTATCGTGTCAATTATGCAACGGAAATTTGGGAAAAATTGGCTGACAAAATGGTAGAAAATCTAAATGTAAATAAAAATACGCATAGGAATTCAATGTGAATTTAGATAAATATTTCCAACCGTTATGTATTTTATAGACATTTTCGGTGGGAGATCGCGTTTCTTTGTTGAACGATGCTTTCGCTCTGGCCGATGCTACGCAACTTCCTTACAATTTGACTTTGGAAATGACCAAATATTTGATTAAAGAAGATCAATACGTTCCCTGGAGTGCAGCTGCCTCAAAGTTGACATCTCTTAAGCGCACTCTTATGTTTACTGATGTGTTCGTGGACTATAAATCCTACGCTACAAAGTTGGTAGCAGAAATTTACAAAACTGTTGGCTGGACAGTGGGCGAAGATCACATGAAAAAGTATCGTTTTATTTCACATTTTAATTACATTACATTTTTGCATTATTATTATTATTTTCAGTCTTTTACGTGTTACTATTTTGAGCTCAGCATGCTCATTGGGGTTGCCAGCATGTTTAACCGAAGCCTCGAATCAGTTCACAAAATGGCTAGAAAATCCATCTGTTCGTCCTCATCCTGATATTCGTGAAACGATTTACTATTATGGCATGCTTTCGTTGGGAAACGAAGAAGTGTGGAATAAAGTTTGGAATCTGTTTGTAGCTGAGAAAGATGCCTCCGAAAAGATTAAACTAATGTACGGCCTGTCAGCTATACAAAGTCCTTGGATATTAAGCAGGTACAAATCAGGCCTTTTTGGTTGTGTATTTTTATATGTGACATATTAATTGCTGATTTTGTACTTTATCTATCCAGATACATTGATCTGGCCTGGAACGAGAGTTATGTACGCGGTCAAGACTATTTTTCATGTTTGCAATTTATTGCAGCCAATCCGGTTGGTGAGTGCCTTGTATGGGATTATGTTCGTGAACATTGGCTTCGTTTGGTTGATCGTTTCAACCTCAATGATCGATATTTGGGCAGCTTTATTCCCGCAATAACATCCCGTTTTTCAACTAAAACAAAACTGGAAGAGATGCAAAGTTTCTTTGCCAAATACCCCAATGCTGGTGCTGGGGCAGCTGCTCGCATTAAGGCTTTGGAGAAAGTCAAAAATAATATTGCCTGGTTGGAGAATAATCTTTCGGTGGTGCGTGATTGGTTACACTGAAATAAATTATTGAAACAAAAATTGTATTTTCCTTTGTATTTACTAACACATCAATACATACAATTTTAAATGACTAGTAAATGCCAATTTAATCCCGTTGTTACGAGTACGTAAAGTAGTAATTATTGAAAAGTCATTGATCATAAAACTGGGTTTTATTGCTAACAGTTGTATGAATACAATAAACCATTTACTAGATATTTTAGAACGCAGATAACAGTTAATGAATGTTACAAACAGTTGCGAGCAAAACAAATCGATGTAACGCTTGACCGTACAACTTTAATTTTATTAATTATTCTCAATTCATCTCTTTGTTTGGTTTTATATTTCTGTAGTTCAAAAGAACAATTATTTTTTTAATGATTCATTGAATTTATTTTGTTCAAACAGATTTATCGCGGTGGCGTTCTTCCTTCGAGGAAAAGAAGAAATAATCTCTAGCACCCAAGTTACCTTAGCCCGTCGCTTCCTAAGTGGCCATATTATTATAACATTTTTCCGATCTAAATCTCATAGAAAGCTTATGGAAGCTTGCAGATTGGGAAGTTAAAAGAAATCGTCTGATATTAAAGTAAACAATTTTGTTCTATTTCATGCTCGCCCGTAGGATGCGCCAATATTAGACAATGGCAATTAATCATATTAATAAAAATTAATTACAACAAATTACTTTAGTTGTATTAACAATATTATTGTTATCAAAGAAACTTATTATCAAATATTCCAGCGCTACAATTTTGCTCTCTACAGTTTATTGTTTTTTAAGAATCGCATTCATTAGACATTCAGCAGGAAATTTCATAAATGCAATACAAAATTAAACAAAGCAAAGAGCGTTAATACAAACAGAAAATGCAATAATTTTTTTTTTCAAGTTTGGAATGATAAAATTGATAAAATAATTTCATTATGCTCTTCTGCTGACGTTTTTGTTGCTTAAATTTGTTAAATTTCTTGACTGCCGTTTTAAGCAGTCTGTCGACCAAAACACGTGACTTTTCTGGAAGTTAAAGCTTGCAGGATGAGTCTTTCTTAAATAAAATACTTAGTTTAATTTTGGATCCGTGACACATTTACGACATTTTCGTACTCATTTTTTATTTGCAAGACTTTTTTAAAGCTTGTGTATCTTATCTCGCAATTGATGGTTTTTTATTTGGACAAAATTCCAGTTTTCGAAATCAATATTGCATTTTTTTTTTGTTAAACTTTAGAAATTTTTATGTAAAATTTTTATGCTTGAATTTTGAGTTGTTACTGAAATTTTAAGATGTGCGATCCCCTGATTTTTTTAAAAAGGCGTTACCATCAAAAGTGCTTTTTACGACACAGTTTCTTAAAGTAGTGCACGTGACCATCGTTTGTTATATGAACAAGACAGTTGAAAAAGACATTTTTTATTTTTAAGTTACCAAATAAAAATAAATCAAATTAAAAATGTACTTTTTTTTCGCAAAAAAAAAAAAAAAAACGAAAATGTGATTTAAATGGTGAAAATTTATTTATTTCAATTTCTCTAAACAATAGCAAGCAAAACAGCAATAATATTTTTTCAACTTACGAAAAATCGAAATAGACATTATATTACAAAGTGCAACAAGATTAACGAGTCAATAGCATGATGCTGACTACAAATATGCTGGTCCCAGACGTGGAAGAGTAGAAAATAACGATTTTTTTGGATGTCGTTTTGGACCCTTCCCGATGTAAGGCATACAGCAGTTCCGGAAAAGGAGTCTTAGCAGAAGAGGAGCAGGGATTGTATAAGTGGAATAATTACTACATGACGCAACAGACGACTGTCATTGTAAGTGCAAAAGTATTTTAAACCTCCCTCGCTTACTCAAAGAACAAAAAAGAAGGTGTTACAACATTTCAGTTTATTCTCATACAAATAAAAAGGAGTGATATAAAAATGAATTAATTCTTGATAAACACAGGTACTATCGTGACCCGTGATTTTTTAACCACAGTTATTTAATGGCAGGTACTTCAATTTTTGCTCATTTCTACTTCCTAAAAATTTTCAATATTTTGCTGCAGCGGACTATTCTTTTGTGGTTTTGCAAAAACTTAATCCTTTGGCAAAATGTGATTATAATTTTTATGATTATTTTATTATTTATATTATTATTATTATTATTTTTTTTTTTTTGTAAAATTCGTATTTCTGCAATTTTTCTTGATTTTGCAAAATTTATATCCTTTGGTTGAAAACTGCTTTTTTTTAATTCTAATATGGAAATAGTTTAGTGCAATTTTGTTTTTTAAAAAGAATTGCGTTATTTTTCTAAAATTACCAAATTCTTTTTGAAAAAAATTTTTTTTTTAGACTGCATCATCAGGGATAAACACGAACTGTGACAACAAACAAAAGAAGTGTTGAGTTTCAAAGCATAAAAAAATGCATTAATATTTGTATGTATGTTTACAGAAATTGCGGTTTCGAAATCTGCTTAAACCTAAAGTTAACATACAGTCATGAATTAAATAAAATTTGTTATTATTTTTTTAAATTTATTTTTTTTTTCAAAAACATAAAATGATTAAACTACTTTAAAGTTAATCGTTACTTTTAAATTTAATAACTGTTGCAAAAAACAAGCACTAAAGTTATAACATACCTGCACTTTTTTCATAATATAAGAAGCCTTAAACTATACGTGTTATTGGGATTAACGCAATAAAATAAAATCTAATATAAATTTATTTTTTATTGTAAAATTAGGCAACATGATTTAAATCTATTAATATTTTTTTGAATCCTCAAAGTATGCAACACGTTTTATAAATAAATAGTTTATTCTTTAGTCCTCATCCAGACATGCAATATTTGTTTCTGTAGTTTTCTTCATTTCCTTTAGAAATTGTATTAGTGTCTGCACATTAAGTTTTGGACTTGATTTCTTAGATTTAGTTTGTGATTTAACTATGAACGACAAAACAGACAGAATTGCAAGTACATGAAACAGTGCACCTGTTCTATTCGTCTTGCAAAATGTGGAAGGGAACTTAATATTAACTGTTTTTGATTTGCAAAATGATTTAGTATGTGAATTTTTTTTCACGCAGAAGATTCCTTTGGCCTTCGAGATAATTTAAGAGAGATTTTAAGAGCAATTGTGAAATGCGTTAGAGATTGAACAGAACGAGAAGGAAATATTGTAGTTGATGCATGGTCTTAAAAAGGAAGTAAAAATTTTCAAGCATGCCTCAAAATATGCAATGGTTTCTATGTTGATATCATATATATTATTTTAATTTTGAACACTTATAGGAAAATTACATTAATAATAAATTAATAATAATTTAAGTGATTTGTAGCAGAAGTAATATCTAAAAACAATTTATTATTTAATATTCTAAGTTAACAAATTAAATTAATAAAAAATTAATTAATTAATTTTAATTTTGCTTGATTCCTTCAAATGTAAATATTTCATGATACTCTCTCTCTCTCTCTCTCATGAAATATTTATTGTTTAATACTACAAAATGAAATGTATTACTGCAGGCAAAGCATATCCATATGGCCATTTCGCTACTGCTCTACTAGAAAGTCTTATATTTAATTCCAGATTGATTAAATGAGAACTATATTGAATCAACAACTGGAAGAGATGCAAAGTTTCTTTGCCAAATACCCCAATGCTGGTGCTGGGGCAGCTGCTCGCATTAAGGCTTTGGAGAAAGTCAAAAATAATATTGCCTGGTTGGAGAATAATCTTTCGGTGGTGCGTGATTGGTTACACTGAAATAAATTATTGAAACAAAAATTGTATTTTCCTTTGTATTTACTAACACATCAATACATACAATTTTAAATGACTAGTAAATGCCAATTTAATCCCGTTGTTACGAGTACGTAAAGTAGTAATTATTGAAAAGTCATTGATCATAAAACTGGGTTTTATTGCTAACAGTTGTATGAATACAATAAACCATTTACTAGATATTTTAGAACGCAGATAACAGTTAATGAATGTTACAAACAGTTGCGAGCAAAACAAATCGATGTAACGCTTGACCGTACAACTTTAATTTTATTAATTATTCTCAATTCATCTCTTTGTTTGGTTTTATATTTCTGTAGTTCAAAAGAACAATTATTTTTTTAATGATTCATTGAATTTATTTTGTTCAAACAGATTTATCGCGGTGGCGTTCTTCCTTCGAGGAAAAGAAGAAATAATCTCTAGCACCCAAGTTACCTTAGCCCGTCGCTTCCTAAGTGGCCATATTATTATAACATTTTTCCGATCTAAATCTCATAGAAAGCTTATGGAAGCTTGCAGATTGGGAAGTTAAAAGAAATCGTCTGATATTAAAGTAAACAATTTTGTTCTATTTCATGCTCGCCCGTAGGATGCGCCAATATTAGACAATGGCAATTAATCATATTAATAAAAATTAATTACAACAAATTACTTTAGTTGTATTAACAATATTATTGTTATCAAAGAAACTTATTATCAAATATTCCAGCGCTACAATTTTGCTCTCTACAGTTTATTGTTTTTTAAGAATCGCATTCATTAGACATTCAGCAGGAAATTTCATAAATGCAATACAAAATTAAACAAAGCAAAGAGCGTTAATACAAACAGAAAATGCAATAATTTTTTTTTTTCAAGTTTGGAATGATAAAATTGATAAAATAATTTCATTATGCTCTTCTGCTGACGTTTTTGTTGCTTAAATTTGTTAAATTTCTTGACTGCCGTTTTAAGCAGTCTGTCGACCAAAACACGTGACTTTTCTGGAAGTTAAAGCTTGCAGGATGAGTCTTTCTTAAATAAAATACTTAGTTTAATTTTGGATCCGTGACACATTTACGACATTTTCGTACTCATTTTTTATTTGCAAGACTTTTTTAAAGCTTGTGTATCTTATCTCGCAATTGATGGTTTTTTATTTGGACAAAATTCCAGTTTTCGAAATCAATATTGCATTTTTTTTTTGTTAAACTTTAGAAATTTTTATGTAAAATTTTTATGCTTGAATTTTGAGTTGTTACTGAAATTTTAAGATGTGCGATCCCCTGATTTTTTTAAAAAGGCGTTACCATCAAAAGTGCTTTTTACGACACAGTTTCTTAAAGTAGTGCACGTGACCATCGTTTGTTATATGAACAAGACAGTTGAAAAAGACATTTTTTATTTTTAAGTTACCAAATAAAAATAAATCAAATTAAAAATGTACTTTTTTTTCGCAAAAAAAAAAAAAAAAACGAAAATGTGATTTAAATGGTGAAAATTTATTTATTTCAATTTCTCTAAACAATAGCAAGCAAAACAGCAATAATATTTTTTCAACTTACGAAAAATCGAAATAGACATTATATTACAAAGTGCAACAAGATTAACGAGTCAATAGCATGATGCTGACTACAAATATGCTGGTCCCAGACGTGGAAGAGTAGAAAATAACGATTTTTTTGGATGTCGTTTTGGACCCTTCCCGATGTAAGGCATACAGCAGTTCCGGAAAAGGAGTCTTAGCAGAAGAGGAGCAGGGATTGTATAAGTGGAATAATTACTACATGACGCAACAGACGACTGTCATTGTAAGTGCAAAAGTATTTTAAACCTCCCTCGCTTACTCAAAGAACAAAAAAGAAGGTGTTACAACATTTCAGTTTATTCTCATACAAATAAAAAGGAGTGATATAAAAATGAATTAATTCTTGATAAACACAGGTACTATCGTGACCCGTGATTTTTTAACCACAGTTATTTAATGGCAGGTACTTCAATTTTTGCTCATTTCTACTTCCTAAAAATTTTCAATATTTTGCTGCAGCGGACTATTCTTTTGTGGTTTTGCAAAAACTTAATCCTTTGGCAAAATGTGATTATAATTTTTATGATTATTTTATTATTTATATTATTATTATTATTATTTTTTTTTTTTTGTAAAATTCGTATTTCTGCAATTTTTCTTGATTTTGCAAAATTTATATCCTTTGGTTGAAAACTGCTTTTTTTTAATTCTAATATGGAAATAGTTTAGTGCAATTTTGTTTTTTAAAAAGAATTGCGTTATTTTTCTAAAATTACCAAATTCTTTTTGAAAAAAATTTTTTTTTTAGACTGCATCATCAGGGATAAACACGAACTGTGACAACAAACAAAAGAAGTGTTGAGTTTCAAAGCATAAAAAAATGCATTAATATTTGTATGTATGTTTACAGAAATTGCGGTTTCGAAATCTGCTTAAACCTAAAGTTAACATACAGTCATGAATTAAATAAAATTTGTTATTATTTTTTTAAATTTATTTTTTTTTTCAAAAACATAAAATGATTAAACTACTTTAAAGTTAATCGTTACTTTTAAATTTAATAACTGTTGCAAAAAACAAGCACTAAAGTTATAACATACCTGCACTTTTTTCATAATATAAGAAGCCTTAAACTATACGTGTTATTGGGATTAACGCAATAAAATAAAATCTAATATAAATTTATTTTTTATTGTAAAATTAGGCAACATGATTTAAATCTATTAATATTTTTTTGAATCCTCAAAGTATGCAACACGTTTTATAAATAAATAGTTTATTCTTTAGTCCTCATCCAGACATGCAATATTTGTTTCTGTAGTTTTCTTCATTTCCTTTAGAAATTGTATTAGTGTCTGCACATTAAGTTTTGGACTTGATTTCTTAGATTTAGTTTGTGATTTAACTATGAACGACAAAACAGACAGAATTGCAAGTACATGAAACAGTGCACCTGTTCTATTCGTCTTGCAAAATGTGGAAGGGAACTTAATATTAACTGTTTTTGATTTGCAAAATGATTTAGTATGTGAATTTTTTTTCACGCAGAAGATTCCTTTGGCCTTCGAGATAATTTAAGAGAGATTTTAAGAGCAATTGTGAAATGCGTTAGAGATTGAACAGAACGAGAAGGAAATATTGTAGTTGATGCATGGTCTTAAAAAGGAAGTAAAAATTTTCAAGCATGCCTCAAAATATGCAATGGTTTCTATGTTGATATCATATATTTTATTTTAATTTTGAACACTTATAGGAAAATTACATTAATAATAAATTAATAATAATTTAAGTGATTTGTAGCAGAAGTAATATCTAAAAACAATTTATTATTTAATATTCTAAGTTAACAAATTAAATTAATAAAAAATTAATTAATTAATTTTAATTTTGCTTGATTCCTTCAAATGTAAATATTTCATGATACTCTCCCTCTCTCTCTCTCATGAAATATTTATTGTTTAATACTACAAAATGAAATGTATTACTGCAGGCAAAGCATATCCATATGGCCATTTCGCTACTGCTCTACTAGAAAGTCTTATATTTAATTCCAGATTGATTAAATGAGAACTATATTGAATCAACAAAGCAAAAAGACAATAAAAACATTAAAAAATTTTGTATACAAAAACACAGCAAACATTTACAGTACTTTTCGTTTATAGTCCATTCCACTTAAAGGCCAAAAACGGATATAAGCCAAAACAGTCCTATTCACTTGCAGGTTTTTTTCGAATTTCATACAAATTATTTCGCCTATAGTCCATTTTCGTTTAAAGTCCAACTTTTCTTTGCATGCATAGCTAATATTGTATAGAAAAAAACTTTCATATAGTCCACCCTGTTTTTTTAATACCTTTTTTAAACAAACTGGCAATCTTTTTTATTTAGATTTCTGGCAACTTTTTATTAAAATAAGCTTTTAAAGCATTTGAATTTTTTGTTTCAACTGTTGATTTTATTTAAATCAATATTTGCTTATATTTTAAATAAACTTTTATTTTGTTAAAAAAGTGGTTTTATTGAAGAAATCGCATACTTTGTATATAGTTCAAAATGTGTATTATATCTGGATTCAGTTATAGTCCATAAAGTGGCTTAAAAAGAAATTCGGTTATAGTCCACAAAAATTGTGCAACTTTAGTTGTGGACTATAAGCGAAAACTACTGTAGTAACCATTTTTATTTTTTTCTTCCATTTTCATTTTAATTAAAAATCTTTAATATTGTTTTAGAAAACTGATAATCAGAGGGACGTTTTTCCGATATGTCCCGTAGAGAAAGAAGAGTATTAATTTTTTTAATGATTATTTGTTTACTGTGATAAACATACATATATTGTTTAAAATATTAAACATTAATTTGTTTTCTTATTATAATATTTATTGATTAATTATAGAATTTAACAACACACAGTTTTATGAGGTCATATCGCTTTTCATTCCACTAGCTAAAAAATTAAGTTTATAAACTGATTGGACAAATTAAAAAAAAAAAAAAAAACGCTGAGTGATAAAAAGGCCGATAATATCAATAAAACCAGACCATAAACTTAACTCGCATTCGTGTTATGATACAATTATTTTAAACACAACTACTACTATGCGAGATATAATATTCTTAAAATGAAATATAATCTGCACAAAAGAAATTAAGTTCTGGTGTTAAGTGATATTGTAATTGAAGTTTAGTATTCGACATCAGTTTGTATCGACAATTCATTTTGAAAACGCGAGCGAAGGATAAGAATTCCTTCCGTTTAAGTTTTTTACAGTTATTGGATTTTTTATAAATAAAAAAATATGTTGCGTATGTTTTTCTATTATTTTTTTGTGCTAATTAAATGATATTTAAATATTTATAAATAAAAATATTGCTGTTTTGCTGTAAATACTTTTTAGTACTGACGGTAAAAAATTTGGCAATTTTTTTTGGTTTGGCAACTACGGCCTTTTGCGTATCCACCATCGTTCTGGCCGTAAACAAGTCAACTTTGGAAGAGGAACTTCAAGATGCCTTAAATAAACTGAATACTATTTCTAATCTTGTAACAAGTAGTACAACATCGATGCCACAATCATCTTCATCCATGCCATCAACAGAACAAGCGTCAATAACTTCAGAAGCAACAAACTCGACTTCATCATCCTTACCATCTACTGAGATTTCATGGCCAACAACAACAGTGCCAAGTGAACCAAATTTTCCAACACTGCCAACCGGTCTTCCAAATCCTGAAGAGGTATGTTTTCACTGATTGACAATTGAAATTGACAAATAAAAAATATTAGACCAAGTATAGAACGCAGAAAAAATTTTTAACAAATCACTTACAGCCATACCTAAATTAGCGCGTAAGACGCGACGCAAAATAACGCATGGCTTTTACGCTGAAATGACATACCTAAATAAGAGCGCAACGTTTTGTTGTGAACAGTAATGTTAACTTATCATTTTTATTAAAACCCTATAAAATTAAATGCAAAACAGTTATAAAAACGCTAGATAAACCCGAAAAAAGCTAAAATGTCATTACTGTTTTGTAACGTTCTCTAAATACTACAAAAAAATATGTAAACAACAATAGCTTGCAGGCAACTGCATTACCTTATGCACTGTCAAAATTGGATTTTCCAATTGCTAAGCGTTGACGCCGTGCTATTTAGGGATTCTTCATACATTTTGTATGTACATGAGAAATTTTGACAGATATCTTGAGCTTTACGCGCTTAGTCAGCCACACAATCAAATTTTTTTTAATTGAAAAAACGAGCACCTGTCGTGCAGAAAACTTTTTCTAGCTCATTGGATTTTCAAAGTATCTTTTTTACGTAGATGTTCTGAAGAAAATTCGATAAAATAAAAAAAGAAACCTTTTATTTATTTAATTATTTAGATTTGTCTTTATGTATCATATTTTTAAATCCAATGGTTTCATTTATAAGTTCCCGTCCACACTTTGCAATTTTTGTTGCACAACTCTTGAGCATGTAAATGAGAGAGGAAAGACGAATGAAACGAGTACACTGTTTCATGTACTTGCAATTCTGTTTTGTTTTGTCATTCGTAGTATAGACAAAATCTAAGCAATCCAGGCTGAAATTGCATAAACAAAACTTGAATGTGTGGACACTTATGCAATTTCAAAAATCAATTAAAGAAAACTGCAGCAAGAAAAATTGCATGTCTGAAAGAGGACTAAGCAGTTTTGTTCAGGAATGGAACTAGAACTTTTATTTACAAGCCCACTTGTTAATAGAAACGATTTTAAATAATCTGCTCAAATTATATTCTGTTGGCAGTAAATGCATTTTAGAGTGAAATCTAATGGTTTTCTTATTGTTTAAAAATTTTGTGATCATGTTACCAAAATCATAAATCTTTATAATTCTTGAAAACCTTTAAAATTTTGGTTTTTATCAGAGTTTTTTTTAACTGAATTTAATTGGAATTTAAATTATATCGATTAAAAATATTTGTATTGATAGCGATAATGGCCTTTTATTATTCCGTGTTTGCTTTTTTGAGTCTCAACCGCACAAGATATACAAATGTATGTTTGATGAACTGATATAATTAATAGCAATTACTTACTGATTACTGAACGTTGTTAAGTTATAAAATATGAACTTATTTATTTTACAATTTTCAATAATTGCTTGTTCTTCTTTTATTTTCATTTCTTTCTTTAGATAATTTATCGTCTTCCAAAAGAAATTCGGCCCGTAAAGTATAAATTGTATATTTATCCTGATTTGAAATCCAAGATCTGTGAAGGCTCCGTTTCAATTCAAATTGAAATAGAAAAAACAACCAATTTGATTGTGTTGCATGCCAAAAATTTAGAAATTAACGCAATAACTGTTTTGAATATGATGGCCCGTATGCGCATTCGTATTAGAAAAACGTATTTAGATGTTGAGCGTGAAATGCTTTTTATTGAATTGGATGAAGTTTTATTCACCTCAACTCCATATGTGGTGTCAATTAATTATAATTGTAACTTGACAGGCCTTCAAGGGATGTATATAAGCTCGTATTTAGATGCTGACAATGAACACAGGTAAGCAGACAAAACAACGTTACTTTGCATGTTGAAGCATTTTGCCTAAAAAAATACATTTTTATGATTTATAACAAATAATACAAGTACAAGTTTTCAGTGATAAAAAAAAAATACATGACGTTTAGCAAGGCTTAAGTTTAGTAATCGATATCATTAATTGTAAAGTGAACAGAAAAAATTAAATACCAGTTGATCGTTGTTCCTTAGCGTTCTTTTTAGGTATCTTTTGAGTATTTCTTGTGGCCATTTCTTACTCAACATATTGGAGAGTTTTAACCACATTTTAGATAAGCTTAAGATGCTTTTTGTTTAAAAGTGCCAAGTTAAAATCATATAAAAAATACATATCATTTATTCATTTTTTGACGGAGCAACAATTTTTTCTGGGTCCAAATTACGGCATTCGATATCGAACGAAATTTCCATTTAAATTGTATAGGAACTTCGATCGATATCGAATGCCGTAATTTGGCCCCTGCTGATCTTTTTAATAAAAATTTGTATTTTTTAAAACGAACACCATCAAGCAACAAAACAAAAAAAAATTTTAATTTTATTAATTTTTATTAAACATTTGTAAAATGAATAATTTGCGAAAGTACTAAAAAATTTTCTTGCCTGGCAACGGGAAAAATAAAGTCCAGACCTAAACTATAAAGCCCACGTTATAAAATTAAGCTCTCGTATTGACGCATATTGAGAGTGCTACAACTAAAAAGCCGGTCTCTGCAAAGATCACAATAATCAAAACTTGTTGTATTCGATACAAACATAATGACAATACAACCAACAATTGCGACGACAAAAAAAAAAAAAAAACGCAAACAACTCTCTGTACGAAAGGCAAAACAAAACAACACAACCACAACTTAAAAATAAGCAAAAACAAATGAAAGCGTGTATTGGAATTATAAAAAAAGTGTGATTGACTTACTAAGTCTTCATGAAGTATTGAAATCAAAACTTAATTTTAGTCGAGAGTGAACGTTGGTAAAAAGCAGATGGAAAACTGAACAAATCATAAGAAGAAGAAGAAAAAAAATATACAGATCGAAATACCTAAAAAGCTAACGGTTTTTCTCTTTTTCTTGGTAAAAGTGATTAAAAATTAAAATAAAAAAATTACAAAACAAATTGTCGTTAATTTTTAATAATAAAATAAATGAAAGCAATTTTCTATTTAAATTTATGATTGAAAAAAAAATGCAAATAAACCCTAAAAAATGATAATTATTTTTGATTATATCTTAATATAAATAAATAATTAAATAAATAAATAAAATTGAAACCGTTAGAAAATAAAAAATTAAAAAAAAAAGAAACGTTTCATCTAAACAGGCGGGCAAAGATAAAAATTTTAAAATTTTAATAAATAATTAAGAATGAACCTATAAATTATTCTTCTTCTTTTTTCTCATTCGTCAAACAAAAATGGCCTAAATAACATTAACAGGTTTTAAAATAAATCAACAACATTCAATGTTTTAAGTTTTTCTCATTAAAAAAAAGAAAATAATAACTTTTAACCTCAAAAAACTAACGACAGCTCAAATTAAAAAAAAAAATTGGCTGAAGAACAGGCAAAATAAATTGCAATTATTTTATTTAAGACTCCCTGTGTCGCTAAATAAAATCACAATGATAAAAAGTAAATGTGATTCAAGATTGGGCAGGTTGCCTGCAATGGAATGAAGAGTCTTTTAGTTCATTAACACCTTAACTAGCGCCTTTTTTGTGTTTTCTATTGATTATTTCTTTGGTGTTATTTATTTTTTTTTTTTGTAATTTAATCTTTTATATTTTAATCCTCATTTGTTTTTTTTTATTACTTCATATTTTTTATTGGTTTTTTGTTATTTCGATGTTTAGTCAACCATGTCGCTAACTAAAGCTTTCAAATATTACACAGGAAGAGAGCGATAAACGAAATTGATTGAAATGATTTTTAAGCGTTTGATTTAACACTTGACGTCGGTATTAGTTTTAACATTTTTCTTTTCATTAAATGGACTTTATCCACCAGATTATCACACATTTTTTTTCAGGAAATTATTTTAAAAAAATGTCAATATTTGCGATATGAGAATAGGAAGATCAATAAGTCCTTTTCCTTTTCGACTTCGTTCCTGGCTTTTTTAACTCGATACAGATTATTTTATTGAAACTAAAGAAGTAGAGCTATGTTATATAATATAGTTTGAAAATTGCCAAGATATTTCTTGCAACAGCAAGATAAAGCGATTCTCTCTCCTTCTGCGGTATTTTGTCAAATAAAGGAAAAAATTTGTTAAAAAATATCTTGCAAAAAACCGACTTTAAAACAAATTTTGGCTATTTGTCTAAAAGGGTTCAAAAGTTTTTCTACATAAATGTAATAACATCAACTATTGTAACACCCTTTAATTTCAAATATAAATTTTTTACTTGTTGTTTTTTGTAAATTTCAACCATCCGTCGAAAACTTTTCAATAATTTGGTCATGTTAATCAAGTTACATTAAATATTGGAACACTCTTTAGTTTAAAATTTTCAATATTTATACTTTTTATTATACAAGAGAAAGTGTAGTGGACATTTTATCTTATTGTCAAGTTTTTGTATATAACGGTAAATGTAATACAGATTTTCATCAGTATCTGCTATGATGGTCTATCCTGACGGTGTTATTATCACTGAGTAAAATACGAAGCCTCGACTAGCGCCCTTCATCGGCGTAGCCAACAGAGTTGAAATTTCAAGAATATGGTTGTCAGGACCATGAACTTTCCTTGCTTAAGGGTTGAAGATTATCCAACCCCGTCTGTCGAATGCAACAGCACATTTGGAACGGCATCGCACCTTCTCAACGGACACCGACTTTAACCAATAGCCAACACTCGTATCCCGAAGTGACTTCACCAATAACCGGCTACAGAGATAGGCCGCTTTCCGTATGGGCTACCGGATCCCAGTATATTTAAGAACACTGATCAGTCCTTCGACAAGTACCCAACTTGTCTATCCAGATTTGGTGCCTATACGCCGGAAGACGTTCCCCCTTTAACCCGAGATCACTATATCTAAGCCTAGGTTAGCTCGGTAAGACTTTTTGTACCCCCGGGGGGTATAACGTTAAACAAGGTATAGCTCAAATTACATCAATTATGGGAGCACCCTTCAATTTCTAATCACAAATTGTATAATTTTTCTTATAGCGAACTGAGCAATACAATTTTTTATAAATTTCGACCGTATGTCTGCAAGTGTTTAAAAGTATGGCCATTAAATACATAAACTATTGGGGCACCCTTTAAATTATAATTTTGAATGTTTATACTTGTTATTTTAACGGTCATAGTAATCGACGCTCTCTCCAGTTTTGTTATAGTGCTACGCAATTTTTTAATTTAAAAGCGGTGCCTTTTACGGTTCATATGAGACGTAAAAAACATGTACGTTATGGTCGGGGACACCTTTTAATTTTTAGACTTAAAAACTGTTCTTAAAACTTTCTTTTTCTTTTCATAATTGGATTAATTTATTCACCTGTTTTGCTTTAATATGATTAATGAAGTAAAATGTTTTTTTAGCACTTAATTTCTAATGAATTTTTATTGTCATTTGTATTTAGGTTGCATTCAATCATGTAAAAATAGGTTGGCTGCACACTAAACACACATACATGTTGAATTACATTTTGAATTGAGTTGAACGTTTTCTGTTTGAATGTGGGCTTTTACTTTTCTTTTGTTTTTTATAAAAATATTATTTTTTTAAATCAACTTTTTTTTTGTGACTTAAAATACGAGTTTGAGTACTTTCTACAATTAATAGCTAAACGGATAAACAGACTAAAATATAAAAATACAGACAGACGTATGTACATACGTATGAGTATCTATAAGCGTGCAACTTGTCCAAGTAATTGTTTGTTGAATGTATTTATTACCGGTTTTATTCTCATACTTTTATATTCTTCTTTGCAAGTTTTAAAATATATAATTTTTTTTTTTTTGGTTTTGGTTTTCTTGTTTGTGATGTTGCTTAAATTTCTAGCAATGTTCTTTTATGAGCAATACATCTTTTGTTGGCACGACTTGTTTTTGATTAGCACACATTTAACAACACAATACGCGCGAGAATGTCAGTAAATATTTTTCTGTTTATATTTGATTTGGCTCATTGGCATTCTTTTTTTTTTTTTAATTTATATTGTATGTTTGCATGTGTTTAATTATGTCTTTAAAAGTAAATAATTCGTTGGTTTTTATCTTGAAAAGAGTGCAACAGCAAAGAGGTTGCCAAACACTAAACTTTATTAATATTTGTTAACACGTTTAATATACGATTTAAGTTTTAAAGTCATTTTTAAACAACATATTTTTATAGCCGACAATAAATATTAATTTTAAATAGAAATGTTGACAACTCTAAATAACTTATTTGAGTAGAGTAAAACCAGTGAAAAAAGCGCGAGAGAAGGACACAGGTTTACTCTTGTTAAAAATACCTTTTTATTCAAATGAGTGCTATTCGTCAAAATGCACTTGATTGGTGTGTAGAGAAGCCACATGCGATTGCCTGGATGTGATATTATTGCACCTGAATTTTTGAAAACTAAGGCAAGTCAAGCAGCGACTGTAGCTGTTGCCTTATATATCAACATCAATAATAATATTTCTTCTGCCTTTATTGTAGCAGATATGTGATTCCAACAATAATAACCCAATTACTTTTTGAGCCTTCTTTGGTTGTGTGCTTTTGCAACAATTGGAATTATCTGAAGTCTAAGGGCAATAGACGTAAAACCCAACAAAAAACGAACAAATAATAGTAATAAAAAACAAGAAATAAAAAAATGCCAGATGTCATTTCTTCGATATCCTATTCTATTCGTAACCCTCACCTAAATACTGTTTGAATCAGTTTTTCATGACAGATTTTATTTCAACAAAAACAACTTAAAGAAACTAATTGAATTGTTTGTTAGATGTGTTATTTCAATTTTGTAAAATTTCTTTTGTTGAAATTGATATTTTTTTTTGTTTTAGTTGTTTCAATGTATTCGATCATTTACCGTAACAGACAAAAAATTTCCTAAAGCATAGTACTCTGTTTATCATTTCGTGCGAAATGTTGTCAAAAGTCCATTTATAAAAAATTATTTATTTGTGAAAAAGTCAAAAAATGTTTCTCGCCGCATGTTTTTAAAATAAACAACATTTTTTATTTACGAAATAACATAAGCAGCACTTTTTTCGTACGGAATTTCTGACAATTTTTTAGACCATTTGTTTTGATTTAATTTTGTTGTGTTTAAAAAATTAAAAAATGTAAAAAGTGCAAATTGAAAAAGAAAAAAAGTCAAAAATAAATTTAGTGATGCAGAAAAGAATTTGCTCAGTAAATGTTATCTTTTCAACCGCAGTATTGTCACCACTGGCCCAATATTTTTCGCAAAATCGAACAGAGTACTAGGCTTAAGGCAACAAGTCATAAAACATTGTTAAACGAATAAGATTCAAATTTAGGAGCAATTAAGGACACCTTAATACTAAATAAAATTTTTATTCTTATTTATCCTTAGAAAGGCAGTAAGAAATCAAATATTTAATTGAAGGTTAAATAAATCATTTACTTAACTGTGGAAACTAATAACTCTATTTTGTAATATAAAAAATTTGGTAACTTGCTTTTAGATTTTAATTTTTTTGCATTTATTTGGTGTTGAACCTTAAAAAAACAAAGAAACTCTAAACTTTAATAATACACAAATTTGTTTAAAGCAAATGTTACTTGTTATTTATAAAAAAAGACAAAAAGATCAGACATGCAAAAATTATTAAAAAGTTTATTTTAGATATCTGATCAAACAACTTTAAAATAATAAATAAATAAAAAAAAAAAAAATACCGTCAATACTTAACAATTCAAAACAAACTTCACATTCGTATGCGTGATGGAAATTTTGAACAAATTTGAATAAAAAAAATTAATAATAATTCTTGCAAAAAGAAAAAAACGACTTCAAAACAGACAAACTTAAAATCATATTTCTTAGTTTCGTTATACTCGAGAAAGATTGCGCCAGGATTTTTTATAAGTCGTAGAACAAAATATGAATGCAGATTAAATAAGAAAATTCAGCAGTTATGTGGTCACCCTTTATTTCTTACAACTTTCATTGCTGACACAGTAAAACAAAAATTGTTTAATTTCCAAGCGTTATAACTGTTTCTATAACTGTTCCAAAAATTGGCCATTTACATCAAATTACAACCATTAGGGCACTCTTTAATTTCTTATTTTAAATTTTTATACTTGTTATTATATTTTATATAGGATTCAAAGATAGGGCCATATGAGTCAAAGTACATCAGTTATAGGGACACCCTTTAATTTCTAATTTCAAGTTTGTTAATTAGCAAAAAAGGTTCTGTACAAATTTCAATCATTTGTCTACAACTGTTCAACAGCTTGCTCATATACAACAAATAACAGCAACTATTGTAACATCCTATAATTTATAATTTTAAATATTTAAACTTCTTAAGGCGCTTTCACACTATAAGACTGAGTATTAAGATTTGTCAAAAATTCGAAATAATATGAAAAATCTTATGGTGTGAAAGCGATCTTAAGTAAAATCTCATAGATTGAGAAGTAAAATTTGACACACCGATGGCTCTCTCTATTTTTAGAAATTTTTCTAAAAGCTAACACATTACATATTATCAGGGTTGTTTTTTGCAACAAAAAATGAAGCCAATTAAACAAACAGCTGCTTTTCAGAGACCGAAGCCAATTGCTGCATAATCATAGCTTATCCGCGGTGGATTTTTGTCTTGCGCCGACTTAAAAATACCAACCAGATTCTTAAAGGTAATTAAGAACTGTAAATGTTTTTCTTATTTTCAAACTAATTTTAACGATGTGCTAATACGAAACATTCAGTGCAGATATGTATGTTAAACAAAAACAGTTTCAAGCATATCCATCGATTAATTACAAATTTTCTTATAAGTAACCTAACAATTTCGCTCAGTTTAGGAAAACAAATGAGTTTTTTGCTAAGTGAAAGCTTTAAATATGTAGTGTTTAAGTCTTTCTACGGTCTCTACAATTTACTTTCAACTGCCGGTATTGCCAAAAACACACTAAAAATTGTACTTGTGTACTAAATAAAATTAATTAATCAGCATGTGTATTGCTTTTGAACTTTTTGTTAGTTTATAATACAAATTTGCCTTAAAGCTTTCAACAGCAAAAAAATCAGTATTTGCAAAAACGGCTGAAAGAAATAGTATTTTTGACTATTTTCTATACAAATTATCATATACATACATCATAATTCTGTGCATAAAAATTTCATAAAAATCGCTGAGTTACAGCTTTTCTACACTTGTTGCCAATCGGCTAGTATCCGCCGGCAGCTTAAAGTTTTTCATACAGGCGTCGTACTTCTCTAATACATATGTTTTTCTTTAGAACAGCTGTTTGCTTACTACAGAGAAATTATAAACTGTTTTAAGTGTGATAGTGTGAAAGCTTTTTGTAATGATACGTTAGATTTTCCGAAATCTAAATCATTCTCATACGAGAAATTTAAATGAAAATCATACGACTCAGTATTATAGTGTGAAAGCGCCTTTAATAAACAAGACAAATTAATTTTCAAGTGTTTGTATAGAACTTTTAAAACGATAGGGCCATATGAGTCAAAAGACATCAATTATGGGACATGTCTGTTCATAATGGGTTAAAAGTTCGGCCACATACATTTAATTACATCAACTATTGGAACAACCTTTTAATTCCCAAATCCATATTTTATAATTGTTATTATAGCGGATCTAGCATTAAAGATTCTTTGTAAATTTCTACTATCTGGCTATAGCAGTTCAACACACATACATACATCAAGTTAATTGGGACACCCTTTAATTTCTAATTTTTAATGTTAACAATAGTTATTATAACGGTCATAGTGATCGACATCCTGTTCAAATTTCAAGCGTTTGTCTATAACGGTTCAAAAGGCGCATATATATTAATTTACGTCACTTATGGGGACCCCCTCTTAATTTTTAAGATTATGACTTATAACTGTTTTTAAACCGGGACCAATTTGTAGGCAAAATCTATTAAACTGCAAAATTTCCAAAATTGGTTTAGAAATGACTGAGTTCTGTAGGCACAAACAAAAAAAGCAACATTCAGTCGAATTGATAACCTCCTTCTTGTTTTTTTTGAAGTCGGTTTAAAACAACTGACTTTTTTAAATAAAAATCTCAATCAAAATTAAAAATATGTCAATTTAATATATTGACATATTTTTATACTCTTAAATAGTCAAAGTTAAGATTTTGTTGACCTCTCGAATAAACTTTAATTTAATGCTAGACATACACGGGGCAACATCAAATGGAACATGGTTTAAACCACGCAAAAAACATTAGTTTTGTGTGTATTTTTTGAGTTTAACGACCACGCGGAAGAAACTAGATTTAAATAAGCGACGCAGAAAAAATTGACAAAACGTTGTTTAAAAAAGAGCCGACACATCTATAGAAGAAAAAAAGAGGAAACGTGAGCTATCAAAAAATTTGTAATATTTCAGGCAACATGAATTTTTAAAAGGTAATTTTGCTATCTATGAGGGAACATTAAGAGCAACATCCTAATGCTTCCTTTAATATTCTCTTGTGTGTATCGGGCAGAAAAGATATTACAAATCTAACCATCGTCTGACCAATCATTTGACTTATTTCACTTAAAATATGGCAGAAACCGCACAAATTCCTCACTTTTACTATCGGTAACGAGTAGTAATGTAAAAAGTACAAAAATAAGATGAAATATACTGAGTAAGAGAAGATAGAAGATACGGTAAATATTCATCATAATGTTACTAATAAATTGTAATTGGAATCTTATATTTATTGGCTTCCAACTTAGAAACGCTAACTTTAGGACCCCTAAAATTGGATGATGTAATTCAGAATCAATTTACTAATTAAGGAATGAGATTAGGGATGACATATTAAATAAAATATTTCTAATTTTTCATTAATTAACGTTTGTACATACACATTACATTTGCAAGAATAATTATTTTTAATGTAACAACATTTTAAATTTTCACATCTTTAAAGTCTATAATATTTTTTTTTTTTTTTTGGAACTTGACAAATGGGTCACCTTTTTCGAATCAATACAAAATAATTAATAAATCACACCCTTGACAGTTTCATTACAGTTTATAACTGCAAGCAAGAGACTGCATTTATGGATTTTTGTTTTTTTTGTTAAAATCGCACAAGGAATACAAAATCATAAAAATTCAAGTTTTAAATACTTCACACGTGCGCATGCGCAACACGAAAAATGTTTTATTTATTTTCTATAAAATATATTTGTTATAAAGCAAGAAAAACTTTTAGAGTTAAAACATTTCAAAACTCGCATTTGTTTAATTTACAAACAGTTTAAAAATTCAATTATTTTTTATTTTTTACTATTTAAATTTTTTTAGTATTTTGTTTTTTGCAGCAAAAGCCAAGAATTTTAAAAAGATGTCAGTGTGTCAGGGTAAAGAGGCGTATGTGGCCATATTTACTTTTGGATGGTTTTAATATTTTATTTTTATTTTTATTATCTTAAGGTCTGGTTGCGTTAGTTTGCATTTTTATTTTTTTTATTTTTTATTTTAAAGTTGCAAAAGCGATTTAAAATAAACAACCCATTTAGTGAATAATAATGACTTCACTTAATAGTTGTAATGTTTTAGTTTGTGCTATTGGAAAAACTCAATTTAATAAACAATACTAGCTTATGGTACCCGGTGTTGTCTGGGTCTAATTTTAGGTCTTTTCTTTTTTTAATTAATGGAAAATTAATTTCGGAGATAACATTTTTATTCTTCATTAAAAGTTAATGAAGATGTTTTCAGATCTGAAAATTTTTTTATATATAAAGATTTTCAAAAAAGCGTGAAACGAATGTATTTTAGTTTTTTCTTTTCTCTCCTTCTGGCACACTGTTTGAAAACATAAATATCCTATTATATCATGCGGCCAAATACCTACCGATATTTCAAATAACGTTTAAACTGATTTAGCCTTTTAGTTGTGATTGATGCACAAACAAACAAAGCGATTTATTATAGATGAATATAAGACATTAGATTGATGCTGCTATTAAATCTTTTCAAAATAGTTATTCAAAGTAAACTGAATCATTTTTAAATGTTTAAAGATATTGTCAGTTTACGGCAATAAAGTATTTATAACGCAAAGGTGTAATAAATAAAAATTTATTATTGTCTTATTCAGGGCTTTAAGTCAATTTTGTAAAATTTTCATTGTAACTTTTCTTTTTTAACTAATCCATGAATTTAAGATCGAAACCCGGCAGTCTTTGATTCTATTAATTTAGAATGTTACAAATATTTTGTTACTTGACATTCAATTCTATACATGAAATTTTTTTTTTGGAAAATTTTGATGGTAATGTAAATAGTAATCGATGTGGAATACAAAACACCTATTTTTGAAATTTTTGTCTGTCTGCCTGTCTGTCCGTTTGGCTGTCTGTGTTCGCATCACGTAAAAACTGCTGCATGGATTTAAATAAAATTTCGTGGGAAGGTTCCTTAAAATTTCTTTCAAATAAAGGTTACATTTTTTTTCATAAAAATATGTCATTTCGTAGAGAAACTAGATATACGAATATGAAAGCAGCTAATTTTATCGATATAATAGTACTAGAACAGTTGTCATTACATTTCATTTTCGTAGATGGAAAATGTTTCACACTGTGTTTACAGAACTCTACAACAAATTTTTGAAAACACATTTTTCTAAATTTTAATTTTAAGAAAATTTGAAATGATACAAGGATGAAGTCGTGGGCACTGCTAGTAAGATAATATGAGACAAAAAATGACTTGTTTTTTTTATAATAGAATTTTTTCTTGTTAGGACGTTTCTAGAATTCCATTTTAGAACCCTCCCCAAGCATTAAAAAGGCAGGAAAGTTTCTTAGAAGTTGTATTAGTAATTAAGTGATTTTATAGCAGACTCTTGTAATATACGCAGAGTATGTAGTGCTTAATCCCTTCTAAGGGTAACACCTGAATTTGAATGATGTTATACTCTTTCCTGAGCAGCATAGAATTCTAATAGCATAAATTTAAAAATTAAAGAGTGCCCCATATATGTTATCAAAACAATTCATTGTGAGCTTAACTAGCATTTAACAGATTTACTAAAGTTGCTTTTAATTTAATGCCTTTTAGAGGGTTACCATTAACATATAAAGAGTTAACTGCCTTCCAAGTGATTTTTATTTTGCCCAGATTCAAACGACGTTCAAGTATCCTGGATTCGAAATTTTGAGAGCAGACCCTTAAAAATGTGGTTTTTAAGAAAAGACTTAATTTCTTACTTCTTCCAGTTTAGCTTTTTTTACTCCATTACATATCAGTCTCCCCACATTTATCACTTTTCCACTTTCACGTGTACAAAGCTATAAGTTTATAAAAATAAAGCAAAATGCGAAAACATGGCAAGTTACGCATTTTCAATTTAATATTATAACGTTGGCACAAAAGTAAAGCCAATGAACTTGAGTGTAAGAAGTCAAAGGGAATTCGCTTAAAGTTTTTTCTTTGATTTGTTAAAATCTTAAATGAGCAGCTTATTGCTTAAACAAGAAACTAATGAAATATTTATTCCACAAGCAATTAATTAGTAATTAAGATTCGCTTACAAAAGAAGGACGTTTAAACTTATAGACACTTCATACTGATGTACATACATACACACATGCATACATACATACATATGTGCATCTTTAATTCAGATGCAATCAATTTATAGTTATTAAAATTAAAGTTTGTGCAGTCAAAAGTTAACTATAGAATTGGAAAGGAAGTTCTTTATTAAATTTTATATTTAGAATAATCTTATGAAACTGATTATAGTAAAGGAATAGGCATATCCATCTTAAGGCCTCATTAGTCTTTACTTTCTGTTGCTGTTCTGTGCCGTGCCGTTCTGCTTTTTAAATTATTGTAATTAGTTTTTCTGTAACAACAAATCAGCCGTTTATAATAAACAAAGAAAACACAATACACAACACAACAAAAAAAATTACAATTACAATGACAAAAATTGGTTTGTTTACAATTTTGCACTCACACTACCAAACAACTTTCAAGTAACTTAACGTTGAATTCTATTTTCTACTGATTCGAATGGAACAGAACAGAACGTCAAAGTAATAACAAATAACAAATACATATTTTCCATTTAACAGAAATTGATCAGCTGATTCGTCACGGAACGGAAAGTAAAGACTAATTATGCCTTTATGCACATACATTACGTTAAAAAAAGAAATATAAATAGCCTGCGGAGATCAACAAGTTGTAGCAACATTTTAGGCAAAAATAGTTTTTGAATAATTTTATGCTGCTCTTTTTAGCAAACCCGTCATTTTGTGTTTTTTAACAATTTACTCAAAAGGTACGACACCAAATTACAATACAAAAGATTTAAAGTCAACGACATTAAAGAAGATTACGTTGAAACATACAACAGAATTAACCCAATTTTATTTTTCTATGTTTTTGCAAATCTTATTGATTTTCTTTAGCACTTAAGTTAACAACATCATCAACAATACAAATACATACAAAATATATTCTAACGTTATATTTACGCCAAGAATTATGTTTGATGTCGCAGAACTTACTCAGATCTGTATAATTTTGTTGACAACACTGTTAAGAAAAACTGTTGGAAATGTAACTTCTCTGTTCGACATTCTTAATGCTATAAACACAATCAAGTCCACCGACCATCGATTACAAGATGTCAGCAATAGAATACTTGCGTGCTTATGAGAATAATTCTTTTAGCCGCTACACGACTACCGTCTACACGGCTACTTTTGTAGTCCATATCCAACTTAGGCTAATTTCTATTTTTCTTGACTACAAAAAACAGATTCGTGCTGCCAATACAAGAAATTCATGAAATGGTGGTTTTAAAAACGCAATACATTTAATATCGCTATTAAAAACGCGAAAAACTATTATAGTGGCACCATTGAAAAATAATAATCATCTGTTTATTTGTTTACATTTTTCATTTACTTTTTATTTGGCGCATTTTTTAGGTTTTTTTTGTTGTTTTGCTTAACTTTAATACATATGTCAAAACAGATGTTTACTTTTTGTAGTTAGTGGTCGGTAGTCGTTAAAAGAATTAAGTAGCTGGCGACTTGGTTATTTTGTAGCCAGCTACTTTTGTAGTCAGTAGTCGTTGGTCGGTAGCCTTTGATTGTGTTTAAAGCATAAGAAACAGCACCTGCAATTGCTATTTCTGTTTATTTCCGAGTTAATACGTCTGGATTGTTCTGATCAAGGCGAATCAATTTACCAGGTGGCAGCGCAGGCGAATTCAATATTTTTTTGCTGGTATATGATTTGCCTTGGTTCTGATATGAAAATCCGATTTTGACAGTTCGATAAGTATTGAAGTTGTCTGCTTGTTCGTTTGTTTTGCTTTGTTATTTTCAGGGCAGTCTAGAGAATTCATTTCTAGACAGTGGATTTATAAAACAAAATTAGTTCACACTCTTATTTAGGTACGTATAGAGAATTCGCTTTTTATAGACGGTCAAATTTTAAAACAAAATCATAGACCTATCGCCCTTTATCGATTTTGGGAAAATGAACTTAAATTTACTTATTAACTGCGAACACTTTTAAAATAATACCACTTTATTTTCGTTATTGGTTGAACCTCAATTTTAAGTAAATTAAATACAAAAATAACAAGTAAGGGTGCTACATTCGGCCATGGCAAATCTCTTATATATACCCTTCACCATTTATCTAAATCTAGTTTAGAGAAATAACACCAATAAAAAAAAACAAATATAGGGGCGACAAAGAATTAAAAAAAATTACATAAAAATACCACCGGCTCGTAAAACCTAGTACTTTCTTAAAGATCTCTTCAAAAGCTTTAAAACGATACCCATATTGATATTTAAGAGATTTTGAAAATATCAGAGGCCGGTAACTCGGAAAATATGGGCGAGCGCCAATTTTTCCACTTGATGTTCTTTTTTTTATAATTTTTTAATTCCCTATAGCCGCATATATTTGTTTTTTTTTATTTGATTGGAGTTATTTCATTGTTCCAAATGATATAGAAAAACTAGAGGTAGGCGTGGTGTTTTGTCCGCTGCCTCAGGAGGACATGGGCCCATCTTGCTGATTGAAACTATGTCTAATCGATTGGCGTATTTAAATTTTTTCTAGCTGATCTAGTGCTTTGGCAAACTTGATTTCAACACTTAACACGGACGGACAGACGGACATACTTTATGGAGTCAGAAATGGATATTGTAGAAATTACAAACGGAATGACAAAACTATTTACATCCTTTTTCCACTTTTTGTCATTTATAAATTTAGTAAAATTTTTAATGGATTTTCTTCTAGGAGATTTATAAAAAATGCATAATTTTTCTATTTTCCCAGAGGAGACTTTAATCTGCAATAAAATGTTTGTTAGTTAAATGCACAAAGAGAGAGAAAAAGATAGAAAGAGAGAGAGAGAGAGAGAGATAAAGCTGATCTTTAATGAAAGTTGTATAGGTATTTTAGTTTTTTATTATTAAATACTTTTCCAGCAAATAAATTATTTAAAATCCCCAAAATTTTTAAACTAATTTTTGTTTCTTTAAGTCGACCTAAACATCATATTTATTAACCCGACTTAAAAATTTAATAAAATATTATTCTTGTAAAAAACTGACTTCAAAATAAATTGTAGCTGTTTATCACTGTTTAAAAGATTTTTGTGTGAGGACACTCTTTAAATTTTAAAATGATACATATTTTTTTTAAACAGGACCAATCTGTAAGCATAACTTCTTAAATAATGAAAAACAACTCCAAATTGGTTCAGAAATATTTGAGTTATGCAGGCACTAATAACGAATTAATAACCTCCTTCTTTTTTTTTTTTTTTTTGAAGTCGGTTAAAAAACAAATTACATTTGCAAATTTGCCTACACAAGCTGTCATAATTAATATTGATTATTCTCTTCATCTTTAAATACAGATGTTGCATGAATGCACATTTAAATATGATTTTTTTTTTGTTTGATGGAACGATTGTATTATAAATTTATATGACTTGAGCGCAAACTACTCGTATGTACAAATAGCAGTATGTGTGTGTAGATATGCAATAAAATAATTGTAAGTAAATAAAACACACAATGTAAAAAGAATTTTGAATGCAACCGCGAATATGACTGTTGAAGAAGAATCATTTTGATGTGATCATGAGTAAATAGTGTCATAATACTTGCACTTTGTATCTCAATTACTTTAAAGTGCAAACCATAATATTGATGATAATAATGACACAATTGCATTCATTAACCAGCAGTTCGTTCTATCTCTTTCTTTCTTTAGATGATTTTTTTTTACTTCTTGCTTGATCAATTGTTCAGAAACTCTTTGTGGTAATGATGATGTTTATTTGTATTATTTTTTACTACGTTTTACCTAGTTGCACTTTTTTTTAGCATAAACGTATTCACACATAATTTTCAAATTACTAGACTCATCAACATTTTATTTAAAGAGTTTTTTTTTTGTTCGGCACATCCAAGCATAAACATAAAACAGCGGACAAATTTTAAAATATTTTTGCAAAGGTAGTTGCTGCATTAGAATAGTGTTATATTTTATATTGAAAATGATAATTTCAACCCATACACACGAGGTCAAAGTTGAAATTTTTGTAAATTTCTTATAAAGCCGGAAGAACTGATGACGATTATCACTAGTCAGCTGTGATAAAAAAGTGTTTACAGAAGTAATTAAAAAAATTGTCTCGAAATAGAACTTAAAAACTTTGTTTTCAATTTTCGAAAACAATCTTCGCTTCTGGAGAATTTTACTCAGGCGCCAAAAGCACTAAAAAAATTTTTTTTAAGATGGTATGAAAGACCTGTTTAGATTTTCTGTTGCCTGCCATAATGAATTATTTGATTTTGGATCTGAGTTAATGTTTTTAAGGTATTGTTGCCTAGAAGTAATTCTTTTTGATTTTAGTAGCATCTACTCAAGTAGTTTCGTTACTTAGAAAAAGTCATTTTCAATAGCAACCCAGTTAAACACTCGGCCCTTACCACCTGCGATGAAAGGTATTAAAAAAAGAAACTAAAACAATATTGCGGAACAAGTTAAATATTTAAAACACACAAATACATTAAATACCATTTATATCGAAAGTGCCAACAACCTTGGTTGAGTTTCACAACACTCTGCCTCTAACGTTTACAATGCAAAAGTCATTGCAACCATTGCAAATGTGATTAAATGAATGTTACACTTCCATATACATTTACACTTTTATAAATTACGACAAGTTTACATGTTAAAAGAATGTTTTACTATTGTAGAAAGTGAATAAAAACTAACGACGGCGATAACAAATGGCAGTCGTATAACAAATCAACTAAATTTGACATAATTCAAACCAGTTTGCATTGCAGCAAATCATATGGAAAAAATGTTAATCACATTTTTTTTACTTCAATCGCTTTGTTTCATTTATTTACATTTTGTACTAACAAAGGAAAACACACAAAAATTTAAATGACACAATATTTTTATGATAAAATGATAAAACCTTATTGAGCCACTGGATCTTTAATTCCGCCCATAAATACAAACAGGCAAAAGCATTTACAACAATAATACTCTGATAAAATTTTAATTAAGTTTAACATTTTCAACAATAACAAAATTATAAAGGAATTTCTAACATTTATCAGTCGCATTTGGTACACTGTACTATTTGGTACTATACTATATAAACTAAAAAATACACTCATATATGTATGTATTTGTTTTTTTTTTTAATTTATGAATAAGACCGTCTTCCTTTGACTTTTCTGTATTGCTTGCCTATGTTTTGCTAGCCATGACATTTTTTCCTCTAGAGTTTGCCTAAACTCGACTCTGCTAAAGCTTAATTTAATGGCTATCTTTAGCCGCGCTAAGAGCATTTATTTTTTAGGTATGTATGTAGGTGTTTTCAAAAGCCAGCATCTTCAATAATTTCTTTTTAACTGACTTCAAAAAAAAAAAAAAAAAAGAAGGAGGTTATCAATTCGTCTGAATGTTGCTTCTTTAATGTTTGGCCTGCAGAACTTAGTCATTTCTAAACCGATTTTGAAAATTTGTTGTAATTTGATAAATTTGCCTACAACAGATAGGTCTCGTTTGAAAACAGTTCATAATCTTAAAAGTTAAAGGGTGTCCCCATACACCAAACATGCTTTTTAGGTGTATTATAAACCTTAAAGGGCACCACTTTAGAGTTAAAAAACTGCGCATCAATATAGCTTCCAATAGCAAGACGTAATACGAAAATAAATCTAAAAATTAAAGGGTGTCCCCATAGGTGAAGTAAATTGGCCTATATGGGCCTACCTTATTAACCGTTATATATAAACGCTTGAAAATTGAACAAAATGTTGACTAACATGATCGTTATAAAAAACAAGTAAAAATATTTAAAATTATAAATTAAAGGTTGCCCCAATTGTGCATTAAATTTGATGCATATGACCATATTTTAAAGAGTTGTAGACAGACGGTTGAAATTTACAAAGAACCTGCATTGCTTAGTCCGCTATAACAACAAGTATTTAATTTGTCTTTGGAAGTTAAAGGGTGTCCCAATAGTTGAAGAAATTAGAAGTATGTGGCTAAACTCTTGAACCGTTATAGACAAAACAGCTAAAATATATAAGGAACCTGTATTGCTAAGTCCGCTATAGTAACAAGTATAAAATTTGAATATAGAAATTAAAGGGTGTTCCCATAATTGATGTAATTTGACCTATATTGGCATATCGTTTTAACGTTAAAAATTAGATAGAATATTCACTACTTTGTCTGCTTTATTAAGAAGTATAAATATTTTGTTGTCGATCCTCTGCTAGTCTGCTGAGTTTATTGAATGTTCCACTTTTAATACTACATATCCAGGTTACATTTTTGTTCAACCGAGTGTTCTTCAGCGCTGTGGATTCCACTACAGTGTTTTATGACAGATTTAGCCTAAACCGCTATATATTATTCTTTTTGTTTGTGTTTATTATCTTCTTGATCAGCGATTTGAAGAAGTTGTTTATTGGTTATTATACGTGGCCATCAGACTCACAATATTTTAAAGGAATCTATTGGTAAAACCATGCAGTTAACGTTTGATGCCCGTATTTCCTAACCAGATCTTGCAACTGCAGGGCCGGACAAATTTTATATTTATAAGTGTTGTATATATGAATTTTAGTTATCAAAGATTGACCTTTGACTTCTCGCTTTGTCTGCGCCACCGTTAGCACTACCGTCCGGTGATACTGCCCAATTACTAAAAGTTGTTAACATTTTAAATCGGACTGTTGTTAATTTTTGGCTGCGTTTATTTATTGTTTATATTAAAATTCCTTAAAAGATGGATCGTCTATTTTTTTCTTTATTCTATCACTTGTTGTATCCCGCAAAACAAAGTCATCAGCATAATCGACATCTCCAACTGCTGATTTGTTCTCCACTGTATACAACTGGTTTTACTCGACACAGAGAAAAGTATGTCATCGAGAGTTGTTTACCGCCGCTTAAAGTCTGAAACGGTTAGCTTATTTTCCCTAACCGTGTCTTACAAGCATTTTGAAGTCGATTGACCCAAAATTTTATATAGCAGAGGAAGGAGTATCTGAGTTTAAGTTTTGAGGATTGATACTATACACTCTCCAGGAATAGCACTTTGTAGTCACAAAGTTTGATCCTCGCACCTGCAAATTTTTCTAATGCTTGGAATTTCTTCTATTTTTGTCTGATTTTTAAAAATTATATGTACATGGACTTAAAGGCCTAATCAATACCTACAAAATGGCGCTTCAACCTTCATTTATGTTTTAAAATTGTCGATATAAAAAAACTTTAAACCCATTTATCTCTATAATTATGCGCCCTAGAAGGAAATGGCCTTTAATATGTGATCAATAAAATACATATGTCGATCTTTTGAGCCAAGAATTCAGTTTTTGGCCATAAAATTCAATTTTTTATACATACATACATATGTACATATATGTAGGCTAAAGTCAAAATTTCAATGTAAAATAGATATTTTAGTTCATTCGGTCTCTTTTTTATTTTATTTATAGAATTTTTGATGCTTGATATTTTATTACAATTTTGTTATAATTTTTTTCAAAATAAAAATTTGTTTTCGGATGATACGAAATATCGACAACTTAAATAAAAAAAGAAGCCAATAGTTTATTTATATGTAAATTAACTAAAATATGTATGTAACTACACAACAAAAATTGCAAATGTTATTACTTTTTTATAAAATAACAAAAAACATTCCATTAAAAAATAATTTCTATGAAGGCAAATGTAAAAAATCCGGAGGATTAGTCCCCTGCTTTAAAATAAACTGATATCGACATGACGTCAATTAACAGGATTTTATTTCAATAACTTTTTTAAATTATCGTGAACGTTGTATGCTTATTTTGTTTAAAACTTCTAAACAAAAAATTTTATTCAATTCTTTTTTTTATCGTTATTAATTATTTTATGGAATATAGAATAAACTATTTAAATATCTCTCAGATAATAAGCAATATGTAATATAATCTAAAAATAATATTTTCTAAAAAAAACTAAAATTCATTAAAAAATTATAACTAATAAAAAACAAAAAGTGTTGAAAACGCATAAAATAAAGGAAACTGTTGAATTGTTTCCAAAACAACGATAAATTGCAAACCAAAAACTAAACAAATAAAAGAAAAGACATAATGTACCCGCCTCAGCAGCTTCAACCAAAAATGCCAATACCAATTAGACCACGTTCATCACTTTCGACAGACGAACATCATCATCGAATGAAAGAGATACATCGTTTGTCAAAAAAGCCTAGCAATGCGGTATTAACTTTAGCTGGATTTTGTATATTTCTATTAGTATTGTGTGTTTTTCTATTAGGAGCATTAGTTTATGTTGGTAAAAATATTGTTAACGAACAAGCTTACAAAGGTGGGTAAAACAATACCTTTTATGTACAATTTTGCATATTCAAAAATTAGGATAAACAGTGATCGCATAACTTGCACTACTCTTTTATTTTATTTATATATTTGTTTTTTTTAATAACCTAGCCTCTTGGCCATAATCGGTTACAATGTTCTGCTTAAATAATATTAATATATAACAATTATTTTATTATGAAAAATTTATAAAAAAGAAGAAAAATGTTTAAATTAATAAAATAAAATTAGATTAAATTAATTTTTTTTAATGAAATTAATGAATGTCCGAAATTTTGCTTTAAATTTTCTTTATATTAACTGTCTTTTAAATATTAACAGTCATTATTTAATTAATACGGCAACGCGATTGCTATGTTTTTTCGTGTCATCAGTTCCCAGCGATTTTCTCATATGCTTTGTTTTCTTTGCTTGGGTCTTCACATACACACAAATGTATAAATTGAGTCGTTTTGTTGACTTCAGTTTTTTATCTCAAACGTAATTTATGATAAAATGGTAAAAGAAAACTATTAATTAAAAAGTCAAATATAAAGAGCTTCATATTTGTGTATAAAATGCAAATAAAAATTGAGCTATCGCGGTTTTCGTTTAAATAAAGATGCCGGTAACACAGTGGGAACGCCGTTAGGATTTTTATCTTCATTTTGCTTTTTATGGGTGATACTGTTAAACTTAGATATTTTTTAAACTTATAGTACATATCCAGAGTTTAAAAGTAATTTTTTGATATAAACAGTAGACTTTTCATACAACGATTCGATAATTCAAGAAGAGAATCAATCAAGTGACCTTCTGCGTTTGTCTACCAAGCCAATATTAAGATTTCGTCCAGTTGCGCCTTCAACACCATCTCCACATAAGTCGGACGCCTCTCTGTTCAATAACGCGAAAATGGTGCCTTCTTCTATGGCAAAATCTAAGGTGTTGCAGCATTTGTCCTTTCGCTTACCTAAGGAGTTGAGGCCCTTGCGTTACAATTTAACGTTGCAGCCAGATTTTGAGAATAAAACGTTTAGTGGAAACGTAACTATAAGACTGGAGGTAATAAAACCCATTTCATTTATACCTGTACACTCCAAGTTCCTAACAGTGGTGACAAAAGATGTCATTCAATTGAACAATGAAGAGAGACCCGCGAGAACAATACAACCTGTATTGACTTTCGATCATCCCCAATTGGAATATTGGGTCACTGAGTTTGCTGAGCCTTTGGAGGTAGGCAATTATTCGCTGCAGTTAGCTTTTTATGGTTCATTGGTAGACCGAATTGTAGGTTTCTACCAGAGCTCCTATTTGGATCCAAAACGTAACGAAAAGAGGTACTGGCAAAATGCTTTAACATCATGCACTCAATTTTTAACTTAATATTTGCAAAACCAAATTTGTTTAATATATTTTAATTAAAAATTTTGTTAAAGACGGATAGCGACTTCGAAGTTTGAACCAACTTACGCTCGTCAGGCATTCCCCTGTTTCGACGAGCCTTCTATGAAGGCCATGTTTACTATAACTATAGTAAGACCCACTGGAGATGGTTATCACGCATTGTCAAACATGAATGTTCAAGTAGGTTATCATAGTCCATTTAAGTTTATGAAAATAATATGTGGTGTCGTATGTTTATAGGAAGAGAGGGATATTGGTGGTGGTCTGACAGAGGTAACTTTTGCTGAAAGTGTGCCCATGAGTACATACTTGGCTTGTTTTATTGTATCCGACTTTGCTCACAAGTCGAAAACAGTCAAAGGAACTTTACAAGGTCAGGATGACTTTGAAATGCGTGTATTTGCAACAGAAGCTCAAATTGAAAAGGTCGATTATGCTTTAAATGTTGGTGCGAATATAACTGAATTTTATATCAGATACTTTAACGTTGGCTATCCCCTGCCAAAGCTGGATATGGCGGCTATTCCAGATTTTGTTTCGGGTGCTATGGAACACTGGGGTTTGGTAACATATCGTGAGACTGCTTTGTTGTACGACAAAAATATTAGTTCAAGTGCCAATCAGCAACGTGTGGCCACAGTCATCGCTCATGAATTGGCACACATGTGGTTTGGTAATTTGGGTAAGCGTTAATGTTTCCTTATTTTTCTTAACCTATAATATTTCATAATATATTTTTTATAGTGACAATGAAGTGGTGGAACGATTTATGGTTAAATGAAGGTTTTGCCAGCTATATTGAATACAAAGGAGTCAATCATGTTCATCCAAATTGGCAAATGGTATGTTGCTTTTTTTTTATTTATATAAAGCGTAGAAAATGTTCTATATGTTTAAGCTTAAGAACAAAGAAAAACAAATAACAAAAGACAACTTTAATTTTAAATCTGTGAAAATGTTCATGATTTTTTTTATGTTCTGTAATGTTCACAGCTTGATCAATTTCTCATATCTGATTTACACGGTGTTATGGCTAAAGACGCAACTTTAGCATCCCACCCAATCGTACAAACAGTCGAAAGTCCCAGTCAAATAACTGAGCTGTTTGATTCCATAACATATTCGAAAGGTGCTTCTATTATTCGCATGTTAGAGGATTTAGTTGGCGCTGACAAATTTCAAAATGCCACTACAAACTATTTAAACAATAATTATTATGGAAATGCCGAGACCAATGATTTTCTTAGTGAATTGGAAGCGTTGAACTTTGATTTTGATGTCAAGTAAGTAAATAGTAAAATACAAATTTTGCTGATCAATTAATTCCTATTTTCAAAAGGTTAATTATGCAAACTTGGACAGAGCAGATGGGTTTGCCCGTTATAGAAGTGACACGTACAGGCAATAGCTACAAGCTGACACAAAAAAGATTCTTAGCTAATATGGAAGACTACAATGCCACCTATGAGAGTTCGGCATTTAAGTAAGTAGTCGAGTATATCTAAGAAAAGGAATACCAAAACCTTTTCATTTAAATTTTGCAGCTATCATTGGTCAATACCAGTAACATATTTCACCAGTGAAAACAGCACAGTTCAACGTGCAATTTTCAATTATAATGACAATGAGAGTAAGATGGTTAATTTTTGTCAAATTGCTATGGTTTAATTATTTTCATATATTTTCTAGTAACTATTACTACTCCGGGTGATGTTCAGTGGATAAAATTCAACAAAAACCAAGTGGGTTATTACCGTGTTAATTATCCCAACGATATGTGGAAATCTTTAATAAAAGCTCTTTTTGAAAGTCGTGGGGTGTTTAGTGTGTCTGATCGTGCTCATTTGATAAATGATGTATTTGCATTGGCTGACGCTGGACAAGTCGACTACAGCATTGCTCTAGATTTGAGTAAATACTTGGAAAACGAGTTGGATTATGTGCCATGGAGTGTGGCTGCATCACGTTTAAATGCTATTAAAAATATGCTGTATAATACACATTTGTATCGCGAGTTTGTGGATTATTCTCGTCAATTGTTAGAAGCTGCTTACAAATCGGTCACATGGAATGTCGGCAACAATCATTTGCAAAAGTATTTTATTTTAGTTTATAGAAAAATTTAAATATGTTTTTAATCTGCCTGTATTTTTTATAAAGTCTTTTGCGTGTAACTATTCTCAATGCTGCATGCGGATATGGCAATGCTGAAGCTTTAAAAGAAGCTGGAAAATATTTCCTTGAATGGTTGGCGAATCCGACAGTTAGGCCGAATCCTGATATTCGATCAACTGTCTACTATTACGGTATGAAAGTGGCTGGCAACGAGCAAGTTTGGAATCAGGTATTTAAGCTGTTTGTAGCTGAACAAGATGCTCAAGAAAAGTCCAAACTTATGGAGTCGTTAGCCGCTATTAATGAACCATGGATTCTGCAACGGTATTTTCCTTATGTTTGCAAAAATTAATTTTTTATATTTTAAAAATTATTATTTTTTGATTAGTTACATTAATTTAGCTTGGAATGAAAGCTACGTAAGGGGTCAGGATTACTTTAGTTGTTTACAATATATTGCTCAAAATCGTGTAGGTCAACCCTTGGTATGGGACTATGTTCGTGAAAACTGGACTCGCATGGTAGAACGTTTTGGTATTAATGAGCGCTATTTGGGTCGTATGATTCCTTCAATAACATCCCGATTTGCTACCCAAACCAAATTAGAAGAAATGGAAGCATTTTTTGCCAAATACCCTGAAGCTGGCGCTGGAACTGCTGCTCGTAAAGAAGCATTGGAAAATGTCAAGAACAATATAAAATGGACAAAACAAAATTTGAAACCGATTCAAGAATGGCTACAAGCTCAAAAGGTTTCCAGCGTCATAGACTCAACAACCGCTTATAGTGTCAATTAAATTATTTCGAAATTAAAAATGTTGTTGCTTTTTTTAAATTAAACTGTCCTTTTAACTTTTATATGTTTTTAAGATGCTTGTCTTCCCTTGATGTTGTTTAGACTGCATATTTGCATTTTTAAGTCCATTGTTCAGGTTTCAAATATAAATTATTATGAAATATTAAGTCTAAACTTTGTTTTCTTACAAAGTTATGTTAAAAATTGAATTTAATATATAATAATTTTGTACAGAAATTTAATAATAAAAAGATTTTGAATATACAAAATGAAACTTACAAAAAGACTTAGTTTTGGTATTAAGTTAATTGGATTTATTCCGCCAGTAAATAAAATACTGTTGTCATACCTTTCGGTGTAGACCGTCGTCACTGGCTGTTTATTTAGTACGATTGGCGAGCGCTTTCGATGTAAAGACATCATTTTGATGTCATGATGTCTTTACATCGAAAGCGCTCGCCAATCGTACTAAATAAACAGCCAGTGACGACGGTCTACACCGAAAGGTATGACAACAGACTTAGTTTTATAAAGCCAGTGTGCACAATATTGGAACATTAAATAAAAAAGTGAAGATTAACCATTTTTAAGGAACAAACCAATTGAAGGTAAAATAAAATCGGGCGGAATAGTTGATACAGACTTTAATCACTTTCGATCGGCCTAAATATAAAAAACAAAAATAACAAAGACGGAAAAAAAATTTAAATTTTCTAGCATTCAACTCAATTAACCTTGTTGAGGAGTTTTAACTGCAAATTTGATATTTGAATTGATATTTTACAACATTCTTCACATTTACCTAAAGCGTAGCTGCTATCAGTTTTTTTCTTCATCCAATAATTTAGAAGGAACAACGAGCCAGAAAGTGTTTTCATTCTGCTGATATCTAAATTTTACTTATCTCTTATGAATCAATTACAATTAATAACAAACTTAAGCCAAACTAAATAATAATATTACATTTGTTAAAATATTTGGAACGAAACAGAACTAAAAAATTAATCAGATAAAAACATAATTTGCCAAATGACAAAAACATCTTAATTCAAATGTTTGCTGGGTAGGTATTAATGGCAAATGCATTTAAATCCTTTATAGTTTTAAAAATACTAAACCAATTTAAGTAAAATTTAGATTATGCTCATGTTCAAAACAAATTTTTTTTAAATTTATCATTAAAATCGATTGCGCGTTAATTGCAGAAAAAAACTTGTTTTGACAATTTACCACAAATAAAAATATGAAGCAATGACATTGCTGCAATCAGCATGAATGTGCATGAATATGAGCTTGTGTAGAGCGTTTAGAAAGTTTGCAAAATACACTCAATCAACTATTCACTATTTCTTTTTATGAGCTTCGATTATGAGAAGCTGATGAAAACATAAATAAATTGACTGCCACAATGTTTTTGGAAACTGCGGTGTTATTTTTATCGAGCGCTTTACTTAAGTCCCTCCCATAATTTAGCATTTTTCGATAGAAGTAACTTCTTCGTTAATTAAAAAGAAACAATTTTACAATAATTCTTGCAAAAAAAACCGACTTCAAAGCAGACTAACTTAAAATCATATTTCATTAGAACGGTAATTATACATTAATTAAATTCTGTTATATTCGAGAAAGATTGCGTCAAGATATTTTATGTGTCGTAGAGCAAAACACGAATGCACATTACCCAAGAAAGTTCAGCAGTTATGTAGTCACCCTTTATTTTTTTTACACTTTCTATTGCTGACACAGTAAAACAAAATTTGTTTAAATTCTAAGCGTCTATAACTGTTCAAAAGATTGGCCATATACATCAAATTGACAACCATAAGGGCGGCACCCTTTAATTTCTTATTTTAAATATTTATACTTGTTATTTTATTTGATATAAAAATGAACATTCTCTCTAATTTCCAAGTGTTTGTCTGTAACGGTTTCAAAGATAGGGCCATATAGGTCAAATAACATCAGTTATAGAGACACCGTTTAATTTATAATTTTAAGTTTGCTACTTGTTATAGCGGACTAAGCAATAAAGGTTCTGTGTAAATTTCAATCAACTGTCTACGACTGTTTAACAGTTTGGTCATATACATCAAAAACTTCAAATAACAGCAACTATTGTCACACCCTATAATTTATAATATAAAATATTTATTAATATTCTGTTTAATACAACGGTTTCTATATAACGATTCAAGCGATAGGGCCATATAAGTCAATTTACTTCAAATATGGGAACACCCTTTAATTTCTAAAATCAATTTTTATACTTGTTATAGCGGACTTAGCAGCACAGGTTCTTTGTAAATTTCAGCTGTCTATAACGGTTCAAAAGTTTGGCCACATACATTAAATTTAACTATTGGGGCACCCTTTAATTTATAACTTTGAGTAATTGACATCTTGTCCAATTTTAAAGCGTTTGTCTACAACGGTTTAAAAGATAAGCGCATATGAGACAATTTACGTCAGTCTTTAATTTTTAGATTTATTTTTGTATTAATTTTTGCTGTGGGGAGCTTTTCTTAAATCTTAAAGAAGTGCGCTTTATGGTTCATAATACACCTTAAAAGACATGTATGTTGTATGTTGTAATGTTAAAAAAATTAAATGTAAACTTGTGCGAATATGTCAATTGCTGTACGTATACTTTTGTTAACGAGTTATTAGTCATTTATAAAGTTGAACACATCCATATAATATTTTTAAGGAAATGCTTTAGCCTTGTATTTTCTTTTTCATGAAGGCATACCAATTTTAGAAATTTGTAAAATCTAATTTAATTCTCTTTTTAAATGAAGTTCCTAAAGCAGAAAAATAATTTTCCAAAATTATTTGTAAAAAATCAAAGTAAATAAATAACGATATTAAAAATTCTTCTGTAATAAAAAAGAATATTTTTCTAAATTGTTATTTTATCTGCAAAATTCTTATGCAATGAAAAAAAAAACGCATAATAGTATGCAGTAGCAATTTGGAAAATTTCAAATACTATAAATCTTAATTAAATAATTCTGAAATACAATCTCTAAGACAGAAATTGATATTACATTTATTTTAATTTAATTTATTTTTGCAAAGAGTTTATTTCTTTTTTTTTGTACGAGTAACTAGTTCCAAATTATATTAGAAAATAAAAAAAAGATATAAAATCCAAATATGTTCGTACGTATGTGCAAGTGTGCATTCCTTTCTATTCGTTTTTGGTAAAGTCTGATGCAAGCAAAGTTGGTTGCATGTTGTGAGTTGGAATTTTAAAATAAATAAGTATAAATATCTTTATTTATATATTTATAAGTTTTTTTTATTGCAATTTTTAATAGTTCGTTTCTTTAGTTTTAAATATAATTTAATGAGTTTCTTTTCCAGTTTAATCTTTTAAGTTTTCCTTAATTATTATTATTTTTTTTAAATTAACAAGTTATAAATGGCCAGCTTAAAATAAAATTTCTTTCTTTTATATTTTTATTTTATACGTTTAAACAAATCCATATAAAAAAATCAAAATTCTAAAAATATTTCTAATAAAATTATTGTTATTTTTAAAAACGAAAATAAATAGAAAACAAATTTATTTAATTAACTATAGAAAATACAAAATGTTAAGTTTTTATTATTGTTATTATTTTTGATAAATTAAAGGTATTCAATCTACTGAATTTACTCTTGAGAAATTGCGAAAAATCTAAATTTTAGTTAATTACAACAACATTCTCATAGAAACAAATCTCGTACTTACTTTCGCATTTCGCTCTACTTTTAACTAAGTGAGTTAAATCTTGTCTTGAAAGAGAATTACAAATGTACAAAAGAAATGTCATTGGCTCTTAATGGGTTAAGTGTTTTTTAGAAATTTAAGTATTTTCAGAAAGATCTATTCAAAAGCTTTTAAATGATATCCATATTGATGTCTTAAAAAATATGGTGCACAATCGTACTTTTTCTATGAAAAGTTCAGGGCCCATGACTCGGAAAATACAGGCGAGCGCCAATTTTTGCACTTGATGTTTTTTACATATTTTTTAATTCTCTATCGCTCCATGTATTTGTTCTTTTTTTTTTGTGATTGGAGTAACTACACTAAACTAGATTTGTTCCAAATGATATGGAAAAACTAGAGGCAGGCGTAGTGTTTTGCCTGCTGCCTCGAAGGACATGGACCGATCTTGCTGATTTTCAATAGCAAAATTCCCGAAACTATATCTGACCGATTAGAGTATTTTGATTGCTTATCTAGTGCCTTGGCAAAGTTGAAGCTCAATAAAGAAGAAAAATAGTGAAGTGATTAAAAGTTTATTAACATTCGTCAAGGTTAAGGATTATTTTAATTCAAGTCTCTTGAGTGATACCACGCCCTCTTCTGTTATGGCCCACAACATTGCTTATAAGTAATATATTCCTCGTAGAGGGTGTGCCACGCCTGCTTAATCTTTCTCGTTCATTTTCGTTCGATTGAAAAGCAGTGTTACAGTAAAAGACACCTTTAAAATGATTTTACGTATGTTGTAGGCGTGGTTGAGTAGATTACTTTTTTACAATCGGCGAAGTCAAAACTCGACTTTCTTTTATCACTTCAAAGACTGAAAAAAGTATTAAATTATTTGTTTTTTTTTAGAGACATTAAAACTTTTATCAAACTTTTTAAATTTTCATGTTTTAGAATCCTCGTTTATCTTTCTGCAGAATCATTTGTAACCCATTAAAATACTTGATAACATGTCCAGCTCTTTTACCAGTCAGCATATGAAAACAATTTTGCGTTTGTATGTCTTCTCACGAATTAAGGAATGTATGAACGCGTGTGACGGTGACAATTTCAATTTTCAGTTTCGGTTTTACCCTGAAATAATTAAAGTTAATGAATTTTATGTACGAAGTGGTTTAAATTTCTCTCAAGTTTTCTAAATGTTGATGTGTTCAAAGATTTTTATCTTTAACACGACGTTGTTTATTTTAGGGGTTTTTAATGTTGCTGGTGGTTTGTGTAACAAAGCGCTTTGCATTAATTATTTAGTGTTTAAAATGTTTTCTGTTTAATTTTATAGTGATGAAATAGTTTTACAACTAAAAAAATATGGTTTGGCACCTAAAAATGCTATATTCGTCTATACCGAATCTTTTATACCCTTCAACATGTTTGCAAGTTTTACTTAGGGTTGTTGTCCCAGCTTAATAAACAAATAGGTTACTGTATCAGATCCTTGTGTAATTCAGTGGCTGGTAAAAAGATATTATATTTTTTACCTTCTTATTAATTTTTTTATTATAAACACAACCATCTGCAGGTATATAAATGAAAGTTGAAAAATGATATAGATAAATTAGAGACCGGCTTGGTGTTTTGCCCACTGCCTCGAAGGACATGGACCGATCTAGCTGATTTTCAATAGCAACATTTCTGAAATTGTGTCTGATCAATTGGTGTATTTAAATTTTCTCTAGCTCATCTAGCGCCTTGGCAAAGTTGATCTCAAAGAAAAGTCAGCAAAATACTAACATTTTCTGATATATTAAAGCGGCTAATTAAGCTAATAGGATTTTTTACGCCATTAAATGCAATACTTTTGTAATACTTTCTGCAATTGCCAAGCGAACCAAGTGAACAGCCAGTAATGACGGTCTTCACAAGAAATACTGATGATGTTTTATACCCTTCACCAAAGGTAGAAATTGGATATATCTAAGTGTATCATTTCGTTTGTAATTTTTATAATATCAATTTTCAAAATCGATTTAGCGATGTCCGTCTATCCGTCCGTTCGTGTTCAGACTGAAATCAACTTTACGAAGGCACTAAATACGCCAATCGATCAGACATAGTTTCGAAAATTTTGCTATTGAAAAATCAATAAGATGGATTCAAGTCTTTCGAGGGGGCGGGTAAAACACCACGCCTGCCTCTAGTTTTTCCACATCATTCAGAACAAATCTAGTTTAGTGAAGTAACTCCTACCAACACAAAAAAAAATAAATAAATGGGGTGATTGAGAATTAAAAAATATGAAAATAACATCTAGAAAAAATTTAGAGCTCGCCCATATTTTCCGAGTTATGGACCTCTAAACTTTTCATAAGAAAATGCGATTTTTTTCTTGTTTTTTAAATCGCTCTTTTATTTATTTAATTAACTAGATTTAATTTTATGGTGAAGGGTATATAAAATTCGGCCTAGTTGAATATGGCACTCTTAGTTGTTTCCTTGCTTTGGTAATAAATTTCATTAAAATGGAATTTTAAATAAATTCTCTTACTAGAAATTCGTTATCGCAAGATCTTTTTAAAAGATTATAAACTTCTACTTTTGATTTTCATCAAAACCATACAGCTGCCTTTGTTAAAATTAAAGAAAAATTTCTTATTCAATGTTTTTCTTAAACGGATATTTTTATATTTTTTTTAATAAAAAATTTGCAAATAAAATTCAGAAAATGTCGGAGTAAATATGTAATGAACAGACTACACGCTGGACAAAATACTGTGCAGCTTGTAGTCCCGGATGTCCTTTATCAACATTTGTTAACAGTCGTTAGATAACTTAACCAAACCCTCAATAGGGAAATTAATTTTGAAAAATTAAATTATTTTTTAAATTGCAATTAAAACGTTAAGAAATTATTTCTAAAAGTAAACGAGCATTTATGAAATTGCACTCACACTTGAAACCTTCTGCTAACATGGAAATGATTCTTCTTTCCTTTTTTACTTTGAAAAAGTTATTAAAAACAAAATAAAATCTTGTTACGTATTTCTTACATGAACAACATCTGTTGCATCTAAACTATGTTCGCAGTGTGGGCGTCAGAAGAAACTTAAGCGTGTTTAGAATGTCTTATTTCAATTTAAGTTTCCATTTATTTTTTCTTTTAAAAGAAATTGTCAAACAATAAAATTTAATTAAACACACGAACACATACAGACTTTGAATGAAATTATGCTACGCGAATTACGATATTACTATAAGCACTTCAAAAAAAATAAAACACAACTTATCTCTTGCACCACTGAATAACAATTAACTTTATTTTATAATTTTTGTTATAATGATAACTTATTGTCTAAATACAAAAATGCTTAATATTATATTTCCACAGAATTACAGAAATGCTTAATAATTAGATTTTACATTCTTAATAGTTTATTTAAATAATGTCAATCGAATTTCCTGTTAATTAAATATTATTAATTTTATTAATTTCTTATTTGCTTTTAAATTAGGTTATTTGAATTTCCAGATAATTTTATATTCTTTATTTTATTGATTTCTTATTTGCTTTTAAATTAGGTTATTTGAATTTCCAGATAATTTTATATTCTTTATTTTATTGATTTCTTATTTGCTGATACAGCTATTCTGTCTTGGTGGTTTAATTGGTGGTTGTGTTGTTGTTGTTGTGGTTGCGGTGGTTTCCGTAACTCCTCCCCCCTTAGAGTAAAGTGACGGCCACAAGGACAACGTAGGGGCTGGAACGTCAAAAGAGTAATTCGGGATGTATCTGATGTTGGATTTTTTTATGATGTAAATGATAATGGTAGTAAATATGATGCTCAATAAACAGATTGTTAAGAGTATGCCGTTGCTTTTCCTTGATGTTAACTTAAAGTTTTCTACTTGGTAGTTTCTCAATTTGTCGAGGCTTAGCTTGTCAGTTATTGTTTTTGCCTTGATTTCGGAATAGGTTGTAAATGGTAGGGAAGATTCATATTTATAAATCATGGGCAGATCTCTGTAGTTTTCACCGTTGACGTTGACTGTACAGTTTTTGTAGTACAGAAGTGTTGTACCATCGACTTCATATGTATCGTTACTGCAACTTGTTGATACAAAAGTTTTGTTTGCATTGATGAAAAGAATGTAGTTCGGTTCGGGTTGTATGATCAGGTTTATGTTGCCAACATCTTCTAGATCGCACAAAGCGTCTGTGTTGTTCATTATTCTTGCGATGCAAGTGGAATTAGTTGCGATTTCGGTATGAATTGATTTCTTACAGTAATAGGAGTCTTCTATTCTTGGACAAGGCTCGTCGAAAAATTGAATGTGGTTTTTATTGTATGTTATATATGGTTTTATTTTAATTTTCTTTGTGTTATTTATAGGAAGTGGAATAATGTGGAATAGTTCATAATTTTCTTTTGATATGTTGGGTATTTGTATATTGAATATGATATTTGAATTATTGTAGTATGCTTGTAAACCAAGTAGTTCATATATTTGCTCTTTAGAGCTGATTTCTATTGACTGACTTTCCATATATTTATGAATTTCCTCTAGTTCTGTGGTGCTTAGTATGAACTTAGATATCACATTTAATTTTGCTAGAATAACTGCTTCAGCAACGTTAGCTAAATGGTTATTTAAAAGATCTATATTATAATTAATTTGACTAATGTATTGAAGTTCAAAAAATTGGTCATCTTCTTTTAATATGTTATTTGCCAGTTTGTTAATATAGTTCTCTATTCTGTCTTGTTCTTTGTTTATGTGCTTAGTGACACTTTGCAGCCTATTTTGCATAATTAAGTTCAATTGGTTCTGATTTGTCAGTACTGTCTCAATATGTGTTGTATTTGCTCTAATGTCTTGTATTTGTTTGTTAATAAAAAGTGCGTCGTTGCTGTCCATGTTGCCTGTTATAAACTTGATGGCGGTGCCAAGTCCGTTTAATAATCCGCGCTTATGCCTTTTATATGGCATGAGTGTTTGTATTTTACTTTCTAGTTCCTGAAGTTTTAACCGAGTTACTTTTGTAAAGCTGGTAAATTTGTGGGTTTTCTCAAACGTCGAGATAGTATTTTTTATATTGTTAGCGTTGTTTGCGTATTCTTCGAGGTTAATCACGTGTATAAGATTGTTGTAACTTGTAATTATCCTTGTTGGGCCTAGTCGAAATCTAACTACTTTCTGTTGTTTATTTATTTTTTGTATGTCTACCGTTTGAGAAGATGTCATTGATATCCTGCAAAATAGGGGTATATTAATTAGGTATTTTTGGTATTTTTGGTATTTTGTGTATTTTTTTTAATTTTGATTTGTGAAACTTCTTGTTTTTATCTGTAATTATCGTTACCTTGTTATTACTTTTGACTTTGTGTTTTGTGAATCTAGGTGTAATTTTATTACGTTTCGCTTCTTTTCTGAATATTGTTTGATTTTCCAGGTTTTCGGGTTCTGTACGGTTTTTGTTGAGCTTATCTATTCGAAAACTTGTTTCGTTTTGCATTTTTGCTTTAATGAGTGGGTACAAGGTGTTTTGAAATTCGTTAAGCTTTGTTAGGTATTCGTGTTCGTTATTGAATGTAACTGTGTTATTAAATTTGAAGGTTCTACCGAAAAATAGTTCAAAAGGGGTTAATTTAGTAGCAGAATGTATTGAATTATTGTATGTTATTAGTGTTTCTGTCAGTATGTCGTCATGGTCCTGACTAAGGTGGTTTTCTTTCCTAGTAGTTGTTACGATTCTGTATATTTCGGTTAAGGTGGAGTGTAGCCTTTCAACAGGAGCGTTGCTTGTACTCTGTTGAAATGAGGTAATGTGTAGGTCAATTTGGAACTGTCTACAAAAGTCTCTAAAAATATTAGCTGTAAACTCGGAACCTTGGTCAGCAACTATTTTCCTTGGGATACCGTAAAGATTAATAAAACTTTTTAGGGATTTTAGTATACAAACAGTATTTCTAGATGAAAGTGTGTAAGCTGCCGCAAATTTTGAGAATTTGTCAATTACTGTTAAAATTTGTTTGTAATTTATGCTGTAAATGTCTATGTGTAAGATATCTAGTGGTTTCAAGGGGGTTTCTGGTTTTTCGAATATTGGCTTTGGGGGGCTCCTGTCATATTTAAGGGTTTGGCATTTGTCGCAGTTGTTTATTGTTTGTGTAATTTTATTTCTCATGTACGGGAAATAGAATTCTCTTTTGAGGTGAAGTAGTGTTTCGTTAATACCTCGGTGATTGTTATTTTGATGGTAGGTTTTAATTAGTTCCTCCTGTTTATCTGAGTCTGTTATATCTTCTAAAATTTCTGTACATCGTATTAAACGGAACATTTTGCTATTTGAAAAGAAATTTGAGTAAACAGATTGGATTATGCGGAAAGTATCTTCGTCAGCGAATATAGCGGACAATTTATTTGGATTAAGAAATTTTTTGAAAATATCTGTTATTATTTCTTTTGTATATAAGGGTTTCCGAAATGTACGACGTTGTTTATTTTTAAATGGCATTATTACTAACATTTCTGGAGTGTTTGATGATTTTTCAAAAACAAGTTGCAAATTAAATTCGTTCAAGGGTTTTTCTGAAATGTGTATACCGTCATTCATGTTTTCTTCTGCTGAATGTACGGTGCTACCAGAAGTACCTTGGATTGAGGCTGTATCATTTAAGTTTATGTCCATTAACTTGAGTGTATCTATCCTTATTCTACTCAAAGCGTCAGCATTTGTATTTAACTTCCCTTTCTTATAAATTATCTCATAATCAAATTCCTCAAGCTTAAGACGCCATCTGATTAATTTTGAATTTGGCTCTTTTAAACTCATTATCCACGTAAGAGGTCTATGATCAGTTACAATAAAGAATTTTCGTCCAAACAGGTAGGGACGAAAGTATTTAGTAGCCCATACTATAGCTAGCAACTCTTTTTCTATTGTGGAGTAGTTGCATTCGGAGTCTGATAATGTTCGGCTGGCATAGCAAATGGGCTTATCATTTCCAATACGTCCCTGTGAAAGGATTGCCCCTAGTGCAAAATTGCTTGCATCTGTAGTTAAAATAAAAGGCTTCGAGAAGTCAGGATATTGCAAAATAGGGTCGTTGGTTAAAATTGATTTACAGGTTTCAAATGCGTTTATATATTTATCACTTAAATCTATTTTTCTGCCCTTCTTTAGGCATTCTGTAAGAGGTTTGGTTAGTTTAGAAAAGTCTTTAATAAATTTTCGATAATACCCTACTAGGCCAATAAAGCTTTTAATTTCTTTTTGGGTTTGAGGTATTGGAAAATTTTGTATTACCTTGATCTTTGCGGGATTAGGCTTTATGCCATCTGTAGAAAAAATATGACCCAGAAAACTTGTCTCTTTGTGGAGGAATTCCGACTTATCGGGTTGAATTTTTAAGTTGGCCAGTCGAAGTTTATCGAAGACCAGTTGAAGGCTTTGTATATGCTCTTGCAGGGACGTGGAAAAGACAATTATATCGTCTAGGTAAACTAGACATATTTTACCTATAAGTTCGCCTAGAACATTATCCATGACCCTTTGAAAGGTCGACGGTGCATTTTTTAGGCCGAAGGGCATTCTAACGTATTCGTAATGTCCACCTTCTACCGTAAATGCTGTTTTTTGAATATCTTTGTCATACATTTCGATTTGATGAAAACCGCTTGCTAAATCAAGGGTAGTGAAATACATGCATTTCCCTAATTTGTCCAGGATTTCGCTTATATTAGGTAGGGGATACCTGTCAGATATTGTTTTCTCGTTTAATTTTCTATAGTCTATTACTAGACGCCATTTTTGTTTGCCAGAGGCATCTTGTTTTTTTGGTACAATCCAAACTGGGGCACTCCACGGAGAGTAGCTTGGGCGAATTATTCCCTGATCTAACATATCTGTTATTTGCCGTTGGACTTCAGCTTTGTGTACATGTGGGTATCTGTATGATTTAGTATGTATGGGAATGTCGTCTGTTGTTGTTATTTTGTGTTTTATTTGGTTAGTAAATGTTAATTTTGTATTTTCTTTAAAAAATATGTCCTTGTAATTACGGCAAAGTCTAATTAGTTGTGATTTTTCTTCGTCATTTAAGTGTTCGGTTCTAAGTACTTCTGAAATATCGACATCCTCACAGTTTGCTATTTGATTTGTCTCAAAATTAAAGGCTTCTACATAATCTTGAGTGTTATATGCAATGACTTTTAGTGGCTGTTCTATGAATAATATTTGGTTTTCATCTGAAATGTTAATAACTTCAAGAAGACTTTTCCAATTGTCTGCAAAGTATATCCCCTCTGGTATATATAAAGAGAATCAGTAATATGAGTTTTGTTTACATAGATATCTCCGCTCTGAACGTCTACTGGGATTTTTTTTATAACCTTAGAATTATTAGGTATAACATGTTTTCCCGAAGAAAAATTAGGCTTAAACTCTAGAGGGATCACTGCATTCTTTGTCACGACCTTATTATTTTCTAAATCTATCTTGGCTTCTAAGTACGATAAGATGTCAAGACCAATCAGTCCGTCAAAATAATTGTGAAAGTTAAATAAAAAAAATCTTAATTCTCCTGGTTGATTAAATTCGACAAAAGTTTGAAGTTTTACTTCTTTATTTAGTTCATATTTATTTAGAATTGTTGTTATTATAATGGGCTTACACGACTTTTGGTCTAATGGATTTATATATTTTGGGTTTATAAACGATGAGGAGGCTCCGGTGTCAATTAGAAATTTGAGGGGTCTTCCAAATGGGGACGAAATATTAATGTATCCCAACTCAAATCCATGTTTATTGATGTCTAGGTATCCTGTCGCTGGTTCGAGGCAATGTTCTGAAAATTTGGGTTGTCCTCAATATTTAAGCGATCCCGTTCTAACTCTAGGTATCGATCCAAATTCTGGTGTCTTGAGGTTGGTGGAAGTGGCTCTAGAGCATTATCATTTTGGAAGTTGAATAATTCTCCTCTTTTATATTGGTTTCCAGCTGTTCTCATTGTTTGATCTGTTTTGAATGACCTCTGGGTTATGGTGGGTATTTGGGGTTTTGTATATTCAGAACTTATATCCATAGGTTCAGGCTTATTATAGGTCCTAAATGTATTTCCTCTAAATGGATTTTGACTATAATTCTGATTTGAAAAGTTATTGTTACTTCTATGCTGTAAAGGGTGGGGATTATAACTAACTAATTCTTTTGACTGCTGGGGCCGTGTATATTGTTTGTTGTAAGCTATCTGATTCTGGGGTGAAAAAGGTGTGAATCTATTATTGTACTTCTTTCCACTATAAGAAGGATAGTTATTGGGTCTTGGTTGCCAATTGGGTTCAATTCTACCGGGATTTGCTTTCATATAAAATATATTCTGTTCCTTAATGCATAAGGAGAATGCCTCTGCTAGGGAGTCTGGTTTGGATGCCCGTATGGTAGAGCCTAGAGGTTCTCTTAATCCAATTAGGAAACTGTTCAGACACATTTCAGAGTAAAGGTCCCTTTTTGATTTAACTACCCTTTCGTCGCGTTCGTGTATTTGGATATTATTGAAAAGGGATGCTTGAATTTCTATTATCTCGCTGTAAAATTTTTCTACATTATTAAATTTCTGGCGAATACTGTGAAGATCTCTAATTAAAGAAGTTTCTGTCCTTTTGTCTGAGTAGTGCAAAATAAGGTTTTGTTTAATGTCATCCCAATTAAGTGAAGTCCCATACATATTAAGGACTTCGTTGGCTTGTCCAACAATTTTGTTGCGGATTGCACGCAACAGAATCTGACCTTGTGGAGTCGCATCGTAAGCTCTAATGTGAAGTAAAATTTCTTCAACATTATTAATAAATTCATTTAGTAACCGCGGATTGCCTTCGTATGTCGGCAGATCCTTGATTGCATCAGGGATGCGAAGTGATTCGAATGACAGAAAATTTGGAATGGTGTTTAATGGAGGTTGTTCATTTGGTGGATTAGACATATTAGTTTGAAGAAATATACCCGTTAACGCGGAATCTTCAGGTATTGAATTTAAGCTTCTGCTTTTAAATAATCCACTTAAAGCGCTTGGATACGGTTTAAATGAGATATTCCTAGTTGATTTTTGTTTGCTCATTTACAAGCACCACACGGTAAACTATTGGTTAACTTATTTCTTATTTTTGTTTTATGTATATATTGAAAATCAATCACTAGAGTCGGGTTTTTTATAATTTGGTTAAAGCAGGCAATAATTAAAATATACAAAAAATAGATTCAATTTTCTTTTATTTATGTATTATTATTATTAGTTTTTTTCCCTTTTTTTTTTCATGTATATATGTAAGGTAATAGTTCTTATTATTTTCTTTTATATATATTTTTATAACATTTTCTAATTCAGCCTAAAGTTTTTTATGTCTATTATTGGCTAGATTGATTAGGATATGCCGCTGTATAGATATTCCCTCTATACTCCTGTCAAATAGACCAGTGATATGCCGTCAAGGTCCTTAACAAGGATGGACTTCCAACTTCAATTTAGTCGCATAAAACTTATTAAAAAAAATTGATTTTTTTTTTTTTTTTTTTTTTTTTTTTCTCTTAATATATTTTTAACTATTTGTATATTTAAAATTTTGATAAGCTTTTCCACTATTCCTTTATTATTTTGTTATGTTTTTTTTTTTTATTGACTCTTTTAACCTGGAGGGTCTGGCTTTTTGCTACAGAATCGCAGATTTGAGTTTTATTTATAACTGGAGGGTCCTTCGATAGGAATCGCAGTTTATATTTAGTATGTTAAGGCTGTACAAGCCTATTATTTATTGATATAGTTTTTATTTATATTTTGGCTGTGCATACATATGTGCAAGCGTTACTTATTATTTACTTATTTTAAACACACATTACAATTTTCGCTTACCAAATCAAGATTATTGTGAAGAGCATTTTTTTTTTTTCCCTGATGATAAGGAGTTAAAACTCGCCGATTTTGTGTTGTTAATTCTTCCAGACTTCCTTCGATATTCCCTCGAAGTTGTTTTGGTTGCTTAATACCTTTTCTGTGATATTCCTTCACAGATTTGTTGGTTAACACTTCACAGAAATCGTTCACTCAGGCCTAAACCGACTGCGCCAATTACGATATTACTATAAGCACTTCAAAAAAAATAAAACACAACTTATCTCTTGCACCACTGAATAACAATTAACTTTATTTTATAATTTTTGTTATAATGATAACTTATTGTCTAAATACAAAAATGCTTAATATTATATTTCCACAGAATTACAGAAATGCTTAATAATTAGATTTTACATTCTTAATAGTTTATTTAAATAATGTCAATCGAATTTCCTGTTAATTAAATATTATTAATTTTATTAATTTCTTATTTGCTTTTAAATTAGGTTATTTGAATTTCCAGATAATTTTATATTCTTTATTTTATTGATTTCTTATTTGCTTTTAAATTAGGTTATTTGAATTTCCAGATAATTTTATATTCTTTATTTTATTGATTTCTTATTTGCTGATACAGCTATTCTGTCTTGGTGGTTTAATTGGTGGTTGTGTTGTTGTTGTTGTGGTTGCGGTGGTTTCCGTAACTCGCGAGCAGAAAAATTATTAGTTTTACATTTTATCATTATTTTTTTTTTTGATAAATCTGCAAAAGCAGGCTGTAACAAAATATTGAAAAGGTTTTTTATATAATCGCTGGCGGTCATGATGGCATAGATTTTATATATTTTTTCAATTTATATGTCGTCAATGACATAATAATTTCTCATACGCCTCGTGAGGAGTGTCATAATGACATAATTGACTTGTTAATTTTCTTTAAACAAACATGTGTGAAACGAGACCTGATAGAAAATTAAATAACAATAAATTAGGTGAGATGAAATATTTTTTTGTAGAGAAAACCAAAAACTAATATTAAATTTAATTAATTAAAGATAAATGTTTTTTTACCTCTATAATTAATTTTCTTTTCTAATTCTTCAGTCAGGTCTGATTTTAAAATAAAAATATTGTTTATTATTTTTCAATATTTTGCCACGCCGTTGGCTGGCATCTTCAGAAAACAGGAAACAAAATTATTTAAATTATTTATTTTAAAAACAGAATTAGAAAAGAAAAATAAATAAATTAATTAAATTTTAAAAATATCAGAATTTTTAAATTTCCCCCATATTAATTGCTGCGCGTGAAAAACATTTTAAAGTGAAATTAATTTAATTTTAATTATTTATTTGCCCGTGGATAAATGAAAAATAAATTATCGCAGTGTTTTTTGATATTTTAATTGTTGTTTTTTTATTTTATTTTTCATCATCTTTTAACTGTATTATTGTTGTTTTGTGTTGTTTTTTGCTCAAACTGTTTTTGTCTTTACTTTAATATTTGGAAAAAATTTTAGTTTCTTTAAAATGTTTGTAAAAAGTTTTCTGAAAAATATTTAATACCGGTGAAGGTTAATAATTTTAATCGAAATAATTTGCACGTTAATTAATTAAATTTAATATTCCCTTAGTTGAATTAAAAAAAAATAAATTAATTTTTTATTATAAAAGTTTGCATTTTTATTTATTTTTTTCCTTTGCAAAAAAAGCTGACATCTGACAAAATACTGAGTTTAACTAAAACAACTGTCCTAAATAAATACTTAAATACATTGTGACTCCAACACAGACACATCCAACTGTAAATACAAACGACATTAATTATATGTGCAACAGCACATGTGACATGGTCTCGACGTGGTCTTCTTCTGCCAGCAATTATGTATTTGCACAAGTATAACCAAAAAAAAGTGAAGAAAAAAATAAGTAAAACGATTGCTAATTATTTTTGGCCAACATTTATTTCAACAACTGCGTTCGTGCAAGCATTCAGATTAATTTAACATCTTTTCTCACAGAATTTAACACATCCGATGGATACAAGGGAACATTATGGTTGTTATAATTTATTCTAGTGTGTGTCAATTGAAATAAGAAGAGAATCTATTATGTGTTGAAAAGTATTGCATTGAAGCTGTACAATTTAGAAAGCAAATCCCATATGTGTTTTTAAAAAATTGTACAGAAATACATATTTGAATTCTTTTTATTTCCTCTTCAGCTTCGTATACTTCTTTCTGGGATTATGCGACTTTTCAAAAGCCATATTAAATTAACTCGAGGCAACAATTGGTGACAAAACTAAATGGTCAATGTGACACATATTATGTCGAAATTCTTTTTATATAAAAATTGAAAATACTTTATTGTTGATTTTCTTTTTAACCGAAATAGTTTATTGATTTCTTGATGTGTATCGCTGTTGCTGTTAAGTAGAATTTTTTTTTTATGACAAAAAGAAATTAATTTTTGGATTAAAAAAAAAAATTGTTTAAATAACCGCAGCTGTTGAAGAGGGACTGGGTATTTTCCCTAATATTTATCATTAGCCTTTTAAACCTTAAGGTTTTTTCAGAGTGCTTTCTTATATTAAATTCTATGTGCGATATGCAATAATGTAACTTGAATAAAATCGTAAGCATTACGTTCTAAAGTCATTTGAAAAATTGTTTTTTTATTACAAATAAAATAAAATAACGAAATTGAAATAAATAAATGTAATTAATGGTATTGTTAATAAATGTTAATAAATGTTAAAAAATTTATTAAGAAAAACGCCACCATTACAAAACATTTCATTTGTTGTTAAATATTTGTAGTTTAAAAAAAAAATAATGATAGCAATTACTATTAAATATAAATATTATTAATAAAACGAACATAGTTTTTTTTATCGCACCTAAAAAAGCTGTCAATACTTGATTTTTAACCGACTTCAAGAAAAAGAAGGAGGTTATCAATTCGACTGAATGTTGCTTTTTTATGTTTGAACCTGCAAAACTCAGTCATTTCTGCACTGAATTTCAAAATTTTTTGTTATTTGATAGATTATGTTTACAAATTGGTCCCGTTTTAAAAACAGTTCATAATTTAAAAATTAAAGGATGTCCCTATACAACATACATGTTTTTTAAATGTATTATGAACCACAAAGCGCACTTCTTTAAAATAAAAAAAAAAAATAAAAATGCAGATTACAAAAAATTTAAAAATTAAAGGGTGCCATCTTTTGAACCTTTTTAGACAAACGTTTAAAAATTGGACAGGACGTCGATTACTATGACCGTTATAATAGTAAGTATAAACATTTAAAATTATAAATTAAAGGGCTTGCCAATAGTTAATATATTTTGATGTATGTGGCCAAACTTTTGAACAGTTACAGCCAGATAGTTGCTGTAGTCCGCTTTAAGCGGTAGCAGAATGACCGTTGAGACAAGCTTTCACCCTCAATAATCAGTAACGGTGATAAATAGCAATATATTTTTTAAAATTTATAAAATTAATTTAATATTCCTGTGATATAATTCTAAGCCATTTTTCATTGAACTCGTTAAACAAGTCTTGATTTTTTTCGTGAGTGAATTATGATGAAATATAATAATGAGAGCACTTTATTATTATTTTCAATGCTCCTTAAAAAATTGCAAGTGAAAGGCAAAATAATTGCTTAATTCACAAAATCTTGTATTTTGTATTGAACACACTTTCTGTTTATATGCTTGTGAACACGCTGTGTATTATTGTATCAATTTTTTTTGTATATTAAACGTCAAAAAGCAAATAAGAAAAAAAATAATAATTCAGAAGAAGGTTTTCAGGAAGCAAAATAAACAATAGGACTGAAAAGAGCAAAATTTTAAATTTTTTATGCGAAAAGTATACTTTTGATATGCTAAATAATACAAATGTCTTTTTGTTTATTTTCTTCTTCTCAATGTGATATGGAATTCACATGTAGTTGATAACACGATTACCAATGCAAATTTTCAAAATCATGCAAAATAAAAGTGTATTGGTATATTGAAAATTTATATGAAAATTTCCAACTACAAGCATACGCTATTGTATTTTAATTGAACAATAAACAGTATACACGGATACAAGGGGTTTTGTGAATTGGCAAATATTTATATACTCTTCGTTTCTCTTCTTACGTGTTGTTTTTTTTTTTTGTCTTGAACACAAATTTTAAAAAAAGTAAAAGAACGGTACTGTTATTTAGAATTTTTTTTTTGAATTTGAATAAACCCTAAAGTCTACAAGTTTCTTAAAGATTACAACAAATCATTTGTTTAAATAGTGTGGCACGTGTTTAGTTTATCTTGACGTAACATTTATAACGGGTTGAATTCTGTAATAATCATACGCCAACGTAACGAAGCTCTTCTTAATACTTGGAATTAAAACACTAACAGTTGCGTTATTAGAATTCTTTAAATAAGTTATAATGTTCGTTTGATATCCCTTTTAAAATGTAGCTGCATGTCATCAGGTGAAGGTTCCATGATAAGTTGCGCTAAGTAATTGTGAATTATTTCGATGCAAAATTTTAATTTTTAAAAAGCAAATATTCTATTTAAGCAGAATATTTGCTTTTTAAAATGACCTAATGTATGACATATTAAATTCAGTCAACTACTCTAGTTGTATTTATTTTTTAGCTTAATTGGTTATAAATCTCAAACTTAAAAAAAAAAAATTAAAACTCGGTTATCATCGAATCCAAAAAAAAAGAAAAAAATAAACACAAATACTTTCTTTATCATTTCCGAATTGAAGTTTAATCTTAAAATTTACATTGTTTAGGAACAAGCAACTACAACAACAGAGACTTTAGCAAACAAGCATCTCAAGTCTGTGGATATGACTGGACAAATGCGTAATTGCTTAGAAGGTCGAAAGGTTTTTTTCAGCTGGCTGGTTTGTTAGTTGACTTGTTGGACAGACAATTGTATTAGTCAGTCGGAGTGCGTTAAATAAAAAATTAAGAACAATGACCGCTTTATTGAAATAAAATGTTAATATGGCTAGAAGTCCGTATTTTTCTTTACCACACGTACACATACACACACACGCACATACACATTAAGATAGCAATTGGCTAAATGAAAAAATTATTCGTAAAAGTTTGTGTTCTCGTGTTTGTATTCAAGTTTCTGTGTTAATAACTTCATTAACTTTATTCATCCTAAGTAAAAGTTTTTTTTTTTTTTTGATTAAAATTAACTTTATCATCAGAATTTATTTCTTTATAGGTATTTTGTTTAGCGCATATCTGTATAAAAATTTATTTATTTTATTTTGGTTGAAATTAAGCGAAAAACTTTTGAGAAACTATTCATCGGCATCAGACGTTGAGGCAGTTAATGCTGATTATTTATAACTAATCTTTTGATTTCTTAAAGTTTTGTATTTGAAGCATTAAAATTTAATTTCAAGTTAAAATTTGAAAATGCTTAATGCATAAATATTCTTTTCGTGTTGTGCTTTTATTAGAGCAAGTCTTACTGTTTTTATTGAATTACATTGATACATTTGAAAAAGTTATATCGATGGCAGGTGAATGCAGTGGCTCAGAAGACTGTCCTTTTTTACCTTTAACCGCAGGTGGAAAAAGGGTGTTTCTAAGTATGTCATTCCGTTTGTTATTTCAACAATATCCATTTTCGTGTCCATAAAGTGATTATATTCTGAGTCCTTATGAGCGACGTTGGACTGTCCGCCTGTCCGCCTGTCCGCCCGTGATGGGGTTGAAAACAATTTGCCAAGGCACTAGATGAGCTAAACAAAATTTAAATACGCCAATAGATCAGACATATTTCGGAAAATTTTGCTATTAACAATGAGCAAGATCGGTCTATGTCCTTCGAGGCAGCGGGCAAAACATTACTCCGACCTCTAATTTTTTCATATCATTTAGAACAAATCTAGCTTAGTGAATTTAAACAACAAAAAAAAAAAAAAATAAATAAATAAAGCTCTAGAGAATTTAAATACAAGAAAAAACATGAAGTGAAAAAATCGGCGCTCATCGTTATTTTTCGGACGCCTCTGAAGTTTTCATAGAAAAGTACGATTGTGCATTATTTTTTTAAGACATCAATATGGGTATATTTTTAAAGCTTTTGAAGAGATCTTACAGAAAATAGTCAATTCTTTTAAAAATTCTTACGCGTTAAGAGCCGATGACATTTTCTGATATTTAATATTTTTTTCTATTTTTTAAATTCTCTGTCACCCTAATATTTGTTTTTTTGATTGTATTAACTTCATTTAACTAGATTTACATACGTAGTGAAGGATATATTAGATTCAGAATATATAACGTAACAGAATCTGGCAAGCGTGAATAGCTTTTAAAGTTAATGCACCCATCTGATATCAATTCGCCTTGCGTTTCAAACTATAATTAACGAATTAAGGTGTTTGAAGTAAAAAATCATTTTATATTTGATTTGATAATTATTCAAAAATTGTTTCTTTAAAGCTGAAGAGCCGGTTTCTTATATTTTTAGGAAATTCATAATTTTTTTCAAACTAATCATTTCGCAGCTCTGCTTCCAAAAGCGTAAGTGCCGATGATTTGGCAATTTGTAAGCTGTTTGCCAATTTTTCCTACGTTATTAAAAAATTGAAAGAATAAGGATTATAACTATTTTTTTCTTGTTTGATTATCGCTATGACAATTAATAAATTTTGGAAAATTTCCTCTTTAACTTTTTTCACAGAAGAAATTACTTTTAAATCATATTTTAAGTGATTTTTATTTATTCAGCATTTCGGTAAGAAAATCAGCTTAACAAAAATAGTTTGCTATTAAATTTAAAATACATTTTAAACCTCATTTCCACTAAATTTAATTTAAATTGCGAAAATAAAGTTTTTTTATAAAATTAACCAAAACCTTAATGTGTGTAGTTCGTAATTATTTCTCTTGTAGTTAAATATACACTGAACGATCTACGAATGTAAAAATAATCCCATGTATAATTGATACTAATGAGTCATTATTACCATTTAACTTCATTTATCTTTAAAATATTTTGCAACAAGTTTAAAAATTCATTGCCGTTAACTGACATACCAGCCACCAGCCACCACATATGACAACACGCAATGCTCGTACAACGTTTAAATACAAACATTAAATCATATTTAAAACATTTACAACTAATGATCTACAATTGTTTTAAACTCATAAAAACCCATTTACATATTTTCTAAAAAAAAATTAATACCACATTGCGAATGAAAGTAAAAGTGCGTACCCAACCAACAGATGCAGTTTTATAATCAAATACTAAAACGTCAATTTGGAAAACAAAATTGAATAATTAAATTGCATCAACACACAACGCGCATATGCCATTCATATTCATTTCGCAATAGGCCAAGCCTTTTGGAAATTGGGGCTATGAAAAAGCACATGGATGATTCTCTTAATTGTAATATTTTGGCAATTTCCGAATGGGGTCTTGCGAACAGGGTTATATTTAACGCCTGTAAGAGTCAGTGCTGTGTACTTTTGTACAGTCGTAAGGATGAATGTGCTACTTCATCTGTAATTATGGATGATATAGATATTAAGAAATCAGATGCTCTCGATGTTCTTTGCATGAAGATTTAATCCGCAATGCGGTGGAACAAACTAAAGAAGCATTTACTCCATTTAATTTCCTCGCTTTTTATGCCTTCTTTATCAGGCCAAAAATAGAATATAACTCTGAGTTATGTGCCGGTGGTTCAAAGACAATGTTGAAGTTACTTGACCGTGTGCAGGAGAAAGCAAAGAAGCTTATCGGTGGCAAATGGGTATCCAGCTCTTTTGACTCACAGGACCATCGACGCAATGTGAGGGTTGGTTTCACTGTTTTGTCTTCACAACAACAGAATGTGCTCTTATGAAATCAGGAAATTCGTTCTTGATAACTGGTCCACATCCACGGTCGATTGGCTAGTAAATTGCACTACTTATTACAAAGAAATTTTGTTTTTTATCCAAACAGTTTGTATGTAGAATACACCCCCTGCGGAGGTTTTTCTTTTCACTTTCAGTTTGCAAAGATTTAAGCATAAGTTTTACTTCCTCTATTCTCCTTCTCATAACCTAATTTTCTAGTTCTGACACAATGCGTTGCATAAGTGAGGTCATATCCTGAGTTATGATTTTAATAAAAAAAAAATTACTCAGGGTTGGGTATAACATTTTTATTAAAACTTCGTTGACAAAATACAATAATTAAGTTTTAACGAAAAATAATACGATAACCATAGATAGGACGTATGATCCTGTACTCCAGTATTCAGTTTTTATTTTTCATTAATGGATAAAACAATTTCAAAATATTAATTTCTTATTTGCGCGGTAAATATTTCGCAGTCAGTTTCAAACGATCTGTCCGTTGAGCAAGGAACTTTCAATTTTAAAAAAGTATAAAATTGAATGGCAACGCAACATGTAAAATAACCATTTGAATAAAAAATCATTAATATTTAAATGTACGCAGAGATATGGTCACCATAACCATATTATGTTCTACGTAACAATGTATTGTTGCGGCGAAGAAATTATAATTGTTTTGATTAGCTCTTCAGTCAAAATAAGTATTTTTTTGTTAACATTAATTCACTATATGTTTACTTTGCACGAAAAATTTAACATAATTGGCTTTAACAAAAAAAAAAAAAAAAAAAAAAAACTGAACCACAACTAAAGTTTTATAAATTATTAAAATTAATTTGACCGCAATATATTAATACTAATAAAGGTGTGTTTGATTTAAAAATATTTTGTTTTATGACAGCTTTTAAGTTTAGTGATTTGTTTGTTAGCTATCGGTTCATGCAAAAACGACTAAAATTTTAATAGTTATTTGTTGTTGTAAAAAAAATTTAAATTATAAAATAAATAAATAAACAAATAATTGATTATTTTTATGTTTTTAAATTATTTTTGTAACAAATTAATAATAAATAAAAGAGTAATTATTTTTACTTACGTGACCATATTATGATTGATTGATTGTTCCTATGAAATTTTCATTCCCCTCTAAGTGAAAATTGCTATCATGGATTTCCCATGAAATATTCGTTCACTTCAGTGAACAGCTGCTTAAAACTAATGTAAGAAGAATAAGCTTTGGGAAAACTTGTAAATTGAAGTTCAAAAATAAATAAATAAATTTTTGTTCAAAAACGTGACGTGCTAGACGCGTATATCACCTTGAAGTTACCCAAAACATTGCTTTTTCATTTCAATAAAAAAAAAAACAAAAAAATTATATTAAATTTTTTATATCTCCGTTTTTCATTAAATGGCATTTTTTTTTAATCTTTTAAATTTACAAGCAGTAGATCCTTATGTTTTGCATCTTGTCAGGTATAATGTCAGTCTGCGCTGCAGAAACTGATCTTGAATTAAAAAATGTTTTAATAATTTTTATATTCAACAAATGAGTGATAAAAACTTGCATAATGTATGCAGTTCCCCAGTAAAATTTAAGTCAACAAATCCAAGTGAAAAGTGCAAAAATTTCGAGAGAAAAAAACAATCACGATAAGGGGAATTTTTGTTTACGTGAAAAATTGTTCATGTGAATTACTCACGATTGTAATTGGCGAAAAGCGAAAACATTTCAAGTGAAAATATATTCATGGTAGGGGTGATTAAGAATATCTTGCTCTCAAAAGAATTTTTTATTTCCTTTTATCCCATTCTGATTGCGATGAGCATAAATAGTTATTAAGTTTCAATTACTTGCAAAAATTTTAAAAGATTTTAAACCAAAAGCTGAATTAAAAGTCGATTCTATAGTGAATACGAATTTTATGTTCCACACAAATTAATGTTACGCACGCAGTATCAAAATTAATCAATAATAAAATATATTCTGTTTCTAATTGTGAAGTCAAATCAATAGTCCATGTTCAATAAATTAATAAATGTGTGAATGAAAGAATACTATCTGCTGATTAACGGCAACACTGAAATTAGTTTTGCACACATAAAGAAAAAAATGTGGCGAATTAAAGGAGAACGTTATTATAAATACTTTTTTTTTTTGATTCCCCGTTAGCAAAATGAATTGATTCTTCTGGCTCGCCTTGCACGATTTTCTTTATCCCATTTAGACTTGAATTGAAGCCTTGCTAAAAAACAAATGCTATAAACTGAATATCTAAGATCGTTTTACTCTCCATAGACATTATTTGGGCTTCTTCCAAGCAACAAATAAATTAACCGTTAATTCGTTGTTTAAATTACATAAATTTTACATCTTCAATAAATTTCAAAAAAATTTCAAGGAATTTCTTATAATTTATGTAGTACAACAACAAAAATGCTTTGAAAGTTCCAAATGTTTTGACTTCAAGTAAAATACATAACAGGGCTAAATGTAATAGTTTTGTGATAAGCAAGCAAATAATTTACTTACTTTTTAACACAATTTTAAGCCTTCCTCTCCAATTTTAGTTATTTGAAAGTTTCCGTGCTGCAATTTATTTGCTTCTTTATTTAAATTATTTTTGCAAAGTGTTTTCAATTTTTTGTACGAGTAACTAAGTTCCAAATTAAATTAGAAAATAAAAGAAGAAATAAAATCCAAATATGTTCGTGCATATGTGCAAGTTTCCATTCCTTTCTATTCCTTTTCGGTCAAGTTTGAAGCAAGCAAAGTTGGTTGCATGTTGTGAATGGAGATTTTTAAATAAATAATTCTAAATTTGTTTATATATTTTTTAATATTTATTTCAACATAATTTTAAATTTATTAAAAGTTTTTTTTTATTTAGTTTTAAATATAAATTAATGAATTTCTTTTCTAGTTTAATCTTTTAAGTTTTCCTTAATTATTATTATTTTTTTAAATTAACAAGTTATAAATGGCCAGCTTTTAATAAAATTTCTTTGCAGTTTATATTTTTATTTTATACTTTTAAACACATTCATATAAAAATATCTAAATTCTTAAAATATTTCTAATAAAATTATCGTTATTTTTAAAAACGAAAGTAAATAGAAAACGAATATATTTAATTAACTATAGAAAATACAAAATGTTAAGTTTTTATTATTGTTATTATTATTTTTGATAACAGGCTTTAAAGTATTAATGAAAAGCATTTAGTTTGTAATCACAAATTAAAGGTATTCACGTCACTGAATTTGCTTTTGAAAAATTGAGAAAAAGCAAAATTTCGCACTGCAAAGAATAAAATATTAAGAATAATTAAGAGTGTTATATTTGACCATGCGAACCTTATATACACTTCATCATACATGTAGATCTAGTTTATAAAGTAACTCCAATAAAAAAAATCAAATTTGTGGTTATAAAGAATTAAAAATTAAAAAAAAAATATATATATATATCATTGGCTCTTAATGGGTTAAGCACTTTTAAGACATTTAAGTACTTTCTGAAAATCTCTCCAAAAGCTTTTAAATGCTACCCATATTGATATCTTAAAAAAATATGGTGCACGTTCGTACTTTTCTATGAAAAGTTCAGAGGTCCATAACTCGGAAAATATGTGCGAGCGCCAAGGTTTTCTTGGGATTTTTTTTTATACCTATCGCCCCATATATTTGTTTTTTTGTTTGTTTTTTTTTTTTTATTGAAGTTACTTCATTGTTCCAAACGATTTTGAAAAATTAGACACAGGCATGATGTTTTGTCTATTGTCTCGAGGGACAAGGACCGATTTTTTGATTTTCAATAGCAAAATTTTTGAATCTACATGATCGATTGGTGCATTTAAATTTTCTTTAGTTTATCTAGTGCTTTGGTAATGGATATGGAATACAAAAATACAAAACACCTATTTTAGGAATTTTTGTCTGTCTGTTCGTCTGTTTGTTTGTGTTCGCATCACGTAAAAACTGCTAAATAAATTTGAATAAGATTTTGTGAGGAGGTTTCTTGGAACCTTCTCTCAAATATAGAATACTTTTTATTTCATAAAAATTTGTCATTTCGTAGACAAACTAGAGATATCAGTGTAAGGTCACCAAATTTTATCGGTATAATGATACTAAAACAGTTGTCGGTACATTTAATTTTTGTAGATAGAAAGTTTTTAACACTGTTTACAGAACTCTACAAAAAGTGTTTAAAAACACATTTTTCTAAATTTTTAAGAAAATTATAAATGACACGCAGACGAAGTCGTGGGTAATTCTAGTTTTTAATAAAAACGTATTTTGCTATTTTTTATTGTTATAGGGGTTACTTAAAGGATGCTCTGGTAAACTGGTGCGAAATTTTGCTTTTTTGCTCTAACGCATTTTCGCAATTTGTGATGTGAACACCTTGATTATAAATTACATAAATGCACAACATGTGCATTCATTTATGCATTAAGAGTAAATTGCAAACATTCCTAGAAGTTGTCTAACTAAATGGCCACAAAGAGCATTCAAATTCTTACAATCAAAATATCTACAATTATTTACAATTTATTTGCTTCAATTAATTTCTTGAAATTAATTAAGTTTATTTATTCAAAGAGGCATTTAATTGTTCAATATCACCTTAAAAGTTAAAGTTTTGTTTCGTTAATTCAAGTAAATTATATTCAAAATTAAAAACATTTCTTGGTTTATGTCTGTTGTCATACTTTTCGGTGAAGACCATCATCACAGGCTGTTTGTTTGGTACGTTTGGCGAGCTTTTTCTATGTGATTTATGTCTTTTTAGTTCAAATCCTAAGAAGGTAAAATTTGCTCTGATATCTTTAAGAGAGCTGGCTTAAAAAATTGACTTCTACTTTAAAAATTTCATTAAAAAAACGACAACATAGAAAATGAACAAATTTTTATATAAAACTTTAGAATAAAAAGAAATTAAAAGATCGAAATATTGTACTTAAAGTGATTTTACTTTTCTTTCTTTAAATTGATGTGCTGTTTCCATAAGCTGCATAATCTTCTATATAAAATTTCCATGTGCAACTCTATTTTATGTGAGTTTGAAAATTCCAAAAATTAGTTTATTAAATTTACCTTTTCATAATTGTTTTATGTAGTTTGTAGTCCTACATCTTACTTTCACATGAGCTGGGTCATATGACCATAGACTATGTTTCATCACCAAATAATCTAAGTGCATGCGACAGCATGAATGACAAGTCAGGAAGGACACATTTAAATGTTGCACAAAAAGGAATCTTAACGCTCTTTTATAGGATAGAAACCTTTCTTTGTGTTGTTGTAAAAAGTGAAAGTGAAACTTTTTGTTGTTGTTTTTATTTATTTTATAAAATCCCATTTAAACTGTCTTCTTTTTCACGTTAGATAATTTATAATGTAAATGGGAGAAAGATATTTATTCATTCATGGGTGGTAAAAACGATATTTAAAAAAAGTGACTGGTCAAAGGGTAGTATCACATCATGTTAATAATAAAAAACCATCTTAAGAAGAAATAATTTATTAAAGAATTTATAAGTTATGGTCCACTCATAACTCGTCCGTTGATTTTGACTTATTTTCTTGGAATAATGGCGCAAAGAATGTGAAGTAACTGGCGCCTATTTTACAGAAACTTGAACTGTAATGAAATAGAAAGGCACAAAATTTTTCTTTAAAAATTCTAAAGCAGCAAATAAAAAATATGAATTAAACATTTTTATGCCATTTAACTATTTTGCATCTAAAATATTATTTTTATTTATTCTTAAACTTGAAAAAAAATTTGAACTCCAACATTGTCAAAATTACATACATAGTTTTATTTTTATTTCGATGTTTTACAAATTAATAGTTTAAAATAGTTAAAAACAAAAACAACAAATTAGAAACTAGGAAATACTGGGTTTAGATACGGCAATTTATCTTGCAGCAATTCTGAATTTTGTGGGTGAGAAAAAGAGAAATGAAATGATTCTGCACTCTTTTTTCTTCCACAAATTTGTGAACCCGATAAAAGGAAACCCATAAATGTTTTGTTCTATTCTTTTTAGTACTTTAAAAAGTATTATAAATTAAAAAAAATAATGTTGCTAACCTTCTAAGTTTATTTTCTAAAGAAAGACAGCGAACGTTTTCATCACTTTAAGAATATTTTAGGAAATATCAACAAAATCTTCACTTTAAAAATGAATGTTTTACTTGCAAACTCTTCTTTTGATTCATTTTTTGTAGGTGTTGAAAGTATTTTATTTCTAGCAATGAGTATTGAACCTTCATCATGAGGATTTTGTTCATTGAAATAAATTACTTAAAGACTATTCGAAAAGAGCTATATACACTTCTATCTAACGATGATCAAATTTTAATGGAATTTGGCATTTCAAAATTTTCCACAAGTTTCAAAGACTTAATGTCGGCTATAAGAGCATCTGCCTTCTATAGTTTTTCTAAAAATGAACTCTTTTAATCTTTTACATTTCGCTTGCCCTTGTTAAAATTTGCGGGTACAAGAAATATTATAAATTTAGAAGCCAAAAGACTTTAAAATTATTTTAGACTCAAAATTTTATTTTCCTTATGGACAGAAATTTTTCCCATTTCGTTTTTTTGTTAAAGCAGTCTTATCTAAATTGATTTAATTCGTATGATTCTTTAACAGTTTTATTCATTCTAAAATTAATCATTTCATTGCTGTGTCATCATGAGCCATGAGGAGTTTGATATCCAAACGTACCATTTGCATTGTGTGTTGTTAATTCCGGTTCCAGTTCGGTTTCTGCTGCAGTAGTGTAAACTACTTTCATCAGGGCTGCTGTGGGCAGAGGAGGTCCCGGGCTTGTGGGAGGAACATTCTCTCGTCCTCTTTTTATAATAGAAATACGCTTTTTTGATGATTTTCGTTTAGTTCTCCATTTGAATCTATCGGCCAAGGAATTGATAGTTCTGACAGATGTTTTATCCATTTTGTATCGTGGTCTCATAAGTTCTACTCTTGGACTAGATTGTATTGGAAAAGCATCTTTTTGACGTTTGGTTATGATGCGTGACAACTTAAGTCTAGATCTTGTGGGTCTTTCTAGACTTAGTTCTGCTATTGACTGCATGGGTTGAATAGGTTGTGTTGCCACTAGGGTGGCGGCCATTATGTGTGGAGCCAAGGGCTTTGTGTACAGCTCTGTCTCATGTATTGAAGCGCAACGTTTCGTTTCATTTCTGTAGCGATGACAAGGAACTGAGGAGTCAATAGATTGCCAGTCGTCATTACCTCTAGAGCGCTGCCTTCGCATTTCTCTTAGTCTGTAAGCCGTTGAAGGTTGATGACAGTAAGAAGCAGTGCTTCCACCAGTAATATCACATTCCATTAGAGAGGTTGCGTCTCCCACTGAGGATAATTGAGAGATCTGTGTCTGTAAAGGTCGATGTTGAGCCGGTGTATTCGAACCAGTTTGCGAGTTGACAAGTGTAGATTGGGAGCCCATCGATGAACAGCGATTTCGATGTTGTGAAGTTCTACAACCGTTAGAGTAATTATTGTGGTGATGTCCAGTGCCGCTACTTTTGCCCCCTGTGTTCGTTGCTGTCCCTCCAGATCCAATACCACTTCCACTGACACTGTTTAGGGTTGTAGTAGTTGTTGTTGTCCGTATGCTATCCTGTAGAGAAAGATGATGGCTTGGGTCACGACAATGCAATTGCACAACACGATATGAGCTAAATTGCTCAAGAGCATTATTATTCACCGTTGTATGATGCATGCGCAGCGAACCATTTTGCCTCAAGAGCGCACTGTAATTGTGATTTTGACTCTGATATTTCCCTGATAGAAAATGTCGCGCCAGAGTTACCTGTAAAAATTAACAAAATAAAGAAAGAGAGAGAGAGAGAAAGAGAGAGAACAACAAAGCAGCAAAAGCAATATAAACAGAAAATATCAGCCCCATCCCAATATGCGCCCATAATGAAAGATGAATAAATTTGCCAGATGATGCCAATTTTAAAAATGTTCAATCGGGATAATTTAGTTTTATATTATTAAATAAAAAAATTTAAATATTTTTTATAAATTTAATTTTTTTTCCATTCCAATTATTCAATTATTCCGTTAAGTTAAAGGAAAAAAGATTTTAGAAAATGTAGGAAAAAAGATAATGGGAAAAGCAGAGAAGCAAAGAGTTAGAGTGATAACTGTAAGTGAAGTAGGGCTGAGGGTAAATTACCTGGAATGCTTCACGGAATTTATGACTCATTATGTTGTACAGCAGGGGATTTATGCAAGTCGACAAAAAGTACAGCACTCCCGAGGTATAGTCCAGTACATAATAGATGGTATTGAATAATTCCGAGTCAATACCTGATGTAGAGCCATAAACAGCCATCAGACGTTGAGCATGAAATGGAGCCCAACAAAGAAAGAACGCCACGGCAACTGCAACTGTAAGAAATATAAATTAACTATTAAATTTACTTTAAATCTCAATCTTAAAAAAATTTTAATTGAAAATAAATAATTTAATTATTTTAGCTTAACAGCATCATTTAAAGAAGAACTTTTTGTTGTGTGAAGAATTTTTTTCTTTAACAAAACATATTTATAATCTCGTTTTGATGGTACAAATTGTTTTTGGCACAACTTAGTTTGTTTAAAAATTTATGACACTCTTTAGAATGTCTCAATTGGTTTTTTTCAACAAATCATACGCAAACAATCTTATCATATTGACACTTACTCACATTCGAAAGCAAAAAAAAAAAAAAAAAAACAAAAACAGGGTTTTGCACAAGGCAACCATTGAAAAAACCAATTTGAATTGCTTTGTGTTATATTCTGAAGTTTTACTAACAGCCTTAAGGTTGCCATATCAGTTGCCGCGTATGTACTTTATAGGTTGCTTCAACCATTGTCTTGTATGAATTCAGCTTTATAATAGAAATAAACTTGATATCGGTTATCGAGGTTAATATGTTCAATACAGCTTAAAAATTACTCCACTTTTAAGCTTTTTCTCTTATTTTTTTTTTGCTTTTTAGTAATTTGCAATAGAATTTACTTTAAAATCTTTAAAAATTTGCTGTTCCTCCCTCCATCTTGCTAAAATTTCATTCTCGTTAATTTTCAAGGCTTGTTTACTTTGAACAAAAAAAGTGTCTTCGCACTTGCGGGTGGTTTGTTGAAATTTGTTTTCTAGACAGAAGGGCATCAAGAGCTCATTACATTTTTCATTTAATACTTAATTCAAGTTGACTTTGAAATTCTTCTTAATCCATATCCATATCCTAAAAAGGCAACAAACACATCAAAACAAAATAAATGCAAAAATATTTATAATTCGTTGTTTAAAAAACAAAAACAATTGTATCTTGGAAATTTAACTAAATCTGTTTGTTTGCAATAACAAAAGCATTTAAAACAGAAATTCAAATCATACAATTCGTTGCTCTATTTTTTTTCTTTTTCACTAATAATTATGTACGAGGAGGGAATGTGTACTGTTGTAATCATAGAATTCTTGAACAGTTCAATGACATGTCATTAGATTTGTTTTGCTTATTATTTCGGTTTTGTTTGTTTTCATTTAAGAAAATTCTATTATTTGTAAATTAACTTTAAAACAAAGAATATTTGCCGACTTAAAATAAAATTTAATGTACAACAACGCTTACGTCTGACTCTATAATCTACTTTTGCTAACACATTAAGGGGATAGAAAAAATTTATAACACAAACATACATTCATACAAAATATACCAACCACAATTGCATGTACAAACAACAAATTCTCATACTGTCGATAGAAGAAATATTGTGTTTTAAAATTAATTTTTAAAAGTTAATTTTAATTTTAAATGAATGACAGTACTGCAGAAAACTGACACAATTATAAAACGAAGATACAAAAAGGAACATTTTTATTGTAAAATTACTTTTAAATAATTATTAATTGAACATGAATAAATAGCATTATTGATGAAAAATAAAAACAATTTGAAAAGAGTGTTAAATCCTTTAGAATTGTTTTTAAATTTTTATTTCAGACGGTCAATAAAACAGTCTGTTCGCACAAATCCTACAAATAGTGGAGATTATTGGTAAACCTTTTTTAAAATGTTTCAATTAAAACTCGTCGGATGTTAAAGTTGAGTCGAACTTAAGAAATTTTTTTTATTATTGATTCTTAATATGTGCGGTTACGAAACTACAAGGAGCAAATGACGTGCGAAAAATAGATGCATTCTTCTATTTTTTGCCGTATCTCCACTATTTACACCAACACATTTATAATTTACAGCTAAGAATGACGTCATAACTGAACTTTATTTCAAGAACTTTTTAAAAAGTTTTCTAAAATATTGCACCGCCACAAAATAAGTTTCTTTGAAATAAAGTGATTTATTAAAAACGTACGGCGAATGCTAATCAAGTGGCACAATCTGTTTATAAAATAAATATAAAGAATGAAAAAAACTTGTCAAGTTTACCACAACTTATGCCCTAAAGTAAAACTCTTTAATGCAGGAATGGAATGCGAAATGTTCATGCGTTGGAATGAACCACGAATCGGAGTTTTTTTCCGTTCAACCAACACATTGATTACTTTAACATTTAAAAAAATAATAGTTGACAAAATATTTTTTTTCTAATTTTCGTAACAAAAAAACATTTATTTTATGACAAATAAATATAAACGTCTAAAAGCGGAGGCAATAATATTTACAAAACAAAAAAATAAAAAAAAAAAATAATAATTTTTCTTTTCTAAACATTTCCAAATTCTTAAAAAAAAACCCGAGTTGTATTTTTTTAATAAAATATTCGACCTAAAAAATAATAGAATATTCGATCCCTTTTTTTTGTCTGCATTTCAAAATAAATGTAATTGTAATTATTTCAACGTAATTCACCACTCTGTGAAGAATAAACTAATGAATTTTATGTTTCGCCAAAATTTCATTTATCGAGTTTTTTGTTTCTTGTTTTCCTTTTCTTTTTTAAACCAATAATGCATGCTCTCTTCGTTCTAGATAAAAATCCTTTTCTTGATTTATTTGATTTTGGCATTGCAACATGATTAAAACGCTTATTAGCCATTCATCGTAAACACATAAAAATAAAAATCCTTTTAGCGGCATTTTAGTTGAGTAAAATATATTCTTGCACACATTTGTACATACAAGTCCTTTTGCTACCCGCTAGTAGACTTTTATTAGCAGGTGAAAAACACTTCACTGTTTGAATCAAATTGTTTAAGTGCAAAGTCGATTGAGCGATGTCCTTCTGTCCGTCCGTGTTGGCCTCCTGCCTGGTACTGACTTAAATCTTGATCGCATCTGTCCGTCCGTGTTAGTGTTGAAATCAATTTTGTCAAGGCAATAAAATACAACAATCGATCAGACATAGATTGAAAAATTTTACGCTTGAAAATCAGCAAAATCCCTAGAGGCAGCGAGCAAAACCCTACGCCAGCCTCTAAATTTTCCATATTATTTGGAACAATAAAGCAACTCAAAAAAATAAATAAATGGAAGAGAATTAAAAAATAAGAAAAAATTATAAAGTGAAAAAAATTTGCTTTCGTCCATATTTTTCGAGTTATGAGCCTCTGAACATTAGATAGAAAAACACGATTGTGCGTGATATGGGTATAATTTAAAAGCTTTTGAAAGATTTTTCCGACGATACTAAATGCTTAAACCATTAAGGACAGATGGCATTTTTATGTAAATAAATGTCTTTTTCAATTTTTTAATTCTCTGTTTTTTTGATTGGAGTTATTTCACTAAACAAGATTTACATAATTGGTGAAGGGTATATTAGATTTAGCTAGCATTCTTACTTGCTATTACACGAATTTATTTCTAACAAATGCAAAACCCAGAATTTGATTTTGACACTTTCGTGTTTGTTACCCGCTTTTATAAAGCTACACTTTAAATTAAAATTTATACTTGTGTGTATCACTGTAACTTCAAAGAACAAAATTAGTAGAAACAACATTTTTTTAGGAACCGCGTTTTTCATATACAGAGTTCGTTTCATAGACAGAATTTTTAACTGCGTCTGACTGACATATTTTTGTTTCAAAAGAAACTGCTTGATTCAGTTTATTTTATATTTACAAAATCATAAATCAAGTAACGAAAAAATGGACGTCAGTAATCATCATCGTCCGTATTAATAAAGTGACAACATAAGAAGCATAAAACTGTTCTTTTAAAGTATCAGTTTAAAATAAAATTCATTAGGTTTAATTTTTCTTGTCTCGAAACTTTTTCTTTCGCAGTTTCTTGCACTGACCCCACTGTAATAATAAAAAAACGTACTTATTTTTATAATAGGGGAAGAAGATACATGCATGAATACAAATTTACTTATAAACACACATTAATATAAAATTAAATAATAGTTGAAACGAATATTAAAACATTTCGACTATTAAATTTAAGATGGTTAAACAGCTGTTTAGTAGAAAAAATTGGTTTGCGAATGAGCAAAGTGTTGATACTTTGTGCACATGTGTGTAGGTCTGGTATTATTATTTCTTTGTGTTTTTTACTTACTCAACATTCGGATGACACGAGTCTGTGCACTTATGCCCCGATTAACATCATAACATCTTCTTGGTATCGCCTGTAGCAAACGACTTCTCTTCAATTTGACTCCTATCAGCACATAAAGAACACAAATTGCAGTCATCGGTCCACCAAAAAATATAAATCCCGATACAGCAAAAACATGTGCAAAGAAGTCATTGTTAATCTGCGTTAGAAAAATGAAATATTATATTTGTATTAGCGAAGCTCACTATTCGTAGCATAAATTGTTGCAAAAGAAAAGTTTGCCCCTAAAAGTATGCAATAGTTTTAGCGCTATATAGTTTGTTGTTGTTGTGTTGCAAAACATAGCATAGTGCTACGTTTGCAATAGCAGTTTGCTACAAAGCGTGAGTTCCGCTATGAACATTTTTGACAGGACTTTATTTGTGGTAACAAAACACCCGTAAACGTTAATTTTCAAAGTTACAAAATAAATCAAATCAATTATTGCATTATTTTATATTCAATTGTATCAATTTATTTAAATTTAAATGTTTTTTATTCATTCAATAATTTTAATTTTCTATAATAATTTATTGCCAGTCAGTTGAGAACAAAACGTAAAAAAGCCATTTGTTTCAAATAAAATCCTTTATTGCAAAATCTAAATTGTAACATCCTTGAATAAACATTTGTTTTCTGTGTGGGTTCTTTGTGAGTTCAATACTTACGGTACATGCTGTCCCATCATGCTGCGGCACCACAGAAAATTGCATCGCCTGAGGCAGAGCTAAAACAAAGGCCGCTAACCAAATGGCAAAAATAAATTTAACAGCACGTGATAGTTTGGACATGGTGTGTTGGCTGCAAACACGAAAATTGCAAAAAACAAAAAAAAAAAAATTAAACAAATAAATTAAATCCTGTGTTAAATGTCAAATGTATTTTAATAAAAGATACACATACAACCATATATATTTGCTACTAATACAAATAAATAAATTTTGTTAGAAAAACATGTAATTGGAATGGGAGAACAGGAACATAAATATGCGACTTTGTAAAATTTTAATGGGAAAATCTTAAATGGAATTCACCAGTCTAATTTTATTTTAATTTTATTTTGATGAACATTTAAAACACTATATTTTCGGTTCCTTACAGCAAGCTTTTCTAGCAATTCATTTTTATATCCTTCGCCACAAAGAGTTGAAAAAGGGTATAACTAATTTTGTCATTCCGCTTGTAATTTCTACAATATCCAAGTCCGACCCCATTAAACGATGTCTGTCCCTCCATGTTAGTATTGAAATCAAGTTTTCCAAGACACCAGATCAGCTTGAAAAAATTTAAATGCGCAAATCTTTCAGACATAGTGTCGAAAGAGAAGCTATTGGAAATCAACAAGATTGGTCCATGTCCTTTGATGCAGCGTTCAAAACACCACGCCTACCTCTAAATTTTCTATATCGTTTAGAACAATGAAGGAATTCCAATCAAAAAACAAATATTTTGGGCGATAAAGAATTAAAAAATAAGAAGAAAATCGTCAAGTGAAAATGTTGGCGCTCGTCTATATTTTCCGACTTACGGACCTCTGAAATATTCAAAATTTTTAAAATTTGAATATGGGTATCAATTTAAAGCTTTTAAAGAGATCTTTAAGAAAATACTAAATTAAAAAAAAAACAAATACTTAACTCATTAAGGGCCGATAGTATTTCTTGTCACCTCAATTTTGTTTTTTTGTGATTGGAGTCACTTCACTAAATTATATTTAGAGAAATACTGAAGGGTATATAAGATTCGTTATAGCCGAATACAGCACTCTTACTTGTTTTATTAAACCTTTGTTAAAAAAAAAAAATAATTTTATTTTATTTTGTTTTTTTTTTTTTTTTTTTTTTTGGTTTAATTTTTTTAAATTGTTCCACTGTAATGCAATAAGTAAAATGGCAAAAAAGGATTTAACGACCGAAGTAAAACTTAAAACTAAGTGTTCGCATCTGCTTTTTGAAATGTTGTTTTAATATAAATTTAAATCAAATTACCTTTTGTTTAAAATGTCAGTTGAAAATTCCTATTTTGCTTTTTAGTATGCGTTAATATTAAAGATATTTGCATTTCTAACTGACAAAAATAAAAGCATTAGATGTTTAAGTGCCACATACTGACCATACCTGACATAAGAATATAAATTAAGGAATGTTTTCGTTTTTCCTATTTCAAAACTGGTGCATTAATATGCGTTTTTGAAAAAACGTTTGTCTTTTGCTTTGCACTTTTATTTTATTTTATTAATGTAATTTTTAATGTTTTAATTATTTAGTTTTGAATGTTACAAAATGTATATTAACATTTAATTCTGGTTACTACAAAATCCTTGGATTTTTATCATGAAGAAACCAATTAATTAAAAATAAAACATTTTCAAAGGAAAACCACAAAAAAGATTATAACTACTGAATATAAATGTTTGTGTGTATGTGTGGCATAAAACGATCGAAATCACTTTATTATTCAGTTGTTCAAATGAAATTCGTTTAAATAACATCTCACAAAACTAATCTTCCCTTTTTATTTTATTTATTTGAAAAGATTCTAAAAGAGAAAAATGTATTTTTAATACAATCAAATCCTGTGTCTTATTTTGTCTGCGATTTTTATAGTGGATTTTTAAAATACGACAAGTGTGTCCTTTCAGCAAATTAAAAACAGTAATAAAATGTATCCGAGCAGTGAAATTCTTTTATTATCTTTAATGAAAAAGAATACAAATAGAAAATGAATCTATTTGCTTGTGTTATATGGCTGTAGCTGTCAATTAAGACAAAAATGTGTATTTATTTGTCTACTTACCGAAACGGGTGGCAGATGGCTATATAACGTTCAACAGTAAATGCTGTTATTGTCAATACAGTTGCATTGGCGGCTGTCTCTGACACAACACCTTCCATAATGCAAAGGACATCTGTAAAAGGATACGAGTCGGGATACCACAGATTGTATAAGTCCTGAGGCATTCCTAAATAAATAAAAAAGACATGAATAAAACAAATGAAAGAATTTAAAAATATAAAACGAGAAAATACAACACACGTGAGGAAGAGCGACGTAGAAAAGAAACAAACATAGAGTCGTATTTAAAAATGTACGTACGTTTAACCAAACTATTTTTCGCCAAATTATATTCATTTATAAATAAAATGTAAAAAAGAAAACTTGAGGAATATTTTACAAAGTGGAATTTATTGATTTGATTACACTGACTCTCACGTATAATTTAATATCAGTTTTAGCAAATTAAAATTTTTTTGTAGTTAATTTTTTCTAATTTAAACAAAGAAAGTGGAATTGCGAAAGAAAGCATATGTGAATTATGAGGAATGGGGAAAACGAAAAAAAAACATGACGTTTTATGAAAAAAGTAAAGAAAATAAGAAGACAAGTATTGAAATAAATTTCTAGACAATCTCAATATAATTAATTAGGCCTTAGGTCTTTTTTTAATTGATTTAAGGACATGTAAATAATATTTTATAGTTTAGTTTGAATTCGGATACTAAGCCAATGATATAATCTTTTCTGAAGGCGTATTATAGTGAGTTATGCCTTTTTATGCTCGGAATTAGCAACATAATTTTAGTGTTATGGGAATAACGACGGCCATAAAGCAGAAATCCTTAAACTGTTAATAGAGATTTTCCATCTGGAGTGATTGCCTTACTTTCGATGCAATTATTTGCAAACAATTTCATATATTTAAAACGAGGAGCTGTCGGGGTACAAATTCTTGGAAGTTCTTACTCACTTTTTTGAGGACACCTTTCATAAGAGTGAATCGCGTTGTATTTCTCTTTCTAGGCGAAATATAAAAGTGACAGCACTGTGTCAGTTCCTAGCGCTATGTCGTTGTATTATCTTGGTGCTTATAAATCCATCGATCCTATTTACCTTTGAGTTTTATTTTAAAATAAATAAATAAATTGTTTGTGCAGAGCTCCCACAAAAATAAGCGAAGAAGTTTTCTTGCTTTATCACCACAAAAGTAAATTCTTCTTCTTGAATGTATTGAATAAAAAATTAATGTGTGACATTTTATCTTGTTACGTGTTTTACTCAGCTCTTTTGAATAATTAAAGTTAATTTGTCACAAGTTCTCAGAGTTGTATTCGATACAATGGCTTTAAAATTAATAATTTTGTTGAAATAAAATTAAAAAAAAAATCTTGAAAAAAATTCCTTATAAATTTAGAAATTTTAATAAAATTGTTTTTTTGCTACAGGAAATAAACGTATATTAGCTTCTTTGTTTAAATAGTTTAAGTATCCTTTATTTCATAAGTCCTATATGAAATATATGACAAACATTTTAGTTTTAGCAAGTGAAACAAGCAAATAATGGGCAGCATTAAACATACAATACAAACACAAATATTTTCGTACATATTTACACAGGAAATGAAGCTGGCTGATTAATGCCGACCATTAGCAACAAGCGGCATGTTTCAAAAATAATAAGTTGTTTCTCTTCTTCGCTATTAATAATGAAAGTACAAAAGAGTGTAATTAAATTAAATTAAAGTTACCTGACAACAGCAGTATCAAGTCGGATACAGCCAGATTAAACAAATAAAAATTCGTTGCCGTGTGCATAATCTTATTGCGAGATATAACAATACATGTTATCAGGTTGCCAAGAACGCCCGCTATAAATATCAATGTATAACAAACAGTCAGTGTGGCCAGTAGTGGCATGGAAGATCGCTGTGATTGTGGCACAGGCTGCTGTTGAATGCTGGTAAATAAATTTGTTAAATTATCACTGGACATATTAAGCATCTGACTCATATTGTGTTGCAACCATTCGTTGTTTAACAAGGCCTTGGCCGATGGCAGCTTATTAAAATTCCATAATGCAGATGCGGCTGGATCAGGGGCTGAAGATGGTGATGAGTTTAATGTCGATAATAACCAGAGGGAGGATAAAGATGATGCAGATGTTGATAATGACTCCGTGCCTTCGAATCCATTCGATGATAAAAAGATTGAATATGTTTTATTGGGATCATTGTTAAAAAGCAACATTTTCAAGGATTGAAAATATTCTTAATTGCAATTAATTTATTGTGTTTTTTGAAGGATACTTTAAATTTTTTGTTTTGCTGTTGCTGCTGTTGTCATTGCAGACCGCATAAGTTGCACCATACTTGATTGAAGTTTTGTTTAATTTTACGGTTTTTATTTTTCACTTCGTAATTTGCTAAAAAGAAAATATAAAAGTGGTATTTGGTAGATTTAATCAAGTTTTATTCAAAGATGAATATATAAGAATATCTTAAAAAAATAAAAAGTTTATAACGACCACATTTGGGATTTTTAAAAACTCAATTAATTAAATAGTCAGTAATTAAAAAAAAAGAAAATATATTTAATTACTAAACTTAATAGCATTAATTGAAGAAAGTGCTTCTAAAAATAAGAAAACTTTCATTGAATTTTATTAACACTCTTATTTTAAGGAAGAGCGATAAAGACTAGAACAATTTTATAAACGTATATAAAAACCTCGTTCGAAACATCCAGTAACAATTTTAATTTTGAAAATAAAAATATAATTAAAATAACGGGCAGGGGTAAAACGTCTAAATTAGCTTAGAGTTACTATGATGGCTTTATTTCTCACAGACTGATGATAGAACGCAAATTCATTGCTTTACAATAGAAATGAAGCGATATTCACAACAATGGATTTATCCAGGTAAAATTATTTGGAAAGATTGAAAACAGTAAAATTCGTCTTGGAAAGTTATAAAAAGGAGGAGAAGGAAAAATAAAAAGCAATGACTAAAAAATATTCCCCATCGTTATCGAGTGAAAAAATCAATAAACAAATAGAAATTTTAGTTAAAATTAAGCGAAATTAAGTTTCGGTTAATTAATTGATTTTTACCGATATTGAAAATTGTAAAAGACAAACTTAGCTCTCCCGGAAACTTCATATAGAATTTTAGATAAGCTTATGACCTCCATCAAAACAATTTAACTACATGAGAATAATGAAGTCAAAAGCAATGAAAAATATCAAATTTTAAAAATAACAGCAGAGTAACCAGCAAATGCCTTTAATTCAAAATAGCAAAAAAAAAAAAAAAAAATAAAAAAAATAAAATAAAAATCATTCAATATTTATTTGATAGCAATCTGTTGTATTTTTTATAATTGTAAAAGTTTTTCAAATATTTCGAGACCTTACGATTCACCAAGTGTGTAAATCTATTTACGTGAAGTAACTCCCATAAAAAATTACAAATATTAGGGTGACAGAAAACTAAAAAATAAAAAAAAAAACATAAAGTGCTGTTTTTAGATTTACATAAAAATGTCACCGGCTCTTAATGGGTTAATAATTTTCAAATAATTTTCAAACAATTTTAGAATTTCTTGAAATATCTCTTCAATAGCTTTTGAATGACACCCATATTGATGTCTTAAAAAATATGGTGCACGATCGTAATTTCACTTAATGTTTTTTCTTACTTTTTTTAATTCACTACCACCCCATATATTTGTTCTTCTGATTGGAGTTACTTTATTGTTCCAAATTATATGGAAACATTAGAGGCAGGCGCGGTGTTTTACCCACCCCTCAAAAGACTTGGACCCATCTTATTGATTTTTAATAAAAAAATTTTTAAAACTTTGTGTGATCGTTTGGCGCATTTAAATTTTTTCTAACTCATCTAGTGCCTTGGCAAAGTTTTAACCCGAATACGGACGGATATCGGTCAATTGACTTCGCTATGCATAACAACTCAAAATATTTACGCTTTATGGGATTGGAAATTGATATTGTAGAAAATACAAACGGAATAACAAACTAAGATATAATATTTTTCCACCTGTATTGAGTGGTATAAGAAAGGATGTTCGCCGATGTCTAGAAATAAAATAATAAACCCTCGAAAGTTAAAAATTTATTATCTACATAAAAAAATTGCTTTATAAAGTAAATGAAGAAAATAATAACAATAATAATGCTCACACATCTAAACAAATTGTTTATCATGAGTTAACGAACGGGTAAGTTTTTTGTTTTTGGGGGTTCTTGAATGTTTTTCCTTAAATACAAAACACATATTGTGTGAAATTTTTTAACGCACAAAACTTAATGTTTCCTTTTTAAAAATTCAAGTTTTAAATCATTCGAACTGATTGTTTAGAACGAAGAGGCCAATTAGAAATGAATTTATAATGAAATAAAAGCAAGACCAGTTTTGTGTTTTAAACTTTTACCATTAAAAATTATCGCTTACAGAACTTTAAATTTGAAATTAAAAAAAAAACATACGTTAGAAAGCTTCAACGTGAGGGAAATTATAAGCAACTTATTTAAATAAATGTACTACCACATTAAGATGAGAGTAAAAATTAATGTTTATTTATTTATTTGTTGGTATAATGAGCCAAGTCTTGCAACCAGCAGCTATCCAGGCGCCAAAAAAGATGAACAAAAACAAAAAATTAAGAAACATTTTCATTTTAGGCTTAAGTCGACTTCATTTAATAAACTCATAATACAACAAACAGCCCACACAAATGTGTAAATAGAGTAGACGGATGGAAACACGTACCATCTTTATACTACAACGGATGAAACTTTTTTTTGGCAATAAACAAATAACTATTTTTTGTTTGTTTTTGTTTTATTTGCTTCTCTTAAGTTTGTGCTGCAAGGAAAGGTACTCTAAGGCAGCTTAAATGAAACGATGGGTATAAATTTTTAGCTGACAAAACTACATGTTCATCTTTCTATGAACATACGAGCAACAACCGCAGGCAGTTAACGAGTTTTGTAGTCATTTAAAAGTAAATTTATAGTCATGAATTTGTATTTTATTTATAATTTTTCTTCAAAATGTTAATTATAGTAGAGAGAGAAAACCCAAAAAAAAAAAATCCTTTTATCCTCCATTTGAAAAATTGTTATAACAAGAAAATCTTAATAATTTTGATTCAAAGAACCCTTTTTCAAAATTATCACTGTGATTTATTATTTAAAGACAGTTCCCATCTGGCATAGTTAATTCCCGTTAGAAAGGATGTGAGAATAACATTTTTATGGGGGTTAGAAAATGTTTAATTATAGAAACTTTATTGTTTGTTATTAAATAATTAAATAGACAAGCATTCGTACTTTACACACCCACCACTAAATAAAGATGAAAGGTGAATGTTTACATTTTATTTACTTTTACACACACACACAAGAAGCCTGTGAACACCTGTGCTTTAAGTTAATTGGATTTATTCCGCCAGTAAATAAAATACTGTTACTGGCGTCACGACGGTCTTCACCGAAAGGTATGACAACAGTACCTGTGCTTTAAAGTTATAACTCTAGTGTACATTAGAGCAAGAAAATTTTAAAATAAAAATAAAAAATATTTTAACAAATTTTTGTTAATGAAATTATTATTCCACTTTTGATCACACAAAAAATAAAAGAATTTAAATTGTTCTCGAGACCATATTGGGTGAAAATTTTTTTCTTCTTCCCTTAAAAACAAGGCAGTTCTTTCGTATGTAAATTTAAAGGTCTGGCAAGCTAACGTTGCTTAAAGCGTCTGCTGTAGCATCTCATTCATAACTTCATAGCCATTAACTTTAAGCCATTAAAAAATAATACAAAATCCATGATCAGGCTAATAGAAATTTACGTTTTGCGGCTTATAAAAATTAATTGGTTGGTTAATTCAAAACGTAGTAGTTTTTAAAATTGTTGAAATATATTTTACATAATTTTTTTAGATCACATTTTTGTGAGACACACTATTTATTGAATGCGTTTTTCTGTTGATCGTAGTAACAAAACAAGACATGTCATTTTCAAATGGGAATAACACACTTAACGGCTTATGGTGAATAAAAAGAATAAATTCTTCTTCTTGTTGCTTTTGTCTAAAAGCTGGCAGCGGCTTTCGGCTGATCGCCGCACAGTGGGATTTTTCGTGCAAGAAGTAATTTTTTCAACACATAAAATTTAAAATGTAATGATGCAGTTTTTTTTAGAAAACTGATTCAGTATGAAGAATTCATAAATTGTATCAAAAAAAAAAAAAAAATCATATGTTAATTTTAGTCCAAAATATTGAAAATTGCTTGCGCACTTCTATAGTGTTTGTACGTTAGATAATTTTATTGCTCTGATTTAAATAGTAATTATTTTTTAAAATGTACCCTTTTCCGCGTATTTAAAAAAATTATAAATTTCGCTCATATGGTTTAAAAGATATGACAGAATAAAATTTGTTCTAAATGTGCCCTGACTGCAAACTTCCTTGGAAGAAAAACAAAGATGCTCGGTAGTGCTAAGTGCTCCCGCTATAATAAAATGAAAGGTAAGATTCCATACTATCAATTTAAAAAAAGTTTTAATAATTAATCATCTTTTATAAAATCACAAGATTTGTCTTCTAATTCATGGAATTTTTTAAATTTTTTAAAAATATTAAAAAAAAAATTACAAAAATTACAAATAATAATAAACTTTATGGAGTGCATACCTCATATTGTCTACAACAAACCATTTGAAAGATGGTTGGCGTTTAAGGACGAACATAAAAGTCTAAAACTGAAAAATAAACTTCGAATTGAGAAGACCTCAAAGGAACAGATGGGTATACGAGTGGTTGCAGTTAAACAAGGAACTGGCTCTACTAACGATGTAAATACGTTTCGATGTACGCGTTTCTTTTCTAACACTGCACTTGCTATCAATATGGTTGGTGTAGAGGAGAAACTAATTGATCGACTTTTCATTGCACTAAAAAATAATAACTTGTGACAAAAAAGTTAATTCCTTGAAGTTCAAGAATCTTGCTCAAGATACAGCAAAACTTTTTTGTTGAAAAATATAGTTGGTGTTATAAGTCAGTAACAGTTCGCAATACTTCCTCTTAACATGCTCTCTGAAAAAGCCGAAAAAGCCAGAAATAAATATAATAGAAATTATAAATAAAGGCCCTCCAAAAAGTGTAATAAAGTTGCAACAAATACAGATGTTTTTCATTGACTTTTATTATCGTCAGGTCCTTTTATGATTTGATGGTTTAGTTACAGAAATGATAGATGATGAATAAAAGTCTGTATTTAAATGGATGTATTGAAATTTATTTATAAAATAATTAGTTTTGGTAAAGAAACAAGAAGCTGTAGGAAAAAGTATAGCATGTGTTATATGGACGGTGCGTAGTGGGCGTGGCCAATTTTGATAAATCTTTATTTTATTCTTAAATAAGGCAATAAAAGGCTCTGTGCCAAGTTTCAAAAACTTTGAACCAAATATAAATTTTGTGTTGTGTGGGCGGTGGGTAGTGGGCGTGGCCAATTTTGATGAAACTTTATATTTTTCTAAATAAAGCCTACAAAAGGATTAGAGCAATATTTTAACATTCCACGAGCACTCCTTTTATTGTTTGCCAAACATGGTATGAACAAATCCCACTGTGCGCTGTCGTACTTTGTAACTAAATTCATTCACTGATATTAACTTATTCATAATTTGCGTTTGATTTCGATATTTCAGTTTATGAGAAAATATTGTGTTTTCTTTTTATATCAACTGTAACGTTCTGTCAAGGTGAAAATTAATTTCGTTAAGCATTTAATTGTTATCGCACGGTATATCGGCTAATTTGTTGTCTTGGGAAACTTTGTTAAATATGTGGAAAATATTTCTTAGGTTGTGATGTTCAAAAACAAAAAAGTATGCATTTGAAAGAAAAATTAAGTTGCGCCGAAAGAAAATCTTAGCAATAAAAAAAAAAATATTTTTACAAAAAAAAAAAAAAAAAAAAAAACTGTAGATAAAAATAAACTTCAAAATCTCTGTTAAATGTTGAAACTAAGTTACGTGAAAGCTCTGAAATTTGTAAGATAAAAATATTAACTTGACATTATACATGGGTCATCACTGCTAAAATGAACAAACTGTCTTTCTATCTCTCTTATGAAAACGTTATGTTGAAAACGTTAAGATGACATTATATATTTTTAATAAATTTATTACTGTATTTGTGTTAAATTTAGCAACATGTTCTTAAACAACTTTTAGTAAACCAACTCTTGTTTTGATTTCCTAACCAACACTATCTAACTTCCCATCTACGCACTTCACCCAGAAAGTTACATTTTAGAAGGTGCTCAAAAAAGGTTGTTTGAAAATAGTAGAAAAACGTTGACAGCCAAATCTGACCATGGCTTCTATCTCACCAGTTAATTTAATATTTCACTTCTTTTCCATTTTTTTATGCAATCCGGTAACTTAAAAATTTCGTTCAGTTAAAACAATATGGCAGATTAAAGCAAAGAGTATCAAAGTTACCGTCTCAACTAGACGTCGTTAACAAGTTGTATTATTCGTGAATGTTTTACCAACCGAAGATTTTTTAACCTTAAAGCGTCTAGGCCAAGTACTTTATTTTGCGTTGATCTCGTTAGATGTTTTGCGTTATTTTCTGCAAATTATCTGATCGTTTTTAAAATTTTTCATTTTTCAGAAACCTAAAATTGGTGATGAATTAAATAATGACATATTGACTTATCCTCGTATCTGTATGTGTTAAACATATTAAATTGAAATGAGAGAACCAAAAATTCATTAATGCTTTGCACGATACTTCGATTTATTCTTAAAGAATTGCTTAATTTAACTTCAAATGAACAAATCAACAAAAAAGCGCTTCAAAACTTGACAAGAACGTGCTTAAACATGCTGCTGCATTTCATTAAATAAAATTTTTATTACTTTAGCAACAAACAAATCAGTTAATTTCGTTTTTTTTTGTATTTAATCATTTGTAATTCATCTTTACAAATAAAAGTCAATAAAAGTGCGTGTGCGAGTGCAAGTGCGAGTGCGTGTATGTGTACGTGTGATTAGCACTAATTAATGTTTTACAAAGTGTTATTTCGAGTACTCAAAATAATCCAATTTTTCATATATTTCGTATTCTACTTGCAAAAGTGTAAACAAAAACAAAACGTGTTCAATCGTGAGGCATAAATAATTTACACATTTATAATTATTGGCTTCAAAAATCACGTTTTGGTGAAAAATATTTGTTTTTGTTTTTCTCTTTTCAGCCTCTTGGCGTACAAACATGGCCTACCAACAAACTTATTAAAGATAAAACGAAGCATAAACCAGTTGTCAAATATGTGCCGAAGGGTAAGCAAAAGGAAAAGAAGAGCAATATGGTCCTCCCACAAATAAAGCCAGCCAACTTATAAATAGAAATAATGCTGGAAAGTTATTTTTTTTTGTTGTTGTTGCTTTTTGATAATAATTATTTAAGATTAAACAATCGTGTGGATGATAAACAAAAATAAATAAAATTGTTAATGAACTTTTTCTAATCACAGGAAAATGAATCATGAAAATTAAATAAAGTCATGATGATTCTCGTATTCCTATCAGTCTGATTGATTTTTTAACAACTTATTAAATAATGTTTCAATTATTTTTCTTCTTGATCCGTAATAATAATATTTTTTGCTTTTTTTTGCATTATGTGAAACTAATTAAAATTTAACAAAACACTAAAACAAGAAATCAATCGAACTCTGAAAAAATAAATTTTTGGAAATTCATACTTTTGATGAAATTAATTTCTTTTTATTATTTTTATCACAGATATTTCACAATAAATTGATTATAAATTAGCAGTGAAAAAAAAGTCTTTTTAAAGTGTCACACACACGTCAGTCATAAAATTAATATTAAAATCAAAATCTAATCTAAAGTTTGAGGAAACTGTTGACACATTCTTAAATTTTTAAAGCAAATTGGATTCGTTGTCTCAATTGTAATACAAATAAAAATCTTCTTTCACTCACAGACACTACGTTCTATTGATAAACGTTTTAATAGAAAATTAAAAAAAAAAAAATGGAAAACCAAAAAATACAAAATTGCTAAAATAAAAAAAGAATAAAATAACAAATTAGCAAATAAATTTTTTTCATTTCTTATAAACGTATTTATTGTATGTCGCGTTGTTAGTGCGTAACGATTTAGATTAGAGTTGACCAAGAACAGAAAACAAAATTCCTTCTTTAAAAACACAGGGCCATTTTATCAAAACAATAAAGAATTAATTAAAATTAAACTTCCAACAATAATTAAGATTGCTTAAGCGTGCAACTTGAACTACTATGATTAATTATGTCACTCATTCAGAAATTAATTTAAAATATTAAGAAATATGCCGAATCACGCAATAAAAAAATAAATGTTTCCTCATCTACGATCTCAAATATTCGTTAATCAACCGATTTAATCAGTTAAATAAATATATTTATACACTTCTATATTAGGGGGCAGTTAATAAGGCCCTTAATGCGTGTCTTTCAATCGTTCTGAGAATTGATGAAACACTGCCTTGGCAAGGGCATTTGTGCGTGAATTCATGCCAGATTAAAGATATTATTTAGTTGTAAGTAAAATGTTTGTTATTAATTTTTATCCATTAGTTAGTTTTTTTTTTCTGAGGACTTGCGTTATATTCCATCAACGCAATACAATTTAAAATGAAACCTTGTAATCAAAAAACTTTGTATTAAAAACAAAAAAAAAAAAATAATAATAATAATAATAATAATAATAATAATAATAATAATAATAATAATAATAATAAATTAAGTAAGAGTAATATATTCGGCCAAATGCCAAATCTTATGTATCCTTCAGGAAGTATTTTAATCTAATTTAGTAAGTAACTCCGTTCAGAAGAACAAATATTAAGGTGACAGAGAATTAAAAAATTTAAGAATAAAAAAAAAAAAATACCAAATAATGTCTTCGGCTCTAAATGGTTAAAGCATTTTTTAAGAAATTTTAGTATTTTCTGAAAGATCTCTTTAAAAGCTCTTAAATGATACCCATATTGACAATCGAAATTTTTTATGAAAATTTCAGAGGCCCATAACTCGATGAATATTAGCGAGCGCCAATTTTTTCACTTAACAAATTTTTTCTGATTTTTTTATTCTCTACCGACTCATGTATTTGCTCTCTTGATTGGAGTTCCAAATTATATGGAAAAATTAGAGGTAGGCGTGGTGTTTTGTCCGCTGTCTCGGAGAACATGGCCCAATCTTGCTGCTTGAAACTATGTCTGATCAATTGGCGTATTTAAATGTTTTCTAGCTCATCTAGAGCCTTGGCAAAATTTATTTCAACACTAATACGGACGGACAGACGGACATTGCTTAATCGACTTTAAACGGTGTAAAGATAGCTCCGTCAGTTAGCTTCGTTTTTGACAACCCTGTTATAGTTTACATACCTCTCACTCAAAAAATGTTAAGTTAACAGAATTCAATTAATTTAACATTTCCTTGTAAAAATTAAAAAAAAAAAATCTATAACAAATGTATAAATTTATTAAAACTTTATTTTATTTATTATAGCAAAATAAAAAAGGGAAAAATATAAAAATTTCTTAAATCAGGTCGAAAAACTCATGCTTTTTTTCTTTCCGCCAAGCCGCTCCTTTTCATTTTTGACCCATTTATAAGAATTTAAAAAAATTCCATAAGGGAAAATTCGTAATTTTACATTTTTCTTAATTCTGACGGAGCTATCTTCACACTCTTGAAACTTAGATACACCCTTTTTCCACCTGAAGGGGAAGGATATAAAAAACAAAACATAATTTTTCTTCAGAGTTTGTACAATGAGTTGTAGAACTTTATTCTAGAAATAACATTTGAAACATAAATTACTTTTATCAAAGAAGAAAGTAACATGTTATCTAGAGTTCATTTTGTATTTTTTTGTATTATTTAGTTAAAATGCTTGTGTTTACAAAAGCTAAAATTTTATTTTATTTATTTTATTAAATTTTATTTTTTTACCTGGTTAGGAACTGAGGAAACTAAACAATTAACTAATTTGTATTTTGTGTCAATCTTAAACTAAAGCGCTAATTTATTTATTGGGTCTTATTATCAAATCTGCTGCAGGATATAATCAGCTAATAACAGTTATTTTAAATGATTGTTTCTCTTGAATCGATATTCCTCAATTTTTGTTGTATCTTTTTTCTTTCACACAACACGAGTATTAATTAGTTTATTTTTGGTTTTATTAATCTCTGTGTTTATTGGGATTAACATACAAACATACATACATACACACATAAGCCCTACACCTAAATACAAACAAATACAGTTGTGTGCATCTTCGAAATAATAAAATATCTTGTTTCACATAAATTTGTAATCTGTAGCTGTTGGTTTATTGCATCTGATTAAATTGGATTTCAGATGACTTTACCATTTCTCTTTTATAAATTCTTTTTTATTTAATTCTATTTTTTTTTTCATTGCTGTGCCATCTTTAGTGAAACATATTGTTATTTATTTTGCTGACCAATTGCATGTGCTTGTATGTCCTTTAACCCAGTTTATCATTATTGTTTTTGTTCTTTGTTGTTGTTGTTGCTTGTTTTATTCCTCCCTTTTTTAGTTGATGAAGAATGTTTTTATTTATTGTTGTTCTTACAGAGTGTCGTGGTGTTTGACAAATATTTACACAAGAGCTCCTTGTTTTTCTTGCTGTTTTCTTTTATAAATATTATGGACATGTATTTATATTTTATTACATACATGTATGTGTGTATCCTTCCTTCCTTGCTTTTGTCTCCTCAAATGCCAATAACTGTGTTTTGGTTTCACTTTCTTTTTTCCAGTGGCGATAAAAAGTAAATGCAGTTAAAAAGTAACTGAACAAATTTACACGCCTATAACTTAACCGCAGGTTAAACAAAGGAAAATGCCAACACTTACTTGTTTTTATTCTTCGATTTTTTTAAGCTTTCAATAGCTTAAGTTATTTTTCAATGGTTTGTGCTTAGAGAAGCGTAGACTTTCCGACATTTGAAAGTTTTGATTATTCTCCTATCAGAAGAAATAAGGATAAATACCAAAAGAGTTTTGTTTTTATTTTATCATTTATTCATTTAAATTAAAAATAACATAAAGTCTTGCTTTTTCACAATACATGAATGACATCCATCAAAAATAGCTTCTTTGTCATAAGTAATTTTTTGTTGAAAATGCAATTAAAGTTAACAAAGCAAAAAAAAAACCAAAAATGGAAAATGGAAAATTCAGAAAGTCATCGTTTTCTTTTGGACATTTGAGATCAGCTCCTATTTTTTGAAACCACATGTCGCAATGTGATTCTATGCTTAAAAAATAGTGTTTTAGTTGATGATGACTTAAATTTTTCAGAAAAAACGACAAAAGGATAAAAAGATTGAAGAATAAAGACCTGCGTTCAAGAAATTAAGAAATCAAAAATTTTCAGAGTCATAACACACAAGAATTTTTTACTTTCGCTGGAAGGCACTGCCTTATAAAGCAAACAAATTTTTCGCCACTTGAACCAAAAACCGCATGATGTCGATGGTGTTTGGCAATGAAAACAGTTTCTCTTACAAAAGTCTGAATAACAAAAAAGGATATCAAGAATTTTTTTCATTTAAATTTGCTCATTGCAGATTACGATTGATCAGTGCAAAGAGAGCAATCAACGAATAGTATAAATAATTTACTACAAGACGTCAAGGTATAATTTTACACCATGATTTATTTGCGCTTGTGGAATGGAAGTGAGTTCTTAAAAAAAGTTTCTTTCATGGGACTGGGATTTAGAACCGGCTTAAGTCTACAAGAGATAATGTTTCTATTGCAACGATTACCTGATGTGATATTTCTCCCACGACATGACATACTTCAACTCTCATTAAAGAAATTTCTTATAAAATTATTCCCCATTTCTTCAATTCTTAAGTTTACGAGAGGAAACGTGTGCTGAGTTGGAGTTCCCAGATTAATAAATCTTTAAGTGTTTTCACTACTTGAAATTGTCTCGATGTTCACTAAAGAAGTCTAAGAAAATAACACCCCCGTAACTAATAAAATTTCAATGTCAGCTTAATTAAGTCATTGTACGACTGTGTGGAGCCCCAAAGCTCTTGAATTAAGAAAACAAAAATAAAAAAGTTTCTTTTACTCCATTAGAGATACTTTAAGAGATGCCACCAAAAGGCGCCACTTATAAAAGTTACCAAGTAATACGATGATAAATATTTATTTTGTATGGGAAGTCCCACGACCACGTAAAATATCCAAAAAATAAATACCCTACTTAACCAACTGATAACCAACTATGAAAACACCCAGCAAGATCGCTCCACTGGTGTGGGCAGCAATAGCTTTCCGATAAACAAATATATGTTGTGCTTTTCATATATTTATTTTTAGCACTATTTAATTCCTTTACAAAAGAAACGAACGGCAAAACTCGTCTCTTTAAAAACCATAAAAAAACACATGCATCTTATTAATTGATTTTTTTGGCATTCTGTTTCCTGATTTTAATCTTAGAAACTCTTCTAAATAATTTAAATATTCAACGGAAAGGGGTTAAAGATACATGTTACGTGTTACTGTAATTCTTATGTTATTGTTATTAATTTTTATGTTTTTTTTTCATTGTGTACCTTCAGTTAAAGACTTGATTCTTAATATAAAAAATAAAAGAAATGTTATGTGACAGCGATACATTTCAACGCTGGTTTAGGAAGCCAAATTAAGTGATTTCAACTCGACACAAGGTGTTCAATTTAAACATATTCCCGATAAAAAGTTTTAAATAGAAAAAAGGTAAATAAAACAGAATTCAAATATCTAAAAAATACTGCAATAGAAAAAGAACAACGAAAATGTTTTGCAGTTTTTTTTTTAATTTTGTTAAAAGTTAAATAAATTTATGAACCTTCAAAGGATAAGTTTATTTATTTAAGATTAAAAGCAGGAAATAGTAGAAATTACGAATTTTTACTTGTCTCATTTGCATGAATTTACAAAAATCTTCTCTTAAAAAAACTTAAACAAAAGAAGGTCTTTTATTGTTAAATAAAATCAGACACCATTAAATTAAAAAAGAATTTTTCTACTTAAAGGCCTTTATTTTCACTACTTCCACACAAATGGCTGCAGATTAAACGAAATTTGAAAAATTTTGTAACATTAAATTTGCGCTTAAAAAGAAGTGGCCGTTAAAATCTATAAAAGATGTTTACAGACAACATAAAAAAAGAATATAAAATATTTATTACCACGATAGAAACTTTTGCACAAAAAAAAAACAAAAAAAGAAAAAAAAAACAAGAAAATGTTTAAAATGAACAGCACATTGCAGAAATAGACTATTAAATTTAAGCCGTTAGATTTTTTAGCTCCATAAAATGAATGTTGAGTTGTTATTTTTAAGAGAAAAAGACAACATGTCTTTAAAAAAACAAGGATCTCCTGCAGTTTGGTTCTTGGTTTGTTTCTAAAAACGACATGACTTAGAAGAGGAAATACTTATGAAAATCTGTAGAATCTGTAGAACGCCCAGCTGAAGTTCGAAATTATTTACACGAAACTACTCTTTTGCCGATGATTATGATTTGATGTTTGATATCTTAAAGTGTGCAGAGTAGCTGATATCCTCTTGTCCATGGTTGGGTTATTTAAATTTCGCCTTTACCCAAACTTACGTGTGCAATTTAAGACACCAATAATCAGTTTCAGTAAACTAATCTTTTTAGATGTAATTGAGATGATAAATATATTAGAAAATTTATTAAAACTTAAAAATAATAAATTTTCAAGATAATTTTTTTTTTAAATTACACAAAATAAAATTTTCTCAATTTGAAAATTAAACTTTCCAATATAATAATAAATTTTATAAACAACAGAATGGATTACCGATGGGATCTCCTGCCTCTCCAATTGTGGCTGATATTGTTATGGAGAAACTATTAGACACATGTATTGAAAAACTTAATATTAAACCAATAATATTGACCAAATATGTTGATGATTTATTTTGTGTAATATCAGAAAATGGCATTAATAATTTACTTAAAGCTTTTAATGATTTTAATCCTTGTATTAGTTTTACAATAGAGATAGAATGTGATTCAAAACTTCCATATTTAGATACTTTACTCATTAGGAGTGGAAATAATTTATTAATAGATTGGTACCAAAAACCAACAGCTTCTGGAAGAATCATTAACTTTTATTCTAAACACAGTAAGCGAATTATAATAAATGCAGCTAAAAATTTAATAGAAAGAATACTTACGATAAGTGACATTGAGTTTCATAAAAAGAATGAGGAGAAAATTAGAAATGTATTAAATGATAATAATTTTCCAATTCATCTTATAAATAGATTAATTAGGCAGTATAAAAATAGGAATAATATAAATACAAGAAATATAATTGAGCCAATGATTTATAAGACTTTAATTTATGTACCAGGAATATCAGAAAGGTTAGAGAAATCAAAAGTTTTTGACTGCAGCAAATACAGATTGGCATAAAAAACACACTATACACTAAAAAGGTTATTTAGTAAAACTAAAGATAAAATACCGAATCAGGAATTATCAAATTTAGTCTATAAGATTCAATGTAGCGGAAATGATAATGAGATTTGTAATAAAGTATACATAGGAACAACGAAAAATAAACTAAAAACTAGAATTGCTGGTCATAAATCTGATCAGAGATATAAAAATATTAATTCACAAAAAACTGCATTAGCATCTCATTGTGCCAGATTAAATCACTATCCCAATTTTGAAAATGTTTCAGTAATAAACATAGAAAACAATTATAAAAGACGTTATATTTTAGAAATGTTACAAATTATTAATACACCAACAGCACAGAGAATTAATTTTAAGGCAGACACAGATAATGTAGCTCAGATTTATAGATACTTAGTAAATAAGAAATAATTTTGTACTTTGTATTTGTTTTTTAAAATTTTTTATTTGACAAAATATTTTTTGTTTTCCAAAATATGTTAGTTTGAAAAATTTTTTACTTCATGTTTTGTTATTGTTTGAATAAATATTTGTTTTCCTGAAGATGCTACACAAAGGAGTAGCGAAATATTGAAAATATATATAATAAACAAAAAGACCTATTGCTTATAAATTCAATAAAATATAATAATTAAAAAAAGGTCAAATAAAAACATTATAGAAACTTTCTCAATTTCAACTTTTAATTTCAAATTAAAACTCTCAATATCATTTGGAATTTTCTTGGTCCCAAAATTAAATTTCTTAATTTCATTTGGAATTTTATTAATTTCAATAAAAAATACTGAAGCAACTGTTAAAAAAAAATTATATTAAATTGTAAATATAAAATTGAGTTTTGGTTTTTTATAAGTGAATTTTTTCAAACAATTCCGTTTGTAAATTTACACTGATAATATTTAATCAAATTAATTTAACGTTAAATTACAATTTTCAGGTTTAAGCACTAAATGAACTGTAAAAAAGATTCCAAAGTGTGTTTTATTTCCACCCACCAATTAAATTTAATACGTAAATTACATTTTGCCGCATTTAAAATTTTTTTGTTTCATTAGAGCGTTTCATATTTAAGCAAAAGTAATTTGTTACTGCGCAGAAAAGCTTTAGTAAGCGAAGCTAAAACTAAGAGCTGCCCAAAAATGTCTGTCTGTTTAAGTATCCATTTGTTGAGGGGGTTGGTTATAGTCAGTATCATACATAAGATAAAATTATAAAACATTCAGTTTCTCTTCAAATATATTGTTTTTTTTTTTTGCTTTGTGTATTAAATTAATTCATCCGGCCTGGCGTGGCTCCAGTCTAAGGGTCTTTAAAAAAAAAAAAACGCTGTGGGTCAACTACGATAAATCGATTTTAAAATATTTGGTCTATTAACAACTTAAAATATTTTGGTCAGTTAAATTAAAATAGTAACGTGACTTTTTTCAACAAAATATTCGTTTATTATATTTTTATACCCTTCACTTTCAGGTGGAAAAAGGTTACATCACAGCTTGTTTTTCCATTTTTAAGTTCTACAATATCCATTTCCGACAGAATAAAGTAAAAAATTCGGAGTTCTTATTCATAGCGGTCCATTAAGAGATATCCGTTTGTCCTTCCGTGTTAGTGTTAAAATCAACTTTGCCAAGGCTCCAGATGAGCTACGAAAAATTGAAATATGATCAGATGTAGTTTCGAAAATTTTTCTATTGAAAATCATCGAAAACGATCCTTGTCCTCCGAGTCAGCAAGCAAATCACCACGCCTACCTCTAATTTCTCCACATCATTTGGAACAATGAAAAAACCCCAATCAAAAAGCAAGTTCAGGGGACGATGAGAATTAAAAAAATAAGAAAAACCAGGGTAAGTACTTGCTCACTCAGTCATACTCACTGCACTGCTTTGCTTTTTTTTTTTCTTACAGCACATGTGAGAGAATGTGTGCTTTTTTTCTTTTTCATCAAATGAAAAATTTTTTGTTTTGCTCATTTTACTTTGCTCATGGATGAGAAATGAGAATATTTTATTTTGCTCATCCTCATTTCTCTTTATATATTTTTATCAATTTGGGTATCATTAAAAAACTTTTAAAGAGATCTATAAAAAAACTACTAAATTTTTTTTTCATCTCATTATTTTTTTTTATTTTTTTATTGGAGTTATTTCACTAAACTAGATTTGCATGAGTGGTAAAGGGTATATAAGATTTAGCTTCATACACTTCTTTTTTCATGTTTCCCCAAAGTATTCTACAGAGTTGAGGTCAGGATATTGAGCTGGCCACTTCATTACCTCAGCACTATTAACGGCTTTCGGCTAATGTGCTTCAGGTCGTTATCCTGCAGAAAGAACCATTTAAGTAGCATTTCCTGTCTGCTGTTCTTCCTCGCTTCATTTCGCAACTAGCTTTTGCTGAGCGGCTGTGCAATGTTTTGCCCGGCCCACTTGAAAAAAAAAAAAAAACAAAAAAGTACAAATATTTTTATATTAATTTTTTAAATTTTTGCAAAAGTTTTGACTTTTTTTTAGAAACCTTAAAATTTTCGGTCGCACTGTTTTTTTTTTTAATGTTTCACGGAGTACTTCGCTGACGTTGGAAAACAACCATTATCCCCAGAGTTGCCATATTATGTCATCTAAATAAACTTTTTGGTTAATCTACTAATTATTGTATCCATTTCAATGATATTGCTACCTAAAAAAACTTTTATTTGAATGGGGCACTTCTATTTTCAAATTTTTTTTAATAAAATTTTAAGCGTCCACAAATTAACCTGTATTCAACTAACCGCATATCCGATAATCAACTCTGAAAATTCCATTGGTGTAGGCAGCTATAGCTTTCCAACCATTCAACAAACAACACATTTTGTAAACAAGTAAATTATACTCCTTATAGTTTAATTTTAACTTAAAGAAAGTTATTTTGTTTTTTTCTATTTTCCCTTTAATAACCCACTAATAGTCAAATGTTATTTTAATGAATTCTTGCGATGGCATTCGAAAAGTTCTATTGACACAATTTATTTCTGTTCATCAAAGAGAAATTTGATTTGTGTACATCATTAATTAGTTAATAAAATTTTGTAATGTGAAAGAATGTTATGGTGCCAAACTGGATTTTATTAACCTGCAGTATGATGCTCACAAAAAATTTAAAATTATAAATCAAGAGTGCTGACACAGAATTAAAAATGAAAAAAATACATACTCTTAATGAGTTAAGCATTTTTAAAAAAATTTAATATTTCATTAAAGATCTCTCTAAAAGCTTTAAATTGATATTTTAAAGATTTTGAAAATTTCAGAGGCCCGTAAGCCGGAATATATGGACGAGCGCCAATTTTTTTCACTTGTCGCCCCATATACTTATTTTTTTATTGGAGTTACTTCATTGTTCCAAATGATATAAAAGAAATTGAGGTAGGCGTGGTGTTTTGCCTGCTCTCTCGAATGACATTGACCGATTTTTCAGATTTCCAATAGCACCTCTTTGAACACTATGTCTGATAGGGTGGCATATTTAAATTTTTTCGTGCTGCTCTAGCGCCGTTGCAAAACTTGCTTTTAACACTAATATGGACGGACATCACTCAACCAACTTTGCTATGCATAAGAAGTCAGAATTTACATACTTTATGGGGTCAAAAATGGATCTTGTGGAAATTACAACTGGAATGACAAAATTAGTTATACCCTTTTTCCACTTTTTGGGGCGAAGGGTATAAAAAACTGAAAGGATTATTTGATATTTGCAGACAGACATTAGAAATTAAAAGGAAAGGAAAAATAACAACCCAAAATATATAAATAAATGAAAACCTGTTTGCTCACGTTTAGTTGCTTTTTTCCTAAAAGCTTAAAGTTCAAAGCAAAAAAAATTAATATGAAAAGAAAAATTTGTTAATTAAATTCTATTAAGCCAAGATAATTTTATTTAAGTCATACAAAGCAAAATTAAAGACATTTTTTATTAACTTCATTGCATCACACTTCTGTTTTCATAGTGGTGTAATTCCATGTCAAAAGTTTTCAATCCATGTAAAAGAAAGTTCTTACAACTCTTGCGCAACAAGGAATATCACAGGCTTATGGCCAGGCTTATCAAGAAATCACAAGTTTCTCAATAAAGAAATTATGTTAATCAGCCGATTTTATGTAACATTTTGCTAGAACAAATATCTCAGGAGTTAATTTGTATTTTAACACACTAAGAGATTTGTAAATAAAATTTGATATCCATTTGTTATTTGCCGTTATTATTGCACGCAACCGAAAATGTTTGTTCAAGAAACATTTAATTAAATTTGCTGATTACAAATGCAGGAATTAGAAGCGTACGAAATAAATCAAAAAATCTATGAAGCAGAATCACAAATTCTATACAACTGGATGAAAATTGATTTGTTCAATTAACAATCCTGCTTTTATCATGAAAGTTTAATAGAAACGCTTTTATTAAATAGTGAATTAAAAGCCACTTATTTCGAATTTATTCTATTATTTAATAGTTAAACGTTAATAATAAAGAAGAGTAAGAACGGAGTATTTTTTGTTAAAATAAATAAAAATAAATATGTGCGTATGTATTCTGAATAATATTATGCTAATAACCCGTTACCTTTTATAATAAATAAGCAATTTATTTGTTTCCGGATAAACAGGTATTTACACATGCATATTTAACTGCTTGCTCAAGGGAAACCATCTGGAGTTTTTGGATTTCCACTTGCCTCACTTGCTTCACTTGCTCTTTGAAAACCTTTAAAAATTTAGTTTGCTGTGAAAAATTTGACTGCTCTAAATAAAAGGTTAAAAGTTTCCTGATAATGTTACCCCAGCTACTATTGTGATACGTATGAATAGCAAGGTCATCCCCTTAACAAATACATTGCACTCTTATTATCTGTAAAATGTTAAGGGTTATTAGCATAATGTTATTCAAGAATATAATATTTTCCACTTTTTTTGATAAAAAAAAATTATTTATTCTTTTATCTCGTTTTATTTATCTAAGTTACACATTTAATGTTTTGTTGTCTTTCAAAAATGGGCATTAATAAGATTGATACAATTGAATTGAGAATACAGCAGTTAGAATACATATGGTCACCTTAAACGCAAAACAACGTATCATCAAAATATTCGACATTGTGTTTTTTTTTAAATATGTGTAGAAAATTTTTAACTTTTTTCATTAAAAAAAACCAGATATAACAAAAAACTAAAGAAGAAAAATAAAATAACCGATAGATTTTTGAGTGCAAGTCAAACTACTGATCAAAAAGTTCTTACAAAAAAAGTGATTTCTGAAGAGATTTTAGCTGTCTATTTATAACAGTTTAAAAGTTTGGCAACATGCATCAATTAAGAGTGACTATTGGAACACCCTTTAATTTCCAAATCTAAATTTTGTAGTTGTTATTATAGTGGAATTGGTAAAACAGCTCCTTGTAAATTTGTATCGTCTGTCTACAACTGTTCAGCAGTTTGATCAAATACATCAAATAACAAAAACTATAGGTGCACCCTTTAATTTCTTAATCCAAGTTTTATACTTTTTGTTATAGCGGACTCAGCAATGCAGGTTCTTCGGAAATTTCAACTGTCTGTCTATAACTATTCAAAAGTATGGACATATACATCAAATAAAATGAACAATTGGGATACCCTTTAACTAATAATTTAGAAAATTTATGCTTGCTGTCATAATGGCCATAGGAATCAGCATTCTGTCCAATTTGCAGGCGTTTGTCTATAACGGTTTAGAAGATAGGCCCATATAGGTCAATTAACGTCACAAACGGCAACACCCTTTTATTTTTAGATTCATTTTTCTTTTAATTTTAGCTATTGGGAGCTACAGTGATACAATTTCATTTCTTTTAATTTTTGAGTGCCCCTTACGGTTTATATGACACTTAAAAAATGTGTATGTGGTATGGAGACACCCTTTAATTTTTAATATAATAAACTGTTTCTAAAACGGGACCAATCTGTAAGCATCACCCTTCCAATAAAAGCAAGTTCAGAATCGGTTCAAAAATGACTGGGTTCTGCAAGCACAAACATAAAAAAGCAACATTTAGTCGAATTGATAAACTCCTTCTTTTTTTTAAGTCGGTGAAAAATTTTAACTCATACAACTGTTGGTGTGGTAAAGGGTCTTCAACAAGCACTTTGTTTTGATATCTAGTTTTAGTTGAAGACTTACTATGAAAATTTATTTACAAAAAACAAAAATCATTTTCTCAAATGAAGCTCATTTTCTATTGTCAATAAGGAAAAGTGTAGCATTTGGAATTTTGAAAATAATAGAGCGATTGTTGCGAAGTCATTGTATTGTACTCTGGAAGCGTGATTGGGGCTTTTTTTCGAATATAAGGCTGGGTAAGCGGTTATGTAAATAAAGTGATTAGAAGCTTTCATGAAAGAATCGACACCTATCAGCGTGGTCGTATCAAGTCGTGCCAGGTATCAATTTTTATCAAGAAATGCCGATATTTTTGCTTTGTTATTCAAAAAAAAATTTTAATCATCTTCATTTAAATTTTTTGTTTTATTTAGTTTTTTGTCAATCCTCGGTCGTTCAAAAAACTATGATAAGTAGTTGGATGGGTTTTAAATAATTTACACCACATTTGATTGGGTCCAGAAAATAAATAAATAAATTACGCGAGCTTTGTAACAAAACAATACGAAATAAAACAAGTTCTAATCAGCGTAATGGTGATGATTATAAATAAGTATTTCTTGTATTTTGATATCTTAAATTTGTTGGTTAAATAGATGATGTCCTATGTGAATATATGATGACGGATATAGCGGTCTAATAATTACTGCCATTAATTCTGATAATATTTGTTGTTAAAAAATTAACACAAACAATTTTTTAATAAGTTTCTTTAATCTTTTATCTTTCATAGAAAGTAAGAAAAAATTTTGACACCTTTTTTTCATGACCCATCTTTTTCGAAAATAGTATTTTTCAAGTTTTAAAATCTATTTCTAGTTGTGTGTTAATCTAGATTTGAATATTTTGTTTAATTGTCTTAACTAGTTTCATTTTTATATCGTTTTTTGCTTCTTTTATAAATTTATGAAAGGTGATGCTACATTATTTTGCATTTCACTAAACGATATGAAATGAATATGTGAGTTGCGTCATAATTAATTATGAGAAGTTTGAACTATTGTGAATTGGAGTAAAATTTTTTTATTGGAATGTTTGACGATGTAGATATTTAAAGTCAGAATTCGTGTTCCTTATAATTTCATTTTCCATGGCATAATAAGACAGTTCCAGTTAATGTTGCCTTGTGTGTAGAAATGTTTCTTATTGAAACTTATGTTGACAAAAATATTATGTTCCCTAGCAAGAAGGTATTTCCTCACCTTTAACGATGTTCACAGTTATTCTTGTACATTGTGGTTAAGTGCGGTCGTCGCACGAAGGTTGCTTTATCATTCGCAGAGTTAAAAAAAATAAATTGTAGATAAAATGACAGCAAATAAAAATAGAGTTAATGGGATAAATATTGTTAATGGATATAAATGTTTACGTGTAGAACATAAAGTGTCAAAATTATGATAATCAATAAATAAATAAAATCGTTTTTTTTTGCGTTAATATGCATTCTATTATATTATTATTATTAATTATTATTATTATTATTATTATTATTATTATTATTATTATTATTATATTCCCATGTAATTTCGGTTTTTCTTCATATCGTTTTCCTTAAATTTTTTTTTAAATAATTTTTTTTTTAATTTTTAATTTTCTGCTTTTTTTGTTTTATTTCTTGTTATACTTCATACAACCTTTCGCCAATAAAAATTGCTGCACATGTCATTTTTTGTCGTGATGCCATTCTATGTTGTCTAATGTGTATCTAGCATAAGATTCGTAATCGCTCTCAAAGTTATCATTTTTGAACACAAAAAATTTGAAATATTTTATGGTATACGAGTATGGTTTCAATATAAAATGTTTTATTGATTTTGTTAACTAAAGGCTAATTTTACTTTATGCTTATTTTGTATTCTTCTTTTTAAAAATTCTCTTTCAGATAGACCAACTAATGGCGGAGGCGTTGCAATATACATAAAATCAAGTATTTCGTGTAGAGAAAAAATCTTGCTTCAGAAAGCATAGAATATATACTAATCGAAATATGTAATAATACCGAAAAATTATTGATTGGAACTATGTACAGACCTCACAGAGCTATAAATATGGACCATATGTTAGATCAACTGAGCGCTTATACTCTTGGATATGATCATGTTGTAGTAATTGGTGACTTTAATGCAAATATTTTGGAAGACGAAAGTATGGTAGAAGACATGAATTCTATTGGACTGTACTTGGTTAATGATAGAATACCAACTCATTTTACGTCAACCTCAAGTACTCTTCTTGATCTCTGCTTTGTTAATAAGAGTTCATACCTCCTTTCATTTGACCAGCTATCAGCTTCTATGTTCTCCAAGCATGATATGTTATTTCTAGCCTATGATTTTAAAACCTTCAATCAGACAGCTTCCAAAGTGCTGGAATATAGAGATTTTAAAAATATTGATTACCAATCGCTAGAAATTGAATTATGTTCCATAAATTGGAATAATGTTTTTAGTATGACATCTGTTGATGAACAATTAAATTATCTGCATCAAAGGCTGCGCTATCTATATGAAAAGTATGTACCTTTTAAAACAAGAACCTTAAGGAATGAAAAACCGTGGTTTACAGCTAAGATAAAAGTTCTCATTGATAACAGGGATCGGACGTACAAAAGATGGAAACGGTTTAGAACACCAGACCTTTATAGTAACTTTAAAGCTGCAAGGGCTGCCGTAAATTTAAAAATAAGGATAAACAAGTCAAAGTTCTACCAACATAAATTTAAAACATCCATCGACTCGCGGAAAAAATGGAGAGAAATTTGTACAATGGGTTTGACAAATCGAAGTTAACCTGTTAACAATGCCGTTGATGTAAACGAATTAAGTTCTCAATTTTCTAGTATACCTATGCCCCCAATAAGAGAAGGGTTCTATAACTGTGTAGTTCAAAATCAAGCGCCAGCAAATTTCTTCAGTTTTACATGCTTTACTCAGGAAGATGTACTAGAATCGTTTTTATACATAAAATCCAATGCTGTTGGTAATGATAGACTACATCCACAATTTATCAAACTTACTCTTCCATACACGCTGCCTTATTTAACGCATTTCTTCAATATGATTGTAACAACATCTACATTCCCAATTAATTGGAAACATGCCAAAATCATACCAGTTCCAAAACCAGATAAAAGCTATCGACCAATTGCCATTCTGCCATATCTCTCAAAAGTTTTTGAACGACTAATTCACAAGCAAATAAACTACTGCCTATATACAAATTCCCTTTTAAGTAATAGGCAATCTGGATTTAGACCTCAACATAGCTGTATTACTACCCTCATTGACGTCACAGAAGAAATTAGATCCCATATTGATAAACGCCAAATGGTTTCATTTCTAATATCGCTCGATCACTCTAAAGCTTTTGACACAGTACATCATTCTATTCTTAGCCTGAAATTAAAATATATGTTTAAATGTTCATCGACAGCATTAAAGCTTTTAACATCTTATCTAAGTGACAGATGTCAGAGTGTTTTCCATGAAGGCAATGTTTCAGAACGCTGCTTAATGACTAGAGGCGTACCACAAGGATCAATACTTGGACCGCTCCAATATTCCTTATACGCTAACGATTTACCTTTGCATGTAAAACATTGTAATATTCAAATGTACGCTAATGACGTGCAATTGTATACAAGCTGCTGTGTATCCGACATTGCTAACTGTATACAAATGATAAATGAAGACTTGCATCATATAAATTTTTGGGCGTCTGCAAATGGCTTAAGTCTGAACCCAACAAAGTCTGTTGCTATGATTATTGGAGTATCACAAAGTGCAAATTTAGGCATTCCACCAGTTAAGATTAATGATGTAGTCATAAACTTTGTCGAAACTGCAAAAAACCTTGGTGTAATTTTTAATAAACAGCTTAATTGGTCAGATCATGTTAAAGTAAACTGCGGGAGAAGTTTTTCTATGTTAAGAAATTTATATATTTCTCAATACTATACACCCATTCATATTCGAATGCTTCTCGCTAAAACGTATTTATTGCCCACATTAATATATGGCTGCGAATTATTCTCTAGCTGTGATGCTGTTAGTAAACGCAGGTTGAACATAACGTATAATAACATTGCCAGATATGTATTCGGCATTAAAAGGAACAGAAGCATCTCGCATTATGCGAAGGAAATCTGTGGTGTTACCTTTGACAATTTATTTAAATGCCGCTCCCTAATGTTTTTGTATAAAATTATACATAATAAAAAACCTTCTTACCTCTATGACAGAATAACTTTTTCCAGGTCAAATAGAGGTCACAAAATAAATAATATCAAATACAATAAAGCTATCTCTGAGCAACACTACTTCATAAATACAATACGCCTCTGGACCCAGCTTCCCTCTCAAATACAAATTATTAATAATGCAAGCAAATTTAAAACTGCCATATTCCAGTATTTTTCTTAAATTTTGATTGTATCTTTGCATGTATATTGTTTTTTTTTTTTTTTACTTTTTTATATTTTTTTACTTTTTTAATTGTAATTTCAAATTATCTGTCAAATCACGACCCAATACTGTAATAAAAGACTTGCTCTTGTTGTATTGTATTACCTAAACCACAAATAAATAAATAAATAAAAAAAAATAAAATTTCATCTTTATATGTTTGTAAGTTATGTTTTTGAAAATTAAGATCTAGCAAATCAATATGAAAATTTATTACTCTAAATCTTTTTCATGTTAATTAACTTTAAAAGTGCTTGATTCCTTCAAATACAAATATTTCATGAGAATATCATTAAATCATTATCATAATATCATTATTTAAAACGATAAAATGAAATGTATTACTGCAGGGAAAGCATATCCATATAGCAATTTTGCTACTGCTCATATAGCTCATCTGTGAGTTCTACCCAAATTTTTTATAGAAAATGTTAGAGTCTTAATCAAAAGCTGAATTGATGAAATGAGAACTACCTTGAATCAACAAAGTAAAAAATAAGTTAAAGTCATATTTTGAATTTTTATAGTAAAGCAAACCCCTCACTAAAATACGTTTTATTTCAAGAATTTACTGAAAAATTAACGAAATACAATTTTTTATAAAACGATAAATTAACTAAAACTAAACAACAAATAGAAAATTAAAATGGCTTTGATTAGAATCCTTAATAATGTTGTTATCATATTTAAAAAAAAAAAAAACTTTACCAAAAGAAATCAATAAATCCCCAAATATCTCATTGAAGATAAAATTTTTTTGCCATGATTCTTTGCTTTTTTTTTGCGATAGTCAACTTTGAGCATGATAAAAATAATACAGTTATTTCTAATTTATCTAAGCCCTAAGTAAGAAAGAATTTCTCCTGATGCATAAACTGTTCGAACTTAAAATCGTATATTTCAGCCATTAGAAATTGAGTTTTTTGTCAACTCCTAAAGTTTCTCTTATAAGGAAAAGTTTTAATTTCTATAAACAAATGAGAAAAAAGCAGAAGAAAATAATGAAAAACAAATAATGAATAAAGCATATTATTTAGCACTGTATAAGAAGTTTATTCAAATTGTTTGTGATACAAAAAACAAGGACATTTACAACATTTGCACTTACAGAGGCTCCATTCTGTCTTTATTCTCAATACTGAACGGATTTTCTTCGTTATTATTGCACAATTTTCTTTTTTGCTTGTTGTTTATTTAATAATTGTTATTGTTATTATTGTTACTTGCTTTGGGTATTTTTGATGTCAACTGTAAATGTTGTCGTAAAAGCAATTTATCATTTAATTAAAAGATGATGACAATTAAGTTTGTGTTTTCTTTCGTAATGTCTAAAATTTTTTGCTCTTTGCATAAAAAGTTGTTAAGCTTTAAAACTCAAAAATAAAGTAACTTTTTATTACAACAAATTTTGTTCCTCTCACAGAGACAAAAAATTATCTTTAAAAACTATAAAATTCTCATACAGATTTAAATGATTTTCGTTTTAACATGTACATGAACATTGAAATACTCACTCCCTTGTGTCAATGTGGAAATTATTACACTTCCAATTGTCGTTTTCAATATTCTGTTATTAAAACATAAAAACACACTTTGCAATAGAAACTATTAAATGGAAGAAAATTTTATTTAAAATGAATTCATAATTTACAATTTTTATAGTTTTTGTTGTTTCCTTTTCTTACAACAGATAAAATATATTTTTCTTAAAACATTTTTAAAAGAACCAACAATTAAAGTTCGTATAATTAAATCCTAACAATTCCATGTTTAAGATAATTGAAAACAGAAAGAACTCTATCGACTTTAAGTGAATTTTTAAAATAAACAATTAATTTATATGAAAAAATAAAAACATGTCCGTGCTTGCATCTTTTGAGAACATGTAGGAAAAAATAATAATGTCTCCCAATTTAACAACAGTTTTTAATTAGTTTCAAAAAAAAAAAAACATGTAACTTCTTGTTTATTTTTAGACAACGTTCTTTTGCCTTGTATGCATGGCATGATAAAAAAAAAGAAGTGGCTTAATAATGATGTCTTCACAAAAAATAAGCCCCAGAAGTGTTCATTGTAAAATTATCTGTAGTTCCACAATGGCTGGCAAATGAGAATGCTACTGATTATTCAGACATGTCACGCATACCAATCGAAATTGTGTTTAGAAGTAACGAATTACGTCATAACATATTTACATAATTATCTTCCCTTACTTAGAATTAAAACCGTTTGTTAATATGTTATGACGTAAGTCATAACGTCAAAACATATTGTGCTCGAAAAATTTATTTCCACTCACTTTTAATTTCTTATCAACCATTCTGATCGATTTTGTTTATAACAAAACATAATGATTCTCTAATTTGTAATTTTCATGAGTGGATATTGTGTCCATCGAAGTTACAAAGAAGGCTATTTTTCTAAAAAGGGATACAAAATAAAAGTAAATTTTTAAACATAAAATTTGAAAGAAAATTAATTTTGCCTTTTCTGAGAAACCAATTTACGAATTTGAAAAACCACTTTCGTTTGGAATTGAGTTCTGCAACAAGCCATTGCGTGTAATGTTAGGTGAAGTACTTTTTCGTGCACTATTAACAAAAGTCGACAATTGTCTTCTGAATTAAAACACAGTAAAAATTCTTTTGCCAAACCTAGGCCTAGCGCCGCACAGTGGGATTTTTTGGGCAATAAGTAATTTTTTTGACACATTAAATTTAAATATGTAATACTGCAGTTTTGTAGAAAATTGACTCAGTTTGAAGAATCCATAAATTGTGAGTGGTGGGCGTGGCCAATTTTGATAAAACTTTATTTATTGTTTATTTACTTATTATTAATTGAGGTAATAAAAGGCTCTATGCCAAATTTTAAAAACTTTGGAAAAAAAAATAAATTTTGGGTTCTATGGGCATGAATAGTGGGCGTGGCCAATTTTTTTAAAACTTTATTTAGTTCCTAATAGAGGTAATAAAAAGCTCTGTGCCGAATTTCATAAGCTTTGGACCAAAAAAAAATTTGGGTTCTAAGGGCGGTGGGTAGAGGGCGTGGCCAATTTTGTTAAAACTATGTGTTATTCTTTCTTGAGGTAATAAAAGGCTCTGTGCGGAATTTTATAAACTTTGGGCAAGAAATAAATATTGGGTTCTGTGGGCGGTGGGTAGTGGGCGTGGCTAATTGTGATGAAACTTTATATTGTTCTTAATTAAGCTAACCAAAGGCTCAGAGCAAAATTTCAACATTCTGCTAGCACTGCTTACATTTTTTTGCCAAACGTTGTATGAAAAAATCCAACTGTGCGCCGCACAGTGGCTGAAAATCGTTTTTCGTTGGCCAAAATTCTGTAACTTTTGAACCGATCGCCGATTTGAGCGCCGGTGGATATTTTTGTTAAACTCTAGCGATAGCTTTCAGTTAAAGTCAGATTGTTAGATTTTATATAATTTTTCTTACATTTAAGAAAAGTTCAACAGCATTACAATCCCTTTTAAAACCCAACAACAACAATATATGTCCAACATTTTGGTTGATTATATTATATACATTCTTGTTTACTTTCGGTAACCTTTGACACTGATTTACTTAAAAAAAGAAAAAAAAATTGTTGTAAACGTACAAAAAAATATACGGAATTAAGTTTTGATTCAGTATTAATTTTATTTGTGTTAAGAAAATAACTTTTAAGAAATATTGAAATATCTTTTTGTTACATACACTGATACACACGAAGAAACACGCATAAATACACATACACACAAATACACTTATACATGGGCAACATATAAATAGTTCTGTTTCAAATTAATTAGTTTTTGTTTTATAACAATAAAGAATACATTGACATTTTTATTTTAGAAATTAACTATCAGTTATAAATTCCTCAACCATAAAGGTGTGACTGAGTTAAGTGGCAATCAACAACGTGCTGCATGTGGTAACAAATAAAAGGGAAAAATAGCCACCCAATTAACCAAGAATTTCTTTAACAAACTTCTAATTTTTATCAACCGTTTTGTTTTTGAAGATTTAAAAATTATTTGTGGTTCTTAAATTCCTTGGAGTCAACTGTTGGGTATTATGAGATAAATGTTTCAATACAAGAAAAATTCTGCTTTCAAACACTGTTAAGAATTGACAAAAATGCGGAGAGGCTAAGTCCCACTTTCAATTATAATTAAAAGAATTTCGTATTTAGTCACATAACGTTGCGAGATTCTGAAGCAAAATATTCAATTCGTATGGTTAACTCTCTAAGGGTGGTTATTAACACACGAATAATGTTGTAATTGATTCATTTTTTAGGAGGCTGATGTTCTGCGGCGAAATACCTGACGCGATGTGTTGTGAACATTAAAATCTAAAGCAGCAACAATTTTACTACTCTGACAACAATTTTACTACTCTGACAAGGATTTTTGATGTTGAATAAGACGGGAGTGGATAAATTTGAATCCATGACTTCTGTAAAAGAATTCATAATATAAATAGTATGATTTGGATTTTGACTCGATGATGTTTTAATAATTTTATTTTTAAATTTTCTGCTGTTACGTGCAGCTGGACATTTTTTAACTTTTATGACTTGTGATTTTTTTTAACTTTTGCTTTTCATAATATTAAGAAAAGCGTTTCCTAAGGCAGGTCATCTTAATATGATATTTATGGAAATATTAATAATAAATAAATAAATATTCCTTAAGAAATGTGTTTTCTTGTGAGAATTATTTAAAAAAAAAGACATTTTTATTACCAAAGTCATCAGCTTAAATTTATTAATAGCGTAAAACACGAGTTGAACTTTTATAAAAACATTTTTATTTTTATTTATTTTTTAAGACGAAACCAAACTTAAGAACATAAACTTGATTTACACTTGATAAAGTACTTCATGGTTTAAAGATGGAGTTTCCAGTCGTTAAAAAAACAGCTGTGACATTTTATAAATTTATTTGTGGGTATTTTTATGTTTAAATAATAAAAAGTAAAATAAAATAAATTATCTCTATAAACAAACTGCGGTTGATATATTTTTAATACATATATTTATTTTTGTATTTGATTTTAGTTGAAAAAGACAAAAATTTGAAAAAAACTTCCAAAATAAGTGTTTTCTGTTTTAGTATTTCTAAAATATTTTTAGAAAAAATTTTTTTCAATAAAATATGATCCAGGGTGAAATATTTGATGAAGGAAATCAAAATGTCGTTTAAATTAAATTATATTCCACCGAAGTTTCTCTTTGCAAAATAAATGGGTTCCTTTCTAACATTTCCTGAAGGTTTCTAAAATCACCGGAATTATTTAAAGATTTATTTTCCATCTATAAGCTTTAAATTATTATTGGCTTTCAGTCACCCTATACGCGAGTCAGAACTGCGGAAGTGTAGATTATATTAAGGCGCTTGAGTATTTATGTAAAACAGTTTGGTAACAGCAGGAAAATTTTTTATCTTTTCTTTTTCCTTTCCTTTTTTTGTAGTCTTTGTAAAAATTTATCAAAATTAAATTCAAATATGGATTTTTGAAAGATTATTGAAAAAGTATTAATAAGAAGATTGATCTGATAATACACTTTAACGTACAATTTTCTTCAATAAACCTCAAAACGATTTTTCATTAAATTATAATTCATCATTTAGTGACTTTGTTTTAAAAACATTTTTTAAAAAATAAAAAAATTTACAATAAGAATATGGTTTACAATTTGAATTCTCCAGAAAATTGTAAGTTTCGATGAATTTAACAAAACATTGAATAATGATTTTAAATTATATTTTATCTATGATGTCTTAAAATGACAATAGTTATTGAATAATATTACTTTTTACATACTATTTATGTATGTATGTATGTATGTATGTATGTTTGTATGTTTGTATGTAGGTGTGTATGAATTGAATGTGTTCTTCCTTTAACCGAAATTATTAGTCTTGTGTGTCCCCAAGTGGAAAAAAATCACTCTGTTTAATGCCTCTGTTAAAGTGAGATAAAGCGTCTTTTAAACAACGAGATAAAATGTTTTTATTTTATTACTCAGGAGGTTGTAAATTTTTTTACACAAGATTTTGTGTAGGATCAAGTTGAATGTGGGTTCATCGTCATACAATTTATTTTTAGTTCTTTACAACCGTAACAATTTGTCTTTAATATAAAAAACTAAAAATAAATATCTACGGAATGGCTGCATTTATTTTCAAATAAAATCGATTTTTATTTTATTTTTAATTAACATTAACTTTTATAGTAACATTTTTCAAAAGTAAAGCATGGACATTGGTAATCAATTGAAAGCACAATGTTTATTGGAGGCTTTATAAAATTTAGTCATCGCAGTTGTGAAAATTAAGATACAAGTTTCTGTTGTTGTATTTGTTTTTATACCCTTCCGAGTTCATAAAGTTTTTATATATTTTGAGTTCTTACGCATAGCAAACTCGTCTGAGCAATGTCCGTCTGTTTGTCCGTGTTGGGGTTGATATCAACTTTGTTAAGGCATTAGATGAGATAGACACAATTTAAATATGCCAATCATTCAGACGTAGTTGTGAAAGTTTTGCTAATGAATATCATTAGATCGGTTCATGTCCTTTGAGGCAGTGGGCAAAACACGGCACGACCTCTAATTTTTCCATATCATTTGGAAAATCCGGTTTAGTGAAGTAACTTAAAAAAAAAAAATTAAAATTAAAAGAAAACAATATATGGAGCGATGGAGAACTAAAAAAGTAAGAAAAAAAAAATTAATGAAAAAAATTTACGTTCGCCCATATTTTCCGAGTTGAGAGCCATATTTTTTCCAGATATTAATTTGGATATCATTTCAAAGCTTTTAAAGTGATCTTTCAGGAAATGCTAAAATTTTTAAAAAATGTTTAAACCATCAAGTGCCGATAAAATTTTTATGTAAATTTTTTTCTTATTTCTTAATACTCTGTCACCGCATTATTGTTTTTTTTTTATTGGAGTTACTTCATTAAACTAGATTTTAATGCACGGTAAAGGTTATATAAGTTTCGGCATAGCCGACTATAGCACTCTTACTTGTAATCACATATATTGTGTGAATTTAGTATGTCTGTTTCCAACGGCGATATGTGGAAAAATCGTATGTGCAGCTATTACGCTTCCAGACATGGAAGTCTGTAAAACACGAGAACAGACATTATGGCAAATATAAGGTTATATTTTTGTGTTTCTTTATTTACGCATGGAACCTTTAAATGCGAATCCTATTATTTTAACATAATTTTCGAATATGGAAATATGGATAACGAATATAGTTTTACTTACTGTCATATTGCAGCATCAAACAAATGTATAAGTGCGAACATAAAAAAAATTTTCTAAATCGATCAAGCCAATGTCTGAAAGGAAGAAAGAAAGAAATTTTTAATATGACAAAACAAATTTATCATAATTTATTTATTGGTTCAAATAGTTAAAGTTACACTAATCAAAAAAACTTTACATCCTCATATTCGACAACCAGGAGTCTAAAAAATTTTATTGGGAGGAATTACAAAAATTTTAAAGAATATTTTTATAATTTCAGTTCTATTTAAAAAAAACAGAAAAAAGTTGTGAGTTGTAATATTCTAGCAAAACACTCTTCCTACACACCTTTTTTGATGAAAAATTAATTTCTTACGTGGTTTTTAGCTTTTACGTCTCTAAGTCTTTTACCTTAATTTCTAATTATTTGAAATACATAAATTTTTTAAGGTAAAATAAAGCAAATATTTATAGTTAATGTCAAACATGTATTCGTAAAAAACAACGCTAATTGTTTTTGTTATTAAAAGTTTATCTAAATTTATCAAATTTCTTCTTCTAAATACAATTAAGTTGTCTTGGCGACATTATTTTTTCTTTCTTGTAACTCCTTAGAGAAAGGACAAAAAAAAATAATTTCATTTGATATCTTTTCATAAGTAATCATTTTAATTTTCAACATGGGATATAATTTTTTTTTATAAAGTTGACCTTGAAGAATTTTTATTTTATTATAATTAAAATTAAGAAAACCGTGTGAGAAGAAACTGCCGAATAGCAAATTTACAGATGGCTACAGGCATTTTATAATCACAAAATTCATTGAACTTTTTTCAATACTGCGTTTTTTATCAAATTTTTTAAGCAAGAAAAAGCAATAAATGGCTTGTACTTGTAAATCGATATATTTCGATAAATTTGCAAAAAAAAAAAATGTACAAATAAAGCTAGAGAAAACCAAACTTTATGTACGACACGAAACATATTAATAAAAAAAAAAATTAAACAAAATAATCAAAAAAATAAAGAAGCAGCAAAAATTGATAATATTGAACCATTAAATGGTTGCCTCTAACAGAAAGATATTGTACGTTCGCCACAAATCCTAGAGGCCAAGATATGCACACTTAGCCTTACTCACACACACACAAACACACACACCCATTCGCACATGAACAAAAGTTGAATTGAAAGAGAACCCCTAAAAGACAAATGGTTCTTTATAAAAAAGTACTCACACACGAACACACAAATAATGAAAAACTCTTATAAAAATAAAATTGTTTTTTCTTTATTTTATTAAAAAAAAAAAACAAAATTTACTACTGAAAGCAAACTTTTAAAGAGGCATAACAAATAAAGAGTTGAATTTAAAGATTTATAAATGTTTTGTAAGCTTCTTCCGTTTGACTTTAATACAAGTGCTTTTAAAGTTTTATGTAAAAAAAAACTCATGTCTTAAACACATTTCACCACATGACCTAAAAAATTGAAATATAAACATTTTTCTTCTTCAAATCAAAAACATAAATTTCCATTTCATGGCAGGAAAAAAAATATAATTCCTCGCGTTAATATCAGTTGAGAAAGTGTTAAAACTGCTGAAATTGAAATAAAACGCGTTTAAAAGACTTAAAATAAATTTTCCTGGAAAATTATCTCAAATTAAATTTTTTTAATAGAATCAGCATCAGGGGATGACTCCTACTTCTGCAACACATTATGCTAGAACTAGGAAATTGGATTATAAGAAGGAGGATAGTAGAGGTGGTGCAAACTGAAAGTGAAAGGAAGGATCTTTACACGAACTGTTTGGCTAAAGATCGAAATTGGTCTGTAATGAGTAGTGCAATTCACTTGCCAAGCGACCGTGGATGCAATCTTGATGAATAACGTGATGCGCGTACAAAATTACGGATATTAGAAACAAATTTCCTTATTTCATAAGAACACATTCGATGGTCCAGTAAGTGATGAGCGTCTTCATTCTCTTCTACACGCGGTCGAGTAGCTCCAAAATAGTCTTTGATGCACCAGCTCATAATTCAGAGTTGTATTTCTAAGAAAATCTAGGCACCTAAATTCACTTTTTGTGACTAGAATGTTCATGCTAAGCACATCGAGAGCTTCGAATTCCTTAACTGCTACATCACCCATAATTACAGTTGAGGTAGAACATTCAGCCTTAAGCCTGTGCAAAGGCATACATCACTGGGTTTTTCGAGTGTTAAATTGAACCCTGCTCAAAAGACCCTATTTGGAGATTGTCAAAGATCACGATTAAGAGTATAATCTGTAAGCTTTTTTATACCCGCAATTTCCAGAAGGCTTGGCCTATTGCGAAAAAAAATATGTGGGGCATATGCAACTGTCATCTGCGAAAGAATCGTTAAAGTTTAAAAGTTAGCAAAGAAGGTCGTTAAGAAAGAGAAGAAATAGTATCGAAAAAAGGATACAACCTTGCAGTACCTCTGAATTCATCATCAACTCGTATAATGAGATCCTATCTATAGCAACTTAAATAGTGCGATACCTGAGAAAGCTTGATATAAATCGAGAGAAGATATAACCGACACCATAAGCAATTATGGTTAATATGACTGTACCATGTCACACTTTATAAAACGCTTTGGAAATATCTCTATACTTTCGCCGGAATTGTGAATGGATTGACGCCATTTTTTTTAAAGGAAGAAAGTATGTCAGTCGTAGATCGTTACTTAAGGAAGCCATACTGCAGGTCGCTAAGTAAACTATTGGACTCCAGATATTTCACAAGATAAAAGTGAAGCATATTTTCTATAATTTTGGAAAGTGCAGAGCAAATTGCGATTGGGCGATAATTTTCAGAGTTGCTAGCCTCTCTCTTTCTGGGTATAGGTGCTAAATTATTAACCTTAAAAGATGATGGGAATTCACCAACATGGTACAAAATACTGAAAGGTTTTGTTATCAAATGTGATAATGCCGCAGAGCAGAGAAATGCCCTCCGAACCAGGTGACTTGCTTATGTTGAGATCTTCTAAAATCTTTTAAGTTTCACGTGCTCGAAGGAATGTATTTGACATTGTTACTGATACTTATTTCAATTGCTTTCCAGTGTGTGAGAGTCATCGCAAAGAGGTTGGCTTGAAAACGAGTTTGTTAAAATTTAAACATCTCCTTAAAGATAAGGAATTGAGGAACTAGCATTATCCTTTACTCTTTTAACGAATGACCAAAAGCTCTTGCTACCCGGAGAAGCAGGAGGTACTTCAGCACGAAGACGCTGCTTGTACAAAGTTTTTTCGCTTTTTGTACTTTGGCACACGAGGATCTCGCCGTTTGGCTTAGCGGATCGGTACCTACGTTTGTGTGCCACCACCAGGGACGGAATGCTTTCTTTTGGGGTCTGGCTGCTTTTTTGCACTTCTGGTTGAAGTGGATTCGCTTAGATGAAATGAAAATTTTAATTTTAAGCAAAATAACATTCACAACCATTTCTGCCATGACGTCGATTCTATTGTCAAGGAAACAAAAATTCCAAACAAATTCCGAAAATAGTCGGTGGGGTCAGTCCACTGAGCATTTTCGTAGATATATTTTAAATGTTTTGTGGCCATTTTTGAATCGTTAAGAAAATTCGAGACCGAAAACTTAAATAATTTTGCAAAGTAATATTTTGTCAAACTTTAATTAAGTAGATGTCTCTTTTCAAATTCGAAATTGAAATCGAGTTGAATCCACACTAAGAGAACTCGCATGTGACGTATGAGTAATTTTGTTGCAACTACAAACCCGATACTCATACGATCAGCAGCACTTTAATTGCTCTGTAATAAACTTTCAAATAAAATAAAAGAAATCAAGATATTTTTTACAAAAATTACTTTTAGGTTTTTTTCTTTTAACTTTCAATTTCCTTTTTAGTTCAACAAGTTGTTGCCTTAACTGCGAACAGCGATCTTGTTGTTGTTGTAAATTAAAAGCTTACAATTCAGTTATTTTAAAGTTTTGTCCACTTGTTTTATCAATTTGTTTTATGTTTAATTATGCGTGTGTGTTTATGTGATTTCACAAATATGGAAAATGGCATCCTTTTGGCATTTGGACTGAAGCGCATTTAATTAATTTCATTAAAGCAACTGACTTGTAGAATTTTAATTATAAATATTTGCTTTCAAATGTGAACAACAAGAATAATTAAATAAAGCATAAAGAAGGCATAATAAAAATATAATTAATTTATGAAAAAATAGAAGCTTTTATTTCATTACAAGAAAACATTGGTTAAATAACTTTTATGTTATTAAAAAGAAAAACTAAAAAGTTAAAGTACACAAATAGAGTCTTTGCAAGTTTAATAAAAACTACTAGTAAGATTACAATAGTTTATGTGAAATTGTTGGCAATTTTAGAGAAAGCCAACTTCAACTGCAGAAGTAATAGCCTGGCCATTAAATTAATAAAATGAAAGGAGTTCCAAACTTTAATATTCACTTAGTTTGAACGTCATACAGAAAGTTATGACACCCCACTCACTTATTTTACAATTTTTATTACGATGTCCCAATAAACCAATAGTAGATTGCTGCCATTACCATTCACTCATGCTGAAGTCTTTTTAGAAATATAGAAGTCATTTAAACAAACGTAGGAAAACGTTTAATTAATTACTTTGCATTAGAGGTCTGCATGCGTGTGTTTTGAAGGTATTTGAACACATTAACTCTTACGTAGAATCATGTGGTACAACCGACTTAAGAACACATTGTAGTGCATTCAGTAAGGAAACTATAAGTGCATAAATGATTAACGGTCATAAAATACGAACCCAACTCCAAGAAATATTATCACATGCAAATCAATGCCAACGATCACAATACATATACTATAAATTAAATTTGTATTTTTTTTATTATTAAGTTTTTTTTAACGAAAAACAACAAAACTTTAGCTAATAATGCAACAAAAAATACCACTGTAATGTATAAAGTAATACGATTATTTTACTATTATCAACACGTATATTCGAATACGAAAATAAAAAAAGCCCAAATAAAGTTAAAAGCATTTAACTCTTTAAATGTTATTTGATGTTAACGGTGGGCTTCGAGTTTATATTTAAATACTTTAGTCATTCAGTTATCGAATTAAGTGTGTTTTTTATTAATTTCTCTTTTATTTGAATAAAATCTTTTTTTATTTCATATTAGATAAATAGGGTATGGAATGTAACGTTAAATAATTCTTGCAGAAAAAGAAATAACTTCAAAACAGACAAACTTTAAATCATATTTCTTTAGGACGGTAAATATAAATTAATTATATTACAATTGAGAAAGATTGCGTCAAGATTTTTTATATGTCGTAGTACAAAATATGATTGAAGATTAAACAAGAAGAGTCAGCAGTTATGTGGTCACCCTTTATTTCAAAAGATTGGTCATTTGCATCAAATCAGTCTATTTTTCAAGAGTTTGTCTTTAATGGTTTCAAAAATAGGGCCATATAGTTCAAATTGCATTAGGGACACCCTCTAATTTATAATTTCAAGCAATAAAGATTCTATGCAAATTTCAATCAATTGTCTACAACTGTTCATCAGTTGGCAATATACATCAAATAACAGCATAACAGCAACTATTGTACCACCCTATAATTTACAATTTTAAATATTTAAACTTCGTACTAAACAAGACAAAGTAGTGGACCTTCTGTTTTATTTTCAAGTGCTTGTATATAACGGATCAAACGATAGGGCCATATAAGACAATTTACTTTAAACATGGATACACCCTTTAATTTTAAAATTCAAATTTTATATTTGTTATTATAGCAGACATAGCAATAAAGGTTCTTTATTAATTTCAGCTATCTGTCTATAACAGTTCAAAAGTTTGTCCACATACATCAAATTACTTTAACTATTGGGACCCCCTTTAATTTTGAATGTTTAAACTTGTTATTATAACTGTCATAGTAATCAACATCGTATCCTGTCCTGTAGACAAAGCATTTGTCTATAACGGTTCAAAAGATAGGCTCATATAAGTCAACTTCCGTCACCTATGTTCAGAAATGAAACTCTGCTTTGCTTATCTAATCAAATTAATCAAATTAACATGACAAAAATTTGTTTAAAAATAAAATTAAAAAAAAATATCTTTTTACTTTAAGTGGCGAGGTAAAAAATTTAACTTTGAATTTCTAACCAAAACCTTAAACTTATGTGCTGTTTTCTTGTTTCATCATATTTTTATTTATTTACTTATTTTTTTGTCAGTTGGATGCAAATTTTGTTCTGCATTTAAGGTAAATGAAGAGACAAATAACTAAAAGATCAAAAAAATGTTCGTAAAATTTAAAATAAACAGCAAGGAAAACATGCACTGAATCATCATTCGATCAAGTAAAAATAGTTTATAAAATTATTTAATTTTTTTAGGCAGAATATTTTGCTACAAGAGCGGAAAGTTTTTTTAAAATAATTGATTTATACCGCGAAATGCATGCCATGTGATATCAACTTTTTGCCATCTTAATTCAGACTGTTAAGCTTTTATGATGCTTTTGAGGAAAATTTTAAAAATTTCAAAGCAATCAAAGTAAAAATGTCAACAATTTAATTAAAGAACAGCACCCACTTTTTGATATTGGACACTCCAATGTAAACACATTGCTCTTTCGTTCATTATTCATTTTGTTAATGCCAAAAACTATCAGCTGTTAACATGAGCTTTTAGTTTTTTCCATACTTTACTTTGTAAATGGGGTAAATAAAAAACGTGTAAAATAAGATTTTTTATTTAACGATTTGGTAACAAAAAAATTTAATTTTTTAGATTTACTCTGTGAAATAAGTAATAAAAAACATTTTCAAGCCAATATTTTCTACACAAAAATAATTCTCGCAAGGAAAGCAAGAATATTCCATTACATTACAAATTATTTTGAATGGCCAAAAATTATTGTAGAAAAAATATAATTCTTTTGCTCTTCATTTCTTTTTAACATGTGTTCATTCTTCTAGTGATGTGTGATTTTTTAACGTCTTTATTTTTAAACGGTTCATTTGGAAATCTCTACGATTTTAATATTAATAATTACCAACATAGAAAGCAAAATTTATTTTTTGAAAATTGAAATTTAAAAAAATTAAATATTTATATGCTAATTTTTATTTTGTTGTTATAATAAGATTTACAAATTGAAAACTCGTTTGAAAATTTTAAATTAAATTAAATTAAAAATTTTTTCGTGTTTAAGTAGAAATTTATGCAACTTTTTATTTAAAGACATATCAAGGAAGAAGTGAGTAAAAAGTATTTAAAAATTACTTTAACAATAATAAATGAAAAGTTTAATGTAATTTGGATTTTCTTTTTTTAATTTTTACTAATAATGGAAATTTATACTTCAATTAACATAATCATTTCCACAAGCGTGCAAGAATTTATTAAAGAGACACAAGTTAAAGGAAATTTTAACTTGCAACTTAATTCAGCAAAGTTGGCTTTAAGCAAACAACACTTGTAACGAAGTTCTGTGTTTTAAGAATCTTTGCGGAAATTTTAGCATTTAATAAGAACAGCAGCAGCTGGCACTTTGCGACATGTTGTCTTTAATCAATTCAAAGGGGGAGACTTATGCTCAGGAGTCTTATGGAAATATGAAAAGAATTTCTATTGAATGTGAACTCTAACCATGAAGTATGTAGACATTTATTGCAAAAATGTTGTATGTTTTTATACCATATAAAAAAGTATAAAGCACTTCCTTTTCTTACTTACAGTTTTTTTGATAAATGTTTCTGTTTTTGCTTAAAGAGGAAACAAATAAAAAATTTATAAAAATTTTTACATAATGAATATTTTATATTTTATAATTTTAACTTCTCCGATCTTTTACATATTCCTACTTGAAATTAAAATTTTTAATTTAATTTTTAATTGGTAACATTTCTTGTTAATTTTTATTGACAGCGAAGTAAATTCTACCATAGCGAGATACAGAATATAAAAATTAAGAAATATTATAAAGAAATTCTATTAAAATTGTAATTTAAGCAAATTTATGTTCATAATTTTGGTAGTGGTGTAACATCTGCACATATAAAACATAAATCAGTTAACAATTTTAAAACGCAAAACACATTCAAATTAATTTTATGGGTTTAAGTAGGAAAAAAAAAAATAAATATGAATTTGGCCAGGTTGCACAACATATAAAACTATAAAATAGAAAATTACTCAATGCAATAACTAATTGATGCAGATTCAAAATTGTAAATTTCAAATCCACAAATATTTATTAAAATTAAGTAAAAATTATCAAATTTGACTCCAGTTATCTAATATTTTTATCTGTTTATTTTCATCAATGTTGATATTGATTTTAAATTAAGAGATGCACGTATAAAATTCGCACAAATTTGAATTAAATTTTAAATTATTGTTACACAAATTGCTACTTAGAAGGCATCCATTAATTAAGTCAACAAATTTTATCACTTAAATTGCATTTACAAATTCCCTTTAAATTTATGCGTCCTCCATTTGAAGGGCTGTTAATATTTATTTGTTTAAATAAGAAACGTAGAAGAACATTTAATTTTTTTAATAAACAATTACAACTTCATTCAGTTTTTGTTTGCTTTATGTAAAAATTCAAAGAGCATTAAATAGTTACGTATCACAAAATTCCTTTGTGTCAATTGGTGTTCCTTTACAAATTATTGTGCTTTCATTTATTCAAGATTATTGTTTTTTGTAGAAAATCTTTTAATTTGTTCTTTTCTTATTCATTAAGCACTAGGTCAGGTTTTGAAAATAAAAATATTGTTTTTTTATTTATTTTTTAAATCTTTTAAAATTGAAAGACAAAAAAACTTTTGCGGAACTTGAAAGGTGTCGAGCAAAAAATATAGATGGGCATTATTGCAGAAAAATTAGATTATTCTCTATGTGTCATATGTTTCAAAAATTGCAGAAGTGAAGTGAGCTTTGGCGAGCTAAATTTAATTTTCAACGATAAATTTTTCAAATTTCTTGACTGGCTTCAAATACTCTACAAAGCTCTCGTAAAATTAATTTTTGATTAAATTTAAATTTGTCTTAAAGCATAACTCTGAGAGGCATTTTGTTATCACCAGCGCTTAATAAAATATCGTTAATACATCACTTTATACGTTTATATTTTTTAGTTTAAAAAAATAATTTAATGCAAAAAAAAAAAAAAGATATTAAAAAAACCATATTGATGGCGGATTTCCTAAAAATGAGTTTGCATTTCAGAATTTCTTTCAACTAGGATTTTTGATTTTAAATATCAGTGAGTGCTTTTTAAATTTATTTCTTGCCACAAAATGGATGAATTTATTTTTCAGCAGGAGAAAGGTGCAGAATACGATTTGTCTGTTATGAAAATTTCGGCACGTTCAACACATCTAAATGCAATGAAGAATATGTCACAGATTAACATAATCAATTTAAAATTGAAAAAAGCACGATTTTTGTTTTATTCATTTTTTTATTATTTATTATTTTTTAATTATTTTCTTTTAATTGACGTATCATTTTCACGCATCTCTAAATGCACATTTGTATTCATTCTGGAGATAAACATCAACAGGAACAGCATTTCAAGTACATGTTTTAATTTTGCCAAAAATATAAGTAAAAGTTAGTGATCCCTATCATTCTGACACACCATGTCATCTAATATTTGTTTGTACCTTCATAATATGAAACTATTAACATAAGAAAATATTTACTATTAAATAACTGCTGCCAGCTTGTGGGTGGTTTCTGGCAGTCTGCCTAAATTATCAAGTTTTAATTGTTTTTAAATGTATAAAACTGAAATTTGTTCTAAAAACACAAGAATTTAGTGTAAATTAGACTGTTTGTTTAATTATGAGTGTGTGTGTGTAATTTATACTAGGAAAATCTACACCCAAAAGTGTGGTTTAGACGAAAGTTTAAATTAATTATAGGTGAACATGAACGGTGTGTTTTAGTTTTAATTAAGAGCAACAAAACAATTAATAATTGTGTTTTTGAAATTCGTTTCTTTTTTTGTTCTTTTTTATTGTGAATCCAGCTTTCGTAAACACAGATCACACAAAACACGTTATTGAAAGTGTTGTTAATATTATTCAAAATTAAAATCGCTTAGAGGTAATGATTTTATAATTAAATTCATGCCTGTTATAAATAATCTTACAGTAAATTATTGCTCAGTTTAACAGAATGTTCCACACAAATAGGTTAAAATCAAACACCTTCACTGCAAGCATTTTCTATCGAAAAAGTCACTACATCGTTACTTCATGGTGTTGAAATGTTACGCACATAATATCGAATTCTGATCTAATTAGTAACCCCAGTCGGGAAGAAACGTACCACTACAGTTATACAACTAACGGGAAGCTATTTAGCTTCTCTAAAAAGGATTAAAATTGAGTATTCTGGTAGTGACGAATTTGTGTCTGTTAAAAGTGTTAAAAGGGTTTCTTTAACAGTATCGAGTATAAAACTTTTAAACGTAACAGAGTTCTGCTTTATCAAAACAGAAAATTTAAGAAACTTCTGACCTTAAAAGTATTTTGTGTTTAAATACATAACTTATTTGTTAACATCAATTTACTTACAACTTCATATATCTTTTTATTTTATTTTTATCAATGTATTTTATGCAACTTTTCTTAACATTTTTTGCACTCATTTAACATGACCGAACACTGCCCAAGTCAAACTAAATGACATTAGTATTTTTGTTTATCTGTTACATTATTTAGTTCACTCTTTGTAGAGTCGAAGAGATCAATATGCGATGCCCGTGCAAGTTGTTTTTGTAAATGTTTGAGCAATCAACTTATTATCATCTGGTAGTTGAAAAAAAGTAACTCTTAATATAACAGATTTAAGGGGAAGTATTAACTTCTAGTAGAGACGAAATAGTTATCGTTAGAAGATCTTAGTTCGACAAAAATGTATTTCGTTTTTGTAAAATTGAGTTTTTAATCTAAAAAAGTAACGAAGAAGTTACTTCTATCTGAAAATGCTCTGTCAAATGCTGGCAGTGTCATATTACATTGATATACCAATACAATAGTAAATACAATGGCATTGTGTGATGCTCTCTCCCAGCTATAACGAGCAATTTAGTCAGCAAACGAAAGCAAACATTTCGTTTTGTTAATTTTCGTACCGTGAAACAAAACAAATTTTAAAAACTGTAGCAGATATTGTAGCTGCGCTTAGTTACAAGTTTGAAGCAGCTGTTTGGTGTCGCACTGTTTTTGCTATTTCTATTTCTATTAAATAGAGAAGAAATTCTGCTCGCACTTGAATCATTAAAACTGTAGAATATTTAAAAGGGTTTTAAATACGCAATTTTACTTTCCGTTTTTAAAGAAGACATTTACATTTAATTAGCAACGGCTGGACATCATTTTACTTCAAAAATAAATAAAACGCTTTTCTCATAAATGTAAATACTGTAATGAGATATATTTTCAACCCATAATCAATTTAGCACCCCACTTATGTGATCACAGGACTAGTGCAATATATGATAAGTATTTATGTATATAAATGAATGTGTAAGTGGGCAAAATACATGAACGTACTGCTTGTATCATGTTTAAAATTTTCGTGATAAATATTAACTTTCAGCTGATTGTACTTAATTGTTTTCAGTATTTGCACAATAAACAAAAACCCCAGGATAGGGAACACCATCATTCGCTGTTTTTAAAGTTGGTTTTTACTGTTACAACATAATGACGACAAGTACCTTCATGAAAGATGATAAATGCTTTGTGCTCTCTTGTATAACAGTATGACCAGGTTGCAGCTGTTTGTAATACAAAACCGATTGGTGTTGCTTGGTTTCTAATTTTGTTTCTTGGTATTTAAGTAAATTAATATTTTTGTTAAGTGTTTTCATTTAAACTTTTAAATTGAGTATTTGAAAATTGTACAATTTACTCAAGAGTAATAATCCTTAAAATTTTATGAAGTTGGTTTCATGTTTTTGAAGTTTTTGTGTGGTAAAATGTTACGAATAAATTAATTTTAAAATTAATAATACAGTGAAACGAATGAGGTTTAATTGAAAAATTCAGATAATTAAAATTAAAAGTTATTAAGCAATTATTTGCACAAGTCTCAAAGTATTTGAGTAGACTTGAAAGGAACCTTAAAAGAAAATCAATTAGGTGAAACAAAATTTATTGGCAAACGTTTGCCCTAGGGAATTTGCTTTCAAGAGAAAAGAAATAATAAATTAAACGGCAATTTATTATTACTTTATTAATTTTTATATAAAATTGAATACAAAATGTATGTGTCCAAAGTAGTTATTGGTTTTTCATTTCATTAAAAAAAAAAAAAACTCAGGAGTATCATATTTCAAGTCAAATTTATTATACACCCAGTTACTAATATTTTAAACACTCAGAATTTTAAGTCAAAAGGTAACAAAGAGTTTGCTTTCGATTGCTTCATAATGTACAATATACACGATACAGTACTAAGTTGGAGAGAAAGTAAGCTAAATTTTTACACCTTTTCTTGTGCATATTGGTTAAGAGCGGTCGTGGTATGACGGTTGTTTATACATTTATCTATTAAAAAAATAATAAATGGCAGCAATTGAAAATAGCGTATATTAGACATATATTGTTTGTGGATATACTCGTAAAAGTACCAAAATTATAAAATTTATTTATATAAAAATAAATTTTTTTTTCGCTATTTTCTGTTTTATTATGTAAAACAACTTCTCATATAACTTCGGTAGTTCTTCAGATCGTTTTCTTCGAACTCTTTCAATAACCTTTCAGTTGAAAATTTTTCACTTTCTGCTTTTATTAGTTTTATCTCTTGTTGTTCTTTATACAGAATTGAGTGTTATACACTCAACTCTTATTAGAAAACACCACTAATGTAGGGATTCAGAAAGTATCATACCGTATACGTCAACGATATCTATGATTTCCTAAAGACGCTAAAAAAACAGGGTTCACAAAAAAAAAAAACGCAACGATAATAAGAGAAATGAGAAAAACAAAAGAAAAGCATCTAATTTTTTATTGTTAATTTTTTTTACTATTATATTTTATTATTAGTTTTATTAATTTTGTTTATTAATATTTTTTTGTTATTATTTTTTACTAGTCTTTTTATTGTTAATATTTTATATTGATTTTTTTGTTAATTTTTTATCATTTATTTTATTATTTATTTTTTATAAATTTTTTATTATTAATTTTTTTATTAATAATTTTTTATTATTAATGTTATTATTAAAATATATGTGTTGTTATTATGAACTTATTTCATATGTTATTATTTAAATGCATGACAAACATATAAAAATTTAATTACGAAAACAAGCTATAAATGAATTCGCTCAGAAAATAATGAAGAAAGTAGATATGGCTGGAATTTATCTGATCTAAGTCCGGCATCCTTTCTAGAAAGAAGCGAATAAAACCAAATAATTTATTTTTGGCCGATAGCACAAATTTACGATTCAAATTCTAAGGTGTTGTCATATCCACATTAATTTAGCCAACAGTTAGTTATTATTGATTTCTTTTCTATTTCTAAATTAAAAAATAAAATAAATGGTGCTACAGGGGTAAGAGTTTGATTGGCATTTGGAATAAAAATTTTTTTTTGGAAAGTACGCAATCTTTTGTTGGAGCAAACTTGAAATAGGTTAGATGAAGCGTATCAAGCTAAAAAACACTATCCTTAAAAAAAACATAATAAAGCCAGTAATGAGTTCCTCAATATTTTTCTATATAACTTTTGATTCCTTTTCGCAATAGTATTTTGCTATTATTTGATTATTATAAAATCTGTCTCTTCACTGAAATCTATAAAAACTAAAATTGAAAATAAAATTGCGTGTTGGGTGGTGGTATTTTGTTGTCCAGAGCCATTTGTTTCCTTAATACGAATTAATAATTTTATGTTTTTTTTCTGTGCGCCTGCTGTTTGTTATGAAATAATTTTATTGACTACAAGACACCAGACGTTTTTACCTCTTGGGATTAATGTTTAACTTCCTTTTCATATTTTTATTTCGTTTCGCTGGCTATTTTATTAATTGAATATTGACAAAAAATATTATAATTGATTATCAATACAAATTAATTGAGAAAAATAAAGATATTATTTGTAGAGGCAGCTGGAAAATACAAAATTATTAATTATAGGAAATTGTAAAATTCTGGCAAATTATTAAAACAAAATATATTACAATAAGTAGATAAATTTACAACGTTTAAATTTCATTCCGATTTTAAGGAAAAAGGGAAAGTGGTAAAGTTGTAAAAAAAAATTTTGGTCATAAAAAATTTAATTTAATTTTTAATTTAATTATGGCTCGCAGTTCAAAAAATAAAACTGCTTAAATCTCAAAGATTCTTTTAGTCGACCAAGAAACCAAAAAGTTTTTAATAATAAATTTTTTTAATTTAAAAAAAATTATGACGTGGGACAAAGCATTTTCACAGTTTTAAACCCACGAAAGCGGCAACATTTTTTTTATATATTTTTTTATTTTTTTTCCAGCGAAAGGTAGATAATGACAAGCCACGAGGATATTCTAATCTTTCCCAAAAAGAATTTATACAAGAAAAGTTTCGGTGTAATAGGGGATGTATCTTCTTTTTGCGTGACAGCGTCTCACTATATTGCACAACTTTTCACGACTTTTTTTGAGTAACGTAGAGTTCTATCAAACTTTGTTGTGAACGAATTATATGATTTTATAGAGCAGGAATAATTGGCGTTTATTTTCTTAACAGAATTTGTATTGTTTTTATCTATCTAAAAAAAAAGTGATTAAGCTTTTTGTAAGGAAATATTAAATCTACTACTGATGTCATCGCTACGTCTGAACAACCCGCCCAATAAAAATTACACATGCATCACAAAATCAGTTTGATCAATTTTTATTTTTTAAAATTTTCATTAACTTGTTTTACCTAAAAGAAATGAACAATTTGGAGCCAGTCTTAAGATCATGTTTTTTGTTTTCTTGCTGAAACTTCTTTGAAGGTATGAAAATAATTGAAAATATTAATATCAACTCTTAAACGATTAAAAAAAGTCTACTTTGTTTCCATTTAAATAAAAATCAAGGATAATCATCTAATAAAAGCAACAATTACAATTTTTAAGAATATCTTTGTGCTCTTAAGAAACCATTAAGAAGCAGTATAAATTAGTTTTAAAATTCAAACCATACAAACAAACAACAACAAAGACACATTCGTAAAGTTTTTTCTTTATAGAAGATTTTGCATTTTACGCTTCCGTGAATAGAATTTAATCATTTTGCGAAAAATTAAAAAAAGTGCAAAAAAAATACTTAAGAATCATTAGACGTATAATAAAAAAAAAATCCATATCCATAATCGTATTATTTTATGAATATTTGAACTGTCTATTAATATTTGTTGGATTTTTAGTTAAATAGAAAATATAGGAAAAACGTACGTATCGCACAAATACTTATGTGACTAAACATGAGAGCAAACATTAAGGTACAACACATTTTCAATGTTGTTGTTTTTTATTTTTCGTGCAAGATTAAGTAAAAATTTTACATTGTAAAATAATAATAAAAATAGTAGCAGGAGCATGCTATCAAAATCTGCAAAACGACAAATTTCCTAATTACAATTTAATTTTTCGATTACTTTCGTTAGCTTAAGAAAAAACAACAACAGTGTCCATACCTAATATTTGATCAAGAAAGTTACAAAAATTTTGGCAAATTACCTTTTTAAAATTGTTATGCAAGCGCAGATAGTATTTACAAACGCCTGTGCCCTACACCCCATAGACTACAAAGATTCTATCAGCGTTATAAAAAAAAATTATCTCAATACATTAAGAATAACTTTTAACAAAAACAAAATTTTCAAATTTAATGGGAATATAAAAATGTTTAAAGCTTATGAAAGCATGAAAATTCAAAATAATAATAATTTTAAAATAAATAGAATTATTTTTGGTTATTAAAACCACCATATTTGGTCGACAAAATGTGACTTTTAATTGACAGTCATTAGTATTTATTTTTATGGTGATTGTGTGAAACCAAAAATTATACATTAAATAAGATGAGATGCGAAGCAAAGCGATGTGATGAGATGAAATAAGATAAGAAAAAAATATATAATCAATTATAAATGGAACTATTTGCTATTTCAAGTGAATGAGTGATTAAAAAAGAGAAATAGGTAGATTTCTTGTTTCTTAATATAATGCCACTTGGGTTTGAAACAGGCTGTCCCGCCTTTTCAAAATAATCAGATATTATTTTCTCATATTCCCTCATGGTGTTGCCTTTGAATTTTGATAGAGATAAAAGTTGCTAAAAGCGAAATTTAAACTGCTTTCACCCATTTTATTTGGACAAAATTTTTGTAGAGACAAATCTTTTTTTTGCTGAGAGTTTTCTTCAGCACGATTTACCAATTTCGAAAAATTTGCCCGGACAAACAAAGCTGCCATATGAATACTTAAGTAAACAAGTCGAATTAATTTTACCACGTGGCAACATAGCAGCAAGTCATTAAAAATAAATAAGCAACGATTGGCATTCGCTTCCTTTAATAAATATACTTTGCTTTGTATGGTTATTTTTATGCGAGCAATACGGTCATGTCGTATATGCATTTTCTTTCGGGCTTTTTCATTTCCATTATAAGCTTGAGGGCAACTGCTTCACTGAACTTCATTTTGTAAAAAAAATATTTTGTTGAAAAACTATTCTTTATTGATACTCAACAAAAACATAACAAATGAATTTGATAATATGCAAACAGTATATGATTAAGTTGCCACTAATTTAACTTTTTTGGAAAATTTTTTTAATGGCAACACAGTTCAAATTTGTTCGAAAAAAAATCCATATCAAGCTGATGTATTAAACACAATCAAGTCCACCGACCATCGACTACAAGATGTCATAAATAGAATACATGCGTGCTTATGAGAATAATTCTTTTAGCCGCTACACGACTACCGACTACAGGTAGTCTGTAGCCAACTTAAGCTAATTTCTATTTTTCTTGACTACAAAAAACAGATTAGTGCTGCCAATACAATAAATACGTGAAATGGTGGTTTTAAAAACGCAATACATTAAATATCGCAATTAAAAACGCGAAAAACTATTATAATGGCACCATTGAAAAATAATAAACATCTGTTCATTTGTTTACATTTTTTATTTACTTTTTATTTGGCGCTTTTTTTAGGTTTTTTTTGTTGTTTTGCTTATATTTAATACATATGTCAAAACAGATTTTTATTTTTTGTAGTTAGTGGTCGGTAGTCGTTAAAAGAATTAAGTAGCTGGCAACTTGGCTATTTTTGTAGCCAGCTACTTTTGTAGTAGGTAGTCGATGGTTGGTAGCCTTTGATTGTGTTTATAGCATGAAAGTTGTCTGAACAAAATCACTTTTTTCACACTTCTTTCACTCTCTGAGAGAAGTTGTTCGAACAAAATGGTTGAATCTAGCTTTAAAGAATCGGTAGTTACACATCAGCTACTTCATTTTTTTATTTCCATCATTTTTTTGTATTAAAAAGGATTAAATAATAATAATAATAATAATAATAATAATAATAATTCTGGTATTCAAAAAGTTTATCCTTAAAAAGGGGCTGCTGTGAAGGGTTTAACGCGTTTAAAAAACAGCTTTTAGTTTTTTCTACCATGTTTAGATTTTTTAAAGGGCGAGACAAATATGACCTCCTTAAAAAAGAAGGTCACCCAGACACATGGCCCCCAACTCAAAGCTTTTTTCAAGGCAGAAACCCAAAAGAAAAATATATATGTTGTAATAAAATGAAACTAAATTTTTAAACTTTTAATTGGGACGATTAAAATATCTTATTTTATATCATTTAGTCTTAAACCCATTTTTTAATAACAGATTTTTAATGAACTTTTTTGAGTTTTTCATGAGTTCAAAAAATGCCTCAAAGAAAAAAAGTGCAAGAGAATCAGTGAAAATATCCATGATTTTTGAATTACTTTATTATTCTTACTGGTATAAAATTTATTCTTAAAATATTTCGCTAACCCAATTAATGGCACCGTCAGAAAACAATTAATGGAAACTTCAAATAAGTAATTAAAAGATGAAATAATATTTATCGTATGCATACATTACAACATTTTTAATAAAGTTTAAAACAAATATATTTATCTGCACAACAAGCACTGATGACAGCTACCAATTGAAATAATTCTGCACCTACTGCAAGCAGTTACTTGCACAAAAAAAAGAAAAAAACTATCGAAATTGTAGTTGTTACCAAACCAACTGAATTGTATTTCAGCCATTCAACACGTATAACTTTATTCGATGCTGAAGTTTAATGACTAAATGCAAACACTTTTAAGTTGAAGTTTTGTTTAACTCAAAATGACAGAAATTTTAACTGGATGCAACCTTCAGCTGGCATAATGTTTAATACAACAGCATTTATAGTAAATTCGTTCTTGTTCCTAAAAGCTATAAAAAATATGTTGTGTTATTTTGAGCAAAATGTCACCCACCATCACATAAAAAAAATTTTCTTTACAGCAAAAATTAATTCATACTGGCACATTTTCATTCAGTAGATTTTAAGAATTTTTATTTTTATTTTTTTAAATGACACAGTTATGATTTTGAGCGCTTTTCGATTATTTTACAATTCTGATTTTTTCGGTTTAAATAGCATTTATCTCTTTTGGAATGAACAGTATATCTGTAGCTCCTTATCCCTCTTCAATGCGAATATTTTTGTTTTTAGTATTTAAGAAAATTTGCCATTTTTCTGGAGGCCTTTGATCTTTCACAACTTCTTTGCAAAATTTCTTTAAAATCATTTGTCAAGATGAAAATCCTGCACGTATAAGTTGTCATATTTTAAGAGCAAAATCCAATTGATTTTTGTTGTTGTTTTGTTTTGCTATTTCTCAGTTCTCAGCTAAGTAGCCTAAATATTTGACTACTAAGCATTTGACTTATTTGGTGGTGAGAGTCGGTCTGATTTCGTATTCAAATGTCGTACCAGAATATTTTTATTCTATTAAATAACACAGCGATCCCTTTCGCCGATCTTATTTTATAGCTCCAAATTGACAGTGAAATAAAAAATAAAGTGAAAGAATGGAACATCTTCGTCTACTTAACACTAGAGGCGTTGCAATACTTAAAGAAAAATGTTTTAGCTTGATTCATGGCAAAATAACACAGGTGAAAGTAGTTCTTTTTTTTCAACAATTGTGTTTGACAAAGCGCCTTAATGTTGTTATAATAAAATCCCGGTTGTTTTTGCATTGTTGCAGCCGAGCCCTTACCTGTACTAATACGCTTTCCCTTGAGTTGAAAAATAGTTTAAGATTTTAGCCTTGAGTATTTTGTTTTATAATTTTTCTTTTATTTCAGTTTGAATGAATTATACATCGACTATCAATTAATTTCAAAGATAAATATCGCATTTTGGTAAATATAATTTAAAAAATTAAAGAATTGAAGGTACTTTCGAAATAAATGAGAACTAGTGTGTGACACACTAGGCTCTAGTGTTTCTTGTGTGCAGAATTTATTTCACCATAATTTAAACAGCCAGGAAAAGAAAAGAAGGAAACTTTAATGTTAGCAAATATGGCAAAGAAGCACAAACATTCACTAACTTCTAAGACATAATCTTCATTTTTATTGGATTAACTTCTTGCCTCATACTCGTATGGCAGCAAAGATAACAATGTGTCAAGGATTAAGTCTTGTCTAATGACTTCAGCAGGATAAAATCATATAAATGATGAAAGACAAATTATACGAAACTCTTTTCATACAATGAAAAAATTTAATGTAAAAGGAACAAAGCAAATTAAAAATGAAATAACTTACAACCCTTTAAAATGAGTATCCTTTCCATTTATGTAAAAAAGAAATTTTCGTATTCCTTTTAACAAAAATTATAAATTCCTTTTAATGAAATATTTATGGTTCTACTTACAACGGCAAGTGTGAGCAAAAAAAAAAAAAATAAAATAAAATAAAAATAAATATTTCAGAATGCAGATGGCAGCTTTACCGAAATTAATATTTTTACTTCAATTCATTAATTTATTTTCAGGTGCAGCAGACCATTTTTTCATAGTTAAAAATAGCAGAATATCACTTAGGTTTTTACAAGTCATTTCTTAACAAACAATTAACAACAAATCATTTAATATTGTGGTAAAAGTAAATTTCTTAACAATTTGTTCGTAAACTTTTTTAATTTTCGTTACATTTTAGTTAAAGTTACGATTTAAGCGTTTAATTTAGATGAAATAATTTTTAAGAAGCAAAATACTTTTGATTTGTATTAAATAAATTATGTAAAATTAAATTGAAATAAAGTTTTCATTTTATTAAAAACTTTATAATTTTTCGACTTTTTTATTTTGTAATTTTAATAAATAAATTAAATTTTTTTATAAGAAAAAATTAATACAAAAATATCATTGTACAAAAATTATTAAACAGTATTATATTCGACTATGCCGAACCTTATATACCCTTCACCATGAATGTAAGTCTTGTTTAGTGAAGTAACTGAAATCATAAAAACAAATATTGGGGCGACAGACAACTAAAAAATAAGAAAAAAATAACTTTTTTTTATAAAATTTTGCACATAAAAATGATGTTGCCTCTTTATGGGTTAAGCATTTTTTAAAAAGTTTTAATATGTGCTTAAAGATCTCTTCAAAAGCTTTAAAATAAAAACCATATCGATGTCTTAAAAATATGTTACGCAATCATACTTTTCTAATAAAAGTTCAAAGGCCAATAACCCCAAAAATATGGGCGAGCGCCAATTTTTTCACTCGATGTTTTTTTTATTAATTTTTAATTATCTGTCATCTTATTTATATTTCTTTATTTATTTTTTTTTTCGAATGAAGCAGGTGTTTTGCCTTCTGCCTCGAGAGACATGCACCGATCTTGTTGATTTTCAATATCAAAATTTTTTTTGGGTTCTTAAATTTTCTCTTGGCAAAGTTAATTTCAGCACTTACACGGACGGTCAGACGGTCATCGTTCAATCGACTTCGCTATGCATAAGAAGTCAGAATATATAAAGTTTATGGGGCGGAAATTACAAACGGAATGACAAACTTATATATAATTTTTTTCACTTTTTTCTTTTTGGTGAAGGGTATAAAAATTGGAAATTTTATTTAAAGTTGAAAGTCAATTTAAATTATAAATTTTAAATTATTTTTTCTTTTTCATTATTTTGAAGTTATATTTTTCCAGTTATACTTGTTCTTAAAAACTTTTTTAACTGATAAGTACCTTAATATTCTTGAAAGTGAAAAATACGCATTCGCTATTTTGAGACCCTATCGTGTCCATGCATTGACCAACTAACTTTTTAACCAAAACAGAAGAAGATTAAAAGAAACTTTAGTTGCGATAAAATGATTTGAAGTTCTGAAATGAGTTTTAAAACTGCTTGATTATTTTGTCTATCAAAATTACAGCAGAATTTAAGTACAAAAGTTAACAAAATTAAACGGCCCGTTTGGCACTCTGTTCATATTTTTTAATAAAAATAATTGTATTTTCCCTGCTGCCACCAGTTCTAGCAACAAGTAGATTCTTAAGTGTCACAGTGGTGCTCTAATAATAAATCTTTTTTATAAAAAAAAAAACAAATCAAAAAAGCAACAACAATAATTCTACAAATGTTAATTAATTTATTGAAAAATAGCAAAACAAAGATGCTTTATGATCAAAAATAAATTGCAGCGGAATTTTAAAAATTTTGCTTTTATCGAAAATGTTATTGTATATTTTGAAACAAATGTATATGCAAATATATAAATATTTATATATCTTCTTATTTACTGAAGGAATGAAATTAATAAGGAAAGAATAAAATTTAACGACTTTGTATTTTTCGATTTTGTTAGCCATCAAACAAAAACAAAAAAAAAAAAAAGAAAAGAAACAAAAGTAAATAAGTAAATCAACATTTCGAAAATAAAAATTTATCATAAATTATTTTAACATGAATTTAACGTCTTCTTTTTTTATAACTGGATAACTTGCATTGGAAGGCGCAATATGAAACATAAATTATTTCCTGTAAAACCGATCCTACAACAGATTAAAAATTTTTAAATACTCTGCGAAAGCCTTGCACAGTGGGAGTTCTCATAAAATAGAAAAATCGAAATAATTCTTTTATTTTTAAACGGCCATCTTGTTAACAGCATCACACGGCTGTGGTAGAGGAGCGGTCGAGTTCAAGTTTTAAATTTTGACTTTTTACTGCTGATCTGATAGAACCGGCGCCATGATGCTTTGAATTAGCACACCTCGCTTGTATAAAAATTTAAAACCGTTCCCAAATTCTTTTTTTCCACCGATTTTGAAAATTTAAAATTCTGGCAAAATCACTTGTCCTGGCTTGTTATGGCTTCACTCAAAGCAAAAAGCTAGACAGAAGCCGAATATCGACAATGCATATGTTAAGCACAGCCTTTTAAGAGTTTGACAAAGCAACGCTACTTTAAAACTTCGCGGCTCTGGCTCTGTAAGCAGTATAATTTAAGCCGTTAAGCATTATAGAATTATTTCCATTTTTTTTCTCCCACCAACAACATTTTAGTAATTAATTTTATTTTCTTATATTTTATTTTGCTACTGCAAGAGAGGACATATATTTTCTTGTTACAACAAGTTTGTAACATTTTATGCTGCCAACAAGCAATAGATAGAAAAGGTACAACCTGCTTTTTTTATGCTGATTAAATTGATGACTAAATAAATGTTGGTTTAGCGAATGAAAAAGGTGTGCGGGACATGGCGTCATACATATGTATTTTCGTATTAACAACATGAATATTTCTTAATTTTTTTGTTTTTGACATTCAAAACATTAAGAAATTCGTCATTCATGCGTAAATTGTTTTTGTTTCTTAGAATTTTTTTAATTTTCTGTTTTTTTTTTTAATTCTGTCTGTCAGACAAACAAATAAATGATGCAAAAAGAAAAACAGCAACGTATTTTAAGCATGAAAATGCGTCAAATTGCTGGTATTCATTTAATTTGTTAATTTGTACAAACATAAATTTAATGTCACATTAATACTTCATTCAAAAAAGTTTAAAGAAATATTTTATATAAATTAAATAAATACGAGGACCGTTCAAAAAAAAGCAAATTTTCAGATAACTGTAGTTAATATTATTTTTTATTACAGTTAATTTAAAAAAAAATCTCACTTTTTAATTTTGTTTGTGGTCCACTGTGACACAGAATAACAAATTATGTCGTATGGTCAATCTAAAATCAACAGCGTAGATATTTTCCACAATAAAATCTTATCATTTACTAAACAGAGATATGGAAATATCGTTGTAAGATCCAAAATAAAAAAAGGAATGTCACAATGTGTTACTGCTGCCATTCCAGTTGTCGCAAAATGTAAAAATTAAGGCGATGTTCAGAAAAACTTCCTGAGTCGATACAGACTCACTTTAAAGCACTTCGTGATTATAGAACTAACAACTCACTGACTGGAATAAAAGAGCGTAGAATAGAATACAAAAATAAACTCGACATAATAAAAAATTTGTAGTACAATTTCTATTAAAATAAAAGAGCAGCAGAGGTTTTTTGCACCTGCTAAGCTTTCCTCCATTTTTTTTTCTTAATTTTTCAATAAAGCAAATTACAAGTCTTTAAGGCTTTTTTCTAAAACTTAAAAATGCTAACTTTAACAGAGTGGTGAATTAAGAGGACACCATTTTCTTCTTAGCACATCTTCATCAAAAACTTGTAAATATTATAATTCGTCTTAAAATATAAACGATAATCAAATGCTTAATCTATTTATATTTTGGATCTTTTATTTATTTACAACACAAACAGATTCAACATGAATCTTAAAAGTCGTCTCACGTCTCAATTCCTTTTTTAAGGAATTTATTTCGACACACAAGAACATTTTTTACATCAAGAAAAGGAAACGAATGTTTGTTTTATTTTTATCCACTTGACTCTTGTTAACCTAATGTAACATTATATTGTTATTATTGTTGTTGTTGTAATTTTTTTAACCTTTATTTTTTATATTTGATTTGATACTTAATGTGACAACTTATTGTTATTAAATAACAATTTTACCAATCAAATAAATATTTTCAAATAGAGAAGACAGATAATTTATGTGTTAATAGATTAACTCACTTTTGTAATGAAATCATGTATTTTTAGAGACCTTCAAACGGAAAGTGAGGTTAGTTTTACAGACTACTAATTTAAAGGAAAAGAAGGACGGGTCACAAATTTAAGTTGAGCAGAAATAGAATATATTTTGTTGTTGTATAGACTCTCTAGGCCAATAATATAAGCAAGACGTCAGCTCCTTCTGAAAATAGTTGGGAATCTTTCACATAAAATATAATTAATATCGGCAAATTAACATACGTACACAGAAAAGTAAATGTCAAATGTGGAATTATTTGAATCTCTTACTTTTCACCGTCCATGTAAAAAGACATTTTCATGATGAAAAAAAGAGAACTGGCCCTCCTTTAAGATGATACTCGAGTTTACATGTGATTTAGGTTTTGCATTTTTGGCACATCTGTCTCTGTGGCTCAGCGGAAAAAACTTAAAATAAATAAATCAATTTGTTCATTATATTCCTGAGAGTGATTTGTATCTACAAATGTTATTTTCCATAAAAAATTGGTATGGAAATGAAGGGCTGATGTGATTAATAAAAAAAGATTTTGCAATTTTTCCACAAAGTTTTATGGATAATTTAGAAATTATTGAGCAAAAAAAAGTCGATTATCTTCAAGTTAATTTTATTCGCCAGCTTCTGGTTATTTATAATCCAAATCAAACGATTCCGAGTTGTTGTAAAATATATAAATGTGGCCACTTTTTTATATGCCACACCTCCTAAGAAATCCTTAAATGATAAAAAACAAATGGTAGGTAATTTTTTATTAAATAAATCAAACTCTGCACACTCATTCAATATTTTATTAAAGGAAATTTTTTCTATAGAAAAGGGATTTATTATCGTGAGTTAACTAAAAATAAAAACATGTTTATTCACTTTGTTTTATCATTATTAACTTGTTTACAATAATTTAAAAATTTTTAAATATAAAAATAAACTAGTGCGATTTTTTTCTTGACCTTTGATGATTTTCATTAAAATTTTTGTTGATCGATGTTTAATGTTAAAACTTTAACTTTAATAATTGTTTTAATTTGTTAACAGGGATGTTAGATTTGACGTTTTTTTTTACCTAAAAATCTCGAATTGACGTTTGACGTCTTTATTCTAAAATTTCTTATATTTTGACGATTATCTGTATGACTCATATTATTTCATACATAATTATAAACTGTAATATTACTTTACAGAAAGAGTCAAGTATTGATCAATCTTAAATACATAATTCTATATAAAAGTTATCAAAGTGAAGGGGCCAATTTATGGTATTCGATATCGATCAAATTTTTAAAAGAATTTAATGAAATTTTTTTTCGATATCGAATGCCGTAATTTGGCCCAAGGTCTTCGTTAAAACTCATAATTTGTACTATAATGTGGCACTACTTTATAAAGCTTTCTTTGCGAATTTATTAAAAATAATTGTATAGAAAATAACTCAATATATGACATTCAATAACAGGTAAATTAATTAGTTTGGCTTTAGTTAAGGTTTCTATTTTAATTTTTAAATATTTCTCATACTTTTATTTAGAAAATTGTTTGTTTAAATACATGATATTTACAATGTACATTACCTAAAGAAGATAAGTGAGAAGAATACTGGTGACTAATCTAGTGATCTAGAAAATTCTTCATTACATTCTGCTGATGCCTAATTTTTCCTATTTGCTTTAGCAGAACCTTAAAAATTTTTATTTAATATTTCTTTCTGAACATGAACTTAAGCCAAACTAATTAATTTATTTGCTATAAAAACAAAAACGGTTGAATTTATAATTTCGAAATATTAAAAACAAATTTTTAATATCGGAAGAAATTTTTTAACGAGGAAGAATTTTACGATTTGACGATTTTTTTACGACAGTTTCTTATTCTTATGACGATTTTGAAAAAATTAAAAATTAATTTTGCAAAAATTAACTTTTAAACTACAACCCTGTGTCTGCTCGTCATCTTTCTGATTTTTTATCATGCCCTTTTTTTAATATTTTTTTTATCAAGCATTGACTAAAATTTACTTGTTGACAGATTAAATTTAATCTACGCGCAGCTTGCTGTTAATTTATTTTAGTTCATTGAGTAACCTTAATCTATAATTTGGAAAGATTTGATTCTAAACTTTATTTAAAACCTTAAAACTTTTGTCTGCCAGTTTTATAATGCACTCTTTATTCTTTAGCTTTTAACTGGGCTTCTCTTCCCTTTTTTTTTTTGTTTTTTTTTTTTTGTTTTTTGAAGCCAGCATTAAAACGCCAGCATTTGAATATTAAATGTTTGAAAACATAAACAAACAAATAAATAACAAGTTAATACTTAAATTAACATAAATCTGTTGTTATAAATTAATTAAATGAAATCAAACAGGTTTTGCTGATCTTCTGATTCAAGTTCTGTCTGTTGTTTAACTTTTAAAAGTGTAAAACATATTAAATTATTTAATTAAACTTTGCATTATGTATGAATATATATTTGAATTTGATTGTTTAGTTAAATATATACTTCGGGTGAAAGAATTTTTAAATTTAAAAACAATTGTTTGTTTTAAAAAATACTTAACAACAACTGACAGTCAACTGGTCTTTCTTCACTTAATGTTCGTATCATTGTTGTCAATTGTCTCTACCGATTTTGAATTTATTTAATTTTGTCACGCCGCAGTATTACTTTTGCTGTTACAACAGAAATCAAATAGATTATGCAGCAACATTTTTATTACAATAAACAATTAAATTAACATCGAGAAAGAAAGATTTACAATAAATAACAATAAAGTACCATTTGCCACGATTCTGTATTAAGCAATAAAATATTCTCAAACTCAATCAAAAATCTATTTGTTTTCTTTTTCACAGACTTAATTAAAATTGGGAGTGAAATACTGCCGAATGATATTTAATCGATGACTTAAAGTGTTTAATTTTAAGCATGAAATACAAAAAAAAAAAAAAACAAAAGAATAAAAATTATTTGTTTAAAAAAGTGTCTTGAGAGAAATATATGGCAGGTTTTTTTTGTTGAACTCTGATAGATTTTAAATTATATAGAAATAAATAAATTGCTAAAGAAAAATTAAATTTTTGTTATCTTAATTTTGGAACAAAGTTTGATGACAACTTACAATAGAAAAGTAAGAAAAAATCGATTTCCAATTTATTTAATTTACAGTTTTTACTTTAGGTCCCTGTGGACACAACATTTTTGGTTTCTCTTTTTGTTTTGTGTAAATATAAAAAACCGATGGTTTAAGAATACCACATGCTTTTAATTGACTGTACAAGCTTCTAAACATTGAAGAACAGGGAACTGCAATCGTTTAAATTCGAGTTGCATATCAGATGGGATTATTTGGATACGTAAATGCAGGAACACATCTAAGCCTTTGAAAATTCCTTTTATAACATATGATACAACAACCACATTAACAAAAAATAAAAAAAAATTTAGTTGAGTGTACATGTCTCGGTCTATATTTCCTTTTCAGGTATACGATGCAGTTTTTTTTACTTATGAAACAAATGCCGTTTTTGTTATCCCCAACCAGCCTATTTTTTGCTCTACAATCCACAATAATACCGATTTGATTGTTCGAAAAGTTTATTTCATAGTTTATTTGGGGGGTATTGTGCCCACCGTTCCAATACAGCCAATTTTCTTTACAATAGGAGTAGGGCTTGCTAAAAGGGAATTCCCGGGAAAAGCTACCGACAATTTCCCGGAAAAGTTTTGACTAAATTCCTGGGAAAAGGAAAGCTTAAAATCGCTAATGATTTTAAAAAAATACACTGATTGTTTTTCAAATATTTTGGTTGCGACATTTAATAATTTTCAAATATCTCGTTTCGTGTGAATTCTACTACGTCTTTACATCTGTATGAAATATTTTTTGATATGGCTGTAGATTATAATCGTTATGGAATGTAAAACACCTATTTTTAGAATTTTTGTCTGTTTGTATGTCCGTCTTTTAGTCTGTATTCGCATCAGGTAAAAACTGCTGGATGGATTTAAATAAAATTTTGTGAGGACGTCCCTTCAAACCTTGGATTAAGTATCAAATACTTTTTTTTCATAAAAATATGTAATTTCGTCGAAAAACTAGATATACTAATGTGAAGTCACCCAATTTTATTGGTAAAATGGTACTAAAACAGTTGTCAGTACATTTAATTTTTGTTGATGGAAAGTTTTTAACACTCACTGTTTACAGAACTCTACAACAAATTTACAGCCTGTTTACAGAACGCAATTTGCTGTTTAGACGCGCAAAAACGTTACCGTTTTTCATTTTTGGGTTTTTGTCATAATTTTTTGTTAAAACGTTACAAATGAGGTTTTTTTCTGGTTTATGTATCCCGCATTGTAATGTCAGAAATGTCAAAGCTGTGCGAAGAAAAAATACCATTTGTTTAAAAATTTTAACTTATATTTATTTTGAGTTCCCAACTTTTTTTTTAAATAGTAAAAAAGAAATACATTACAATCAGTGATTAAGGAATTGGCAATGTTGGACATCATAACACTTTTTTTAAAGAAAACATCTATGTATGCATCAACTATATTTGAATTATACATACATATAAAATGTGCATTTTTTTATTTGTAGCAATTTTTATTTAACAGATACAATTTTATACTCTGCTTATATAACAATTTTCAAGGCGAATTAATTTTATCAAGTGGTATCAAAGCGATTAAATATACACTGGGAGCAATGGCGAATTCCATGATTTTCGTCGTTAGGGTAACTGTCAAACTCCATATATAAAATCCTGTATACTATTTTTTTTTACATTCCGGCTAACATCGAAAATTAACGAATTCGCCTTAGGTGGTATCGTTGCGGCAGCTGACTATTTTTTGCTAAATTTTGTTAAGTGTAGAGCAGCTATCAAAAGTGTATTATTTTTTATTACAAAAGTTCTTTCTTTTATATTCTTTAAAATATAACTACAATAAGCTTACTAAAAACGTTAATGAAAAGGGTAAGAAAAAAAATTGCAGTTATTAAATGTGTTTTGAAGTTTTGCTATACCTAAGTCCAGTTTTTCTTCTCATTGTTGTAGCGGCGCTCCCACCTTATATGAATTCGTCTTGACAATTTTATTTTGTTTATTAAACTCAGCTGTTACCTTTAAGGCGACAAAGCAGGGTTGCTACTAAATATCGCAAAAACAAAAAATGTATATGAAAAGAAGTAAATAAAAAATATTAATTAATACATTGGCAACACTTCGATTTGACATAACAAAAATTCATACGAAACACAACGTAAGTTAAATGAAGAAACCAGAAAGTGTTACACGGACGCTAATTATTACGTATTCGTCCATATATCATCCGGTTTCGTTTCGCTCTTGACGTCTTCTATAAACAGGCTGTTAAATTTTAAGAAAATTAGAAATGATACGCGGACAAAGTCGTGGGCACTGCTATTAAGATATAAAACAGAGCAAAAATTACTAATTTTGTTTGAAAAGGAATTTGAGTTATTCGAAGCCACTAACATTTGAAATACGAACATAGATAATCTTTATAGCGCTTTGTTGATAACAAAGCCTACCTCCGTGGAAAGTCACCTGAATTGTTTTTAGATTTTATAAGCTGTTTTAATTATTAACTAATAATAATTTTTATTGTTTGTTTAGGTTTTAATAAAACTATGAATTTTTTTATTATTATTTTATTAAATCAAACCAAGAATGCGATAGTAAAATTCTGGGAATTTCCAAATCCTATTTGAGAGATAAAACAACTATTGTTTCAAATCACAATCATATTTTTCTGGCCAAATAAAAATAAACTTTTGTATTTTCTTATGATGTTATCGAAAAAAAAAAATATTTTACTGAATGCGATTGAAATGCTTTTTAAATTTGTTTCAAAGGATATTTTATTTAGAGTGTAAATTTGGTTAAACTCTATTAAACCATAAATTAAAAAGCTTTTATGTGAATTAAAAAGAATCTTCATTATTTACGATTAAAAATGTTATTCACTTCATTCAGCCATTATGCGAGATTACAAGAAAAATGTTTTAAATTTTAAAATTGTTTAATATTTCAAAAACGAAAACATAAAAATCTCATTTAAATGAAAACCTAAATTTTGTAAAATTAATTTACTGCCTTCTACTTGTAGCACTTTTTTCACATTTAAGCGATTGAACAAAATAAATACAGTCATATTTAAATTACAAAAAAAAAAAAAGAATCGTGTAAAAGGAAATCTAACAAATACCATACACACATGACTTAAACGAGTAATAAAAATTGTATTTTGTAAAATAAACGAAAATTTATTATCATGATGGGAGTAGAAATAAAAAGGAAGAAAAAAACTAAATAAAATTTTTAGAACAACGCACACACTCACACACCTAATTTTACACTAAGCAACTTTTAAATTCAATTTAAAAAATTCTACAACAATTTGCTAAACTCCTTTGTAAATATTTACATAAAAGAGCAATAAATAATTAATAAACAAACATTATATAAAATAAATAAATCAGTTAGTCAAGTGTGAGTTGGGCCTGGTAAGAAGAACCAACCTTTAATTTTAAATTCTGATGTAATTTCGATTGATGTCAGTCAAATGATTATTTTCCCCTTTTATAGAAGAATTTAAGAGTAAATAAGATTTAGTTAGATTTGCTTGAAATATTTATTAAATCCATTAATTTTTTTTCAATGGCTAATAATAAGTTATATGGCACTTACACCATGCAATTTTTCATGAAACCAGCTAGAAATTTTTGTTTGTCAGTGAAGCAAGAGCGGTAAGCAATATGGTATTGCTTGAATTTTTAAGGGATGTTCTGTTGCTTGTGTTTATTTTTCAATAACGCTTATCGCTGCAACTTAAATAGAGAATTGAAAAAAGGATGTCTCCAAAATTGCATAGTGTAAATCTGGACTTAATTCAATTTTTTAATTTCATTTAACTATTCACTTTGACAATAATTTTATCAAGTTGTTTAGAAGCATCTTAAAATAATTTATACGGTTGTTTTATGTTAATCTTTGCTACTGTCACCTTAAATCGCTCACCAGTCAGGCTGGAGAAGATCCAGCAATGTTATGAAAGATGTATATTTACATCCAAGATGGCCATGTTTATGTGCGAATGTAAGCAACATTTGCTCCATGTCCTGTTATAAAACAATGAAGAATCATAAACTTGCATTTATTAATTTAATTCAAATCTTAAATTAATTTTGGAACACTCTTTAGTGCAACATTATATTCTAATGAGTTTTCGATGAATAAATAAACATTTAACTTATTTTCCATTTCGTTAAGTAAAGTGAATGCCAAACATATTTCAAAAGATTTATTTGTGTGTTTGAGAAATTAAAAGTTTTTAGTTGTTCCCCCGAGTGTTAGTAAAACTATGATAAACCAAAATTCGTTTGTGGTAACGTCTTGTATTTAAGTTTGCATGTTTTAAAAAGGCAAATCTCTCACTAAAGAGAATAATTTTAAATTTTAAATATCAAAAAAGAAGAAATTCCTGTAAGAGTTTATTAATACAAAGGCAGAGAAAACTTGTACAGTTGTGTATGAATATACAATTGTATTACACAATATTTTTGTCGATATCATGCTGCTACAGTAGTAGACTTTTGCTAAATTCTCTTATTTTTCAATCATTCATTTTGTAGGCTTCTCCATGGCGAAGTAGTACTGGGTGGTCTCGATAGCGAATTCATTGATTTTCTCCGAAATTTTAAAATGTTAAACACCATATAAAAAAGAAAACTATACACATTTTTTATATATTAAGTTTGACATTTCAGGTTTTAGCGAAAATTATTGAATTCCCCATTGCGACCTTGATTCGCCTTGGGCCTCTTTATAAATGAACTAAATGATAGTGATCTCTGAATGAAGTGAAAACACAAATGTGACATAAATTATTTTGGAAGGTACCAATATTGAGTTTTTCCATTAAAGCAAGAAACAGTTTAAAAAAAAGCATATGTACTCCTAAAAAACGACTAAGAAGTAAGGACCTTTGAAGGTTCCATACTTCATTTTATTGCTGCGTTAAGTGCAAAAATATGAAACCAGAACATAGTTCTGCTCTTAGAGCAGACTTTAATTTTTTATTGCTTAAATCTAATTTTTTATTAAAAAAAAAAACATTTATTTGATTTAATATTCGTATTAGTGGTTATAAAACTTTTTTTCTTATAAAATATTATTACATCAGCTACAACTGAATTTAAATATTTTCTTAAATTTTATCTTATTTTACTGGCTGACTCACCGGCTAAAGAAAAAATTCACAAAAAAAAAGATTTTATTTCATATCATTCTTTATTCAAATGATTTAATTTTAAGGTTAAAGGCAATTGTAATTTTCAAGGGAACTTTTGTTTCATCTTTGATTGTTAATTAATTCAACAAAAAACAACTTTGAAAACTAGAATTACACTCAAGTGAGTCTAAATTTTATTGGACACTCTCATATTAAATACAAATAAAATACTAATGCAAGTAAATGTGCATGTGAGTGTTAATGCTTTTAAGACACACAAAAATGTTATAAATAAAAAGAAGATGTCGGGATAAAACGACGCTTAATAAATTTAATTAAAACAAAAACATGAAATAATAATTATTTTCAAAAAACACACACACAAAGAAACAGATGCAAATGTGAATGACATTTCTAACATTTATTTGGTTTATCCCTGCAAGCCTTCTCTATCGAAAAAGTCACTACATCGTTACTTCATGGCGTTAAAATGTATTGAAAATAATATCGAATTCTGATCTAATTATTATCCGCAGTCGGGAAGAAACGTACAACTACAGTTTTACAACTAACGGGAAACTATTTTGCCTCTCTAAAAAGGATTAAAATTGAGTTTTCTGTTAGTGTCGAATATGTGTCTGTTAAAAGTGTTAAAAGAGTTTCTTTAACAGTATTGAGTGTAAAACTGTTAAAAGTAACAGAGTTCTGCTTTATGAAAACAGAAAATGTAAATTTTAACATAATAGAAAGGTTTAAATTTAGAAAGCTTTAGATTAAGAAAATTCTGACCTTAAAAATATTTTGTGTTTAAATAAATAACTAATTTGTTAACATAAATTTTTTTTACAGCTTCATGCATTTTTTTTCTTTACTTTTTTTAACGTTTTTTATCAATTAATTTTTTGCAATTTTTCTTAACATTTTTCACACTCATTTAACACAACCGAACACTGCACAAGTCAAACTAAATGACATTAGTATTTTTGTTTATCTGTTACATTATTTAGTTCACTCTTTGTAGAGTCGAAGAGATTACAATATGCGATGCCCATGCAAGTTGTTTTTGAAAATTTTAGAGCAATCAACTTATTATCATTTGATAGTTGAAAAAAAGTTACTCTTAATAAGCAGTTTTAAGGGCAGGGAATTTTGTGTTATTATGGCGGGTCGTGTTCCCCAATTAACTTCTGGTAGAGACGAAATAGTTATCGTTAGAAGATCTTAATTCAACAAAAATGTATTTTGTTTCTGTAAAATTGAGTTTTTAATCTAAAAAAGTAACAAAGAAGTTACTTCTATCTAAAAATGTTCTGTAAAATGCTTGCAGGGATAGAACGCCATGTTTGCATTATATTTCAATTATTTTATTATAATTTAATTTTTGTTATTTTTTATTTTCTTAAAATATTTAAAAATAAATTCATAAATGAGTAACAATCTTAATTAAATTGTTTGAAGATTATCACACAGCAGTTATTGTTGTAGATTAAAGTTATTGTTTATTTTTACAAAATGTTTGTGCTTTTCAACTGAGACTTTCATCTTCATTTAAGTGGCGCCGCCACGGTTTTAAATAAAAAATTATTTTATTTAATTCTTTTAATTGATCCGTTTGCATGTTTTAATTAAAACAACGCAACGCTAAATGTTTTATTGGCATTTGAATACATGGGAGAATTTTGTTTATCTACAACTCAACGGCAAAAGAAATTTTCATTTTTTAGGGTTAAAATCGGCCAGGTTCGAAATTAAAAATTTTTTAGTAAAATGTTTTACATTTTAAATTAAATTTTTAATTTAAAAAACTTAAATTTAATACCAACAAAGTACGTAGATCTGCATTAAAAATAGCAATATTTATAAAAAAAAAATTGAACCTTTAGAAGTGCGATGTACTTGAAATTAAATATTCCTTTTTAGATTTTAAAAACGTTTCATTTTTAACAGAGGAATTAAAAGTTTATTTCCTTCGATTCTTTTACACGTACATTTGTACGTATTAGGTCTCGTCAGTGTTTTCATAATTTGAGGCAGATATTCTAACAAACCAGAATTAAGTGTTTGTAAGTTAAAGGATTGATTTCTCCTCCATAAAAGTATTAGTGTATCTTGAAAATATTAACACATGTTGTCACGAGGTAAAATTACTTATGTGTCGTAATCAAGTGTAATATTTGTACACCACTAATTCACAATGTGATACAGGAAACCTTTTTTATTTTAACCATTTGGATTTCTGTTTTTATGGCAGAAAAAAATCTAACTGTGCTTCGCAATTGCTTAAGATGAAAATGATCCACATTAACATTTTCGTATACCATTTTTAATTGTAACAAATTAATTTGTAGACATTCGGTAAGCAAATGTAGCAGAATTTCTCTTCTCGTGAAACTCTCCTACACATGTTTTAAATTCCATATATTTTATGTTTTCTATCTAAAAGTAATAAAAAAGAAGAAATCACGCTTCATTTAGAATTTCTTCTTCGCAACATTTAAAACTACATAATTCTTCAAAATTTATATAAAATTCAAATACATTAAAATGTAAATTAGAAATGACATCAGTTGCATAATACAAATGATAATTAAGAAGAAATATTATTCTTCGAAGAACATAAAACTGTAGAAAACGTGTTTGAGTAATTTGTTTTCCGTTTAAAATATTAAATAGATAAACAATAAACATTTAAAAAGATTATTTGAAATTTGTATATTCTCTTCACTTAGCAACGAACACAGAAATACAAAGCGATGATTGTCAGTCACTGTCTCTGCACCATAAAATAGAGGGAAACTCTTCCATCAGTTTAATTAATGTTTACTGTTACAAGTGTCCTTAACTTTAAATTTGTTTTAAATTTAAGTCTTTAGTATGCAGAGAAAATTTTCTTACTAATTATTTTACAAACATTTTTAAAAGCTCCTTGATATTTTGCAGTTAAAAAATTTGTTATGACTATAAATTTGAATATCGAACTAAGAAACTATTTTAAATACAGGAGCGTTTTTATTTTAGTTTTTCAAAGATTTTTGCAAGTAATATATTTTTTAACTGCTTTTAGACGAAAGGAGTTTTTACATATGACTTGTAAAATTTCCTATTGTCAAACATAAATCTGTCGTGTGAACATATTGAAAAATTGCCTGTGTAAAATACAGGTGACAAAGACAGTCTCACAAAATATTAGATATCAGTGGTTTTCAACGTAAGCACTATAATGTTGGATGTTATTTTACATGTTCATCTGAACGCAAATATTATAAGTTGTCTGTAAATTAACAATTTTGACAAAACCCATGTGTAAAAAACATGTCGTCTAAAAGCAGCTTTAATTTTTATATCTCTCATAAATGATAAGGAAGCTTAATATTAATAGAATTTACAGAATTCAGATTTATTAAAATATATCTTCAATAAACAATAAATTTTCAAATCATCTGACAGTGCACAGTGGCTTGAAAACGATTTATTTTGGACAAAATTTAGTATCTAATGAACCACTGCAGATATCTTAAGGAGATTTCGCGGAGTCAAAGCTAACGTGTTTCTGAGTAGAGTTGAGTACGATCGGCCCTCTAGGGAAAAGGAATGCTTCTGGGTAGGCCTCCAAGTTTGGGTACCTCGGGCATATAATTTCTTGGAAATGTCATAATTTTTTATTCAAATGTTAAGATTTTTTTAATTTAAAAAGATCTTGATAACATCTGTAAAAAATGTGGTTACATGTGTAGCTTACCTATTTAATTAAGTTGTCTGCAGTGGTTTTCGAGACACTATGCAGTGGCAGCAGTCATTTGTTTTAAATTCTTTCGACCAAGTGGAAATCGTCTTCTTTTTCATTAAGTTTAAGCTTAAAAAAATCGAGAAAAAAAATCATAATTCAAATAATTTTTGCTGTTACAGGTAGCCACAAGATTCCAGAAAATTTTTCTCTCATAACGCTTAAAAGTTTAGTGGTGGTGGGCCTTGAACTGAACATGTCTTTTTAAAGTTATAGTGACAGGCTAAAAAACCTTCAAACAAAAAAAATAGAGATGAACTGAAAACTTAATCTAATTAAAAAAGTCAAATAATTTAAAGATTTTGAATTCTAATTTTTAATGGTGCAAAAATAACGCAGCCCTACTTCAAGCGCTTACGCATATTTGCACCAAACGAAAGAAGAATTATATCGCAGTAGTTGCTCAATTAGAGTCAATTGAAAATTTTCAATATACACTATTCGCGAGAAATCAATGTACAGTGGTCATATCTACCGACTGTAAAAATCTTACATCATTTTTCTACTCCTCCGCAAAAAAAAAATACAGTTGTATCCCGCTTCTTGAAAGAAAGGATCTCCTCTAGAGTCGACTAAATAGAAATTATTTGAGTTGCCATATCACCACCGTTGTATACTTCTTACTCGTAATTCTTTGCAATGTCATAAATGTTTTTAACTTTCGTTGTAAATATTTAAACAACCAAAAAAAAAAAAAAACAGTTTTCTGCCATTTTTGACTTTCTTTGGAAGAACTAATGCAATATGATGACTGCACAAAACTTATTTTGACTTTAGCGAAATAGTAAGAGTTGCGCAACTAGTCACATGTGACTTTTTTTTAATCATCTTTAAATGAAATATTTTGCTATGACTTTGAGTGCGATTTTGCCACCCATTTAAAAACAAATTAATTTTATTGGATTAACTGATGCGTAAATTTATAAAAAAATACTTTGTGCAGAATAAATATAAATTTTAGTAAAATTAAAGTATGTTTGAGTTCGCTTTTTTTTAATTTTCCATCCAGTAAAAACTTATTTATTAAACGAGGGAATTAGTTTTAAAAGTGTGTGTTAAGCCTTCACTAGTCATGGATGAAATTAAAAGTTGCAATTCAATTGCTGCGTTCAATAATATTTTTTTGCCAGATATTTTATTACAAAATTTTTATTTAGAATAAATGTATTATGAAAAAAAAGCAAGTGAAATTGTATTGAATTCTCTTGCAAATAATTATTGTTACTAAAATACAACTGCTGAAATTACTGGATACTAAATTATTTAAAATATATTAAAGTTGTTGACTTTCTAGAAAGTTATCAGTTTATAAAAATTAAAAAAAATCTACAATATTTTCAGCAAATGGCTCATTTGGTTAATTCATAAATATAAAAAACAGTCCATTCGGACAAAATAATCTAGCAAAAATGTAAAAATTTTCCCTCTACATAATACCTACAGATGTCAAAAATGAGTTTAAGGGAGCCGAGTCTGTGGTAGCCCTCGATGCCAAATGAAACTTTCTTACTTTTAATATTTTTCGAATCTAAATGTTGATTTAAATTTCCTTTATTTAAAATCTTAAAATTCTATTTAATATCACGCGACACTTGATAAAAATAAAATTTTTTAAAATTTATATAACCAGCATTTTCTTACATAAAATAAATTTAATTTTTCTAGTAAAACGAATTTCCTTTAGTTTTCAAAATAAAAAAATTTCCCATCTCAACAATTTAAAAAAGTTCTGCAATAGTTTTTTATCAGACTCGATATTTGTTAAATTTTTAAAAATCCTCAATTTAAAATAAAAATTATTTTTAAATGAAGTCGTGACCACTAATATTACATATTTCTATTTTAGGCGTAAAACCCTGTAGATGGGTTCGTTCGAACCCTTATCAGTTTCGACAATCATGCCAAACTCGTTCTATCGGTTGTTCGGTATTTTCAATTTGTTGAAATTATTTTGTGAAATTCTCCAAAAAAAAAAAAAAAAACTAAATTTAAAGTTATTTAAAGCAACATAAAAATAACTGCATGTGTTGTTACAAATAATTATTTACACGGCAACAGTTTGCTTGAGCTGGACCTGTAGAGTGTTTAAGTTTAATGGTTTCACTTCTCAAATAAAAACATTTATTTTAAATTAAAAAATTAACAATATTAAAAATAAATTAACATTTTTAAGCAAACGTTTAAAGAAGTTTAACAAGTTTTATTTTTTGCCTTTTTTGCGATTTAAAAGCAAGTTTTAAAATGTTTGTTGTTGTTCATTTTTTTCAATTATAATAAATTTTCGTTTTTAATTTGTATTTTTTTGTCCAAAAATATTTTTTTGTTTTTTGTTTAAAATGAACTCGTTAAATTTGATAAAAAAAATTAAATTATTGATATTTTTTTAATATCGAGACTAAAAATGACTTAAACAAAGTAAAAATATCTATTTTAATTTTAATTGTTTATTTAAATAAATTAAACAAAAAAAGTGTTATATGTGTTAAACTTTGCTAAAAAAAAAAGAAAAAAAAAATAAATTTAATTTTAACTTTCAGCAAATCTTCTTAACAAAATCATAAGGTTTGTAGCGATGTCCTGCAAAAAGCAAATAATTTCTAATTTACCTTAATTTTTATGCTTCATTCTAGCGAGTAAAAACTTTTTATTTATTAATTATTTGTATTGCGAAAAACCACTTTCATGAAAATAAAAAAAGTTTGAAAGCGTAATAAATATGTCACTTAACACTTCATCATCATCTGCAGCAACACTCGCTTACTTAGAAGCATTAAACAGAGACAACAGAAGCCGCACAACACATGGTTTGTGAAAAAATGAAAAGTTATTACTTTATAGCAGGTTATAGGGTTTTTGCTTTCTATTTCAACGTAATAATTCACAATTGATATTTGTGTCATTAAAATTGACTTGTAGGAATTTTCGCAGATACCTATTAAAAGCAGCGAGTATTCTAATTTGAACCAATTTGAAACAATTTGAAGCAATCAATTGAGAAAGGTTTTTACATATTTTTAAAAAATAATTTTCTATAGAAGGTTATTTAGGCCGTTATTGTTTTGCAGCTTTGAAAGAGTCTTATATTTAATGCAAATATTAAAAGCAATCAGAGTAAAATAAAACGAAAGTTTTTCAATTCAAAATTATCACTTTATTTTCAAAATCTTCAAATAGCTGAACTCTAACTAAAAAAAGAATTCCATTTTGCTGAAAAATTATGATAAAGAACCTTTCAAAAAAAGCTTTAAACTTAGTGGTGACACTTCATTCCAGATTGTCCAACGTTGTCTCTGTGGCCATCAGTTAAAAACAAAACAACTTTATTAATATTTATTCAAAATTATATAAATGCCTTTGGGATGGGTTGTTTAGTTGGTTGATAAGAGAAACCAAATTTTGGATTTTTCTTAGAAACAAAAACAAAAATCAAATAAATCATAAGAAGATGCTCAGAAACGAAATAATATTTTTTATACTTAAGTGGAAATGACAATGGTAATAAATTAAAATTTCTACTTTAGTACAAGCAGCAACAGGAAAATCTATTATTTTAATTGTTGTGGATACATAAAGCTTCATTATGTTTATTGTTTCCCTGAAACTTTTCCTTAATAAACTTCGAATGATATTAAATAGCATGGATCTTAGGAAGCATCTGCCTTCAAATGTATAGAACAATTTAAGTAAAAATAATTAACATTCGACAAAGCTAATTCTTTCATGCAACCCATAAAAATTCTAATAAAGTTCGTGTCTCTTGAAATTAAAAATCATTCAATGCATTCAATTATTCCATTATCAACAGAATAAACTTACTCTAACCAGCATAGATAAAACGCTTACATATTTTGAAAGTTAATATTTCGCAATAATCCCTGATTCTAATGTGTGGTGTGTTCTTATGTTCTTAAATTAAAAAGCTTCTTAAAACACTGATGTAATGATCGGTACTTTTCGTTTGATTTCTTTTACTGGTGACATTAAAGACCCGTCACGTGTAACCGAATTATCCAATTCTTACTTTCCTTTCTTAAGAAAAATCTATCTCTGTTTTAATCAATTGAAATTTCAAACCAAATAACTTTACTTGAATAACATGAAAGAGTATCATATTCAACTTATCGTTATATTATTCTGGTACGCATGTTGTATTGGCCAGAGCTCCCAGTTTCATTTCTAATTCCTAAGTAAAAAGTGTTTATTCCCAAAAAATCGCCTCAATATAATACTCTTTCAATTCAAATAAATTTAAGAAGTTTATTTTTATAGAAATTAATTTCATTGGTAGACACATCTATATACTCGTACACATTTTGAATGATTTTTAAGTTTAGTTAAACAGCAAAATCAAAAAGATTGGGTTCCGAAACTTGCTCCTTATTGTCTTCATTAACTCTTTGATCAAATATCTAAAGTAAAACTTGGAATTGGATTGAATGTTTTGTAACAAGTAGAATTATTTTTCAATACTGCTTCAGTAGTTATTCATACTTTGCTTCTTAGTTTGGTCTTAATTAAGTTTATTTACAAACAAAATTCTTTTTGCACCAAATATAATGCTCGAGAGATTAAATTGCTTATATTTTTGCAACTTATTTTATTTTCGCAAGGGCTATTTATCGTACATGATTGCTTCACTTCAAGTCTTATACTTTCTTCGTTTTTACCTTAAAAAACAAAAACATTTAAGAAGAAATGGATTGGAATGTTTGCAGTAATATAAAATAAAATAAAAAATAAAATAGAATTTTACTATTTTTGAAACATCTCTTCAAAAGCTTTTTGATGTCTTGAAATCCTACTTTTTTATGAAACTACAGTGGCCCAGAACGAGCGCCAATTTTTTCACTTGATGTTTATTTTTCTTATTTTTTATTCTCGATCACTATCATTAAGCAAGATTTGTTCCAAATTATATGAAAAAATAGAGGCAGGCGTGCTGTTTTGCCCGCTGTATCATAGGATATGGACCGATCTTACTAATTTTCAAAAGCAAAGTTTTTAAAATTATGTCTGCTCGATTTTCTCTAGCCTTGGCAAAGTTGTTTTCAACCCAAACATGGACGGACAGAAGGACATCGCTAAATCGTCTTCGCTATACGTGAAAACTCAGACTCAAGCGAACACTTACAAAATATTTTAAATTTAAACTTTCATAATAAAATAAAATTATTTAAGAATAAATAGACTTTATGAGGTCAGAAATGGATATTGTAGAAACTACAAACAGAATGACAAATCTAGATAAACCCTTTTTTTCACTTGTGGTGAAGGGTATCAAAATATACATTTTAAGGGTGTCTCCGCTGGTCTAAAAATACTAGTTGCTTAAGCACTTAAAAAATATTTTAAATTTATACTTTCATAATGAAATAAAATTATTTAAGAGCAAAGTTTTTTTTCGCTTTAATTGAAGTAAAAAGATATTAAGCAAAATTTAAAGGGAACTAACAATAAACTATAATATTACAAAATCAGCAGGTGTAAGTAATTTACACACTGTATTTTAAAAAAATAAAAAATAAAAAAGAACAACTTTATGGATGTCTGCATAACAGTTTATTTTTATTAAAAATCTGATTATAAAAATGTTTCCTTTATATTCAAAATATGACTTTTTTTCACTTATAACTTTACAAGCAGCTCTTTCAAAATATGTAAATATGAACAAATTTAAAGTCATCAAATGCGAAATTTAGTTTCTACTACAACCAAAATTTTAAAATGTGTTTTCAATGTAAATCACATATAAATATTTCAATCGTTAAAATGTAAATTAGAGTAAAAAAGATCACAAAACAAAAAATACCTTTGATACAAATTATAAACTGATTTATTCATAAAACTTGTAAATATTTGTTCTCAAACTTCACACATCAAAAATGAGGCCGCCAAAACATGTTTCCTCATTTTTGCCTTAAAAGGCTTTTCGTTTATTTAAAGCAGTGGTAAAAATAAGAAATAAATTTTTTTAGCATAAATGTGTCCTTTTTAACAGTGTCTCGTGTAAGTTATAAAGATAATGTTGTTGTTTCTCTTATGTGTGTGAGGTTAAATTTTTGAATTTATAACCTTAGTCACATTCTGTTACGATAACAGAGCTCTGTTAATCACTTAACATAACCAATGTTAGAATTAAAAATTTAATATAAGAGTTTTCGGACGATATTTAAATATAATTTAAGGTGGATAAAAAAAACTATTGTGGAACACTTTTGGTAGTGTCTTTATTAAACTCCAATAGTCAAATATTTTACCATTTTGTTTTTTAAGAAATTTGAAAAAGGACTTTGGTCCTATTCTCGTAAATGAGAGTGGGCGAAAAGAAATTATTGGAGAAAACTTCTACTAGTGTCTTTATTAAATTTATTATTTATTAAAATGTTAATATACTTGACTATTGGAGTTTAATAAAGACACAACAGAAGTCTTTTACAATAGTTTTTTTTCTATCCACTTTAAATTATATTTAAATATCGTCCGAAAACTCTTATATTAAATTTTTAATATTAACATTGGTTATGTTAAGTGATTAACAGAGTTCTGTTATCGTAACAGAATGTGGCTAGGGTTATAAATTTTAAAATTTAACTCCACACACATAAACCGATGCTGTCGCATTTAATCGACAGAAATTGCATTTAAATTTGAGGCAGTACTTATCGCAAGGCTTCTGATCGATCAGGGAATTAATCCCAGATGCATAAACGCTGGCAATAGAAATACCCGACCAAACATCAATTTTAGAATTTGCAGCAAATTGTGAAGCAATGACACCAGTTAGACTTCTTTGGTTGAGCAAAAATCTAATTCAAGTTACAATAAGCAACGTTACCAAACAAAATTGAAAATAGAAAATGAAAGAGCTACAAGGCAAATGTTGCGCAAAATCGGAGTACCATTACAAACTTTACAAAAACTACAACTTCAGATATTGTCGAAAAGTAATTAGTGTTTTACTTTTAGTCAAAATCTACAGGGAGTACAAAACAAGGAGCTTCCAGTTAGGAGTAGCAGCCTCTCACGACGAAGCTTACTTGAGCACAAGACAAGCCTATAAAAAAAAACATTTGGGAAAAATTAGACTTGAGCAAAAAGCGTGTGTAATGCGTGCGAGGAAGACATCGATGTGTCATTCTCTACAGTACCTTGTTTCTGTAACTTAAGTGAGAAATTTTCCACATAAAAATATTGTAGTCAACTTGTTTCAGTTAAGATGAGCTAGAGTAAAATATAAAATTCTTTTCAATTATTTATAATATAAATTTTATGATTTACTTTAGCTCACCCTGTGCAAAACAAGATGGCTTTTATACCTTCATGTGGAAAATTTCTCACTTAAATTGCAGAAACGCGGCACAACATTTCATTCACGGATTTCGCGTTTGTCGGTTAAATAAAAGTTCTTCATTTCTTCTTAAATAATCGAATTTCTTAAAGAGTTTTATGGATTTACGTTATATTTCTGTTTCTACTCACATTTAAGATTTGACTTACATACAGTGGGCAACGTGTCGATAAAGATTTTCAAATTTTTTTATACCCTTCACCACAAAGAGTTGAAAAAGGAAATGACTAAGTTTGTCATTCCGTTTGGAATCTCTACAAAGTTTATATATTTTATATATTTTGACTTCTTATGCATAGCGAAGTGGGTTAAGCGATATCCGCCTATCCGTCCGTGTTAGTATTGAAACCAAGTTTGCCAAGAAACTAGATCAGATAAAGAAAATTTAAAAACGCCAATCGATCAGACATAGTGTCATTGGAAATCAGCAAGATTGGTCCATGTTCTTCAAGGCAACAAAGTAACTCCAAACAAACAAAAAAAAAACAAATACATGGAGCGATAGAGAATTAAAAATAAAAAAAAACATTAAGTGAAGAAATTGGCGCTCGCCTATATATTCCGAGTTACGGACCTTTAAAATTTCAAAATTTTTAAAACATCAATATGGGTATCATTTTAAAGCTTTTGTTGAAATTTTTAAGAAAATAATAATATTTTTTTTTAAATTCTTAACCCATTAAGAGCCAATGTGAATACTTTATTTTTTATTTTTTTTTTTTTTTTTGTTAGGAGCTGCTTCACTTAACTAAATTTACATAGATGGTGAAGATTATATAAGATTCGGCTAACCGCATATTGCACTTTAACTTGTTATTTTGAATTTTTGTAATCTTATTTTTTTATGTAATGATTGCTCCAATTATTTTTACAGTCCTTACGCCACGCTTTCATGAGGCATCGACTTGAACGCTGGCAGAGCAACGTTATTGTTTTATTTTTAAAAACTTATTGCTTAAACATATTTCAAGCATAAATATTAAACTTAAAATGTATTTGAAATTTTTTTACTTAAAAACTCAATTTGATTTAGATTTCAATCACTTTAACAGGATTTCATTTTCCGAACTAATGAACCAGATGACGCAACGAAATCATTTGTTTAACGTAAAGTTTATGTTGTTGTCTTCACCGAGTTTATTTTTGTTTGTTAAAAATATTTCATTTATGAAAAGTCTTTTATTGATTTAATTGACTGATAACAAAATATTTTTGATTTTACTTACTGTAGAGTAAATAATTCCATTCTTTCATTCCGTCATTTCGTCATTTCTCAAATCATTCACTCACTCATTGCCGCCACAATGTATTGCAAATGTAATTATTGACAAACGAATTTTCTTCAAAACAAATCCTTCCAAGTTGCTGTGGTTTTCTTGTGCGTGTTCTTCCTTTCCTTTGTTTACAACAATCACCTTCTGGTTTTTGTTTTTTGTTTTCTTTTCATGAGGTTTTTAAATGTTTAAACTTTTTATTTTCTTCGTGGTTACAGGCCGTAAAGTGTGATTTTGGTTGTTTTGTTTGTTTTTTTTTTTTTTTTTTTGTTTTATGCTTCTTACAATTTTATTTGTCGTTGTGGTGTTATTTTTTTTTTTATTATTTAACAACTTTTAAGAAACATTTTGTATAGTTTTTTCTACTTCTGGCATTACATTTCAGAACATATTTTATTCCTTATTTTTTTTTCTTTTTGTTTTTTAATCACTTAACTTTTTTTCTAATCGTAGGCGTATTTATTGCCTTTTTGTTTTCATTATGTTCTTTTAAAATTTTTTCATTAAAGCAACTTTTTTTTAGTCTATTAAATAGTTTAAATATGTTTTTTGTTAATTTTTTCAAGTCACGTTTTAATTATTTTTAAAGAGCTTTTTTTAATAATTAAAATATGAATTTATTGTCGCTAATATTTTATGAGAACTTTTACTTCTTTTAGTAATTTTAATAAATTTAATTAATTTTTTTTTCGTTTTGCATTTAAATTTCTGCAAGTTATTAAAACAAGAAACGAGCAAAAAAATATTAAAAAATATATTTGAAAATAAATGCTGCATGAAAACTAAAACTGGTTCTGATTCTCAAGGAACTTTTACTTTGTGCAATCAAAATTAATATTTAATTAGTTTTTGTGAGTTCATGCTGCTTCTCAATTATTTTTTGAGAATTATTTTAACAAACAAAAATATTCCAAAGATCTTTGCAGGATTTATTTTGACCATTATATTGCATTTTGTTGGACTAAAATAAAATTAAAAAAATAAATAGTCAGTTTATAGAAATGTTTGTTTATTTTAAATGAAGCAACTTCAAAAGAAATTAATTATTTTTTTAAATTTAAATTTCAATTTTTATTTATACGCGTTTGCAAAATCAATTTTTATTTTCCTTCTTTTCTTTATGTGTAATCAACATTAAAAAAATGTTCTCTTGATAAAGCAATAAAAGACTTTTTAGCACATTTAAAAACATGTTGTGCAAAAATATTTTATTATTTTTGTTTTTTAAAGAATAAATTTCAATAAAAATTAAAACTAAAAAAATTGTACCAACCGGTTTTGCAAAAGTTAAAAATAACTGAATCAAAACTTTAAATTAGAAGACTTGTGACATCTTTTGGACAATTTAGTGTCTTTTTTTAAAGTGGGTTTGTTTAAGTTCTATTTAACTTTTCAACCGACTTCAAAAAAAGATGAAGGTTATCAATTCGTCTGAGTGTTGCTTTTTTATGTTTGTGCTTCCATAACTCAGTCTTTTCTAAGTCGATTTTTTAATTTTTTTCTTTCGAAAGATGATGTTTACAGATTGGTCCCGTTTGAAAAGCAGTTCCTTACTTTACAATATTAAAGGGTGTAGCGATACAACATAAATGTTTTTTATATAAATAAATATAAAAATTCAAGGGTGTGCCAATACTAATTGATCTATATGAGAATCTATTTTAAGCCGTTTTATAGAAACGCTTGAAAATTAGCCAGAATATCGATTGTTGCAACCGTATTAATATTCAAAATTATAAATTAATGGGTGCCCCTAAAATGTATCTATTTTGTACACATGACCATACACTTGAAAAGTTGTAGAAATTTACAAAATCCGCTATAACAACAAGTTCAAACTTTGGATTCATAATCTAGTGGTTATCGCAAGAGTAAATGTTATTAGAAGTATATGGTCAGATAGCTTGAATCAATTTTGAAATCTGTTTTTTTATTAATAATTGGCAGTAGAGAGGTGTTTTTGTTTTTGTTTTTTTTTTGTTTTTTTTTTTTTTTTGGAAAAGTTACATGTATGAAGCAGAGAGAAATTAAAAAACGCATTTAAAAGTTGAATGTTACTTGCAACTGTTGGAGGGAATTTTTCGATCGCCCATCTATCAGTGGATATTTATTTTAAAGGGTATTTAAGATCCATTAAAAAGAGTTTATAAATACTTTAAAACGATACCTACATTTAAAAGATTATGGAACCGTGCATGCAAATAATTTTCGAACGCTGATTTATTTTCGAGCTTGTTAAAAACGATTCCGCTTCGGGACTATAAGTAATTAATCAACAAAATATCAGTGAATAGAAAAAAAAACATATCTATAGACGAAATTAAATTTAATATTCAAATATCAAAAGACATGAAAAGAAGAACAATTCTTCTTTGCATTAAAGTTCTCAATTTTATTCTTTAATTTCACGATGCACGTAAAATTACCACAATGTTAATTTGCTTAAATTGCTCCTAACAAGATGTGTTGCATTTCCAATACAGAATTGGAGATCTCTCTTTTATAGAAGCAATAATGCAGTGCTAAAAATTTAAGTCATTTAACGCATGCCTGTGGCCAAAGTCCGAACCCGAATACAGCAAAAGATTTGTCGGCTTTTTCTCTTACTTCATCTGAAAAATATAAAAGCAATTTTGTAGAAATACAAAAATAGTACCAACAAATTATCCTAAAAATTTAATCATTAATTTAATGCAAAAGAAGTTTTAATTTGTGATGAATACGCACTGAGACCATAAAAAAGTATCAAAAGAGTTTTCATTTAAAAAGTTTAAGCAAAATATATCATTTATGTGGGAAACTAAATTGCACGTTATATTTTGTTATTTTTTTAAACAAACAGAATTTAGAAAACCGATGTATTAAAAGATACCAGACTTGAAAGCGAATGTTTTGTATCTGTTACTTTCCCTTAGTTTCTCTTTTTTCTTCTCTCCTATTTTCCCATATATTCAATCAAAGTGAGCTGCCTGCTACCAATCTTTTAGGTGCTAATTGAGCCATTGTAAAGTTGTTAATAAATGTAAATGTGTAACGTTATTACGCGATAACAGATGACTATTATTCATCTAGAAATTATGAACTCTAATATCAGTGTTAACGTGTGTGACGATTGCCACTTAAATTTAAGTTAATTTCTGGAACCAACTTTCTCTTTCACAATTAAAATAATTTTAAAGAATTGATAATGAGGAGAAATACCCGTCATAACAAATGTGTCTTTACCAAATTAAACATGGAAGGTCTATGAACAGAAATAAAATTGATTATTTCAGGATGATGGATTTCATTTTTAATTAATTTTTTTTTAATTCAATTTATATTTTTTTTTAAAACTTCTAATACAAGCAAATTCTCTTTTATAAAAATCTTCTTAACGTTAAAGAGATAAATCCGGCGTCCAAAAAAGTAAGAAACTTGCTAAATAAATTTAAACGTTTCTGTACTTCAATAGGTTATGAAAACAATTAGTAATAAACCAGTTCAAGTTGGCATACTATATGAGTCCAAGGAAGTGTTATATATTTCAATTATATCGCATTTACACTATGCAATTTTTCATGAAACTGGCATGAAATTTTTGCTTGTTGGTGAAGCAAGAGGTGTTGCTTAAGATTTGAGTAGATGTTGCTGTTGCTTATGCAAATTTTTAAGTAACACATAACGCTGCAACTTAAATAGAGTATTAAAAATAAAAAATGCCTTAAAAAAATTGCATAGTGTAAATTAGGACTTACTTGAAATTCTGAAAATTTTAAATTAATTATTGTACCTAAAGAAACTATCCACAATAGATTATATTGTTAAGATTTATAATGAACTTTTGACAATAGGGGGTTTAACTTTTTCACAAGTTTGCCTATAGCTTTTCCATCTTAATCCTGAAGATTCATTTTTATAAGTGAACCTCCCGCATGAAATTTTTTAGTATTGCAATGGTCCTCTCATTTTATGATAAGAGTGAGTAGAACTATTTGAATTAATCGAACAAGAAAATAGAATCAATGGCAAATAAAGCAAAGAAATCAAGCAAAAGACAGACTGAATAAATCAGATATGTAATTTAACATTTCATATATTTTTATCAAGTTGATGGCTTGATTCGAGTATGGCTTTCTGTAGTTATACTTTCGAATGACCTTGAACAGCAGGATATTTTCTGGTATAGAATTAAAGAACAAAACCAATTACTTTTTGTTTTGTAGATTTAGAAGTGATCAGAAAAAATACATATCAGTCATCTGCTTTCGAAAAAACTTAAATCTAAAGTTGAAAAAATTAATTAACAAATTTAATAAAAATAAATCTCTCCAATTAAATAACGAAATAAAAGAATTTATATTTTCCTATTCGTTTACAAAATCACTTTGTATCTGTAGCAACGATTTCTTATATTAAAAACATTAAGAACATGATACCCAAAGTGTAATTTTCAACCGATTTGTATTTAATTCTTTTAGTAAAGCAGAGAATTGTTTAAGTTTATCTTTTTTATTATAAAATTTTTACATCCTTTTATACAAAGCAAAAAAAAAAAAAAGGTACAAAAATACAGACAGAAAATATTTTGATCAAATTTAAAAAACTTGGTGTTTTCGCACTAAATTGATTATCACGCAAATCTGTTTATTCACTTTAGACAGAATTTTTTGTCAAAACTTCGTTTGCCGGCTTAAGCTATACGCGGAATTACAGTCTGAAGAACTTGGTTTTATATCTTAAAACTTTTCGTTTATGCTATTCTTTCACTTACATGATAAAGAAAAAATATTCCAAATATTTACTGCTGTCCTGAGTTCAATCCAAAAAAAAAAAGGGTTGGTGAATAAAAGTTAAATTTTTTTTATTCAAAAAATTATTTCACGTAACAATATTTTTATTTATTAACGGAGCATCGGTCAATTATCCAATAGCGAGCCGTAACATAAAATTACACTTTTCACACGTAGAAAGAAGAACGATAAAAGCCCTAAAATGGCTTTAACATTAGTTGCTCTAATTATTAAAAAAAAATCTTAAAAGTTATATAACACTTTAGAATAATTTTACCAATTTATATTCAAGGCTATTCTTTTTATTTCATACATATTTTTATAAATCTCAAATTGAATTGTTTTTTATTTATTTTTTTCTTTTCTTTTTTTTTTTTTTGTGAAATTAAAAAGCGTTAATTTTCATTTGTTGTTAAACTAATGTACACTTTGATAGAAAATTTGTGAAATAAACAAATAAACTAGTTTTTATTTCTTCTTCCAACTTTATTTTAGGCCACTACCATTAACAAGAGTTTAATAACTGTCTTCAGGCCTTTAGAATAATCTTTCACTCTTAATTTGTTTTATAAATTTACACAAAAATTTTATAATATTTGTTAAAACCATTATTTTGAATTGTATTATACACGTTTTTAACAAAATAAAATGCCGCGGTTTTTCACAGTATTGCCTTAATTGGTTTGAATTATATTCCCAAATCGTTTATTAACATTTTTAATGCAAATTGTTTTGTTATTAAATTTATTAAATCGGGTTTCTTTTAGTCCGGTTTAATATTTTAGATTCTTATTTGAATCTTTTTTGTCTTCTTTTTTAACAAATACGTAAATAAATAATTAAATATTAATTTGTATTTGAACACAAACACATACCAAAAAATACAAAATGTTTTTTATTTTTTTAAGACCTTCTTAGGGCATCATAATATATTTAATTACTTAAATTTAATTAATAAAATTTTAATTAATTTTTAATTTTTGTTTATTTATTTATTTTTTTGCCTTTTTCAATTATCATTTTTTATTTATTATTTGCTTTTAATTTTTACGTGCTTTTTGGACCGGCTTCAAGCATCGACTAAAATCGTAGTTACCTTCATTCAATAAATGTTCGTTTTGTTAAACTTTCAAAAAAAAAAATACAAAAAAGTTCGGCGAAACTTTTTGTCAATCAGCATCGAATTGATATCCTCGTTTAAACATTAAAATTTAGCAAATAACAGCAAGAACCACAAATGAAATTTGCAAAGACAATATTCGTTTAACAGCGTTGACACGCTGCTGCGCGCATTTGCTATAAAAAATTTGTGTTTCATCATTTGACTTACGAAACAAAAATAAAGTTTTTTATTTAACCGATAACCTTCCGACCAAATAATAAATTAACGGCATTTAAAACTCATTCATTGTTTTATTTAGTCGTTAGAAAAAGAAAACTTTGAATTCGCCTCATAAAAACAAAAGAAACAAAAAGTTCAAAGTTGACAAAAAGACCCAGCGGGTCTTTTTCAACCGTAAATAAACAGGTTTAATGCAAAGCAATTGATTTCAAAACAAACGAAACAAGAACAAATGTTGACGGAAAAATGTAAACAATGTTAATGCTTCTGCCATAACATGTTGCTGCATGCGTTTGCTGTAAGACAGAAACACAAAAATGTTAACAATTTCATATAAAGCAGGGCTAAGATAAACACAAACTGTGGCGAATTCGCTCTTTTGTATGAATCAGGCATGGAAAACGTATTACAATTGTATGAGAATCTTTTAAACAGCCGATCCGGATAATGCATTAAATTCTGCGGGTGTTACTAAATATATGAAAATATTTTTTTTCTTACTTGAATTTTTAATAAAAAATACTACAATATGCACCAAAAAAAAAGCCTGTTGGCTATAAACTAAAAGGTTTCAGTTAAAAGATAATTTCCAATTTCTATTTAAATCTTAAGATGCCTTTGGACTTATCACGTGTTTTTATATCCAAGCGAAGTCTATTGTGCGATGTCCGACTGTCCGAGCCTATGCGGGTAGAAATAAACTTTACCAAGGCACCAGATGAGCTGAAAAAATTTATATACGCCAATCGATCAGTCATAGTTTCCAAAATTTAGCTATTGAAAATCAGCAAGATCGGTTCGTTTTCTTCGAGACAGCGAGCAAAACACCACGTCTGCCTCTAGTTTTTCCATTGCATTTGGAACAAATCTAGTCCACTGAAGTCCAATCAAATAAACAAATACTAGGGCGATAGGGAATTAAAAAAGAAGAAAAAAACGTTGAGTGAAAAAATTGGAGCTCGTCAATATTTTCCGATTTATGGGTCTCTCAACTTTTTATAGAAAAGTTCAATATGGATATCATTTAGAAGCTTTTAGAGAGATCTTTCAGGAAATGCTGATTTTTTTTAATATTTAATCCATTAAAAGCCGGTGTCATTTTTATACTTTATTTTTTTTTTTATTTTTTAATTCACTGTGTCACCCCAATATTTGGTTTTTTGATTGAAGTTACTTTACATAAGCAGTTGTGGTAAAGGGCTTATAAGATTCAGCATAGCCGCAGTTACTTGTTTACTTTAAGACTATTTCTGTCAAGAAGAATCAAAGTAGAAAAAGAAATCAAACTGCCTTGTTCAGTGTTGATATAAATAAAAATACTACGAATAGTAAATATTTTTTTTTAATATTTTTTCAATAAAGAAAGTTTTTAATGAATTTGTATTTACAGTTACAATTTATCTTGTTTAGAGTAAAATTTTTGTTCTTGATTAAAAAAACAATACAAATCTTTACATTTTTCTCTGAATACATTAAATTTTTTTAAGTAACCCAAATTTATGTCTCGTATTTTCCTTCCTCGACAAAAACTAATTCCATGTGGGATCACGTAAAATCTTAACAAAAAAAATTATACGTATAATTTCTGAGCAAATAAATTTTAAATACATTTTAAGAAGCCGCCAATATCATTTTTTGAGTTTTACTTTCCATCCCTGTATCTGGATAAATAATATCTCTTTTTAAAAGAGTATAATTTAAGTGTTATTCTCAAATTAAGTACCTATGTATGTGTGTGGGTGAACAAAAAGCTTTTCATTCATAAATTATCCATGTGTTGCATTTACTACAAAACAAACCGTTGTAAAATGTTATCTTCTAGATACAAATTGAAAGCTGAATGCTTGGCAACTTGAGTACTTATTTAAGAATTTATTTATTAAACAACTAAAATGTTTTTATAATTTACTTTCCGACCATTACAAAGATGATCACAATTATTAAATGTGCTAGATGGGAAGATTTCTTGCCAGAATTCTAGTCATATTTGCTGGACAAAGTATAATTTCGTAAAACTCTGTGTGAAAAATCGCCAGAATGTCTTTTTAAATCATAACAAGCGATTATAAAGTTGAAAAACTTTAAAAGTATTTTTAATTTTGAATAAAGTTGCACTTTTTCCATGCAGAATAGAATGATCTACATGAAGTACCGTAGGTATAGATCGTAGAAGAGAACCTACGCTTTTCGAATATTTCATAAAAAAAATAATGTATTATTTTTTTTTTTATTGCGAACATAATTTTAAAAATTGAAATTCCGATTAAAATCAAAAATAATTTCTATGACCATTCCATAAAGTTTAAAGTCTAATAATAAATTAAAACAAACAAGGAGGTCTACTCTCATGCCCTGTAAAATCTTTTTTTTTTACTAAACCAGGATATCTCCAAATAAAAAATATAGGTTCTCTACTATGAATCATGATTTGTTTTAAGAATACATTGACTAATTATTTAACAAAATCTATATCTTTACATTCCATTTAATAATGACATTGTGCGCTATTTACTTAAAAATAATTCAACTAAAAGTTCAATAGTAGTTTTACAAATGATTCTAATGAATAAAATTTATTTCATTCTGCCATTGCAGAAATTTAAAAAAACATTAAAAAAAGTTAATTCATAATTTAGTTTGCGAAAAAATTTTTTTTAATACCTGCGAAAAGTAAATTTCTTTTATTCTAACGTTCGTTGTAAAAGAAAATTAAAAAAAACTAGTTTGAGTATTTTTGTCATTTTGTTAAAAATAACTTTATGACTCTCCATTTATTTAATTAAAACACAACTAACGGCAAAATATTTATGTCTTATAGTTGTTGTAAAAACAAAATTGAGCTTGAACACGAGCAGCAATTACAAATTGAGGGAGACTAAAGACTCACCTCACCTGTTGACCCGCACTCTGATTTTGTTAAAACGATAGTCATATTGCAGACCAATGACTTATTTATTTTGGTTTAACACTCAAAGTATTTTGTGGCAATTAATGTTAAAATTTCACTCTATTTATTTGAAAGGATTAGGGATAAAATTTATTTGTTATGTCAACTTTTAACTTTCAAACATAAATAAGAATTTAATGATTAAAGTTTTGGTGGTAAAAGTTTATTTGAAACATTTATTGGTCTGAAGATTTGTTGTTTTGTCTTAAAGTTATTTGGTTTTCATAAAAATTATTATTATTCATTCAAGAATAATAATATTTTTTTGTGTTTTATTTAAACCTCAAAACTGACAAATACGGACAATCTTTTTGAAAATTTATGCCTAAAGCTGAACTTACACCCTTTGAGTTCTCATATGAGTTTGAAGTCTAAAATACCTCATAGGATTTAGAATTGTTTTTATTTTCAATTAGTCTAATAAAACAATATCTTGTTACATGAATTCTTAAACAACATTTCAAAAATTTAGAATACAAATATTTTATCGAATGTTTTTTACACTATTTGATCTCACATGAGAAATCAGGGGGCAAATTATGGCATTCGATATTGATCGAAATGTAAATTTTTAAAGTTGCAGAAAGATCTCAAATATAAAAATCACGAAAAAAAATTTAAATATCAGGAAATATTTCTCTAAAAACAAAATTACCGGCAAATAAAATCCTGCAAATATCAGTGTTTCCAGTTTAGCGCATTTCGCGCTAGATTAAGAGCGTTTTAACTATATCAAACACATCTTTCGACTTAACTTCTCTTTAGTAAAATAAAACCGTATAAATAAATATATTTTTTCGAATAACAAAATCAATATAAATTTTTTTTAAGAATTTCTAAGCTGTAAGAAAAAAGCTGAAAATTGTCTTATGCTTTAATTAACAGACCTTAGTTAACTAATTGTTATGGCTAAATCATTATTTTTTTATTCAGTCAAGAGTTGGAGTTTTCTCGTAAAAATATTTTCCAATGCCGTTAGTTTAACTGTTAATCCCAGCCTTAAAACTTAACGTTTTTTCATTAGAAAAGTATTTATAGGTTAAGCTGAATCGTTTTGGATTAAGGTCTACAGTATTGAAAATACTCTTAAGGAAAATCCTGTTACTAAGCTGCCTTTAAAAAAATTGACCTATTGCCTCTCTTCCGTACTCCCTCACTGCTCTCCAATTACTTTTTTTTCTAAATAAACGAAAAATATTCTACCTTCTACATAAATATCTGCGTTTAAAATTTTATTGACATCATTACAGTCGTAAACTCCCGTTATTTCCCTTTTTCTCTCATCAAGGTTCTAGCCCTGATAGTATAAGACCTTAAAGATTCTCATCTATTTTTGTTTCGAATTTCATTAAAATCGATTTAGATGCATAAAAATGATATCTTCCCACTATAAATATATTTTTGTCAGTCAGTATGTCGTGTTATCGACAGGAGGGGCGAAGACGAATATCAAAAATACTTTGCTCAAAGTCAAACGCGAAAGCACAAATACTAAAAACAAAGTCCATAACCTCACGCCATTGCATCGTGAAGTGGACAGCTGCTATGCTGAATAGAAAAATTCTCAATTTTAGAGCGACAGCTCAAAAGTATTTTCAAATATATTAAGAAGAACTAAATGAGAATCACGAGTAGTTGACTGAATAGTTTTTAAATTATAAGCAACAAACTTTTTATGTTTTATTTTTACCTGTAAAACTTTTTTGTGAAAGGTTAACAACAACAAACTCTTAATACCCAGCAAACATTTAAGTTTGATGTTAAAAAATGTTGATTTATATACTAATTAAATCGGTGTGTTCAAGTTCGATTTTTATACTCAACACTCACTAAATGATTATAATAATAATTAAGGGTATGTTTTTGACGAATTAAGGTAAATAAAATAATTTATACTTACAACTAGTTTTTTACACCAAAATAAAAGATTTGATTAATAATTTTTCTCACACAAACATCAATTCAATTCAAATCTTATTCACAGTATAACAATTACGCTTCCCTAGCAGCATCTTATCTTAAATACTTAAATTTATGTTTGCTGGGTAGTATTATTTTTAAAACAAATCAAAAATTGTTGTTGCGTTTTTATTTGTCTGTTTGTAATTTTTATTTTGTTTTTAGTTGTATCGTCCGGCGGCTAGCAGTGTTGTCAGGTCTTTCAAGCTTTTTGCAAAACGTGTGTTAAATTTCCCAGAAGATGTTAAATACATTTACTTCCAATGTGTCGTAAATAATGTAAAACGGTTTGATTCCTTATCTCTTATTATCTACAGTAGATAAAATAAGTTATATAAAATAAAATAAAAACAAAATATCTATAATTCTTAAATTCAAGAACTGAACGCTAAGTCGTTAAATTGTAAAATTGTTATACTTTTTCAACTTATGAAAAATTAAATGCTAATGTTTTTTTGACAAGCATTATTTTTTATTTGAATATTTCGCCACACCATTGGGTGGCATCTTCAGGAAACAGGAAACTAAATTATTAAATATTATTAAAAAAAAAAATTAATTTAATTGAACAAATTTATCGAATTTTTCAATTGAATTAGTTTTTGTTTTTGAAAAAAAATACTTTTAATAATTTTGTTTCCTATTTTCTGAAGATGCCACCCAATGGTGTGGCGAAATATTCAAAGCAAAGCAAAAATATTAACAATATTTTTATTTTAAAAATGAGCTAGTGCTTTTTGAATTAAAACTCATGAAAAATATTAAAAAAAACGTATCTAATAATTAGATTTTCACTGGTTTTACGCATTCATTTAAATGCCTTTTTTGTTGGATTTGTTCATATGCGCGACTTATTCGCAAATAAATATTTTGTATATAGAAAATGTTGCTGCATAAACATGAATTAATTTTTAATTTTTATTTAGGAATAACTTACTCACGAAAACAGTTCCTGATTAACTACACTATGCTCGTTTTTAACATTAAAGTGTGCTTTGTCTATCACGCCGTATAAAATTACAAGACATTAAAATTTAAATAGCAACCTTGCTAGGGAATGGTTATGATTAAAAGCAAGAAGATATGCATAAAAATTTTTTGCATATAAAATACATATACGAGTATGAGGCTGGGCAACGCTGCTAGATTCTGGGATCACATTTAATTACAAGATTATTGCTTGATACCAAGTGAACATATACATGGACTTTTAAGATTTATTCATCCATACAAACATACATGCATACGAATATACATACATACGTACACACTTTCATGCTTGCATATTAGCATATACATGTATTACATATATTTTAATTTAATAAATTTTATAATTTATTTTTATTTTTTTTTTGTTAATTGAATTTTTTTAATAAAATCATAAAAACTTTACTTGTTTTATCAATATTTTACATAATAAAAATGTTGATCTGATAATTATGCACATACCTACACACACAATAATCAGTTTTCCGGTCAGCATACAAAATACATTTTATATTCGAAATTTTCGTGATGGAATATTTTAATAAATAAATTTATAATAAATTTATAATATGAAGATTTAAATTAAACTATTAATTAATTTAAAGTCAATTGTATAATTTTGTATGTTTTATAATTAAAAAATATTTATCGTTTGATTCACAAAAGAAAGAAACAATAAAAATAAACAGAATAAACACAGAGATGCTTTAAGCAATTTATGCTAAAAAACTTTTTTCAATTTTATGAGAAATTCATTTGTGGTGCTAACGCAAGGCTGACACAAAAACAAATCTTTTTAAATAAATTGCTCACAGACTATTTTTAATATTTAAAGATATGTAATCAAATTGTTTGTATGTAAGATTTGTTTTTTGGAAAAAAAAAAAGCAAACAATCGCTTCATTTGCTGCTACAATTGAACGTTTAAAACCCAATTTCAAGCTTAAACTGAAATACTTTTCTGTATTTGAGTTTAAAATTTTACTTTATTCGTTTTAGCCCTTTATAATTAAATGGTAGTCCTATCAACGAAATACTTTGATTCTATTTCATTGCAGTGATTTACAAAAAGTCTTCCTGTTCCTGTCATAATCGTACACAATATTTAATTCTCTACACTAATATTTTTGGTCACTTCATACAGGCAGGAGTTTCAAAATTCACTTTTTATAAAATTTTAACTTCAGAATTTTTTTATTTAATCTCTTTAAAGAAAAAATAAAGTTCTGTGACAATTTATTAACTTTGTCAACATCAAGCTAAATTTACGTTTCTTTTTTCTTCAGTTAAAATTACCTAAGAAAACCTTAATTCGATTTCGTAAGTGATTAAGAATTTATAATAAAATTGTTGCCTTAATTTTATAGTTCTATCAAGGAATCTCTGCTAAAGGAAATGAGCAACAATAACAAACACAAAGAAGATGTTAATAACAGTGACAATGATTGCTCGTTTGAATGACAAACCCACACTACAACAGTTGATTAGACCCGCACTATTGTTTTTTTTTATTGAATTTTCAATTTCATTTTCAGCATTACAAGTCGGCAAACAAACAAAAAAAAAAAAAAAAAAATAAAAAAAGATTTTCTTTATTTTTGTTGCTGACACAAATGCTGTGAGAAAATTTTATTTAGCAAATTGCTGGCTGCACCTTTAAAAAAAAATTGTTTGCTTCTGTTAAGTGGCTTTTTTATTTAAGGTAAATGTACACATTAATGTTTAATGAATGTTGAAAGAATTATTTTAAATCTAAAAGAAAATATTTTAAAAATTAATTTCCTAAAAAAAAACTCAAAAACTCTCATGTAGCATGAAAGAGACATTCAATGATCGAATTCAATGCTAAAAGAAAATACAAAATATTTAACAGATTCATTTAAATTTTAAATCTTAAATTATTTTTATATCCTTCACCCTTCACCTTAACCTAAGTTTGTCATTACGTTTGTAAATTCCATTTCCGTCCCCATAAAGTATGTCTGAGTTCTTATGCATAGCGGAGTCGTTTGGGCGATATCCCTCTGTCCATCTGTCAGTCCGTGTTAGTGTTGAAATAAACTTGTCTAAGACACAAGGAGAACTGGAGAAAAGTTAAATAAATCAATCGATCAGCGATAGTTTCAAAAATTCTGCTATTGAAAATCAGCAAGATAAAAAAATAAAAACAAATATATGGAGCGATAAATAAGTCAAAATAAGAAAAAAAACATCAAGTGAAAAAATTAGCACTCGCCTATACTGTGGGCCTCTGAAAATTACGATTGTGCACCATATTTTTTAGAATATAAAAATTGGTACCATTTAAAAGATTTTAAAGAGGTTTTTCAGGAAATACTTAAAATTTTTAAAAATGTTTAACCCATTAAGGGCCAATGATATTTATAAATTTGTTTTAATTTGTTTTAATTTGTGTAGTTACTTCACTAAGCCAGATTTACATATATGATAAACGGTGTATAAGACTCGGCATAGCCGAATATAGCACTCTTGCTTGTTCAATCTAATTTTAACGAAATGTATTTCCTAAAATTGTTTAATGGAATGAATGATTTATTTTTTATTTTATTTCTTAAAAATTCTCTAAATTGTTCTCATTTAGTTTTTTATATGAAATGAATCCTAATTGTTTTGTATAACACCCACACACACATTATTTACACACATATACATTTATCACATGTGATAAAAGCATTCAGAGAAAACTAAAAATGTAAAAATTCCCTGCCAGCATTTGGCAGAGTATTTTTAGATAGAAGACACTTCTTCGTTACTTTTTTAGATTAAAAACTCAATTTTACAAAAACAAAATACTTTATTGTCAAATTAAGATCTTCACTATTTCGTCTCTACCAGCAGTTAATTGGACAAAAAGACCCGTCATATTAATACTAAAACACTTCCCCTTAAATTTGTTATATTAACAGCATTTTTTTTAACTACCAATTGATAAGTAGCTGATTTCTCAAAAATTTACAAAAACAACTTGCATGGGTATCGAATAATGATCTTTTATAGGTCACAACTTCGACTCTACTAAGAGTGAATTAAATAATGTAACAGATTAACAAAAACACTAATGTTTGACTTGTGCAGTGTTCGGTTATGTTAAATGAGTGTGAAAAATGTTAAGAAAAATTGCAAAAAATTAATTGATAAAAGTAAAAAAAATATATGAAGCTGTAATTAAATTTATGTTAACAAATTAGTTATTTATTTAAACACAAAATACTTTTAAGGTCAGAATTTTCTTTATCTCAAGCTTTCTAAATTTGAACCTTTCTATTATGTTAAAATTTAAATTTTCTGTTTTGATAAAGCAGAACTCTGTTATTTTTAAAAGTTTAATATTCAATACTGTTAAAGAAACCCTTTTAACACTTTTAACAGACACAAATTCGTCACTATCAGAAAACTCAATTTTAATCCTTTTTAGAGATGTTAAATAGGTTCCCACTAGTTGTATAACTGTAGTGGTACGTTTCTTCCTGACTGAGGATACTAATTAGATCAGAATTCCACATTATATGCAATACATTTCAACGCCATGAAGTAACAATATAGTGACTTTTTCGATAGAAAATGCTTGCAGGGTGGCTGTGTTTATTTCTTAAAGATAATAAAGGCAATTGATCACAACAGCGGCAACGAAAACAAGAACAAGAACTTGATTTCTTATTGACAACTTTATTCTCCAGCTTTTAAAACATTTCTTCTAGAAGCAATAGCACGTCTTATATGACTTCATATGTCAGTTCAAAGATTATTCTAAACAGGTGGTCAAATTCAATGAGAGTGTGCACATGCTTAGATAAAAACTGCTTTATTTAGCATTTACATTTGAGTGTTTTGACACTCACTTTACATATTTTTTTTTTCTGACAAGGGCAAAATAGAAGAATTTGGTAACACATTTGGTCCGCCCCTTATTTGTTAACTTAATCATTTTGTTTTTGTTCTTAATAATGCATATCAAAATCAGATCTTTTAGAAGGACACCCTTCAAGTTTTAATTTTTTTTATTCTTGCTAATAAAGAGATTAAACTCTTACTCTTAGCTTTGATTTTTCCATACTGATGATGTGAGTGGTAGTCGTGGTGGAAAGAAAAGTTTTAATTTTAGGGCAAATTTTTGATTTGTTGTGAATGAACTCTTAAATAATGGCTTCAATTTCATTTTCGATTTTTAAGCTCTATTTTTTTCTATCCTATTTTAGATATTTGGTGAACATTTTTTTTTTCAATTTAGATAAATAATAAGTAGTTTTTTAAGCGATAGCGAAATGGCCATATGGATATGCTTTTCTCTACAGTAATCCAGTGTGCAGTTTATTGTCTGAAAATGTGACTCCTGGGAAATTGTGTATTGTAAAAAAATAAACATTTTTTAGAAAATTAAAATATAATTTCTTTATATTTAAAGCAAATAAAAATACAAATGTCATGTTTAATTGTTTCTTCAGTCATTAAAGGAAATCACATGTTTAATTAAACAAATATACAACTCCTACACTAAATGTTTAAAAAAATACATTTTATTACTTGAATTAATTGCTTTTGTTAATACTTTATTTAATTAGTGTAATTAAATTAATCCAACTTCCTTTAAATGCAAACAATTTTACGACTATTTTTACGGCCGCTACTGTAAGTTTAGAATTAAATATTTTAATTTAAATAATTACAAAACGCAGTGAAGAGTGTATTTGCTTTATTGCTTTATTAATGAAAGATTTATTTATTCATTTATTAAATTTATTGTTTAAATTATGTTTTTTTTTACTTTTTGTTTCTGCATTGTTTTCCATAAAGAAAATTAACGCACATTCTCACACAACCATACAGACCATGTTAAATTTCTTCATATTGTCTGCCATTAATCTCTTTTTTTTCTTTGTTAACAAAGAGGGAATTTAGTTAACAACTTAAGGATTAATAAAGTGTCAGCTAGTAAAATATTTACAAGTAAACACACTCACACACGCGCGCCGCACACATTCCTTTAGGACAAAAAGTAATCGACCTTAAATTGATAAAAATGAAACCAACAGAAGCCGTTTCGGTGTTTTCAGTGCAAACGTTGAAAGTCGAAAAATGCATTAATGAATGTTTAAATAAATCGACGGCAAAGAAAATTTCTAACAAGATATTTTTGGACATTTTGTCTACATTGCAACCAGTAAATTAATCTTAAACTTAAATACTCGAGCAATTAAGTTTAATGGCTTGAACTCTCTAAATTTGTCTATTTGGCATAATAATTTAAGCCAACAATGAGAAACTAATTGCGGCAAAAAGATTTAGGTAGACTACACTGGCCTTCTTCATTGTAATCTAACGACAAATAAATTTCGTTTGAGTGGAATTTGCCAAAACAATTAATGGAGGTAATGAAGGAACGTTAAAAAATGAGGTTTTGAATAAAACGAGTGTGAATGGTATTTATTCATTTCTCTTTTCTAGCTGTTTAGTTTTCATCCATAGTGGGCCAAGGCTTAAGAATTAATTGCAATTCAAGTGAAAGGATCAAAGTATTTACAAGTTCTATCCCTAATTGTAAATATTTTAAGCCATCTTATTTAATATCCAGTACCGTTTGTTTAAAAGATTAATAAATTTTTCAAACTGTGCAGCCAATATTGTGTTTTAAAAACACATAAAAAAAATCAGGGCCATGTTATCACTGTAAAAGCAAAAGTTCAGAGTTTTTCTTTTTATTATGTCTCTCTTAAATGCATGTGCACGTGTGCGTGTGTGTGGAAACACAAGTCATATTTTGTTGTCACTTTTTCAAGTACTTCAAAATCTCATTTAAACACTTTTCCTTGTCATTAGTCTCTTTGATAAAACAAAAAAACACAAATGACAAATACTGTAAAAACAATGACAAGAGCAGAAATTTAGTGTGTTAAACACACCGCAGTCTAATGAGCAGCTATTAGCGATTAAACTCTCCCACACTTGATTTCATTCATCCACATGCATTTTCTCAACAACATGTTCTTTTGCTATCATTAATCAATACAAATTTAAGAAAATATTAAGCATAAAAATGAATCTCCAGCCAGACCCTTTTGGCAACATTTATTCTCACACTTCGAATGACTGTACGAGTAGCAGCGGCATAAACAATTTGGATTAACAAACATTCAAGTAAAACAACAACCCAAATAAAAAATTGTCAACAGAAATGAATAACAGCCAAATGATTTAAACTTAATGAAAAGGGAAAAAAAAATTGCCTGTCAAAAATTAAATGGCAAAAAAATAAATAAAATAAAAAATTAACAGATGATGTGTAAACGATCCATGTGTCGCAATTGCCTGCGCCTCTTGTATTTGATGACATTCAATGAACGTAATTTTAGGGAAAACACATGTTCTTTACAAATTAGCAATAAAAGGCTGCTCAGCAGACAAGGGAAAATTAAACTTGTGAAAAGTTTTAATTTTTTTATTTTTAGGGTTACGAGTCCAAAGGGTAAAAATGTAACCTGATGGTTACGGCCATAATGTCTGTCTGCCAGTATGTTTCTGGCCTCTATCGTTGGAGTCGTAAGTACCAGCTACCAAAAATTTTCACAGAAATGGTGTTATTTTAGTCGCTCAGTTCATATTAGTGACTGCTCATTTTAGTTTCAAGTTCAAAAGTGAACAAGTTCAATTTCTAGTTCAAAATGTCTGTTTCAGTCCAAAACTTTTTTAGTTTAAATGGTATTTAATTTCAAAAGTTCCTTTGAGTTTTTTTTCATATCTAAACAAAAACAAGTGAGAGTGCTATATTCGACCATTCCAAATCTTATATATCCTTCACCATCTATGTTAATCTAGTTTGGTGAAAAAAAATCCAATAAAACAAAAACTTAAGGTGACAGAGAATTAAAAAATTAAAAAAAATTTAACATAAAAATGTCATCGCCTCTTAATGGGTTAAGCATTTTTAAATATTTTCCTAAAGATCTCTTTAAAAGCTTTTAAATGATACCTATATTGATATGTTAAAAAATTTGATGCACAATCGTTCTTTCTATGAACATTTTAGAGGCCCATAACTCGGAAAATATGGGCGAGCGCAATTTTTTTAATTGATATTTTTTCATATTTTGTAATTCTCTATCGCCACATATATTTGATTTTTTTTTTCATTTGGGGCTTCTTTATTGTTCCAAATGATATGAAAAAATTAGAGGCAGGCGTGGTGTTTTGCCTGCTGTCTCAAAGGACATGGACCGATCTCGCTGATTTTTAATAGCAAAATTTTTAAAACTATGTCTGATCGATTAGCTCAATCGACTTCGCTATGCATAAGGACTCAAAGTATATAAACTTTAAGACTTAGATATTCCCTTTTTCCACTTTTTGTGCTGAAGGTTATAATGAATTTCTATTCCAACTTCAGGTCTGGTAACAGGTCTATTAAACTGGCAACAGCTGTCACTGAAATTTTATTTATCTATTTTACAAGCGCCAAATCGGTTTACTAAAATCCGTCATAAAACTTAAACTCATTTACTTTATAAAGTAAAGGGGCCGCCAAATAGCTTCCTTTTTTTTTTTGAAAATGCTATAAGAAGAACGCATTGGATGGTCATTTGGCTTCAACTCCTGAATCAATTGGACTTTGTATGGCGTCATACCAAGGTCTTTATGTTAAATTCGTCTTCACGCAGACTTTCTGCCACAGCAGCAATATTCTCGGGTGTAAGTGTTACCATTCACGAAATAAGCACTAGTTGAAAAAAAAAACGTTAGATGGCGGACCCTTTATTAGTTTCTTTATTTCAGAAATCAAGCCAAATGAATGGTATCCAACTATCGTTTTGATTTTTGTTGTTATGTTTTAAATATTTCATTAAAAGTGTCAGACCATCCTGTAGTAGTTCAAAACTGCACTAGATAAATGTAAGAATTTGAACTAGTTCATCTAATTCAAAGAATGAAATAGTTCAACTGAACCAGTTCATTTATGAAACTGTCAAGCCAACTTAATTTAAATGTGGCTGAGTTGAGCAATCAACGCAATGGCCATTGATAGTGAAACTTCCATTGAATTTATTTAATAAAAATAACATTTCGATTATTAGCACGCTGAAAAGTTAATTAATACAGAAAAACTAATCGCAATAAAAATTTTAATATGAATTTTTATTATGTCTAACGAGACACCCTTTTAAAATATTATTTTCGTTTTTATTTATTTATTTTTATTTTTTTATTTTTTTTTTTTTTTTGCGAAATTGAACAATTTAATCTTTAGCAACACACAATGAATTTGTTTCTACTTTTCAACTAAAATGTTTTAACACATCATGAAAAAATATGTAAAATTATTTTCAAACAAATTCACAAACACGAACATGAACATGGACAAACAACTTTAAGAATTATTAGTCAAAGTGCAATGATCGCAAGTTTTTCCTTTTTTTATTTTTTATTTGCCAATGTATTAGGGGTAAAAATGTATGTATTAATAAACAAGCAGATATTTATTTTTCTTTGGCAATCTTTATTTATTTAATTTAACAAAAACAGTGGCAAAAAAGCAAAAAGAAAAAATAACTAAATGTGTAGATTCTTAAAAGTTGTTTTTATCCGAATAGAAAAAAACAAGAAAATTTTTAAATATTTCATGTGAAAATCATACGAATTTTTTATATTCATCATTTAGAATGCTGACATGTAGTGAATCATAACCCACACACACACACACAGCTCTGATAAGAATCTGATTTTTTTATTAATCATTTGCTTGTTAATGTTGAAATAATTTCCTAAACAAAACTTTTTACCAAAAATACTATATGTCTTTATTAGTCGAAAATAACTGTTTAAAGCAAATTTTTTTAAAAAAATTTAAATTAAATTTAAATTAACATTTAAGAAATTATTTTTTTAAATTTTCCGATTTGGTTTTTATCTTTCTGTTGCAGTTGAAGAAGAGCTTCTGTTCAATTTTAAAATTTTATTTTTTACATTAGCGATGGCGGCATTGAAATTATTTTAGAAAAATTTTTAAAATATATTATGCCAATTAAACACAGTGTCGAAAGACGTCCTGTTAGAAATGAGCAAGATCTGTCCATGTCCATCGGTGCAGCGGCAAAACACCACGCCTACCTCTAATTTTTCTATATCATTTGGAACAATGAAACCAATCCAAACAAAAAAAAACAAATATATGGGGCAATAGAGAATTAAAAAATAAGAAAAAAAATTGGCGCTCGCCCATATTTTCCAAGTTACGGTACTCTGAAATATTCAAAATTTTCTTAAATACCAATGTGGGTATCATTTTAAAGCCTTTGAACAGATCTTTAAGCAGATATTAAAATTGTTTAAAAATGCTTAACCCATTAAGAGCCGATGGCATTTTTATGTAAATTAGATGCCGGCGTGGTGTTTTGCCCACTGCCATGAAGGACATTGACCGATCTTGCTGATTTTTAACAGATAATTTTTCAAAACAATGTCTGATCTCAAAACTAACTCGGACGGACAGACAGACATCGCTTAATCGACTTCGCTATGCATAAGAAGTCAGAATATTTAAACTTTATGGGGTCTGAACTTGATATTGTAAAAATTACAAATAGAATGACAAACCATTTTTCCACCTGAGGTGAAGGGTATAAATACAAAATTCACAATTGATGTAATTGATGTATTAAAATGTAAAAACGACATAAAAGAAACCATTAAACAGCACTTTATTGAAATTTATCCCAGTAAAAAATAAAGAAATTTCTAGACCAAACCTCGTATTATTACAATGCATAAAAACAAATTTTTTGAAAGATAATTTTCCTTTTTTTAACACTTTTGCGTTAAATAAATCATTTTAATGTTTGTTTAAAAAGCTCGATGAAAACAGCCATTAAATTGTTTATAATAAAATTATGGGCATTAAGCAAATTTTCGGAAAATTTATAACACTCACACTTTAAAAGAAATTTAACAATGTAAATATAAATAAACAATATTTAATGTTTAGTACGTCAGTAAAAATTAGCAAGAAATACAAAATTGTATCCTGAATTATATTACAATTTTTTTTGTTTTTTGCAAATAAATAATTTATTAAAGAAATATGATGTTGTAATTCATAGAAAAATATAATTATATTTTAATTTTAATGCACTGGTTGGCGCGTCTGTCAGTATGTGTGTCACGTATTCAAATCCCCTTTAACAAGTTTGTTTGATTCCACTACAAGCGGTGAACGTCTGTGTTGCTGTGATCAGTTAACTGTCGTTTATATTGAAGAAAAAAAAATGCGGTTTGTAATTTTATTGCGTTTTATAAAAAAAATATACTTGAAATAACTTTATTAAAGAAAAAACTTTTATTTCCAAGACTTTTCATAAAGTTTTGCGCGGATAAATATGAAATGTATAAATGGAAATAGTGGGAAGTATTAGAAAATATTCCTCAAGTTTTAACAAAGAGTGAAGAGTTTGTGAAAAATATTGTCTTAAGTGTCTGAAAAACCCCTGATTTAGTTTAAAATGTCCGTCTATAGTTTGAATGCCTTTTAATTTGTTACAAAAACAAACAAAACAAAAATTGAGAAACAAAATATCATACGCAGTTGTTGTTTGTTTGTTGGCTAAAGAATTTCTTAAGCTCATTAAAAACACACACACACATCTTAAAATACACGTCTCTCTAGATATTCAAATGTTTTTTTTTTTTAAATTCTCTGTTGGCCTGAAACATTTTGTTTGTGCTTTTATATCATAAAATTTTAGTCTGAATTTTTGTTACCTTTTGAAAATAATTTTATCTCAACTCAGGTTTTTAAATAATTATAAAAACGGAACGTCATCATAGCTAACTTAAGTCTCCTGACTAGGAATAGCAAACGGTAAAGCTCTCATGCCGAAGTCCCAGAATTGTTGATGACAATTGATGATGCCAATATAAGAACTTGGGAAAAATTAACACTTGACTCTTTTGAATAAAAAACTAAGTTGATATTTTAAATTTTATATCAAATAGATACATATCGGAGAGTAAGCTAAAACTAACTCTAACGCTTTCATACACACAGGTCAAGCTTATAAGCAAAACGATGATACTTTTTTTCTTTTACGTAACAAGCTAAAGGTCTGTCTAATTTATTTGAAATTGTTAAAATCTTTATTATATATTTTTTCACTTTTGTTTTAATTGGAAATCATCACGTGAAGGACGTACAGTCGTTAAATGCATTTCAGATGATGACGCATTTAATTAAGACATCTACTCCTGTTTCATTTATTACCAATCCTTCATTTAAGCAAACGAATATTTTCCTCTTAAAAGGAAAATGTGTTGAAAAAAATAATAATAAAATAAAATAAAAAATACGTGGGCATTAAATCGACATTAAAAATAAAAACAAAATTCTATTTACTGCGGCGCGGATAATCATCTTAATTGTCAAGGATAACAATTACATTTTAACTTAATCTAAATAAACTCACTTGAACCATTTCAACAAATTGTAAGTGAAGTTAAATGTGCGACAAAAGAATATTGAAAGAAACAAAATCTTAAAAAAAGGCAAAATTTACTACGAAATTCAAGTGTTCGCTGTGCATGACCCCACGATAAGAACTTTAAACGGATTATTTTTGTACGAAAGTATTTATTGTTGTATATTTTTTGGTATCTTTTGCTGAAAAGAAATAATACACAGCAAATAACAAAATAATTTAATCTCAAAATCATAACAAAATAATAAACAAACAAAAAATAAATTACCAAAAAATATTAAGAATTGTCAAGATTTCTTATTTCTTGTGCATCACACACAGACTTTTTAGCAGCATTTTTTAAGTGAAAAACAGTCAACATAGTAAGTGTTGCTTTTAAGATAAAAAGATGAAATAAAATCATATTTTCTTTGATTTTCTTTAAAAAAAATAAAACACAAACAAAAAGAAAATTGCAAATAACCAAAGTTTGTTTCAACCACTTGACAAAAGAATAAACCACCGCAGCGACAACAAATAAAAACTTAATCCACAAAGCCAAGTATATATTTTTTTATTACTTTTTAAGTCTTTTTTATGACAGAGAAACGATTTTACTGAACAATTAAAATATTTTTCATGACTCAATTTAATGACTAAATAAAATACTGAATAGAAAAATTAACAAAAAATTTTTGTTGTTGCAGCCAATTTGTTAATTTGTTAAAAAAAATAAAATATGAAATAAAATTATTTTAAACGTTCTTTCTAAACATTACTTACTCTACCTTAACATTACTTAATTTAATTAAGCGCAGTTTTTGATTTTAATTTATATAAAAATAATTACGATAAAAATACTTATTGTAAAAATCATTGTAAATTCAATTTCGTCTACTGTGAATATTTTTATTTATTATTCAATTTTTTTATTTATAATGGAAATAGAAAATAAAAACTCTACATATGTAAATTAACCTCAATATTTAATTTTTTCTATATATTTTCATGGAAGCTTTTAGATGTTCATAACCTTAAGTAGGCAACACTGTTTTGTTTTACAACAAAGGTAACAGTTTACTCTTCATATTGTAGATACATACAAGGCTATATTAAATGGAACCTGGTTAAGAAACCATGTTTCCATTTTCAATACACACGAGGCAACCACACAAGAAACATTAAAAGAAGCATGAGATATGTGTGTGTATTTTATGGAGAAAAAAAAAATAAAATGAACGAAGCACAAAGAATTATATATGCAATTGTTTTTATTGACGAAGGCATAAGAGATAAAAAATTATGATTAGAAAAATTTGGTTCTTAAATATTTTTTTTGTTCAAATTCAAGGTTGTTGAAATGATTATAATAAAATCAGTTAAAAGGCTATGAAAATTATACAAAGTCAGATAAGAAAACATTTAGAACGAGTTTAGACATGATAAAACATAAAATAATAAAAAAAGAAACAGACACGATTACCCGGGAATCATAAAACTACTCCTGAATCGCAACTGCTTTCACCCAGATAACAAACAGGCTGTAAACATCGAAACAGACAGAGGGATGTTATTTTAAAGGCAACATGTGTTTCAACAAGAAACATTGCTACACACGAGGGAACGTTAGGAGAAACATGCTAGTATTTCCTTTCAAATTTTCTGTTTATGGCATTTGAATTATTTCATTAAAAAATTTGGAGCAATTTATCTTTATAGGTTTTTTTTTAATTTTATACCATATTCAGCCATATTTCTAACCCGATAAATTAAAGACTAGTTTCTAACATTTACCTGTCAGACGTAGCTGTCATAAGAGTTAAATCATATTTGAACATAATTTATTAACAAAATATGTCTTTAATTTGATTTAACGTCAACAAGCGAAAGCCCCAAAAAACACTTGCGAAAATACTGGCCTTTTTAGGTGATTATTTCTCCTTCGAACACTTTGTTTTACGATTTCTAATTTCTTTTAAGCCTGTAATAAAATTTCGAAAGGCTATTAATTTTTTTTTTTTGCAGTCCTCAAAAGTCTTTTGAGCTTTGTAATTTTTTATTCTTTTTGATTTTATTTTTTAATCCGTTTAAATTATCTATGGTAATACAAAGTCACTGGTCAGCCGACATTGTTTTCTTCGTTAGCTGAAGTTGTTGGTTGGTTTATTCTTTTTGGCCACAACAATATAGAAAAAAAGCAGAAATTCGTATTAAAAAAATTTTATTAAATATTTGATGAAAAATAAATTATTTTTAAAGCAAAAGGACTAAAAAATTATCCAGCATTTTCCCTTTTTCGTATTGACAATTTTATTTATTAATTCATTTTTTCACAAACATTTTTCTCTGCTTCTATTAAATTTTCCTAATAGAAAAACAAGTGATCGATTTAGAAAATTTAAAATGCAACATTTTTATTTTTTTTAGTCAATTTTAAATTTCTGTTAAAAGACAAAAGAAAAGACAAATCACTTAAAGTAAAAATATTTTCTTAATATAAATTATATTTATTTTTTAATTCCATCAAGTAATTTTATAAAGTACAATAAATAATCTAAAATAGAAATAGATATAAGAAAAAATATTAAATCTTTTTAAATGGTAAACAGTGGGAGATTTGGCTTAAACAAATTTAGTAAATATAAGTTTATCATTTGTGTTCGTTAGTACAAAGGCAAACGGCAATTCAGGTATTTAAAGAATACATAAAAAATACCAGTTAATAAAAAACTTACAGCCTTTTCTGTGATTTCTGTGATATACCTACTCTTAAAAATGTCTGTATGGCCTACGAGGCGCTTAAACAATATTTACAACAAAGGTTCTTTTCGACAGTTTTATAGTACAAATTATTAAAAGTGTTTTTTTTAAAGATTAAAAAATTAACATTTAAAGTTTAAATAGATAATTTTTCAAATATTCTAACTGTTTGATTTAATATCGATTATTCAAGTGTCTTAAAAAATATATCTATATTTTTAAGCCGACTTCAGAGAAAGGAGGAGGTTATTAAGTCGTTTGAATATTATTTTTTTATGTTTGAGCCTGCACTACTTATTTATTTCTGAACCGATTTTGCAAATTTTTTTGTAATTTGATAGATTGTGCTTACAAATTGATCCCGTTGTAACAACAGTGTAGAATCTTAAAAATTAAAAGGTGTGCCCATACCACACACATGTAAGGGCACTTCTTTAAAATTAACAAAAAAGTGCGCATTACTATAGCTTTAAAAGCAAAAAGTACTACAAAAATAAAACTTAAAATTAAAGGGTGTCCCATAGGTGACGTAAATTTACTTAGATGCGCTTGTCTTTGAACCGTTACGCTTGAAAATTAGACAGGGTGTAGATTACTATAACCGTTATAACAACAAGTATAATCATTCGAAATTATAAATTAAAGGGTGTCCAAATAGTTCATTTAATTTGAGTTGTGTGGCCAAACTTTTGAACTGTTATAGACAGAAAGCTGAAATTTACAAAGAACCTGTATTGCTAAGTCCGCTATAACAACAAATATAAAATTTTAATATAGAAATTAAAGAGTGTCCCCACATTTGAAGTAAATTGACATTTATGATTCTATCGTTTTGGCCGTTATATACAAACACTTGAAAATTAAACAGAATGGCCACTTCTTTGTCTGTTATATTAAGAAGTATAAAAATTTATAATTAGAAATTAAAGGGTGCCCTAATAGTTGTAATTTGATGTATATGGCTAAACTGTTGAACAGTTACAAACAAATTTTGTTTTGCTGTGTCAGCAATAAAAAGTGTAAAAAATAAAGGGTGACCACATAATTGCTGAATTTTCTTGTTTAATCTGCACTGATATTTTGTTTTACGACTAAAAAAATCCTTACGCGATTTTTCGCAAATATATAATAGAATTTAATTAATGTTTATTTATCGTCCTAAAGAAATGCTTGTCTGTTTTGAAGTCGGCTTTTTTGTGTCTTATCAAGAATTTAATTCAAATATTTTTGCAAAAGTCGATTTAACACTTCTGCTGCAAAAAGAAACCCAATATTTTTGCAGCATTCTTTTGATTTGTTTTAGCCTACACGCCCTAAAATGCATGAATTAAAGAAATAATTAAAATAATAAATGTCTCTCTATAGCAGAGTAATCTAGAAGATTTGGAACGTCTATTAAAAGAAAGCTCTGTCTTAAGCGGGTTGGTATTTTTAAGCAGAGCATAGAACGGTGAAATTTTCTGTGTTATTATAATATGTATTTTATAACTGTGTTATAGAATATAATTCTAAGCGTAGTTTAATTCAAAATAATTAAATCTGTTTTGAATGCTTTAATGTGGACAACTAAAAATTTTAAACAGTAATAAAAACTAACAAATCCCATTTCTGGGAATTCGCAAAACTTTTTGGGAATTGTGTATAAATTTTATGACTTTGCAGAATTTAAAAATAGGGATTTTGATGACAATAGAACAAGTTAATTTTAATAAATTTCAGCAAGAAATGTGTGAGCGAAAGTTATAAATATACAGTTTTCTTCTAACACATTTGCATTAATTTAACACTGAACGGCGTTGCTGCTGTACTGCTTTTGGTATTTAATAGAAATGATTTTTTTTTTCTTCTTATTTTCTTCACATCATTTTTTAAGTTTTCCATTAAAAATGTGATAGAATCTTTGTTTTACGCAGCGATGGATATTTCCATCATCAGTGATTGTAGGGATATTAAATAATATAGAAATTTTATTTCCTTCTTCAAAGGGTCTTTAAAAGAATATTATGTTTTTGTCAGCTCAGCTTAATCTCTTTTGCAAACAAAATAAAAATCATTTTTCTTTTTCAGCAAAATTCCCCCACTGTGTGAAACTTTTGGCAGATTGCTTTTAGTAATAAATATTTCATAAAATATTTATTTATTTGAAATAATAATTTATTTGCTACAATTGAATTTAAAACCAAAAATATTAATTATTTATTATTGTTGTGTGTGTGGGTGTTTTTTTTTTTTTCTTTTATACAAAAGAGGATTGTGTTCAGTTTCATTTTCTAATGATTTTATTCTATTCTGTTTTTATAAAGAGCTTATATTTAATCTCTATCTAAATCTTGTCCTTTGCTTTCGCGTCAATTTATTGCTGTATTTGGTTTCGATACAATTTATTTTTTGATTTCGTTTAATTTTTTTCTATTTCGTTTACGATAATCTTGAGTGAAATTTATGGAAATAATCGTCATAAATCTGTGTTTTTCGTTCTTTTTTCATAAAATAGACATAAAGTATGAATAGCTGTAGAGGCATCCAAATGCGTACTTAAATTGTAGTCATTGGCCTGTCGGTCATTTATCTAGTCATAAACAAGAAGTCCAAAAATGTTTCACTCACGTCAGTTCAATACGGATTTACTGCTTTTAAAAATAACATAAAATATAAAAACTCAAAATAAATGGACAATATTCGTTTACTAAACTTACGGGTTGTACGATGTTATTCCATTATTTACAAAACTGATTTATTTGTTGATTTTTATATTCATGTTTTTTTTTTTTAGCAAAATAATCTATAAAATTGACAATTGATGTTCTAATGAAATTTTTTATAAACTTTTACTTGATTTAAGAACCCATATTTCCACACCAGTCTGTGACATTCATTACTCAAGGCCGTATTCTATGGTTTTAACAAATTATGTCCAAATTTAAAGTATGTCCACGAAAAAGTTTTTTTCTTCTTAATTTAAATCTTAACTTTTACGTTTTAGTTAATTTATAGTCTTATAGGAAAAACATTTTTTATTTGTTTATAAAGGAAATTAAGTAAAATTGGGTAAAATATTTTTGTAAATATATAAAAACTTTTTTGGAAATTTAAAGAAAAAAGTTACAAAAAATATGAGTTTGGTTTATTATTGTTTACTTTATTTTGATGAAAACACTCATTTAGTTAAAACTAGTTATTAAAATTCTATTCTCAAAGACTTTTTCTTGAGTTTATCCCTCTAGCGCCAACGAAGTTTTATGTAAAATTTTTTATTTTGAGTCATTAGTCAAATATTGATATTTTATATTAATCGAAATTTAATGGAAAGTCTTTCATAGAAATTTTAATTTATATGAAATTTATTTATTTTTATTCTCTTTCCATTTGGAAATTTGTGTCAAATTTTTGCTTTAAATAACGGAGGCTTAATTATTGTTTTAATAAAAACATCAAACCTCAAAAACACTAACAAAGTGATTTGATGAAGAAAATAATAGATTAAAATTAATAATGATTTTTTATGAGATCTAAACGATTTCTGAGTTTCTATGACACGAAGAACATGTTTCTAAAAGTTGTTTTTAGACTCCTAATTTAGTGTCAAATTACTGCAACAAATAATGGTTTCTTATGATTTCAATGTCGATTATGGAGAGAATTTAATTGCCTCTTATTTTTTTTTAAAGAAAATTAACCACAAAAACTTAAGAAAAGATAATTGTTTAAATAGTTTTGCTTTAAAAATTTTATAAGCAGAATTTGCAGCAAAAATTTATCTGAATAATTTTTCTATGTTGGACAAAAGACACTTAGTAAAATATAAACAAATGATGTACTCCAATCCGAGCAAGGTATTGATTAAAAAGGCCCGAAAAAGCTTAGACAACGAGCATATCACATTGAGTATAAGGCTTCAACCAAAATGGCTGCTCTGTTAGGAAATAAGAGAGATCAATCGCAATCTGCTGACTGTTTAATTACTTGCTTAAGTCTTGTTGTTTCCAAACCAGAGTAAGTATTTGCTCATAATTTTTCCTTATTTTTGCTCATTTTCACTCATTGCACATGAGTGATAATTTGCTTTACTCTCACATGTGCGGTGATAAAAAAAAAAAACAAAACAAATTTTCACTCATGTGCAGTGAGTATGAGTGGGTGTGCAAATACTTATCCTGCTCCAAAGTAATAAATTTCTTTCATGATACAACATCGATCCGCCAATTAATACTAGAAATGAATCCGAGGTCAGCTCAGTGATTTCACCAGGTGAATCTGCCTTGAATCTGCTTATTGAAAAACGACCAACGATATGTGGAAAATATCATTCTGTCAGTTGAGCAAATAAATCAAAACAAAAGTGAAAAAAATAAATTTAATAAAAATAAAATGCTTTCCAGAAAAAAAAAAAAACGCAAACCAGAAACTGTTTCAGGAAATGTTTAAGACTTGATTGACATGTTGGTTTATAATGTTGCTGTGAATTAAGCAACAAACATCATTACACATGTTAATAGAAAACTGTGTTATTCTTGTCATCAAGACATTATGGGCAAAAAATCATTAAGGTCAAGTGCACCAACAAATCAGAGACCGCAGGCTAAACTGTTCACTTAGTCAGCCATTCAGTCAATCGATGATTAACCGTCTTATTGACTTTGGGATATAAATTAAATTTAGACTTTGACTAAAATCAACATAAATGAACAACAGAGCTAAAAAGTATTAAAAAAAAAAAACTACCAAATGTTTTTGACATTTTTGTGTGTGAAAGGAAATGGCAAATTGTGGCCAATGTCAAAAGTTTAATGATTTTTCTGAATTTTTTTTTGTTGCCAAAATTTATTTTTAGCATTTCTTTAACTTAAATAGTAAAAAATTATAATAAGGAAAATAAAATAAAATACAAAACTAATTTACAACCCATGGAGTTAAGCGGTTTTTCCATACAGCTCCCGGTGACAATTTCAATATGTTGTTTCCCTTTTTTTTTCTCATTTCATGATGACTTTATTTTATATAATTTTTTTTAACTTGTTTAACAAATTTTGGTTTAAAACTACAAATAAAAAAATAAAGCTGATTTGAATTCAAAACACCGACCACAACGAAATTGCAAATTAAATCTACACTTTCGTATCTGCTCTTAAATTCTTTATATAAACATTTTTTATAATCGGCAAAAATACACTGGCATCATTGAGAGAAAATACAGCAACAACAAGAACAACACTCACACTTAATTGTGTAAATAATTTGTCTATGAAAAATCCAGAGTGATTTTTATTTTCTTTGTTAAATTCAGGGTTATTTACAACTGACGTGGTCAAGTACTAGAAGAAAAATATGTGTCTACATTTCAATGTTTATCAACAGAATCTTCATCAGTTGTTATTGTATCCAATTACGTGGTAAACGAGGCAGCACCACCACAGCACAGCGGGTGATATTTTGTAAAGTTATTTTCTTTACCACAGTTTAAGTATTTTGGTCGGAAAAATCGTTTTAAATTAAGATTTATTTTTAATTTTATAACAAAAAACCACAGTCTTTAATGCTTGAAGGCAAACAGAAAGCTGAGTAATTGAAATTAATGAATGATTGACTAATTATAAAGAAGTATTTAAGTTATTAATTACAAAAATAATTTATTTATTTATTATTATTTATTTAATTTATAAAATAAACAACAGGAAAATTGTATAAATCAAAGTTATGAATTCAACATGAATCCGTAAGTGTATTGTGACTTGTTTTGTGATTTTTTATTTAAAACTTATCTGTGACGATTAAAAAGATATAAATGAATTTACATCATCTGTGGTGACACCCTTTAATTTTTAGATTGATTTTTACATTGCTTTGTGCTATTTTTTAAATTTTACAGTCTTTTAATTTTCAAATTGTGCCCCTTACGGCTCATAATACACAGGGACACCCTTTAGTTTTTAAAATTATCAACTGATTTTGAAACGGGACTAATCTGTTTCAAATAAAGAAATAACTTTAAAAAACGGTTCAGAAATAGCTGAGTTCTGCAGGCACAAAAATTAAAAAGCAACATAAAACAAGCAGCAAGTATAAATATTCAAAAAATAAGTTAAAGGGTGCCCCAATAGTTCATTAAATTTGATTACCATGGCCATAATTTTGAGCAGTTGTAGATAGACGCTTGAAATTGACAACGAACGTATATTGCTAACTTCGCTTTAATATAAAATATAAAATTTAGAATTGAAAATTAAAGGGTGTCCCAATAGTTGATATAATTTTTTGTATCTGGCCGAACTTTTGATCTCTTATAGACAAACTGCTGAAACGCTATGTCAACAAGTTTATTTTTTGATTTTAGAAATTAAAGGGTGTTCCCATAATTGACGTTAACTAACTTTAATGGACCTATCTTTTGAACCGTTATAGATAAATGCTTGCAAATTGAACAGAATATCCATTGAAATAATCGTTATAGTAACAAGTATTAGTATTCAAAACTATAAATTAAAAGGTGCCCCAATAGTTCGTTATACATAAACACTATGGCCAAACCCTTAAACCGTTATAGACAGACGTTTAAAATTTACAAAGAACCTGATTGCTAAGTCTATTACAAAAGCAAGTACATAATTTGATATTTGCTTGAATTTATAAATTAAAGGGTGCCCCTTTAGTTGCTGTAATTTGATGTATATTACTAACTGTTGAACAATTGAACAAGTTAAAGTTTAGAAATGGGATATAAGGGTGTCCCAATAGTTAATATAATTTAATGTTTGTGGCCATACTCTTGAGCCGTTATAGACAGACGGATAAAATCTGTTTTGTCGATTTTTTTTCGGTTACAAGAAATATTAATGAATATTTATTTAAAATTTTTTAAATTAATATTTGTTGAATAACACTTTTCATCTCTCAAAAACATAAAGAAAAAAATTCTTTATTTATTAAAAATTAAAAACTCTATGGTTGTTTTATATTTTCTTTATAAAAATAATACTTAACTTTGTAATGTACTTTATCACTCTTTCGCAAGAGACACCAAAACAAGAAAAAAGAGCAAAATAACTAATAATTTAATTTAGTAAATTTATGAAAAGCAAATATTAATAAAAATTAGATTGATACAAATTAAATAAAGTTAGATTTATTTTATACCCCCAAGTATTATACTCGTCGTACTGCATTTAAATCACGTCTAATGTATGAAATCAGAAACCTGCTTGGATTGATTTCCTCCCCAACTACACTGATACACACTCATTTATACAAACAATCATCAGCTATCCAGTGAATATTTGCAGGGAGTATAGGACATTTTAAGAACACAGCAAAAACACACATACGTATTTATATTTTTATATCCCGTCAATGTATTGTTGATTCTTTCTTTTAGCTTAAGAATTATTACAAGTGTTTATTTTTGTTTTTGTTTTATTTTTTATTTTAATTCCGTTCTTGCTGCTTATGAGCTTTGCGGTATTTTGTGTTTGGATTCATTTTAGTATTTTTGGCTGAGACATGAAATAAAAAATAAAATGTGACATTTTTTACTTAACCCACCAGCCAAGTTTTATTTTTAAGCAACCAATCTTTTGCAATTGTAATATTCAACAACCATAAATAAATGTCTTGATTTGCTAAATATTCTGGTTTTATTTTCTAGTCATTCCTTTATTTGAAGTTCCAAGTCTATAACTCTTGTTTAAAACAAAAAAACACAAAAAAGTGTTTGCGTTATTTCAATTTTATTTTTAAAGGGTCTTCGAAAACACTCAAAAAATATTTAAAATTTTTTAATTACAAACATTTCATGATTTTATTAAATATTTTAAATTGACCTTTTTGGTTTACTTTATTTTGGGTTATATAGTTTTACCTATATTGGGCTTTTAAGGTCTTTGCTTATTATAAATGTAAATCTAAACTATAATTCCATTTTTTTATCCAACGTTTCGCTGGTATTTTCCAGCTTCCTCAGGGATAAGTTTTATTAGATCTGGCAACGATATATATAAACATAAACATAAACACAATAAGTACAAGATGATGACTTATTTTTACTAATCTGACTTACATAAAGTTTTTTTTGTCAATTCCGCACACTTATATTAAACAATATTAGTTTTGCACACCACTACATTATACATAAATATTTTAACGAACGCAAAATTAACTTGAAAAAACATAACATAAACAATTAAGTAAAAACTAGTATCACAGTTGGAGCAGAAATTACTAAACTAAATTATTGCAATTAAATAATTAGCACTGATGTTGTCTTTGTCCTCTTTTCTGTTTATTGCATCGGTTGTCCTTTGTTGTATTCTCAAACTTTCCAGGGTATATCGTTTGTTCTCCCTCACTTCTTTGTCCAATATTTTAACATTAACAAGATCTGCATTATGTCCCAAATCTATGCAATGTTGTGCGAGTGCAGTTGTTTGCTTTTTCTTTCGTATATCGGCTTCATGTTCAGCAATTCTCTTTAGTAGATTTCTCTTTGTTGTACCTACGTATACTTTCCCGCATTTCTCTTGTGTGTTGCCATTACATGTAATTTCATAAACAACATTGCTATGTTCTTGTTTATTTATTTTTGTTTTAGTTTGAGTGAATAATGTGTTAATTGTTTTGTTTGGTTTATGCGCCAAAGCAATTTGTTTATCATTTATTATGTTTTGCATTTGTTTGTTATCTGTAAGCTTTGGTATGTAGGAGATGCTATAGTATTTCTTGGTGTTACCAGATGTGTCGTTTATATCATTCCCGTTGTCCATATTTTTTGACGATTTTATCAAATTGTTTATAAGTTGTATTGGTTGTATTGTTGGTTGTGTTGAGTTAAAGTTTATCATACTCAACACAACCAACACAACAGAAAATAAATACAGCACGAAGTTTTATTATAAGAGTACGTAAACTAAGTGACAACAAATTTATTAAGAAGAATATGGACAAAGTCAGAGAAACATTAATTAATAACAATTATCCAATACAACTTATTTCATGATTTTGTTAAGGACATGATTTTTCAGTTTAGTTTTGCCAGTTGTCGTAGAGCAAAAAAAAGCTGCAATACAGTTTCGAGTGGTTTGCGAGTTAAAATGCATAAAATATCTGATAGCATGTCCTTGAATGTGTCACATGAAATTGGTGCTTGCATCGTGTAAAGAATTGAATAGTTTGGAATCTATTGATCGGTCGATAATCAATTTTTTTCAGATGTTTATGGAAATAACATTCCAGACTGTCTAGCAAACGATATACGTAACTTATGGATTCTTCAGATAATGCGAGGTACTAACAAAAAGCCCTTTAAGGAACGATGAAACTCATAATCGGGAGTCAGATAGGAAACCCCAATTATCTTTTTGCTTTGCTATATTTTGTAATTTCGAACAGAATGAGGAAGCCTTTCATTGAAAGAGAGCGGTTACTTATTGCTACTCCCGAAGGATTCCTTAATTTTTAACAATTTTTCGTTTATTTATATAAAATAGGAGCAAGAATTTAATTAAATTAGAAACTATCGAATGCAACCCCAATCTCACATGTTTGGTTTCATAAAACATGTGACTTTATTTGATTGCAGTATCAGTGACAGTGTTTTTTTTGTATATACTCAAGGTGTTGAAACTATTTAATTATGGATAGATAGGGTTTGGGAAAGGGAAAAATTTATCCACAATTTTCCGGGAAAATTTTTGCTAAATTCCCAGTAAACGGGAAGTGTAAAATTATTAGCACTTTAAAAAAATACACTGAATTCTACTACGTCTTTACATCTGTACATGAAATATCAAAGAAAATTTCAATGTTGATGCAAATTGTATTCCAAAACACCTATTTTTAGAATTTTCGTCTGTTTTTCTGTCTGTTTGTGTTCGCATCACGTAAAAACTATTGAATGGATTTGAATAAAATTTTTTAAGGAGGTCCCTTAGAACCTTGGATCAAATATCAAATACTTTTTGTTTTAAAAAAATATGTCATTTCGTAGAGAAGCTATAGATACCAATGTGAAGTCACCCAGTTTTATCGGCATAATGTTACTACAACAGTTGTCAGTACATATTATTTTTAAATTTTTAAAAACACATTTTTCTAAATTTTTATTTAAAGAAAATTAGAAATGATACGCGGACAAAGTCGTGGATACTGCTATTTAAATATAAAACAGAGCAAAAGATTACTAATTTTGTTTAAAAAGAATTTAGAGTTATTTGAAGCCACTAATATATAAAACATGAACATGGATAATTTTTGTAAAGGATTGTTGACTACAAAACCTACCTCTGTGGAAAGTGAAAGGGTTTTTTCTGTTGTTTGAAATTTTGCAACGAAAAGAAGAAAAAAAATCTCTACTAAATTGTTAAATGCACTTACAGTTCTAGGATCACATCTTTCAAAAAACTAATTAATAAAACACTTTTTAGTATTTTTATCTTTGTTATCTCTCGTTGTGTAGTACAAATGTATAGACGTATGTCTTGTCATTTGAATTGTTTTTAAGAGTTCAAATTTTAATTTAACAATTATTTTTATTGTTTGTTTAGGTTTTAACAAAACTATGAATTTTTAATATTATTTCATTAAATAAACTTCTTTTTTTTTTTTTGCTTTTTTCCCGGAAATACCGGGAAATCCCAGGAACCCGGTAATTTTTTTCCCCGTTTCTTGGAAAAAAATCCAGGAAATCCCAAACTTTAACATCAGAGTATAATAGTGTCAAATTTATAAAGCCTTCAAATATTAAAGGATTATAAAAATAAATTTTATCTTTAAAAATAAATTCCCTGCTTTATTTTACTAAAAAAATTTTATGAGTGTTGAAAGAATTCAATACATTTTTTTTTATATTTTTACAACTTCTTTTATATTTGATATCTATCTTATATCTTATGGTTGCAGTTTTTTGGTTGTTGGTTGCTTGTTGAATGTGTTTGTTTGCATTTTAGTGCAAATGAAACGTTTGACTTGACTTTCTAAACATCTGGTTGCTAATGACGCGATAGAAATGAATAGATTGCAATAAAATATTGTTTTTTATTCCAGACACTCTACACAACGCAGCTACAAAATTTGGTACTAAGTATAGATTGCAACAATCAATGTTGCAAATTGGAGATAATTATATTTGATAATTTTCTAATCAAACGAATGAATCAATCACATCATGGCATTTATTTTCTACTTGTCTTCTCGCTAACTGTTTCACATCTAATTTCTAATGAAAATTTTTTTACTATAAGCTTTGCCATTAGGTTAATCGGATTTGTTCCGCCAGTAAATATTATACTGTTGTCATACCTTTTGGTGAATACCGTTGTCACTGACTGTTATTACGGTATGTTTGGCGAGCGCCAATAACGCGGCTTGAAAATGATGTTCTCACATCGAAAGCGCTTGCCTGAGGTACTTTATCATTTGTGAATATAAAGACAAGATTAAATTAAATCACTCATGTTTTCGAAAATCTTTTAATTTTTTGATTATTTGGCATTTAGAAGAGCTTTTCACAACATGATGTTTTAAGTTCCTTTTTACCTAAAAATTTAATGAAAGCCTCGTAATTATAATAGACTTTTGTGACAGGAAGGACTTCAGAATCTTACTAAAAGATAAAATAGAAAACTGTTCCAAGTTATTCCTTAAAAATACCTTAAAATCTGCTAAAAGTCGGTTAGTAAGAAATGTTTTCATTGAAATGCCATCCCACCATTGAATACAAATTTTCTCGGAATAAAAAGAAGTAAAAAGGACAACAAACATTAAATTTGTGTGAAACTACAACTGTTTTATCAAAAGGAAATGTAACGAAAAAACTCAAATATTGTCAAGTGTTTTCTTTTTTTTTTTTTTGTTTTCATCTGTAAGGAAAAATTAGCATGAAAAAAAACAAACAACAAACAAGCAACACAAGTTTATAAAACTAAAACAAGCTGCAGACATTGAACTTTAAATTTATTTAAATGGTGGCATTTAAAAACTGGCATATTTTTTTATTACTAAAATAGATAAAAATCTTTTGTAGGAACAAAGCAAAAAAAAATAAAAGAAATATTGAAATAAAAATTTAAATTTAAATGTAAAAAGGCCGTAAAAAAGATAAATATTTATTTGGTCACTTTCAAATTGTATTTTTAATTCTAGTTGCTTAATAAATATAAATTTTGATTCAGTGTTTTGTGTTTTGTGTAGAACTGTTATCTATAACAAAATCGTTTGTCTTTTTTTATTGAATTATTAATTTTTACACCACCATTTTTCTAAAAAATCGCTTGTTATTACACATTCCCTGTCAACTTAGAAGTGACAATTTTAGTAACTGAACTAATTTAAATATTTTGTATGTCATTCCATACTTAATGTACGTGTGTATCTAGTTCTATTTTTAACATTTTACAGTGGGGCAGAATCAAAATATTTTGGGAATAATTTAGCCATTTTTAAAGGGATAGGCCGATTGTTCCAAAATGCAATCTTTTTGTGTTAGTGTTCTTAGAACCCAACCGTTTATGGACTGATTTTAAAATTTTCTTGGCACCCAATAGCATTAAGTATTATAAAAATAAGTCTGAAAATTAAAGGGTGTCCCCACAGGTGATGTTAATTGACCTATATTGGCCTATATTTTGACAACTGCTTAAAAATTTCACAAAATGATGATTACAATGATCGTAATAATAACAAGTATAATATTCAAAATTAAAGGGTACCCCAATAGTTCATTTAATTTTATCTATATGGCCATAATTTTGAACAGTTGTAGACAGACGGTTAAAATTTAAAAAAAAAAAATTTGTATAACTATGTTCACTACAACAACAATTATAAAATTTGGATATGCAAATTAAAGGGTGTCCCAACATTTGAGGCAATTTGAAGTATGTGATCAATCTTTTGAACCGTTATAGACAGACAGCAGAAATTTACAAGGAACCTCTATTGCTAAGTCCCCTATGACAACAAATATATATCTTTAGTTTAGAAAATAAAGGGTGTTCATATAATTGATGTCATTTGACTTATATGCGTCTATTTTTTGAACCGTTTTATACAAACAATTAAAAATCAAACAAAATGTCCACTACTTTGTCTGGTATATAAAGAAGTATAGATATTTAAAATTATAAATTAAAGGGTGTTACCATAGTTATCGTAATTTTATATAGATGACCAAGCTGTTGAACAATTCTAAACTGACGGTTTGAATTTAAAAAGATCCTTTATCGCTAAGTCCGCTAGCAGCAATTTTAAAATTTGAATTTGGATATTAAAGAGAGCCCCGATAGTTTTCCTTTTTTTTTTTGCAAAAATCGAAGCAAGAACTATAAATTTAAATCAAAATCTTAAAAGGAAAAAAAGGAAAAAATGGTATTGCCTCCTTCTTTCAATGAAACTTTTTCATTTTTGCAAGTTCAGACAGTAAGAACTGTGAATAAGAAAAGAGTCATTCTGTGAAAAATGATAAATTTTAAAAAGAAGATAATGCTACTTACAACGTTTTAATGTCAGTGATATTAATCTTTTTTTTTTTTTTTGTGATTATAAAATAACATTATTTTTTGAAAGGATTTTCTTGAAAAGATTTTATTAGAAAAATGCAAGTTTTTGATCGTAACTCTTGTAACTTATTGCTTCATACGCTAAATAACAAAAGATTAGCAAAACTTATAAAGACTTTTTTATTTTCTATTTTAAAAACACAAAAATTTTGCTGAAAACGCGTTATAATTTTTATTAAGTTTAAGTTTAAGTTTGGTAATTGTGATAAATTGCAAAAAATTCAGTAAAAACAGTATTAATAAACTTACATATGAAAATATTATTTTAAATTTGAATACTTATTTTTTTTCTAATTCTACGTTTAAAGTACGTTTCTAATAAAGAGGACTGGATTGTTTTTCACACGTTTTGTCTTTCTTTCGCTTATTTAAATTAAGAAACTATAACAATGATAAGAAATATATTAAATTATATTAAAACGAAAGAAATGCGTATTGAACTCTCCGCCTCTTTGCTTAAATCTTTATAAAATACGCCAATTGTTTGTTTAGTCCTGCGTAAATTATCACAAAAAATAAACACATTTTTTATGTATTTTAGAAAAGAAAGAAAATATAATAAAATAAATAGGGATTTCATAAATACAATAATAGTTCATTTAACTTAAGATTGTTTTTTCTTTCTATTTATTAAAATGTGTAATAAAATAGAAATCAGAAAATATTTCTATATTTTTGTATATTTAATGCGAACAATTTACATTTGGCTTGATGCGTTAACATTTAATTGAACAAACAATTCAGGGTTAATTTATTTAAAACTTAAACTTTAGCTGAAGGTCACAACTCTTCTGTATAAAAAATCTATTGATTATCGTAGCTCCTTTTTTAAATTAATGGAAATCAACAAAAAAAAAGAAACTCAAGTCAATTATCTAAGGGTAGTTATCTTGATAAAATCTTGATAAAATTTTTTTTTAATGTTTTTAATTTTATAAATACGGCAGCAAAGCAGTTTTTATATTTTTATGAAATTATTTAATCTTAAGCTTTCGTAGTGAGAACTTCCAGTCTGCATCACTAAGTTCTCATTTTCACTTGTTTATTACATAACCACCGATGCTTTATATTTGATCGATGTTCTTCCAATGACACCATTCTTAGCCGAAATAGTTTTCGCTAAAGTTTAAGGAGCAGACGCTGAGTTTAAATCCTTAGACAAAAAATCTTCAATAAATGCTACAACACTTACGTTACACCTTTTTAATGTGCTGCACATATTTCCTTATTACGGCTGAAATATATGAGTCGAGACTATTTCTGATATTTTTTAATTTTTTATTTTTTTTTTTTTTTTTTGGACCAACATTTGCAAAGATAATTTGACATTGTTAAATACTGATTTGGATTGAAAGTACTGTTTTTTTAATAGTTATAAAAATGTTGTTGCTGTTAAAATCATAGCCAAAAATCATGAAGCTCAAAGCACTCGTTTTGCAACTTATTGTGCGTAGGAATGATCAAATGTTAAAAACAAAAATATTTATTGAGACCAGAATTGTAAAAGAGCCGCAGCCAAGTTTTATTCTGAGCACAAAAAACATAACCTCAAAAAAATTTAACAGCTTAAAGAGGAAAGGAAGAAAGCGTAAGTGATTAAATGGCAGCAAAACATGGCCAAATGTAGAACTGTGTCCCAAAGCAACTGGTATAATCGTTGTTCTTAATTAACCGACCTTAAAAAAGGAAGGTGGTTATCAATTCGACGGAATGATGCTTTTTTTTGTTTAAATCTGCAGAACTCGGTCATTTCTTAACCGAAAATTAATAGATTATGCTTACAGAATTGTCCGCTTTTAAAAAAAAATTAAAGGGTGTCCCCATAAAGCATACGTCTTTTTTAATTGCAATATGAGTCTAAAAGCAAACTTCTTTAAATTTAAACAAATGCGTATTACTGCTCCTAACAGCAAAATTAAAAAAATAAATATAAAAATTAAAGGGTATCCCCATAGTGACGTAAATTGATTTATATGCGCTTATCTTTTTTGACGCTCGAAAATTGGATAGGACGTCGACAACTATGGCCATTATAACAACAAGTATTAAAATTCAAAATTATAAATTAAAGGGTGTCCCAGTAGTTAATGTAGTATGATGTACGTGGACAAACTGAAATTTACAAAGAACTTATATTGCTAAGTCCGCTATAATAACAAGTATAAAATTTAAATTAAGAAATTAAAGGGTGTTTCCATATCTGAACTAAATTGACTTAAATGACCCTATCATTTAAACCATTATTAACAAGCCCTTAAAAATTAAACAGAATGTCCACTACTTTGTCTGTTTTATTTAGAAGTATAAATATTTAAAATTACAAATTATAGGATATGACAAAAGTTGCTGTTATTTGATGTATATGACCAAACTGCTGAACAGTTGTAGACAGTTGATTAAAATTTTCACAGGAGCTTTATTGCTAAGCAGCAAATTTAAATTTAAAATTAAAGAGAGTCCCTATAACAGATGTAAATTTACCTATGTGGCCCCATCTTTGAAATCGTCACAGAAAAACTCTTGAAAATTAAACAGAATGTCCATTACTATATCAAGTATAAATATTTAAAATTAAAAATTAAAGGGTGTCCTAATGGTTGTCCATTTGATGTATATGGCCAATCTTTTGAACAATTTAAGACGATTGCTTATAATTTAAACAATTTTTCTTTTACTGTGTTAGCAACAAAAAGTGTAAAGAATAAAGGGTGACCACATGACTTTTTAAGCTGCATTCATATTTTGTTCTACGGCATGTAAAATATCCTGACGTAATATTTCTTGAATATTATGTAATTAATGTATATTTACCGTCCTAAAGAAATATGATTTTAAGTTTTTCTATTTTGAAATTGGAATTTTTTGCAAGAATTATTATTATTCGTAGTAATGCTGATACACATTTTCGTCCTCCTTATGACGTGAAAAAAAAATTGCGAAAAATGATAAAAGTAAAATCACATTCCTAATTTTGAGCAGTTTAGCTCGGCTGATTGAAGATTTTACATTATCACACTTGAAGAAGTGTGTATATGTACTTCAACATCTACCAGTAACTTCATATTTGTCTTTTGTTTTGTTTTTTAACTGACTTAAAAAAAAGATATCGATTCGTCCATATTTTTTATGTCTGTGACCGTAAAACTCAATCATTTCTAAACCGATGTTAAAAGGTGAAGCGTTATATTCAAACCTAAAAAATACACAGAACAACAAGAATAAATATTTCAAATTAGAAGTTAGCGGGTGTCCTCATAGGTGATTTAATTTAAAGTACAAGACCTTATTGTTTAGATTGAGAGCTTTTATTTCATACCTGATGACCCTCTACCCGTCTGCGAGTTTTGAAGTCAGATTTTTTCACATTAATTATTTATCACTCCAATATGAATAATAAACATAAATAACCATTTTTCGTATTCTATTTGCACCAAAAAAACCTTAAACTGAAATTAAATTAAAAAAAAAATTAACCTTTAGCCGAAAAATTAAATTTTTATTCATTTTAATAGAAATGGCTTACACGTTTATAGATACGAATAATAAATGCCAGCATCTGCTGTTTATTCTGCTCTTTACTATTTATCACTTATTAGCAATAACGAACCTAAGCCTTATTAAAATAGTTCGATTGTTAGTGAATTATAATAATCTTGATTTTAATTATTCTTTACAAAATTCTTGCATTATTTTGAGTTGATAGGATTCATCTTTTTTAAAATTGTTACCAAATTAAATGTACGACGAGAGGTGAAAAACATGTGATCACTTTTATTTAAACGAGTTTGTAAACAAAATGCTTAAATTACAGTTAAGTTTGAATGTCGGTGGGCGGATTCTGCTTTTATTGCTCTCTTCGTTAAACAGTCAAACAATAATTTATTTGGCGTTTCCTTTCAATGGTTATTGATATCGTTGTTTTTGCTTTAGCGTCATGTGATAACACACATAGAAAAATTTAAAGAAGGAGTTGAAAGTTTATTTATGCATATTTTTGTGTATTTATGAGCGTATTGAATAAATGTATGTATATATATATATATATATATATATATATATATATATATATATATATATATATATATATATATATGTGTGTGTGTGTCTATGTGTGTGGCTAAATATATGAATAAATTACAATCTTTATTTGACAAGGTTATTGAACCCTTTTAGATTATTTTTGTGTTTTTTTTTATAGATTTTGGGCAGTAAAGGTTAAATAAATAAATAAAAAATAACACTAAAAAAAGTTTAAAAGAAAACTTGTAAACAAGTCACATGTAAAAAATTTGTTCAAAACAATATACGAGGGGAGGTAAAAGAGTTTCAAATATACAATATGGCAAAATTTTTCACGTTGCTTCTTAATCGACTTTTCCTTTAGTGAATTTTTTTTATCCCAGCGCTGTTGTTTGATTGGAATTAAATCAACAAATTATAGTCTATAATTAAATGAACAACTTTTATTTTTTCAAGTTCGTTTTTTGCTATTAATTTTTAGGTAAGATAATTATTTTTTTAATTATGTGTTGACTGTTAGAAGAAATGGAAAAGGTTTATTTAAGCAGTAGAAAAATGTAGAGCTTTTCATCGATCGCAGCTACCTTCTCCATTAGCAAAAGCAATTGCATGTGCTTATGGAAAACGAAAGCTTCAGGTAAAGAGTGATCTTCATGTCAATCATTTAATAAGATGAACTAGAAATCAATTAAATAATTTTTAAAAGTAAATGGATTAATTCGAGGTCTTAGAAGGCTTGAGCTGCCACGTTCTTTTGATCATTTACCCGTCTGCAGAAAAAAATTATGATACAAAAGTACAACAAACTTCTTCTCATTATTTTTTTTTTTTGGATTCTTACATTTCAAGGAAATAAAATTTCGCAAGCAAGCGATTAAAATAAACTGAAGTGCAGATATTTTTAGAAAACTATGCAGAAACCTCGCCGGGCATGTTTGTCTTAGATACCCTACCTTCTGCAAGCTATTGCCTTTGAAATGTTTGGTGATACTAATCGCCTGGGCTTGGAAGTGTTTGAATATGTGAAATTGGGACTTCTAAAGTCTGACCGCGAAACCAAAAAGTCCCCAGCTTTTGGCCATCATAGTCAGGTACCCACGTAACTCATAAATACTTAATAAAATGCAACAGGTAGAGCTCACATATTTTTAAAAAGAATATGAGTGAATATCTGTGCGTCTGAGTAATAAAAAATATTTGAACACTTAAATTGAAGATAAAAGATAAAAAAGTTTATTTACGATTAATCGATTATTATTATAACCACAATAACTTTTTGCAGATTAAAAAAATCAGTTTATTTTGTTATTTTACTGAGACTCAGACTCATATAGTCTGCTTGGATTGACATCAATGTGAAGGTCATATTAAATTTAGTCCAGTTATTTTTTTTTTCCTAATTTAAAATTCTATTTCACATGAGATTGTTTGGTAGGCGATGTTTTGCAAAAAGCAATATATTTTTTTCGTTTTTTTACTCAATTTATAAAGTTTATTGACACAAATACCTGTGTTGTCTTTTTATTTTCCTTCTTTTCAAATTCCTAAGGATAATTCAATATGATAGAGAGATGATTTTTTCTTTACTCCACACAGTTTATTAACAGAAATTTCTTTAAATATTTCAATTTCTGCTGCTGATTTCACATTCTGTGTCTGGTACCTTAAGGCAAAAATGACAACAAGATACAAAAGTTCGAAGTGGATTTGAGTTTTTTGCTTAAGACGGTTGAAAAAAAAAAACTATAAAAAAGAATTTTAAATCAAATTCATACTTTGTAAGTGATTGCACATGAGTGAGTAGTTTGAATAAAAAGATACATTTTGATTGGCTTTTTTTATGATAAAATTCAAGTGTCAGAGTTTCGATTTCTTTTTTTATAAAATGAAATTCTTAATATCAAATAGAGATTTCTTAAAACTAGATTTGCTTGCAAATTTGTCAAGAGTATTTTCAGCATCAGCTCTAAAGGAGTAGTAAACATTTTGCTATTAAATTGAAAAAGTAAACAGATTTAAATATCATTAAAATAGTGGCTGTTAATGAGACAATTAAAATATTATTTTAAGGAGAACCTGTTCATAAAAATGCTATTTTATAATATTAAAAGTTATTACGCTTAATTTTGCAGTGAAATATTATCAAAATCGATTTTTTTCAACCATAATCTCAAATCATTTTAAGTAATTCATTTTTTATTTTTTATTTTTTTTTTTTAATTTCTCTCAAAGTATAAAGGCTCAATAACTTTACAAAGACATTAAAGGCAGCCACACTTTTACTTTTTTTAAAAATAAAAATAAAAATTGTTTGCTTTTCTTACTGATGGACTTTAACCTGCAAACACGTACAGACTTAACAACACTTGCAAAGGACATTGTAACGTGTTAAGGGACTTTTAAACAACAATGAAATGAAAAATGATTGGAAGAGTTGTTTTTCAGTTGTCGAACAGAAATAATTAAATCATCATCAATCAGAAAATACTCACCTCAAATAAATTGTAAGTGTTATAATTTTTGCAAAATAAAATAATTTAAAGAAACTAAAACTGTAGTGATTGCAATAAATGATGTTTAAAATTAAAGAAATATAAGAAATCTTGGACGAAGATGTGTGTGGATGTTGGCAACTACAGCTTTTAAAAAATAAACTATAAGTTGGGCAATAAACGCTGGCATGAGATAACACAACTTTTGTCCTTGATTGTACTTTTCTATTTTCTATTAAAAAAAAAAAAAATTCCCAATAATATTCAAAAACTTTCCAAAATATCCAAAACCATCTGTATCTGTATCTGAAGCTCTGCGAAGAAAAAAGATTTACACAATGCAATTTTTTTAATGCATTTTTTTAATTTAATTTAATTTGCAGCGATAAGCTTTATTCAAAAATAAACATAAGCGATAGTAACATCCCCTTAAAACTTAAGCAATGCCAATTGCTTACCCCTGTTATTTCACCAACAATCAAAAATTTCATATAAGTTGCATGAAAAATTGCATAGTGTTAATGCCGTTTAAATATGTTAACTTCACTGAAAAAATATCCAAAGGGAGAATTTAGAAGTGGAAGAACCGACAAAGTTGTAAAGAAGTGAACGCTGTGCAAATTTAATTCAAATTTTACTACGGTCATTTCATATTCCTCGCGTGAACTGGGAAGAATCTAATGAAATGAATAAAGAATTGAGGCAAAAAGATATATCTTCAAACACAAAAAAATAATTTAAAAGCTCCCTAATTCAAAAACAAGAGTTAAGGATAACAATTGCAGACGTTTCAATAATAAAAAGTAAACAGTTTCCACCTTTTAGAGAAATTTTGGGGCCTCTAGAGAACTTGCAGCAGAACCCAAGAAAGAAAAACGATTGGGGGAGAAATAGTTATCAGGAAGGGTCGTTAAGTAGCATTAGAGTGATACATCTATCGCTTCCATTCTTCTATTGTGTAAATCGGAGACAAAATGAGTTTTCAATTTAAAACCCAAATTTCTTATTTAAGTGTTTTGTAAATCAAAGTTTAAAGTGAAAATAAAGTAAATCAAAATCATTTAATTTTATTTATTTTGTGTTTTTATTCTTCTTAGACATACATAACGTTATCTTAATATAGAAAGGCCCTAAATCGTTTGTTTTTTTTTTTTTTTTTTGTTCAAATTTTAAAAATAGTTCGATAAATGATTCTCTAATACACCGCTAAAAAATTAAAAAAGTTGTAGCAGTATTTAATTTTTTAGAGAACTTAATAACACAATTAGTAAATTAAAAATTTCCAACTACAAAACTGTACTTTTTATTGACTTGCTTTCCTTTTCCTGTAAAGAAAAGCATATGTTTGTTAGGGCCTTTCTATATTGAGCTAACGATATGTGTTTTAGAAGATTTTCTTTTGTTAATGAGTTTTAAATATCTTATTTGTTTTACACATTTTAGAACATTTTTTGATTTAAAAAGAAAATTAATTTAAAAAAAAGATGTAGAACGAACTCTTAAAATTTTTAGAACGGATTTTTCAAGCTAAAAAAATGTCAAAAACTATTTGATTTGGTACTATTTCTAAACCAAACCTAAACCCATTACGTGATACTAGTTCCGAACGTAACATTTCCGAAAAAAAAACTCTCCAACCAACTTTTGGTGCGCGCTTGTTAACTAGGGTCAGACGCAATAAGATTTGTTTACTTACAACATCTTAATGCTACGAAGTTTAAACGATTCCAAAATATTTTTAATTTTTGGGTTGTATCCTCAAGTTAAATACCCTTTTCATAATGATTTTTTTTTTTGTTTTTGAGTTTTAAATTGTAATTATGAAAAACATATTTGCTTATCTTCACTTGCCTGTGTGACTAAGAGTTAACCCGGCCTTTTGCATGATTGTTGCCATTTCTGAGCACATGTGAGAATTTTTTCGGAAGCCTCTCATTTTCTTCTTCTAGCCACATAATTTTAGGGCTAAATTGTACGCAATTGAAATACTGATTTTCGTTTTTACTACAAAATTTAGTCAGGAGTAGGGTTTGGGGAAAAGCTATCCACAATTTTCAGGGAAAATTTTGGTTTAATTACCGGAAAACGGAAAGTGTAAAATTATTCGCACTTTAAAAAAATACACTGGTTGTTTTTTAAATATTTTGGTTGCGACTTTTAAAAATTTTCAAATACCTCTTTTCGTGTGAATTCTACTACATCTATACATCTGTACATGAAATGATTCTTGAAAATTTTGATGTTGGTGCAGATAGTAATCGATATGGAATACAAAAAACCTATTTTTAGAATTTTTGTCTGTCTGTCTATCTGGCCTCGCATAACGTAAAAAATGATGGGTGGATTTGAATAAAATTTTATGAGAAGGTCCCTTAGAACTTTGGATCAAATATCAAACACATTTTGTTTTATAAAAATATTCCATTTCGTAGAGAAGCTATAGATACCAATGTGAAGTCACCCAGTTTTATCGGTATAATGTTACTAGAACAGTTGTCAGTACATGAATTTTTGTAGATGAAAAATTTTTAACACTCATTGTTTACATAACTCTACAACAAATTTTAAAACACATTTTTATAAATTTTAATTTTAAGAAAATAAGAACTGATACGCGGACAAAGTCGTGGTTACTGCTAATAAGATATAAAACAAAGAAAAAGGTTACTAATTTTGTTTAAAAAGGAATTTGAGTTATTCGAAGCCACTAACATTTGAAACAGGAACATGGATAATCTTTATAACGGATTGTTGACAACAAAACCTACCTCAGTAGAAAGTGAAATGGTTTTTTTCTATTGTTAGAAATTTAGCAACGAAAACAAGGAACAGAATGTCTAGTGAATTGTTAAATGCAGTTCTAAAATTATATATTTCAAAAAAAATAATCAAAATATTTTTGGTTAACTCTTGTTATGTAGAACAAATGTACAGACGTATGTCTTGTCACCTGAATTATTTTTAAGTTTTATAAACTGTTCAAACTTTAATTTTTAATTATTTTTATTGTTTCTTAATTTTTTAATTAAACTATGAGTTTTTTAATATTATTTCATTAAATAAACTTTTCTTCAAGAATTGCTTTTTTATCCGAGAATACTGGGAAAACCCAGGAATGCGATAATTTTTTCCTGTTTCCCGGGATATAAAAAATTCTTGGAAATCCCAAATCCTAGCCATGGGACTAAAGAATCGAAAGATGTTGAATGAATATGAAATGGTTTAGGAACATTTATAAAAATATTGATATATTTTGAACTTTTTTATTTCTTTACGAATTGATGGCCTTTAACATGATAAATGATAAAGATGTTAAATGTTTTAAAATGTGAAAATGAAAATTACCAAATTAATTAATAAATTTTCAAAAGTTCATTTAAATTTTAAGAAATGCTACGTATAAATGTATTTCAATTCCCTATTCACATATATCCTCTTCAAAATTAAAGGCTAATAACACATCTAAGAATAGAAGGTCAATCGATTTCCACTAGAAACCTAATGTAAACGCTTTTGTTTTCCTTAGGTAATTTGAGATTAAATTTATGTGAAAAAATAAATAAATAAATTATTGAAATATTGAAATACTAAATCAATCCAATGAAGTCATTAATCATCATAAATAAAATATTTTTTCAGTTTTTTTTTCGTCCCACAAAATATTTAATTTAAGCATAACAATTATAATTAAAATTAAAGCGGTTTATTATAAATGGAAAAATAAAAGCAAAAACAAACAATTTGTGGCAGCGGCTATATAACATTAAGAGTTTTATATTTTAACAATATTTTTTTGTTGAACTACATACAATATTTCGCAATTTAAAATTTGTGCTGATATTTGAAACCTTTAATATAAAACCAATTTAAATAAACAGCATTAATTTTAACTAAAATATTTTAAATCATAATTTTCCTATTTTTTACTTTTTTTTATTTTTTCTTAAATGTTTTAACTACTTCTGCTTTCTTGTAGCTTTTAATTTTCCCTTATATAACCCCTTTCAAATTGTATCACTTAAATGCCATTATTTAAATACATCTCAATGGAAATATTAAATTTTCTCATACCCCCACAAACCAACAAACCAACCTGCAATATGAAGTGTGAATTTTTGCAGCCATCTTAATTTAAAATTAAATATATTCATCCCTTTACTTTTATAACTAAAAACATCTTAAATTAAAACAAGAAAGAAGGATCTTCCTTTCCTTTTTTTTTTTGTATCATTTTTTATTGTTTACCTCAACCAACAGACCAGCAGTCAACAGAACAGCCAACCATTTCATAATTAAACGGGTGTGATTGTTGGTCTAGCGTTGATAACAAAACTGTAAGCACTGACATTTTCCATTTGATACCTGAGAAGTGGAAAAGTTTTCCTTTTTTTGTTTTGTTTTTGTATTTTTATATTTTATAAAAACCTTCTTGTCCCGTTTCGAAATTAAAAAAGTTGAAAAAAGGCTTAAGTTTCTTAACTGCTTTCATGCTTCAAGTACTTTCAGCATTTTTATTTTACGCTTTAGAAATTTAAAGTACACAAGTTTATATTAAAAATAAGTTTTTTACAATTTATATACAATTGTACAAATTTGTGTGTGTGTGAGTGTATACACTGGGCGAAATTTTACTACTTTTCCAACAATATTTTCAGCTTAAAGTAAAAAATATTTAAATAAAATGGACAAAAATTATTGTGAGCTTTTTAGTAGTTGGTTACATACAGTAAGAACAAAATCAATGAAATGTGATCCCAAAAAATGTGTCAGATTCTGAAGATATAAAAATAGACTTAATTTCCACTTTCCCTCTTCTCCGCTTTTGAATAGATGTCATAAAAAGAACAAAAAAAGTCCGGATGAAAGAGGGGAATCAAAAGATTTCATAGAACGCTTGTCACAGAAAGTCACATTAACAATTAGCGTGTTTATAAAACTTTTATGAAAATAAAAATTGTCTATTTACTCGTTCGTATTCTAGTATTGCGCCATAGCATTCGATAACATTATCAAGGAAAAAATAATTATTCATTTTATTTATTTGAATTGTAATTAATGTTTATTGCAACAGTCGCTCTCTTTGTTTTCTTTTATACCCTTCCCCACAAAAACTGGAAAAATGTTTGCCATTCCGTTTGTTATTACTAAAATATCCGTTTCTGACCGAAGAAAATGAATATATTCTGACTTCTTAAGCATAGCGAAGTCGATTGGGCGATGTCCATCTGTCCGTCCGTGTTTGAATCAACTTTGCCAAGACACTAGATGAGCTAGGGAAAATTTAAACACGTTAATCGATCAAACATAGTTTCGAAAATGTTGCTATTGAAATCCAGCAAGGTTGGTCCTTCGAGGCAGCAGGCAAATCACTACGCCTGCCTCTAATTTTTCTATATCATTTGGAACGAATCTAGTTTAGTAAAGTAACTCCTTAAAAAAAATAAATAAGTATATGGGGCGATAGAGAATTAAAAAATAAGAGAAATATGCAAAGAAGAAAATGACGCTCACCCATATTTTCCGAGTTATGGGCCTCTGAACTTTTCATAGAAAAGTACGATTGTGCACCATATTTTTTTAAATATCAATATGGGTAGCATTTAAAAGCTTTTGGAGAGAATTTCAGAAAGTACTTAAATGTCTTAAAAATGCTTAACCCATTAAGAGCCAATGACATTTTTATGTGAAAATTTTTTTCTTATTTTTTAACTCTCTGTCACCCTAATATTTGTGTTTTTGATTTGAGTTAATTTTCCGAACTAGATTTACATATATGGTGTAGGGTATAGAAGATTCGGCATAGCCACATATATCATTTTTACTTGTTTTTTTTATGAATTGATTGGTAATAAAACACATCTTTTTTATCACACAGATATTTAAACATTAGAATTACTAATCACAAGCCACTTAATGCTAAAGTAAAACTCGCTTCATATAGAGTTTTTTAATTTCTTTTTCTGAAATATTTGTTAATCATTCTGAAATAAAGCATAATGGATTGTCAATATATTTTAGCAAAAAATTTTGTTATTTACACAGGACAAGTTATAAATAATTTTTGGTTAACAAATATCTGTTTGAAGTTGATGTTAAATCTTATTATTGTTTTAGAGTAGAGATACAATCTTACGGTTGCGGAGCTAGCTTACGCTTACGAAAAAAAAAACAGTTTATGAATTTAGAAATTTAAAATTCACTAAAAAAATTTTTTTGTTTCTGCCTGGGTAGGCAACCGAGTTGTAAGTAATTTTTGAATGATAATATCGGACATCATCAAGTGGAAAATCCGGTGACTGTTGAATGTTTTTTTTTTGGTGGTCATATCTACATATGAGCAAAACAAATATTAAGGAGATTTTTTTTTTTAATTTTTTTAGCTTAAATTATAATACGAGTAAAAATTCCTTTAATCTCCGCAGAAAATAAATTAAAATTTTTTAAGTGTTAAAATGAAATAAAAAATTTTTATTTCTAACTTTTTGTGAACTTTCTTTTTATTACTTTTTAATGGCATTGTAAATGATGTTTGCAAAACAAAACACAAAGTTTGAAATTAATAGATTCTCAAACCTTTAAAACGGTGTATACATTAAGCTTACATACGAGCCGTTTACTCTAAAAGTGGCTTAAGTCGCTTTTTTAAAAAAAGAAAAAAATTTTATGATAAGAGCTGCTAAGATTATATGTTGAACGAAGTTTTTATTGTGAAAAAATTAGCATCCTGAGGAAACAACTGCAAATGTGTTTTCTCAAGATTTAGCCTAAATACTTCTGAAACCTTTGAAACACAATCCTTTTAAATATGTGCATTGGCTTAAATGTAAAGTGACTTATACCACTTTCAAAATAAACAGCTCGTAAGTAAATTCAGAAAATAAATATGTTAAATTTGAAAATTTTATATTTTACTTTATAATTACTGAACTCTTAAGTCAATTAGTTTGAAGTAACAATAAAAGAAATTATTTTTAGCAATCAAAATTTTAAAATTATTATTGGCGATATTAGTTACACTTGAAGATATTTGTGGCTAAAAATGACTTCTACATGCCGTGCTAGTCTGTCTTTAATATATAAATAAATATTAATTTGTGAAATAAATGTCAAGCGGTCAAGGTGTTAAAAGAAGAAACCCAGTGTGATAAGAAAAAATTAATTTTTTATTTTCAATTTCAATCATAAATTTCAATCAAAATTAAATTTCCAATTTGATCTGTATGGAAGAATGTATCAAAAACCTCTCAATATTCGTCATCATTAAAAATTTAAAGAGCTAGTTGTTGTTGTAGTTGTTCTTTATTTAAAAAAGTTTGTAATCGAAATGCTAAATTTAATAATTTCCTTTCTGTTATCAGCTGATGCATGATTTTATCTCGTTGGAAATATTTCAACTCCAGATACAAGTTCTACTGATATATAAATCCCCATTTCCTTTTGCCTTCATATAAAATTAAATTTATTATTAAAAGAACACAAAACAAGCACATGCTGAATTGATAATGAATTTTACACGGTTTATAATTTTTGTACAGTCCTCAATTATACCTTCTGTTCGCAGTTGAACTGAATGTGGTAAATAGATGATGGAACTGCATTAAACTAAAAATATTTTGTTGAAATGACATCTTAAAATAAATATATAATTTTTTTTTACCAGACAAGTCTTTTTAAAATGTTATCAAGTAGCCAAAAGCAGGTTTCTTAAAAATAAAATACAACCAAAAATGGATAATTCCACTGAAAAAAAAGAAGGACAACCCATTTTCTGAATTGCTTCGATTACTCTTCAACATCGTCGCCCTTAAGCTCTGAATACTTTAACCGCATTTTTTTTTCATATTTGTTAGCCCTTCGCAATGTAAAATTTCAAAAGATCATTTGATCATTTTTTTTTTTAACTTTTCATTCCCCGTAATCAATTCTGGAAAAACGTGACAAAAACAGCACAAGATTACTAACCTTACTCAATCTTTACTCATTCATGACTTCTTCTTCTTTAGCGTTTATTCACAGCCAAGTATTTTTGTTTTTTTTTCGATTAAACGGAGAATATTTTTCTGCATTCTGTTCTGTCTTTTCAAAAAATCAAATGGCCTCTAATCGAGTTAGAACTTAGAACATATTTTTTTTATTTTTCAACCAATCGATTGTTTGAATAATTCTAGCAAAAAAACAGGCATTCAAGAGTTTTCAATAGTTTCAAAGACAGGGCCATATGGGTCAAATTACATCATTGTCATAGCGGACTTTGCAATCAAGGTTCTGTGCAAAGTTTAATTAACTGTCTACAACTGTTCAGCAGAATGGTCATATACATCAAATAACAGCAACTATTGTCACATCCTATAATTTATAATTTTAAATATTTTTACCTCTAAGTAAACCAGAGAAAGTAGTGGATATTCTATTTAATTATCAAGCGTTTGTTAATAACAGTTCAAACGATAGGGTCATATAAGTCAATTTAATTCAAATATGGGAACACCCTTTTATTTTAAAGTTTCAGTTTTATCCTTGTTGTTATAGCAGACTTAGCAATACAGGTTCTTTGTAAATTTCAGGTGTCTGTCTATAACGGTTCAAAAGCTTGTCCACATACATCAAATTACATTCACTATTGGGACACCTTTAAATTATAATTTTGAATTTTAATACTTGGTGTTATAATGGTCATAGCTGTCGACATCCTGTCCAATTTTCAAGCGTTTGTCTATCACGTTTCAAAAGATAAGCGTATATAAATCAATTTACGTCACTATGGAGACACCCTATAGTAATACGCATCTTTTTTTAAATTTTAAAGAAGTGCTCTTTACTTTTCAAAATACACTTAAAAAAAATGTATGTTTTGTGGGGACACCCTTTAGGTTTTAGGATTATGTACTGTTAATAAAACGGGACAAATCTGTAAGCACAATCTAAAAAATTAAAAAAAAAAAATTCAAAATCGATTCTGCGGGCACAAACATAAAAACAAGCAACATTCAGTCGAATTCCTTTTTTTTAAGTCGGTTGAAAAACACTGCGTTTTATCTTTAAATTCTTTAAAAACCTCCTTTGATTAACAAAAGCAAACAAGTGCCTGCAGCAAAGCTAAAAATTTCTTAAATTATCTGAAAGCTTTAAATAAAATGTTGCAAACTGTACTTGTCCTGTTATGTGTGTCAGCTGTTCTTTTTATTTTTATTTTAATTTTAATTAATTTTAAAAAATATGTTCGTTTCACAATATCCTTCCGTTGTTGTATAGAAGTTTTAGAAAACATTTTTTACTGTTGTTGTCCTGTGGCTAAAGTGAAGTGAAGGGAAGTGAGTGTCAACAAAAGCACAAGTTTGCCGAAATTCACATTAGTGGTCTAACGGAAATATAACAAATCGCCCCTCTTTTTTTTATCACAAAATCAAGCCATATTTTTTTCTTCTTTTAACGAAAAGTTAAGTGCTCGCTTTAAGGCGCTAAAAACTTTTTTTTAATCTATTTTTTCGGTTTTTCTTTAACACAGGTGCCTTGAGTTTTCATCCACTTAAAAAAATTTTTATTGTATTTTAAATTAATTTTATTAAAGCGTTGTTAATTAAGTCAATATATGTTTGTGTGTGTGTATATATAATATATAGTATGTTGTTGTTGTTTCGTGTGTCCTTCCACAATCTTGCAACCTAAAAAACGAAATTAAATAAAGCTTTTGCAGACAGACAAATTCCCTTGATATTGTAACATTATTCTGACATTAAACCGTTTAAGCCAATTTTCCTTACAGACATGAAAAAGCAACGGAGCAGTTTGTCCACTTGACGACAGCACAAAAAACATTTAAGTTGTCTTTTAGTTTTTGCATAAAAAATCTAAATATAAAGTATGAAGAAGAATAAGAAAAAGGAAAAATAAATGATCCTGTTTGAAATGATATGAAGATAGAAAACTATGAATTCAAGTTTGATGTTGTTGGTGCCAGCAGTAGAAATCTTTATTCAATCTCCGATAGTCGTCATGCGATAATAAAAAAAAAATAAAATAAAAACAACAAAACAGCAAATGTAGACACACACCATCATTTTTAATGCTCAAATTGTCATGAGAAAACTCTTAGCAACAGGAAGCATTTTTCTCATTTTTATTTTTATATTTTCTTTATTTAATCAAGATTTATTTTGTACAAAAAGCTTTGGTTTTATACAAATTCACACGACATAAAAAAACATAAATCAGTGTTTTTCTATTCATTTGTGTGAGTCAATGTTTCCACAATTTAAATTTAAATATGCAAATAAATTATGATTTTTTTTTTTTTTTATTTGATTTGTTTAATTTTTTCGCCTCAAGCCTGTTAGAGACAATATTTCATTTATGATTGATGGCAAATTGTTGTTTCAACTTTAAATATTGTTAAAGAGTTTTTTAATTGCGATGAGTATTTTTCAACATTGTGTTTGCAACATTTTGTATTCAGTTTTAAATCAATAGATTAATGAAATGATTAGATGGCGGAAAATCATTCTGTGCCTAAGCCCTAATCTAGGCGTTCGTTAGTCAATTAAATCGCATGTCTATCTGATCTTATTGGAAAAATCTTTCTCTCTTATCCCGTACATCGTATGTTTGGATGTTTTTTAAATTGTTACAATTTCCCTTATTTTCATCATTTTCTTTCTTTTTTCTGTCTGCATTTCTTATTCGAACTTTGAAAAACAATTTTTCTTAATTATTTAATAGTCTTGAAAATCGAAACATTTGATGTAAATAAACACTTTGGATGATAATAAAAAAGCAGCCAGACAGACGTTACTAAAAAATATACATTTTCTGGCTGCAAACCACTTTCTCTGACCGTTTCAATAAAATGTCAACTTGATTTTTAAATACAGCAACAACGTAGAAAACATTTTATTTATTCTCTTGTCTCACAAACCAAATCCAAGCTACAACAAAGTTAATTCCAAATTGAGAAGTTTGTAGTAAATCACAGAAACAATTTAATTTTAAAAACAAAAAATCGAAAATTTTCAATTTGTTTAATTATATGGCCCATGCACTGTTTCTGCAGAAATATTGAAAATACAAATTTTTTTTAATGCTAAAACAGCCGTTAATAGAACAAGCAAAATGTGTGATACCTGGCAAAATAAATAATTATGTTGTTACCAAATTTCACAAAACATTGTTTTCACTGGTTAAAGCATCAAAGTGGTTGGTTGATTGGGTTGATTGTATAAAATAAAAATCTATTTGAAATTCATTAATTACCGCGGTTACAAATGATTAATACCTGTCACTGATAATGAAAATGTTAATAAAACTAAATTGCAATTTGTTGCCTGTAATTAACCTCAATGACAGCAAGAAGGGAAGCATCATTGCGCCAAGAAAAAACTTTTTCAACTTAATTTTCTACCAAATAAATTTTCTTAAGAAGATTTTCATACTTCTTCTTTTTAAAATTATATTTGTTAACGCAGATTTCATTTCAATTTAAAATTCATCAAGGTCATCTTAAGTTTAGTAATAATTTTCTTTTTAACTTTTAATAAAATCACAACGTGAAAAATATTTTAAGATACAAAACGTTGTAAATTTTGCTTAAAACTAATAAAGAATTTCTGAGTTAATTTTAATGAAGATGACAATAATTAAACATTTCGAAGAAAATTAGTTTTTTTGCTTAAAGAAAAACTGAGATTTTTTCACAACAAATGAACGATACTAAATAATTTGCAAAAGCATGTCACAGACAGAAATATTACAACGACAAAAAGTAAAAAACGCTATTTGTACAGTAGTGACTTGGGGGATCTTCCAAAGTAATAATATGAAAGCTAAAAATGATTTTTTTATTTCTATTCTTAAATCCACTTAGAAATTATTTACAATTGTTACTATTATTATTATTATTATTATTTTTTTTTTTTTTTGATAACTTAGTTTCATATTCAACTTAAAATAAATACTGCAGCGAATACAGGTTTTAATTTTAAGCTGAAAACGTTCTCATAGGTTTCCTAAGAAAAAAACTTGCTAACTTTAAAATTCCGCATTTGAGGTCCAACTAATTGAAGATGCCCCACGAAAGGGAATTATTAAAATTTTACCGCATGAAGCGTATTCTTGTCGTTAATTTTTGCCAAAAAATCTAGTGATTTCACAACTTGTTTTTTTAAAGGGATTTTTTGATAACGAGAGCCTGTACCAATAAGTCAACATCCAAACGAGCGTTAAAGCAGTAAGTGAAGTTCAGAGAAATTTATGTAAAATGGCCATATGGCAGCAAAGCTACAGAAGCCTCTTTCCTGTCATGGCGAAGAATGGTTAGAAACGGGATTTTTTCCAAACTGATGCTGCCTACTAAAAATTACATTTCTTAAAAATCCTGTATTAACATGTCTCAACATTATGTTGTTTTTAATAGTTTTATCACAGCCAAAATTAAAATATTCGTAATTAAAAAATAAAAAATAAGTTTCTTTTTATTTACATATGAATAAAAAAATATACATTTAAAAAAGGCAAAATCTTTTGCGTAAAAGTAACCAACCCTGAATTGCATAAATAAGAAATAACCCCACTTGACGACACTGAAGGAGCTATTAAGACGATTGTTTATGAGGGCGTCTCTTAATATTGCCAATTTAAATAGATTTTCGTTTTACATATTTACATATATTTATTTTAGTTCAAATTTCTTTTAAGTATTTTGTTGGATAATAAGAATATGTCGTTTCACTATAATGATACTCGAGCTTGTTGCTCTTAATAAATTTGGCCAAGTGTTTTAAAAATATTAAAAACAGCCAGTGTTATTTATTAACAAATTATACAAACCAGCAGACATTTGTTGAAAGTTGACACTGCAAAATAAACTTGAAGAAAAAAGAAAATATTTATGAACATAAAAAATTATACAAAAATTATTGGAAAATAAAAAAAGTTTAAGTGCTGCTTTTTTGCAGGCGTAAAAATTGAGTAAAAATATATTTAATTTTCTTAAATCATATTTTTAGAATTTTTCAATCAAAATTTGTTTATGTACATTTTTAATTTTTAATCAGACTTACAGTTAATCAATAAAGTTTACATACATATTATGTTCATATTTTAAACCTTTCCAAAACGAATTTTATTTAGAATTTTATTCTAGAATTTCGTTGAGAGTTAGAAAAATATGTACTTTGTCGATAAATACAATCCTTTTTTCGTTATTTTTGAGCAATACTGCATGCATGCAGCGAGATCAAAATAAATACTAATTAAACGTCAAAAAAGTTCACGTACAGATCGAGCTGTTGCTTAAAAAAATATTGGCTTTTGATAATATAACTGTAATTTTTTGTTTTCTTTCACACTTTACGTCAAAACTGAGTAAAACTGATGTACTTACTAAAATATTTTGCATTTTATTTCAAGTTCAAAGTTCATTAAGAAAATTAGTCATGGGACGCGGTAAAGAAATTTCTTTAGAAATACGCAAATTAATAATAAAATTGTATTTAGAAAATAAAACCTTACGCGAAATGGGAGAAATAATTGGAAAGCCGCATTCTAGTGTTCAAACAATAATTAAATCGTACAAAAGTAGCGGCAGTTTGAAAACAAAGCGTCGATCAGGAAGACCAAAGATCTTAACACCGTATGACGAGCGCAGAGTCATTGCCGCTGAAGGGGAAAATCCGAAAATTTCTGCAGTTTAGCTAGCTAATGACATCTTTGTTAATACCAAAAAAATAATAAATCTGCAAACAATAAGGAATACTTTGTATAGTGCTGGATATCATGGTCGAGTAGCGCGATGTAAGCCATTTATATCCAATGTTAATAAGAAAAAAAGGTTCGATTTTGCTAAGTTGCACTTAGGAAAGCCTGATTCTTTCTGGGAAAACGTAGTGTTTAGCGACGAATCAAAATTTAATATTTTTGGGTCAGATGGTGCAGGAAAAGTGTGGAGAAAAGTAAATGAGGAACTGAAAGAAAACAACTTAATACCAACAGTTAAACATGGCGGTGGCAATGTAATGGTTGGGGGGTGTATGGCCGCATCTGGAGTAGGAGAACTTGTTTTTATTACTGAAAAAATGGATAAAAATGCTTGTTTAGACATCCTTAAAAACAATTTGCATCAAAGTGTAGACAAATTGGGTCTTGAACCCAAAAGTTTTTATTTCCAACAGGACAATGACCCAAAACACACGTCGTATCTTGTCCGTGAATGGATATTATATAATTGTAAACAGCTGCATACACCTCCCCAATCACCAGACGTCAACTCTATTGAACATATTTGGGATATATTGGAAAGACGAATCCGAAAACACCAAATTTCTTCAAAGGATAGTCTGAAAGCTGCTTTGTTGACTGAGTGGATGAAAATAACAGAATCTGATACAAAAAATTATGTTAAAAGCATGCGAAGACGCCTAGAAGCTATTATTGCCGCCAAGGGAGGGCCAACAAAATATTAAAATATAAAAAAATGTCGTGTACTTAGTAAAAAATTAGTTGATCTCATTTATAGTACGCAAACTTTTTTTAATAAATTTACGAGTTTTTCTATTGTATATAATCGTTTTCTTTAAGTTATTAAAATAAGTGAATTTTGTTGAGTTATGTTAGTTCATATAACAGCAGTGATCAAAATTAAATTTCTTATATATTGTTCTTTTTATTTTGAAATGATTTTTAGGTGATGTTGCAATAAATTTGTTATGTAATTAAACTTTATTGATTGACTGTAACTAAAAAAAAGCAATTACAATGGTTAAGTTAATCTGTAACTGGACATTCGACTGCAGATCGAGAGGTCCCCGGTTCAAACCCGGGTGTCCCATCGTATTTTTTTTATTTAAGTTTTTATTTTCATACATCTTTTTTTATTTAAAAAAATGTTTAACATGCGAATGTTCCATAATGAGCAAGCTTAACATTATTACTTTAACCAATTAAATGTACAACTGATTAGAAACATAATATTAAATATTTAAACAAACTTACAAAAACAACTTAACAATTTTTTATAACAAAATTAATAATTTAGTCTGCAATGGACTGGTGCACATAATTAGAAACATAATTTGAAACTATATTACCAATACAAATCGGTGTAAGGATCTAAATTTAAATACGCATTGATGCGATAAAGTGTTGGGATCGCTATTACAGGTATAACGTGCAAAACAAATGGACTGTAGTTTTGTTTAGCTAGAACTGCAATTAAAAATTATGTAAAGAAACAAAACCAATAAAAGCCATAAAATAATTGCGTAATAAAAAAAACTGAGTTTAGTCCATACAAAATAAAAAAAGGCTTTAAACGCTACTGCTAAGACGTTCTGTGGTCCTTCGCATGAAAAACATGAATTATTTTACTCACTTGATGAACGCAATGACAAAAATAACTTAAATAAAACATAGTTAGTCAAACCCTGAATTTAGAAATTCTGTAGTTTTAAATTTTTATTTACGAATTAAAAGTACCGTTAGAAAATTCTTTCTTATTTAATTTGTTGATTTAACACCTTTTATTTATTTAATTGAAGTACAAAATTACAACTGATTTAGGTGATTGATTTATTTTAACCTAAAAAAAAGAAAGAATTATAGATTAATGTAAAAAAAAATATTTTTTCTTAAAAATACACACCTTTAAAAGCATAGAAAATAGTTCTCAAGCTTTTAAACCAATTTCGCCAGGATTGAAAATTTTTATATTTCTGTCATTAACTTTGTACAAAATCTCCTTGGAAGAATAGTTGCACTCGTAATTGTTGTCAGCATCATCTTGCAACTTTTTAATTAACAATTTGCCGTCAACCTCTCGGAATACACCACTCTTCAGTTTAACAACCCGAATGTGTAAAGAACCAAATTTGGCCACATTGTTATCATCCAAATTATAAATGTAACAATTGCTCATTTTTGTGATAACAGTCAAATTTTCAAAACTTTGCGTTAGATTTACCAGACCATGACAGAATTTTTGTACATCTTCTTTGGTGGCACCCAAGTTAAACAGTATGGCCAAATTGTCAATAATAACGGTGGTGTTAATGCGTGATGTAAAAATAGGGCTTGATATTTGTTCTTTTATGTCGACCAATAGCAAATCGGTAATTTTATTTTCTTTTGTCAACCATTTGCTGTTAAGGAAATCTTTGGCCAGATCGGTGAGAGTGTCAATGACGCTAAGAGTTTTTCCCAAAAATATATTGCAGTTGTAGCCCAAACGCATGCCAGCATTAAAATAGTGCTGATAGTTTTGTTGTAAACAAACAAGTAGAGTACCGGTGTTAGAAATACGTAGACGTTGGCCCAAAACACAACTTATCAAAAAGCTGCCATCGATGTTGGATTCTTCGCTGATGTGTATAAATGAAGGGAGCTTTTGCTCATTCAAACCGCAAGCAAATAAAACGGATGCAGCCATGCTGTCTGGAAAAAGACTAGAAATGTAACAAGAAAAAAAGTCTTAAGTACGAAATTTTAAGAGGAAACACAAAAAAAATTTTAATAAAATAAAATAAGGAAATTATTTAAATACACGTCCAGGGATGAAAATAAGTTCTGCAGAGTGTTGTATAGAACGTTAACATAGAAATAACATTAATAAACTTAACATACACACAACAGGTTGTGAGTCAAATAATACATTTGCTAGTTGTCACCACTTTTCATTTGAGCAATATGGCTCATGTTCCACCATTCGAATATTTTAATATTTTTTTGTATAAAAACCAAAGGCTGAACCTGTTGGGATTACATTATCTGAGGAAAAATATTTTATTTTTACAAATGTCACATTTTTAAAGTGGTTTCGATATAAATTCAAAATTTAGTAGAAACACGTGGTGATAAGTAAATAAAGAAAACATAATTCAATTATCGATAGTGCAAATTCAGGAACAGGCAAATATGTTGCTAGCAGTGCCCACGACTTCGTCTATATATAATTAATTATAATTTTCTTAAAATTCGAATTTAAAAAAATGTGTTTTTAAATATTTATTGTAGAGATCTGTAAACAGTGTTAAAAACTTTTCATTTACAAAAATAAAATGTACTGACAACTATTCCAGTACCATATTATACCGATAAAATTGGGTGACTTCACATTTGTATTTATATTTTCGCTACGAAATAACTTATTTTTACGAACAAATAGTATTCTATATTTGAAAGAGGGTTGTAAGGGACTTCCTCACAAAATTTTATTCAAATCCATCCAGCAGTTTTTACGTGATGCGAACTCAGACAGACGGAAAGACAAAAATTCTATTTTTATTACTTTCTAAATCAAAATTTTTACAAAATACTTAAGAAATGACCGCTGACTGTTTTATTACATGTATAGATTTCTAAACAAACATTGGTAACTTTTTGTTTTTTTTTATAATCAGTGAAATCTTTAAGCGTGATAGAAAACAAAAAGAAAATTTGGCCCATGAGGGGATCGAACCCGCGACCGCGCTCTAACCAACTAAGCTAATGGGCCATTTCAAAGTTTTTGTCTAAACGTTCACAAGAACTAACCAGTGCCACAAAGAATTTCATTGTAAAATAATAAATTTTTTTAGACTGTCAATTTATTTTTTCGGATTTCGTGCCGTTTAATTATTTATTTACGTAATTATAAAAAAAGCATTGTTAATTTAACTAATATTAGCATTTTGATGCTAACTGAAAATAGTTATTCTATGAATAAAACTAATTAATACTACAACAAAACTATTTGTAGAGAATGATCCAGAAATTCTGGAATCAATTTTTGTTACTTAAAATTTTTAAAAATGAAATAAGTACCTCTAATCATTTAATTATTTTATTACTTGTCACTGTTAATGGAAAGTACTTGCATTTGAAAATTCTGCTTTTTATTTGTTTACATGTTGTTAACTTATAGATTGTACGATTAATATATATGTATGTATATATACATGTATAAACGTGATAACATATTTTTTAAATTAATAGCATTAATGGAAGTAATTAATCATCAGTTGTATTTTAATCATCAAACGATTTTTGCAAAAAAAAAAAAAAAAAACTGACATCAAGATAAAATGACGGGCAGGTCATTGAATATGAAATAAAAAATTTTATACACACTTAAAATTTCAATGTTCTGTTTAAACATATCGATTCAAAAGTAAAGTCCATATACAGTGGCTCAATTTAATAACCGGACAGCTATATGTTATACAGTTTTTCCCCATTAGTACACATCTTCTTGACTTTAAATTAAAAAAATCATTAAGTTTTTTATTTATTAAAAGAAGTATTGTAAAAAACTTCAACAGTAACGAAAAAAGATCTGTACATTAAAAGTAACAACAACAAATTCATAGTAAGACAAGAAAATAAAATCAAACTAATAATCGGACACTTCACAAAATTTCGGGTTATTTAAATTTTTGATTAGGATTAATATTTTGTGGGATATCCCATGCTTTTGCAAATAGCATCCAGCCTCTTTGGAACTGATTCTACAAATTTTTTACAGTATGCAGGATCAATATTTTCCCGTTCTTCTTTAAGGCCAAGTTTCAGCTCAGCGATGGTAGAAATGGATCTAGATTTCAATTTATTTTCCAAATGAGCCCAAAGATTTTCTATTACGATAATATCAGGATACTGCGACGGTGTTTTCATAACATGTGGGCAGTTATACAGTAACCACATTCGAGTATTATGTGCGTTGTGTTTGGGGTCATTGTCCTGATAAAATTGAAAAGTTTCGGAAATGCTCAATTTTTCAACGCTAGCTGTCAAATTTTCTCCCAAAATAGAGATATACCTATACTGGTCATAATTCCATCAATCAAAACCAGCTGACCAGGACCCGCGGCTGACATACAGCCCCAAAGTATCACAGTTCCGGCTCTGTGTTTTACTGTAGAGCGAAGGTTAAATGATCTTAGTTCTTCATTTGGCTTTCTCCATACATCTGAACGAAAAACATTAAATTTACTCTCGTCCGTGAATATAACAGTGTTCCAGTATGAAAAATCATGGTTCTTATATTCATTAGCGAATTTCAGCCTCTTCATACGATTTACCTTATTCACAAACGGTTTTTTGCGGGCAACTCTTCTATGGAAATTGTTTTTGCGAAGCACATTCCGAATTGTTTCGGGGTTGAAGCTTATTTGTAAACTTTCGAACACCAGTTTAGTCAATTTTGGGGCACTAAGTTTCGAATTTTTTTAATTTGATTTAAAATCCATCGTTCATCTGAAGGTGAACATTTTTTTGGTCGTCCTGATTTTTTCTTATTTTCTATAGAATTGCAATTTTTAAATCGTTCTATAATGTAATGGACTGTTGAATGACTTCTTTCAACAATATGACCTATTTCACGAACAGACAAACCATCCTGATAATGTTTTATATTCAACTTTCTGATTTCTGTAGATGTTTGGTCAAGTTTGTTACTCATTTTACAATTTTCACAACAAATTACGCTTCAAACACACATTATTTAAAACTTTTCTAATTTTGACCTTTCTACGAAGTTAACAATTACAATCGGCTTCACTAGAAATGGGAATTGTCGATTTAAAGTAACAATAAAATACTGTAGTTGCCACATGTCCGATTATTAATTTGTCGTTTTATATTGTCTTACTTGAGGTTTTTGCTTGCAACTTTTTTTGTGCAAATAATTTTGGTACCGTACACGGCGAATAGTGTAATCGAGAGTTATAATAAAAAAATAATCTAGTTTTAGATTTTGTACAAGAGACAGTTTGTGTATTATAAAAGTTTTATTAAAATTATAATGGCTGTCCGGTTATTAAATTGAGCCACTGTATTTCCAAAAAAAAAAACAAAAAAATAATAATTTTTCTTTTCTAAACATTTTCAAATTCTTAAAAAAAAACCCGAGTTATATTTTTTTAATAAAATATTCGACCTAAAAAATAATAGAATATTCGATCCCTTTTTTGTCTGCATTTCAAAATAAATTTAATTGTAATTATTTCAACGTAATTCACCACTCTGTGAAGAATAAACTAATGAATTTTTCGTTTCGCCAAAATTTCATTTATCGAGTTTTTGTTTCTTGTTTTCCTTTTCTTTTTTAAATCAATTAGTAATGTATGCTCTCTTCGTTCTAGATAAAAATCCTTTTCTTGATTTATTTGATTTTGGCATTGCAACTTGATTAAAACGCTTATTAGCCATTCATCGTAAACACATAAAAATAAAAATCCTTTTACCGGCATTTTAGTTGAGTAAAATATATTCTTGCACACATTTGTACATAAAAGTCCTTTTGCTACCCGCTAGTAGACTTTTATTAGCAGGTGAAAAACACTTCACTGTTTGAATCAAATTGTTTAAGTGCAAAGTCGATTGAGCGATGTCCTTCTGTCCGTCCGTGTTGGCCTCCTGCCTGGTACTGACTTAAATCTTGATCGCATCTGTCCGTCCGTGTTAGTGTTGAAATCAATTTTGTCAAGGCAATAAAATACAACAATCGATCAGACATAGATTGAAAAATTTTACTCTTGAAAATCAGCAAAATCCCTAGAGGCAGCGAGCAAAACCCTACGCCTGCCTCTAAATTTTCCATATTATTTGGAACAATAAAGCAATTCAATAAAATAAATAATTGGAAGAGAATTAAAAAATAAGAAAAAAATATTAAGTGAAAAAAATTTGCTTTCGTCCATATTTTTCGAGTTATGAGCCTCTGAACATTAGATAGAAAAACATGATTGTGCGTGATATGGGTATAATTTGGATATAATTTAAAAGGTTTTGAAAGATATTTCCGAAAATACTAAATGCTTAAACCATTAAGGACAGATGGCATTTTTATGTAAATAAATGTCTTTTTCAATTTTTTAATTCTCTGTTTTTTTGATTGGAGTTATTTCACTAAACAAGATTTACATAATTGGTGAAGGGTATATTAGATTTGGCTAGCACTCTTACTTGCTATTACACGAATTTATTTCTAACAAATGCAAAACCCAGAATTTGATTTTGACACTTTCGTGTTTGTTACCCGCTTTTATAAAGCTACACTTTAAATTAAAATTTATACTTGTGTGTATCACTGTAACTTCAAAGAACGAAATTAGTAGAAACAACATTTTTTTAGGAACCGCGTTTTTCATATACAGAGTTCGTTTCATAGACATAAAATTTTTAACTGCGTCTGGTTGACATATTTTTGTTTCAAAAGAAACTGCTTGATTCAGTTTATTTTAGATTTACAAAATCATAAATCAAGTAACGAAAAAATGGACGTCAGTAATCATCATCGTCCGTATTAATAAAGTGACAACATAAGAAGCATAAAACTGTTCTTTTAAAGTATCAGTTTAAAATAAAATTCAATAGGTTTAATTTTTCTTGTCTCGAAACTTTTTCTTTCGCAGTTTCTTGCACTGACCCCACTGTAATAATAAAAAAACGTGCTTGTTTTTATAACAGGGGAAGAAGGTACATGCATGAATATAAATTTACTTATAAACACACATTAATATAAAATTAAATAATAGTTGAAACGAATATTATAACATTTCGACTATTAAATTTAAGATGGTTAAACAGCTGTTTAGTAGAAAAAATTTGTTTGTGAATGAGCAAAGTGTTCATACTTTGTGCGCATGTGTGTAGGTCTGGCATTATTGTTTTTTTGTGTTTTATTTTACTTACTCAACATTCGGATGACACGAGTCTGTGCACTTATGCCCCGATTGACATCGTAACATCTTCTTGGTATCGCCTGTAGCAAACGACTTCTCTTCAATTTGACTCCTATCAGCACATAAAGAACACAAATTGCAGTCATCGGTCCACCAAAAAATATAAATCCCGATACAGCAAAAACATGTGCAAAGAAGTCATTGTTAATCTGCGTTAGAAAAATGAAATATTATATTTGTATTAGCGGAGCTCACTGTTCGTAGCATAAATGGTTGCAAAAGAAAAGTTTGCTCCTAAAAGTATGCAATAGTTTTAGCGCTGTATAGTTTGTTGTTGCTGTGTTGCAACACAGCATAGTGCTACGTTTGCAACAGCAGTTTGCTACAAAGCGTGAGTTCCGCTATGAAAATTTTTGACAGGATTTAATTTGTGGTAACAAAAAACCCGTAAACGTTAATTTTCAAAGTTACAAAATAAATCAAATCAATTATTGCATTAATTTATATTCAATTGTTTCAATTTATTTAAATTTAAATGTTTTTTATTCATTCAATAATTTAAATTTCCTATAATAATTTATTGCCAGTCAGTTGAGAACAAAACGTAAAAAAGCCATTTGTTTCAAATAAAATCCTTTATTGCAAAATCTAAATTGTTACATCCTTGAATAAACATTTGTTTTCTGTGTTGGTTCTTTGTGAGTTCAATACTTACGGTACATGCTGTCCCATCATGCTGCGGCACCACAGAAAATTGCATCGCCTGAGGCAGAGCTAACACAAAAGCCGCTAACCAAATGGCAAAAATAAATTTAACGGCACGTGATAGTTTGGACATGGTGTGTTGGCTGCAAACACAAAAATTGCAAATAAAAAAAAATTAAACAAACAAATTAAATGTTAAATGTGTTAAATGTCAAATGTATTTTAATAAAAGATACACATACAATTATATATATTTGCTTCTGATACAAATAAATACATTTTGTTAGAAAAACATGTAATTGGAATGGGAGAACAGGAACATAAATATGCGACTTTGTAAAATTTTAATGGGAAAATCCTAAATGGAATACACCAGTCTAATTTTATTTTAATTTTATTTTGATAAACTTTTAAAGCACAATATTTTCGGTCCTTTACAGCAAGCTTTTCTAGCAATTAGTTTTTATATACTTCGCCACAAAGAGCTGAAAAAGGGTATAACTAATTTTGTCATTCCGCTTGTAATTTCTACAATATCCAAGTCCGACCCCATTAAACGATGTCTGCCCCTCCATGTTAGTATTGAAATCAAGTTTTCTAAGACACTAGATCAGCTTCAAAAAATTTAAATGGGCAAATCGATCAGACATAGTGTCGAAAGAGAAGCTATTGGAAATCAGCAAGATTGGTCCATGTCTTTTGATGCAGCGGTCAAAACACCACGCCTACCTCTAAATTTTCTATACCGTTTAGAACAATGAAGGAATTCAAATAAAAAAAAATATGTTGGGCGATAAAGAATTAAAAAATAAGAAAAACAGCGTCAAGTGAAAATATTGGCGCTCGTCCATATTTCCGACTTACGGACCTCTGAAATATTCAAAATTTTTAAAATATCAATATGGGTATTAATTTAAAGCTTTTAAAGAGATCTTTAAGGAAATACTAAATTAAAAAAAAAAATATTAACTCATTAAGGGTTGATAGTATTTTTTGTCACCTCAATATTTTTTTTTTTTTGTGATTGGAGTCACTTCACTAAATTATATTTAGAGAAATAGTGAAGGGTATATAAGATTCGTTATAGCCGAATACAGCACTCTTACTTGTTTTATTAAACCTTCGTTAAAAAAATTAATTTTATTTTTTGGTTTAATTTTCTTAAATTGTTCCACTGTAATGCGATAAGCAAAACGGCAAAAAAAGGATTTAGCGATTGCAGTATAACTTAAAACTTAGTGTTCGCATCTGCTTTTTGAAATGTTGTTTTAATATTAATTTAAATCAAATTACCTTTTGTTTAAAATGTCAGTTGAAAATTCCTATTTTGCTTTTTAGTATGCGTTAATATTAAAGATATTTGCATTTCTAACTGACAAAAATAAAAGCATTAGATGCTTAAATGCCACATACTGGCCATACATTCTGACATAAGAACATAAATTAAGGAATGTTTTCGTTTTTCCTATTTCAAAGCTGGTGCATTAATATGCGTTTTTGAAAAAACGTTTGTCTTTTGCTTTGCACTTTTATGTTATTTTATTAATGAAATTTTCAATGTTTTAATTATTTGGTTTTGAATGTTAGAAAACATATATTAACATTTGATTCTGGTTACTACAAAATCCCTGGATTTTTATCATGAAGAAACCAATTAATTAAAAATAAAACATTTTCAAAGGAAAACCACAAAAAATATTATTACTTTTGAATACAAATGTTTGTGTGTATGTGTGGCATAAAACAATCGAAATCACTTTATTATTCAGTTGTTAAAATAAAATTCGTTTTAATAACATCTCACAAAACAAATCTTTCCTTTTTATTTTATTTATTTGAAAAGATTCTAAAAGAGAAAAATGTATTTTTAATACAATCAAATCCTGTGTCTTATTTTGTCTGCGATTTTTATAGTGGATTTTTAAAATACGACAAGTGTGTCCTTTCAGCCAATTAAAAACGGTAATAAAATGTATCTGAGCAGTGAAATTCTTTTATTATCTTTAATGAAAAAGAATACAAATAGAAAATGAATCTATTTGCTTGTGTTATATGGCTGTAGCTGTCAATTAAGACAAAAATGTGTATTTATTTGTCTACTTACCGAAACGGATGGCAGATGGCTATATAACGTTCAACAGTAAATGCTGTTATTGTCAATACAGTTGCATTGGCGGCTGTCTCTGACACAACACCTTCCATAATGCAAAGGACATCTGTAAAAGGATACGAGTCGGGATACCACAGATTGTATAAGTCCTGAGGCATTCCTAAATAAATAAAAAAGACATGAATAAAACAAATGAAAGAATTTAAAAATATAAATCGAGAAAATACAACACACGTGAGGAAGAGCAATGCAGAAAAGAAACAAACGTATGCTTTTTGTTGTACTTTTAGCTCATTAAATAATCGACTCAATAAAATCGTACCTTTTCGCTTAAAAAACCAAACTATTTTTGCCAAATTAAATTCATTTATAAATAAAATGTAAAAAAGAAAACTTGAGGAATATTTTACAAAGTGGAATTTATTGATTTTATTACACTGACTCTCACGTATAATTTAATATCAGTTTTAGCAAATTAAAATTTTTTTGTAGTTAATTTTTTCTAATTTAAACAAAGAAAGTGGAATTGCTTTTACGAAAGAAAGCATATATGAATTATGAGGAATGGGGAAAACGAAAAAAAAAAAAAACATGATGTTTTATGAAAAAAGTAAAGAAAATAAGAAGACAAGTATTGAAATAAATTCCTTGATAATCTCAATATAATTAATTAAGCCTTTGGTCTTTTATTTTAATTGATTTAAGGACATCTAAATAATATTTTTTAGTTAAGTTTTAAAGAAAGATGCATTTGTAAAATTAGATGATTGAATTTTAAAATGAACGAACGTGTTTGCCTTAAGAGGCTTGGTGTAACAGCAAAAAAAAAAATCGATTGGAAATGAACATGTAATTTTTTCTTTTTTAACTTAGTGAAAACCAAAACTAAATATAGAAGAGATAAAAATAAATAAATCTAAAAATTTAATTTCGAAAATTTTTCGTAATTTAAGAGATTACGCTTACAAATTTAAACAGCTCATAATCTTAAAAATTAAAGGGTGTCTCAATACAACATACATGTTTTTTAAGTGTATTATGAACCGTAAAGCGCACTTCTTTAAAATTTAAAAAAATGCGTATAATTATAGCTCCTTATAGCAGAAATTATACAAAAATTAATCTTAAAATTAAAAGGTGTCTCAATAGTTGATGTATATGAACAAACAGCTGAACACCTGTAGACAGTTGATTGAAACTTTCACAGAACCTTTTTTACTAAGTGCGCTTTAACAAGTAGCAAATTTGAAGATATTAAAGGGTGTCCCTATAACTGATGTTATTTGTCCTAATGGCCCTATCTTTGAAACCGTTCGGACAAACACTTGGAAATTAGAGAGAATGTCCATTTTTATATCAAATAAAATAACAAGTATAAATATTTAAAATAAAAAATTAAAGGGTGCCGCCCTAATGGTTGTCTATTTGATGTATATTGCCAATCTTTTGAACAGTTATAGACTAACGCTTAGAATTTAAACAAATTGGGTTTTAATGTGTCAGCATTAAAAAGAGTAAAAAAATAAAGGGTGACCACACAACTGCTGAATTTTCTTGTTTAATCTGCATTCGTATTTTGTTCTTCGATATATAAAAAACCTTCACGTAATCCATCTCGAATATAAAAGAATTCTAAAATAATATGCATTTTTAAAGTCGGTTTTGTTTTGCAAGAATTATATCAAATGATATGTTTTATCAGCATAATATTTAACAATAAATTTTTTCTATATTTTTTTCAATCACATTTACATTTCTATTGATTAATTAATATAAAAGCCAATGATAAAATCTCTTTTGAAGACATATTATAGTGAGTTATGCCTTTTGAACACCTCTTTTTCGACCTAAAGTCGCTCGGGATTAGCAACATAATTTTAATTTTATGTGAATAACGAAGGCCATAAAGCAAAAAACCTTAAATTGTTAATAGAGATTTGACACCTGGAGTAATTTTGCCTTAATCTGCATGCAGTTTTTTGCAAATAATTTAATGTGTTTAAAAAGTACAGCTGTCGGGTTCAAATAATTAGAAGTTCCAAAGAAAATAATAGAGCCTGATCTCTTTGTTTTAGGGAATTTAAATAAAATTTTTTTTACGAAAATTATTTAATTTTCTTAGGACAACCTTAATAAGAGCGATTAGTGTTGTATTTCTTTTTCTGGGTAAAATATAAAAGAGATAGCATTGTTTCAGTCCCCAGAGCTGTGTCGTTGTATAATTTTGATCCTAATAAATCCATTTACGTTTGACTTTTATTTTAAAATAAATAAATAAATTGTCTGTGCAGAGCTCCCTCAAAAATCGACAAAGAAATTTTCTTGCTTTATCATCACAAAAGTAAATTCTTCTTCTTGAATATATTGAATAAAAAATTAACGTGCGACATTTTATCTTATTACGTGTTTTACTCAGCTCTTTTGAATAATTAAAGATCTCAGAGTTGTATTCGATATAATGGCTTCAAAAATAAAATAATTTTGATGAATTAAAATCGTACATTCCTTAAAAAAAATTAAAGTTCCTTATAAATTAAGAGTAGAAAATTAAATGAAATTATTTTTTTTCTTCTCGTTTCACCAGTGCTACAGGAAATAAACGTATATTTGCTTCTTTGTTTAAATAATTTAAGTATCCTTGATTTCATCGGTCCCATATGAAATATATGACAAACATTTTAGTTTTATCAAGTGAAACAAGCAAACAATGGGCAGCATTAAACATACAACGCAAACACAAATACTTTCGTACATATTTACACTGGAAATGAAGCTGGCTGATTAATGCCGACCATTAGCAACAAGCGGCATGTTTCAAAAATAATAAGTTGTTTCTCTTCTTCGCTCTTAATAATGAAAGTAAAAAAGAGTTTAATTAAATTAAATTAAAGTTACCTGACAACAGCAGTATCAAGTCGGATACAGCCAGATTAAACAAATAAAAATTCGTTGCCGTGTGCATAATCTTATTGCGAGATATAACAATACATGTTATCAGGTTGCCAAGAACGCCCGCTATAAATATCAATGTATAACAAACAGTTAGTGTGGCCAGTAGTGGCATGGAAGATCGCTGTGATTGTGGCACAGGCTGCTGTTGAATGCTGGTAAATAAATTTGTTAAATTATCACTGGACATATTAAGCATCTGACTTATATTGTGTTGCAACCATTCGTTGTTTAACAAGGCCTTGGCCGATGGCAGCTTATTAAAATTCCATAATTCAGATGCGGCTGGATCAGGGGCTGAAGATGGTGATGAGTTTAATGTCGATAATAACCAGAGGGAGGATAAAGATGATGATGCAGATGTTGATAATGACTCCGTGCTTTCGAATCCATTCGATGGTAAATAGATTGAATATGTTTTATTGGGATCATTGTTAAAAAGCAACATTTTCAAGGATTGAAATGCTTTTTATTGCAATTAATTTGTTGTGTTTTTTGAAGGATACTTTAAATTTTTTGTTTTGCTGTTGCTGCTGTTGTCATTGCAGACCGCATAAGCTGCACCATACTTGATTGAAGTTTTGTTTAATTTTACGGTTTTTATTTTTCACTTCGTAATTTGCTAAAAAGAAAATATAAAAGTGGTATTTGGTAGATTTAATCAAGTTTTATTCAAAGATGAATATATAAGAATATCTTAAAAAAATAAAAAGTTTATAACGACCACATTTGGGCTTTTTAAAAACTCAATTAATTAAATAGTCAGTAATTAAAAAAAAAGAAAATATATTTAATTACTAAACTTAATAGCATTAATTGAAGAAAGTGCTTCTAGAAATAAAAAAAAAACTTTCATTGACTTTTATTAATACTCTTAGTTTAAGGAAGAGCGATAAAGACTAGAACAATTTTATAAACGTATATAAAAACCTCGTTCGAAACATCCAGTAACAATTTTAATTTTGAAAATAAAAATATAATTAAAATAACGGGCAGGGGTAAAACGTGTAAATCAGCTAAGGTTCACTATGATGGCTTTATTTCTCACAGACTGATGATAGAACGCAAATTCATTGCTTTACAATAGAAATGAAGCGATATTCACAACAATGGATTTATCCAGGTAAAATTATTTGGAAAAATTGAAAACAGTAAAATTCGTCTTGGAAGGTTATAAAAAGGAGGAGAAGGAAAAAATAAAAAGCAATGACTAAAAAATATTCCCCATCGTTATCGAGTGAAAAAATCAATAAACAAATAGAAATTTTAGTTAAAATTAAGCGAAATTAAGTTTCGGTTAATTAATTGATTTTTACCGATATTGAAAATTGTAAAAGACAAACTTAGCTCTCCCGGAAACTTCATATAGAATTTTAGATAAGCTTATGACCTCCATCAAAACAATTTAACTACATGAGAATAATGAAGTCAAAAGCAATGAAAAATATCAAATTTTAAAAATAACAGCAGAGTAACCAGCAAATGCCTTTAATTCAAAATAGCAAAAAAAAAAAAAAAAATAAAAAAAATAAAATAAAAATCATTCAATATTTATTTGATAGCAATCTGTTGTATTTTTTATAATTGTAAAAGTTTTTCAAATATTTCGAGACCTTACGATTCACCAAGTGTGTAAATCTATTTACGTGAAGTAACTCCCATAAAAATTACAAATATTAGGGTGACAGAAAATTAAAAAATAAGAAAAAAAAAAAAACATAAAGTGCTGTTTTTAGATTTACATAAAAATGTCACCGGCTCTTAATGGGTTAATAATTTTCAAATAATTTTCAAACAATTTTAGAATTTCTGAAATATCTCTTCAATAGCTTTTGAATGACACCCATATTGATGTCTTAAAAAATATGGTGCACGATCGTAATTTCACTTAATGTTTTTTCTTACTTTTTTTAATTGTCTACCACCCCATATATTTGTTCTTCTGATTGGAGTTACTTTATTGTTCCAAATTATATGGAAACATTAGAGGCAGGCGCGGTGTTTTACCCACCCCTCAAAAGACTTGGACCCATCTTATTGATTTTTAATAAAAAAAATTTTAAAACTTTGTGTGATCGTTTGGCGCATTTAAATTTTTTCTAACTCATCTAGTGCCTTGGCAAAGTTTTAACCCGAATACGGACGGATATCGGTCAATTGACTTCGCTATGCATAACAACTCAAAATATTTACGCTTTATGGGATTGGAAATTGATATTGTAGAAATTACAAACGGAATAACAAACTAAGATATCATCTTTTTCCACCTGTATTGAGTGGTATAAAAAAGGATGTTCGCCGATGTCTAGAAATAAAATAATAAACCTTCGAAAGTTAAAAATTTATTATCTACATAAAACAATTGCTTTATAAAGTAAATAAAAAAATAATAACAATAATAATGCTCACACATCTAAACAAATTATTTACCATGAGTTAACGAACGGGTAAGTTTTTTGTTTTTGGGTTCTTGAATGTTTTTCCTTAAATACAAAACACATATTGTTGTGTGAAATTTTTTAACGCACAAAACTTAATGTTTCCTTTTTAAATATTCAAGTTTTAAATCATTCGAACTGATTGTTTAGAACGAAGAGGCCAATTAGAAATGAATTTATAATGAAATAAAAGCAACACCAGTTTTGTGTTTTAAACTTTTACCATTAAAAATTATCGCTTACAGAACTTTAAATTTGAAATTACAAAAAACATACGTTAGAAAGCTTCAAAGTGAGGGAAATTATAAGCAATTTATTTAAATAAATGAACTACCACATTAAGATGAGAGCAAAATTTAATGTTTATTTATTTATTTGTTGGTATAATGAGCCAAGTCTTGCAACCAGCAGCTATTCAGGCGCCAAAAAAGATGAACAAAAACAAAAAATTAAGAAACATTTTCATTTTAGGCTTAAGTCGACTTCATTTAATAAACTCATAATACAACAAACAGCCCACACAAATGTGTAAATAGAGTAGATGGATGGAAACACGTACCATCGTTATACTACAACGGATGAAACATTTTTTTTGGCAGTAAACAAATAACTATTTTTTGTTTGTTTTTGTTTTATTTGCTTCTCTTAAGTATGTGCTGCAAGGAAAGGTACTCTAAGGCAGCTTGAATGGAACGATGAGTATAAATTTTTAGCTGACAAAACTACATGTTCATCTTTCTATGAACATACGAGCAACAACCGCAGGCAGTTAACGAGTTTTGTAGTCATTTAAAAGTTAATTTATAGTCATGAATTTGTATTTTATTTATAATTTTTCTTCAAAATGTTAATTATAGTAGAGATAGAAAACCAAAAAAAAAAAAAAAATCCTTTTATCCTCCATTTGAAAAATTGTTATAACAAGAAAATCTTAATAATTTTGATTCAAAGAACCCTTTTTCAAAATCATTATTGTGATTTATTATTCAAAGACAGTTCCCATCTGGCGTAGTTAATTCCCGTAAGAAAAGATATGAGAATAACAATTTTATGGGGGTTAGAAAACATTGAAGCCGTTAGTGTATACAACACATTCGTGTTTAATTATAGAAACTTTATTGTTTGTTATTAAATAATTAAATAGACAAGCATTCGTACTTTACACACCCACCATTAAATAAAGATGAAAGGTGAATGTTTACATTTTATTTACTTTTACACACACACACACAAGAAGCCTTTGAACACCTGTGCTTCAAAGTTATAACTCTAGTGTACATTAGAGCAAGAAAATTTGAAAATAAAAATAAAAAAATATTTTAACAAATTTGTGTTAATGAAATTATTATTCCACTTTTGATCACACAAATTATAAAAGAATTTAATTTGTTCTCGAGACCATATTGGGTGAAATTTTTTTCTTCTTCCCTTAAAACCAAGGCAGTTCTTTCGTATGCAAATTTTAAGGTCTGGCAAGTTAACGTTGCTTAAGGCATCTGCTGTAGCATCTCATTTATAACTTCATAGCTTTAAAAAAATAATACAAAATCCATGATCAGTTGAAGTTTAGAGCACAAGGCTAATAGAAATTTACGTTTTGCGGCTTATAAAAATTAATCGGTTGGTTAATTCAAAACTAAGTAGTTTTTAAAATCATTACAATCTGTTTTACATAATTTTTTTAGATCACTTTTTTGTAAGAAACACTATTGAATGCGTTTTTTTCTGTTGGTCCTAGTAAAAAAACCAGACATGTCATTTTCTAATGGAAACAATACACTTAACGGCTTGCTGGCGGCCGCTTTCGGCTGATCGCCACACAGTGGGATTTTTCGTGCAAGAAGTAATTTTTTCAACACATAAAATTTAAAATGTAATGATGCAGTTTTTTAGAAAACCGATTCAGTATGAAGAATTAATAATTGTATCAAAAAAAAAAAAAAAAAAATTACTCTTTTCCGCGTATTAAAAAAAAAAAAATTTAAATTTCGCTCATATGGTTTAAGAGATATGACAGAATAAAATTTGTTCTATAATGTGCCCTGACTGCAAACTTCCTTGGAAGAAAAAAAAGATACTCGGTAGTGTTAGGTGCTCCCGATGTAATAAAATGAAAGGTAAGACTCCATACTATCAATTAAAAGAAAATGTTTTAATAATTAATAGTCTCTTATAAAATCACAAGATTTGTCTTCTAATTCATGGAATTTTTAATTTTAAAAATTTACAAATAATAATGAAAAATATTAAAAAAAATACAAAAATTACAAATAATAATAAACTTTATGGAGTGCATACCTCATATTGTCTACAACAAACCTTTCGACAGATGTTCGGCGCTCAAGAACGAAAACAAAAGCCTAAAAATAAAAAATAAACTTCGAGTTCAGAAGACCTTAAAGAAACAGATGGAAATACGAGTGGTTGCAGTTCAACAAGGAACTAAGTCTACTAACGACGTAAATACGTCGAGGCGTTTCTTTTCTAATCATGCACTTGTTTCCGATATGGCTGTTGTAGAGGAGCAACTAGTTGATCGGCTTCACATTGTACTACAAATGATAACTTGTGGCAAAAAAGTTAATTCCTTGAAGTTCAGGAATCTTGCTGAAGACACAGCAAAACTTTTTATTGAAAAATATAGTTGGTGTTATAAGTCAGTTACAGTTCGCAATACTTCCTCTTAACATGCTTTCTGAAGAAGCCGAAAAAGCCAGAAATTTATATAATAGAAATTATAAATAAAGGCTCTCCAAAAATGTAATAGAGTTGCAACAAATACAGATGTTTTTCATTGACTTTTAGTATCGTCAGGTCCTTTTATAATTTGATGGTTTAGTTACAGAAATGATAGATGATGAATAAAAGTCTGTATTTAAATGAATGTATTGAAATTTATTTATAAAATAATTAGTTTTGGTAAAGAAACAAAAAATTGTGGGAAAAAATATAATATGGGTTATATGGGCGGTGGGCGTGGCCAATTTCGATAAATCTTTATTTTATTCTTAACTGAGATAATAAAGGGCTCTGTGCCAAATTTCAAAAACTTGGGCCAAACATAAAATTTGTGTTGTGTGGGAGGTGGATAGTGGAGACGTGGCCAATTTTAATGAAACTTTATATTTTTCTGAATAAAGCCTACAAGAGGATCAGAGGAATATTTTAACATTCTACGAGCACTCCATTTATTTTTTGCCAAACATGGTATGAACAAATCCCACTGTGCGCTGTCGTACTTTGTAACTAAATTTATTCACTGATATTAACTTATTCACAATTTACGTTTGATTTCGATATTTCAGTTTATGAGAAAATATTGTGTTTTCTTTTTATATCAACTGTAACGTTCTGTCAAGGTGAAAATTAATTTCGTTAAGCATTTAATTGTTATCGCACGGTAGATCGGCTAATTTGTTGTCTTGGGAAACTTTGTTAAATATATGGAAAATATTTCTTAGGTTGTGATGTTCAAAAACAAAAAAGTATGCATTTGAAAGCAAAATTAAGTTGCGCCGAAAGAAAATCTTAGCAATTAAAAAAAAAATATTTTTACAAAAAAAAAAAAAAAAAAAAAAAAAAAAACTGTAGATCAAAATAAATTTCAAAATCTCTGTTAAATGTTGAAACTTAGTAACGGGAAAGTTCTGAAAGTTTTTAAGATAAAAATATTAACTTGAAAATATACATGGGTCATCACTGCTAAAATGAACAAACTGTCTTTCTATCTCTCTTATGAAAACGTTATGTTTTATATTTAATGACATTATATATTTTTACTAAATTTATTATTGCATTTGTGTTAAATTTAGCAACACGTTCTTAAACAACTTTTAGTATACCAACTCTTGTTTTGATTTCCTTACCAACATTGTTTAAGTTCCCATCTACGAACTTCACCGAGAAAGTCACATTTTAGAAGGTGCTCAAAAAAGGTTGTTTGAAAATAGTAGAAACACGTTGACAGCCAGATCTGACCATGGCTCTATCTCACCAGTTAATTTTATAATTCACTTCTTCCAATTTTGTAATGCAATTCGGTAACTTAAAAATTTCGTTCAGTTAAAACAATATGGCAGATTAAAGCGAAGAGTTTCAAAGTTACCGTCCCAACCGAAGATTTTTTAGCTTCAAAGCGTCTAAGCCAAGTAATTTATTATTCGTTGATTTCGTTAGATGTTTTGCATTTTGTTGTTGTTCTTGCCAAAAAAGAGCGTTATTTTCTGCGAATAATCTGATCGTTTTTAAAATTTTGCATTTTTCAGAAACCTAAAATTGGTTACAATTTAAAAAAAGACATATTGACTTATCCTCGTATTTGTGTGTTTGTGTTAAACATATTAAATTGAAATGAGAGAACCAAAAATTCATTAATGCTTTGCACGATACTTCGATTTATTCTTAAAGAATTGCTTAATTTAACTTGGAATGAACAAATCAACAAAAAAGCGCTTCAAAACATGTCAAGAACGTGCTTAAACATGCTGCTGCATTTCATTAAATAAAATTTTTATTACTTTAGCAACAAACAAATCAGTTAATTTCGTTTTTTTTTTGTATTTAATCATTTGTAATTCATCTTTACAAATAAAAGTCAATAAAAGTGCGTGTGCGAGTGCGTGTATGTGTACGTGTGATTGGCACTAATTAATGTTTTACAAAGTGTTATTTCGAGTACCAAAAATAATCCAATTTTTCATATATTTCGTATTCTGCTTGCAAAAGTGTAAACAAAAACAAAACGTGTTCAATCGTGAGCCATAAATAATTTAACACATTTATAATTATTGGCCTCAAAAATCACGTTTTGGTGAAAAATATTTGTTTTTGTTTTTCTCTTTTCAGCCTCTTGGCATACAAACATGGCCTACCAACAAACTTATTAAAGATAAAACGAAGCATAAACCAGTTGTCAAATATGCGCCGGAGGGTAAGCAAAAGGAAAAGAAAAGCAATATGGTCATCCCACAAATAAAGCCAGCCAACTTATAAATAGAAATAATGCTGGAAAGTTATTTTGTTGTTGTTGTTGCTTTTTGATAATAATTATTTAAGATTAAACAATCGTGTGGATGATAAACAAAAATAAATAAAATTGTTAATGAACTTTTCCTAATCACAGGAAAATGAATCATGAAAATTAAATAAAGTCATGATGATTCTCGTATTCTAATTAATCAGATTGATTTTTTAACACTTTAATAAATAATGTTTTTTTTTTTCTCCTTGATCCATAATAATAATATTTTTTGCTTTTTTTGCATTATGTGAAACTAATTAAAATTTAACAAAACTCTAAAACAAAAAATCTATCGAACTCTGAAAAAATAAATTTCTGAAAATTCATGCTTTTGATGAAATTAATTTCTTTTTATTATTTTTATCACAGATATTTCACAATAAATTGTTTATAAATTAGCAGTGAAAAAAAAAGTGTTTTTAAAGTCTCACACACACGTCAGTCATAAAATTAACATTAAGATCAAAATCTAAACTAAAGTTTGAGGAAACTGTTCAAACATTCTAAAATTTTTAAAGCAAATTAGTTTCGTTGTCTCAATTCTAATACAAATAAAAATCTTCTTTCATTTACAGACACTACGTTCTATTGAAAAAAGTTTAAAAAGAAAATTACCAAAAAAGAAAAGAAAAATGGAAAACCAAAAAATAGAAAATTGCTAACAATAAAAAAGAAAAAAATAACAATTTAGAGAATAAAATTTTTTAATTTTTAATAAACGTATTTATTGTATGTCGCGTTGTTAGTGCGTAACGATTTAGATTAGAGTTGACCAAGAACAGAAAACAAAATTCCTTCTTTAAAAACACAGGGCCATTTTATCAAAACAATAAAAAAAATTAATTAAAATTAAACTTCCATCAATAATTAGGAGTGCTTAAGCGTGCAACATGAGCTGCTACGATTAATATTGCCACTCATTCATAAATTAATTTAAAATATTAAGAAATATGCCGAATCACGCAATAAAAAAAATAAATGTTTCCTCATCTACGAGAATTCATTAATCAACCGATTAGGGGGCAGTTAATAAGGCCCTTAATGCGTGTCTTTCAATCGTTCTGAGAATTGATGAAACACTGCCTTGGTAATGGCATTTGTGCTTGAACTCATGCCAGATTAAAGATATTATTTAGTTTAAGAAAATGTTTGTTATTAATTTTTATCCATTAGTTAGTTTTTTTTCTGAGCACTTGCGTTATATTCCATCAACGCAACACAATTTAAAATGAAACCTTGTAATCAAAATACTTTGTATTAAAACAAAACAAAAAAAAAACAAAAAAAAAAAAAAAATAATAATAATAATAATAATAATAATAATAATAATAATAATAATAATAATAATAAAATAAATTAAGTAAGCGTAATATATTCGGCCAAATGCCAAATTTTATGTATTCTTCAGGAAGTATTTTAATCTAGTTTAGTAAAGTAACTCCGTTCAGAAGAACAAATACTAAGGTGACAGAGAATTAAAAAAAAATACAAAATAATGTCTTCGGCTCTTAATGGGTAAAGCATTTTTTAAGAAATTTTAGTATTTTCTGAAAGATCTCTTTAAAAGCTCTTAAATGATACCCATATTGACAATCGAAATTTTTTATGAAAATTTCAGAGGCCCATAACTCGATAAATATTAGCGAGCGCCAATTTTTTCACTTAACAATTTTTTTCTTATTTTTTTTATTCTCTACCGAATCATGTATTTGCTCTGTTGATTGGAGTTCCAAATTATATGGAAAAATTAGAGGTAGGCGTAGTGTTTTGTCCGCTGTCTCGGAGGACATGGGCCCATCTTGCAGATTGAAACTATGTCTGATCAATTGGGGTATTTAAAACTTTTTCTAACTTATCTAGAGCCTTGGCAAAATTGATTTAAACACTAACACGGACGAACAGACGGACATCGCTCAATCGACTTTAAACGGTGTGAAGATAGCTCCGTCAGTTAGCTTCGTTTTGGACAACCCTGTTATAGTTTACATACCTCTCACTTAAAAAATGTTAAGTTAACAGAATTCAATTAATTTAACATTTCCTTGTAAAAATTAAAAAAAAAATATATATAAAAAATGTATAAATTTATTAAAACTTTATTTTATTTATTAAAGCAAAATAAAAAAGGGAAAAATATAAAAATTTCTTAAATCAGGTAGAAAAACTCATGCTTTTTTTCTTTCCGCCAAACCGCTCCTTTTCATTTTTGACCCATTTATAAGAATTTGAAAAAATTCCATATGGGAAAATTCGTAATTTCACATTTTTCTTAATTCTGACGGAGCTATCTTTACACTCTTGAAACTTAGATACACCCTTTTTCCACCTGAAGGGGAAGGATATAAAAAACAAAACATAATTTTTCTTCAGAGTTTGTACAATGAGTTGTAGAACTTTATTCTAGAAATAACATTTGAAACATAAATTACTTTTATCAAAGAACAAAGTTACATATTATCTAGAGTTTATTTTGTATTTTTTTCTATTATTTAGTTAAAATGCTTGTGTTTACAAAAGCTAAAATTTTATTTTATTTATTTGATTAAATTTTATTTTTTTTTACCTGTTTAGGAACTGAGGAAACTAAACAATTAACTAATTTGTATTTTGTGTCAATCTTAAACTAAAGCGCTAATTTAGTTATTAGATCTTATTATCAAATCTGCTGCAGGATATAATCAACTAATTACAGTTATTTTAAATGATTGTTTCTCTTGAATCGATATTCATCAATTTTTGTTGTATATTTCTTCTTTCACACAACACGAGTATTAATTACTTTATTTTTGGTTTTATTAATCTTTGTGTTTATTGGAATTAACATACATACACACATAAGCCCTACACCTACATATAAACAAATACAGTTGTGTGCGTCTTCGAAATAGTAAAATATCTTGTTTCACATAAATTTGTAATCTGTAACTGTTGGTTTATTGCATCTGATTAAATTGGATTTCAGATGATTTTACCATTTCTCTTTTATAAATTCTTTTTTATTTAATTCTATTTTATTTAATTCTATTTTTTTTCATTGCTGTGCCATCTTTAATGAAACATATTGTTATTTATTTTGCTGACCAATTGCATGTGCTTGTATGTCCTTTAACCGAGTTTATCAATATTGCTTTTGTTCTTTGTTGTTGTTGATTGTTTTATTTCTCCCTTTTTTTAGTTTATGCAAAATGTTTTTATTTATTGTTGTTCATGCAAAGGGTCGTGGTGTTTGACAAATATTAACACAAGAGCTCCTTGTTTTTCTTGCTTTTTCTTTTATAAATATTATGGACATGTATTTATATTTTATTACATATATGTATGTGTGTATCCTTCCTTCCTTGCTTTTGTCTCCTCAAATGCCAATAACTGTGTTTTCGTTTTTACTTTCTTTTTTCCAATGGCGATAAATTCAGTAAAAAGTAACTGAACAAATTTACACGCCTATAACTTAACCGTAGATGAAACAAAGAAAAATGCCAACACTTACTTTTTTTAAGCTTTCAATAGCTTAAGTTATTTTTCCGACATTTAAAAGTTTTGATTATTCTCCTATCAGAAGAAATATGGATAAATACTAAAGGAGTTTTGTTTTTATTTTTTATTTTATCATTTATTCATTTAAATTAAAAATAACAATAGCATAAAAAGTCTCGCTTTTTCACAATACATGAATGACATCCATCAAAAATAGTCAGCTTCTTTGTCATAAATAATTTTTTGTTGAAAATGCAATTAAAGTTAACAAAAAAAAAAAAAACAAAAATGGAAAATTCAGAAAGTCATCGTTTTCTTTTGGACATTTGAGATCAGCTCTTATTTTTTGAAACTACATGTCGCAATGTGATTCTATGCTTAAAAAATGGTTTTTTAGTAGATTAAGACTTAAATCTTTCAGAAAAAACGACAAAACGTTTAGGATAAAAAAACTGGACAATAAAGACCTGCGTTCAAGAAATTAAGAAATCAAGAATTTGCAGAGTCATAACACACAAAAAATTTTTACTTTCGCTGGAAGGCACTGCCTTATAAAGCAAACAAATTTTCCGCCACTTGAACCAAAAACCCCGTGATGTCGATGGTGTTTGGCAATGAAAACAGTTTCTCTTAGGAAAGTCTGAATAACAAAAAAAAAAAAGAATATCAAGAATTTTTTTCTTTTAAATTTGCTTATTGCAGATTACGATTGATCAGTGCAAAGGGAGCAATGAACGAAAAGTGTAAATAATTTACTATAAGCCTCAAGGTATAATTTAACCCATGATTTATTTGCGCTTGTGGAATGGAAGTGAGTTCTTAAAAAAAGTTTCTTTTATGGGACTGGGATTTAGAACCTGCTAAAGTCTACAAGAGATAACGTTTCTACTGCAACGATTATCTGATGTGATATACTTCAACTCTCATTAAAGAAAATTCTTATAAAATTATTCCCCATTTCTTCAATTCGCTACGTAGCCTTCTGGCTAAAAACTTCACCTTTAGTTTACGCGAGGAAACGTGTGCTGATTTGGAGTTCCCAGATTAATAAATCGTTAAGTGTTTTCAGTACTTGAAATTGTCTCGATGTTCGCTAAAGAAGTCTAAGAAAATAACACCCCCGTAACTAATAAAATTTCAATGTCAGCTTTATTAAGTCATTGTACGACTGTGTGGAGCCCCAAAGCTCTTGAATTAAGAATACGAAAATAAATTTTAATTTTTAAAATTAAGTTTATTTTACTCCATTAGAAATACTTTAAGAGATGCCACCAAAAGGCGCCACTTATAAAAGTTACCAAGTAATACGATGATAAATATTTATTTTGTATAGGAAGTCCCACGACCACGTTAAATATCCAAAAAATAAATACCCTATTTAACCAACTGATAACCAACGATGAAAACCCCATCAAGATTATTCCACTGGTGTAGGCAGCAATAGCTTTCCGACAAACAAATACATTTTGTGCTTTTCATATATTTATTTTTAGCACTATTTAATTCCTTTACAAAAGAAACGAACGGAAAAAATCGTCTACCATCTCTTTAAAAACCATAAAAAAAACACATACAATGTATCAGTCATTATGCATCCTATTAATTGACTTCTTTCGCATTCTGTTTCCTGATTTTAATCTTAGAAACTCTTCTAAATAATTTAAATATTCAACGGAAAGGGGGAATGTATTTATTAAAGTTACATGTTACGTGTTACTGTAATTCTTATGTTATTGTTATTATAACACAGTCCCAATTTCAATGTTTTTTTTTTTTTTCATTGTGTACCTTCAGTTAAAGACTTGATTCTTAATATAAAAAATAAAAGAAAGGTTATGTTCCTGATAAAAGTTTTTAATAGAAAAAAGGTAAATAAAACAGAATTCAAATATCTAAAAAATACTGCAATAGAAAAAGAACAACAAAAATGTTTTGCAGTTTTTTTTTTAATTTTGTTAAAAGTTAAATAAATTTATGAACCTTCAAAGGATACGTTTATTTATTTAAGATTAAAAGCAGGAAATAATAGAAATTACGAATTTTTACTTGTCTCATTTGTATGAATTTACAAAAATATTCTCTTAAAGAAACTTAAACAAAAGAAGGTCTTTTATTGTTAAATAAAATCAGACACCATTAAATTAAAAAAGAATTTTTCTACTTAAAGGCCTTTATTTTCACTACTTCCACACAAACGGCTGCAGATAAAACGAAATTTGAAAAATTTTGTAACATTAAATTTGCGCTTAAAAAGAAGTGGCCGTTAAAATCTATAAAAGATGTTTACAGACAACATAAAAAAGAATATAAAATATTTATTACCACGATAGAAACTTTTACACCAAAAAACAAAAAAAAAAAACAAGAAAATGTTTTAAAAAACAGCATTGCAGAAAGATAATATTAAATTTAAATCGCTAGATTTTTTAGCTCTGTATGATGAATGTTGAGTTGTTATTTTTAAGAAAAAACGACAACATGTCTTAAAAAAAACCTACAAGGATCTCCTCCAGTTTGGTTCTTGGTTTGTTTCTAAAAACAACATGACTTAGAAGAGGAAAAACTTATGAAAATCTGTAGAATCTGTGGAACGCCCAGCTGAATTTCTAAATTATTTACACAAAACTATTCTTTTGCCGTTGATTATGATTTGAAAATTGATACCTTAAAGTGTGAAAAGTAGCTGACATCCTCTTGTACATGGAAGGGTTATTTTAATTTCGCCTTTACCCAAACTTACGTATGCAATTTAAGACACCAATAATCAATATCAGTAAATTAATCTTCTTAGATATAATTGAGATGATAACTACATTTTAAAATTTATTAAAACTATAAAAATTACACAAAATACAATTTTTTCAATTTGAAAATTAAACTTTCTCAATTTCAACTTTTAATTTCAAATTAAATCTCTCAATATCATTTGGAATTTTCTTAGTCCCAAATTAAAATTTCTTATTTTCATTTGGAATTTTATTAATTTCAATAAAAAATAGTGAAGCAACTGTTAAAAAAAATAATTTTAAATTGTATATGTAAAATTGAGTATTGGTTTCTTATAAGTGACTTTTTTCAAACAATTCCGTTTGTAATTTTACACTGATAATATTTAATCAAATTAATTTAACGTTAAATTACAATTTTCAGGTTTGAGCACTAAATGAACTGTAAAAAAGATCCCAAAGTGTGTTTTATTTCCACCCACCAATTAAATTTAATACGTAAATTACATTTTGCCGCAATTAAAATTTTTTGTTTCATTAAAGCGTTTCATATTTAAGCAAAAGTAATTTGTTACTACGTAGAAAAGCTTTAGTAAGCGAAGCTAAAACTAAGAGCTGCCCAAAAATGTCAGTCTGTTTAAGTATCCATTTGTTAAGAGGGTTGGTTATAGTCAGTATCATACATAAGATAAAATTATAAAACATTCAGTTTCTCTTCAAATGTATTGTTTTTTTGCTTTGTGTATTAAATTAATTCATCCGGTCTTGCGTGACTCCAGTCTAAGGGTCTTTAAAAAAAAAAAAAACGCTGTGGGTCAACTACGATAAATCGATTTTAAAATATTTGGTCTATTAACAACTTGAAATATTTTGGTCAGTTTGTAAGATTAAAATAGTAACGTGACTTTTTTCAACAAAATATACGTTTATTATATTTTTACACCCTTCACCTTCAGGTCGAAAAAGGTTATATCACAGCTTGTTTTTCCATTTTTAAGTTCTACAATATCCATTTCCGACAGAATAAAGTATAAAAATTCGGAGGTCTTATTCATAGCGGTCCATTAAGAGATATCCGTTTGTCCTTCCGTGTTAGTGTTAAAATCAACTTTGCCAAGGCTCCAGATGAGCTACGAAAAATTGAAATATGATCAGATGTAGTCTCGAAAATTTTTCTATTGAAAATCATCGAAAACGATCCTTGTCCTCCGATTCAGCAAGCAAATCACCACGCCTACCTCTAATTTCTCCACATCATTTGGAACAATGAAAAAACCCGAATCAAAAAGCAAGTTCAGGGGACGATGAGAATTAAAAAAATAAGAAAAACAAGGGTAAGTACTTGCTAACTCAGTCATACTCACTGCACTGCTTTGCTTTTTTTTTTTCTTACAGCACATGTGAGAAAATGTGTGCTTTTTTTCTTTTTCATCAAATGAAAAATTTTTTGTTTTGCTCATTTTACTTTGCTCATGGATGAGAAATGAGAATATTTTATTTTCCTCATCCTCATGTGTGAGAAATGTGCAATTTTTTTTTCTCATGGATGAGAAATGTGAAAATTTTATTTTGCTCATCCTTATTTCTCTTTATATATTTTTATCAATTTGGGTATCATTAAAAAACTTTTAAAGAGATCTATAAAAAAACTACTAAAATTTTTTTTCATCTCATTATTATTTTTTTTTATTGGAGTTACTTCACTAAACTAAATTTGCATGCATGGTAAAGGGTATATAAGATTTGGCTTCATACACTTCTTTTTTTTTATGTTTTCCCAAAGATATTCTACAGAGTTGAGGTCAGAAGATTGAGCTGGCCACTCCATAACCTCAATACTATTAACGGCTTTCGGCTAGTGTTGTTTAGGTCGGTATCCTGCTGGAAGAACCATTTAAGTAGCATTTACTGTCTGCTGTTCTTCCTCGCTTCATTTCAAAATAAACTTTTCTGATCTTTAGTGAAATTTTTTTAATTTTATAAACAGCACAAATGAGTTTCTCGCTTTTGCCTAAATTTTTGTAAAAGTTTTGACTTTTTTATTAGAAAACAAAAATTTTTGGTCACACTGCTTTTTTGTTTCGCGAAGTGTTACGCTGAGGTTGGAAAACAACCGTTACCTCAAGAGTTGCCATGTTATGTCTTCTAAATTAATTTCTTGGTTAACCTACTAATTTCGTATGATAATTAAGTGTTTAGTTTCAAAGTTTTTGCTCCCTGGAAAAAATTATGTTTTTTTTTCTATTTTCCCTTCAATAACCCACGAATAGTCAAATGTTATTTTAATGAATTCTAGCGATGGCATTCGAAAAGTTCTATTGACAAAACTTGTTTCTGTTCATCAAAGAGAAATTTGATTTGTGTAAATCATTAATTAGTTAATAAAATTTTGTGATGTCAAAGAATGTTATGTATGGTGCAGTATGGTGCTCACAAAAAATTTAAAATTATAAATCAAGAGTGCTGACACAGAATTAAAAATGAAAATAATACATGCTCTTAATGAGTTAAGCGTTTTTAAAAAACTTAATATTTCATTAAACATCTCTCTAAAAGCTTTTAATTGATATTGATATTTAAAAGATTTTGAAAATTTCAGAGGTCCGTAAGCCGGAATATATGGACGAGCGCCAATTTTTTCACTTGTCGTTTTTTTATACTCTATCGCCCCATATATTTATTTTTTTGATTGGAGTTACTTCATTGTTCCAAATGATATAGAAGAAGTTGAGGTAGGCGTGGTGTTTTGCCTGCTCCCTCGAATGACATGGACCGATTTTGCAGATTTCCAATAGCACCTCTTTGAACACTTTGTCTGATAGAGTGGCATATTTAAATTTTTTCGTGCTGATCTAGCGCCTTTGCAAAACTTGATTTTAACACTAATATGGACGGATATCGCTCAATCAACTTTGCTATGCATAAGAAGTCAGAATTTATATACTTTATGGGGTCAAAAATGGATCTTGTGGAAATAACAACTGGAATGACAAATTAGTTATACCCTTTTTCTACTTTTTGTGGCGAAGAGTATAAAAAACTGAAAGGATTGTTTGACATTTGCAGACATTAGAAATTAAAAGGAAAGGAAAAATAACAACCCAAAATATATAAATAAATGAAAACCTGTTCGCTCACGTTTAGTTGCTTTTTTCCTAAAAGCTTAAAGTTCAAAGCAAAATTTTGTGTTTATGCTCGTCTAAGTAACTAATTGATTTACTTATTTAATTAATATGAAAAGAAAAATTGTTAATTAAATTCTATTAAGCCGAGATAATTTTATTGAAGTCATACAAAGCAAAATTAAAAACATTTTTTATTAATTTCATTGCATCACACTTCTGTTTTCATAGTGCTGTAATTCCATGTCAAAAGTTTTTAGTCCTTGTAAAAAGAAAGTTTTCACAACTCTTGCGCAACAAGGAATATCACAGGCTTATGGCGAAGCCTATCAAGAAATTACAAGTTTCTCAATAAAGAAATTATGTTAATCAGCCGATTTTATGTAACATTTTGCTAGAACAAATATCTCAGGAGTTAATTTGTATTTTAACACACTAAGAGATTTGCAAATAAAATGTGATATCCATTTGTTTTTTGCCGTTATTATTGCACGCAACCGAAAATGTTTGTTCAAGAAATATTTAATTAAATTTGCTGATATTACATGCAGGGATAAGAAGTGTATGAAATAAATCAAAAAATCTATGAAGCAGAATCACAAATTCTATACAACTGGATTGAAATTGATTTGTTCAATTAACAATCCTGCTTTTATCATGAAAGTTTAATAGAAACGATTTTATTAAATAGTGAATTAAGAGCCACTGTATTTTATTTCGTATTTATTCTATTATTTAATAGTTAAAAGTTAATAATAAAGAAGAGTAAGAACGGAGTATTTTTTGTTAAAATAAATAAAAATAAATATGTGCGTATGTATTCTGAATAATATTATGCTAATAACCCGTTACCTTTTATAATAAATAAGTAATTTATTTGTTTCCGGATAAACAGGTATTTACACATGCATATTTGGCTGCTTGCTCAAGGAAAACCATCTGGAGTGTTTGGATTTCCACTTGCTTCACTTGGTCTTTGAAAACCTTTAAAAATTTAGTTTGTTGTAGAAATTTGACTGCTCTAAATAAAAGGTTGAAAGTTTCCTGATAATGTTACCCCAGCTACTATTGTGATACGTATGAATAGCAACGCCATGTCCTAAACAAATACATTGCACTCTTATTATCTATAAAATGTTAAGGGTTATTAGCATAATGTTATTCAAGAATATAATATTTTCCACTTTTTTGATAAAAAAGAATTATGAATTCTTTTATCTAGTTTTATTTATCTAAGTTACACATTTAATGTTTTGTTGTTTTTCAAAAATGGGCATTAATAAGATTGATACAATTGAATTGAGAATACAGCAGTTAGAAAACATATGGTCACCTTAAACGCAAAACAACGTATCATCAAAATATGTGCTTTTTTTAAATCTTTAACTTTTGTCATTTAAAATAACCAGATAAAACAAAAAACTCAAGAAGAAAAATAAAATAACCGATAGATTTTTGGGTGCAATTCAAAGTACTAAACAAAAAGTTCTTACAAAAAAAGTGACTTCTAAAGAGATTTTAGCTGTCTGTTTATAACGGTTTAAAAGTTTGGCAACATGCATCAATTAAGAGTGACTATTGGAACACCCTTTAATTTTCAAATCTAAATTTTTTAGTTGTTATTATAGTGGAATTGGTAAAACAGCACCTTGTAAATTTGTATCGTCTGTCTACAACTGTTCAACAGTTTGATCAAATACATCAAATAACAAAAAACAAATACATCATAATAATAAATGATCAAATAACAAAAACTATAGGTGCACCCTTTAATTTCTTAATCAAAGTTTTATACTTTTTGTTGTAGCGGACTCAGCAATGCAGGTTCTTTGTAAATTTCAACTGTCTGTCTATAACTATTCAAAAGTATGGACATATACATCAAATAAAATGAACAATTGGGATACCCTTTAACTAATAGTTTAGAAAATTTATACTTGCTATCATAATGGCCATAGGAATCAGCATTCTGTCCAATTTGCAAACATTTATCTATAACGGTTCAGAAGATAGGCCCATATAGGCCAATTTACGTCACAAACGGCAACACCCTTTTATTTTTACATTTATTTTTCTATTAATTTTAGATATTGGGAGCTACAGTGATACAAATTTTTTTCTTTTAATTTTTAAGTGCCCCTTACGGTTCATATGACACTTAAAAAATATGTATGGGGTATGGGGACACCTTTTAATTTTAAAAATTATGAACTGCTTTTTAACCGAGACCAATCTGTAAGCATCACCTTAAAAACGAAATAAAAATTAAAATCGGTTCAGTAATGACTGAGTTCTGCAGGCACAAACACAAAAAAGCAACATTCAGTTGAACTGATAAACTCCTTCTTTTTTAAGCCGGTTAAAAAATGTCAACTCATAAAACTGTTGGTGTGGTAAAGGGTTTTCAACAAGAACTTTGTTCTTTAACTGTGGCAATACCAACAACATTATAGTTTTGATATCAAGTTTTAGCTCTAAATGTACTATAAAAATTTATTCAGAAACAACAAATCATTTTCTCGGTAGAAGCTCATGTTCAATTGTCAGCAAGCAAAGTTGGGGCACTTGGACTTTTGAAAATAATGTAATGATTATTGCGAAGTCAAAGTGTCACTGTATGGTGCGCCATGTGGCCTGGGGGCATGATTGGGAGTTTTTTCGAATATGAGGCTGGAAATGCGGTAACGTTAATAAAGCTTTGATGAAAGAATGCAAGGTATCATTTTTTATCAAGAAATGCCGATATTTTTGCTTTGTTATTCATTTAAAATTTTAATCATCTTCATTTAAATTTGTTGTTTTATTAAGTTTTATAACACAAAGTTCTTGTTTCAAGACTCGATATGACAGTTTAGTCAATCCTTTGCCTTCCAAAAAACTATGATAAGTAGTTAAATGGGTTTTAAGTAATTTACACGCCATTCGGTTGTGTCTAGAAAATAAACAAATTAATAATGCAAGCTTTGGAACAAAAAAATACGAAATAAAACAAGTGATTGATTATAAATAAGCATTTCTTGTTTTTTGATATCTTGAATTTGTTGGTTAAATAGATGATGTCTAATGTGAACGTATGATGACGGATGTAGCAGTCTTATAATTACTGCCTTTAATTCTGCCAATGTTTAATTTTCTTAATTAATTAACATCTTTAAAAATTAACAAAAAAATTTGCAAAGAATTTCCTTTAATCTTTCATTTCTCATAAAAAGTAAGAAAAATTATGGCACCTTTTTTTATGACACGTCTTTTTCAAAAATAGACTTTTTTCCATACTAAAAACATATTTTTAATTTATTGTATTTTAATCTAAATTTGAATATTTTGTTTCATTGCCTCAATTAGTTTCCTATTCATATCGTTTTTTGCTTCTTCTCTAAACTTATGAAAGGTGATGCTACATCATTTTGCATTTTACGGAACGATATGAAATGAATGTGTGAATTGTGTCAATTGTTTATAAGAACTTTGAACTATTAAATTGCAATACAACTTTAATATCGAAATCAAAATCCTAGCGGCTGTGAATTGGAGTAAAAATTTTTTATGGAATGTTAGACGATGTAGATATTTAAAGTCAGAACTCGTGTTCCTTATAAATTCATTTTCCATTGCATAATGAGAATGTTCCACTTAATGTTGCCTTGTGTGTAGAAATGTTTCTTATTAAAATTTATGTTGACAGAAATATTATGTGAAGAAGGTGTTTCCTTACCTGTGACGATGTTCGCAGTTATTATTGTACATTGTGGTTAAGAGCGGTCGTGGCATGACGGATTTTTATCGTTCATAGAGTTAAAATAAAAAAATAAATTATAAATTAAAATGACAGCAATTAAAAATAGAGTTAATGGGATAAATATTGTTAATGGATATAAATTTTTACGTGTAGAACATAAAGTGTCAAAATTATATTAATTAATAAATAAATAAAAACGTTTCTTTTTGCGTTAATATACGTTTTATCATATTATTATTATTATTGTTATTATTGTTATTATTATTATTATTATTATTATTATTATTATTATTATTATTATTATTATTATTATTATTATTATTATTATTATTATATTCTCATGTAATTTTAGTTTTTCTTCATATCGTTTTCTTTAAATTTTTTTAAATAATTTTTTTTTTTTTTAATTTTAAATTTGCTGTTTTTTTGTTTTATTTCTTGTTGTACTTCATGCAACCTTTCGCCAATAAAAATTGCTGCATATGTCATTTTTTGTGCGTGATGCCATTCTATGTTGTCTAATGTGTATCTAGCATAAGATTCGTAATCGCTCTCAAAGTAATCGTTTTTAAACATAAAAATTTGAAATATTTTATGGTATACGAGTATGGTTTCAATATAAAATGTTTTATTGACTTTGTTAACTAAAGGCTAATTTCACTTTATGCCTATTTTATTTTCTACTTCCTAAAGATTCTCTTTCAAATTTCATCTTTATATGTTTGTAAGTTATGTTTTTGTAAATTAAGATCTAGTAAATCAATATGAAAATTTATTATTTTAAATCTTTTTCATGGTTATTAACTTTAAAAGGGCTTGATTCCTTCAAATACAAATATTTCATGAGAATATCATTAAATCATTATCATAATCATAATATCATTATTTGAAACTACAAAATGAAATGCATTACTGCAGGGAAAGCATATCCATATAACCATTTCGCTACTGCTCATATAGCTCATCTGTGAATTCTACGCAAATTTTGTATAGAAAATGTAAGAATCTTTAATCAAAAGCTGAATTGATGAAATGAGAACTACCTTGAATCAACAAAGTAAAAAATAAGTTAAAGTCATATTTTGGATTTTTGTAGTAAAGCAAACCTCTCACTAAAATACGTTTTATTTTAAGAATTTACTGAAAAATTAACGAAATACAATTTTTTATAAAACGATAAATTAACTAAAACTAAACAACAAATAAAAAAATAAAATGGCTTTGATTAGAATCCTAAATAATGTTGTTATCATATTTAAAAAAAAAAAAAAAAACTTTACCAAAGGAAATCAATAAATCCCTAAATATTTCATTGAAGATGAATTTTGTTTTTTTTTTTTTTTTTGCGATAGTCAACTTTGAGCATGATAAAAATAATACAGTTATTTCTAATTTATCTAAGCCCTAAGTAAGAAAGAATTTCTCCTGATGCATAAACTGTTCGAACTTAAAATCGCGTATTTCAGCCATTAAAAATTAAGTTTTTTGCCCACTTCCAAAGCTTCTCTTATAATAATTAAAGGAAAAGTTGTAATTTCTATAAACAAAAATTTTGGATTTTATAAAAATAAAAATGATGGAAGTTTCTCAAATGAGAAAAAAGCAGAAGAAAATAATGAAAAACAAATAACGAATAAAGCATATTTTGACACTGTACAAGAAGTTCATTCAGATTGTTTGTGATACAAAAAACAAGGACATTTACAACATTTGCACTTACAGAGGCTCCATTCTGTCTTCATTCTCAATACTGAACGGATTTTCTTCGTTATTATTCTACAATTTTCTTTTTTGCTTGTTGTTTATTTAATTATTGTTATTGTAATTGTTATTATTGTTTTTTGCTTTGGGTATTTTTGATGTCAACTGTAAATGTTGTATAAAAGCAATTTATCATTTAATTAAAAGATGATGACAATTAAGTTTGTGTTTTCTTTCGTAATGTCTAAAATTTTTTGCTCTTTGCATTCGAGATGTTTATGAATTTTAATGTCTGTTTAACTTTTAACGTCTGCCCGGATATCCGTAATTGAAAGCAAATGGATGATATTTACAGACTTTACTACACCGGCCTATGAATATCTAAGTTAAGGTTTTTTTAAGCTGTGATAAGATGAAACTGGGTATGTCTAGAAACTAAAGGCGATAGATAGATCTCGAAATAAAAAAATATAAGCAGTTGTTATGAAGTATTTTAATCAAAAAACTTGAATTTACACAAATAAAAATAATTAAAAACTAAAATTAAAAATGCGCTTAAATACTATTTTCGGTAATTAATCGAATTATTATCAGTAAAAAACGTCACGACAGCATTATGGATTTACTATTTATAGATGTGAAATTTAAGTCATTATGTTAAACTCTAGTTCTTGTGACGACATTAGAAACTCTTTTTCTTTTTCACAAGAAATAATGAAATGAGTTTCTTTTTTTATGAATTAAATTTTTTGTTATTTTTCAAACACAATTTCCCTTTAAACTAATGAAGGTGAGGGTGTACATAAATTAATGAATTTATGTATTTTGTTATCGTGCGCAAAGATTTATGATAAAAAATTCATTTTTCAAATAACGATTTTGAATAAATTAAAGTTTAAAAAAGGCCAATAAAATTTTTTGTGTTCTTTAAAATAAAGAAAAAACTTAACGGGCGGGCAATTTTTATTAAAAAGTAGAGTCATTCAATTATCAAAGTTGTGCGTCATTCTGCATTTTTTATTTCATTTGTTAATTTTCTTCTTGCCTTCAATTAAGAAACAGTGAAAAGCTGTTTAGCTTTAAAACACAAAAATAAAGTAACTTTTTATTACAACAAATTTTGTTCCTCTCACAGAGACAAAAAATTATCTTTAAAAACTAAAAAATTCTCATACAGATTTAAATGATTTTCGTTTTAACATGTACATGAGCATTGTAATACTCACTCCCTTGTGTCAATGTGGAAATTATTACACTTACAATTGTCGTTTTCAATTCTGTTATTAAAACATAAAAACAAACTTTGCAATAGAAACTATTAAATGGAAGAAAATTTTATTAAAAATGAATTCATAATTTACAAGTTTTTTAGAGTTTTTGTTGTTTCCTTTTCTTACAACAGATAAAATATATATTTTTCTTAAAACATTTTTAAAAGAACTAACAGTTAAAGTTCGTTTAATTAAATCCTAACAATTCCATGTTTAAGATAATTGAAAACAGAAAGAACTCTATCGACTTTAAGTGAATTTTTAAAATAAACAATTAATTTATATGAAAAAATAAAAACATGTCCGTGCTTGCATCTTTTGAGAACATGTAGGAAAAAATAATAATGTCTCCCAATTTAACAACAGTTTTTAATTAGTTTCAAAAAAAAAAAAACATGTAACTTCTTGTATATTTTTAGCCAACGTTCTTTTGCCTTGTATGCATGGCATGATAAAAAAAAAGAAGTGGCTTAATAATGATGTCTTCACAAAAAATAAGCCCCAGAAGTGTTCATTGTAAAATTATCTGTAGTTCAACAATGGCTGGCAAATGAGAATGCTACTGATTATTCAGACATGTCACGCATACCAATCGAAATGGTTTTTCGACGTAACGAATTACGTCATAACATATTTACATAATTATCTTCCCTTACTTAGAATTAAACCCGTTTGTTAATATGTTATGACGTAAGTCATAACGTCAAAAATTATTATGCTCAAAAAATTTATTTCCACTCACTTTTAATTTCTTATCAACCATTCTGATCGATTTTGTTTATAACAAAACATAATGATTCTCTAATTTGTAATTTTCTTGAGTGGATATTGTGTCCATCGAAGTTACAAAGAAGGCTATTTATCTAAAAAGGGACACAAAATAAAAGTAAATTTTGAAACATAAAATTTGAAAGAAAATTAATTTTTCATTTTCTGGGGAACCAATTTGCGAATTTGAAAAGCCACTTTCGTTTGGAATTGAGTTCAGCAACAAGTCATTGTGTCTAATGTTAGGTGAAGTACTTTTTCGTGCACTATTAACAAAAGGCGACAATTGTCTTCTGAATTCTAAACACAGTAAAAATTATTTTGACAAACCTAGGCCTAGAGCCGCACAGTGGGATTTTTTGTGCAATAAGTAATTTTTTCGACACATAAAATTTAAGTATATAATAATGTAGTTTTGTAGAAAATTGATTCAGTTTGAAGAATCCATAGATTGTGAAAGGTGGGCGTGGCCAATTTTGATGAAACTTTATTTATTGTTTATTTATTTATTCTTAATTGAGGTAATAAAAAGCTCTGCGCCAAATTTTAAAAACTTTGGGCCAAAAATTAAATTTGGATTATATGGGCGGTGGGTATTGGGCGTGGTCAATTTTTATTAATCTTTATTTTATTCTCAATTGAGGTAATAAAACATTCTATGCCGAATTTCATAAACTTTGGGCCATAAATAAATTGTGTGTTGTATGGGCGGTGGGAAGTGGGCGTAGCCGAATTTTATAAATCTTTATTTTATTCTTAATTGAGGTAATAAAATACTCTGTGCCAAATTTCAAAAACTTTAGGCCAAAAATAAATTTTGTGTTGTAGGGGCGGTGAGTAGTGGGCGTGGCCAATTTTGATGAAACTTTATACTCTTCTTAATAAAGCTAACCAAAGGCTCCGAGCAAAATTTCAACAAACTACGAGCACTGCTTACATTTTTTGCCAAACATTGTATGAACAAATCCAAATGTGCGCTGGTGGATATTTTTGTTAAACTCTAGCGATAGCTTTCAGTTAAAGTCAGATTGTTAGATTTTACATACTTTTTCTGACATTTAAGAAAAGCTCAACAGCATTACAATCCCTTTTAAAACCTAACAACCAACAATATATATCGAAGACTTTGGTTGATTATATTATATACATTCTTGTTTACTTTCGGTAACCTTTGACACTGATTTACTTCAACAAAGAAAAAAACTTTGTTTAAAACGTACAAAAAAATATACGGAATTTCGTTTTGGGTCAATATTAATTAATTTGTGTTAAGAAAATAACTTTCAAGAAATATTGAAATATCTTTTTGTTACATACACTGATACACACAAAGAAACACGTATAAATACACATACACACAAATACACTTATACATGGGCAACATATAAATACTTCTGTTTCAAATTAATTAGTTTTTCTTTTATAACAATAAAGAACACATTGACATTTTTATTTTAGAAATTAACTATCAGTTATAAATTCCTCAACCATAAAGGTGTGACTGAGTTAAGTGGCAATAAACAACGTGCTGCATGTGGTAACAAGTAAAAAGGAAAAATAGCCACCAAAAATTAACCAAGAATTTTCTAATTCAACTTTGAATTTTTATCAACCGTTTTGTTTTTGAAGATTTAAAAATTATTTGTGGTTCCTAAATTCCTTGGAGTCAACTGTCGGGTATTATAAGATAAATGTTTCAACACTGTTGATAATTGACAAAAATGCAGAGAGACAAGTTAGACTAAGTCCCACGTTCAATTATAATTAAAAGAATTTCGTGAGACTCTGGAGCGAAATATTCAATTCGTGTGGTTAACTCTCTAAGGGTGGTTATTAACACATGAATAATGTTGTAATTGATTCATTTTTTAGGAGGCTGATGTTCTGCGGCGAAACACTTGACGCGATGTGTTGTGAACATTAAAATCTAAAGCAGCAACAATTTTACTACTCTGACAAGGATTTTTGATGTTGAATAAGACGGGAGTGGATAAATTTGAATCCATGACTTCTGTAAAAGAGTTCATAATATAAATTGTATGATTTGGATTTTGACTCGATGATATTTTAATAATGTTTTTTTTTTATAATTTTATTTTTAAATTTTCTGCTGTTACGTGCAGCTGGACATTTTTTTACTTTTACTTTTCATAATATTTAGAAAAGCGTTTCCTAAGGCAGGTCATCTTAATATGATATTTATGGAAATATTAATAATAAATAAATAAATATTCCTTAAGAAATGTGTTTTCTTGTGAGAATTATTTTTAAAAAAAGGAATTTTTATTTTTTATTACCAAAGTCATCAGCTTAAATTTATTAATAGCGTAAAACACGAGTTGAACTTCTATAAAAACATTTTTATTTTTATTTATTTTTTAAGACGAAACCAAACTTAAGAACATTAATTTGATTTACACTTGATAAAGTACTTCATGGTTTAAAGATGGAGTTTCCAGTCGTTAAAAAAAAACAGCTGTGACATTTTATAAACTTTTTTGTTGGTATTTTTATGTTTAAATATAAAAAAGTAAAATGTAATAAATTATGTCTATAAACAAACTGCCGTTAATATATTTTCAATACACATATTTATTTTTGTATTTGATTTTAGTTAACAACACAAAAATTTAAAAAAGCTTCCAAAATAAGTGTTTTCTGTTTTAATATTTCTAAAATATTTTTAGAAAATTTTTTTTCAATAAAAATATGATCCAGGGTGAAATATTTGATGATCGAAATCAAAATGTCGTTTAAATTAAATTATATTCCACCGAAGTTTCTTTTTGCAAAATAAATGGGTTCCTTTCTAAATTTTCTAAAGTTTTCTAAAATCACCGGAATTATTTAGAGATTTATTTTCCATCTATAAGCTCTTAATTATTATTGGCTTTCAGTCACTCTATACGCGAGTCAGTACTGCGGAAGTGTAGATTATATTAAGGCGCTTGAGTATTTATGTAAAACAGTTTGGTAACAGCAGGAAAATTTTTATCTCTTCTTTTTTCTTTCCTTTTTTTGTAGTCTTTATAAAAATGTATCGAAATTAAATTCAAATATGGATTTTTGAAAGATTAATGAAAAAGTATAAATGAAGAGATTGATCTGATAATGCACTTTAAAGTACAATTTTCTTCAATACACCTTAAAAACGATTTTTCATCAAATCATAATTCATCATTTAGTGACTTTGTTTTGAAAACATATTCCAAATAATAAAAGATTTACAATTTGAATTCTCCAGAAAATTGTAAGCCTCGATGAATCTAACAAAACATTGAATAATGATTTTAAATTATATTTTATCTATGATGCCTTAAAATGACAATAGTTATTGAATAATGTTTCTTTTTACATACTATGTATGTGTGTATGTATGGATATATGTTTGTATGTAGGTGTGTATGAGTTGAATGTGTTCTTCCTTTAATCGAAATTATTAGTCTTGTGTGTTCCCAAGTGGAAAAAATCACTCTGTTTAATGCCTCTGTTAAAGTGCGATAAAGCGTCTTTTGAACAACGAGATAAAATGTTTTTATTTTATTACTCAGGAGGTTGTAAATTTTTTTACACAAGATTTTGTGTAGGATCAAGTTGAATGTGGGTTCATCGTCATACAATTTATTTTTAGTTCTTACAACCATAACAATTTGTCTTTAATATAAGAAACTAAAAATAAATATCTACGCAATGGCTGCATTTATTTTCAAATAAAATCGATTTTTATTTTATTTTTAATTAACATTAACTTTTATAGTAAGATTTTTCAAAAGTAAAGCATGGACATTGGTAATCAATTGAAATCCCATTGTTTATTATAGGCTGTATAAAATTTAGTCATCGCAGTTGTGAAAATTAAGATACAAGTTTCTGTTGTTGTATTTGTTTTTATACCCTTCCGAGTCCATAAAGTTTTTATATATTTTGAGTTCTTACGCATAGCAAACTCGACTGAGCAATGTCCGTCTGTTTGTCCGTGTTGGGGTTGATATCAACTTTGTTAAGGCATTAGATGAGATAGAGACAATTTAAATATGCCAATAATTTAGACGTAGTTGTGAAAATTTTGCTAATGAATATCATTAGATCGGTTCATGTCCTTTAAGGCAGTGGGCAAAACACCGCACGACCTCTAATTTTTCCATATCATTTGGAAAATCCGGTTTAGTGAAGTAACTTAAACAAAAAAAAAAAAAAATTAAAAGAAAACAATATATGGAGCGATGGAGAACTAAAAAAGTAAGAAAAAAATATTAATTAAAAAAAATTTACGTTCGCCCATATTTTCCGAGTTGAGAGCCATATTTTTTTCAGATATTAATTTGTATATCATTTCAAAGCTTTTAAAGTGATCTTTCAGGAAATTCTAAAATTTTTAAAAAATGTTTAAGCCATCAAGTGCCGATAAAATTTTTATGTAATTTTTTTTTCTTATTTCTTAATACTCTGTCACCGCATTTTTGTTTTTTTTATGGAGTTACTTCATTAAACTAGATTTGAATGCACGGTAAAGGTTATATAAGTTTCGGCATAGCCGACTATAGCACTCTTACTAGTAATCACATATATTGTGTGAATTTAGTATGTCTGTTTCCAACGGCGATATGTGGAAAAATCGTATGTGCAGCTATTACGCTTCCAGATATGGAAGTCTGTAAAAGACGAGAACAGACATTATGGCAAATATAAAGTTATATTTTTTTGGTTCTTCATTTACGCACGGAACCTTTAAATGCGAATCCTATTATTTTAACATAATTTTCGAATATGGAAATATGGAAAACGAATATAGTTTTACTTACTGTCATATCGCAGCATCAAACAAATGTTTAAGTGCGAACATAAAAAAATTTTCTAAATCGATCAAGCCAATGTCTGAAAGGAAGAAAGAAAGAAATTTTTAATATGACAAAACAAATTTATCATAATTTATTTATTGATTCAAATAGTTAAAGTTACACTAATCAGAAAAACTTTACATCCTCATATTCGACAACCAGTAGTCTGAAAAATTTTATTGGGAGGAATTACAAAAATTTTAAAGAATATTTTTATAATTCCAGTTCTATTTAAAAATCAGAAAAAAGTGGAGAGTTGCAATATTCTAGCAAAACACTCTTCCTACACACATTTTTTTACTTTTACCTTAATCTTTAATTATTCAAAATAAATTTATTTTTTTGGTAAAATAAAGCAAATATTCATAGTTAATGTAAAGCATGTATTCGTGAAAAACAACGCTAATTGTTTTTGTTATTAAAAGTTTATCTAAATTTATCAAATTTCTTTTTCTAGATACAATTAAGTTGTCTTGGCGGCATTTTTTTTTCTCTCTTGTAACTCCTTAGAGAAAGGACAAAAAAAATTTAATTTCATTTGATATCTTTTCATAAGTAATCATTTTAATTTTCAACATGGGATATAATTTTTTTTGTATAAAGTTGACCTTGAAGAATGTTTATTTTATTATAATTAAAATTAAGAAAACCGTGTGAAAAGAAACTGCCGAACGGCAAATTTACAGATGGCTACAGGCATTTTATAATCACAAAATTCATTGAACTTTTTTCAATACTGCGTTTTTTATCATATTTTTTTTAGCAAGAAAAAGCAATAAATGGCTTGTACTTGTAAATCGATATATTTCGATAAATTTGCAAAAAAAAAAAAATGTACAAATAAAGCCAGAGAAAACCAAACTTTACGTACGACACGAGACATATTAATAAAAAAAATTAAACAAAATAATGAAAAAAAAATAAATAAAGAAGCAGCAAAAATTGATAATACTGAACCATTAAATGGTTGCCTCTAACAGAAAGATATTGTATGTTTGCCACAAATCCTAGAAGCCAACATATGCACACTTAGCCTTACTCACACACAAACACACACACACACACCCATTCGCACATGAACAAAAGTTGAATCGAAAAAGAATCCCTAAAAGACAAATAGTTCTTTTTAAAAAAAAAGTACTCACACACCCACACACCCACACACACACATACAAATAATAAAAAAACTCTTATAAAAATGAAATTGTTTTTTTTTATTTTATTAAAATAAAAAAAACAAGATTTACTACTGAAAGCAAACTTTTAAAGAGGCATAACAAATAAAGAGTTGAATTTAAAGATTTGTAAATGTTTTGTAAGCTTCTTCCGTTTGACTTTAATACAAGTGCTTTGAAATTGTTGGTTTTAATTTGCATAAGTTTTATGTGAATAAAACTCATGTCTTAAACACATTTCACCACATGACCTAAAAAATTGAAATATAAATATTTTTCTTGTTCCAATCATAAACATAAATTTCCATTTCATGGCAGGAAAAAAAATATAGTTCCTCGCGTTAATATCAATTGAGAAAGTGTTATAACTGCTAAAATTGAAATAAAATGGGTTTAAAAGATTTAAAATAAATTTTACTGGAAAATTATCTCATATTAAATTTTTTATTAATAGAATCAGCATCAGGGGATGACTCCTACTTCTGCAACACATTATGCTAGAACTAGGAAATTGGATTATAAGAAGGAGGATACAGGCGGTAGTCCTTGTGAATATTTGGTTTTAATTTTTGCAAGCCGAAAGTGGCAAGAAGGACCTCTGAAGGTAGATTATTCCACATACAAATTGTTCGGCTAAGAAACACGAAATTTCTGTGTAATGAGTAGTGAAATTTACTAGCTAATTGACCGTGAATGCGCTCTTGATTAATAACGTGCTGCGCGTACAAAATTACGATTATCAGGGACAAGTTTCCTGATTTCATAAGAACACAATCCGTTGGTGTAACCATAAAACAGTGAACCAGCGGGAAGCATTGCGTCGATGGTCCAATGAGTAATGAGTTTCTTTATTCTCTTCTACACGCAGTGGAGTAGCCTCAAAATAGTCTTTGAAGCACCGGCTTATAACTAAGAGTTGTCTTGCATTCTTCGTTTATTTAAAGTGACATAGACAATGAGGAGATCAGATGGAGTAAAGTATTTTTACATCGTTTTAGAAAATCGAAGGACCTGAGTGCATCCATTTTTGACTAAGATTCTAATGCTAAGAATTTTTAGAGCTTCTGATTCCTTAATTGCTACATCACCCACAATTACAGTTGAGGTAGAACATTCAGCCCATTCAGCATACATTACTAGGTTTTCCGAGCGTTAAATTGAATTCTGCTCAAAAGACCCTATGTGGAGATTGTCAAAGATCACTATTAAGAGTATAATCTGTAAGCTTTTTTATACCCGCAATTTCCAGAAGGCTTGGCCTACTGCGAAAAAAAATATGTGGGGCATATGCAACTGTCATCTGCGAAAGAATCGTTAAAGTTTAAAAGTTAGCAAAGAAGGTCGTTAAGAAAGAGAAGAAATAGTATCGGAAAAAATACAAACCTTGCAGTACCTCAGAATTCATCACGAACTCGTACAATGAGATCCTGTCTATAGCAACTTAAATAGTGCGATACCTAAGAAAGCTCGATATAAATCGAGAGAAGCTATCACCGACACCAAAAGCAGCTTTAATACGACTGTACCATATCACACTTTATAAAACGCTTTTGAAATATCTCTATACTTTCGCCAAAATGGTGAATAAATTGACGCCATTTTTTGAGAGGAAGCCCAGTAAGTCACCCGCAGACCGTCACTAATAGAAGCTGTACTGCCGGTCACTAAATAAGCTATTGGAATCCAGATAATTCACAAGATAAAAGTGATGCATATTTTCAATAATTTTGGAAAGTGCAGAGCAAATTGTGATTGGGCGGTCATTTTCAGGGTTGCTAACCTCTCCCGTTTTGTGGTTTGGTGTTACATTAGCAACCTTCCAGTATGATGGGAATTCACCAACATTGTACAGAATACAGAAATGTTCTGTTATCAAACGTGCTAATGCCGCAGAGCACTGTGCTGAAATACCCTCTGAACTAGGCGACTTGCTTACGTTGAGGTCCGCTAAAATCTTTTTAACTGCACGTGCTCGATAGAATGTACATATTTGGCATTGTTGCTAATACTTATTCCAATTGCTTTCCAGTGAGTGAAAGTCATCGCAAAGAAGTTGGCTTGAAAACGAGTTTGTTAAAATTTAAACATCCCCTTAAAGATGAGGAATTGAGGAACTTGCATTATCCTTGACTCTTTTAACGAATGACCAAAAGCTCTTGCTACCCGGAGAAGCAGGAGGTACTTCAGCACGAAGGCGCTTCCTGTACAAAGTTTTTCGCTTCTTAGTACTTTGGCATACGAAAATCTAGCCTTTTGGCTTAGCAAATCTGCCCCGGCGTTTTTGCTGCACCGCAAGAAACTAAATGCTTCCTCTCAGGATCTGGCTACATTTTTGTACGACTGGTAAAATCAAAAATTATTTCTTGGCTTAACGCGGATTTGCTTAGATAAAATGAAAATTTTCGTCTTAAGCAAAATAATGTTCACAACCAATTCCGCCATGGCATCGACGCTATTGTCAAGGAAACGAAAATTCTAAGCAAATGCCGAAAATAGTCGGTGAGCTTAGTTCAATGGGCCTTTTCCGATACCGAAAACTTTAATGATTTTTCAAAGTAATATTTTGTCAAACTTTTATTAAGTAGATGTCTCTTTTCAAACTCGAAATAAAATCGAATTGAATCCACACTAATAAGAGAACTCGCATGTGACGTATGAGTAATTTTGTTGCTACTACAAACCCGATACTCATACGATCAGCAGCACTTTAATTGCTCTGTAATGAACTTTCAAATAAAATAAAAGAAATCAAGATATTTTTTACAAAAATATCTTTTAGGTCTTTTTCTTTTAACTTTCAATTTCCTTTTTAGTTCAACAAGTTGTTGCCTTAACTGCGAACAGCGATCTTGTTGTTGTATATTAAAAGCTTAAAATTCAGTTATTTTAAAATTTTGTCCACTTGTTTTTGCAATTTGTTTTATGTTTAATTATGCGTGTGTGTTTGTGTGACTTCACAAATATGGAAAATGGCATCCTTTTGGCATTTGGACTAGAGTGCATTTAATTTATTTCATTAAAGCAAGTGACTTGTAGAATTTTAATTATAAATATTTGCTTTCAAATGTGAACAACAAAAATAATAAAATAAAACATAAAGAAGGCATAATAAAACATAATTAATTTATGAAAAAATAGAAGCTTTCATTTTATTACAAAAAACATTGGGACTTTTATGTTATTAAAAAGAAAAACTAAAAAGTTAGAGCACACAAATAGAGTCTTTGCAACAAGTTTAATAAGAACTACTAATAGGATTACAATAGTTTATGTGAAATTGTTGGGAATTTTAGAGAAAGCCAACTGCAACTGCAGAATTAATAGCACTAATAATAATAGAATTAATAAAATGAAAGGAATTCCAAACTTTAATATTCACTTGGTTTTTAACGTCATACAGAAAGTTATGACAACCCACTCACTTATTTTACAATTTTTATTACGATGTCTCAATAAATCAATAGTAGATTGCTGCCATTAGCATTCACTCATGCTGACGTCTTTTAAGAAATATAGAAGTCATTTAAACAAACGTAGGAAAACGTTTAATTAATTACTTCTCATTAGAGGTCTGCATGCGTTTGTTTTAAAGGTATTTGAACACATTAACTTTTACGTAGAATCATGTGGTACAACCGACTTAAGAACACAAATGATTAACGGTCATAAAAAACAAATCCAACTCTAAGAAATATTATCACATGCAAATCAATGCCAACGATCACAATACATATACTATGAATTAAATTTGTATTTTTTTATTACTAAGTTTTTTTTTAACAAAAATCAACAAAACATTAGCTAATAATGCAACAAAAAATACCACTGCAATGTATAAAGTAATACGATTATTTTACTATTATCAACACGTATATTCGAATACGAAAATAAAAAAAGCCCAAATAAAGTTAAAGGCATTTAACTCTTTAAATGTTATTTGACGTTAACAGTGGGCTTCGAGTTTATATTCAGTTATCGAAATAAGTGTGTTTATTATTAATTTCTCTTTTATTTGAATAAAATCTTTTCTATTTCATATTAGATAAATAGGGTATGGAATGTAACGTTGAATAATTCTTGCAGCAAAAAAAAAAAAAAAAAAAATAACTTTAAAACAGACAAACTTTACATCATATTTCTTTAGGACGGTAAGTATACATTAATTATATTACAATTGAGAAAGATTGCGTTAGGATTTTTAATATGTCGTAAGACAAAATATGAATGAAGATTTAACAAAAAAATTCAGCAGTTATGTGGTCACCCTTTATTTCAAAAGATTGGTCATTTGCATCAAACTACAACTATCAGTCTATTTTTCAAGAGTTTGTCTGTAACAGTTTCAAAAATAGGGCCATATAGTTCAAATTGCATTAGGGACACCCTCTAATTTATAATTTCAGGCAATAAAGGTTCTCTGCAAATTTCAATCATTTGTCTACAACTGTTCATCAGTTGGTCATATACATCAAATAACAGCATAACAGCAACTATTGTACCACCCTATAATTTATAATTTTAAATATTTAAACTTCTTACTAAACAAGACAAAGTAGTGGACCTTTTGTTTTATTTTCAAGTGCTTGTATATAACGGTTCAAACGATAGGGCCATAAAAGTCAATTTACTTTAAATATGAAAACACCCTTTAATCTTTAAATTCAAACTTTATATTTGTTATTATATCAGACATGGCAATTAAGGTTCTTTATTAATTTAAGCTGTCTGTCTATAACAGTTCAAAAGTTTGTCCACATACATCAAATTACTTTAACTATTGGGACCCCCTTTAATTCTGAATGTTTAAGCTTGTTATTATAACTGTCATAGTAATCAACATCGTATCCTGTCCTGTAGACAAAGCATTTGTCTACAACGGTTCAAAAGATAGGCTCATTTAAGTCAACTTCCGTCACCAATGTTCAGAAATTAAACTCTGCTTTGCTTATCTAATCAAGTTATTTAATTTAATTAATCAAATTAACATGACAAAAATTTGTTTAAAAAAAAAATTAAAAAAAAAAAAATATCTTTTTACTTTAAGTGGCGAGGTGAAAAATTTAACTTTGAATTTCTAACCAAAACCTTGAATTTATCTGCTGTTTTCTTCTTTCATCATATTTTTATTTATTTTCTTTTTTTTTTTGTCAGTTGGATGCAAATTTTGTTCTGCATTCAAGGTAAATGAAGAGACAAATAACTAAAAGATCAAAAAAATTTTCGTAAAATTAAAAATAAACAGCAAGGAAAACATGCACTGAATCATCATTCGATCAAGTAAAAATACTTGATTAAATTATAAAATTTTTTTTCAAGCAGAATATTTTGCTACAAGAGCAGAATTTTTTTTTTAAATAATTGAATTATACCGCGAAATGCATGCCATCTGATATCAACTTTTTGCCATCATAAGTCAGACTGTTAAGCTTTTATGATGCTTTTGAGGAAATAAAAAAAATCCAAAGCCATCAAAGTAAAAATGTCAACAATTTAATTAAAAAACAGCACCCACTTTTTGATGTTGGACACTCCAATGTAAACCCACTGCTCTTTCGTTCATTATTCATTTTGCAAATGCCAAAAACTATCAGCTGTCAACTTGGCCTTTTAGTTGTTTCGATACATTGCTGGGGGGTAAATAAAAACCTGTGATCTTTGTGAATACGTTTTAGGGAATTTAGCAATTAAATTTTTCATTTAAGAATTTGGTAACTGAATAAAACTCAATTTTATAGTCAATATTATCTTTGCAAAAATTATAACAAGATTTCTCTATTACATTACAACTTATTTTGAACGGCCATTAATTTATTCTTAACATGTGTTCGTTATTTTAGTGATATGAGATTTTTTAAACGTTTTTTTTTTTTGGTTTTTGGTTAAAAACTTTTTTTTTTATTTTGGGCTTGCACAATATGTTCATTTGGGAATCACCTTGATGTTGATATTAATGATTACCCACTTACAAAGCAAAATTTAAAAAAAAAAAAGTAATTTTAAAAATTTAATATTCAAATGCTAATTTTTATTTTATTGTTGTAATAAGATTTACATATTGAAAACTCCTTTGAAAATTTTAAATAGAAATTAATTAAATTAAAAAATTGTTCGTGTTTAAGTATTTCTACTTAAGCAATTTTTTATTTATAGACATATCAAAGAAGAAGTGAGTAAAAAGTATTTAAAAATTACTTTGAAAATAATAAATGAAAAAGTTTTATGTAATTTGGATTTTCTTTTTTAATTTTATTATTAATGGAAATTTATATTTCAATTACCATAATCATTTCCACAAGCGTGTAAGAATTTATTAAAGAGACACAAGTTAAAGGAAATTTTAACTTGCAACTTAATTCAGCAAAGTTGGCTTTAAGCAAACAACACTTGTAACGAAGTTCTGTGTTTAAGGAATCTTTGCGAAAATTTAAGCATTTAATAAGAACAGCAGCAGCTGGCACTTTGCGACATGTTGTCTTTAATCAATTCAAAGGGGGAGACTTGTGCTCAAGAGTCTTATGGAAATATGAAAAGAATTTCTATTGAATGTGAACTCTAACCATGAAGTATGTAGACATTTATTGCAAAAATGTTGTATGTTTTTATACCAGATAAAGAAGTATAAAGCACTTCCTTGAGATAATTTCTTTTTCTACAGTTTTTTTTTGATAAATGGTTTTATTTGGGCTTACAGAGGAAACAAATAAAAAATTTATAAAATTAACTTTTAAAAATGTTTTTAAAGTTTTTTACATAATAAATATTTGATATTTTATAATTTTAACTTCTCCGATCTTTTACATATTCCTACTTGAAGTTAAAATTTTTAATTTAATTTTTAATTGGTAACATTTCTTGTTAATTTTTATTGTCAGCGAAATAAATTCTACCGCAGCGAGATATAGAATATAAAAATTAAGAAATATTATTAAAAAATGCTATTAAAATTCTAATTTAAGCAAATTTATGTTCATAATTTTAGTGGTGGTGTAACATCTGCACATATAAAACATAAATCAGTTAAAAATTTTAAAACGCAAAACACATTCAAATTAATTTTATGGGTTTAAGTAGAAAAAAAAAAAATAAATATGAATTTTGCCAGTTTGTTTAACATATAAAATTATAAAATATAAAATTACTGAATGCAATAACTAACTGTTGCAGATTCAAAATTGTAATTTTCAAATCCACAAATATTAATTAAAATTTAATAAAAATTACCAAATTTGGATTCAAATATATAATATTTCTTTTTTCTATTGATTTTCATTAATATTGATATTGATTTTAAATTAAGAGCTGCACGTATAAAATTCGCACACATTTGAATTTAATTTTAAATAATTGTTACACAAATTGCTACTTAGAAGGCATCCATTAATTAAGGACACAAATTTTATCACATAAATTGCATTTACAAATTCCCTTTAAATTTATGCGTCCTCCATTTGAAGGGCTCTAATTATTGATTTGTTTAAATAAGAAACGTAGAAGAACATTTAATTTTTTTTAATAAACAATTACAACTTCATTCAGTTTTTGTTTGCTTTAGGTAAAAATTCAAAGAGCATTAAATAGTTACGTTTCACAAAATTCCTTTGTGTCAATTGGCATTGCTTTACAAATTATTTTGCTTTCATTTATTCAAGATTATTGTTTTTTGCAGAAAATTTTTTAATTTATTCTTTTCTTATTCATTAAGCACTAGGTCAGGTTTTAAAAATAACAATATTGTTTTTTTTTATTTATTTTTTTAAAATCTTTTAAAATTGAAAGACAAAAAACTTTAGCGGAACCCGAAAGATGTCGAGCAAAAAATATAGATGGGCATTATTGAAGGAAAATTAGATTATTCCCTATGTGTCATATGAAATATTTTAATATGTTTCAAAAATTGCAGAAGTGAAGTGAGCTTTGGCGAGCTAAATCTAATTTTCAACGAGAAATTTTTCAAACTTCTTGACTGCCTTCAAATATTCTACAAAGCTCTCGTAAAATTAATTTTTGATTAAATTTAAATTTGTCTTAAAGCGTAGCTGTGAGAGGCAATTCGTTATCACCAGGGCTTAATAAAATATCGTTAATACATCACTTTATACGTTTATATTTTTTAGTTTAAAAAAATAATTTAATGCAAAAAAAAGATATTAAAAAAACCATATTGATGGCGGATTTCCTAAAAATGAGTTTGCATTTCGGAATTTCTTTCAACTAGGATTTTTGATTTTGAATATCAGTGGGTGCTCTTTAAATTTATTTCTTGCCATAAAATGGATGAATTTATTTTTCAGCAGAAGAAAGTTGCAGAATACGATTTGTCTGTTATGAAAATTTCGGCACGTTCAACACATTTAAATGCAATGAAGAATATGTCACAAATTACCATAATCAATTTAAAATTGAAAAAAGCACGATTTTTGTTTTATTCAGTTTTTTATTATTTATTATTTTTTAATTATTATCTTTTAATTGACGTATCATTTTCACGCATCTCTAAATGCACATTTGTATTCATTCTGGAGATAAACATTAACAGGAATAGCATTTCAAGTACATGTTTTAATTTTGCCAAAAATACAAGTAAAAGTTAGTGACCCTATCATTTTGACACACCATGTCATCTAATATTTGTTTGTACCTTCATAATATGAAACTATTAACATAAGAATATATTTTCCATAAAATAATTGCTGTCGGCTTGTGGGTGGTTTCTGGCAAAATGCCTAAATTATCAAGTTTTAATTGTTTTTAAATGTACAAAACTGAAATTTGTTCTAAAAACACAAGAATTTAGTGTAAATTAGACTGTTTGTTTAATTATGAGTGTGTGTGTGTGTAATTTATACTAGGAAAATTTATACCCAAAAGTGTGGTTTAGACGAAAGTTTTAATTAATTATAGGTGAACATGAATGGTCTGTTTTAGTTTTAATTAAGAGCAATAAAACAATTAATAATTGTGTTTTTGAAATTCGTTTCTTTTTTTGTTCTTTTTTATTGCGAATTCAGCTTTCGTAAATACAGATCACACAAAATACGTTATTAAAAATGTTGTTAATATTATCCAAAATTAAAATCGCTTAGAGGTAATGTTTTTATAATTAAATTTATGCCTGTTATTTATAAACTCACAATAAATTATTGTTTAGTTTAAAATAATGTTCCACACAAGCAGGTTAAAATCAAACACCTTCCCTGCAAGCATTTTCTATCGAAAAATACACTACATCGTTACTTCATGGCGTTAAAATGTATTGAAAATAATATCGAATTCTGATCTAATTAGTATCCCCAGTCGGGAAGAAACGTACCACTACAGTTATACAACTAACGGGAAGCTATTTAGCTTCTCTAAAAAGGATTAAAGTTGAGTTTTCTGTTAGTGTCGAATATGTGTCTGTAAAAAGTGTTAAAAGGGTTTATTTAACAATATCGAGTATAAAACTTTTAAACGTTACAGAGTTCTGCTTTATCAAAACAGAAAATTTAAGAAACTTCTGACCTTAAAAGTATTTTGTGTTTAAATAAATAACTTATTTGTTAACATCAATTTACTTACAACTTCATATATCTTTTTACTTTTTTTTATCAATTAATTTTTTGCAACTTTTCTTAACATTTTTCGCACTCATTTAACATGACCGAACACTGCCCAAGTCAAACTAAATGACATTAGTATTTTTGTTTATCTGTTACATTATTTAGTTCACTCTTTGTAAAGTCGAAGAGATCAATATGCGATACCCGTGCAAGTTGTTTTTGTAAATTTTAGATCAATCAACTTATTATCATCTGGTAGTTGAAAAGAAGTAGCTTTTAACATAACAAATTTAAGGGGAAGTATAAACTTCTAGTAGAGACGAAATAGTTATCGTTAGAAGATCTTAGTTCGACAAAAATGTATTTTGTTTTTGTAAAATTGAGTTTTTAATCTAAAAAAGTAACGAAGAAGTTTCTTCTATCTGAAAATATTCTGTCAAATGCTGGCAGTGTCATACTACATTGATATACCAATACAATAGTAAATACAATGGCATTGTGTGGTGCTCTCTCTCAGCTATAACGAGCAATTTAGTCAGCAAACGAAAGCAAACATTTCGTGAAACAAAACAAATTTTAAAAACTGTAGCAGATATTGTAGATGCGCTTAGTTACAAGTTTGAAGCAGCTGGCATGTTTGGTGTCGTACTGTTTTTGTTGTTTCTATTCCTATAAAATAAAAAAGAAAAATTTTCTCACATTCGAATCATAAAAACTGTAAAATATTTAAAAGGGTTTTAAACAATTTTACTTTCCGTTTTTAAGGAAGACATTTACATTTATTTAGCAACGCCTGGACATCATTTTACTTTAAAAATAAATTAAACGCCTGGCTTATAAATATAAATACTGTAATGAGATGAATTTTCAACCCATCAGCAATTTAACACCCCACTTATGTGATCACAGGACTAGTGCAATATATGATAAGTATTTTTGTATTTAAACGTATGTGTGAGTGGGTAAATTACATGAACGTAATGCTTGTATCATGTTTAAATTTTCGTGATAAATATGAACTTTCATCTGGTTGTACATAATTGTTTTCAGTATTTGCACGACAAAAAAAACCCCAGGATAGGGAACACCATTATTCGCTGTTTTTAAAGTTGGTTTTTACTGTTACAACATAATGACGACAAGTACCTTCATGAAAGAAGATAAATGCTTTGTGCTCTTTTGTATAACAGTATGACCAGGTTGCAGCTGTTTGTAATACAAAACCGATTGGTGTTGCTTGATTTCTAATTTTGTTTCTTGGTATTTAAGTAAATTAATATTTTTGTTAAGTGTTTTCATTTAAACTTTTAAATTGAATATTTGAAAATTGTACAATTTACTCAAGAGTAATAATCCTTGAAATTTTTTGAAGTTGGTTTCATGCGATTTGAATACTTGAAGGAATGTGAATAAGTAACCTGTTTTTGAAGTTTTTCTGTGGTAAAATGTTACGAATTAATTAATTTTACAATTAACAATACAGTGGAACTAATGAAGTTTAATTGAAAAAATTCAGATAAATTAAAATTAAAATTAAAAGTTATTAAGCAATTATTTGCACAAGTTTTAAAGCATTTGACTAGGCTTGAAAGGAACTTTTTTAGAAAATAATTTAGGTGAAACTCAATTTTTTGGCAAAATTTTACTCTAGGGAAAACGCTTTTCAAGAGAAAAGTAATTATAGATTTAACGCCAATTTATTATTACTTTATTACCATTTCTAAGAAATAAAATACAAAATGTATCAGTCCAATGTAGTTATTGGTTCTTCATTAAAAAAAAAAACTAAAGAGAATCATATTTTAAGTCGAAATAATTATGCACCCAGTTACCTATGTAAACTCAGAATTGTAAGTCAAAAGGTAACACAGAGTGTGCTCTCGATTGCTTCATAATGTACAATGTACAGGGTCCGCCATATAACGTTTTTTTTCAACTAGTGCTTATTTCGTGAATGGTAACACTTAGCTCATGTCTGATTTGACAGATAATTTGTTTTATCCTTCCTCTAAACGAATATGGTTGTGTATACGCTTGAACAACGCTGGGAAATATTGCGATATTACTTTGAAAATCATGTTGCAGAATGTGTGCGAAAATTGCGTACGGATTTTGGAAGAATGAAAGCACCATCAGCTTTGTACGTTTGTTATCTTTTGAAAAAAGTAAATGAAACTGACATCCACATCGATAAACCAAAGCGTGAAAAGCCAAAAACAGTGAGTACACCCGAGAATATTGCTGCTGTGGCAGCAAGGGTGAGTGAAGCGCCATCAACATCAATTCACCGTCGTTCTCAACAATTCAATATTTCGGAGACATCATTGTGACGAATTTTGCATAAAGACCTTGATATGACGCCATACAAAGTCCAGTTGGTTCAGGAGTTGAAGCCAACTGACCATCCAATGCGTTTTCGCTTCGCTAAGTGGCCTTGCAATCGACTTACAGAAAATGCCAATTTTGCCACAAAAAAAAAATTAAATCATCTTTTCAGATGAAGCTCATTTTGATCTTGACTGGTATGTAAACATGCAAAATTGTCGCATTTGGGGCACAGAAAACCCGCCCGAATACACTGTTTGGTACGGATTTTGGTCCAGAGGCATAATTGGGCCATTTTTCTTCGAATATGAGCAAGGAGTGGCTGTTATATTCAATGGCGATCGTTATTGAGCCATGTTCAACGAGTGAACAAAACACAAAAACTGAAGAGGAGAACATTGGCAACATTTGGTATCAACAAGACGGCGCTACGTGCCACACAGCTGAAGCTACACTCGATGTTTTGCGCCCTGTTTTTGAAGATCGCACTGTCAGCCGCAGAGCTTATGTATTTAGGCCACCTTGGAGCTGCGATTCGACACCGTTGAACTATTATTTGTGGGGTGCCGTCAAACATAAGTTTTACGCCAACAAGCCATAGACAAGTGACGCTTTAAAGTGCAATATTCGTGAAGCAATTGGTGAAATACAGCTGCACATAATCGATAATGTGCTTAAAAATTGGACCCATCGTGTCGGCTACTGCATGGCCAGCCGAGGCAGCAATTTGAATGAAATTATTTTCCATTATTAACCGGAAGACTTGTTCTTTCATACTGAATACGTCAACAAAACAGGGTTCACAAAGAAAAAAAAAAAAAAAAAAACACGTCGATATAAGAAAAATTAGAAAAACAAAAGAAAAGCATATTTTTTATTAATTTTTTTATTATTAATATTTTATATTTAATTTTTTTATTATAATTTTTATTATTAATTTTTTATTACTGATGTTATTATTAAAATACATGCGTTGTAGTTATTGTGTAATCATAGCATATGTTATTATAAAAATGTTATTTAAATGTTTGATAAACAAATAAAAACCAATAAAACAAAAAATTAATATATATTTTTTTTTAAATTTTCCTTAAATTTTTTCTAGGCTGTATTTGTTGCCACTTTTGATTATTTTGTATATGAACAAGTACTTTATGGTAATAACAGCACCGTATACCAGTTATATAAGAAAATCTTCCATTTTGAATACAAAACGTGCAAAGTAAATAGAATTGTATGATGAATGGATAATATTTTGATCACTTTGTGGGTTAGTGGTTATCAATGGAAAAGCGGAAAAACGTATGTAAGGTTCCGAGTACTCTGTATATAAAGTATGCCACACGTATTTGAGTACGGACAACACATATTTGTTACTGGGAAAGAACTATACTACAATCAACAAAAACTCAAAAAAACCTTTTATACAAAAATATAATAAACGTTGTGAACATATTATAATTTTTATGGTAAGAATCCACTGATGAGCTACTAATGAGCAGTAGCGAAATGACCATAAAAATATACTTTCCCACTTATATATTTATATATTTAAAATGGACCAGTATTTGAAATAGACTGACAATGAATACGCTGATCTTTATACAGAAAATTAAAACTGGAGACTCTCCCGAGTATCTTATGGCACAATTGAACTATGTTAGAGAAGAACTACCGTATCAGCTTAGAAATGCTGAACACGTCAGACTACAGCGAGCAACTAATACGGGAATGCAGCGGTCGCTCTTTTATAAAGGACTACAATTATACAATATGCTATCTAACGACATTAAGGCTGAATTTAATCCCAATGCGTTTAAGACCACTGTACTACCTGAGCTAAAGTTAAGTTAAACCTTAAATTTGGAACCTAAAAAATTATAGAAAATTGTTAAAAAAAAGAAATGATTTTTTTAGGTCAGTAAGTGATTTTATTTTGTATTATAATTTAGAGATAAGGAATCTGACTTGTTATTTCGAAGAAATTTTTATCACGACAAAACATGGATTAACCATTTCCTTTGCAGGAATCAAATGCTTGCTAACAGTGACTCATTGCTGTAACTTTCAATTACCTTATATTATGCAGCACATCCTATGTAAAACCAAAAGACTATAATAATTTTAGTGAGAAATTTCTTATTTGAATTACGAAAACAAGCTATAAATGAATTTGCCCAGTAAATATGGCTGGGATTTATCTGATCTAAGTCCGGCATCATTTCTAGAAAGAAGCGAATAACACAAAATAATTTATTTTTTTGCCAATTGAGCGAACAAATTAATTAAGTCAAAGAATAATAAGACCGATAGCACAAATTTATGACTCAAATTCTTAAGTGTTGTTATATCCACCTTAATTTAGCCAACAGTTAGTTTTTATTGATTTCTTTTCTATTTCTAAATTAAAAAATAAAATAAATGGTGCTACAGGGGTACGAGGGCCGCTATATATATTTCTGGCCTGGCAACACTGAGTGCTGCCAAGTGCAATCTGACATTTCCATTGGAAAGTTTGTAATTTTTAAGCATAATCGTACTCAAAACGTTTTGACGTACGACCATTATTTGTGTTGTTTACAGTGACTTGAAAAAATTAATATAGAAAAAAATGGAATTAACTCGTGAACATTTTGGTGCCATCATTTTTCACAACTTTCGACGTGGATTATCACGACAAGAGTGCATTGATGAACTTAAATCTTTGTATAGCGATGAAGCACCATCCTATAGCACTGTGAAAAATTGGTATAATGAATTTAATCGTGGCCTAAGCTCGCTCAAAGACGAATTCCGTGAAGGTCGTCCAAAAACGGCTGTTGTGCCAGAGAACATTGATGCCGTGCGTGAACTCATAATGCAAGATCGACATGATATACCGAGAGATAGAGACATCCTTGGACATTTCTTCCACCAGCATACATTCGATACTGCATGAACACCTGGCCGTAAAAAAGGTTTGTTCTCGTTGGATACCGCACAATTTGAAAGTCGCTCAAAAAAAGGCTCGTGTCGATTGGTGCAAAGAAATGTTGCAAAAATACGATTGCGGTGCTTCAAAAGACGTTTATAAGATCGCCACAGGTGACGAATCATGAATTTATGCGTATGAGCCCGAAACGAAACAACAATCGACCGTGTGGGTCTTCAAAGACGAGCAAAATCCGACGAAAGTTGTTCGTGGAAGAAGCACTTCGAAACAAATGGTCGCCTGTTTCTTCGGCAAAACTGGTCATGTGGCGACTGTTCCGCTTGAATAACGTAGGACGGTCACTTCTGAGTGATACACTACAATTTGTTTGCCCGAAGTCATCAGAGAAATTCGAAAAACCAGCAAGATAAGACGAATCATTGTTCACCATGACAATGCGAGCTCTCACACATCAGCTCAAACCAGAGCGTTTTTGACCGGCCAAAACGTCGAATTAATGGGTCATCCGCCGTACAGCCCTGACTTAGCACCTAATGACTTCTTCTTGTTTCCGCACATCAAGAAAAAAATGCGTGGTCAACGATTTTCGTCGCCAGAAGAAGCTGTTGAAGTGTTCAAAAGCCATGTTTTAGAGGTGTCTCAATCGGAGTGGAAAAAGTGCTTCGACAACTGGTTTGAGCGCATGAAAAAGTGTATAAATCATGCTGGAGAATACTTTGAAAAACAATAAAACCATTTTTGATTATAAATATTCGCATTTTCACTATTAGGCCAGGAATATATGGAGCAGCCCTCGTAAAAGTTTAATTGGCATTTGAAATAAAAATCTATTTTTTTGAAAGTACGCAATCTTTTGATGGATCAAACTTGAAACAGGTTAGATAAAGTGTATCAAGCTAAAAAACACTATCCTTAAAAAAACATAATCAAGCCAATAACGAGTTCCTAAATATTTCTCTATATAACTTTTGATTCCTTTTCGCAATAAAATTTTGCTATTATTTGATTATTAAAAAATTTGCCTCTTCACTGAAATCTATAAAAACTAAAATTGAAAATAAAATTGCGTGTTGGGTGGTGGTATTTTGTTGTCCAGAGCCATTTGTTTCCTCAATAAGAAGTAATTAATAATTTTATGTTTTTTTTCTGTGCGCCTGCTGTTTGTTATGAAATAATTTTATTGACTACAAGACACCAGACGTTTTTACCTCTTGGGATTAATGTTTAACTTCCTTTTCATATTTTTATTTCGTTTCGCTGGCTATTTTATTAATTGAATATTGACAAAAAATATTATAATTGATTATCTATACGAATTGATTGAGAGAAAATAAAGATATTATTTGTAAAGGAAGCTGAAAATACAAAATTATTAATTACAGGAAATCGTGAAATTCTAGCAACTTATTAAAACGAAATATATTACAATAAGCAGATAAATTTACAACGTTTAAATTTCATTCCGATTTTAAGGAAAAAGGGAAAGTAAAAGAAAAATAATTTTTACTAGCTACACTGGCATTAAGCTTTATTTTAAGTGCTAAAGTTGTTTGGTCATAAAAAATTTTAAAGGCTGCACTTCCTGGCTTAGACTTAAAGAAAAAAAGAAATTATGGCTCGCAGTTTAAAAAATAAAACTGCTTGAATCTCAAAGATTATTTTAGTCGACCAAGAAACCAACAAGTTTTTAATAATTAATTTTTTTTAATTTAAAAAAAATATGACGTGAGACAAAGCATTTTCACAATTTTAAACCCAAGAAAGCGGCAAAAATTTTTTTATTTTTTTTTTCAAGCGAAAGGTAGATAATGACAAGCCACGAGGACATAACACACTATGTGTGTTCAAAAAAAAAAAAAAAATTCCAATATTCTAATCTTTCCCAAAAAGAATTTATACAAGAAAAGTTTTGGTGTAATAGGGGATGTATCTTCTTTTTGCGTGACAGCGTCTCACTATATTGCACAACTTTTCACGACTTTTTTTGAGTAACGTAGAGTTCTATCAAACTTTGTTGTGAACGAATTATATGATTTTATAGAGCAGGAATAATTTGCGTTTATTTTCTTAGCAGAATTTGTATTGTTTTTATCTATCTAAAAAAAAGTGATTAAGCTTTTTGTAAGAAAATATTAAATCTACTACTGATGTCATCGCTACGGCTGGACAACCCGCCCAATAAAATTTACACATGCATCACAAAATCAGTTTGATTCATTTTTTATTTTTTAGAATTTTCATTAACTTTTTTTACCTAAAAGAAATGAACAATTTGGAGCCAGTCTTAAATTCATGTTTTTTGTTTTCTTGCTGAAACTTCTTTGAAGGTATGAAAATAATTGAAAATATTAATATCAACTCTTAAATGATTAAAAAAAGTCTACTTTGTTTCCATTTAAATAAAAATCAAGGATAATCATCTAATAAAAGCATCAATTACAATTTTCAAGAATAACTTTATGCTCTTAAAAAGCCATTAAGAAGCATTACAAATTAGTTTTAAGATTCAAACCATACAAACAAACAACAAAAAAGACACATTCGTAAAGTTTTTTCTTTATAGAAGATTTTGCATTTAATGCTCCCGTAAATAGAATTTAATCATTTTGCGAAAAATTAAAAAAGTGCAAAAAAATACTTAAGAATCATTAGACGTATAATAAAAAAATCCATATCCATAATCGTATTATTTTATGAATATTTAAACTGTCTATTAATATTTGTTGGATTTTTAGTTAAATAGAAAATATAGGAAAAACGTACGTATCGCACAAATATTTATGTGACTAAACATGAGAACAAACATTAAGGTACAACACATTTTCAATGTTGTTGTTTTTTATTTTTCGTGCAAGATAAAGTAAAAATTTTACACTGTAAAATAATAATAAAAATAGTAGTAGGAGCATGCTATCAAAATCTGCAAAACAACAAATTTCTTAATTACATTTTAATCTTTCGATTACTTTCGTTAGTTTAAGAAAAAACAACAACAGTGTCCATACCTAATGTTTGATCAAGAAAATTACAAAAATTCTGGCAAATTACCTTTTTAAAATTGTTATGCAAGCACAGATTTTATTTACATACGCCTGTGTCCTACACCCCTACATAGACTGCAAAGATTCTATCAGCGTTTTGAAAAAAAATTATCTCAATACATTAAGAATAACTTTTAATAAAAACAAAACTTTCAAATTTAATGGGAATATAAAAATATTTAAAGTTTATGAAAGCATGAGAATTCAAAATAATTATTTTAAAATAAATAGAATTATTTTTGGTTATTAAAACCACCATATTTGGTCGACAAAATGTGACTTTTAATTGACAGTCATTAATATTTATTTTTATGGTCATTGTGTGAAACCAAAAATTATACATGAAATGAGATGAGATGCGAAGCAAAGCGATGTGATGAGATGAAATGAGATAAGAAAAAAAAATATAATCAATTATAAATGGAACTATTTATTATTTCAAGTGAATGAGTGATTAAAAAAGAGAAATAGATAGATTTTTTATTTCTTAATATAGTCCCACTTGGGCTCGAAACAAGTTGTCCCGCCTTTTCAAAAATACTCAGTTATTATTTCCCCATATTCCCGCATGGTGTTGCCTTTGAATTATAATAGAGATTAAAGTTGCTAAAAGCGAAATTTAAGTTGCATTCACCCATTTTATTTGGACAAAATTTTTGTAGAGACAAAATTTTTTTTGCTTAGAGTTTTCTGCAGCAAGATTCACCCATTTCGAAAAATTTGCCCAGATAAACAAAGCTGTCATATGAATACTTAAGTAAACAAGTCGAATTAATTTTACCACGTGGCAACATAGCAGCGTCATTAAAAATAAATTAGCAGCGATGGCATTCGCTTCCTTCAATAAATATAAAACAATTTCATAAATAAGACTGCAAGCCGTCAATAATAGTTACTTACTTTCAATTCTAACGGCGTTAGCTATTGTCGTCCAAATACTTTGCTTTGTATGGTTATTTTTATACGAGCAATAGGCTCATATCGTATATGCATTTTCTTTCGGGCTTTTCGCCTCCATTAAAAGCTTGAGAGCAACTGCTTTACTGAACTCCATTTTGTAAAAAAAATATTTTATTGAAAAACTATTCTTTATTGATACTCAACACAAACATAACAAATGAATTTGATAATACGAGGGCTGCTGTGTATATTTCTGGCCTGGCAACACTGAGTGATGCCAAGTGCACTCTGACATTTCCATTGGAAAGTTTGTCATTTTTAAGCATAATCGTACTCAAAAGGTTTTGACGTACGACCATTATTTGTGTTGTTTACAGTGACTTGAAAAACTTAATATAGAAAAAAATGGAATTAACTCGTGAACATTTTCGTGCCATCATTTTTCACAACTTTCGACGTGGATTATCACGACAAGAGTGCATTGATGAACTTAAATCTTTGTATGGCGATGAAGCACCATCCTATAGCACTGTGAAAAATTGGTATAATGAATTTTATCGTGGCCGAAGCTCGCTCAAAGACGAATTCCGTGAAGGTCGTCCAAAAACGGCTGTTGTGCCAGAGAACATTGATGTCGCGCGTGAACTCATAATGCAAGATCGACGTGCGACATACCGAAAGATAGAGACATCCTTGGATATTTCTTTCACCAGCATACATTCGATACTGCATAAACACCTGGCCGTAAAAAAGGTTTGTTCTCGTTGGATCCCGCACAATTTGAAAGTCGCTCAAAAAAGGCTCGTGTCGATTGGTGCAAAGAAATGTTGCAAAAGTACGATTGCGGTGCTTTAAAAGACGTTTATAAGAATCATGAATCTGTGCGTATGAGCCCGAAAGGAAACAACAATCAAATACGAGCAAAATCTAACGAAAGTTGTTCGTGGAAGAAGAACTTCAAGCAAATGGTCGCCTGTTTCTTCGTCAAAACTGGTATTGTAGCGATTGTTCTGCTTAAGCAACGTAGGATGGTCACTTCTGAGTGGTACACTACAATTTTTTTGCCTGAAGTCATCGGAGAAACTCGAAAAACCAACAAGAAAAGACGAATTATTGTTCACGATGACAATGCGAGCTCTCACACGTCGGCTCAAACCAGAGCGTTTTTGACAGGCCAAAACGTCGAATTAATGGGTCATCCGCCGTACAGCCCTGACTTGGCACCCTATGACTTCTTCTTGTTTCCGCATATCAAGAAAAAAATGCGTGGTCAACGATTTTCGTCACCAGAAGAAGCTGTTGAAGTGTTCAAAAACCATGTTTTAGAGGTTTCTCAATCGGAATGGAAAAAGTGCTTCGACAACTGGTTTGAGCGCATGCAAAAGTGTATAAATCATGCTGGAGAAAACTTTGAAAAACAATAAAACCATTTTTGATTACAAATATTCGCATTTTCACTATTAGGCCAGAAATATATAGAGCAGCCCTCGTATGCAAACACTATATGATGTGGCAACTCAATTTTTTTAATGGCAACACAGTTCAATTTTGTCTGGAAAAAAATTTAAGCCGAATCAAGCTGAGAGTTGTCTAAACAAAGTCACTTTTTACACACTTCTTTCACTCTCTGAGAGAAATGTAAAACTACATGTAAAAGAAATGTTGTGATGGTGAATCCAGCTTAAAGGAATCGGTAGTTGCTCAGACGTTCACTAATAACTAAGCGTTTTTCTACATTTTTTTATTTCCATCAAGTTTTTTTAATTAAAGCGATTAAATAATAATAATAATAATAATAATAATAATAAAAATAAAAATAATGATAATAATTCTGGTATTCAAAAGATATATCCTTAAAATAGGGACTAATGTGAAGGATTTAACGCGTTTAAAAAAACAGCTTTTAGTTTTTTCTATCACGTTTATATTTTTTAAAGGGCGAAACAAATATGACCTCCTTAAAAAAGGAGGTCACCCAGACACATGGACCTCCAACTCAGAGCATTTTTCAAGGCAGAAACCCAAAAGATATAAATATATGTTGTAATAAAATGGAACTAAATTTTTAAACTTTTTATTGAGACGGTTAAAACATCTTATTTTATCTCATTTAGTCTTAAACCCAGTTTTTAATAACAGAATATTAATGAGCTTTATTGATTTTTTCATGAGTTTTAAAAATGCCTTAAAGAAAATAAGTGCAAGAGAATCAGTAAAAATATCCATGATTTTTGAATTACTTCATTTTTTTTACTGGGTATAAAATTTATTTTTAAAACATTTCGCTAACCCAATAAATCGCACCGTCAGAAAACAATTAATGGAAATTTTAAATAAGTAATTAAAAGATGAAATAGTATTTATCGTATGCATACATTACAACAAAAACTTAAATATAAAACATTTTCAATAACAACAACAAAAAAACACCCAGAATAAAACTTAAGAAAGAAGCAATTGTTTTCCTTCAAGGTGCCTTAAATAAAAAAACTAATTATTTTAAAATTGTACTGGTTCATGTTGGTTTTGTAAAAACTTTTGTCTTCTCTTTAAAACGACAAACGTTTTTGAAATAAGAACGCAAAAACTTTTTTCAAATGGTACAAATAGCAAGGTGTTTCATTTATTAAAAATTAATACAGTTTTTAATAAAGTTTAAAATAAATATATTTATCTGCACAACAAGCACTGATGACAGCTACCAATCGAAATAATTCTGCACCTACTGCAAGCAGTTACTTCCAAAAAAAAAAAAAAAAGAAAAAAAACTATCGAAATTGTAGTTGTTACCAAACCCACTGAACTGTATTTCAGCCACTCAACACGTATAACTTTATTCGACGCTAAAGATTTAATGACTAAATGTAAACACTTTTAAGTTGAAGTTTTGTTTAACTCAAAATGACAGAATTTTTAACTGGATGCAACCTTCAGCTGACACGCTGTTTAACACAGTAGCATTTCTTGGTTGTAACAGCAATAAAAAAATATGTTGCTTTGTTTTGAGCAAAATGTCACCCACCATCACATAAAAACACTTTTCTTTACAGCAAAAATTAATTCATACTGGCACATTTTCATTCGGGAGATTTTAAGAATTTTTATTTTTATTATTTTAAATGACACAGTTTTGATTTTGAGCGCTTTTCTAATATTGTTACAATTCTGATTTTTTTTTTCGGTTTAAATAGCACATGTCTCTTGTGGAATGAAGAGTATATCTTAAGCTCTTCATCTTTCTTCAATGCGAATATTTTTCTTTTTAGTATTTAAGAAAATTTGCCATTTTTCTAGAGGTCTTTGATCTTTCACAACTTCTTTGCAAAACTTTCTTTGAAATCATTTGTCAAGATGAAAATCCTGCACGTATAAGTTGTCATATTTTAAAAGCAAAATCCAATTGATTTTTGTTGTTGTTTTGTTTTGCTATTTCTCAGTTCTCAGCTAAGTAGTCTAAATAGTTGACTACTAAGCATTTGACTTATTTGGTGGTGTGGGTCGGTCTGATTTCGTATTCAAATCTCGTATAGAATAATTTTATTCTAGTGTTTAACACAGCGATCCCTTTCGCCGATCTTATTTTATAGCTCCAAATTGACGGTGAAATAAAAAATAAAGTGAAAGAATGCAACATCTTCGTCTACTTAACACTAGAGGCGTTGCAATACTTAAAGAAAAATGTTTTAGCTTGACTCATGGCAAAATAACACAGGTGAAAGTAGTTCTTTTTTTAATATTTGTGTTTGACAAAGCGCCTTAACGTTGTTATAATAAAATCCCGGTTGTTGTTGCATTGTTGCAGCCGAGCCCTGCCTGTACTAATACGCTTTCCCTTGAGTTGAAAAATAGTTTAAGATTTTAGCCTTGAGTATTTTGTTTTATAATTTTTCTTTTATTTCAGTTTGAATGAATTATACATCGACTATCAATTAATTTCAAAGATAAATATCGCATTTTGGTAAATATAATTTAAAAAATTAAAGAATTGAAGGTACTTTCGAAATAAATGAGAACTAGTGTGTGACACACTAGGCTCTAGTGTTTTTTGTGAGCAGAATTTATTTCACCATAATTTAAACAGCCAGGAAAAGAAAAGAAGGAAACTTTAATGTCAGCAAAAATTGAAAAGAAGCACAAACATTCACGAACTTCTAACACATAATCTTCATTTTTATTGGATTAACTTCTTGCCTCATATTCGTATGGCAGCAAAGATAACAATGTGTTAAGGATTAAGTCTTGTCTAATGACTTCAGCAGGATAAAATCACATAAATGACGAAAGACAAATTTAACGAAACTCTTTTCATACAATGAAACTAATTTAATATAAAAGGAACAAAGCAAATTAAAAATGAAATAACTTACAACCCTTTAAAATGAGTATTCTTTCCATTTATGTAAAAAAGAAATTTTCGTATTCCTTTTAACAAGAGTTATAAATTCCTTTTAATGAAATATTTATGGTTCTACTTACAACGGTAAGTGTGAGCTGAAAAAAAATATTTCAGAATGTAAATGGCAGCTTTACCGAAATTAATTTTTACTTTAATTTATTTTCTGGTGCAGCAGACCATTTTTTCATAGTTAAAAATATCAGAATATCACTCAGGTTTTTACAAGTCATTTCTTAACAAACAATTAACAACAAATCATTCAATATTGTTGTAAAAGTAAATTTCATAACAACTTGTTCGTAAACTTTTTTAATTTTCGTTACATTTTAGTTAAAGTTACGATTTAAGCGTTTAATTTAGATAAAATAATTTTTAAGAAGCAAAATACTTTTGATTTGTATAAAAAAAATTATGTAAAATTAAATTGAAATTAAGTTTTCACTTTATTAAAAACTTTATAATTTTTCGACTTTTTTATTTTGTAATTTTAATAAATAAATTAAATTTTTTATAAGAAAAAATTAATACAAAAATATCATTGCACAAAAATTATTAAATAGTATTATATTCGACTATGCCGAATCTTATATACCCTTCACCATGTATGTAAGTCTTGTTTCGTGAAGTAACTGAAATCATAAAAACAAATATTGGGGTAATGTAATGTATTTTATAAAATTTTACACATAAAAATGATGTTGGCTCTTTATGGGTTAAGCATTTTTAAAAAAGTTATAATATGTCCGTAAAGATCTCTTCAAAAGCTTTAAAATTAAAACCATATCGATGTCTTAAAAATATGTTACGCAATCATACTTTTCTAATAAAAGTTCAAAGGCCAATAACCCCAAAAATATGGGCGAGCGCCAATTTTTTCACTCGATGTTTTTTTTTTATTAATTTTTAATTCTCTGTCATCTCATTGATGTTTCTTTATTTATTTTTTTTTTCGAATGATATGAAAAATCAGAAGCAGGTGTTTTGCCTTCTGCCTCGAGAGACATGCACCGATCTTGTTGATTTTCAATATCAAAATTTTCGATACCATGTCTGATAGATTGACGTTCTTAAATTTTCTCTTGGCAAAGTTAATTTCAGCACTTACACGGACGGTCAGATGGTCTTCGTTCAATCGACTTCGCAATGCATAAGAAGTCTGAATATATAAAGTTTATAGGGCGGAAATTACAAACGGAATGAAAAACTTATATATAACTTTTTTTCATTTTTTCTTTTTGGTGAAGAGTATAAAAATTTGAAATTTTATTTAAAGTTGAAAGTCAATTTAAATTATAAATTTTCAATTATTTTTTCTTTATCATTATTTTGAAGTTATATTTTTTTCCAGTTTTGCTTACTCTTAAAAACTTTTTGAACTGATAAGTACCTTAATATTCTTGAAAGTGAAAAATACGCATTTGCTATTTTAAGACCCTATCGTGTCCATGCATCAACCAACTAACTTTTTAACAAAACAGAAGAATTTCTATTCTTCTTTAGTTCCGATAAAATGTTTTGAAGTTCTGAAATGAGTTTTTAAAACTGATTGATTATTTTGTCTATCAAAATTACAACAGAATTTTAATCCGAAAGTGAACAAAATTAAATGTCCCGTTTGGCATTCTGTTCATATTTTTTAATAAAATTTATTGTACTTTCCCTGCTGCGCCAAGTTCTAGCAATAAGTAGATTCTTAAGTCTCACAGTGGTGCTCTAATGATTTATTATTTTTTATACAAAAAAAAAAAAAAAAAAAAATCAACAAAAGCAACAACAATTATTCTACAAATGTTAATTAACTTATTGAAAAATAGCAAAACAAAGATGCTTTATGATCAAAAATAAATTGCAGCGGAATTTTAAAAATTTTGCTTTTATCGTTTGTTTTTCAATAGAAAATATAATTGTATATTTTTAAACAAATGTATATGCAAATATATAAATATTTATATATCTTCTTATTTACTGAAGGAATGAAATTAATTAAGAAAGAATAAAATTTAACGACTTTGTATTTTTCGAATTTCTTAGCCATCAAACAAAAAAAAAAAAAAAAAAAAAAAAAAAACAAGAAACAAAAATAAATAAGTAAATCAATATTTCGAAAATAAAAATTTATCATAAATTATTTTAACATGAATTTAACGTCGTCTTTTTTTATAACTGGATAACTTGTATTGGAAGGCGCAATATGAAACATAAATTATTTCCTGTAAAACCGATCCTACAACAGATTAAAAATTTTCAAATACTCTGCGAAAGCCTTGCACAGTGGGAGTTCTCGTAAAATAGAAAAATCGAAATAATTCTTTTATTTCTAAACGGCCATCTTGTTAACAGCATCACACGGCTGTAGTAGAGGAGCGGTCGAGTTCAAGTTTTAAATTTTGACTTTTTACTGCTGATAGAACCGGCGCCATGATGCTTTGAATTAGCACACCTCGCTTGTATAAAAATTTAAAACCGTTCCCAAATTCTTTTTTTCCACCGATTTTAAAAGTTTAAAATTCTGGCAAAAGCACTTGTCCTGGCTTGTTATGGCTCCACTCAAGGAAAAAAGAGAAATGTCGACAATTCATATGTTAAGCACAGCTTTTTAAGAGTTTTACAAAGCAACGAATTAAATTTTTAATACACCCCAGGTGCGCTACTTTAAAGCAACGCGGCTCTGGCTCTGTAAGCAGTATAATTTAAACCGTTAAATATTATAGAATTATTTCCATTTTTTGTTTTTCTCCCACCAACAACGTTTTAGTAATTAATTTTATTTTCTTATATTTTATTTTGCTACTGCAAGACAAGACATATATTTTCTTGTCACAACAGGTTTTTAACATTTTATGCTGCCATCAAGTAATAGATGGAAAAGGTACAACCTGCTTTTTTATGCTGATTAAATTGATGACTAAATAAATGTTGGTTTAGCGAATGAAAAAGGTGTGCGGGGCATGGCGTCATTCATATGTATTTTTCGTGTTAACAACATGAATATTTCTTAATTTTTTTGTTTTTGACATTCAAAACATTAAGAAATTCGTCATTCATGCGTAAATTGTTTTTGTTTCTTAGATTTTTTTTTTTTCAAATTTTGTTGTTTGTTTTTTAATTCTGTCTGTCAGACAAACAAATAAATGATGCAAAAAGAAAAACAGCAACGTATTTCAAGCATGAAAATGCGTCAAATTGCTGGTATTCATTTAATTTGTTAATTTGTACAAACATAAATTTAATGTCACATTAATACTTCATTCAAAAAAGTTTAAAGAAATATTTTATATAAATTAAATAAATACGAGGACCGTTAAAAAAACAAGCAAATTTTCGGATAACTGTAGTTAATATTATTTTTTATTACAGTTAATTAAAAAAAATCTCACTTTTTAATTTTGTTTGTGGTTTACTGTGACACAGAATAACAAATTATGTCGTATGGTCAATCTAAAATCAATAGCGTAGATATTTTCCACAATAAAATCTTATCATTTACTAAACAGTGATATGGAAATATCGTTGTAAGATCCAAAATAAAAAAAGTAAAGTCACAATGTGATACTGCTGCCACTCCAGTTGTCGCAAAATGTAAAAATTAAGGCGATGTTCAGAAAAACTTCCTGAGTCGATACAGACTCACTTTAAAGCACTTCGTGATTATAGAACTAACAACTCACTGACTAGAATAAAAGAGCGTAGAATAGAATACAAAAATAAACTCGACATCATAAAAAATTTGTAGTACAATTTCTATTAAAATAAAAGAGCAGCAGAGGTTTTTTACACCTGCTAAGCTTTCCTCCATTTTTTTTTTTCTTAATTTTTCAATAAAGCAAATTACAAGTCTTTAAGGCTTTTTTCTAAAACTTAAAAATGCTAACTTTAACAGAGTGGTGAATTAAGAGGACACCATTTTCTTCTTAGCACATCTTCATCAAAAACTTGTAAATATTATAATTCGTCTTAAAATAAAAACGATAATCAAATGCTTAATATATTTATATTTTGGATCTTTTATTTATTTACAACACAAATACATTCAAAATGAATCTTAAAAGTCGTCTCACGTATCAATTGCTTTTTTAAGGAATTTATTTTGATACACAAGAACATTTTTTAAATCAAGAAAAGAAAACGAATGTTTGTTTTATTTTTATCCACTTGACTCTTGTTAACCTAATGTAACTTAATATTATTATTATTGTTATTGTTGTAATTTTTTTAACCTTTATTTTTTATATTTGATTTGATACTTAATGTGACAACTTATTGTTATTAAATAACAATTTTGTCAATCAAATAAATGTTTTCAAATAGAGAAGACAGACAATTTATGTGTTAATAGATTTACTCACTTTTGTAATGAAATCATGTATTTTTAGAGACCTTCAATTTGCGATTACTAAATAGAAAGTGAGGTTAGGTTTACAGACTACTAATATAAACGAAAAGAAGGACGGGACACAAGTTTAAGTTGAGCAGAAATAGAATAATAGACGGTCTAGGCCAATAATATAAACAAGACGTCAGCTCCTTTTAAAAATAGTTGGGAATCTTTCACATAAAAAATAATTAATATCGTCCAATTAACATAAGTACACAGAAAAACAGTAAATTTGAAATGTGGAATTAATTGATTCTTCTACTTTTTGCCGTTCATGTAAAAATTTTCATGATGAAAAAAAAGAAGAAAACTGTCCCTCCTTTAAGATGATATTCGAGTTCACATGTGATTTGGGTTTTGCACTTTTGGCACATCTATGTCTGTGGCTCAGTGGAATAAGTGACTGAGCGGAAAAAGCTTGAAACAATTAAATCAATTTGTTCATTATATTCCTCAAAGTGATTCGTATCTACAAATGTTATTTTCCATAAAAAATTAGTACGGAAATGAAGGACTGATGTGATTAATAAAAAAAGAAGGAGAAAAAAAGATTTTGCAATTTTTCTACAAAATTCTATGAATGATTTGGACAATATTGAGCAGAAAAAAATCGATTAACTCCAAGTTAATTTTATTCCACATTTCTAGTGATTTTTAATCCAAATCAAACGATTCCGAGTTGTTGTGAAATATATAAATGTGGCCACTTTATTATATGCCACACCTCCTAAGAAATCCTTAAATGATGAAAAACAAATGGTAGGTAATATTTTATTAAATAAATCAAACCCTCCACACTCATCCAATATTTTGTTACAGTATGATTTTTCTATAGAAAAAGGAGTTAACTAAAAATAAAAACATGTTTATTCACTTTGTTTTATCTTTATTAACTTGTTTACAATAATTTAAAAATTTTTAAAATATAAAAATAAACTCGCGCGATTTTTTTCTTGACCTTCGATGATTTCCATTAAAATTTTTGTTGATCGATGTTTAATGTTAAAACTTTAACTTTAATAATTGTTTTAATTAACAAAGATGTTAGATTTGACGTTTTTTTTACCTAAAAATCTCGTATTAACGTTTAACGTTTTTATTATAAAATTTCTTATATTTTGACGATTATCTGTATAACTCATATTATTTCATACATAAACTGTAATATTACTTTACAGAAATAGTCAAGTATTTATCAATCTTAAATATATAATTCTATTTAAAAGTTTTCAAAGTGAAGGGGCCAAAATACGGTATTCGATATCGACCGAAATTTTAAAAGAATTTTAATGAAAATTTTATTCGATATCGAATGCCGTAATTTGGCCCAAGGTCTTTGTTAAAATTCATAATTTGTATAATAATATGGCGCTACTTTATAAAATTTTCTTTGCGAATTTATTAAAAATAATTGTATAGAAAATAACCAAATATATGAGATTAATTAACAAGTAAATTAATTAGTTTGACTTTAGTTCAGGTTTTTATTTAAATTTTTAAATATTTCCAATACTTTTATTTAGAAAATTGTTTGTTTAAATACATGATATTTACAAACCTAAAGGAGATAAATGCGAAGAATACTGATAACTGATCTAGTGATCTAAAAAATTCTTCATTACATTCTGCTGATGCCTAATTTTTCCTATTTTCTTTAGCAGAACCTTAAAAATTTTTATTTAATATTTCTTTCTGAACATGAACTAAAGCCAAGCTAATTAATTTATTTGCTATAAAAACAAAAACGGTTCAATTTATAATTTTGAAATATTAAAAAGAAATTTTTAATATCGGAAGAAATTTTTTAACGAGGAAGAATTTTACGATTTGACGATTTTTGACGACAGTTTCTTATTCTTATGACGATTTTGAAAAAATTAAAAATTAATTTTGGAAAAATCAACTTTTAAAGTACAACCCTGTGTCTGCTCGTCATCTTTGTGATTTTTGATCATGCTTTTTTTATATATCTTTTTTTTTTTTAAGCATTAACTAAAATTTACTTGTTGACAGATTAAATTTTATCTATGCGCAGCTTGCTTTTTATTTATTTTAGTTCATTGAGTAACCTTAATCCATAATTTGAAAAGATTTGATTCTAAACTCTATTTAAAACCGTAAAACTTTTGTCTGTCAGTTTTATAATGCACTCTTTATTCTTTAGCTTTTAACTGGGCTTCTCTTCCCTTTTTTTCTTTTTTGTTTTTTTTTTATTTGTTTTTTGAAGCCAGCATTAAAATGCCAGCATTTGAATATAAAATGTTTGAAAACATAAACAAACAAATAAATAACAAGTTAAAACTTAAATTAACATAAATCTGTTGTTATAAATTAATTAAATGAAATCAAACAGGTTTTGCTGATCTTCTGATTCAAGTTCTGTCTGTTGTTTAACTTTTAAAAGTGTAAAACATATTAAATTATTTATTTAAACTTTGCATTATGTATGAATATATATTTGAATTTGATTGTTTAGTTAAATATATACTTAGGGTGAAAGAATTTTTAAATTTAAAAACAATTGTTTGTTTTAAAAAATACTTAACAACAACTGACAGTCAACTGGTCTTTCTTCACTTAATGTTCGTATCATTGTTGTCAACTGTCTGATTTTGAATTTATTTAATTTTGTCACGCCGCAGTATTACTTTTGCTGTTACAACAGAAATCAAATAGATTATGCAGCAACATTTTTATTACAATAAACAATTAAATTAACATCGAGAAAGAAAGATTTACAATAAATAACAATAAAGTACCATTTGCCACGATTCTGTATTAAGCATTAAAATATTCTCAAACTCAATCAAAAATTTACTTGTTGGCTTTTTCTCAGACTTAATTAAAATTGGGGGTGAAATACTGCCGAATGATATTTAATCGATGACTTAAAGTGCTTAATTTTAAACATGAAATACAGATATGACTGTTTTTCAAAAAAAAAAAAAAAAATAATAATAATAATAAATAAATAAATAAAAAAATAAAATAGAATTAAAATTATTTTTTTAAGAAAGTGTGTTGAGAGAAATATACAGTTTGTTTTTTAACTCTGGTAGGTTTTAAATTATATAAAAATAAATAAGTTGCTAAAGAAAAACTAAATTTTCTTTTTATCTTAATTTTGGGATGAAGTTTAAGGACAACCTACCACAGAAAAATAAAAAAAAATCAATTTTTAATTTATTTAATTCATAAAAAAAAACCAGTTTTTACTTTAGGTCCCTGTGGGCACAACATTTTTGGTACTCTATTTTTGTTTAAATATACAAAACCGATGGTATGAGAATACTGGACTCTCTTAATTGACTGTACAAGCTTCTAAATATTAAAGAACAGGGAACTGCAGTCGTTTAAATTTTAGTTACATATCAGATTATTAGGCTGCGTGAATGAGTAAATACATCAACGTCTTTAGAATCATCACAATAAAATATACGATACAACAACCACTACTTTAACAAACAAGAAATTTTTGCTCCAGTAGACATGTAGCCGGTCTATATTTCTTTTTAAGATACACGATATAGTTTTTTTACATATAAAATAAATGCTCTTTTTTGTATTCCCAGCCTACTTTTTCTCTACAATCCACAATTATACCGATATTATAAGTCGAAAAATTTAATTCATAGTAATACGGGAGGTATCGTCCCCACCGTTCCAATACAAGCAATTTTCTGCAGAGAAGAAGTAGGATTTGGGAAAAGGGAATTCCCGGTAAAAGCTATTAACAATTTCCCTGGCAATTTGGACTAAATTCCCGAGAAACGGAAAGTTTAAAATCATTAGCACTTTAAAAAAAACAAAACGGACAGACAGAACAATCAGTAGTTTTTCAAATATTTTGGTGACATTTAATAATTTTCAAATATCTCATTTCGTGTGAATTCTACAACATCTGCACATGAAATATTTTTTGAAAATTTTAATGTGGCTGTAGATTATAATCTTTATGGAATATAAAACACCAATTTTTTAGAATTTTTGTCTGTCTGTCTGTCCGTCTGTTTGTCTGTGTTCGCATCACGTAAAAACTGCTGAATGAATTTGAATAAAAATTTGTAAGCAGGTCCCTTAAAACCTTTGTAAAAATATAAAACCCTTTTTATTTCATAAACATATGTCATTTCGCAGAGAAACTACAGATACCAATGTAAAGTCACCAAATTTTATCGATATAAAGGTACTAGAACAGTTGTCAGTACATTTTATTTTTAAATATTTAAAAAAACATTTTTCTAAATTTTAATTTTAAGAAAGTTAGAAATGATACGCGGACGAACTCGTGAGCACTGCTAGTAAGATTTGAAAAAGAGCAAAAGGTTACAAAAGGTTGAGTTATTCAAAGCCTCTAACATTTGAAACACGAACATTGATGATCCTTTTAACCCATTATTGAAAGCAAAACCTACATCAGTTGAAAGTGCAAGGTTTTTTTTATTGTTAAAAATTTTGCAACGAAAACAAGCAATAGCATGTTCAGTGAATTGCCAAATGCAGTTTTAAAAACATACATTTCAAAATCTAATTAATAAAATATTTTTTCAGTATTTGAAAACTGAATTATTTAGCAATTATTTTTATTGTTTGTGTAGGTTTAAATTAAACTATGAATTTTTTAATATTATTTCAATAAATAAACTTTTCTTCAAGAATTGCTTTTTCCCTGGGAATACCGGGAAATCACAAGAATGCGATAATTTTTTCCCGATTCCCGGACATACAAAATTACGGGAAATCCCAAACCCTATTTGCGATATAAGAAACTGGTGTTCCAAATCACAATCATATGTTACAAAAATTCAAGAATCATTTGCCACCATTTTCTGGACAAATAAAAATAAATGCTTACTTTGTATGGAAGGTTTGATCTTTGCCTTTTTAAAAGATCGGGTTTTATAATAGACTAATAAGATTTACATGTTTTAGTTCTTAAAGTGCACATTACAAATCTTTATTTAATATTGAGGATAACATGTCTAGCCTTCCAATCATTCACTTTTTAGCTCAAGAATCTCTTTGTTATAGTTACAAGACTTATCCGTACGGAAAGTGCAACGCCCACTGGCAAAATTAAAATAATCTAATTTTTAACACATCAGTTGTCTGGTAATGGTCATGAAAAATTATTATACTGCTGTAGGCAGCTATAGCTCTTCAACCAACATTTAAAGCAAACGCGATTCATGAGAAAAAATCCACTACCTTCTGCTTCCTTTTTGGGAAACATCTGCTGGTTTTGATTTTTGATAGTTTTTAAGAACTTGGAGTTTAACTTGAACTTAAACATAATTTTATTGCACATTTAGATGGTTAAGTAAAACATTGGGCCAAGAAGTCCAAAATAAAATCCTTTGCCTTCGGTTTTTAGCACAAAAAATTTTAATGATATTAAAAAACCGAAAATAATTTTAGAAATAAAAATACATGATCATTTGCTTTTATTTTTTAATCCATGATCTCTGCAAAAATAATTTTGATCGATGATTCAATGCAAACCGACAAGTTTTGGAATTTAACTTAATCGGGTTTACAATGATATATTTTGTATTGTAGAGCAATTTTAATCCCATACCCAGCGGTTTAAAGATGCTTACGGTCATATTTTCTAAAACTTTTTCGTTTTCTTTCACTGTTATCGATAAAAGATATTTTACTGAATGAAATTCAAATGCTTTTTGAAATTTGTTTCAAAGGATATTTTATTTAGAGTGTAAATTTGGTTTAAAACCATTAAACCATAAATTAAAAAGCTTTTATCTGAATTAAATAGAATCTTCTTTATTTACGATTAAGAATGGTCTTCACTTCATTCAGCCATTATGCGAGATTACACGAAAAATGTTTTAAATTTATAAAATTGTTTAATATTTCAAAAACGAAAACATAAAAATCTCATTTAAATGAAAACCTAAATTTGTAAAATTAATTTACAGCCTTCCACTCGTAGCACTTTTTTCACATTTAAGCGATTGAATAAAATAAATACAGTCATATTAAAATTACAAAAAAAAAAGAATCGTGTAAAAGGAAATCTAACAAATACCATACACACATGACTTAAATGAGCAATAAAAATTGTATTTTGTAAAATAAACGAAAATTTATTATCATGTTGGGAGTAGAAATAAAAAGGAAGAAAAAAATTAAATAAAATTTTTAGCTCAACACACACACACACACACCTAATTTTACACTAAAGAACTTTTTAATTCAATTTAAAAAATTCTACAACAATTTGCTAAACTCCTTTGTAAATATTTACATAAAAGAGCAATAAATAATTAATAAACAAACATTATATAAAATAAAAAAATCAGTTAGTCAAGTGTGAGTTGGGCCTGGTAAGAAGAACCAACCTTTAATTTTAAATTCTTATGTAATTTCGATTGATGTCAGTCAAACGTTTGTATTCCCTTTTTGTAAAAGAATTTAAAAGTAAATAAGATTGATTTAGCTTTGTTTGAAATATTCATTAAATCCGTTGAATTATTTTTGTAATGGCTAATAATAAGTTATATGGCAGTTACACCATGCAATTTTTCATGAAACCAGCAAGAAATTTTTATTTGTTGGCGAAGCAAGAGCGGTAAGCAATTTGGTATTGCTTGAATTTTTAAAGGATGTTACTGTTGCTTGTGTTTATTTTTCAATAACGCTTATCGCTGCAACTTAAATAGAGTATTGAAAAAAGGATGTCACAAAAATTGCATAGTGTAAATCTTGACTTAATTTTATTTTTTAATTTCATTTAACTATTCACTTTGACAATAATATTATCAAGTTGTTTAGAAGCATCTTAAAATAATGTATACGACTGTTTTATGTTAATCTTTGCTACTGTCACCTTAAATCGCTCACCAGTCAGGCTGGAGAAGATCAGGCAATGATATGAAAGATGTATTTTTACATCCAAGATGGCCATGTTTATATGCGAATGTAAGCAACATTTGCTCCATGTCTTGTTATAAACCAATGAAAAAACATTAACCTGCATTTATTAATTTAATTTAAATCTTAAATTATTTTTGGAAAACTCACTCCAACATTATATTCCAATGAGTTTTCGATGAATAAAGTAAACATTTAACTTATTTTCCATTTCGTTAAGTAAAGTGAATGCCAAACATATTTCAAAAGATTTATTTGTGTGTTTGAGAAATTAAAAGTATTTAGTTGTTCCCCCGAGTGTTAGTAAAACTATGATAAACCAAAATTCGTTTGGGGTAACGTCTTGTATTTAAGTTTGCATGTTTGAGAAAGGCAAATCTCTCAGTAAAGAGAATAATTTTAAATATTAAAAATCAAAAAAGAAGAAATTCCTGTAAGAGTTTATTAATACAAAGGCAAAGAAAACTTGTACAGATGTGTACTCGTATGTATGTACAATTGTATTACACAATATTTTTGTCAATATAATGTTGCTACGTTAGTAGACTTTTTACCGAATTTTCTTGTTTTTCATTCATTCATTTTATAGGCCTCTCCATGGCGAAGTAATACTGGCTGGTTTCGAAAGCGAACTCATTGATTTTCGCCGAAACGTTAAATGTTACACACCGTATAAAAATGAAAATTATATAATTTTTTTATATATGAAGTTTGACATTTCAGGTTTTGGAAAAAATTATTGAATTCGCCATTGAGACCACCTTGAGCCTCTTTATAAATGAACTAAATGACAGTGATCTCTGAATGAAGTGAAAACACAAATGTGACATAAATTATTTTTGAAGGTACCTAAAATATAGTTTTTACATTAAAGCAAGTCACAGTTTAAAAGAAAGCATATGTACTCCTAAAAAACGACTAACAAGTAAGGACCTTTGAAGGTTCCATACTTCATTTTATTGCTGCGTTAATAGCAAAAATATGAAACCAGAACATAGAGCAAACTTAAATTTTTTATTTCTTAAATTTAATTTTTTATTAAAAAAAAACATTTATTTGATTTAATATTCGTACTGGTGGCATGAAACTTTTTTTCTTATAAAATATTATTACATCAGCTACAACTGAATTTAAATATTTTCTTAAAGAAAAAATTCACAAAAAAAAAAGATTTTATTTCATATCATTCTTTATTCAAATGATTTAATTTTAAGGTTAAAGGCAATTGTAATTTTCAAGGGAACTTTTGTTTCATCTTTGATCGTTAATTAATTCAACAAAAAACAACTTTGAAAACTAGAATTACACTCAAGTGAGTCTAAATTTTATTGGACATTCTCATATTAAATACAAATAAAATACTAATGCAAGTAAATGTGCATGTGAATGTTAATGCTTTTAAGACACACAAAAATGTTATAAATTAAAAGAAGATTTTGGATAAAACGACGCTTAATAAATTTAATTAAAACAAAAACATGAAATAATAATTATTTTCAAAAAACACACACACAAAGAAACAGATGCAAATGTGAATGACATTTCTAACATTTATTTGGTTTATCCCTGCAAGCATTTTTTATCGAAAAAGTCACTTCATCGTTACTTCATGGCGTTGAAATGTTTTAAAAATAATATCGAATTCTGATCTAATTAGTATCCCCAGTCGGGAAGTAACGTACCACCACAGTTATACAACTAATGGGAAACTATTTAGCCTCTCTAAAAAGGATTAAAATTGAGTTTTCTGTTAGTGTCGAATTTGTGTCTGTTAAAAGTGTTAAAAGGGTTTCTTTAACAGTATTGAGTATAAAACTTTTAAAAGTAACAGAGTTCTGCTGTATCAAAACAGAAAATGTTAATTTTAACATAATAGAAAGGTTTAAATTTAGAAAGCTCGAGATTAGGAAAATTCTAACTAATTTGTTGACATAAATTTACTTACAGCTTCATTTTTCTTTTTATTTTTTTATAAGTTTTTTTTTGTTGCAATTTTTCTTAACATTTTTCGCACTCATTTAACATGACCGAACACTGCCCAAGTCAAACTAAATGACATTAGTATTTTTGTTTATCTGTTACATTATTTAGTTCACTCTTTGTAGAGTCGAAGAGATGAATATGCGGTGCCCATGCAATTTGTTTTTGTAAATTTTTGAGCAATCTACTTATTATCATCTGGTAGTTGAAAAAAAGTAGCTTTTAACATAACAATTTTAAGAGGAAGTGTTTTAGTATTAATATAACGGGTCTTGTTGTCCAATTAGCTTCTGATAGAGACGAAATAGTGATGCTAAGAAGATCTTAATTCGACAATAATGTATTTTGTTTTTGTAAAATTAAGTTTTTAATTTAAAAAAGTAACGAAGAAGTTACTTCTATTTGAAAATGCTCTGTAAAATGCTTGCAGGGATAGAACGCCATGTTTTCGTTGTATTTCAATTGATTTAATATAATTTAATTAATTCTCAAACATATCGTGGTGAGATATTTTATTTTTTATTTTCTTAAAATATTTAAAAATAAATTAACAATCTTAATTAAATTGTTTGAAGATGATCACAAAACAGTTATTGTTGTAGATTAAAGTTATTGTTTTTTTTTACAAAATGTTTGTGCTTTTCAACTGAGACTTTCATCTTCATTTAAGTGGCGCCGTCACGGTTTTAAATAAAAAATTATTATTTTATTAAATTCTTTTAATTGATCCGTTTGCATGTTTTAATTAAAACAACGCAACGCGAAATGTTTTATTGGCATTTGAATACATACGAGAATATTGTTTTTCTACAACTCAACGGCAAAAGAAATTTTCATTTTTTAGGGTTTAAATCGGTCAGGTTCGAAATTGAAAAATTTTTAATGAAATGTTTTACATTTTTAAATTAAAAAAATAAATTTACTACCAACAAAGTACGTAGATCTGCATCAAAAATAATAATAATATTTATAAAAAAATTGAACCTTTAAAAGTGCGATGAACTTGAAATTTAATATTCCATTTTAGATTTTAAAAACGTTTCATTTTTAACAGAGGAATTATTTCCTTTCATTCTTTTACACGAACATTTGTACGTATTAGGTCTCGTCAGTGTTTTCACAATTCGTGGCAGATATTTGAACAAACCAAAGAATTGATTTCTCCTCCATAAAATATTAAAACATGTTGTAACGAGGTAAAATTACTTATGTGTCGCAATCAAGTGTCGCATTTGTACACCACTAATTCACAATATGATACAGGAAACCTTTTTTATTTCAACCATTTGGATTTCTGTTCTTATGGCAGAAAAAAATCTAACTGTGCTTCGCAATTGCTAGAGATGAAAATGATCCACATTAACATTTTCGTATAACATTTTTAATTGTAACAAATTAATTTGTAGACATTCGGTAAGCAGAATTTCTCTTCTCGTGAAACTCTCCTACACATGTTTTAAATTCCATATATTTTATGTTTTCTATCTAAAAGTAACAAAAAAGAAGAAATCACGCTTCATTAAGAATTTCTTCTTCATAACATTTAAAACTACATAATTGTTCAAAATTTATTAAAATTCAAATACATTAAAATGTAAATTAGAAATGACATCAATTGCATAATACAATTGATAATTAAGAAGAAATATTATTCTTTGAAGAACATAAAACTGTTGAAAACGTGTTTGAGTAATTTGTTTTCCGTTTAAAATATTAAATAGATAGACAATAAACATTTAAAAAGATTATTTGAAATTTGTATATTCTCTTCACTTAGCAACGAACACAGAAATACAAAGCGATGATTGTCAGTCACTGTCTCTGCACCATAAAATAGAGGGAAACTCTTCCATCAGTTTAAATAATGTTTACTTTTACAAGTGTCCTTAACTTTAAATTTATTTGAAATTTAAGTCTTTCTTAGGCAGAGAAAATATTATCACTAATTAGTTTACAAACATTTTTAAAAGCTCCTTGCTATTTTGCAGTTAAAAAATCTATCATGAGTATAAATTTGAATATCGAACTAAGAAACTATTTTAAATGCAAGAAGAGCGTTTATAAATAAGTTTTCCAAACGTTTTTATAACTAATACATTTTTAAACTGCTTTTAGACGAAAGGGTTTTTACATATTCTTATTACAAAACACATACCTGTAGGCGAACAAATTAAAAATTGCTTGTGTAAAATTCATGTGACAAAGCCAGTCTCACAAATTATTAGATATCAGTGGTTTTCAACATAAACCCGATAACATTAGATAAAATTACACATGTACATCTGAACGCAAAAATTAGAAGTCGTCTTTAAATTAACAATTTTGACAGACCAGTATGTGTAAAAAACGTGTTGCCTGAAAGCAGCTTTAATGTTTTTATCTCTTACAGAATATAAGGAAGCTTAATATTAATAGAATTAACAGAATTTAGATTATTTCAAGTCTTTTCTTAAATCTTCAAATTAATTTAATAAACAAAAAATTTGCACTTCATCTAACAGTGCATAATGGCTTGAAAACGATTTATTTTGGACAAAATTTAGTATCTCATGAACCACTGCAGATATCTTAAGGATATTTCACAGAGTCAAAGATAAGGTAATTCTTAGTAGAGCTGAGTACGACCGGCCCTCTAGGGATAAGAGATGCTTCTGGGTAGGCCCCAAAAGTTGGGTACCTCGGGTATATAGTTTCTTGGAAATGGCATAATTTTGGATTAAAATGTTAAGATTTTTTAAATTTAATTAGACTTTGAAAATATCCATAAAAAATGCGCTTACATGTGAAGGTTACCTCTTTAATTAGGATGTCTGCAGTGATTTTCGAGACACTGTGCAGTGGCAGCAGTCATTAGTTTTAAATTCTTTCAACCAAGTGGAAATTTAAGCTTAAAAAATGGAAAAATTCCTAATTCATATAATTTTTGCTGTTGCAGGTAGCCACTAGTTTTCAGAAAATTTCTCTCTCATAACGCTTAAAAGTTTAGTGGTGGTGGGCCTTAAACTGAACATGTCTTTTTAAAATCATAGTGTTTGAACAATCAGAGAGGCTAAAAAAATTTTAAACAAAAATAATACAGATGAACTGAAAACTTGGAATCTAATTACAAGGGAAAAGTCAAATAATTTTAAGATTTTGAATTCTGATTTTTAATGGAGCAAAAATAACGCAGCCCTACTTCAAGCGCTTACGCATATTTGCACCAAACGAAAGAAGAAGAATTATATCGCAGTAGTTGCTCAATAAGAGTCAATTGAAAATTTTCAATATTCACTATTCGCGAGAAATCAATGTACAGTGGTCATATCTACCGACTGTAAAAATCTTACATCATTTTTCTACTCTTCCGCAAAAAAAAAAAAATACAGTTGTATCCCGCTTCTTGAAAAAAAGGATCTTCTCTAGAGTCGACTAAATAGAAATAATTTGAGTTGCCATATCACCACCGTTGCATACTTCTTACTCGTAATTCTTTGCAATGCCATAAATGTTTTTAACTTTCGTTGTAAATATTTAAACAAACAAAACAAAACAGTTTTCTGCCATTTTTGACTTTCTTTGGAAGAAATAGTGCAATATGATGACTGCACAAAACTCATTTTGACTTTATAGAAATAGTAAAAGTTGCCGCAACTAGTCACATGTGACTATTTTTTAATCATCTTCAAATGAAATATTTTTGCCACCCATTTGAAAACAGATTAATTTTATTGGATTAACTGATGCGTAAATCTATAAAAAAAATACTTTGTGCAGAATAAATATAAATTAAAGTATGTTTGAGTTCGCTTTTTTTAATTTTCCATCCAGTAAAAACTTATTTATTAAACGAGGGAATTGGTTTAAAAAGTGTGTGTTAAGCCTTCACTAGTCATGGATGAAATTAAAAGTTGCAATTCAATTGCTGCGTTCAATAATATTTATTTGCCAGATATTTTATTACAAAATTTTTATTTAGAATAAATGTATTATGAAAAAAAAGCAAGTGAAATTGTATTGAATACTCTTACAAATATTTTTTTAATGTTATTTCTAAAATATGACTGCTGAAATGACTGGATGCTAAATTATTTTATTTTTTCTAGAAATTTGAGAGACCATAAAAATTAAAAAAAATTTGCAAATTTTCAGCAAATGCTTCTTTTGGTTATTTCGTAGATTAAAAAAAACAGGCCATACTGGAAAAATAATCCAGGACTTAAAAAGTGAAAATGCTCCCCACAGACGTCAAAAATGAGTCTAAGGGAGCCGAGTCTGTGGTAGCCCTCGACGCCAAATGCAACTTTTTTACTTTTAATGTTTTTCGAATCTAAATGTTGATTTAAATTTCCTTTATTTAAAATTTTATTATTCTATTTAATATCACGTGACATTTGATTTTTCATAGTTAAACGAATTTCCTCTATTTTTGAAAATAAAAAAGTTCACCGATTGATATGTGTATGAGTTCTACAATAGTTTTTTGAACGGAACCGAAATTATTTAAATTTTATAAAATCCTCAAAAAAAATCAAAAAAATTGTATATGACACTAAAAATTATTGTTAAATGAAGTCGTGACCAATAATATTATTCTATTGCTATTTTAAGCCTAAAACCCTGTAGATGAGTTCGCTAGAACCCTTCTCAGTTTCGTCACTCATGCTAACCTCGCTCTTGCGGTTATTCGGTACTTTCAAATTATTTTGTGAAATTCTTCAAAAAAAAAAAAAAAAAAAAAAAACAAAAAAAAGCCGAAGTTTTCAAAAAATTGCAATAAGAACCCAAAACTAAATTTAAAGTTATTTAAAGCAGTATTGAAAATAACTGTGTGTGTATTTCCAAATAATTATTTACACGGCAACAGTTTATTTGAGCTGGACCTGTAGAGTGTTGAATGGTTTCATTTAAAAAAAAAAATTATTTTAAATTAAAAAAATAACAGAATTAAAAATAAAATATAATTTTTAAGCAAAGTAAACAAGTTATATTTTTGCCTTTTTGCCGTTTTTGCGATTTAAAAGCAAGTTTTAAAATGTTTGTTGTTGCTCATTTTTTTTAATCATAATAAATTTTCATTTTTAATTTGTATTTTTTTATCCAAAAATATTTTTTTTTGTTTTTTGTTTAAATTGAACTCGTTATATTTAATAAAAAAATCTAAATTATTGATATTTTTTTCAATATCGAGAATGGAAATGACTTAAACAAAGTAAAAATATCTATTTTAATTTTAATTGTTTATTTAAATAAGTTAAACCAAAAAGTGTTATATATGTTAAACTTTAATAAAAAAGTATAAAAATTAAATTAAAATTTTAACTTTAAGCAAATCTTTTTTACAAAATCATAACGTCTGTAGCGAAATATTTTCTAATTTACCTTAATTTTTATGCTTCATTCTAGCGAATAAAAACTTTTGATTTATTAATTATTTGTATTGTGAAAAACCACTTTCATGAAACTAAAAAATTAAAACAAGATGTGAAAGCGTAATAAATATGTCACTTAACACTTCATCATCATCTACAGCAACACTCGCTTAGTTAGAAGCATTAAACAGAGACAACAGAAGCCGCACAACACATGGTTTGTGAAAAAATAAAAAGTTATTACTTTACGGCTGGTTATAGGGTTTCAGCTTTCTACTTCAACGTAATAATTCACAATTAATATTTGTGTCATTAAAATTGACTTGTAGGAATTTTTGCAGATACAATTTGAAACAATAAATTGAGAAAGGTTTTTACATATTTTTAAAAAAGAATTTTCTATAGAAGGTTATGTAGGCCGTTATTGTTCTGCAGCTTTAAAAGAGTCTTATTATTAATGTAAAATAATATTAAAGTCAATCAGAGTAAAATAAAACGGACGTTTTTCAATTCAAAATTATCACTTTATTTTCAAAATCTTCGAATGGCTGAACTCTAACTAAAAAAAGAATTCCATTTTGCTGAAAAATTATGATAAAGAACCTTTCAAAAAAAGTTTTAAACTTAATGGTGACACTTCATTCCAGATTGTCTAATGTTGTCTTTGTGGCCATCAGTGAAAAACAAAACAACTTTATTAATATTTATTCAAAATTATTTAAATGCCTTTGGGATGGGTTGTTTAGTTGGTTGACAAGAGAAACCAAATTTTGAATTTTTCTTAGAAACACAAACAAAAATCAAATAAATCATGAGAAGATGCTCAGAAAAGAAATAATATTTTTTATACTTAAATGTAAATGACAATGATAATAAATTGAAATATTAATTTGGTGAAAGCAGCAACAGGAAAATCTATTGTTTCATTTATTGTGGATACATGAAGCTTCATTATATTTATTGTTTCCCTAAAACTTTTCCTTAATAAACTTTGAATGATATTAAATAGCATGGACCTTAGAAAGCATCTCCCAAATGCAAAGAACAATTTAGGTGTAAATAATTTACTTACGACAAAAGTTAATTCCTTTTATACAACCCTTAACAATTCTCATCTCATCTTAAAAACTAAAAATTATACAGGTGCACGAACAATCGATTCAATACATTCAATTATTTTTTCATCACCAGCACTGCAAAAAAGCTCTGATTGTGTACCTTTTGCAATATCTCTGACTGTTCCAGTATCATATTGACTGTTGTTAAGTTTGAATGTAAAAGCGCCGTGCCTTGCGTATTTTATAATTTTTCATTTTTTTCAACTGAGTAGATAGATGCGAAGAATGCTGATGATGGATTTGGTGGTGCTGAAAATGCGGCATTACATTCTGCCAGCGTCTAATTTTTCTTGTTTTCCGCATTCATTTGTAAATAATTCTTTCTTTCTATAAAATGTTTAGAAATTAAATTAAAAATTAACCTTAAGCCGAAAAATTAAAATGTTACTATTTTCTGAAAGATCTCTTCAAAATCTTTTAAATGATACCCATATTGATGTCTTAAAAATTATGGTGCACAATTGTACTTTTCAAAAGCTTACGACTCAGAAAATATGGACGAGCGCCAATTTTTTCACTTGATGTTGTTTTTTATTTTTAAATCATATATGATTTTTTTTGTCTTTTTGATTTGAGTTACTTCACTAATCGATTTTTGTTCCAAATGATATGGAAATATTAAAAGCAGTCTGGCATTTTACCCGCTGCTTTAAGGTCATGGACCGCTCATACAGATTTTCAATAGCAAAATTTTTGAAACTATTTTCGATCGATTTTCTCTAGCGCATCTAGTGACTTAGCAAAGTTGTTTTTAACCTGAATACGGACAGGCACTATACACAAGGGCTTAGAATGAATAGACTTTGTGGAGTCAGAATGGATATTGAAGAAATTAAAAACAGAAGGCTAAATCCGCTGGTATAAAAATACTGGTTGCTAAAACACTTAAAAATTCATTAAGTTTTATATTTTCATTATGAAACAAAATTATTTAAAAGCAAACATATTTTTTCGCTATAAATGAACTAAAGAGATATTAAACAAAATTTAAAGGGAACTGGCAATAAATTATAATAATTTCAATTCAACAGTTGTAATTTGCCCACCGTATTTTAAAATAATTAAATATAAAAAAGAACAACTTTATGGATGTCTTCATAACAGTTTATTTTAATCAAAAATCTAATTATGAAAATGTTTCTTTCATATTCAAGACATAACATTTTTCACCTACAACTTTACAAGCAGCTCCTTCAAAATATGTAAATATGAACAATTTTAAAGTCTTCAAATGCGAAATTTAGTTTCTAGTTTTATTTATTTATTTTTTTTTTCATTTTTAAGCTCTACAACCAAAGTTTTAAAATGTGTTTTCAATGTAAATCAAATATAAATATTTCAATCGTTAAAATGTAAATTAATGTAAAAAAGATCACAAAACAAAAAATACCTTTGATACAAATTATAAACTGTTTTATACATAAAACTTGTAAATATTTGTTCTCAAACTTCACACATCAAAACAAGACATGTTTCCTCATTTTTGCCTCAAAAGGCTTTTCGTTTATTTAAAGCAGTGGAAAAAATAAGAAATAAATTTTTAGCATAAATGTGTCCTTTTTAACAGCGTCTCGTGTAGGTTATAAAGATAATGTTTTTGTTTCGCTTATGTGTGTGAGTTTAAATTTTTAAATTTATAACCTTATCCGCATCCTGTTACGATAACAGAGCTCTGTTAATCACTTAACATAACCAATGTTAATATTAAAAATTTAAAATAAGAGTTTTCGGACGATATTTAAATATAATTTAAAGTAGATAAAAAAAACTATTGTGGAACACTTCTAATAGTGTCTTTATTAAACGACTATTGGAAATATGTGTAACTTGAACAAATTGTGACGTCCTGAAATCACTTAGTTTCCCGAACCAGCGTTGAAATGTATCGCTGTCACATAATAACATTTCTTTTATTTTTTATATTGAGAATCAAGTCTATAACTGAAGGTACACAATTAAAAAAAGTAAATATAAATCGGGACTGTGTAATAATAACAATAATATAAGAATTACAGTAACCGGTAACATGTAACTTTAATAAATAAATTTCCCCTTTTCCGATGTGTGTGAAGATAAATTTTAAAATTTATAACCCTAGCCACATTCTGTTACGATAACAGAGCTATGTTAATTACTTAACGTAACCAATGTTAATATTATAAATTTATAAATTTTAAAATTTAACTTCACACACATAAACCGATGCTGTCGCCTACAACCGACAGAAATTGCATTTAAATTTGAAGCAGTACTTATCGCAAGGCTTCTGATCGATCAGGGAATTAATCCCAGATGCATAAACGCTGGCAATAGAAATACCCGACCAAACATCAATTTTAGAATTTGCAGCAAATTGTGAAGCAATGACACCAGTTAGACTTCTTTGGTGGAGCAAAAATCTGGTTCAAGTTACAATAAGCAACGTTACCAAATAAAATCGAAAATAGAAAATGAAAGAGCTACAAGGCTAATGTTGCGCAAAGGCGGAGTACTATTACAAACTTTACAAAAACTACAACTTCAGAGATTGTCGAAAAGTAATTAGTATTTTACTTTCAGTTAAAATCTACGGGGAGTACAAAACAAGGAGCTTCCAGTTAGGAGTATCAGCCTCTCACAACAAAGCTTACTTGAGCACAACTGTATGGCCCGTGTTAAAGGAGATTCTAAGATTTAAACACACCCCGATCTAATTAACGCATTACACAAACTAGACAAGCCTATAAAAAAACATTTGGGAAAAATTGGACTTGAGCAAAAAGCGTGTGTAATGCATGCGAGGAAGACATCGACGTGTAATTTTCTACAGTACTTTGTTTCTGTAACTTAAGTGAGAAATTTTCCACATAAAAATATTTTAGTCAACTTGTTTCAGTTAAGGTGAGCTAGAGTAAATTATAAAATTCTTTTCAATAATTTATAATATAAACTGCAAAACAAGATGGCTTTTATACCTTCACGTAGAAAATTTCTCACTTAAATTACAGAAACGCGGCACAACATTTCATTTACGGATTTCGCGTTTGTCGGTTAAATAAAAGTTCCTCATTTCTTCTTAAATAATCGAATTTCTTAAAGAGTTTTATGGATTTACTTCATTTCCTAAATAAGCTAATATGACCTGTATTTTCCAATGTAAATAAAACCAATTTATTTTACATTTTTCCCCGACGTTTCGTCAATTATTTGTTGACTTTCTCAAGGGTTGGGATATCTATTTAATTTTTTCAAGAAATATACAATTTAGTTAAATCTTTATGAAATTATTTTTACATTTAAATAACTTACTTAAGAGTTATTTACACAAAGAAAACATTTTTTAAAATGCATATAAAGCGTTAAAAACATATGAATTTAAAAGAAGACACGGACAATATAAATGCAAACTACAAAGTGGCAATTCATATAAACAAACTGTGATACTAATTTAAGTTGTGTTTTGTGGTTTTAAATTAATGTTTTCTGTAACGTTTGGTTTATATGTTATATGTTTTCAATTTTTTATGTTTTTAACGCTTTATATGCATTTTAAAAAATGTTTTCTTTGTGTAAATAATTCTTAAGTAAGTTATTTAAATGTAAAAATAATTTCATAAAGATTTAACTAAATTGTATATTTCTTGAAAAAATTAAATAGATATCCCAACCCTTGAGAAAGTCAACAAATAATTGACGAAACGTCGGGGAAAAATGTAAAATAAATTGGTTTTATTTACATTGGAAAATACAGGTCATATTAGCTTATTTAGGAAATGAAGAAATAAAACAACATTGGCCAAATAATCCATTAAAGAAAAAATTATGGATTTACGTTATATTTCTGTTTCTACTCACATTTAAGATTTGACTTACATACAGTTGGCAATGTGTCGATAAAGATATTCAAATTTTTTTATACCTTTCACCACAAAGAGTTGAAAAAGGAAATGTCTAAGTTTGTCATTCCGTTTGTAATCTCTACAAAGTTTTTATATTTTATATATTTTGACTTCTTATGCATAGCGAAGTCGATTGGGCGATGTCTGTCTGTCCATCCGTGTTAGTATTGAAATCAAGTTTGCCAAGACACTAGATCAGATAGAGAAAATTTAAATACGCCAATCGATCAGACATAGTGTCATTGGAAATCTGCAAGATCGGTCCATGTCCTTGGAGGCAGCGGGCAAAACACCACGCCTACCTATAATTTTTTTATATCATTGGAACAACAAAGTAACTCCAAACAAAACAAAAAATACATGGAGCGATAGAGAATTAAAAATAAGAAAAAAACATTAAGTGAAAAATTTGGCGCTCGCCCATATATTCCGAGTTACGGACCTTTAAAATTTCAAAATTTTTAATATATCAATATGGGTATCGTTTTAAAGCTTTTGTAGAGATTTAAGGAAATAATAAAAATTTTTAAAAATTCTTAATCCATTAAGAGCCAATGTCAATATTTGTTTTTTTTTATAGGAGCTGCTTCACTAGATTTATATAGATGGTGAAGATTATATAAGAATCGGCTAACCGCATATTGCACTTTAACTTGTTATTTTAAATTTTTGTAATCTTATTTTTTTATGTAATGATTGCTCCAATTATTTTTACAGTCCTTACGCCACGCTTTCATGAGGCATCAGCTTGAACGCTGGCAGAGCAACGGTATTGTTTTATTTTTAAAAACTTATTGCTTAAACATATTTTAAGCATAAATATTAAACTTAAAATGTATTTGAAATTTGTTTACTTAAAAATTCAATTTGATTTAGATTTCAATCACTTTATCAGGATTTCATTTTCCGAACTAATGAACCAGATGACGCAACGAAATCATTTGGTTAACGTAAAGTTGATGTTGTTGTTTTCACCGAGTTTATTTTTGTTTGTTAAAATTATTTCATTTATGAAAAGTCTTTTATTGATTTAATTGACTGATAACAAAATATTTTTGATTTTACTTACTGTAGAGTAAATAATTCCATTCTTTCATTCCGTCATTTCTCAAATCATTCACTCACTCATTGCCGCCACAATGTATTGCAAATGTAATTATTGACAAAAGAATTTTCTTCAAAACAAATCCTTCCAAGTTGCTGTGGTTTTCTTGTGCGTGTTCTTCCTTTCCTTTATTTACAACACTCACCTTCTGGTTTTATTTTTTGTTTTCTTTTCATGAGGTTTTTAAATGTTTAAACTTTTTATTTTCTTCGTGGTTACAGGCCGTAAAGTGTGATTTTGTTTGTTTTGTTTGTTTTTTTTTATGCTTCTTACAATTTTACTTGTCGTTGTGGTGTTATTTTTTTTATTATTTAACAACTTTTAAGAAACATTTTGTATAATTTTTTCTACTTCTGCCATTACATTTCAGAACATATTTTATTTTTTGTTTTTTTTTTCTTTTTGTTTTTTAATCACTTAACTTTTTTTCTAATCGTAGGCGTATTTATTGCCTTTTTCGTTTTCATTATGTTCTTTTAAAATTTTTTCATTAAAGCAACTTTTTTTTAGTCTATTTAATGGTTTAAATATGTTTTTTGTTAATTTTTTCAAGTCACGTTTTAATTATTTTTAAAGAGCTTTTTTTTAATAATTAAAATATGAATTTATTGTCGATAATATTTTATGAGAACTTTTACTTCTTTTAGTAGTTTTAATAATTTTAATCATTTTTTTTTTCGTTTTGCATTTAAATTGCTGCAAATTATTAAGAAAAAATATACGAGTAAAAAAATAAAAAAATAAAAATATTTTAAACTAAATGTTTCATGAACGTCAAAAGAAAAATAAAACTGGATCTAATTTTTGAGGAACTTTTACTTAAGGAACTTTTACTTTGTGCAATCAAAATTAATGTTCATGCTGCTTCTCAATTATTTTTAGAGAATTATTTTAACAAAGAAAAATATTCCAAAGATCTTTGCAGGATTTATTTTGACCATTATATTGCATTTTGTTGAACTAAAATAAAATTAAAAAAATAAATAGTCAGTTCATAGAAATGTTTGTTTATTTTAAATGAAACAATTTCAAAAGAAATTAATTATTTTTTTAAATTTAAATTTCAATTTTTATTTATACGCGTTTGCAAAATCAATTTTTATTTTCCTTCTTTTCTTTATGTGTAATCAACATTAAAAATATGTTTTCTTGATAAAGCAATAAAAGACTTTTTAGCACATTTAAAAACATGTTGTGCAAAAATATTTTATTATTTTTTTTTAAAGAATAAATTTCAATAAAATTTAAAACTAAAAAATTTGTACCAACCGGTTTTGCAAAAGTTAAAAATAACTGAATCAAAAATTAAAATTAGAAGACTTGTGACATCTTTTTGACAATTTAGTGTCTTTTTTTTTAAGTGGGTTTGTTTAAGTTCTATTAAACTTTTTAACCGACTTAAAAAAAAAAGATGGAGATTATCAATTCGTCTGCATGTTGCTTTTTTGTCTCTATAAGTCAGTCATTTCTAAATCGATTTTTAAACTTTTTTCTTTCGAAAAATGATGTTTACAGATTGGTCCCGTTTTAAAAGCAGTTCCTTATTTTACAAAATTAAAGGGTGTAGCGATACAACATAAATGTTTTTTTTTTCGTGTATTATCAACCACAAAAGCACGAATTTTTAATTAAAAAAAACCTTTCACTATTGCAGCCAATAGCACAAAGTAATACAAAAAGAAATCTAAAAATTAAAGGGTGTGCCAATATGTTTATTGATCTATATGAGAATATATTTTAAACCGTTTTATAGAAACGCTTGAAAATTGGCCAGAATATCAATTGTTGCGACCGTGGGAATATTCAAAATTATAATTTAATGAGTGCCCCTAAAATGTATCTATTTTGTACACATGGCCATACATTTAAACAATTGAAGAAATTTACAAAGAACCTGCATTGTTAAATCCGCTATAACAACAAGTGCAAACTTTGGATTCATAATCTAGTGGTTATCGCAATAGTAAATGTTATTAGAAGTATATGGTCAGATAGCTTGAAACAGTTTTGAAATCCGTTTTTATTTATTAATAATTAGCATTAGAGAGGTGTTTGTTTTTTTTTTTTGGAAAAGTTACATGTATGAAGCGGAGAGAAATTAAAAAACGCTTTTATTAGATACGAATATAAAATTGAATAATAAAGAACTTGCAGCTACGCATTGAAAAGTTGAATGTTACCTGCAACTGTTCGAGGGCATTTTTCGATCGCCCATCTAAGCAAAAAAGTAATTTTTTTAATATCAGAAGATAATTATTTTAAAAGGCATTGAAGATCCATGAAAAAGAGTTTGAAAACACCTTAAAACGATACCAACATTTAAAAGATTATAGAACCGTTTATAGTTGCATGTAAATAATTTTCGAGCCCTGATTTATTTTCGAACTTGTTAAAAACGGTACCGCTTCTGGATCAAAAAATTCTATTGAGTCGGCTTACAATTGACGCAAATATCAGTGAATATACAAAAATGCATGTCTATAGACTATCAAAAGACATGAAAGGAAGAACAATTCTTCATTGAATTAATGTTCTCAATTTTTTCTTTAATATATTTCACAATCTACGGTATATTACCACATCGTTAATTTGCTCAGCCTGCCCCTAAATAGAAGTGTTGTATATCAATTAAAAAATTGCAAAACTATCTTTTATAGATGCAATAGTGGCTACAAAACAATATGTAAATATGTAATTCTCACTATATGTTAATTCTCACTAAGTTAGCAGTGCTAAGAAATTTAAGTCATTTAAGGCATGACCGTCGCCAAAGTCTGAACCCGAATACAGCAAAAGGTTTGTCGGCTTTTTCTCTTACTTCATCAGAAAAATGTAAAAGCAATTTCGTAGAAATACAAAAATAGTATCAACAAATTATCCTAAAAATTTAAGTTTCAATTTGTGATGAAAACGCACTGAGACCATATCAAAGTATCAAAAGAGTTTTCATTTAAAAAGTTTAAGCAAAATAAATCATTTATGTGGGAAACTAAATTGCACGTTATATTTTGTTATTTTTTTAAACAAACAGAATTTAGAAAACCGATGTATTAAAAGATACCAGACTTGAAAGCGAATGTTTTGTATCTGTTACTTTCCCTTAGTTTCTCTTTTTTCTTCTCTCCTATTTTCCCATATATTCAATCAAAGTGAGCTGCCTGCTACCAATCTTTTAGGTGCTAATTGAGCCATTGTAACACGCTTCAGCAAAGTTGTTAATAAATGTAAATGTGTAACGTTATTACGCGATAACAGATGATTATTATTCATCTAGAAATTATGAACTCTAATATCAGTGTTAACGTGTGTGACGATTGCCACTTAAATTTAAGTTAATTTCTTGAACCAATTTTCTCTTTCACAATTAAAATAATTTTAAAGAATTGATAATGAGGAAAAATACCCGTCATAATAAATGTGTCTTTACCAAATTAAACATGGAAGGCCTATGAACAGAAATAAAATTGATTATTCAGGATGATGGATTTCATTTTTAATTAATTTTTTTTTAATTCAATTTATATTTTTTTCAAAAACTCCTAATACAAGCAAATTCTCTTTTATAAAAATCTTCTTAACGTTCAAGAGATAAATCCAGCGTTTAAGACAATAAGAAACTTGCTAAATTAAATAAAACGTTTATGTACTTCAATAAGTTATAAAAACAATTAGTAATAAGCCAGTTCAACTTGGCATACTATCTGAGTCCAAGGAAGTATTAAATATTTCAATTATATCGCATTTACACTATGCAATTTTTCATGAAACTAGCATGACATTTTTGCTTGTTGGTGAAGCAAGAGGTGTTGCTTAAAATTTGAGTGGATGTTACTGTTGCTTATGCATATTTTTTAATAATACATATCGAAATTGAAATTAAAAAAATTCCTTAAAAAATTGCATAGTGTAAATCTGGACTTACTTAAGATCCTAAAAATGTTTAACTAAATATTGTATATAAAAAACTATCAACGACAGATTATATTGACTTTTTCAGAAGTTGGCCTATAGCTTTTCCATCTTCATCCTGAAGATGCATTTTTGTTAGTGGACGTGCCGCTTGAAATTATTTAATAACGAATTGGCCCTCTCATTTTATGATAAGAGTGAGTGGAGCTATGTATTTGAATTGATTGAACAAGGAAAAAAATTAAATGGCCAATAAAAAAAGAAAACAAGCAAAAGACAGACTAAATTAATTAAAAATGTTATTTAACACTTTAAATATTTTTATCAAGTTGATGGTTTGATTCGAGTATGGCTTTCTTTAGTTATACTTTCGAATGACCTTGAACAGCAGGATATTTTCTGGTATAGAATTAAAGAAACAAATCAATTCCTTTTTGTTTTGTAGACTTAGAAGTGATCGGAAAATATGCAAATCAGTTATGTCCTTTAAAAAAACTTAAATCTAAAGTTGAAAAAATTAATTAACAAATTTAATAAAAATAAATCTCTCCAATTAAATAACGAAATAAAAGAATTTATATTTTCCTTTTCGTTTATAAAATCACTTTGTATCTGTAGCAACGATTTCTTATATTAAAAACATCAAGAACATGACACCCAAAGTGTAATTTTCAACCGATTTGTAATTAATTCTTTTAGTAAAGCAGAGAATTGTTTAAGTTTATCTTTTTTATTATAAAATTTTTACATCCTTTTATACAAAGCAAAAAAAAAAGGTACAAAAATACAGACAGAAAATATTTTGATCAAATTTAAAAAACATGGTATTTTCGCACTAAATTGATTATCACGCAAATCCGTTTATTCACTTTAGACAGAACTTTTTGTCAAAACTTCGTTTGCCGGCTTAAGCTACAAGCGGAGTTTCAGTCTAAAGAACTTGGTTTTATTTCTTAAAACTTTTTGTTTATGCTATTCTTTCACTTACATGATAAAGAAAAAATATTCCAAATATTTACTGCTGTCCTGAGTTCATTCCAAAACAAAAAGGGTTGGTGAATAAAAGTTACATTTTTTTTATTCAAAAAATTATTTCACGTAACGATATTTTTATTTCTTAACGGAGCATCGCTCAATTATCCAATAGCGATAACATAAAATTACACTTTTCACATGTAGATAGAAGAACGATAAAAGCTCTAAAAATGGCTTTAACATTAGTTGCTCTAATTATTATTTAAAAAAATCTTAAAAGTTATATAACACTTTAGAATAATTTTACCAATTTATATTCAAGGCTGTTCTTTTTGTTTCATACATATTTTTACAAATCTCAAATTGAAATGTTTTTTTTTTTTATTTATTTTTCTCTTTTCTTTTTTTTTTTTTTTTTTTTTTGTTAAATTAATAAGCGTTAATTTTCATTTGTTGTTAAACTTTGATAGAAAATTTGTGAAAAAAAAACTAGTTTTTATTTCTTCTTCCAACTTTATTTTAGGCCACTACCATTAACAAGAGCTTAATAACTGTCTTCAGGCCTTTAGAATAATCTTTCACTCTCAATTTGTTTTATAAATTTACACAAAAATTTTATAATATTTGTTAAAACCATTATTTTTAATTGTACTATACACGTTTTTAACAAAATAAAATGCCGCGGTTTTTCACAGTATTGCCTTAATTGGTTTGAATTATATTCCAAAATCGTTTATTAACATTTTTAATGCAAATTGTTTTGTTATTAAATTTATTAAATCGGGTTTCTTTTAGTCCGGTTTAATATTTTAGATTTTTATTTGAATCTTCTTTGTCTTCTTTTTCAACAAATACGTAAATAAATAATAAAATATTAATTTGTAGTTGAACACAAACACATACTGAAATATACAAACTGTTGTTAATATTTTTATTTTTTTAAGACCTTCTTAGGGCATCATAATATATTTAATTACTTAAATTTAATTAACAAAATATTAATTAATATTTTATTTTTGTTTATTTATTTATTTTTTTTGCCTTTTTCAATTATCATTTTTTATTTATTATTTGCTTTTAATTTTTACGTGCTTTTTGGACCGGCTTCAAGCATCGACTAAAATCGTAGTTACCTTCATTCAATAAATGTTCGTTTTGTTAAACTTTCAAAAAAAATACAAAAAAGTTCGGCGAAACTTTTTGTCAATCAGCATCGAATTGATATCCTCGTTTAAACATTAAAATTTAGCAAATAACAGCAAGAACCAAAAATGAAATTTGCAAAGACAATATTCGTTTAACAGCGTTGACACGCTGCTGCGCGCATTTGCTATAAAAAATTTATGTTTCATCATTTGACTTACGAAACAAAAATAAAGTTTTGTATTTAACCGACAAGCTTCCGATCAAATAATAAATAAACGGCACTTAAAACTCATTCATTGTTTTATTTAGTCGTTAGAAAAAGAAAACTTTGAATTCGCCTCATAAAAACAAAAGAAACAAAAAGTTCAAAGTTAACAACAAGACCCAGCGGGTCTTTTTCAACCATAAAAAAAACAGGTTTAACGCAAAGCAATTGATTTCAAAACAAACGAAACAAGAACAAATGTTGACGGAAAAATGTAAACAATGTTAATGCTTCTGCCAAAACATGTTGATGCATGTATTTGATTTTAAACAGAAACACACAAATGTTCACCATTCGTATAAAGCAGGGCTAAGATAAACACAAACTGTGGCGAATTCGCTCTTTTGTATGAATCAGGTATGGAAAACGTATTACAATTGTAGGAGAATCTTTTAGACAGGCGATCCGGATAATGCATTAAATTCTGGGGGTGTTAATGAATAAATGTAAATATTTTTTTTTCTTACTTGAATTTTTAATAAAAAATACTACAATATGCAACACAAAAAGCCTATTGGTTATAAACTAAAAGGTTTCAGTTAAAAGATAATTTCCAATTTCTATTTAAATCTTAAGATGCCTTCGGACTTATCACGTGTTTTTATATCCAAGCGAAGTCTATTGAGCGATGTCTGTCTGTCCGAGCCTGTGCGGGTAGAAATCAACTTTCCAAAGACACCAGATAAGCTAGAGAAAATTAATACGCCAATCGATCAGGCATAGTTTCCAAAATTTAGCTATTGAAAATTAGCAAGATCGGTTCGTGTTCTTCGAGGCAGCGAGCAAAACACCACGTCTGCCTCTAATTTTTCCATAGCATTTGGAACAAATCTAGTCGACTGAAGTTCAATCAAATAAACAAATATTAGGGCGATAGGAAATTAAAAAAGAAGAAAAAAACGTTGAGTGAAAAAATTGGCGCTCGTCAATATTTTCCGTTTATGGGTCTCTCAACTTTTTATAGAAAAGTTCAATATGGATATCATTTAGAAGCTTTTAGAGAGATCTTTCAGGAAATGCTGATTTTTTTTTAATATTTAACCCATTAAAAGCCGGTGTCATTATTATACTTAATTTTTTTTATTTTTTTTTAATTAACTGTGTCACCCCAATATTTGGTTTTTTGATTGAAGTTACTTTACTTAAGCAGTTGTGGTAAAAGGGTTTATAAGATTCAGCCGCAGTTACTTGTTTACTTTAAGACTATTTCTGTCAAGAAGAATCAAAGTAGAAAAAGAAATCAAACTGCCTTGTTCAGTGTTGATATAAATAAAAATACTACGAATAATAAATATTTTTTTTAATATTTTTTCAATAAAGAAAGTTTTTAATGAATTTGTATTTACAGTTACAATTTATCTTGCTTAGAGTAAAATTTTTGTTCTTGATTAAAAAAACAATACAAATCTTTACATTTTTCTCTGAATACATTAAATTTTTTTAAGTAATCCAAATTTATGTCTCGTATTTTTCTTCCTCGACAAAAACTAATTCCATGTGGGATCACGTAAAACTTAACAGAAAAATTTATACGTACAATTTCTGTGCAATAAATTTTAAATGAATTTTAAGAAGCCGCCAATATCATTTTTGGAGTTTCACTTTCCATCCCTGTATCTGTATAAATAATCTCTCTTTTTAAAAGAGTATAATTTAAGTGTTATTCTCAAATTAAGTACCCATGCATGTGTGTGGGTGTACAAAAAGCTTTTCATTCATAATTCATCCATGTGTTGCATTTACTACAAAACAAACTGTCGTAAAATGTGTTCTTCTAGATACAAATTGAAAGCTGAATGCTTGGCAACTTGAGTACTTATTTAAGAATTTATTTATTAAGCACTTAAGATGTTTTTATAATTTACTTTCCGACCATTACAAAGATGATCACAATTATTAAATGTGCTAAATGGGGAGATTTCTTGCCAGAATTCTGGCTATATTTGCTGGACAAAGTATAATTTCGTAAAATTCTGTGTGAAAAATCACCAAAATGTCTTTTTAAATCATTACAAGCGGTTGTATAAAGTTAATATAATTTTAAAGTATTTTTAATTTTTAACAAAGTTGCACTTTTCGATGACATTAAGTAACATGTCGAGCGTAGAAGAGAACCTACGCTTTTCGAATATTTCATAAAAGCAAAAATAATGTATTTTTGCAAACTTAATTTTTAAAATTGAAATTCCGAAAATAATTGCTATGACCCGCCCATACAGTTTAAAGTTTGTTAATAAATTAAGACAATTTGTTTTAAATAAAGGTAAAAAAAACAAGGAGGTCTACTTTCAAGCTCTGTAAAATCTTTTTTTTACTAAACCAGAACATCTCCAAACAAAAAATATAGATTCTCTACTATGAACCATGATTTGTTTTAAAAATGTATTGACTAATTATTTAACAAAATCTATATCTTTACATTTCATTTATCTATAACATTGTGCGCTTTTTACTCAAAAATAATTCTACAAAAAGTTCAATAGAAAATAATTTTACAAATGATTGTATTGATTAAATTTATCTCATGGAGCCATTGCAGAAATTGAAAAAACATTAAAAAAAGTAAATTGATAATTTAGTTTGCGAAAAAAATATTTTTTTAATACCTGCGAAAAGTAAATTTCTTTAATTCTAAGGTTTGTTGTAAAAAAATTGAACAAAATGGCAGTTTGAGTACTTTTGTCATTTTGTTAAAAATAACTTTATGACTCTTCGTTCATTTAATTAAAACACAACTAACGGCAAAATATTTATGTCTTATAGTTGTTGTAAAAACAAAATTGAGCTTGAACACGAGCAGCAATTACAAATTGAGGGAGACTAAAGACTCACCTCACCTGTTGACCCGCACTCTGATTTTGTTAAAACAAAAGTCATATTGCAGACCAATGACTTCTTTATTTTGGTTTAACACTCAAAGTATTTTGTGGCAATTAATGTTAAAATTTTACTCTATTTATTTGAAAGGATTAGGGATAAAATTTATTTGTTATGTCAACTTTTAACTTTCAAACATAAATAAGAATTTAATGATTAAAGTTTTGGTGGTAAAAGTTTATTTGAAACATTTATTGTTCTGAAGATTTGTTATTTTGTCTTAAAGTTATTTGGTTTGCATAAAAATTATTATTATTCATTCAATAATAATAATAATAATTTTCTTTTATATTTTATTTAAGCCTCAAAACTGACAAATACGGATAAACTACTTGAAAATTTTTGCCTTAAGCTGTCTTTACATCCTCTTAGTTCTCTAATGAGTTTGTAGTCTAAAATACTTCATAGGACTTAGAATTGTTTTTGCTTTTAATTTATCTTTGTCAAATAATAAAACAATATTTTGTTACATGAATTCTTAAACAACATTTCAAAAATTTAGAATACAAATATTTTATCGAATGTTTTTTACACTATTTGAGCTCACATGAGAAATCAGGGGGCAAATTATGGCATTCGATATCAATCGAAATTTACATTTATATGCTATTAAAATTTCGATCGATATTGAATGCCGTAATTTGCCCCCAGATAATATAAAGATGGTTAATTTTTGATTTATGTCAATATTTAAGTACAGAAAAACTAAAGTTCGATTCATTTTAATTACTAATTAATTTATTAAATTTACTAGGAGAAAAAAATTTCATTAGAATTTTCTCTTATTATTTTTGTAACACGTGTATGAGCATATTTGTTGACCTGTCTGTTTCTACTTGTTTTCTTTATAAAGTTGCAGAAAGATCTCAAATATAAAAATCACGAAAAAAAATTTAAATATAAGGAAATATTTCTCTAAAAACGGAATTACCGGCAAATAAAATCCTGCAAATATCAGTGTTTCCAGTTTAGCGCATTTCGCGCTAGATTAAGAGCGTTTTAACTATATCAAACATATCTTTCGACTTAACTCCTTGTTAGTAAAATAAAACCGTATAATTAAATATATTTTTTCGAATAACAAAATCAATATCAAATTTGTTTCAGACTTTCTAAGCTGTAAGAAAAAAGCTGAAAATTGTATTATGCCTTAATTAACAGACCTTAGTTAACTAGTGATTATATTTAAATAAAAAAAATTGTTTGCCATTAGTTACTAATTAATTGATCACGAGATTGACTGTTAATCCCAGCCTTAAAACTTAACGTTTTGTCATTAGAAAAGTATTTATAGATTGAGCTGAATCATTTTGGATTGAGGTCTACAGTATTGAAAATACTCTTAAGGAAAATCCTGTTACTAAGCTGCCTTTAAGAAATTGACCGTTTGTTTCTCTTCCGTACTCCCTCACTGCCCTCCAATTACTCTTTTTTTCTAAATAAACGAAAAATATTCTACCTTCTATCTGCGTTTAAAATTTTAGTGACATCATTACAGTCGTAAATTCCTATTGTTTCCCTTTTTTTCTCATCTAGGTTCTAGCCCTGATAGTATAAGACCTTATAGATCCTCATCTATTTTTGTTTCGAATTTCATTAAAATCGATTTAGATGCATAAAAATGATATCTTCCCACTATAAATATATTTTTGTCAGTCAGTATGTCGTGTTATCGACAGGAGGGGCGAAGACGAATATCAAAAATACTTTGCTCAAAGTCAAACGCGAAAGCACAAATACTAAAAACAAAGTCCATAACCTCACGCCATTGCATCGTGAAGTGGACAGCTGCTATGCTGAATAGAAAAATTCTCAATTATAGAGCGACAGCTCAAAAGTATTTTCAAATACATTAATAAGAACTAAATGAGAATCACGAGTAGTTGACTGAATAGTTTTTAAATTATAAGCAATAAACTTTTTATGTTTTATTTTTACCTGCAAAACTTTTTTGTGAAAGGTTAACAACAACAAACTCTTAATACCCAGCAAACATTTAAGTTTGATGTTAAAAAATGTTGATTTATATACTAATTAAATCGGTGTGTTCAAGTTCGATTTTTATACTCAACACTCACTAAATGATTATAATAATAATTAAGGGTATGTTTTTGACGAATTAAGGTAAATAAAATAATTTATACTTACAACTAGTTTTTTACACCAAAATAAAAGATTTGATTAATAATTTTTCTCACACAAACATCAATTCAATTCAAATCTTATTCACAGTATAACAATTACGCTTCCCTAGCAGCATCTTATCTTAAATACTTAAATTTATGTTTGCTGGGTAGTATTATTTTTAAAACAAATCGAAAGTTGTTGTTGCGTTTTTATTCCTTTGTTCGTAATTTTTATTTTGTTTTTAGTTGTATCGTCCGGCGGCTAGCAGTGTTGTCAGATCTTTCAAGCTTTTTGCAAAACGTGTGTTAAATTTCCCAGAAGATGTTAAATAAATTTACTTCCAATGTGTCGTAAATAATGTAAAACGGTCTTTTATTATCTACAGTAGATAAAATAAGTTATATAAAATAAAATAAAAACAAAATACTTATAATTCTTAAATTCAAGAACTGAACGCTAAGTCGTTGAATTGTAAAACTGTTTTTGGTAATTTCTATCTTTACCCAACAAAAAAAATCATTAGTGTTTTAATTTCTTCTCTTGCATTTTTACCGAGAGTTAATTTTAGTTAAGTTATAATTTTTCAACTTGTGAAAAATTAATATTTAATGTTTTTTTGACCTTTATAATTTATTTTCTAATTCAACAAGCACTAGATCAGTTTTAAAATAAAAATATTGTTTATTATTTTTTATTTTTCTTTTAATATTTCGCCACACCGTTGAGTGGCATCTTCAGGAAACAGGAAACAAAATTATTAAAAATAATTTATTGTTTTTAAAAACAAATTAAGGGTGTGGCGAAATATTGAAAGAAAAATAAAAAATAATAAACAATATTTTTATTTTAAAACTGATCTAGTGCTTGTTGAATTAGAAAATAAACTTTCTGAAAAATTATTAAAACTCATGAAAATTTTATTATTAAAAACATATTTCTTGTTTCATTATAAAAAATTAAAAAAAAACATTAAAAAACGTATCCTAATAATCAGATTTTCACTGGTTTTATGCATTCATTTAAATGCCTCGCCTTTTTTTTTTTGGATTTGTTCATATGCACGACTTATTCGCAAATAAATATTTTGTATATAGAAAATGTTGCTGCATAAACATGAATTAATTTTTTTATTTAGGAATAACATACTCACGAAAACAGTTCCTGATTAACTACACTATGCTCGTTTTTAACATTAAAGTGTATTTTGTCTATCAGACCGTATAATATTACAAGACATTAAAATTTATATAGCAAACTTGCTAGGGAAAGGATATGATTAAAAGCAAGAAAATATGCATAAAAAATTTTTGCATACAAAATACATATATGAGGCTGGGCAACGCTGCTAGATTCTGGGATCACATTTAATTACAAGATTATTGCTTGATACCAAGTGAACATATAAATGGACTTTGAAGATTTATTCATCCATACAAACATACATACATACGAATATACATACATACATACGAATATACATACATACATACACACTTTCCTACATGGATACTAACATATACATGTATTAAATATATTTTAATTTAATAAATTTTCTAATTTATTTTTATTTTTTTGTTAATTGAATTTATTTAATAAAATCATAAAAACTTTACTTGTTCTATCAATATTTTACATAATAAAAATGTTGATCTGATAATTATGCACATACCTACACACACAATAATCAGTTTTCCGGTCAGCATACAAAACACATTTTATATTCGAAATTTCCGTGGTGGAATATTTTAATAAATAAATTTATAATACTCATGAAGATTTTAATTAAGCTATTAATTAATTGAAAGTCAATTGTATAATTTTGCATGTTTATTAATTAAAAAAATATATATCGTTCGATTCACAAAAGAAAGAAACAATAAAAATAAACAGAATACGCACAGAGATGCCTCGAGCAATTTATACTAGAAAACTTTTTTCAATTTTATGAGAAATTCATCTGTGGCTGACACAAAAACAAATCTTTTTAAATAAATTGCTCACAGACTATTTTTAATATTTAAAGATAATCAAATTGTTTGTATGTAAGATTTGTTTTTTGGAAAAAAAAGCAAACAACTGCTTCATTTGCTGCTACAATTGAATGTTTAATACCCAATTTCAAGCTTAAACTGAAATACTTTTCTGTATTTGAGTTTAAAATTTTACTTTATTCGTTTTAGCTCTTTATAATTAAATGGTAGTCCTATCAACGAAATACTTTGATTCTATTCCATTGCAGTGATTTACAAAAAGTCTTCCTGTTCCTGTCATAATCGTACACAATATTTAATTCTCTACACTAATATTTTTGGTCACTTCATACAGGCAGGAGTTTCAAAATTCACTTTTTATAAAATTTTAACTTCAGAATTTTTTTTTAATCTCTTTGAGGAAGATATGAAGTTACTGTACTTGTCACTTTGTCAACATCAAGCTGTATTTACGTTTCTTTTTTCTTCAGTTAAAATTACCTAAGAAAACTTTAATTCGATTTCGCAAGTGATTAAGAATTTATAATAAAATTGTTGCCTTAATTTTATAGTTCTATCAAAGAATCTCTGCTAAAAGAATTGAGCAACAATAACAAACACAAAGAAGATGATAATGACGGTGACAATGATTGCTCGTTTGAATGACATAACCACACTACAACAGTTGATTAGACCCGCACTATTGTTTTTTTATTGAATTTTCAATTTCATTTTCAGCATAACAAGTCAGCAAGCAAACAAAAAAAAAAAAATAAAAAAAGATTTTCTTTATTTTTGTTGCTGACACAAATGCTGTTAGAAAATTTTATTTAGCAAATTGCTGGCTGCACCTTTAAAAAAAAAATTGTTTGCTTTCATTTAATTAATTTGTGTTTTAAAAACTTCTGTTAAGTGGCTTTTTTATTTAAGGTAAATGTACACATTAATGTTTAATGAATTTTAAAAGAATTATTTAAAATCTAAAAGAAAATATTTTTAAAAATAATTTCCTATTAAGAAATTAAAAAACTCTCATGTAGCGTGAGAGAGACATTCAATGTTCGAATTAAATGCTAAAAGAAAATACAAAATATTTAACAGATTCATTTAAATTTTAAATCTTAAATGATTTTTATACTCTTCACCCTTCACCTTAACCTAAGTTTGTCATTACGTTTGCAAATTCTACAAATTCCATTTCCGTCCCAATAAAGCAAATTTTCTTATGCATAGCGGAGTCGTATGGGCGATATTTGTCTGTGCATCTGCCAGTCCGTATTAGTGTTAAAATCAACCTTTCTAAGGCACAAGGAGAACTAGAGAAAAGTTAAATAAATCAATTGATCAGCGATAGTTTCAAAAATTTTGCTATTGAAAATCAAAAAGATCGGTCCATGAGAGCGGGCAAAATAAAAAAAAATAAAAAACAAATATATGGAGCAATAAATAATAAAAAAATAAGAAAAAACATCTAGTAAAAAAATTAGCGCTCGCCTATATTTTCCGAGCTGTGGGCCTCTGAAAATTACGATTGTGCATCATATTTTTTAGAATATAAAAATTGGTTCCATTTAAAAGATTTTAAAAAGATCTTTCAGGAAATACTAAATTTTTTTTAAATGCTTAACCCATTAAGAGCCAATGATATTTTTTTATATTTTTTTATTCTCTATCACCCCCATATTTGTTTTTATTTTTATAGTTACTTCACTAAACCAGATTTACATATATGATGAAGGGTGTATAAGACTCGGCATAGCCGAATAAAGCACTCTCATTTGTTTAATGTATTTCCTGAAATCGTTCAATGGAATGAATAATTTGTTATTTCTTAAAAATTCTTTAAATTGTTCTCATTTAGTTTTGTATATGAAATGAATCCTAATTGTTTTGTATAACACCCACACACACATTATTTATACACATATGCATTTATCACATGTTATAAAAGCATTCAGAGAAAAACTAAAAATGTGAAAATGCCCTGCCAGCATTTGGCAGAGTATTTTTAGATAGAAGTCACTTCTTCGTTACTTTTTTCGATTAAAAACTCAACTTTACAAAAACAAAATACATTATTGTCAAATTAGGATCTTCTAACAATCACTATTTCGTCTCTACCAGAAGGTAATTGGACAAAAAGACCCGTAATAATAATACAAAAATCCTTCCCCTTAAATTTGTTATTTTAAGAGTAACTTTTGCTCAACTACCAGATGATAAGTAGTTGATTGTTATAAAATCTACAAAAACAACTTGCATGGGTATCGAATATTGATCTTCTATAGGTCACAACACTTCGACTCTACTAAGAGTGAATTAATTAATGAAACAGATAAACAAAAATACTTATGTCATTGAGTCTGACTTGTGCAGTGTTCGGTTATGTTAAATGAGTGTGAAAAATGTTAAGAAAAATTGCAAGAAATTAATTGATAAAAATAAAATGAAATGGTAAATAAAGCTAAAAGTAAATTTATGTTAACAAATCAGTTATTTATTTAAACACAAAATATTATTAAGGTCAGAATTTTCTAAATCTCGAGCTTTCTAAATTTAAAACTTTCTACTATGTTAAAATTTACATTTTACAGAACTCTGTTACTTTTAAAAGTTTTATACTCAATACTGTTAAATAAACCTTTTTTACACTTCTAACAGACACATATGGCACTACCAGAAAACTCAATTTTAATCCTTTTTAGAGATGTTAAATAGTTTCCCATTAGTTGTATAACTGTAGTGGTACATTCCTTCCCGACTGGTGATACCAATTAGATCAGAATTCGATATTAGTTTCGATACATTTCAACGCCACGAAGTAACGATGTAGTGAGTTTTTCGATAGAAAATGCTTGCAGGGTGGCTGTGTTCATGTCGTAAGGAAAATGAAGGGAATTGATCACAACAGCGACAACGAAAACAAGAACTTGATTTCTTATTGACAATTTTATTCTCCTGCCTTTAAAACATTTCTTCTAGAAGCAATAGCCCGTCTTATATGACTTCATATGTCAGTTCAAAGATTATTCTAAACAGGTGGTCAAATTCAATGAGAGTGTGCCAATGTTTAGATAAAAACTGCTTTATTTAGCATTTACATTTAAGTGCTTTGACACCCACTTTACATATTTTTTTCTGACAAGGGCAAAATAGAAGAATTTGGTATCACATTTGGTCCGCCCCTTAATTGTTAACTTAATCATTTTGTTTTTGTTCTTAATAATGCATTATAGAAGGACACCCTTTAAGTTTTATTTTTTTTATTCTTGCTAATAAAGAGATTAAACTCTTACTTTTAGCTTTGATTTTTCCTTACTGATAATGTGAGTGGTAGTAGTGGTGGAAAGAAAAGTTTTAATTTTAGGGCAAATTTTTGATTTGTTGTGAACGAACTCTTGTATAATGACTACAATTTCGATTTTTAAACTTAGCTTTTTCTATCCTATTTTAGATATTTGGTGAAAATTTTTTTTAATTTAGATAAATAATAAATAGTTTTTTAAGCGATAGCGAAATGGCCATATGGATATGCTTTTCTCTACAGTAATCCAGTGTGCAGTTTATTGTCTGAAAATGTGCCTCCTGCAGGTATTTTGTGGGAGTATTGGGAAATTGTGTATTGTTAGCAAATAAACATGTTTAGGGAAATTAATTTCTTTATATTAAAAGCAAATAAAAATGCAAATGTCATGTTTAATTGTTCCTTCAGTCATTAAAGGAAATCACATGTTTAATTAAACAAATATACAACTCCTACACTAAATGTTTAAAAAAAAGACATTTTATTGCTTGCATTAATTGCTTTTGTTAATACTTTATTTAATTAGTGTAATTAAATTAATCCAACTTCCTTTAAATGCAAACAATTTTACGACCATTTTTACGGCCGCCACTGTAACTTTAGAATTAAATATTTTAATTTAAATAATTACAAAACGCAGTGAAGAGTGTATTTGCTTTATTGCTTTATTAATGAAAGATTTATTTATTCATTTATTAAATTTATTGTTTAAATTATAGTTTTTATTACTTTTTGTTTCTGCATTGTTTTCCATAAAGAAAATTAACACACATAATCACACAACCATACAGACCATGTTAAATCTCTTCATATTGTCTGCCATTAATCTCTTTTTTTCTTTGTTAACAAAAAGGGAATTTAGTTAACAACTTAAGGATTAATAAAGTGTCACCTAGTAAAATATTCACAAGTAAACACACTCACACACGCGCGCCGCACACATTCTTTAGAACAAAAGTAATCGACCTTAAATTGATGAAAATGAAACCAACAGGAGCCGTTTCAGTGTTTTAGTGCAAACGTTGAAAGTCGAAAGATGCATTAATGAATGTTTAAATAAATCGACGGCAAAGAAAATTTTTAACAAGATTTTTTGGACATTTTGTCTACATTGCAACCAGTAAATTAATCTTAAACTTAAATACTCGAGCAATTAAGTTTAATGGCTTGAACTCTCTAAATTTGTCTATTTGGCATAATAATTTAAGCCAACAATGAAAAACTAATTGCGGCAAAAAGATTTAGGTAGACTACACTGGCCTTCTCCATCATTGTGCGGCCTTAAGTGACACATTGTAATCTAACGACAAATAAAATTCGTTTGAGTGGAATTGGCCAAAACAATTAATGAAGGTAATGAAGGAACTTTAAAAAATGAGGTTTTGAATATAACGAGTGCGAATGGTATTTATTCATTTCTCTTTTCTAGCTGTTTAGTTTTCATTCATGTGGGCAAAGGCTCAAAAATTAATTGCAATCCAAGTGAAAGGATTAAAGTATTTACAAGTTCTATCCCTAATTGTAAATATTTTAAGCCATCTTATTTAATATCCACCTTTTGCCTAAAAGATTAATACATTTTTCAAACTGTGCAGTCAATATTGTGTTTAAAAAAACATATAAAAAATCAGTGCCATGTTATCACTGTAAAATCAAAAGTTCAGTGTTTTTCTTTTTATTGTCTCTCTTAAATGCATGTGCACGTGTGCGTGTGTGTGGAAACACAAGTCATATTTTGTTGTCACTTTTTTAAGTACTTGAAAATCTCATTTAAACACTTTTCCTTGTCATTAATCTCTTTGATATAAAAAAACAAATGGCAAATGCTATGAAAACAATGACAAGAGCAAAAATTTTGTGTGTTAAACACACCGCAGTCTAATGAGCAGCTATTAGCGATTAAATTCCCCCACACTTGATTTCATTCATCCACATGCATTTTCTCAACAACATTTTCTTTTGCTATCATTAATCAGTACAAATTTAAGAAAATATTTAAGCATAAAAATGAATCTCCAGCCAGACCCTTTTGGCAACATTTATTCTCACACTCCGAATGACAGTAGCAACGGCATAAACAATTTGGATTAACAAACATTCAGTAAAACAACAACCCAAATAAAAAGTTGTCAACAGAAATGAATAACAGCCAAATGATTTTAACTAAACGAAAAAGGAAAAAAATTGCCTGTCAAAAATTAAATGGCAAAAAAATAAATAAAATAAAAAATTAACAGATGATGTGTAAACGACCCATGTGTCGCAATTGCCTGCGCCTCTTGTATTTGATGACATTCAATGAACGTAATTTTAGTGAGAACACATGTTCTTTACAAATTAGCAATAAAAGGCTGCTCAGCAGACAAGGGAAAATTAAACTTGTGATGAGTTTTATTTTTTATTTTTAGGGTTACGTGTCCAAAGGTTAAAAATGTAACCCCAATGGTTGTGGCCATAATGTCTGTCTGCCAGTATGTTTCTGGCCTCTATCTCTGGAGTCGTAAGTACCAGATATCAGATACAAGAAATTTGCACAGAAATGGTGTTATTTTAGCCGGAGCGGCTAAAATGAACAAGTTCAATTTCTAGTTCAAAATGTCTGTTTCAGTTCAAAGCTCTTTTACTTTAAATGGTATTTGAGTTCAAAAGTGCTTTCTGATTTTTTTCCATATCTAAACAAAAGCAAGTAAGAGCGCTATATTCGGCTATACGAGGGCTGCTCTATATATTTCTGGCCTAATAGTGAAAATGCGAATATTTATAATCAAAAATGGTTTTATTGTTTCTCCAGCATGATTTATACACTTTTGCATGCGCTCAAACCAGTTGTGGAAGCACTTTTTCACTCCGATTGAGTCACCTCTGAAACATGGTTTATGAACACTTCAACAGCTTCTTCTGGCGACGAAAATCGTTGACCACGCATTTTTTTCTTGATGTGCGGAAACAAGAAGAAGTCATTAGGTGCCAAGTCAGGGCTGTACGGTGGATGACCCATTAATTCGACGTTTTGGTCGGTCAAAAACGCTCTGGTTTGAACCGATGTGTGAGAGCTCGCATTGTCATGGTGAACAATGATTCGTCTAATCTTGTTGGTTTTTCGAGTTTCTCCAATGACTTCAGGCAAACAAATTTTAGTGTACTGTTCAGAAGTGACCGTCCTACGTTGCTCAAGCGGAACAGTCGCAACATGACCAGTTTTGCCGAAGAAACAGGCGACCTTTTGCTTCGAAGTGCTTCTTCCACGAACAACTTTCGTCGGATTTTGCTCGTCTTTGAAGACCCACACGGTCGATTGTTGTTTCGTTTCGGGCTCATACGCATAGATCCATGATTTGTCACCTGTGGCGATCTTATAAACGTCTTTTGAAGCACCGCAATCGTATTTTTGCAACATTTCTTTGCACCAATCGACACGAGCTTTTTTTTGAGCGAATTTCAAATTGTGCAGGATCCAACGAGAAAAAACCTTTTTTACGGCCAGGTGTTCATGCAGTATCGAATGTATGCTGGTGGAAGAAATGTCCAAGGATGTCTCTATCTCTCGGTATGTCGCATGTCGATCTTGCATTATGAGTTCACGCACGGCATCAATGTTTTCTGGCACAACAGCCGTTTTTGGACGACCTTCACGGAATTCGTCTTTGAGCGAGCTTCGGCTACGATTAAATTCATTATACCAATTTTTCACAGTGCTATAGGATGGTGCTTCATCGCCATACAAAGATTTAAGTTCATAAATGCACTCTTGTCGTGATAATCCACGTCGAAAGTTGTTAAAAATGATGGCACGAATATGTTCACGAGTTAATTCCATTTTTTTTCTATATTAATTTTTTCAAGTCACTGTAAACAACGCAAATAATGGTCGTACGTCAAAACGTTTTGAGTACGATTATGCTTAAAAATGAAAAACTTTCCAATGGAAATGTCAGATTGCACTTGGCAGCACTCAGTGTTGCCAGGCCAGAAATATATAAAACAGCCCTCGTACCAAATCTTACATACCCCTCACCATCTATGTAAATCTAGTTTGGTGAAAAAAATCCAATAAAAAAACTTAAGGTGACAGAGAATTAAAAAATAAAAAAAAAAAAATTCACTTAAAAATGTCATCGCCTCTTAATGGGTTAAGAATTAAAAAAAAAATGTTTTTTCCTAAAGATCTCTTCAAAAGCTTTTAAATGATACCTATATTGATATGTTAAAAAATTTGATGCACAATCGTTCTTTCTATGAAAATTTTAGAAGCCCATAACTCGGAAAATATGGGCGAGCGCAATTTTTTTAATTGATATTTTTTTCATATTTTGTAATTCTCTATCGCCACATATATTTGATTTTTTTCTTTTGGAGTTTCTTCATTGTTCCAAATGATATTAAAAAATTAGAGGCAGGCATGGTGTTTTGCCTGCTGTTTCAAAGGACTTGGACCGATCTCGCTGATTTTCAATGGCAAAATTTTCAAAACTATGTCTGATCGATTAGCTCAATCGACATTGCTATTTATAAGGACTCAAAGTATATAAGCTTTAAGACTTAAATATGCGCTTTTTCCACTTTTTGTACTAAAGGTTATAATGAACTTCTATTCCAGCTTCAGGTCTGGTAACAAGTCTATTGAACTGACAACAGCTGTCACTGAAATTTTATTTATCTAATTTACAAGCGCCAAATCGGTTTACTAAAATCCGTCATAAAACTCAAACTCATTTACTTTATAAAGTAAAGGGGCTGCTAAATAAATTTTTTAATGCTATAAAAAAACGCATTGGATGGTCAGTTGGCTTCAACTCCTGAACCAAATGGACTTTGTGTGGCGTCATATCAAGGTCATATCAATAATGTCTCCGAAATGTTCAATTGTTGAGAACGACGGTGAATTGATGCTGATGGCGCTTCACGCACACTTGCTGCCACAGAAGCATTATTCTCGGGTGTACGCACTTTTTTTGGCTTTTTACGCTTTGGTTTAAGATAACAAACGTACAAAGCTGATGGTGCTTTCATTCTTCCAAAATCCGTACGCAATTTTTGCACACATTCTGCAACATGATTTTAAAAGTATTATCGCAATATTTCCCAGCGTTGTTCAAGCGTATACACAACCATATTCGTTTAGAGGAAGGATAAAAGTAATTATCTGTCAAATCAGACATGAAAAAAAAAAAACGTTAGATGGCAGACTCTTTATTAGTTTCTTTATTTCAGGAATCAAGCCAAATGAATGGTATCCAACTATCGTTTTGATGTTTGTTGTTATGTTTTAAATATTTCATTAAAAGTGTCAGACCGTCTTGTAGTAGTTTTAAACTGAACTAGTTCATCTAATTCAAAGAATGAAATAGTTCAACTGAACCAGTTCGTTTATGAAACTGTCAAGCCTACTTAATTTAAATGTGGCTGAGTTGAGCAATCAACGCAATGTCCATTGATAATGAAACTTCCATTGAATTTATTTAATAAAAATAACATTTTGATTATTAGCACGCTGAAAAGTGAATTAATACAGAAAAGCTAATCGCAAGAAAAATTAAAAATGAATTTTTATTATGTTCAACGAGACACCCTTTTAAAATATTATTTTCGTTTTTATTTATTTATTTTTATTTTTTATGTTTATTTTTTTTTTTTTTTTGCGAAATTTAACAATTTAATCTTTAGCAACACATCAATGAATTTGTTTCTACTTTTCAACTAAAATGTTTTAACACATCATGAAAAAATATGTAAAATTATTTTCAAACAAATTCACAAACACGAGCATGAACATGGACAAACAACTTTAAGAATTATTAGTCAAAGTGCAATGATCGCAAATTTTTCCTTTTTATATTTGCCAATGTATTAGGGGTAAAAATGTATGTATTAATAAACAAGCAGATATTTGTTTTTCTATCGCAATCTTTATTTATTTAATTTACCAAAAACAGTGGCAAAAAAGCAAAAAGAAAAAATAACTAAATGTGTAGATTCTTAAAAGTTGTTTTTATGCGAATAGAAAAAACAAGACAATTTTTAAATTTTTCATGTGAAAATCATACGATTTTTTTATATTCATCATTTAGAATGGTGACATGTAGTGAATCATAACACACCCACACACACACACACCCACAGCTCTGATAAGAATGTGATTTTTTTTTATTAATCATTTGCTTGTTAGTCTTGAAATAAATTCCTAAACATAACTTTTTACCGAAAATACTAAATGTCTTTATTAGTCGAAAATAACTGTTTAAAGCAAATTTTTTTAAAAAAATTTAAATTAAATTTAAATTTACACTTAAGAATTTATTTCTTTAAATTTTCCGATTTGGTTTTTATCTTTCTGTTGCAGTTGAAGAAGAGCTCCTGCTAAGCCGCACCATTTTATTTTCTATAAATTATTTTCGACCAGGTTGTCTTTATTTAACCATGAACTGAAAGAACTTAAATTTATAATGTTACAAGTCTCGCCGCCAATAAACGAGTGTTTGAATAAATGACGTAAATTCATAAGTATAAGTAAGTAAATGTGTGTACATAATGTATATTAGTATGTGTAAATGTATGAATGCTGTCAAAGTGGTTCATTTCTTTCAACCGTGTATGGCGGTAAATTGGCCTTTTATGTCCTTCTGAGGCGCATCGCATGGGATCAATTTTAATATTTTGAATTTTATTAACGAGAGCGGCAATTAAATTATTCAAGAAAAATTTTAAAAAATTTACAATGACAATTAGAAGATTTTATAATAATTCAGCTCGTCAGAAAACATAGAAAAGGGAAAATCATATTTTTTTTAAGTATAGAAACTTTATTGACAACTTGAGAGTTGTATTTGAAACCCATTCAAAAATGTTGGAATGAATTAAATTTTCCAGTTTAAAAATCAATTGCATTTTAAAACCCTTCACCACAAAAAGTGGAATAAAGGTATAACTAATTCTGTCATTCTACAATATCCATTTCCGACCCCATAAAGTATATTTATTCTGACTTCTTATACAAAGCGAAGTCGATTGAGCGATGTCGGTCCATCCATTCGTGTTAGTGTTGAAATCAAGTTTACAGAAGCACTAGATCAGCAAAGAAAAAAAAAAATCAAAATACGCCAATCGATCAGACATAATGTCGAAAGACGTGCTGTTAGAAATCAGATAGATCGGTCCATGTCCTTCGATGCAGCGGGCAAAACACCACGCCTACCTCTAATTTTTCTATTTTATTTGGAACAATGAAGTAACTCCAAAAAAAAAAGAAATACATGGGGCGATAGAGAATTAAAAATTAAGAAAAAAAAAAACATTAAGTGAAAAAAATGACGCTCGTCCATGTTTTCCGATTTACGGGCCTCTTAAATTTTCAAAATTTTTAAAATATCAATATGGGTATCATTTTAAAGCTTTTGAAGAGATCTTAATGGAGATATTAAAATTTATTTAAAATGCTTAACCTATTAAGAGCCGATGGAATTTCTATGTAAACTAGAGGCTGGCGTGGTGTTTTGCCCGCTGCCATTAGGGCCATTGACCGATATTGCTGATTTTCAACAGATAAATTTTCGAATGTCTGATCGATTAGCGTATTTAACTTTTCTCTAGCTCATATAGGGCCTTGACAAAATTTATTTCAATACTAACACGGACGGACAGACGGACATCGCTCAATCGACTTCGCTATGCATAAAAAGCCAGAATATTTAAACTTTAAGGGGTCTGAAGTTGATATTGTAAAAATTACAAAAAGAATGACAAACCCTTTTTCCACCTGAAGTAAAGGTTATAAAAACAAAATTCATAATTGATGTCATTGATGTGTTAAAACGTTAAAACGACATAAAAGAAACCATTAAACAGCACTTTATTGAAATTTATCCCAGTAAAAAATAAAGAAATTTTTAGACCAAACCTCGTATTATTACAATTTATAAAAACAAATTTTTTGCAAGATAATTTTCCTTTTTTTAACACTTTTGCGTTAAATAAATCATTTTAATGTTTGTTTAAAAAGCTCGATGAAAACGGCCATTAAATTGTTTATAATAAAATTATGGGCATTAAGCAAATTTTCGAAAAAATTTATAACACTCACACTTTAAAAGAAATTTAAGAATGTAAATATAAATAAACAATATTTAATGTTTAGTACGTCAGTAAAAATTAGCAAGAAGTATTATATTGTAACCTGGATTGTAACACAATTTTTTTTTTCAAATAAATATTTTATTAAAAAAATATTATGTTGAGATTTATAGAAAAATATAATTATATTTTAATTTTAATCTTTTGGTTGGCGCGTCTGTCAATATGTATGTCACGAATTCCAATCCCCCTTAAAAACTTTTTTTAATTCCACTACAATCGGTGAACGTCTGTGTTGCTGTGATCAGTTAACTGTCGCTTATATTGAAGAAAAAAAAATGCAGTTTGTAATTTTATTGCGTTTTATAAAAAAATACTTGAAATAACTTTATTAATCAAAGAACTTTTATTTCAAACACTTTTCATAAAGTTTTTACGCGGATAAATCTGAAATGTAAAAATGGAAATAGTGTAAAGTAATTGAAATTATTCCTTAAGTTTTAACGAAGATGGAAGAGTTTGTGAAAAATATTGTCTTAAGTTCCTAAAAAGAAAAACTCTGATTTAGTTTAAAATTACTGTCTATAGTTTGGATGAATTTTAATTTGTTACAAAAACAAACAACAAAAATTGAGAAACAAAATATCATAAGCAGTTCTTCGTGATTGTTGGCTAAAGAAAAGTCGATTGTTTTTTTTTAAGATGAATTTCTTAAGCTCATTAATAAAACACGCGCTTTAAAATACACGTCTGCTTTAATATTCAAATGCTTTTTGTAATCAAACATTCTCTGTTGGTCTGAAATCAATTTGAATGTTCTATATCGTTAAATTTTAGTCTGAATTTTTGTTAGCTCTTGGAAATTTTGGCTCTTATTTCTTTTCGAAGATATCAGCTTTCAGAAATAATAAAAAAGAAGATTTGAATTCGAAATTCTTATGAAACGTCATTATAGCAAACGTAAATCTCCTGAATAGGGATAGCAAACGAGAAAGCCCACATGCCTAAGTCCCAGGATTATTTTACTGAGGATTACAACATAAAAATTTGGGAAAAAATATGCAGTTCAATCTGGATGTCGGCATCATGATTCTGACTCTTTTGCAAAAAAAAAAACTAAGTTGATATTTTAATTTTATACCAAATGGATACATATCGGAGAGTAAGCTAAAACTAACTCTAACGCTTTCATACACACAGGTCAAGCTTATAAGCAACACGATGATACTTTTTTTCTTTTACGTAACAAGCTAAAGGTCTGTCTAATTTATTTGAAATTGTTAAAATCTTTATTATATATTTTTTCACTTTTGTTTTAATTGGAAATCATCACGTGAAGGCCGTACAGTCGTTAAATGCATTTCAGATGATGACGCATTTAATTAAGACATCTACTCCTGTTTCATTTATTACCAATCCTTCATTTAAGCAAACGAATATTCTCCTCTTAAAAGGAAAATGTGTTGAAAAAATAATAATAAAATAAAATAAAAAATTCGTGGGCATTAAATCGACATTAAAAATAAAAACAAAATTCTATTTATTGCGGCGCGGATAATCATCTTAATTGTCAAGGATAACAATTACATTTTAACTTAATCTAAATAAACTCACTTGAACCATTTCAAAAAATTGTAAGTGAAGTTAAATGTGCGACAAAAGAATATTGAAAGAAACAAAATCTTAAAAAAAAGGCAAAATTTACTACGAAATTCAAGTGTTCGCTGTGCGTGACCCCATGATAAGAACTTTAAACGGATTATTTTTGTACGAAAGTATTTATTGTTGTATATATTTTTTTGTTATCTTTTGCTGAAAAGAAATAATACAAAGGCAAATAACAAAATAATTTAATCTCAGAATCATAACAAAATAATAAACAAACAAAAAATAAATTACCAAAAAATATTAAGAATTGTCAAGATTTCTTATTTCTTGTGCATCACACACAGACTTTTTAGCAGCATTTTCTAAGTGAAAAACAGTCAACATAATAAGTGTTGCTTTTAAGATAAAAAGATGAAATAAAATAATATTTTCTTTGATTTTCTTAAAAAAAAAAGGACAACAAACAAAAAAAAAAATTGCAAATAGCCAAAGTTTGTTTCAACCACTTGACAAAAGAATAAACCACCGCAGCGTCAACAAATAAAAACTTAATCCACAAACCAAAGTATATATTTTTTATTACTTTTTAAGTCTTTTTTATGACAGAGAAACGATTTTACTGAACAATTAAAATGTTTTTCATGACTCAATTTAATGACTAAATAAAATACTGAATAGAAAAATTAATAAAAAAAAATGTTGTATTATTTTTTGGTAAATTATTTCGCAGCCAATTTGTTATAAAAAATAAAATATGAAATAAAATTATTTTAAACCTTTTTTCTAAACAGTAAGAGTAAGTAACCTTAACATTGCTTAATTTAATTAAGCGCCTCGCTTGTGATGCAAATAAAAAAATTATTCAAGCAGTTTTTGATTTTATTTTATATAAAAATAATTACGGTAAAAATACTTATTGTAAAAATCATTGTAAATTCAATTTCGTCTACTGTGAATATTTTTATTAATTATTCAATTTATTTTTATTTATAATGGAAATAGAAAATAAAAACTACATATGTAAATTAACCTCAATATTTAATTTTTTCTATATATTTTCATGGAAGTTTTTAGATGTTCATAACCTTAAGTAGGCAACACTGTTTTGTTTTACAACAGAGGTAAAAATTTATTCTTCATATTATAGATACATACAAGGCTACATTAAATGGAACCTGGTTAAGAAACCATGCTTCCGTTTTCAATACACACGAGGCAACCACACAAGGAACATTAAAAGAAGCATGAGATATGTGTGTGTATTTTATGGAGAAAAAATAATAAAATGAACGAAGCACAAAGAATTATATCGACCATTGTTTTTATTGACGAAGGCATAAGAGATAAAAAATTATGATTAGAAAAATTTAGTTCTTAAATATTTTTTGTTCAAATTCAAGGTTGTTGAAACGGTTATAATAAAATTAGTCGAAAGGCTATTAAAATTTAAAAATGTCAGACAAGAAAACATTTAGAACGTTGTTAAACATGATAAAACATAAAATAATAAAAAAGAAACACACACGATTACCCGGGAATCATAAAACTACTCTTATGTCCCAACTACTTTCACCCAGATAAGAAATAGGCTGTAAATATCGAAACAGACAGAGGGAAGTTATTTCAAAGGCAACATGTGTTTCAATAAGAGACATTGCTACACACGAGGAAACGTTAAGAGAAACGTGTTCATATTTCCTATCAAATTTCCCGTGTGTATTTAAAATATCACAGTAATTAATTTCGAGCGAATTTTCTCTAAAAGTTTGTTTAATTTCATAACATGTTTAACCACTTTTCTTATCCGATAAATCAAAGACTAGTTTTTCACACTTACCCGTCAGACGTAGCTGTCATAAGAGTTAAATCATATTTGAACATATTTTATTAACCAAATATGTCTTTAATTTGATTTAACGTCAACACCTTGTTTTACAATTTCTAAGCTCTTTTAAGCCTGTAATAAAATTTCGAAAGGCTATTAATTTTTTTTGCAGTCCTCAAAAGTCTTTTGAGCTTTGTAATTTTTCATTCTTTTTGACTTTTTTTAATCCTTTTAAATTATCTAGGAAAATACAAAGTCACTGGTCATCCGACATTGTTTTCTTTGTTAGCTGCAAAACAAACCTGGATTATTCTTTTAGGTCACAACAATATAGAAAAAAAGCAGAAATTCGTATTAAAAAAATTTATTAAATATTTGATGAAAAATAAATTATTTTTAAAGAAAAAGAACTAAAAAATTATACAGCATTTTCCCTTTTTCATATCGAAAATTTTATTTATTTATATATTTTTTTTTTTCACAAACATTTTTTTCTGCTTCTGTTATATTTTCCTAATTGAGTCTCCCAATTTGTCTGAATTATAAATATTTCGAATCGAATTTAAATTTATTCTTAAAACTTTAAATTTGTTCACAAAATAAGAGCGTAATATTTTAACAAAGTTATTGAAAAACAAGTGATCGAGTTGATTGCTTTAAAATGCAACATTTTTATTTTTTTAGTCAATTTTAAATTTCTGCTTAAAGGCAAAAGAAACGACAAATTACTTAAAGTAAAAATATTTTCGTAATATAAATTATATTTATTTTTTAATTCCATCAAGTAATTTTATAAAGTACAATAAATAATCAGAAATTGAAATAGATTTAAGAAAAAATATTAAGTTTTTTAAATGGTGAACAGTGGGAGATTTGGCTTAAACAAATTTAGTGAATATAAGTTTTGCATTTGTGTTCGTTAGTACAAAGGCAAACGGCAATTCAGGTATTTAAAGAATACATAAAAAATACTAGTTAATAAAAAACTTACAGCCTTTTCTGTGATTTCTGTTATATACCTACTCTTATGGCCTACTAGGCGCTTAAATAATATTTACAACAAAGGTTCTTTTCGACAGTTTTATAGTACAAATTTTAAAAGTGCTTTTTTTTCAAAAGATTAAAAAATTAACATTTAAAGTTGAAATAGATAATTTTTCAAATATTCTAACTGTTTGATTTAATATCGATTATTCAAGTGTCTTAAAAAATATATCTATATTTTTAAGCCGACTTCAGAGAAAGGAGGAGGTTATTAAGTGGTCTGAATAATATTTTTTTATGTTTGAACCTGCACTACTTATTCATTTCTGAACCGATTTCGCAAATTTTTTTGTAATTTGATAGATTGTGCTTACAAATTGATCCCGTTGTAACAACAGTTTATAATCTTAAAAATTAAAAGGTGTGCCCATACCACACACATGTAAAGCGCACTTCTTTAAAATTAACAAAAAAGTGCGCATTACTATAGCTTTAAAAGCAAAAAGTACTAAAAAAATAAAACTTAAAATTAAAGGGCGTCCCATAGGTGACGTAAATTTACTTGAATGCGCCTGTCTTTGAACCGTTACGCTTGAAAATTAGACAGGCTGTAGATTACTATGACCGTTATAACAACAAGTATAATCATTCGAAATTATAAATTAAAGGGTGTCCAAATAATTAATTTAATTTGAGGTATGTAGCCACACTTTTGAACTGTTATAGACAGAAAGCTGAAATTTACAAAGAACCTGTATTGCTAAGTCCGCTATAACAACAAGTATAAAATTTTAATATAGGAATTAAAGGGTTTCCCCACACTTGAAGTAAATTGTCATTTATGATCCTATCGTTTTCGCCGTTATATACAAACACTTGAAAATTAAACAGAATGACCACTTCTTTGTCTGTTATATTAAGAAGTATAAATATTTATAATTAGAAATTAAAGGGTGCCCTAATAGTTGTAATTTGATGTATATGGCTAAACTGTTGAACAGTTACAAACAAATTTTGTTTTGCTGTGTCAGCAATAAAAAGTGTAAAAATTAAAGGGTGACCACATAATTGCTGAATTTTCATGTTTAATCTGCACTGATATTTTGTTTTACGACTAAAAAAATCCTGACGCGATTTTTCGCGAATATAATAGAATTTAATTAATGTTTATTTATCATCCTAAAGAAATGCTTGTCTGTTTTCAAGTCGGCTTTTTTGTGTCTTATCAAGAATTTAATTCAAATATTTTTGCAAAAGTCGATTTAACACTTCTGCTGCAAAAAGAAACCCAATATTTTTGCAACATTCTTTTGATTTGTTTTAGCCTACATGAATTAAAGAAATAATTAAAACAATAAATATCTCTCTATAGCAGAGAAGATTTAGGACGTCTATTAAAAAAAGCTCTGTTTTAAGCGGGTTGGTATTATTAAGCAGAGCATAGAACGGTGAAATTTTCTGTATTTAACTCAAAATAATTAAATCTGTTTTGAATGCTTTAATGTGGACAACTAAAAATATTAGTCAATAATAAAACTAACAAATTCCATTTCTGGGAATTCGCAAAACTTTTTGGGAATTGTGTATAAATTTTATGACTTTGCAGAATTTAAAAATAAGGATTTTGATGCCAATAGAAAAAGTTAATTTTAATAAATCCCAACAAGAAATGTGAGAGCGAAATTTATAAATATACAGTTTTCTACTAACACATTTGCATTAATTTAATACTGAACGGCGTTGCTGTTGTACTGCTTTTGGTATTTAATTGAAATGATTTTTTTCTTCTTATTTTTTTTTCACATCATTTTTTTTTTTTTTAGTTTTTCATTAAAAATGTGATAGAATCTTTGTTCTACGCAGCGATGGATATTTCCATCACCAGTGATTGTAGGGATATTAAATAATATAGAAATTTTATTTCCTTTTTCAAAGGGTCTTTAAAAGAATATTATGTTTTTGTCAGCTCAGCTTAATCTCTTTTACAAACAAACAAAAAAAGTCATTTTTCTTTTTCAGCAAAATTCCCCCACTGTGTGAAACTTTTGGCAGATTGCTTTTTGTAATAAATATTTCGTAAAATATTTATTTATTTGAAAAAATAATTTATCTGCTACAATTGAATTTAAAACCAAAAATATTAATTATTTATTATTGATGTGTGTGTGTGTGTGTTTTTTTTTATACAAAAGAGGATTGTGTTCAGTTTCATTTTCTAATGATTTTATTCTATTCTATTTTTATAAAGAGCTTATATTTAATCTCTATCTAAATCTTGTCCTTTGCTTTCGCGTCAATTTGTTGCTGTATTTGGTTTCAATACAATTTATTTTTTATTTTTTTTATTTTTTGATTTCGTTTAATTTTTTTCTATCTTGTTTACGATAATCTTGAGTGAAATTTATGGAAATAATCGTCATAAATCTGTGTTTTTCTTTTTTCATAAAATAGACATGAATAGCTGTAGAGGCATCCAAATGCGTACTTAAATTGTAGTCATTGGCCTGTCGGTCATTTATCTAGTCATAAGCAAGAAGTCCAAAAATGTTTCACTCACGTCAGTTCAATACAGATTTACTGCTTTTAAAAATAACATAAAATATAAAAACTCAAAATAAATGAACAATATTCGTTAACTTAAACTTACGGGTTGTACGATGTTTTTTGATTATTTACAAAACTGATTTATTTGTTGATTTTTATATTCATGTTTTTTTTTTAGCAAAAAAATTTATAAAATTGAAGATTGATGCTCTAATGAAATTTTTTATAAACTTTTACTTGATTTAAGAACCCATATTCCCACACCAGTCTGTGACATTCATTACTTAAGGCCGTATTCCATGGTTTTAACAAATTGTGTCTAAATTTAAAGTATGTCCACGAACAAGTTTTTTTCTTCTTAATTTAAATCTCAACTTTTACGTTTTAGTTAATTTATAGTCTTGTAAGAAAAACATTTTTAATTTTTTTTTTATTAAGGAAATTAAAAAAATTTTGTTAATTCACCCATATTTTCAAGCAACAAATTTTACTAATATTTTTGAAAATACAAAAAACTTTTTTGAAAAATTAAAGAAAGAAGTTATAAAAAATATAAGTTTGGTTTATTATTGTTTACTTCATTTCGATGAAAACTCTCGTTTAGTTTAAATTAATTCTTAAAACTCTATTCTCAAAGACTGTTTCTTGAGTTTATCCCTCTAGCGCCAACGAAGTTTTATGTAAAATTTTTTAATAGTGAAATATTGAAACCCTTTATGGATCGAAATTTAATTGCAATTTTTCATAGAAATTTTAATTTATATGAAATTTATTTATTTTAATTCTCTTTCCATTTGGAAATTTGTGCCATATTTTTGCTTTAAATAACGGGAGCTTAATTATCCTTTTAATAAAAACATCAAACCTTAAAAACTAACAAAATGATTTATTTATTCAAGAAAATAATAGATTAAAATTTATAATGATTTTTATGAGGTCTAAATGATTTCTGAGTTTCTATGGCACGAAGAACATGTTTCTAAAAATTGTTTTTAGATTCCTAATTTAGTGTCAAATTTACTGCAACAAATAATGGTTTCTTACGATTTCAATGTCGATTATGGACAGAATTTAATTGACTCTTATTTTTTTTTTTTAAATTAACCACAAAAATTTAAGAAAAGAGAATTGTTTAAATAGTTTTGCTTTAAAAAATTTTATAAGCAGAATTTGCAGCAAAAATTTATCTGAATAATTTTTCTATGTTGGACAAAAGACACTTAGTAAAATATAAACAAATGATGTACTCCAATCCAAGCAAGGTATTGATTTAAAAGGCCCGAAAAAGCTTAGACAACGAGTATATCACATTGAGTATAAGGCTTCAACCAAAATGGCTGCTCTGTTAGGAAATAAGAGAGATCAATCGCAATCTGCTGACTGTTTAATTACTTGCTTAAGTCTTGTTGTCTTCAAACCAGGGTAAGTATTTGTTTATAATTTTTCCTTATTTTTGCTCATTTTCACTCATTGCACATGAGTGATAATTTGCTTTACTCTCACATGTGCGGTGATAAAAAAAAAAACAAAACAAATTCTCACTCGTGTGCAGTGAGTATGAGTGGGTGTGCAAATACTTATTCTGCTCCAAACTATTAAATTTCTTTCACGATACAATATCGATCCGCCAATTAATACTAAAAATGAATCCGAGGTCAGCTCAGTGATTTCACCAGGTGAATCTGCCTTAATTCTGCTTATTAAAAAAAAAACAACCAACGATATGCGGAAAATATATTCTGTCAGTTGAGCGAATAAATCAAAACAGAGTGAAACAAAATAAATTTCATAAAAATAAAATGCTTTCCAGAAAAAAAAAAACGCAAACCAGAAACTGTTTCAGGAAATGTTTAAGACTTGATTGACATGCTGGTTTATAATGTTGCTGTGCATAAAGCAACAAACATCATTACACATGTTAATAGAAAACTGTGTTATTCTTGTCATCAAGACATTATGGGCAAAAAATCATTAAGGTCAAGTGCACCAACAAATCAGCGACCGCAGGCTAAACTGTTCATTTAGACAGCCATTCAGTCAATCGATGATTAACCGTCTTATTGACTTTGGGATATAAATTAAATTTAGACTTTGACTAAAATCAACATAAATGAACAACTGAGCTAAAAAGTATTAAAAAAAAAACTACCAAATGTTTTTGACATTTTTGTATGTGAAAGGAAATGGCAAATTGTGGCCAATGTCAAAAGTTTAATGGTAAAAAAAATTTTAATTTTTTCTGGTCACCAAAATTTATTTTTAGCGTTTCTTTTGCTTAAATAGTAAAAAATTTAAATAAGGAATATAAAATCAAATACAAAACTAATTTACAACCCATGGAGTTAAGCGGTTTTTCCAAACAGCTCCTGGTGACAATTTCAATATGTTGTTTCTCTTTTTTTCTCTCCTCATGATGACTTTATTTTATATAATTTTTTTTAACTTATTTAACAAATTTTGGTTTAAAACTACAAATAAAAAAATAAAGCTGATTTGAAATCAAAACACTGACGACAACGAAATTGCAAATTAAATCTACACTTTCATATCTGCTCTTAAACATTTTTATAATCGGCAAAAATACACAGGCATCATTAAGAGAAAATGCAGCAACAACAACAACAACAACAACAACACTCACACTTAATTGTGTAAATAATTTGTCTATGAAAAATCCAGAGTGATTTTTATTTTCTTTGTTAAATTCAGGGTTACTTACAACTGACGTGGTCAAGTACTAGAAGAAAAATATGTGTCTACATTTCAATGTTTATCAGCAGAATCTTCATTAGTTGTTATTGTATCCAATTACTTGGTAAACGAGGCAGCACCACCACAGCACAGCGGGTGATATTTTGTAAAGTTATTCTCTTTACCACAGTTTAAGTATTTTGGTCGGAAAAATCGTTTTAAATTAAGATTTATTTTTAATTTTATAACAAAAAACCACAGACTTTAATGCTTGAAGACAAGCAGAAAGCTGAGTAATAGAAATTAATGAATGATTGACTAATTATAAAGAAGTATTTAAGTTATTAATTACAAAAATAATTTATTTATTTATTATTATTTATTTAATTTATAAAATAAACAACAGGAAAATTGTATAAATCAAAGTTATGAATTCAACATGAATCCGTAAGTGTATTGTGACTTGTTTTGTGATTTTTTATTTAAAACTTATCTGTGACGATTAAAGAGATATAGATGAATTTACATCCTCTGTGGTGACACCCTTTAATTTTTAAATTGATTTTTACATTGCTTTGTGCTATTTTTTTAATTTTACAGTCTTTTAAATTTTGAAATTGTGCCCCTTACGGTTCATAATACACAATGACACCCTTTAGTTTTTGAAATTATCAACTGATTTTAAAACGGGACTAATCTGTTTCAAATAAAGAAATAATTTTAAAAATCGGTTCAGAAATGGCTAAGTTCTCCAGGCACAAATATTAAAAAGCAACATAAAAAAGCAGCAAGTATTAAAAAGTAAGGGGTGCACCAATAGTTCGTTCAATTTGATATATATGTCCATATTTTTGAACAGTTGTAGACAGACGCTTAAAAATAAGAACAAGGCTATACTTCTAACTTTGCTATAACAAAAACTATAAAATTTGGATTTGAAAATTATAGGGTGTCCCAATAATTGATATAATTTCTTTTATCTGGCCGAACTTTTGAACCGTTATGACAGAATGCTGAAACTTAAAAGCGACCTGTATTGCTAATCCCGCTATATCAACAAGTTTATTTATTGAATTTAAAAGTTAAAGGGTGTTCCCATAATTGATGTTAATTGAATTTAATGGACCTATCTTTTAAACCGTTATAGATAAACGCTTGCAAATTAGTCAGAATGTCGATTGCTAGGATCGTTATAGTAACAAGTATTAATATTCAAAATTATAAATTAAAGGGTGCCCCAACAGTTCGCTAAATTTGATATTTATAGCCATATTTTTGATCAAATGTAGACGGACGCTTGAAATTTATAACGAAGTAGTATTGCTAACTTAGCTATAAGAAGAAGTATAAAATTTAGATTTGAAAATTAAAGGGTGTCCCAATAGTAGATGTATCTGGTCGAACTTTTGGTCTCTTATAGACAAAATGTTGAAACTTAAAAGGGACCTGTTTTGCTAATCCCGCTATATCAACAAGTTTATTTTTTGAATTCAGAAATTAAAGGGTGTTCCTAAAATTGAAATTAATTAACTTAAATGGACCTGTTTTTTGAACCGTTATAGATAAACGCTTGCAAATTGGACAGAAGGTCCATTGCTATAATCGTTATAGTAACAGGTATTAATATTTAAAACTATAAATTAAAGGGTAACCCAAATAATCGTTATACACAAACACTATGGACAAACCGTTATAGACAGACGTTTGAAATTTACAAAGAACCTGATTGCCAAGTCTATTACAATAGAAAGTACATTATTTAATATTTGATTAAATTAAAGGGTGCCCCTATAGTTGCTGTAATTTGATGTATTTTACCAACTGTTAAACAATTGAACAAGTATAGAGTTTAGAAATGGGATATAAGGGTGTCCTTATAGTTGATATAATTTGATGTTTGTGGTCATACTTTTTTTATTGCAAGAAATATTAATGAATAATTATTTAAAATTTTTAAATTAATATTTGTTGAACCACACTTTTCGTCTCTCAAAAACATAAAGAAAAAAATTCTTTATTTATTAAAAATTAAAAATTCTATGTATGTTATATATTTTCTTTATAAAAATAATAATTAACTTTGTAATGTACTTTATCACTCTTTCGCAAGAGCTACCAAAACAAGAAAAAAGTGCAAAATAACTAATAATTTAATTTAGTAAATTTATGAAAAGCAAATATTAATAAAAATTAAGTTGATTCAAATTAAATAAAATTAGTTTTTTTTTATACCCCCAAGTATTATTATTTCAATGAAATCGTATTGTTTTATCCATTCTACAATTTATTAACGATTCATTTTGCTAGTGAAAGTATTTTCAGAAGTCTAGAAACATTAGAAAAAATATATGAAGTGTGACGGTCGTACTGCATTTAAATCACGTCTAATGTATCAAATCAACACCGAAACCTGCTTGACTTGATTTCCTCCCCAACTACACTGATACACACTCATTTATACAAACAATCATCAGCTTTCCAGTGAATACTTGCAGGAAGTATAAGACATTAAAAGAATACAGCAAACACACACATACATATTTATATTTTTATATCCCGTCAATGTTTTTGTGCTTCTCTCTTTTAGCTTAAGAATTATTACAAGTGTTTATTTTTGTTTTTATTTTTTTTTATTTTTTATTTTAATTCCGTTCTTGCTGCTTAGGAGCTTTGCGGTATTTTGTGTTTGGATTCATTTTAGCATTTTTGGCTGAGACTTGAAATAAAAAATAAAATGTGACATTTTTTACTTAACCCACCAGCCAAGTTTTATTTTTAAGTAACTAATCTTTTGCCATTGTAACATTCAACAGCAATAAATAAAGTCCTGATTTGCTAAATATTTTCGTTTTATTTTCTAGTCATTCCCTGTTTTGGAGTTCTAAGTCTATACGAGGGCTGCTCTATATATTTCTGGCCTAATAGTGAAAATGCGAATGTTTATAATCAAAAATGGTTTTATTGTTTTTCCAAATATTCTCCTGCATGATTTATACACTTCTGCATGCGCTCAAATCAGTTGTCGAAGCACTTTTTCCACTCCGATTGAGACACCTCTAAAACATGGTTTTGGAACACTTCAACAGCTTCTTCTGGCGACGAAAATCGTTGACCACGCATTTTTTTCTTGATGTGCGGAAACAAGAAGAAGTCATTAGGTGCCAAGTCAGGGCTGTACGGCGGATGACCCATTAATTCGACGTTTTGGCCGGTCAAAAACGCCCTGGTTTTTGATGTGTGAGAGCTCGCATTGTCATGGTGAACAATATTCGTCTTCTCTTGTTGGTTTTTCGGATTTCTCCGATGACTTCAGGCAAACAAATTGTAGTGTATCACTCAGAAGTGACCGTCCTACGTTGTGCACAATTTGAAAGTCGCTCAAAAAAAGGCTCGTGTCGATTGGTACAAAGAAATGTTGCAAAAATACGATTGCAGTGCTTTAAAAGACGTTTATAAGATCGCCACAGGTGACGAATAATGGATCTATGCGTATGAGCCCGAAACGAAACAACAATCGATCGTGTGGGTCTTCAAAGACGAGCAAAATCCAACGAAAGTTGTTCGTGGAAGAAGCACTTCGAAGCAAATGGTCCCCTGTTTCTTAGGCAGAACAAACCTTTTTTACGGCCAAGTGTTCATGCAGTATCGAATGTATGCTGGTGGAAGAAATGTCCGAGGATGTCTCTATATCTCGGTGTGTCGCATGTCGAGATTGCATTATGAGTTCACGCACGGCATCAATGTTCTCTGGCACAACAGCCGTTTTTGGACGACCTTCAAGGAATTCTTCTTTGAGCGAGCTTCGGCCACGATTAAATTCATTATACCAATTTTTCACAGTGCTATAAAATGGTGCTTCAACGCCTCTTGTCGTGATAATCCACGTCGAAAGTTGTGAAAAATGATGGCGCGAAAATGTTCACGAGTTAATTCCATTTTTTTCTATATTAATTTTTTCAAGCCACTGTAAACAGCACAAAGAATGGTCGTACGTCAAAACGTTTTGAAAACGATTATGCTTAAAAATGACAAACTTTCCAATGGAAATGTCAGATTGCACTTGGCAGCACTCAGTGTTGCCAGGCCAGAAATATATATAGCAGCCCTCGTAATTCTTGTTTAAAAAAAAACACACACACAAAAGTGTTTGCGGCATTTCAATTGTATTTTTAAAGGGTCCGCGAAAACACTCAAAAAATATTTAAATTTTTAGAGTAAAAACATTCCATGATGTTGTTAAGGACATGATTTTTCTGTTCAGTTCTGCCAGTTGTCGCAGAACTTTGGAAATAGCAAAAAACACCTGCAATACAGTTTCGAGTGGTCGGCGAGTTAAAATGCATAAAATATCTGAAACCAAGTGCTTGCATGTGCCATATGAAATTGGCTCTGCCTTTGTTTGCATCGTGTAAAGAATTGAAAAGCTTGGAATTTATTGATCGGTCAATAATCACTATTTTTTCAGATGTTTATGAAAGAAATTTTTTAGACTGTCCAGCCAACGATGAACGTATTTTATGGATTCTGTAGATAATGCGAGTTACTACCCAAAAGCAATTATAGCAACGATGGAACTCATAATCGGGAGTCAGATAGGAAATCCCAATTATCTTTTTGCTTTGCTATAACATTCGTCTCTTTTATTTAAAGTTAGTTGTGCATTCTTCTGCAACATAATGTGAGGCCATCCATTGGGATCCAGCGGTTACTTAGTTAAATATAAATTTTAAAAAAAGTTCGTTTATTTATATAAAAGAAGAGGCAATAATTTAATTCAATTTAAAGCTATCAAATGCAATCTTAAATGTTTGGTTTCATAAAGCATGCGACTTTATTTACATTGCAATATCAGTGACAGTGTGTTTTTTTTTAACTCAAGCTGATAAAACTATTTAAATATGGACATAAGATAGGGTTTGGGTAACTAGAAAATCTATCCACAATTTTCGGAAAAACTTTGGCTAAATTCCCAGGAAATCATTAGCAATTTAAAAAAAATACACTGATTGTTTTTCAAATATTTTGGTTTTAAAAATTTTCAAATATCTCGTTTCGTGTGAATTCTACTACGTCTTTACATCTGTGATGAAATATTTATGTTGGTGTATATAGTAATGGATAGGGAACACAAGACTCCTATTTTTAGAATTTTCGTCTGTCTTTCTGTATGTTTGTGTTCGCATTACGTAAAAACTGCAGAACGGATTTGAATAAAATTTTTTAAAGAGGTCCCTTAGAACCTTGGATCAAATATTAAATACTTTTTGTTTTATAAAAATATGTAATTTCGCTAAAGATACCAATTTGAAGTCACCCATTTTTAAATATTTAAAAACACATTTTTCTAAATTTTTATTTTAAGAAAATTAAACATTATACGCGTACGAAGTCGTAGGCAGTGCTGTTTAGATATAAAACAGAGCAAAAGGTTACTAATTTTGTTTAAAAAGGAATTTGAGTTATTCGAAGCCACTAACATTTGAAACACAAACAAGGATAATCTTTATAACGGATTGTTGACAACAAAACCTACCACAGTAGAAAGTGAAAGGGTTTTTTTGTTGGAAATTTTCGCAACGAAAACAAGTAACAAAATGTCTAGTTAATTGTTAAATGCAGTTCTAAAATCATATATTTCAAAAAACAATTAATAAAAATATTATTTCTGCATTTTTATCTTTGTTATCTCTCGTTATGTAGTACAAATGTGCAGACGTATGTTTTGTCATCTGAATTGTTTTTATGTTTTATAAATTGTCAAAACTATTATTTAACAATTATTTTAATTGTTTGTTTATGTCTTAACAAAACTATGAATTTTTAATATTATTTCATTAAATAAACTTCTTTTTTTTATTGTTTTTTTTTTTTCGGAAATACCGGGAAATCCCAGGAATCTGGTAATTTTTTCCCCGTTTCTTGGGAAAAAAATCCAGGACATTCCAAACTTTAACATTAGAGTACAATAGTGTCAAATTTATAAAGCCTTGGAAATCAAAGAATTATAAAAATAAATTTTGTCTTAAAAAATAAATTCCCTGACTTATTTTACTAAAAAATTTTTTTGAGTGTTGAAAGAATTGATTAAATTTTTTTTTTATATTTTTATAACTTCTTTTATATTTGATTAATTATCTTATGGTTGCAGTTTTTTGGTTGTTGGTTGCTTGTTGCTTGACTTGACTTTCTAAACATCTGGTTGCTAATGACGCGATAAAAATGAATAGATTGCAATAAAATATTGTTTTTATTCTAGACACTCTACACGACGCAGCTACAAAATTTGGTACTAAGTATGGATTGCAACAATCAATGTTGCAAATTGAAGATAATTATATTTTAAAATGTTATAATCAAACGAATGAATCAATCACATCATGGCATTTATTTTCTACTTGTCTTCTCGCTAACTGTTTCACATCTAATTTCTAATGCAAATTTTCTGACTATAAGCTTTGCCATTAAGTTAATCGGATTTGTTCCGCCAGTAAATATTATACTGTTGTCATACCTTTTGGTGAAGACCGTTGTCACTGACTGTTAATATGGTATGTTTGGCGAGCGCCAAAAACGCGGCTTGAAAATGATGTTCTCACATCGAAAGCGCTGGCCAAGTGCTTTCACAAATCTTTATGCTAAAAATTTCGATAAATTTTAAAGTAATTGCCTGAGGTGCTTTAGCATTTGTGAATATAAAGACAAGTTTAAATTTAATCACTCATGTTTTACGAAAATCTTTTAATTTTTTGATTATTTGGCATTTAGAAGAGCTTTTCACAACATGATGTTTTAAGTTCCTTTTTACCTAAAAATTTAATCAAAGTCTCGTAATAATAATAGGCTTGTGTTGCAGGAAGAACTTTAGAATCTTTCTAAGAGATAAAATAAAAAACTGTACCAAATAATGCCTTATAAACACTCTGCAATTGACTAAAAGTCGGTTAGTAAGAAATGTTTTTATTTAAATGCCATCCCACCATTGAATACAAAAATTTCCTCCGAATAAAAAGAAGTAAAAAGGACAACAAACATTAAATTTGTGTGAAACTACAACTGTTTTATCAAAAGGAAATGTAACGATACTGTCAAACTCAAATATTGTCAAGTGTTTTCTTTTTTTTTTTGTTTTTATCTGTAAGGAAAAAATAGCATGAAAAAAATAAAAACAAACAACACATGTCTATAAAACTAAAACAAGCTGCAGACATTGAACTTTAAATTTATTTAAATGGTGGCATTTAAAAACTGGCATATTTTTTTATTACTAAAATAGATAAAAATCTTTTGTAGGAACAAAGCAAAAAAAAAAAAATAAATAAAAGAAATATTGAAATAAAAATTTAAATTTAAATGTAAAAAGGCCGTAAAAAAGATAAATATTTATTTGGTCACTTCCAAATTGTATTTTTGATTCTAGTTGTTTAATAAATATAAATTTTAATTCAGTGTTTTGTGTTTTGTGTAGAACTGTTATCTATAACAAAATCGTTTGTCTTTTTTTATTGAATAACTAATTTTTACACCACCATCTTTCTAAAATATCGCTTGTTATAACACATTCCCTGTCAACTTACAAGTGACAATTTTAGTAACTGAACTAATTTAAATAGTTCTCATTTAAATATTTTGTAGGTCGTTCCATACTTAATGTAAGTGTGTATCTAGTTCTATTTTTTACATTTTACAGAGGGACTAATTCAAAATATTTTGGGAATAATTTAGCCATTTGTAAAGGGATAGTCCGATTGTTCCATAATGCAATCTTTTTGTGTTAGTGTTCTTAGAACTCAACCGTTTATGGACTGATTTTAAAATTTTCTTGGCACCCAATAGCATTAAGTATTATAAAAATAAATCTGCAAATTAAAGGGTGTCCCCACAGGTGATGTTAATTGACCTATATTGGCCTATATTTTGACAACTGCTTGAAAATTTCACAAAATGATGATTACAATGATCGTAATAATAACAAGTATAAATATTCAAAATTAAAGGGTACCCCAATAGTTCATTTAATTTTATCTATATGACCATAATTTTGAACAGTTGTAGACAGACGGTTAAAATTAAAAAAAAAAATTTGTATAACTAAGTTCACTACAACAACAAGTATAAAATTTGGATATGCAAATTAAAGGGTGTCCCAATATTTGAGGCAATTTGAAGTATGTGATCAATCTTTTGAACCGTTATAAACAGACAGCAGAAATTTACAAGGAACCTCTATTGCTAAGTCCCCTATGACAACAAATATATATCTTTAGTTTGAAAATAAAGGGTGTTCCTATAATTGATGTAATTGGATTATATAAGCCTAACTTTTGAACTATTTTATACAAACTATTGAATATTAGACAGAATGTCCACTACTTTGTGTGGTAGATTAAGAAGTATAAATATTTAAAATTATAAATTAAAGAGTGTTCCCATAGTTGATGTAATTTTATGTGGATATCCAAACTGTTGAACAATTGTAAACAGACGGCTTAAATTTAAAAATAATCAAAACTGCTAAGTTTGCTATTAGCAATTATAAAATTTTTATTTGGGTATTAAAGAGAGCTCCGATAGTTAATGCAATTTTATTTTAACCACTTTTTTCATAACAATTATTAAATATCGAAGCAAAAAAAAAATTTAGATACTAAATCTTAAAAGGAAAAATATTGTATTGGCTCGTTTTAATGAAACTTTTTCATTTTTTCAAGTTAAGAAAATAAGAACTATGAATGAGAAAAGAGTCATTCTGTAAAATGTCAGTGGTAATTTTTTTTTGTTTTTTTGTTTTTGAAAGATGAAAAGAAGGAAAGAAATTAACAAAACATTAATTTTTAAAGGATTTTCTTAAAAAGATTTTATTAAAAAAATCAAGCTTTTGATCGTAACTCATGTAACTTATTGCTTCATACGCTAAATAACAAAAGATTAGCAAAACTTAAAAAGACTTTTTTTTCTATTTTAAAAACACAAAAATTTTGCTAAGAATATTTTTAGTTATATTTTTTAATATATTTTTTTTTTCAACTTTTGCTTAAGTTCGTTAATTGTGATAAATTGCAAAAAATACAGTAAAAACAGTTCAAATAAACTTAAATGTAAAAATCCTATTTTTAATTTGAATACTTATTTTTTTTTTCTAATTCTACGTGTAAAGTACGTTTCTAATAAAGAGGACTGGATTGTGTTTCACATGTTTTATCTTCCTTTCGCTTATTAAAAATAAGAAACTATAACAATGATAAGAAATATATTAAATTATATTAAAACGAAAGAAATGCGTATTGAACTCTCCGCCTCTTTGCTTAAATCTTTATAAAATACGCCAATTGTTTGTTTAGTCCTGCGTAAATTATCACAAAAAATAAACACATATTTTATGTATTTTAGAAAAGAAAGAAAATATAATAAAATAAATAGGGATTTCATAAATACAATAATAGTTCATTTAACTAAAGATGGTTTTTTTTTCTATTTATTAAAATGTGTATTAAAATAGAAATAAGAAAATATTTCTATATTTTTGTATATTTAATGCGAACAATTTACATTTGGCTTGATGCGTTAACATTTAATTGAATAAACAATTCAGGGTTTAATTTATTTAAAACTTAAACTTTGGCTGAAGGACACAACTCTTCAGTATAAAAAATCTATTGATTATAGCAGCTTCTTTTTTTAAAATTAATGGAAATCAATAAAGAAAAGAAAAAAAAAGAATCTTAAGTCAATTATCTTGATAAAAACTTGATTAAATTTTTTTAAATGTTTTTAATTTTATACATACGGCAGCAAAGCAGTTTTTATATTTTTATGAAATTATTTAATCTTAAGCTTTCGTAGTGAGAACTTCCAGTCTGCATCATTAAGTTCTCATTTTCACTTGTTTATTACATACCCACCGATGCTTTATATTTGATCGATGTTCTTCCAATGACACCATTCTTAGCCGAAATACTTTTCGCTAAAGTTTAAGGAGCAGACGCTGAGTTTAAATCCTTAGACAAAAAATCTTCAATAAATGCTACAACACTTACGTTACACCTTTTTAATGTGCTGCACATATTTCCTTATTACGGCTGAAATATATGAGTCGAGACAGAAAATTAAAATTGCACTCATTTTGCAATTTATAGTGCGTAGGAATGATCCAATTTAAAAAAAAAATTTTTATTGAGACCAGAATCTGTTCACAGCACTTTATAAAGGGGATCATATTTTTATTGTAAAAGAGCCGCAGCCAAGTTTTATTCTGAGCACAAAAATCATTACCTCAAATAAATTTTACAGCTTAAAGAGGAAAGGAAGAAAGCGTAAGTGATTAAATGACAGCAAAACGTTCTACATTTGAACTGTGTCCCAAAGCAACTGGTACAATTGTCGTTCTTAATTAACCGACTTTAAAAAAGGAAGGAGGTTATCAATTCGACTGAATGATGCTTTTTTATGTTTGAATCTGCAGAACTCAGTCATTTCTTAACCGAAAGTTAATAGTTTATGCTTACAGGATTGTCCGCTTTTAATAAAAATTAAAGGGTGTCCCCATAAAACATACGTCGTTTTTTAATTGTATTATGAATCTAAAAGCGCACTTCTTTAAAATTAAACAAATGCGCATTACTATAGCTCCTAACAGCAAAATTAAAAAAAAAATATATTAAAATTAAAGGGTATCCCCATAGTGACGTAAATTGATTTATATGCTCTTATCTTTTGTGTCGCTTGTAAATTGCACAGGATGTCGACAACTATGACCATTATAACAACAAGTATTAAAATCCAAAATTATAAACTAAAGGGTGTCCCAGCAGTTAATGCAATTTGATATGTGTGGACAAACTTTAAAACCGTTATAGACAGACAACTGAAATTTACAAAGAACCTGTATTTCTAAATATGCTATAATAACAAGTATAAAATTTAAATTTAGAAATTAAAGGGTGTTCCCATATTTGAATTAAATTGACTTAAATGACCCTATCAGTTGAACCGTTATTAACAAACACTTAAAAATTAAACAGAATGTCCACTACTTTCTCTGGTTTATTTAGAAGTTAAATATTTAAAATTATAAATTATAGGGTGTGACAAAAGTTGCTGTTATTTGATGTATATGACCAAACTGTTGAACAGTTGTAGACAGTTGATTAAAATTTTCACAGGAGCTTTATTGCTAAGTAGCAAACTTAGAATTGGAAATTAAAGGGTGTCCCTATAACTGTTGTAAATTGACCTATGTGGCTCTATCTTTGAAACCGTCACAGAAGAACTCTTGAAAATTAAACAGAATGTCCAATACTATATCAAGTATAAATATTTAAAATTAAAAATTAAAGGGTGTCCTAATGGTTGTCCATTTGATGTATATGGCCAATCTTTTGAACAATTTAAGACGATTGCTTATAATTTAAACAATTTTTCTTTTACTGTGTTAGCAATAAAAAGTGTAAAAAATAAAGGGTGACCACATAACTGTTTAAGCTGCATTCATATTTTGTTCTACTGCATGTAAAATATCCTGACGTAATATTTCTCGAATATTATATAATTAATGTATATTTACTTACCGTCCTAAAGAAATATGATTTTAAGTTTTTCTATTTTGAAATCGGATTTTTTGTTTTGCAAGAATTATTATTATTCGTAGTAATGCTGATACACATTTTCGTCCCATTACGTAAATAAAAAATTGAAAAAAAATTTTAAAGAAAAATCACATTTTCCTAATTTTGAGCAGTTTAGCTCGTCTGATTGAAGATTTTACACTATCACACTTGAAGAAGAGTAATACCTGTGTGTATATGTACTTCAACATCTACCAGTAACTTAATGTTTGTCTTTTGTTTTGTTTTTTAACTGATTTAAAAAAATAGATATCGATTCGTCCACATTTTTTATGTTTGTGACCGTAAAACTCAATAATTTCTAAACCGACGTTGAAATGTGAAACTTTATATTCAAACACCTCAAAAATATACAGAACAACAAGAATAAATATTAAAATTAGAAGTTAGAGGGTGTCCTCATAGGTGATTATATTTGATGTACATGGCCTTATTATTTAGATCGCCAGCTTTTATTTCATACTTGATGACCCTCTACCCGTCTGTGAATTTTGAAGTCAGATTTTTTCACATTAATTATTTATCACTCCAATATGAATAATAAATATAAATAACCATTTTTCGTATTCTATTTGCACCAAAAAAAATCTTAAACTGAAATTAAATTTAAAAAAAGTTAACCTTTAGCCGAAAAATTTAATTTTAATTCATTTAAACAGAAAGGGCTTACACGTTTATAGATACGAATAATAAGTGCCAGCATCTGCTGTTTACTCCTCTCTTTACAATAAATCACTTATTAGCAATAACGAACCTAAGCCTTATTAAAAATAGTTCGATTATTAGTGTTTTATAATAATCTTGATTTTAATTATTTTTTACAAAATTCTTGCAAAATTTTGAGTTGATAGGATTCATCTTTTTTAAAATTGTTACCAAATTAAATGTACGACAAGAGGTGAAAAACATGTGATCACTTTTATTTAAATGAGTTTGTAAACAAAATGCTTAAATTACAGTTAAGTTTGAACGTCGGTGGGCGGATTCTCCTTTTATTGCTCTGTTCGTTAAACCGTCAAACAAAATATAATTTATTTGGCGTTTCCTTTCAATGGTTATTGATATTGTTGTTTTTGCTTTAGCGACATGTGATAACAAATATAGAAAAATTAAAAGAAGGAGTTGAAAGTTTATTTATGCATATTTTGTGCATTTATGAGCGTATGTGTGTGTGTGTCTAAATATATGAATAAATTACAATCTTTATTTGACAGGGTTATTGAACCCTTTTAGATTATTTTTGTGTTGTTTTTTTTAATAGATTTTGGGCATTAAAGGTTAAATAAATAAATAAAAAATAACAGTTAAAAAAAGTTTGAAAGAAAGCTTGTAAACAATATTTATCACATGTAAAAAATTTGTTCAAAACAATCTACGAGGGGAGGTAAGAAAGTTGAAGCAATACAATATGGCAAAAGTTTTCACGTTGCTTCTTAATCGACTTTTCCTTTAGTGAATTTTTTTTTATCCCAGCGCTGTTGTTTGATTGGAATTAAGTCAACAAATTAAAGCCTATAATTAAATGAACAACTTTTATTATTTTCAAGTTCGTATTTTTTGCTATTAATTTTTAGGTAAAAAAATTATTTTTTAAATTATGTGTTCACTGTTAGAAGAAATGGAAAAGGTTTATTTAAGCAGTAGAAAAATGTAGAGCTTTTCATTGATCGCAGCTACATTTTCCATTAGCAACAGCAATTGCATGTGCTTTTAGAAAACGAAAGCTTCAGGTAAAGAGTGATGTTCATGTCAATCAATTAGTATTAGATACAAAAAGAGAACTAAAAATCAATTAATTAACTTTTAAAAGTTAATGCCTTAAATCGAGGTCCTAGAAGGCTTGAGCTGCCACGTTCTTTTGACCATTTACACGTCTGCATAAAAAAATGATGATACAATAGTACAAAAAACTGAAGTGCAGATATTTTTAGAGAACTATGCAGAAACCTCGCCGGGCATGTTTGTCTTAGATACCCTACCTTCTGGAAGCTATCGCCTTTGAAATGTTTGGTGACACTAATCGCCTGGGTTTGGAAGTGTTTGAGTATGTGAAACTGGGACTTCTAAAGTCTGACTACGAAACCAAAAAGTTCCCAGATTTTGAACCGATTTATTCACAGTTACCCTCGTAACTCATAAATACTTAATAAAATGCAACAGGTAGAGCTCACATATTTTTAAAAAGAATATGAGTGGATATCTGTGCGTCTGAGTAATAAAAAATATTTGAACACTTAAATTGAAGATAAAAGATAAAAAAGTTTATTTACGATTAATCGATTATTATTATAACCGCAATAACTTTTTGCAGATAAAAAAAATCCGTTTGTTTTGTTATTTTACTGAGACTCAGACTCATATAGTCTGCTTGGTTTGACATCAATGTGAAGGTCATATTAAATTTAGTCCAGTTAATTTTTTTTTCTGATTTAAAATTCTATTTCACATGAGATTGTTTGGCAGGCGATTTTTTTGCAAAAAGCAATACATTTTTTCCTTTTTTATTTTGTTAATAAAGTTTATTGGCACGAATACCTGTGTTGTCTTTTTATTTTCCTTCTTTTCGAATTCCTAAGGATAATTCAATATGATAGAGAGATGTTTTTTTCTTTACTTCACACAGTTTATTAACAGAAATTTCTTTAAATATTTCAATTTCTGCTGCTGATTTCACATTCTGTGTCTGGTACCTTAAGGCAAAAATGACAACAAGATACAAAAGTTTGAAGTGGATTTGAGTTTCTTGCTTAAGACGGTTGAAAAAAAAACTATAAAAAAGAATTTTAAATCAAATTCATACTTTGTAAGTGATTGCACATGAGTGAGTAGTTTGAATAAAAAGATACATTTTGATTGGCTTTTTTTATGATAAACTTCAAGTGTCAGAATTTCAATTTCTGTTTTTTTATAAAATTAAATTCTTAATATCAAATAGAGATTTCTTAAAACTAGACTTGCAAGAAATTTGCCAAGAGTATTTTCAGCATCTGCTCTAAAGGAGTAGTAAACATTTTGCTATTAAATTGAAAAAGTAAACAGATTTTAATATCATTAAAATAGTGGCTGTTAATAAAAAAATTAAGAAATTATTTAAGGAGAACCTGTTTATAAACATGCTATTTTATAATATTAAACGTTATTAAGCTTAATTTTGCAGTGAAATATTAAACAAACATTATTATGGCTTTTAGCTTTAAAATAAGTTTAGCAAAATCGATTTTTTTCAACCGAAATCTCATATCATTTTAATTAATTCTTGTTTTATTTTATTTTTTTTTTTTTTTTAATTTCTTTCTAAGTATAAAGGCTCAATAACTTTATTAAGATATTAAAGGCAGCCACACTTTTACTTTTTTTAAAAATAAAAATAAAAATTGTTTGCTTTTCTTACTGATGGACTTTAACCTGCAAACACGTACAGACTTAACAACACTTGCAAAGGACATTGTAATGTGTTAAGGGACTTTTAAACAACAATTAAATGAAAAATGATTTGAAGAGTTCTTTCTCAGTTGTCGAACAGAAATAATTAAATCATCATCAATAAGAAAATACTCTCCTCAAATAAATTGTAAGTGTCATAATATTTAAGAAATAAAATAATTTAAAGAAACTAAAACTGTAGTGATTGCAATAAATGATGTTCAAAATTAAAGAAATATACGAAACCTTGGATGAAGATGTGTGTGGATGTTGGCAACTACAGCTTTTAAAAAATAAACTATAAGTTGGAAAATAAACGCTGGCAAAAGATAACACAACTTATGTCTTTGATTGTATTTTTCTATTTTCTATTAAAAAAAAAAATTCCCAATAATATTCAAAAACTTTCCAAAATATCCAAAACCATCTGTATCTGTATCTGAAGCTCTGCGAAGAAAAAAGATTTACACAATGCAAATTTTTTAATGCATTTTTTTTAATTTAACTTAATTTGCAGCGATAAGCGTTATTCAAAAATAAACCTTAAAACTTAAGCAATGACAATTGCTTAGCCCTGTTATTTCACCAACGAACAAAAATTTCATATTAGTTGCATGAAAAATTGCATAGTGTAAATGCCGATTAATATGTTAACTTCACTGAAAATATATCCAAAGGGAGAATTTAGAAGTGGAAGAACCGACAAAGTTGTAAAGAAGTGAACGCTGTGCAAATTTAATTCAAATTTTTCTACGGTCATTTAAAATTCCTCGCGTGAACTGGGAAGAATCTAATAAAATGAATAAAGATTTGAGGCAAAAAGATATATCTTCAAACACAAAAAAATAATTTAAAAGGTCCCTAATTCAAAAACAAGATATAAGAATAACAATTGCAGACGATCCAATAATAAAAAGTAAACAGTTTCCGCCTTTTAGAGAAATTTTGGGGCCTCTAGAGAACTTGCAGCAGAACCCAAGTTTAGAAAGAACAACCATTAGGGGAGAAAGGGTCGTAAGAGTGATACATCTATCGCTTCCATTCTTCTATGGTGTAAATCGGAGACGAAAAGAGTTTTCTATTTAAAACCAAAAACTGTTGTAAATCAAAATCATTTAATTTTATTTATTTTGTGTTTTTATTCTTTTTAGACATACATATCGTTATCTTAATATAGAAAGAACCTAACACGTTTTTTTTTTTTTTTTTGTTCAAATTTTAAAAATATTTTGATAAATGATTCTCTAATGCACCGCTAAAAAATTAAAAAAGTTGTAGCAGTATTTAATTTTTTAGAGAATTTAATAACACAATGCGTTAATAAAAAATTTCCAACAACAAAACTGTACTTTTTTATCAAGTTTTTTTTCTTTTCCTATAAAAAAAGGCAAATGTTAGTTAGGGCCTTCCTATATTCAGGTAACGATATGTGTTTTAAAAGATTTTATTTTATTATTGAGTTTTAAATACTTTATTTGTTTTACACATTTTAATAATTTTTTTTGATTTTGAAAAAAATTCAATACAAAAAAAGATGTAGGACGAACTCTTAAAATTTTTAGAACGGATTTTTCAAGCTAAAAAAATGTCAAAAACTATTTGAACGCAACATTTTCGAAAAAAAAAAACTCTCTAACCAACTTTTGGTGCGCGCTTATTAACTGCGGTCAGACGCAATAAGATTTGTTTACTTATAATCTCTCAATGTTACGAAGTTTAAACGATTCCAAAATATTTTTTATTTTTGGAATGTACCCTCAAGTTAAAGATCCTCTACATAATGATTTTATTTTGTTTTTTTTCCTGTTTGTAATAATAAAAAAAAGCATTTGGCTTTTCAATTGTAATTACGAAAAAGAAAAACATATTTGCTTATCTTCACTTACTTAAACTTTTTCTGAGCTCTGTGTGACTAAGAGTAAACCCGGCCTTTTGCATGATTGTTGCCATTTCTGAGCACATGTGAGAATTTTATCGGAAGCCTCTTATTTTCTTCTTCGAACCACATAATTTTAGGGCTAGATTGTACGCAATTGAAATACTGATTTTCGTTTTTACTACAAAATTTAGTCAGGAGTAAGGTTTGGAGAAATACTATCCACAATTTCCCGTTAAAATTTTGGCCAAGTTCCCAGAAAACGGGAAGTCTAAAATCAATTGCACTTTAAAAAATACACTAATTGTTTTTCAAATATTTTGGTTGCGACATTTAAAATTCTTCAAATATCTTGTTTCGTGTGAATTTTACTACATTTGTACATCTGTACATGAAATGATTCTTGAAAATTTTGATGTTGGTGTAGATAGTAATCGATATGGAATAGAAAATACTTATTTTAGAATTTTTGTGTGTCAGTCTGTTTGTCTGTGTTCGCATCACGTAAAAACTGATGGATGGATTTGAATAAAATTTTTTAAGGAGGACCATTAAAACCTTCGTTCAAATATAGAATTCTTTTTATTTGCTAAAAATATGTCATTTCGTAGAGAAACTAGAGATACCAATGTGAACTCACCTAATTTTATCAGTATAATAGTACTAGAACAGTTGTCAGTACATTTTATTTTTAAATTCTTAAAAACACGTTTTTCTAAATTTTAATTTAAAGAAAATTAGAAATGATACGCGTACGAAGTCGTAGGTACTGCTTGTAAGATATAAAACAGTGCAAAAGGTTACTTATTTATTTAAAAAGAATTTTGAGTCATTCGATGCCACTAACTTTGAAACATGAGCTGGATAATCTTTATAACGGATTGTTGACAACAAAAGGGTTTTTTTTTTTTTGTTGGAAATTTTGCAACGAAAACAAGCAATAGAATATCTACTGAATTGTTAAATGCAGTTCTAAAATCATATATTTCAAAAAATAATTAATCAGAATATTTTTTCAGTATTTTTATCTTTGTTATCTCTCGTTGTGTCGAACAAATGTGCAGACGTATGTCTTGTCACCTGAATTGTTTTTAAGTTTTATAAACCGTTCAAATTATTATTTTTATTTATTTCATTTCTTATTTTTTTATTTTTTATTTATGTCTTATGTCTTGATTTTTCCTGAAAATACCGGGAAATCCCGGGAATGAGATAATTTTTGCCGTTTCCCCTGATATAAAAAATTTCGGAATATCCCAAACCCTAGTCATGAGACTAAATAAACTGAAAGATGTTGAATGAATATGAAATGAATAAGGAACATTTTTTTAAAATGTTGAAATATTTTAAGCTTTAACCTCTATTTATTTTATAGAGAAAGAAGATGTTTATTTCTTTACGAATTGATGGTGGATGTTAAATGTTTTTAGATATAAAAATGAAAATAACTGAATTAATGTTTTACGATAAAAATGATCTTAAATTTACAAAAGTTTAATTAAATTCTAAGAAATTCTACGTACAAATGTATTTCAATTCCCTATTCATTAATATCCTCTTTAAAATTAAAGGCTAATAACACTTCTAAGAATAGAAGGTCAATCGATATCCACTAGAAACCTAATGTGAACGCTTTTGTTTTCCTTAGGTAATTTGAGATTAAATTTATGTGAAAAAATAAATAAATAAATTATTGAAATACTAAATCAATCCAATGAAGTCATTAATCATCATAAATAAAATATTTTTTCAGTTTTTTTTTCGTCCCATAAAACATTTAATTTAAGCATAACAATTATAATTAAACTTAAAGCGATTTATTATAAATGGAAAAATAAAAGCAAAAACAAACAATTTGTGGCAGCGGCTGTACAACATTAAGAGTTTTATATTTCAACAATATTTTTTTGTTGAACAACATACAATATTACGTAATTTTAAGTTTGTGCTGATATTTGAAACCTTTAATATAAAACCAATTTAAATGAGCAGCAAATTTATTTTCACTAAAAAATTTTAAATCATAATTTTTCTATTTTTTATTTTTTTATTTTTTATTTTTTTTATTTTTCTTCTTATGTTTTAACTTCTTCTGCTTTCTTGTATCTTTTATTTTTCCTTTATTAAACCCCTTTCAAATTGTATCACTTAAATGCCATTATTAAAATACATCTCAATGGAAATATTAAATTTTCTCATACCCCCACAAACCACCAAACCAACCTGCAATATGGAGTGTGAATCTTTGCAGTCATCTTAATTTAAAATTAAATATATTCATCGCTTTACTTTTGTAACTAAAAACATTTTAAATTAAAACAAGAAGGAAGGATCTTCCTTTCCTTTTTTTTGTATCATTTTTTATTGTTCACCTCAACCAACAGACCAGCAGTCAACAGAACAGCCAACCATTTCATAATTAAGCCGGTGTGATTGTTGGTCGACCGTTGATAACAAAAGTATAAGCACTGACATTTTCCATTTGATACCTGAGAAGTGGAAAAGTTTTCCTTTTTTTTTTGTTTTTGTTTTTATATTTTATAAAAACCTTCTTGTCCCTTTTCGAAATTAAAGAAGTTGAAAAAAGGCTTAAGTTTCTTAACTGCTTTCATGCTTCAAGTACTTTAAGCATTTTTATTTTACGCTTTAGAAATTTAAAGTACACAATTTTATATTAAAAATAAGTTTTTTACAATTTATATACAATTGTACAAATTTGTGTGTGTGTGCGTGTGTGTGTGTACACTGAGCAAAATCTTATTACTACGACATAAGTACGTTCAACTTAAATTAAAAAATAAATAAATTGAATGCACAAAAATTATTGTGACCTTTCTAGTAGTTGGTTACAGTAAAAACAAAATCAACGAAATCTAATCACAAAAAGTGTGACAGAATCTGAAGATATAAAAAGAGACTTAATTTCCACTTTCCATCTTCTCCGCTTTTGATTAGATGTCATTAAAAGAACCAAAAAAATCCGGATGAAAGAGGGAAAATCAAAAGATTGCATAGAACGCTTGTCACAGAAAGTCACATTAACAATTAGCGTTTATATAAGAACGATATGAGACGGATAAAACTTTTATGAAAATAAAAATTGTCTATTTACTCGTTCGTATTCTAGTATTGCGCCATAGCATTCGATAACATTATCAAGGAAAAAAAATTAATTCTTAATTAAGAATTAATTTTTTTTTAAGAATTAATTTTTTCACTTAAGTGACACAAAGAATTAAAACAGGCTGCTAGAGATTTAAAGGATTTTAATTGAGACCTATTAACTCAGTAAACGCAAATTTTTTTCCAACAATTTTATGGTTTTTTGTTGCACACTTATTATTTAATTTAAATTAGATAAAATGAGAAAGATCCTGCTGTCAGATTTTTGATTCCAGTGGCATTTTTTTTTTTTTTTTTTTGTTCATCCGATTTTCTTATTATTTAAGCAAAAATAATTATTCTTTTTATTTATTTGAATTGTAATTAATGCTTATTGCAACAGTCGCTCTCATTGAAAACAATTTATACCCTTCACCACAAAAAGTGGAAAAAAGTATGCCATGCCGTTTGTTATTTCTACAATATCCATTTCCGACCGAATAAAATAATTATATTATGACTTCTTATGCATAGCGAAGTCGATTGAGCAATGTCCGTCTGTCCGTCCATGTAAGTGTTGAAATCAAGTTTGCCAAGACACTAGATAAGCTAGGGAAAATTTAAACACCTCTATTGATCAAAAATAGTTTCGAAAATATTGAAATCCAGCAAGATTGGTCCTTCGAGGCAGCAGGCAAATCACTACGCCTGCCTCTAATTTTTCTATATCATTTGGGACAAATCTAGTTTAGTAAAGTAACTCCTTAAAAAAAAACAAATAAGTATATGGGGCGATAGAGATTTAAAATATAAGAAAAAAATCCAAAGAAGAAAATGACGCTCACCCATATTTTCCGAGTTATGGGCCTCTGAACTTTTCATAGAAAAGTACGATTGTGCACCATATTTTTTAAGACATCAATATGGGTATCATTTAAAAGCTTTTGAAGAGATGTTTCAAGATATAAGTAAATTTTTTAAAAATGCTTAACCCATTAAGAGCCAATGACATTTTTATGTGAAAATTTTTTTCTTATTTTTTAACTCTTTGTCGCCCTAATATTTGTGTTTTTGATTGGAGTTAATTTTCCGAACTAGATTTACATATATGGTGTAGGGTATAGAAGATTCGGCTAGCCACTTTTACTTTTTTTTTTTTTTTTTTATGAATTGATTGGTAAGAAAACACATCTTTTTTATCACACAGATATTTAAACATTAGAATCACTAATCACAAGCCACTTAATGCTAAAGTTAAACTCGCTTCATATAGAGTTTTTTTGATTTCTTTTTCTGAAATATTTGTTAATCATTCTGAAATTAAGAATAACGAATTGTCAATATATTTTAGCAAAAATTTTGTTATTTACACAGGACAAATTATAAATAATTTTTGGTTAACAAATATCTATTTAAAGTTGATGTTAAATCTTATTACTGTTTTAAAGTAGAGATACAACTTTACGGTTTGAAAGCTGGCTTACGCATCTTAGAGAAAAAACAGTTTATGAATTTATTAATTTAGCAATTGAATTAAAAAAAAATTTTTTTCTGTCTGTGTAGTCCATCGAGCTGTAAGTAATTATTGAATGATAATATCGACCATCATCAAGTGGAAAATCCGGTGACTGTTGAATGTTTTTTTTGTGGTCATATCTACACATGAGCAAAAAAATATTAAAGGGAATTTTTTTTTTCATTTTTAAACTTAAATTATAATAAAAATTCCTTCAATCTCCGCAGAAAACAAATTAAAATTTTTTTAAGTGTTAAAATAAAAGAAAAAAATATTTTTTTTCTCCAACTTTTTGTAAACTTTCTTTTTATTACTTTTTAATGGCATTGTAAATGATGTTTGCAAAACAAAACACAAAGTTTGAAATTAATAGATTCTCAAACCTTTTAAACTGTATACACATCAAGCTTACATATCAGGTGTTTATTCTAAAAGTGGCATAAGTCGTTTTTTTTTAAAGAAAAAAATTTAATGATAAGAGCTGCTAAGGTTATATGTTGAACGAAGTTTTTATTATGAAAAAATTAGCATCCTGAGATAACAACTGCAAATGTGTGTTCTCAAGATTTAGCCTAAATACTTCTGAAACCTTTGAAACACAATCCTTTAAATATGTGCATTTGTTTAAGTGTAAAGTGACTTATGCCACTTTCAAAATAAACAGCTCATAAGTAAATATAGAAAATAAATATGTTAAATTTGAAAAATATATATTTTACTTTATAATTACTGAACTTTTAAGTCAATTAGTTTGAAGTAACAATAAAAGAACTTAAGGAGTAACGAAATAACATCCAAGCGATTTGTCGCCAAATGTGGCTATAAAAAATTACTTTTAGCAATAAAAATTTTAAAATTGTTATTGGCGATATTAATAACACTTGAAGATACTTGTGGCTAAAAATGACTCCTACATTTGCACATGAAATGCTGGTCTGTCTTTAATGTACAAATAAGTATTAATTTGTGAACTAAATATCAAGCGGTCAAGATGTTGAAAGAAGAAACCCAGTGTGATGGAAAAAATTAATTTTAACTAATTTTCAAAAATATTGTTTTCAATTTCAATTATAAATTTCAATGAAAGTTAAATTTCCAATTTGATTAAAAACCTTTCAATTATTATTGAAATAATTAAAAATTTAAAGAGGTAGTTGTTAGTATTCTTTATTTAAAAAAAGTTTGTAAACGAAATGCTAAATTTAATGAATTCACTTCTGTTATCAGCTCTAAATACAAGTTGTACTGATATTTAAATCCCCATTTTGTTTTGCCTTCATATAAAATTAAATTTATTATTAAAAGAACACAAAACAAGCACATGCTGAATTGATATTGAATTTTAAACGGTTTATTATTTTTGTACAGTCCTCAATTATATCTTGTGTGCTGCAGTTGAACTGAATGTGTTAAATAGATGATGGAACTGCATTAAACCAAAAATCTTTTGTTGAAATGACATCTTAAAATAAATATAATTTTTTTTTACCAGACAATTCTTTTTTTAATGGTTTCTTAAAAATAAAATACCAACAAATGGTAAGACGATTCCAAAAAAAAAAAAAAAAAAAAACATTTTTTGAGTTTATTTGACTACTCTTCAACATCGTCGCCCTTAAGCTCTTAACACTTTAGCCCCAATTTTCTAAATTCGCTAGCTTTCCGCAATGTCAGATTTTAAAAGATCATTTGATTATTTTTTTCTAACTTTTTATTGCCGGTAATCAAATCTGGAAAAGCTTGGAGAATGTGAAGCCAATTCGAAACTTTACTCATGACTTTTTACTGAACCTGCACTTATTCACAGCCAACCATTTTGGTTTATTCTTGTTTTTGTCGATTAAACGGACAATATTTTTTTGCATTCTGTTCTGGCTTTTCAAAAACTCAAATGGCCTCTAATCGAGTTAGAACTTAGAACATGTTTTTTTAATTTTTTCAACCAATCGATTGTTTGAATAATTCTAGCAAAAAAACAGACATTCAAGAGTTTTCAATAGTTTCAAAGACAGGGCCATATGGGTCAAATTACATCATTGTTAAAGCGGACTTAGCAATAAAGGTTCTGTGCAAAGTTTAGTTAACTGTCTACAACTGTTCAGCAGAATGGTCATATACATCAAATAACAGCAACTATTGTCACATCCTATAATTTATAATTTCAAATATTTTTACCTCTAAATAAACCAGAGAAAGTAGTGGACATTCTATTTAATTATCAAGCGTTTGTTAATAACAGTTCAAACGATAGGGTCATATAAGTCAATTTAATTCAAATATGGGAACACCCTTTTATTTTAAAATTTCAGTTTTATCCTTGTTGTTATAGCAGACTTAGCAATACAGGTTCTTTGTAAATTTCAGGTGTCTGGCTATAACGGTTCAAAAGCTTGTCCATATACATCAAATTACATTCACTATTGGGACACCTTTAAATTATAATTTTGAATTTTAATTCTTGTTGTAATAATGGTCATAGTTGTCGACATCCTGTTCAATTTTCAAGCGTTTGTCTATCACGTTTCAAAAGATAAGCGCATATAAATCAATTTACGTCACTATGGAGACACCCTATAGTAATACGCATCTTTTTTTAAATTTTAAAGAAGTGCTCCTTACTTTTCAAAATACACTTAAAAAAATGTATGTTTTATGGGGACACCCTTTAGGTTTTAGGATTATGTACTGTTAATAAATTGGGACAAATCTGTAAGCATAATCCAACAAATTAAAAAAAAAAATTCAAAATCGATTCTGCAGGCACAAACATAAAAACAAGCAACATTCAATCGAATTCCTTCTTTTTTGAAGTCGGTTAAAAACCCCTGCTTTCTATCTTTGAATTCTTCAAAAACCTCCTTTGATTAACAAAAGCAAACAAGTGCCTGCAGCAAAGCTAAAAATTTCTTAAATTATCTGAAAGTTTTAAATAAAATGTTGCAAACTGTACTTGTCCTGTTATGTGTGTCAGCTGTTCTTTTTATTTTAATTTTAATTAATTTAAAAAAATATGTTCGTTTCACAATATCCTTCTGTTGTTGTATGAAGTTTTAAAAAACATTTTTTAATGTTGTTGTCCTGCGGCTAAAGTGAAGTGAAGAGAAGTGAGTGTCAACAAAAGCACAAGTTTGCCGAAATTCACATTAGTGGTCTAACGGAAATGTAACAAATCGCCCCTCTTTTTTTATCACAAAATCAAGCCATATTTTTTTCTTCTTTTAACGAAAAGTTAAGTGCTCGCTTTAAGGCGCTAAAAACTTTTTTTAATTTTTTTTTTTTTCTTTAACACAGGTGCCTTGAGTTTTCATCCACTTAAAAATTTTTTTTATTGTATTTTAAATTAATTTTATTAAAGCGTTGTTAATTAAGTCAAAATATGTTTGTGTGTGTGTATATATAATATATAGTATGTTGTTGTTGTTTCGTGTGTCCTTCCACAATCTTGCAACCTAAAAAACGAAATTAAATAAAGCCTTTGCAGACAGACAAATTCCCTTGATATTGTAACATTATTCTGACATTAAACCGTTTAAGCCAATTTCCCTTACGGACATGAAAAAGCAACGGAGTAGTTTGTCCACTTGACGACGGCACAAAAAACATTTAAGTCGTGTATCTTTTAGTTTTTGCATAAAAAATCTAAATATGAAGTATGAAGTATGAAGAAGAATAAGAAAAAGAAAAAGGAAAAATATATGATCCTGTTTGAAATGATATGAAGATAGAAAACTATGAATTCAAGTTTGATGTTGTTGGTGCCAGCAGTAGAAATCTTTTTTCAATCTCCGATAGTCGTCATGCGATAATAAAAAAATAAAATAAAAACAACAAAACGGCAAATGTAGACACACACCAACATTTTTAATGCTCAAATTGTCATGAGAAAACTCTTAGCAACCGGAAGCATTTTTCTCATTTAATTTTTATATTTTCTTTATTTAATCAAGATTTATTTTGTACAAAAAGCTTTAATTTTTTACAAATTCACACGACATAAAAAAACATAAATCAGCGTTTTTCTATTCATTTGTGTGAGTCAATGTTTCCACAATTTAAATTCAAATATGCAAATAAATTATGATTTTTTTTCTTTTTTATTTGATTTGTTTGAATTTTTTTGCCTCAAACCTGTTAGAGACAATATTTCATTTATGATTGATTGCAAATTGTTGTTTTAACTTTGATTATTTTTAAAGAGTTCTTAATTTGCGATGAGTATTTTTCAAAAATGTGTTTGCAACATTTTTTAATCAGCTTCAAATCAATAGATTAATGAAATGATTAGATGGCGGAAAGTCATTCTGTGCCTGGGCCCTAATCTAGGCGTTCGTTAGTCAATTAAATCACATGTCTATCCGGTCTTATTGGAAAAATCTTTCTCTCTTATCTCGTACATCGTATGTTTGGATGTTTTTTAAGTTGTTACAATTTCCCTTATTTTCATCATTTTCTTTCTTTTTTTCTGTCTGTATTTGTTATTCGAACTTTGACAAACAACTTTTTTTCAAATGATTTAATACTCTTAAAAATCGAAACATTTGATGTAAATAAACACTTTGGATGATAATAAAAAAGCAGACAGACAGACGTTACTAAAAAATATAAAATTTCTGGCTGCAAACCACTTTCTCTGACCGTCGACTTAATTTTTCAATACAGCAACAACTTAGAATACATTTTATTTATTCTCTTGTCTCACAAACCAAAGCCAAACTATACAAAAGTTAATTCCAAAATAAAAAGTTTGTAAATCACAAAAACAATTTAATTTTAAAAAGAAAAAATCGAAAATTTTAATTTTTTTTGAAAACACAAATTTTTTTAATGCTAAAACAGCCGTTAATAGAACAAGCAAAATGTGTGAAATAAATATTTGTGTTGTTACCAAATTCCACAAAGCATTTTTTTCACTGGTTAAAGCATTAAAGTGGTTGGTTGATTGGGTTGATTCTACAAAATAAAAATCTATTTGAAATTCATTAATTACCGCGGTTACAAATGATTAATACCTGTCACTGATAATGAAAATGTTAATAAAACTAAATTGCAATTTGTTGCCTCTAATTAACCTCAATGACACCAAGACGGGAAGCATCATTGTGCCAAGAGAAAACTTTTTCAACTTAATTTTCTACCAAATTAATTTTCTTAAGAAGATTTTCATACTTCTTCTTTACACATCTTTGTTGTGGATTTTTATAAAATTATATTTGTTAACGCAGATTTCATTTAAATTTAAATTCATCAAGGTCATTTTCAGTTTAGTAATAATTCTCTTTTTAGCTTTTAATAAAATCACAACGTGAAAAATATTTTAAAGAGACAAAACGTTATAAATTTTGTTAAAAACTAATAAAGAATTTCTGAGTTAATTTTGATGAAGATGACAATAATTAAACATTTCGGAGAAAATTAGTTTTTTTGCTTAAAGAAAAACTGAGATTTTTTCACAACAAATGAACGGTACTAAATAAATTGCAAAAGCATGTCACAGACAGAAATATTACAACGACAAAAAGTAAAAGAAAACGCTATTTGTACAGTAATGCTTTGGGAGATTTTTCAAAAAAAGAATATGAGAGCGGAAAATGTTTTTTTTTTATTTCTATCATTAAATCCACGTAGAAATATTTTATAATTGTTTTTTTTTTTGGTGACTTAGTTCCAGATTCCACTTCAAATAAGTACTGCAGCAAATACAGGACTTAATTTTAAGCTGAAAGCGTTCTCATAGGTTTCCTGAGGAAAAAACTTGCTAACTGCAAAAATTCCGCATTTGAGGTCCAACTAATTTTACTGCATGAAGCGTATTCTTGTCGTTATTTTTTGCCAAAAAATCTAGTGATTTCACAACTTGTTTTTTTAAAGGGATTTTTTGATATCGAGAGCCTGTACCAATAAGTCAACATCCAAACGAGCGTTAAAGCAGTAAATGAAGTTTAGAGAAATTTATGTGGAATGGCCATATGGCAGCAAAGCTACAGAAGCCTCTTTCCTATCATGGCGAAGAATGGTTAGAAGCCAGATTTTATCCCAACTGATGCTGCCTACTAAAAGTAACAATTCTTAAAAATCCTATATTAACATGTCCCAAAATGATATTGTTTTTAATAGTTTTATCACATCCAAAATTAAAATATTCCTTATTTTAAAAATAAAAAATATGTTTCTTCGTATTTACATATGAATAAAAAAATATACATTTAAAAAAGGCAAAATCATTTGCGTAAAAGTAACCAACCCTGAATTGCATAAATATGAAAAAACCCCACTTGACGACACTGAAGGAGCTATTAAGACGATTGTTTATGAGGGCGTCTCTTAATATTGCCAATTTAAATAGATTTTCGTTTTACATATTTACATATTTACATATATTTATTTTAGTTCAAATTTCTTTTAAGTATTTTGTTGAATAATAAAAATATGTCGTTTCACTATAATGATACTCGAGCTTGTTGCTCTTAATAAATTTGGCCAAGTGTTTTAAAAATATTAAAAACAGCCAGTGTTATTTATTAACAAATTATACAAACCAGCAGACATTTGTTGAAAGTTGACACTGCAAAATAAATTTGAAGAAAAAAGAAAATATTTATGAACATAAAAAATTATACAAAAATTATTGGAAAATAAAAAAAGTTTAAGTGCTGCTTTTTTGTAGGCGTAAAAATTGATTAAAAATTTAATTTTCTTAAAGCATATTTTTAGAATTTTTCATTCAAAATTTCTTTATGTACATTTTAATTTTTTATCAGATTTAAATGAAAAACGGCATCTAAACGACCTTCTAGACAACAGGAAAAATGATGAAGACACCAGCAGAATGGAATGGAACTGCATACGTCATAAGAACTATTCACATTTAAATTATCTTCAAGTTGGGTGTGTTGAAAACATCATCTATGTATTTAACCAAGTAATTTTGCAACTAATCTTCATAATCAAACAATAATAATTTGGTTAGACGAAGCCCACACACAACTAAAGCTCAGGGGTGCCAGATAATTTTGATAAGAAATCGGCAGATTTGCAAACAAAAATCGGCAATTTAGTTTTAAGAAATCGGCCAATTAAAAGTACCTATATAAAATACAATTAAAATTACTTTTACTATCAAAAAATTAAAAACAGAGCAATTTAGTATGAAGTAATGTTAAAAACACATAAAGGAACACAAAATCAATAAAAACAATCATTTCACAAATAAATTGTTTTCGTTATTGATCTATCGGTCGTATATAGAGAAAATTACCTTATACTTTCATATATTTTTGGTCACTAGACCAGTTTTATAAGACATCTAAAAATGTTCATATTTCTAGAATATTTTCCATTAGACTTAGAGACAAGCTCCCCAGCTAAGTATTTCACTCTTCTTGTTATTTGCTGTTTCTATGAAACAAAATACTTCTGCGACATTTGTTATACATAAAAATATTTCTTTCATTTTAATTTCTATTAAAAAAAACATGTTCATTTGTTAGAAAGGAATGACTAGAAACCAAACATTTGTGATCTATTTTTTTATTATTATTTGACGATTTTTAATAACTTATAAACTAAATTTTTAAAACTTCTTAGCTCAAAGCATTTTTTTAAATGGTTTATTTTTATTAATAAAATTAAAATCACATTAAATAATTTAGTATGAAAGAATTGATTAGCTCTTTGTTTTTATTTTGGACTTTCATCACTTTTATATTAAGGATGCAATTTTTTAGGAAGCACCATTAACGGTCTTTTTTAATCAAAGTTACTGTGTTTAAGAACTTAACGAAAGAATCCGCATTTTTGAAGCAAAAATCGGCAAATCGGCACTTGAGTAATTTTGATGCTGGAAATCAGCAAAATGCCGATAAATCGGCAAATATGGCAGGACTACTAAAGCTTTTTCCGTTGTTCTCTTTAGTAATTCTCATATCTACTTGTTATTGCCTTCTACTAATTGAATGCAGGGATGTAAGATTATTGTTGACGAAATTTGCCAAAATCAAACTAAATGACAAAAATCGACAAAACGATTTTTAAGTAGTTTTAGAACACATTTTTGTTATTTTTTTTAATAAAAATTATTTTTTGTAAACATAAAAAAATTTCATTAAAATGGCTAAAAATCGGCCAAAAATAGCACACAAAAAGTCACAGAAATATATATTTGTATATTTTATATTTAATTAAAAAAACAAAACAAAATTTTGACACATGAAAGGTAAAATGTAACAGTTTGATTAAACGAAAAAAAAATATGAGATCCAAATTGACATCTGATTAATAAATGAGTGTGAAAATCACCACGTTTGGCGAATTTAATTAAATTTTATTTGGTTTTTCGTAATTTGAATTTTAAATCCTTACAAAATGTTGATTAACAACATTTAATAATGCTAAGTAAACGTTTTACGAAAGGAATTTTTAATTGTATTTAAGTATTGTTAGATTATCTTACTACTTCTACAGTTTAATCATAAGTTTACAAAAAAATGTTCCGTTTTTTATAATAATTACTGCCATTTTTGTAAGTAAAATTTCTAAGTTTTCCATCTCTGTTAATGATCATTGTTTATGCAAAGCCACTACAATGGTTAAGTTAGTCTGTAACTGATTCCGATAGTGCTGGGATATAGCTCAGTGGCAGAGCATTCGACGGCAGATCGAGAGGTCCCCGGTTCAAACCCGGGTGTCCTCTTGTGTTTTTTTATTTAAAAAAATGTTTAACATGCGAATATTCCATAATGTACAAGCTTAACATTATTACTTTAACCAATTATATGTACAACTGATTAGAAACATAATATTAAATATTTAAACAAACTAACAAAAACAACTTAACAATTTTTTATAACAAAATTAATAATATAATCTGCATATAATTAGAAACATAATTAGAAACATAATTAGAGACTATATTTCCAATACAAATCGGTGTAAGGATCTAAATTTAATTACGCATTGATGCGATGAAGTGTTGGGATCGCTATTGCTGGTATTACGTGCAAAACAAACGGACTGTAGTTTTGTTTAGCTAGAACTGCAATTAAAAATTATGTAAAGAAACAAAACCAATAAAAGCCATAAAATAATTGCGTAATAAAAAAGACTGAGTTTAGTCGATAAAAAATAAAAAAAGGCTTTAAACGCTACTGCTAAGACATTATGTGGTCCTTCGCATGAAAAACATGAATTATTTTACTCACTTGATGAACGCAATGACAAATTAACTTAAATAAAACATAGTTAGTCAAACCCTGACTTTTGAAATTCTGTAGTTTTAAATTTTTATTTACGAATTAAAAGTACTGTTAGAAAATTCTTTCTTTTTTTATTTGTTTATTTAACACCTTTTATTTATTTAATTGAAGTACAAAATTACAACTGATTTAGGTGATTGATTTATTTTAACCTAAAAAAAGAAAGAATTATAGATTAATGTAAAAAAAAATATTTTTTCTTAAAAATACACACCTTTAAAAGCATAGAAAGTAGTTCTCAAGCTTTTAAACCAATTTCGCCAGGATTGAAAATTTTTATATTTCTGTCATTTACTTTGTACAAAATCTCCTTGAAAGAATAGTTGCACTCGTAATTGTTGTCAGCATCATCTTGCAACTTTTTAATTAACAATTTGCCGTCAACCTCTCGGAATACACCACTCTGCAATTTAACAACCCGAATGTGTAAAGAACCAAATTTGACCACATTGTTATCATCCAGATTATAAATGTCACAATTGCTCATTTTTGTGATAACAGTCAAATTTTCAAAACTTTGCGTTAGATTTACCAGACCATGACAGAATTTTTGTACATCTTCTTTGGTGGCACCCAAGTTAAACAGTATGGCCAAATTGTCAATAATAACGGTGGTGTTAATGCGTGATGTAAAAATAGGGCTTGATATTTGTTCTTTTATGTCGGCCAATAGCAAATCGGTAATTTTATTTTCTTTTGTCAACCATTTGCTGTTAAGGAAATCTTTGGCCAGATCGGTGAGAGTGTCAATGACGCTAAGAGTTTTTCCCAAAAATATATTGCAGTTGTAACCCAAACGCATGCCAGCATTAAAATAGTGTTGATAGTTTTGTTGTAAACAAACAAGTAGAGTGCCGGTGTTAGAAATACGTAGACGTTGGCCCAAAACACAACTTATCAAAAAGCTTCCATCGATGTTGGATTCTTCGCTGATGTGTATAAATGAAGGGAGCTTTTGCTCATTTAAACCGCAAGCAAATAAAACGGATGCAGCCATGCTGTCTGGAAAAAGACTAGAAATAAAACAAGAAAAAAAGTCTTAAGTACGAAGTTTTAAGAGGAAACACAAAAAACAATTTAAATAAAATAAAATAACAAAATTATTTAAATACATGTCGAGGGATGAAAATAAGTTGTGCAGAGTGTTGTATAGAACGTTAACATAGAAATAACATTAATAAACTTAACATACACGCAACAGGTTGTGAGTCAAATAATACATTTGCTAGTTGTCACCACTTTTCATTTGAGCAACATGGCTCATGTTCCACCATTCGAATATTTTACTATTTTTTTGTATGAAAACCAAAGGCTGAACCTGTTGGGATTACATTAGCTGAGGAAAGATATTTTATTTTTACAAATGTCACATTTTTAAAGTGGTTTCAATATAAATTCAAAATTAAGTAAAAACACGTAGTGATAAGTAAGTAAAGAAAACATAATTCAATTATCGATAGTGCAAAGTCAGGAACAAGCAAATATGTTGCTAGCAGTGCCTACGACTTCGTCTACGTGTCTTTTATAATTTTCTTAAAATTCAAATTTAAAAATGTCTTTTTAAATATTTATTGTAGAGATCTGTAAACAGTGTTAAAAACACTTCACATTTGTATTTATATTTTCGCTACGAAATAACTTATTTTTACGAACAAATAGTATTCTATATTCGAAAGAGGATTGTAAGGGACTTCCTCACAAAATTTTATTCAAATCCATCCAGCAGTTTTTACGTGATGCGAACTCAGACAGACGGAAAGACAAAAATTCTATTTTTATTACTTTCTAAATCAAAATTTTTACAAAATACTTAAGAAATGACCGCTGACTGTTTTATTACATGTATCGATTTCTAAACAAACATTCGTAACTTTTTGTTTTTTTTTATAATTAGTGACATCTTTAAGCGTGATAGAAAATATAAAGAACAATTGGCCCATAATAGGATTGAACCCGCGACTTTCGCGTTATTAGCACGACGCTCTAACCAACTGAGCTAATGGGCCACTGCAAAGTTTTTGTCTAAACGTTCACAAGAACTAACCAGTGCCACAAAGAATTTCATTGCAAAATAATCAATTTTTTTAGACTATTTTTTCGGATTTCTTGCCCGTTTAATTATTTATTTACGTATTAAAAAAAAGCATTGTTAATTTAACTAATATTAGCATTTTGATGCTAATTGAAAATAGTTATTCTATGAATAAAACTAATTAATACTACAACAAAACTATTTGTAGAGAATGATCCAGAAATTCTGGAATCAATTTTTGTTACCTAAAATTTTTTTAAATATTTCTAATCATTTAATTATTTTATTACTTGTCACTGTTAATGGAAAGTACTTGTATTGGAAAATTCTGCTTTTTATTTGTTTACATGTTGTTAACTTAGAGATGGTACGATTAATATGTATGTTTATATATATACATGTATAAACGTGATAACATATTTTTTAAATTAATAGCATTAATGGAAGTAATTAATCATCAGTTGTATTTTAATCATCAAACGATTTTTGCAAAAAAAAAAATGACATCAAGATAAAATGACGGGCAGGTCATTGAATATGAAATAAAAAATTTTATACACACTTAAAATTTCAATGTTCTGTTTAAATATATCGATTCAAAAGTAAAGTCCATATACAGTGGCTCAATTTAATAACCGGACAGCTATATGTTATTCAGTTTTTCCCCATTAGTACACATCTTCTTGACTTTAAATTAAAAAAAATCATTAAGTTTTTTATTTATTAAAAGAAGTATTGTAAAAAACTTCAACAGTAACGTAAAAAGATCTGTACATTAAAAGTAACAACAACAAATTCATAGTAAGACAAGAAAATAAAATCAAACTAATAATCGGACACTTCACAAAATTTCGGGTTATTTAAATTTTTGATTAGGATTAATATTTGGTGGGATATCCCATGATTTTGTAAATAGCATCCAGACTCTTTGGAACTGATTCTACTAATTTTTTACAGTATGCAGGATCAATATTTTTCCGTTCTTCTTTAAGGCCATGTTTCAGCTCAGCGATGGTAGAAATGGATCTAGATTTCAATTTATTTTCCAAATGAGCCCAAAGATTTTCTATTACGATAATATCAGGATACTGCGACGGTGTTTTCATAACATGTGGGCAGTTATAGAGTAACCATATTCGAGTATTATGTGCGTTGTGTTTGGGGTCATTGTCCTGATAAAATTGAAAAGTTTCGGAAATGCTCAATTTTTTAACGCTAGCTGTCAAATTTTCTCCTTAAATAGAGATATACCTATACTGGTCCATAATTCCATCAATGAAAACCAGCTGACCAGGACCCGCGGCTGACATACAGCCCCAAACCATCACAGTTCCGGCTCTGTGTTTTACTGTAGGGCGAAGGTTAAATGATCTTAGTTCTTCATTTGGCTTTCTCCATACATCTGAACGAAAAACATTAAATTTACTCTCGTCCGTGAATATAACAGTGCTCCAGTATGAAAAATCATGGTTCTTATATTCATTAGCGAATTTCAGCCTCTTCATACGATTTACCTTACTCACAAACGGTTTTTTGCGGGCAACTCTTCTATGGAAATTGTTTTTGCGAAGCACATTCCGAATTGTTTCGGGGTTGAAGCTTATTTGTAAACTTTCGAACACCAGTTTAGTCAATTTTGGGGCACTAAGTTTCGAATTTTTTTAATTTGATTTAAAATCCATCGTTCATCTGAAGGTGAACATTTTTTTGGTCGTCCTGATTTTTTCTTATTTTCTACAGAATTGCAATTTTTAAATCGTTCTATAATGTAATGGACTGTTGAATGACTTCTTTCAACAATATGACCTATTTCACGAACAGACAAACCATCATGATAATGTTTTATATTCAACTTTCTGATTTCTGTAGATGTTTGGTCACGTTTGTTACTCATTTTACAATTTTCGCAACAAATTACGCTTCAAACACACATTATTTAAAACTTTTCTAATTTTGATCTTTCTACGAAGTTAACAATTACAATCGGCTTCACTAGAAATGGGAATTGTCGATTTAAAGTAACAATAAAATACTGTAGTTGCCACATGTCCGATTATTAATTTGTCGTTTTATATTGCCTTACTTGAGGTTTTAGCTTGCAACTTTTTTTGTGCAAATAATTTTGATACCGTACACGGCGAATAGTGTAATAGAGAGTTATAATAAAAAAATAATCTAGTTTTTGATTTTGTACAAGAGACAGTTTGTGTATTATAAAAGTTTTATTAAAATTATAATGGCTGTCCGGTTATTAAATTGAGCCACTGTATTTCCAAAAAAAAAAAAAAAATAATAATTTTTCTTTTCTAAACATTTCCAAATTCTTAAAAAAAAACCCGAGTTATATTTTTTTAATAAAATATTCGACCTAAAAAATAATAGAATATTCGATTCCTTTTTTTTGTCTGCATTTCAAAATAAATGTAATTGTAATTATTTCAACGTAATTCACCACTCTGTGAAGAATAAACTAATGAATTTTTTGTTTCGCCAAAATTTCATTTATCGAGTTTTTTGTTTCTTGTTTTCCTTTTCTTTTTTAAACCAATAATGTATGCTCTCTTCGTTTTAGATAAAAATCCTTTTCTTGATTTATTTGATTTTGGCATTGCAACATGATTAAAACGCTTATTAGCCATTCATCGTAAACACATAAAAATAAAAATCCTTTTACCGGCATTTTAGTTGAGTAAAATATATTCTTGCACACATTTGTACATACAAGTCCTTTTGCTACCCGCTAGTAGACTTTTATTAGCAGGTGAAAAACACTTCACTGTTTGAATCAAATTGTTTAAGTGCAAAGTCGATTGAGCGATGTCCGTTTGTCCGTCCGTGTTGGCCTCCTGCCTGGTACTGACTTAAATCTTGATCGCATCTGTCCGCCCGTGTTAGTGTTGAAATCAATTTTGTCAAGGCAATAAAATACAACAATCGATCAGACATAGATTGAAAAATTTTACTCTTGAAAATCAGCAAAATCCCTAGAGGCAGCGAGCAAAACCCTACGCCTGCCTCTAAATTTTCCATATTATTTGGAACAATAAAGCAACTCAATAAAATAAATAAATGGAAGAGAATTAAAAAATAAGAAAAAATTATAAAGTGAAAAAAATTTTCTTTCGTCCGTATTTTTCGAGTTATGGGCCTCTGAACATTAGATAGAAAAACACGATTGTGCGTGATATGGGTATAATTTGGATATAATTTAAAAGCTTTTGAAAGATATTTCCGAAAATACTAAATGCTTAAGCCATTAAGGAAAGATGACATTTTTATGTAAATAAATGTCTTTTTTAATTTTTTAATTCTCTGTTTTTTTGATTGGAGTTAATTCACTAAACAAGATTTACATAATTAGTGAAGGGTATATAAGATTTGGTATAGCCGAATATAGCGCTCTTACTTGTTATCACATGCATTTATTTCTAACAAATAAAAAATACAGAATTTGATTTTAACATTTGAGTGCTTATCACCCGCTTTTGTAAAGCTACACCTAGAATGAACATTTTCTTCTTTCATGTATCGCTGTAACTCCAAAGAGCGAAATACGTAGAAAGAACATTTTTTTAGGAACGGTGTTTTTCATATACAGAGTTCGTTTCATAGATAGAATTTTTAAGGGCGTCTGATTGACATATTTTTGATTCAAAAGAAACTGCTTGATTCAGTTAAATTAGTAATCATTATCGTCAGTATTAATAAAGTGACAACATATGAAGCACAAAGCTGTTCTTTTAAAGTACAGTGAACTCGCGAAAACGTGAACTAATTTTTGCTAATGCAGTTCACATATTCGAGTTTGTTTACGTAATCGAATACCCAAATTAAAAAAAAAATTGCCGTACTAAATATATAAAATCATTGTTTTAATTTTTGGAGCCATCCGTCACTGGCGTTAAAACCACGATCATTTTCATCAATTCATTACCGGCATTTTACATCAATCCATTTACCGGCATTTTCTTATTTCGCATGTGAAGGAACCATTTAAATATACGAATTCCTTGATAAAGTGAACATACAATTCACGAAACGTCAAGAAAATATGTAATAAAAATTTTGCATTTTTATTAACACAAAAGAAGTTAGGCCTCAGTAACACTACAACCGTTTTGCAGTAATTCAAGAATATCAACTTTATCTTGTAAAGTTATTACTTTAGGTTTTTTTAATGACATTTTTCACTTTCACGATCTAAAACTTTTTAATCAATTGCAACATCTACGTAGCAATACCAAAGAGCAACTAACAGGTCAACGCATAAATAAAAGGAAAAAACCGGTTTATCATAAGTAAAGAAGCAAACAATATTTTATTCAGGGGATTTTCCAATTTGAAAACTGATTAAAAGACAATAAAAAAAGAAAAGAAAAAAGTGTTTACGTTTTGGAATACTTTATGGAAAAATTAAATTGTTCACCTTTCTGGGACGTTCACACTTTCGAGTGTTCACGTTTTCGCGATTAAACTGTATCAGTTTAAAAAAAAATCATTAAGTTTTATTTTTTCATAGAGTTCTTTCTTGTCTTGAAACTTTTTCTTTTGCAGTTTCTTGCACTGACCCCAATGTAATAATAAAAAAACGTGCTTATTTTTATAATAGGGGAAGAAGGTACATGCATGAATATAAATTTACTTATAAATACACACATTAATATAAAATTAAATAACAGTTGAAACGAATATTAAAACATTTCGACTATTAAATTTAAGATGGTTAAACAGCTGTTTAGTAGAAAAAATTGGTTTGTGAATGAGCAAAGTGTTGATACTTTGTGCGCATGTGTGTAGGTCTGGTATTATTGTGTTTTTTACTTACTCAACATTCGGATGACACGAGTCTGTGCACTTATGCCCCGATTGACATCGTAACATCTTCTTGGTATCGCTTGTAGCAAACGACTTCTCTTCAATTTGACTCCTATCAGCACATAAAGAACACAAATTGCAGTCATAGGTCCACCAAAAAATATAAATCCCGATACAGCAAAAACATGTGCAAAGAAGTCGTTGTTAATCTGCGTTAGAAAAATGAAATATTATATTTGTATTAGCGGGGCTCACTTTTCGTAGCATAAATGGTTGCAAAAGAAAAGTTTGCTCCTAAAAGTATGCAATAGTTTTAGCGCTGTATAGTTTGTTGTTGTTGTGTTGCAACACATAGCATAGTGCTACGTTTGCAATAGCAGTTTGCTACAAAGCGTGAGTTCCGCTATGAACATTTTTGACAGGACTTTATTTGTGGTAACAAAAAACCCGTAAACGTTAATTTTCAAAGTAACAAAATAATTCAAATCAATTATTGCATTAATTTATATTCAATTGTATCAATTTATTTAAATTTAAATGTTTTTTATTCATTCAATAATTTGAATTTTCTAAAATAATTTATTGCCAGTCAGTTGAGAACAAAACGTAAAAAAGCCATTTGTTTCAAATAAAATCCTTTATTGCAAAATCTAAATTGTTATATCCTTGAATAAACATTTGTTTTCTGTGTGGGTTCTTTGTGAGTTCAATACTTACGGTACATGCTGTCCCATCATGCTGCGGCACCACAGAAAATTGCATCGCCTGAGGCAGAGCTAAAACAAAGGCCGCTAACCAAATGGCAAAAATAAATTTAACAGCACGTGATAGTTTGGACATGGTGTGTTGGCTGCAAACACAAAAATTGCAAATAAAAAAACAAATAAATTATATCCTGTGTTAAATGTCAAATGTATTATAATAAAAGATACACTAACAACCATATATATTTGCTACTAATACAAATAAATACATTTTGTTAGAAAAACATGTAATTGGAATGGGAAAACAGGAATATAAATATACGACTTTGTAAAATTTTAATGGGAAAATCTTAAATGGAATTCACCTGTCTAATTTTATTTTAATTTTATTTTGATAAACATTTAAAACACAATATTTCCGGTCCCTTACAGCAAGCTTTTCTAGCAATTAATTTTTATACGCTTCGCCACAAAGACTTGAAAAAGGGTATAACTGATTTTGTCATTCCGCTTGTAATTTCTACAATATCCAAGTCCGACCCCATTAAACGATGTCTGTCCCACCGTGTTAGTATTGAAATCAAGTTTTCCAAGACACTAGATCAGCTTCAAAAAATTTAAATGTGCAAATCGTTCAGACATAGTGTCGAAAGAGAAGCTATTGGAAATCAGCAAGATTTGTCCATGTTCTTTGATGCAGTGGTCAAAATACCACGCCTACATCTAAATTTTCTATATCGTTTAGAACAATAAAGGAATTCCAATCAGAAAGCAAATATGTTGGGCGATAAAGAATTAAAAAATTTGAAGAAAAGCGTCAAGTGAAAATATTGGCGCTCGTCCATATTTCCGACTTACGGACCTCTGAAATATTCAAAATTTTTAAAATATCAATATGGGTATTAATTTAAAGCTTTTAAAGAGATCTTTAAGGATATACTAAATTAAAAAAAAATACTTAACTCATTAAGGGCCGATAGTATTTCTTGTCACCTCAATATTTGTTTTTTTGTTTGTGATTGGGAGTCACTTCACTAAATTATATTTAGAGAAATAGTGAAGAGTATATAAGATTCGTTATAGCCGAATACAGCACTCTTACTTGTTTTATTAAACCTTCGTTAAAAAAATTAAATTTATTTAATGTTTTTTTTTTAATTTTTTTTTTACATTGTTCCACTGTAATGCCCTTAAGCAAAATGGCAAAAAAAGGTCTTAGCGACTGCAGTAAAACTTAAAACTTAGTGTTCGCATCTGCTTTTTCAAATATTGTTTTAATATTAATTTAAATCAAATTACCTTTTGTTTAAAATGTCAGTTGAAAATTCCTATTTTGCTTTTTAGTATGCGTTAATATTAAAGATATTTGCATTTCCAACTGACAAAAATAAAAGCATTAGATGCTTAAATGCCACATACTGGCCATACATTCAGACATAAGAATATAAATTTAGGAATATTTTCGTTTTTGCTATTTCAAAGCTGGTGCATTATTATGCGTTTTTTGGAAAAATGTTTGTCCGTTGCTTTGCACTTTTATTTTATTTTATTTTATTAATGTAATTTTAAACGTTGTAATTATTTAGCTTTGAATGTTGCAAAATGTATATTAACATTTGATTCTGGTTACTACAAAATCCTTGGATTTTTTATCATGAAGAAACCACTTAATTAAAAATAAAACGTTTTCAAAGGAAAACCACAAGAAAGATTATTACTACTGAATATAAATGTATGTATGTGTGTATGTGTGGCATAAAACAATCGAAATCACTTTATTATTCAGTTGTTAAAATAAAATTCGTTTAAATAACATCTCATAAAACAAATCTTTCCTTTTTATTTAATTTATTTAAAAACATTCTAAAAGAGAAAAATGTATTTTTAATACAATCAAATCCTGTGTCTTATTTTGTCTACGATTTTTATAGTGGATTTTTAAAATACGACAAGTGTGTCCTTTCAGCCAATTAAAAACAGTAATAAAATGTATCCGAGCAGTGAAATTCTTTTATTATCTTTAATGAAAAAGAATACAAATAGAAAATGAATCTATTTGCTTGTGTTATATGGCTGTAGCTGTCAATTAAGACAAAAATGTGTATTTATTTGTCTACTTACCGAAACGGGTGGCAGATGGCTATATAACGTTCAACAGTAAATGCTGTTATTGTCAATACGGTTGCATTGGCGGCTGTTTCTGACACAACACCTTCCATAATGCAAAGGACATCTGTAAAAGGATACGAGTCGGGATACCACAGATTGTATAAGTCCTGAGGCATTCCTAAATAAATAACATGAAACATGAATAAAACAAATGAAAGAATTTTAAAATATAAAACGAGAAAATACAACACACGTGAGGAAGAGCGACGTAGAAAAGAAACAAACGTAGTGTCGTATGCTTTTTGTTGTACTTTAAGCTCATTAAATAATCGACTCAAGAAAATCGTACATTTTCGCTTAAAAAACCAAACTATTTTTGCCAAATTATATTCCTTTATAAATAAAATGTAAAAAAGAAAACTTGAGGAATATTTTACAAAGTGGAATTTATTGATTTGATTACACTGGCTCTAACGTATAAAAATAATATCATTTTTGGCAAATTAATTTATTTTTGTAGTTGAATTTTCTAATTTGAACAAAGACAGTAGAATTGCTTCTATGAAAGAAAGCATATGTGACTTACGAGGAATGGGGAAAACGAAAAAAGCCATGATGTTTTACGAAAAAATTAAAGAAAATAAGAAGACAAGTATTGAAATAACTTCCTTCATAATCTCAATATAATTAATTAAGCCTTTGGTCTTTGATTTTAATTGATTTAAGGACATGTAAATAATACTTTTTAGTTAAGTTTTAAAGCAAGATGCATTTGTAAAATTAGATGATTGAATTTTAAAATGAACGTGTTTGGCTTAAGAGGCTTGGTGTAATAGCAAAAAAATCGATTGGAAATGAACATGTAATTTCTTCTTTTTTTAAGTTAGCGAAAACCAAAACAAAATATAGAAGAGATAAAAAAAATTAATCTAAAAATTTAATTTCGAAAAATTTTCGTAATTTGAGAGATGACGCTAAACACTTAAAACAGCTCATAATCTTAAAAATTAAAGGGTGTCTCCATACAACATAGATGTTTTTTAAGTGTATTATGAACCTCACTTCATTAAAATTTAAAATGCGTATAATTATAAATCCAAAAATTAAGAGGTGACTCAATAGTTGATGTATATGACCAAACAGCTGAACATCTGTAGACAGTTGATTAAAATTTTCACAGAACCTTTATTACTAAGTCCGCTTTAACAAGTAGCAAACTCGCAGATATTAAAGGGTGTCCCTATAACTGATGTTATTTGACCTAATGGCCCTATCTTTCAAACCCTTACAGACAAACACTTGGAAATTAGAGAGAATGTCCATTTGTATATCAAGTAAAGTAACAAGTATAAATATTAAAAAAAAAGAAATTAAAGGGTACCGCCCTAATGGTTGTAATTTGATGTATATGGCCAATCTTTTGAACAGTTATAGACTACCGCATAGAATTTAAACAAATTTGTTTTACTGTATCAGCAATAAAAAGTGTAAAAAATAAAGGGTGACCACATAACTGCTGAAGTTTCTTGTTTAATCTACATTCGTATTTTGTTCTTCGATCAATAAAAAACCTTCACGTAATCCATCTCGAATATAAAAGAATTCTAAAAAAAATATGAATTTTTAAAGTCGGTTTTGTTTTGCAAGAATTATATCAAATGATATGTGTTATCAGCATAATATTTAACAATAAATTTTTTCTATATTTTTTTCAATCACATTTACATTATTATATGGATTAACTAATATAAGAGCCAATGATAAAATCTCTTTTAAAGATGTATTATAGTGAGTTATGCCTTTTGAACACCTGCTTTTCGACCTAAAGTCGCTCGGGATTAGCAACATAATTTTAATTTTATGTGAATAACGAAGGCCATAAAGCAAAAAAACCTTAAATTGTTAATAGAGATATAATACCTGGAGTAATTGCCTTAATCTCCATGCAGTTTTTTGCAAATAATTTTATGTATTTAAAAAGTACAGCTGTCGGGTGTTCAAATAATTAAAAGTTCCAAAGAAAATAATAGAGCCTGATCTCTTTGTTTTAAAATTTTAAAATTTTCTTCACGTACATTAATTTTTTTTCTTAGGACAACCTTAATAAGAGCGAATAGCGTTGTATTTCTTTTTCTGGGTAAAATATAAAAGAGATAGCATTGTTTCAGTCCCCAGAGCTGTGTCGTTGTATAATTTTGATCCTAATAAATCCATTTACGTTTGACTTTTATTTTAAAATAAATAAATAAATTGTCTGTGCAGAGCTCCCTCAAAAATCGACAAAGAAATTTTCTTGCTTTATCATCACAAAAGTAAATTCTTCTTCTTGAATGTATTGAATAAAAAATTAACGTGCGACATTTTATCTTGTTACGTGTTTTACTCAGCTCTTTTGAATAATTAAAGTTCTCAGAGTTGTATTCGATATAATGACTTCAAAAATAAAATAATTTTGATGAATTAAAATCGTACATTCCTTAAAAATAATTAAAATTCCTAATAAATTAAGAGTAGAAATTTAAATAAAATTAATTTTTTTTTCTTGTCGTTTCACCAGTGCTACAGGCAATAAACGTATATTTGCTTCTTTGTTCAAATAATTTAAGTATCCTTTATTTCATCGTTCCTATATGAAATATATGACAAACATTTTAGTTTTAGCAAGTGAAACAAGCAAACAATGGGCAGCATTAAACATACAACACAAACACAAATATTTTCGTACATATTTACACAGGAAATGAAGCTGGCTGATTAATGCCGACCATTAGCAACAAGCGGCATGTTTCAAAAATAAGTTGTTTCTCTTCTTCGCTCTTAATAATGAAAGCACAAAAGAGTTTAATTAAATTAAATTAAAGTTACCTGACAACAGCAGTATCAAGTCGGATACGGCCAGATTAAACAAATAAAAATTCGTTGCCGTGTGCATAATCTTATTGCGAGATATAACAATACATGTTATCAGGTTGCCAAGAACGCCCGCTATAAATATCAATGTATAACAAAGAGTTAGTGTGGCCAGTAGTGGCATGGAAGATCGCTGTGATTGTGGCACAGGCTGCTGTTGAATGCTGGTAAATAAATTTGTTAAATTATCACTGGACATATTAAGCATCTGACTCATATTGTGTTGTAACCATTCGTTGTTTAACAAGGCCTTGGCCGATGGCAGCTTATTAAAATTCCATAATGCAGATGCGGCTGGATCAGGGGCTGAAGATGGTGATGAGTTTAATGTCGATAATAACCAGAGGGAGGATAAAGATGATGCAGATGTTGATAATGACTCCGTGCTTTCGAATCCATTCGATGATAAAAAGACTGAAAATGTTTTATTGGGATCATTGTTAAAAAGCAACATTTTCAAGGGTTAAAAATGCTTTTTGTTTCAATTAATTTATTGCGTTTTTCGAAGGGTACTTTAAATTTTTTGTTTTGCTGTTGTTGTCATTGCAGACCGTATACGTTGCATCATACTTGATTGAAGTTTTGTTCAATTTTACGGTTTTTATTTTTCACTTCGTAATTTGCTAAAAAGAAAATATAAAAGTGGTATTTGGTAGATTTAATCAAGTTTTGTTCAAAGATAAATATTTAAGGATATCTTGAAGCTCTAAAAAATAAAAAGTTAATCGCGGCTAAATTTGGGCCTTTCAAAAACTCTATTTATTAAATAGTCAATAATTTTGAAAAATTAATAAAAATAATCAGTGACAGGGGACCAGGTGCGAAAAAAACTTAACTACTAAAAAAACTTCCAAAATTAAGAAAAACGTCATCGAGTGTTATTCATACACTTATTCTAAGGAACTCATTTCAAGAGTAAAATAATTTTATAATTGTACTCGTATATAAACAACTTCTTCAAAACATCCAGTAACAATATGAATTTTAAAAACTAAAATATAATTAAAACAATGGATAAGGTAAAGCGTGTAAATAAGCTCTCACGTGTTTTAACAGATTTGATAGCTTTTTTCTCTATATATTAACCTGCTGATAAAAATTTATTGCTTTACAATAGAAATCAAGCGATATTCACAACAATGGGTTTTTCCAGGTAAATTTACTAGGAAAAATTGAAAACAGTAAAATTCGTCTTGGAAGGTTATGACCAAGCTTTTTAAAATGTAAATAATTGTATCAACTTCGACTATTTAAACAAATAAAAAGCAATGACTGGAAAATATTCCCCATCGTTATCGAACCGATTGAGCGAAAAAATTTATAAACAAAAAGAAATGTTAGTTAAAATTAAGCGTTATAAAGTTCCGGTTAAATAATTTACATTCACCGATATTGATAACTGTAGGAGACTAAAGGCCTCATTACTCTTTACTTTCTGTTGCTGTTCTGTCCCGTGCCGTTCTGCTTTTTAAATTATTGTAATTAGTTTTTCTGTAACAACAAATTAGCCGTTTATAATAAACAAAGAAAACACAATACACAACACAACAAAAACAACTACAATTACAATGACAAAAATGGTTTTTTTACAATTTTGCACTCATACTACCAAACAACTTTCAAGTAACTTAACGTTGAATTCTACTGATTCGAACGGAACAGAACAGAACGTCAAACCACAAATACATATTTTAATAGTAATTGATCAGCTGATTCTTCACGGAACGGAAAGTAAAGACTAATTCTGCCTTAACTTAGCTCTCGCGAAATTTTCTCATAGATTATTAGATAAGATATGACATTCATCAAAACAATTTAACTACTTCAGAATAATTAAGACAGAAGCAAAGAAAAAATCAAATTTTAAAAATAACAGCAGAGTAACCAGCAAATGCTTTTCATTCAAAATTAAAAAAAAAAATTATTCATATTTAGTTGATGGCAATCTGTTATATTTTTTATAACTGTAAAAGTTTTTCAAATATTTTAAGATTCTCACAAAGTGTGTAAATCTACTTAAATGAAGTAAATCCCATAAAAAAGAAATATTGGGGTGAAAGAAAATAAAAAATAAGAAAAAAAAAACATAAATTGGTGTCTATAGATTTACATAAAAATGACAGCGGCTCTTAATGGGTTAATAATGTTCCAACAGTTTTAGAATTTTCTGAAAGATCTCTTTAATAGCTTTTGAGTGACACCCATATTGATGTCTTAAAAAATATGTTGCACAATCGTACTTTCAGCAGCCCATATCTCGGAAAATATGGGCGAGCGTCATTTTTTTCACTTAATGTATTTTTTCACTTTTTGTAATTCTCTACCATTCCATATATTTGTTTTTTTGATTAGAGTTACTTTATTGTTTCAAATTATATGGAAACATTAGAGGCAGGCGCGGTGTCTTACCCCGTTCCCCCTCGGAAGACTTGGACCCATCTTATTAATTTTTAATAACAAAATTTTTAAAACTATGTCTGATCGATTGGCGCATTAAATTTTTCTCTAGCTTATCTAGTGCCTTGGTAAAGATAATATCAACCTGAACGCGGACGCTCAATCGACTTCGCTATGCATGAAAACTCAGAATATGTACGCTTTATGGGATTGGAAATTGATATTGTAGAAATTACAAACGGAATAACAAACTAAGATATAATCCTTTTCCACCTGCATTGAAGGGTATAAAGGGTATGTTTGCCGATGTCTAGAAATATAAAAATTAACCCTCGGAAGTTAAAATCTAAAGATTAAAATTTAGGCAAAGCCATGTTCATGCAAAAACCCGAAATTTATTATCTACATAAAACAATTGCTTTATAATGAGAAAATGAAGAAAATGAAAGCAATAATAATGCTCACACATCTAAATAAATTATTTACCATGAGTTAACGAACGGGTAAGTTTTTTTGTTTTTGGGTTCTTGAATGTTTTTCCTTAAATACCAAACACATATTATTGTGTGAAATTTTTTAACGCACAAAACTTAATGTTTCCTTTTTAAATATTCAAGTTTTAAATCATTCGAACTGATTGCTTAAAATGAAGAGGCCAATTAGAAATGAATTTATAATGAAATAAAAGCAACACCAGTTTTGTGTTTTAAACTTTAACCATTAAAAATTATCGCTTACAGAACTTTAAATTTGAAATTACACAAAAAACATACGTTAGAAAGCTTCAAAGTGAGGGAAATTATAAGCAATTTATTTAAATAAATGAACTACCACATTAAGATGAGAGTAAAAATTAATGTTTATTTATTTATTTGTTGGCATAATGAGCCAAGTCTTGCAACCAGCAGCTATTCAGGCGCCAAAAAAGATGAACAAAAACAAAAAATTAAGAAACATTTTCATTTTAGGCTTAAGTCGACTTCACTTAATAACCTCATAATACAACAAACAGCCCACACAAATGTGTAAACAGAGTAGATGGATGGAAACACGTATCATCTTTATACTACAACGGATGAAACTTTTTTTTGGCAATAAACAAATAACTATTTTTTGTTTGTTTTTGTTTTATTTGCTTCTCTTAAGTATGTGCTGCAAGGAAAGGTACTCTAAGGCAGCTTAAATGAAACGATGGGTATAAATTTTTAGCTGAAAAAACTACATGTTCATCTTTCTATGAACATACGAGCAACAACCGCAGGCAGTTAACGAGTTTTGTAGTCATTTAAAAGTAAATTTATAGTCATGAATTTGTATTTTATTTATAATTTTTCTTTAAAATGTTAATTATAGGAGCGAGAGTAAAACAAAAAAAAAAATCCATTTATCCTCCATTTGAAAAATTGATATAACAAGAAAATCTTAATAATTTTGATTCAAAGAACCCTATTTCAAAATCATTATTGTGATTTATTATCCAAAGACAGTTCCCATCTGGCGTAGTTAATTCCCGTTAGAAAAGATATGAGAATAACAATTTTATGGGGGTTACAAAACATTGATGCCGTTAGTGTATACAACACCTTCATGTTTAATTATAGAAACTTTATTGTTTTTTGTTAAATAATTGAAAAGACAAGCATTTGTACTTTACACACCCACCATTAAATAAAGATGAAAGGTGAATGTTTACATTTTATTTACTTTTACACACACACACAAGAAACCTTTGAACACCTGTGCTTTAAAGTTATAACTTTAGTGTACATTAGAGCAAGAAAATTTGAACATAAAAATAAAAATAAAATATATTTTAACAAATTTGTGTTAATGAAATTATTATTCCACTATGATCACACAAATAATAAAAGAATTTAAATTATTTTCGAGACCATATTGGGTGAAATTTTTTTCTTCTTCCCTTAAAAACAAGGCAGTTCTTTCGTATGCAAATTTAAAGGTCTGGCAAGCTAACGTTGCTTAAAGCATCTGCTGTAGCATCTCATTTATAACTTCATAGCTTTAAGCCATTAAAAAAATAATACAAAATCCATGATCAGTTATAGTTTTGAGCACAAGGCTAATAGAAATTTACGTTTTGCGGCTTATAAAAATTAATCGGTTGGTTAATTCAAAACCTATAAGTTTTTAATATCATTACAATCTGTTTTACATAATTTTTTTAGATCACATTTTTGTAAGACACACTATTGAATGCGTTTTTCTGTTGATCGTAGTAACAAAACAAGACATGTCATTTTCAAATGGGAATAATACACTTAACGGCTAATGGTGAATAAAAAGAATAAATTCTTCTTCTTGTTGCTTTTGTCTAAAAGCTGGCGGCCGCTTTCGGCTGATCGCCGCACAGTGGGATTTTTCGTGCAAGAAGTAATTTTTTCAACACATAAAATTTAAAATGTAATGATGCAGTTTCTTAGAAAACCGATTCAGTATGAAGAATTAATAATTGTATCAAAAAAAAAAAAAAAAATTTACTCTTTTCCGCGTATTTAAAAAAAAAAAATAAATTTCGCTCATATGGTTTAAAAGATATGACAGAATAAAATTTGTTCTATAATGTGCCCTGACTGCAAGCTTCCTTGGAAGAAAAAAAAAGATGGTAGTGCTAGGTGCTCCCGATGTAATAAAATGAAAGGTAAGACTCCATACTATCAATTAAAAGAAAATGTTTTAATAATTAATAGTCTCTTATAAAATCACAAGATTTGTCTTCTAATTCATGGAATTTTTAATTTTAAAAATTTACAAGTAATAATGAAAAATATTTAAAAAAATACAAAAATTACAAATAATAATAAAATTTATGGGGTGCATACCTCATATTGTCTGCAACAAACCTTTCGACAGATGTTCGGCGCTCAAGAACGAACACAAAGGCCTAAAACTGAAAAATAAACTTCGAGTTCAGAAGACCTTAAAGAAACAGATGGAAATACGAGTGGATGCAGTTAAACAAGGAACTGGCTCTACTAACGATGTAAATACGTTTCGATGTACGCGTTTCTTTTCTAACACTGCACTTGCTATCAATATGGTTGGTGTAGAGGAGCAACTAATTGATCGACTGCACATTGTACTAAAAATTAATAACTTGTGACAAAAAAGTTAATTCCTTGAAGTTCAAGAATCTTGCTGAAGACACAGCAAAACTTTTTTATTGAAAAATATAGTTGGTGTTATAAGTCAGTAACAGTTCGCAATACTTCCTCTTAACATTCTCTCTCAAAAACCCGAAAAAGCCAGAAATAAATATAATAGAAATTATAGATTAAGGCTCTCCAAAAATGTAATAGAGTTGTAACAAATACAGATGTTTTTCATTGACTTCTAGTATAGTCAGATCCTTTTATGATTTGATGGTTTAGTTACAGAAATGATAGATGATGAATAAAAGTCTGTATTTAAATGGATGTATTGAAATTTATTTATAAAATAATTAGTTTGGGTAAAGAAAAGAGAAGTTGTGGGAAAAAGTATAGCATGCGTTATATGGACGGTGCGTAGTGGGCGTGGCCAATTTTAATAAATCTTTATTTTATTCTTAAATAAGGTAATAAAAGGCTCTGTGCCAAATTTTAAAAACTTTGAACCAAATATAAATTTTGTGTTTTGTGGGCGGTGGGTAGTGGGCGTGTTCAATTTTGATGAAACTTTATATTTTTCTAAATAAAGCCTACAAAAGGATCAGAGCAATATTTTAACATTCTACGAGCACTCCTTTTATTTTTTGCCAAACATGGTATGAACAAATCCCACTGTGCGCTGTCGTACTTTGTAACTAAATTCATTCACTGATATTAACTTATTCACAATTTACGTTTGATTTCGATATTTCAGTTTATGAGAAAATATTGTGTTTTCTTTTTATATCAACTGTAACGTTCTGTCAAGGTGAAAATTAATTTCGTTAAGCATTTAATTGTTATCGCACGGTGGATCGGCTAATTTGTTGTCTTGGGAAACTTTGTTAAATATGTGGAAAATATTTCTTAGGTTGTGATGTTCAAAAACAAAAAAGTATGCATTTGAAAGAAAAATTAAGTTGCGCCGAAAGAAAATCTTAGCAATTAAAAAAAAATTATTTTTACAAAAAAAAAAAAAAAAAAAAAAAAAAACAAACAAAACTGTAGATCAAAATAAATTTCAAAATCTCTGTTAAATGTTGAAACTTAGTTACGGGAAAGTTCTGAAAGTTCTTAAGATAAAAATATTAACTTGAAAATATACATGGGTCATCACTGCTAAAATGAACAAACTGTCTTTCTACCTCTCTTATGAAAACGTTATGTTGAAAACGTTAAGATGACATTATATATTTTTAATAAATTTATTACTGCATTTGTGTTAAATTTAGCAACATGTTCTTAAACAACTTTTAGTAAACCAACTCTTGTTTTGATTTCCTAACCAACAATGTCTAAATTCCCATCTACGCACTTCACCCAGAAAGTTACATTTTAGAAGGTGCTCAAAAAAGGTTGTTTGAAAATAGTAGAAAAACGTTGACAGCCAGATCTGACCATGGCTTCTATCTCACCAGTTAATTTTATAGTTCACTTCTTCCAATTTTTTAATGCAATTCGGTAACTTAAAAGTTTCGTTCAGTTAAAACAATATGGCAGATTAAAGCAAAGAGCATCAAAGTTAATGTTTCAACTGGACGTCGTTAACGAGTTGTATTATTCGTGAATGTTTTACCAACCGAAGATTTTTCGTTAGATGTTTTGCATTTTGTTGTTGTTCTTGCCAAAAAAAGCGTTATTTTCTGCGATCAGATTATTGATCGTTTTTGAAGTTTTGCATTTTTCAGAAACCTAAAATTGGTGATGAATTAAATAAAGACATTTTGACTTATCTTCGTATTTGTATGTGTGTGTGTGTGTGTTAAACATATTAAATTGAAATGAGAGAACCAAAAATTTATTAATGCTTTGCACGATACTTCGATTTATTCTTAAAGAATTGCTTAATTTAACTTAGAATGAACAAATCAACCAAAAAGCGCTTCAAAACTTGACAAGAACGTGCTTAAACATGCTGCTGCATTTCATTAAATAAAATTTTTATTACTTTAGCAACAAACAAATCAGTTAATTTCGTTTTTTTTTTGTGTTTAATCATTTGTAATTCATCTTTACAGATAAAAGTCAATAAAAGTGCGTGTGCGAGTGCGAGTGCGTGTATGTGTACGTGTGATTAGCACTAATTAATGTTTTACAAAGTGTTATTTCGAGTACTAAAAATAATCCAATTTTTCATATATTTCGTATTCTGCTTGCAAAAGTGTAAACAAAAACAAAACGTGTTCAATCGTGAGGCATAAATAATTTAACACATTTATAATTATTGGCTTCAAAAATCACGTTCTGGTGAAAAATATTTGTTTTTGTTTTTCTGTTTTCAGCCTCTTAAAGATAAAACGAAGCATAAACCAGTTGTCAAATATGCGCTGAAGGGTAAGCAATAGGAAAAGAAGAGCAATATGGTCCTCCCACAAACAAAGCCAGCCAACTTATAAATAGAAATAATGCTGAAAAGTTATTTTTTGTTGTTGCTTTTTGATAATAATTATTTAAGATTAAACAATCGTGTGGATGATAAACAAAAATAAATAAAGTTGTTAATGAACTTTTCCTAATCACAGGAAAATGAATCATGAAAATTAAATAAAGTCATGATGATTCTCGTATTCCTATCAGTCTGATTGATTTTTTAACACTTTAATAAATAATGTTTCATTTTCTCTCCTTGATCCATAATAATAATATTTTTTCATTTTTTTTTGCATTATGTGAAACTAATTAAAATTTAACAAAACACTAAAACAAGAAATCAATCGAATTCTGAAAAAATAAATTTCTGGAATTCATACTTTTGATGAAATTAATTGTTTTTATTTTTATCACAAATATTTCACAATAAATTGTTTATAAATTAGCAGTTTAAAAAAAAAGTCTTTTTAAAGTGTCACACGTCAGTCATAAAATTAATATTAAAAACAAAATCTAAACTAAAGTTTGAGGAAACTGTTGACATATTCTTAAATTTTTAAAGCAAATTAGATTCGTTGTCTCAATTGTAATACAAATAAAAATCTTCTTTCACTTACAGACGTACTATTGATAAACGTTTTAATAGAAAATTACAAAAAAAAAAAAAATGGAAAACCAAGAAATACAAAATTGCTAACAATAAAAAAGAAAAAAATAACAAACTAGAGAATAAATTTTTTTAATTTTTTATAAACGTATTTATTGTATGTCGCGTTGTTAGTGCATAACGATTTAGATTAGAGTTGACCAAGAACAGAAAACAAAATTCCTTCTTTAAAAACACAGGGCCATTTTATCAAAACAATAAAAAAAAATTAATTAAAATTAAACTTCCATCAATAATTAAGAGTGCTTAAGCGTGCAACATGAGCTGCTACGATTAATATTGCCACTCATTCATAAATTAATTTAAAATATTAAGAAATATGCCGAATCACGCAATAAAATATAAATGTTTCCTCATCTACGAGAATTCATTAATCAACCGATTAGGGGGCAGTTAATTAGGCCCTTAATGCGTGTCTTTCAATCGTTCTGAGAATTGATGAAACACTGCCTTGGCAATGGCATTTGTGCGTGAACTCATGCCAGATTAAAGATATTATTTAGTTGTAAGTAAAATGTTTTTTAATAATTTTTATCCATTAGTTAGTTTTTTTTTTTCTGAGGACTTGCGTTATATTCCATCAACGCAACACAATTTAAAATGAAAACTTGTATTTAAAAAACTTTGCATTAACACAAAAAAAAAAAAAAAAAATAATAATAATAATAATAATAAATTAAGTAAGAGTAATATATTCGGCCAAATGCCAAATCTTATGTATCCTTCAGGAAGTATTTTAATCTAATTTAGTAAGTAACTCCGTTCAGAAGAACAAATATTAAGGTGACAGAGAATTAAAAAAATTTATAATAAAAAAAAAAAAAAAATACCAAATAATGTCTTCGGCTCTTAATGGTTAAAGCATTTTTTAAGAAATTTTAGTATTTTCTGAAAGATCTCTTTAAAAGCTCTTAAATGATACCCATATTGACAATCGAAATTTTTTTATGAAAATTTCAGAGGCCCATACCTCGATCAATATTAGCGAGCGCCAATTTGTTCACAATTTTTTCTTATTTTTTTTCTCTACCGGAGTTCCAAATTATATGGAAAAATTAGAGGTAGGCGTAGTGTTTTGTCCGCTGCCTCGGAGGACATGGCCCAATCTTGCTGATTGAAACTATGTCTGATCAATTGGCGTATTTAAATGTTTTCTAGCTCATCTAGAGCCTTGGCAAAATTGATTTTAACACTAAAACGGACGAACAGACGGACATCGCTCAATCGACTTTAAATAGTGTCAAGATAGCTTCGTAAGTTAGCTTCGTTTTTGACAACCCTGTTATAGTTTACATACCTCTCACTCAAAAAATGTTAAGTTAACAGAATTCAATTAATTTAACATTTCCTTGTAAAATTTAAAAAAAAATATATATAAAAAATGTATAAATTTATTAAAACTTTATTTTTTTTATTATAGCAAAATATAAAATTTCTAAAATCAGGTCGAAAAACTCTTGGTTTTTCTTTCTTAATACAGGCATTTGTCAAATGTCCAAAAATGGGTCAAAAATGAAAATGTGCGGCTTAGCGGACTACAGGGGGCGAAACAATTGAAACATACATTTTTTATCAAAGAAGAAAGTTACATGTTGCCGAGAGTACATTTGTACATTTTTGTTGTATTATTTAGTTAAAATACTTGTGTTTATAACTTTTTATTTAATTTGAATTTTCTTAACCTGGTTAAAAACTAAGAAAACTAAACACTTAACTATTTTTTTGTGTTTTTTGGAAACTTCTGTATTTTGTGTTAATCTTAAACTAAAACGCTAATTTATTTATTAGGTGTTATTATCAAATCTGCTGCAGGATATAATCAGCTAATTACAGTTATTTTAAATGATTGTTTCTCTTGAATCGATATTCCTCAATTTTTCTTTCACACAACACGAGTATTAATTAGTTTATTTTTGGTTTTATTAATCTCTGTGTTTATTGGGATTAACATACATACATACATACATACATAAACTCTACACCTACATATAAACAAATACAGTTGTGTGCATCTTCGAAATAATAAAACATTTTGTTTCACATAAATTTGTAATCTGTAGCTGTTGGTTTATTGCATCTGATTAAATTGGATTTCAGATGATTTTACCATTTCTCTTTTATAAATTCTTTTTTATTTAATTCTATTTTTTTTTTCATTGCTGTGCCTTCTTTAATGAAACATATTGTTATTTATTTTGCTGACCAATTGCATGTGCTGGTGTGTCCTTTAACCCAGTTTATCAATATTGTTTTTGTTCTTTGTTGTTATTGTTGTTGATTGTTTTATTCCTCCCTTTTTTAGTTGATGAAGAATGTTTTTATCTATTGTTGTTATTGCAAAGGGTCGTGGTGTTTGACAAATATTAGCACAAGAGCTCCTTGTTTTTCTTGCTGTTTCTTTTATAAATATTATGGATGTATTTATATTTTATTACATACTTGTATGTGTGTATCTTTCCTTCCTTGCTTTTGTCTCTTCAAATGCCAATAACTGTGTTTTAGTTTTCACTTTCTTTTTTTCAGTGGCGGTAAAAAGTAAATGCAGTTATAAAGTAACTTTACAAATTTACACGCCTGCAACTTAACCGCAGGTTAAACAAAGGAAAATGCCAACACTTACTTTTCTTTATTCTCCAATTTTTTTAAAGCTTTCAATAGCTTAAGTTATTTTTCAATGGTTTGTGCATAGAGAAGCTGTAGACTTTCCGACATTTAAAAGTTTTGATTATTCTCCTATCAGAAGAAATAAGGATTATTACCAAAAGAGTTTTGTTTTTATTTTATCATTTATTCATTTAAATTAAAAATAACATAAAGTCTTGCTTTTTCAGAATACATGAATGACATCCATCAAAAATAGTCAGCTTCTTTGTCATAAATAATTTTTTATTGAAAATGCAATTAAAGTTAACAAAAAAAAACAAAAATGGAAAATTTAGAAAGTCATCGTTTTCTTCTGGACATTTGAGATCAGCTCCTATTTTTTGAAACCACATGTCGCAATGTGATTCTATGCTTAAAAAATGGTGTTTTAGTCGATGAAGACTTAAATCTTTCAGAAAAAACGACAAAAAGTTTAGGATAAAAAATTGGAGAATAAAGACCTGCGTTCAAGAAATTAAGAAATCAAGAATTTGGAAAGTCTGAATAACAAAAAAGGAACACCAAGAATTTTTTTCATTTAAATTTGCCCATTGCAGATTACGATTGATCAGTGCAAAGAGAGCAATGAGCGAAAAGTATAAATAATTTACTACAAGTCGTCAAGGTATAATTTTACACCCTGATTTATTTGCGCTTGTGGAATGGACTGGCATTTGGAGCCTGCTAAAATCTACAAGAGATAACGTTTCTACTGCAACGATTATCTGATGTGATATTTCTCCCACGACATGACATACTTCAACTCTCATTAAGGAAATTTCTTATAAAATTATTCCCCATTTCTTCAATTCGCTACGTAGCCTTCTGGCTAAAAACTTTAACTTTAGTTTACGCGAGGAGACGTGCTCTGATTTGGAGTTCCCAGATTAATAAATCCTTAAGTGTTTTCACTACTTGAATTTGTCTCGATGTTCACTAAAGAAGTCTAAGAAAATAACACCCCCGTAACTAATAAAATTTCAATGTCAGCTTTATTAAGTCATCGTATGACTGTGTGGAGCCCCAAAGCTCTTGAATTGGGAATACGAAAATAAATTTAAGTTTTAAAATTAAGTTTATTTTACTTCATTAGAGATACTTTAAGAGATGCCAACAAAAGCCACCACTTATCAAAGTTACCAAGTAATACGATGATAAATATTTATTTTGTATGGGAAGTCCCACGACCACGTAAAATATCCAAAAAATAAATACCCTACTTAACCAACTGATAACCAACTATGAAAACACCCAGCAAGATCGCTCCACTGGTGTGGGCAGCAATAGCTTTCCGACAAACAAATACATTTTGTGCTTTTCATATATTTTTAATTTTTAGCACTATTTAATTCCATTACAAAAGAAACGAACGGCGAAACTCGTCTACCATCTCTTTAAAAACCATAAAAAAACACATGCAATGTATCGGTCATTATGCATCTTATTAATTTATTAATTGATTTCTTTCGCATTCTGTTTTTTGATTTTAATCTTAGAAACTCTTCTAAATAATTTAAGTATTCAACGGAAAGGGGGAATGTATTTATTAAAGTTACATGTTACGTGTTACTGTAATTCTTATGTTATTGTTATTAATTTTTATGTTATTTTTTTCATTGTGTACCTTCAGCTAAAGACTTGATTCTTATTATAAAAAATAAAGGAAATGTAAAGTGAAAGCGATATATTTCAACGCTGGTTTAGGAAGCTAAAATAAGTGATTTCAACTCGACACAAGGTGTTCAATTTACACTTATTCCTGATAAAAAGTTTTAAATAGAAAAAAAGTAAATAAAACAGAATTCAAATATCTAAGAAATACTGCAATAGAAAAAGAACAACAAAAATGTTTTGCAGTTTTTTTTAGTTTTGTTAAAAGTTAAATAAATTTATGAACCTTCAAAGGATACGTTTATTTATTTAAGATTAAAAGCAGGAAATAATATAAATAACGAATTTTTACTTGTCTCATTTGCATGAATTTACAAAAATCTTCTCTTAAAGAAACTTAAACAAAAAGAGGTCTTTTATTGTTAAATAAAATCAGACACCATTAAATTAAAAAAGAATTTTTCTACTTAAAGGCCTTTATTTTCACTACTTCCACACAAATGGCTGCAGATAAAACAAAATTTGAAAAATTTTGTAACATTAAATTTGCACTTAAAAAGAAGTGGCCGTTAAAATCTATAAAAGATGTTTACAGACAACATAAAAAAAAGAATATAAAATATTTATTACCACGATAGAAACTTTTGCACAAAAAGAAAAAAAAAACAAAAAAATATTTGAAGAGAACAGCACATTGCAGAAAGAGAATATTAAATTTAAATCGTTAGATTTTTTAGCTCTATAAAATGTAGGTTGAGTTGTTATTTTTAGGAGAAAAAGACAACATGTCTTAAAAAAACCTACAAGGATCTTAGGATTTAGAAAAGGAAATACCTATAAAAATCTGTAGAATCTGTAGGATCTGTAGAACGCCCAGCTGAATTTCGAAATTATTTACACAAAACTATTCTTTTGCCAAGGATTTTGATTTCAAAATTGATATCGTAAAGAGTGCAGAGTAGCTGTTATCCTGTTGTACATTGAGTTATATTAATTATCTCTTTACCCACACTTACGTATGCAATTTAAGACACCAATAATCAATATCAGTAAATTAATCTTCTTAGATATAATTGCGATGATAACTATATTTTAAAATTTATTAAAACTTGTAAATAATTAATTTGCAAAAAGCTCAATTTGAAAATTAAAATTTCTCAATCTTTTTTGGATTTTTCTTAATTTAAAAATAAAAATTTCGACATCATTTTGAATTTTCCTAGTCCCAAATTAAAATGCTTAATTTCATTAGGAAAAATGGTGAAGCAGCTATTAAAAAAGTTTATTTTAAATTGTAAATGTAAAATTGAGTATTGGTTTTTATAAGTGAATTTTTTCAAACAATTCCGTTTGTAAAATTACACTGATAATATTTAATCAAATTAATTCAACGTTAAATTACAATTTTCAGGTTTAAGCACTAAATGAACTGTAAAAAAGATCCCAAAGTGTGTTTTATTTCCACCCACCAATTAAATTCAATACGTAAATTACATTTTGCCGCATTTAAAAATTTTTTGTTTCATTAAAGCGTTTCATATTTAAGCAAAAGTAATTTGTTACTACGCAGAAAAGCTTTAGTAAGCGGAGCTAAAACTAAGAGCTGTTGAGAGGGTTGGTTATAGTCAGTATCATACATAAGATAAAATTATAAAACATTCAGTTTCTCTTCAAATATATTGTTCTTATGCTTTGTGTATTAAATTAATTCATCCGGACTGGCGTGACTCCCGTCTAAGGGTCTTTTTAAGAAGAACGCTATGGGACAACTACGATAAATCGATTTGAAAATATTTAGTCTATTAACAACTTGAATTATTTTGGTAAGTTTGTAAGATTAAAATAGACACGTGATTTTTTTTTTAACAAAATATACGTTTATTATATTTTTATACCCTTCACTTTTAGGTGGAAAAAGGTTATATCAAAGTTTTTCATTCCATTTTTAATTTCTACAATATCCATTTCCGACAGAATAAAGTATAAAAATTCGGAGTTCTTATTCATAGAGGTCGATTTAGAGATGTCCGTTTGTCCTTCCAAGGCTATAGATGAGCTATGAAAAATTTAAATACACCAATCGATCAGACATAGACATAGAAAATTTTGCTCTTAAAAATCATCGAAATCGGTCCATGTCCTCCGAAACAGCAGGCAAATCAACACGCCTACCTTTAATTTCTCCACATCATTTGGAACAATAAAAAAACCCCAATCAAGAAGCAAGTTCAGGGGACGATAGAGAATTAAAAAAATAAGAAAAACTTATCAACTGAAAAAATTTGCGCTCGCCCATATTCTTCGATTTATGGGCCTCTGAAATTTTTTTTTTTTTTTAAACTACTGAAATTTGTTTTCGTCTCATTATTTGTTTTTTTTTTATTGGAGTTACTTCATTAAACTAGATTTGCATGCATGGTAAAGGGTATATAAGGCTTGGCTTCATACACATCTTTTTTCATGTTTCCCCAAAGATATTCTACAGAGTTGAGGTCAGGAGATTGAGCTGGCCCCTCCATAACCTCAATAATATTAACGGCTTTCGGCAAGTGTGCTTCAGGTCGGTATCCTGCTGGAAGAACCATTTAAGTAGCATTTCCTGTCTGTTGTTCTTCCTCGCTTCATTTCAAAATAAACTTTTCTGATCTTCAGTGCAATTTTTTTAAATTTTATAAACATCACAAATGAGTTTCTCACTTTTCCCTAAATTTATGTAAAAGTTTTAACTTTTTCTTTAGAAAACAAAAATTTTCGGTCACAATGATTTTTTGTTTCTCGAATTGTTACGATGACGTAGGAAAACAACCGTTATCTCAAGAGTTGCCATCTTATGTCATTTTAATTAATTTCTTGGTTAACCTACTAATTTCATATGATAATGAAGTGTTTAGTTTCAAAGTTTTTGCTCCCTGAAAAAAATTATGTTTTTTTCTATTTTCCCTTCAATAACCCACGAATAGTCAAATGTTATTTTAATGAATTCTTGCGATGGCATTCGAAAAGTTCTATTGACAAATTTTGTTTCTGTACATCAAAGAGAAATTTGATGTGTGCAAATCATTAATTAGTTAATAAAATTTTGTAATGTAAAAGAATGTTATTGTGCCAAACTAGATTTCATTAACCTGCAGTATGATGCTCACAAAAAATTTAAAATTATAAATCAAGAGTGCTGACACAGAATTAAAAAAAAAAAATACATACTCTTAATGAGTTAAGCATTTTTAAAAATTTAATATTTTATTAAAGATCTCTCTAAAAGCTTTTGAAAATTTCAGAGGCCCGTAAGTCGGAATATATGGACGAGCGCCATTTTTCACTTGCCGTTTTTTATACTCTATGGCCCCATATATTTATTTTTTTGATTGCAGTTACTTCACTGTTCCAAATGATATAGAAGAAATTGGGGTAGGCGTGGTGTTTTGCCTGCTCCCTCGAATGACATGGACTGATTTTGCAGATTTCCAATAGCACCTCTTTGAACACTATGTCTGATCGGGTGGCATATTTTAATTTGTTCGTGCTGATCTAGCGCCTTTGCAAAACTTGATTTTAACACCAATATGGACGGATATCGCTCAATCAACTTTGCTATGCATAAGAAGTCAGAATTTATATACTTTATGGGGTCGAAAATGGATCTTGTGGAAATTACAACTGGAATGACAAAATTAGTTATACCCTTTTTCCACTTTTTGTGGCGAAGGGTATAAAAAACTGAAAGGATTGTTTGATATTCGCAAACATTAGAAATTAAAAGGAAAGGAAAAACAACAACCCAAAATATATGAATAAATGAAAACCTGTTCGCTCACGTTTAGTTGCCATTTTCCTAAAGCAAAATTTTGTGTTTATGCTCATCGAAGTAACTAATTGATATCTAAGACTTACTAATTCAGTTAATATGAAAAGAAAAATTTGTTAATTAAATTCTATTAAGCCGAGATAATTTTATTTAAGTCATACAAAGCAAAATTACAGGATTTTTTTTATTAATTTTATTGTATCAAATGTAACACACTTCTGTTTTCATAGTGACGTAATTCCATGTCAAAAGTTTTTAGTCCTTGTGAAAAGAAAGTTTTTACAACTCTTGCGCAACAAGGAATATCACAGGCTTATGGCGAAGCTTATCAAGGAATCACAAGTTTCTCAATAAAGAAATTATGTTAATCAGCCGATTTTATGTAACATTTTGCTGGAACAAATATCTCAGGAGTTAATTTGTATTTTAACACACTCAGAGATTTGCAAATAAAATTTGATATCCATTTGTTATTTGCCGTTATTATTGCACGCAAACAAAAATATTTGTTCAAGAAACATATAATTAAATTTGCAGATAACAAATGCAAGAAGCGTACGAAATAAATCAAAAAATTCTATAAAGTAGAATCACAAATTCTATACAACTGAATTAAAATTGATTTGTTCAATTAACAATCCTGCTTTTATCATAAAAGTTTAATAGAAACGCTTTTATTAAATAGTGAATTAAAATCCACTGTATTTTATTTCGTGTTTATTCTATTATTTAATAGTTAAACGTTAATAATAAAGAAGAGAAAGAACGGAGTATTTTTTGTTAAAATAAATAAAAATAAATATGTGCGTATGTATTCTGAATAATATTATGCTAATAACCCGTTACCTTTTATAATAAATAAGCAATTTATTTGTTTCCGGATAAAAAGGTATTTACACATGCATATTTGCCTGCTTGCTCAAGGAAAACCATCTGGAGTTTTTGGATTACAACTTGCCTCACTTGCTTCACTTGCTCTTTGAAAACCTTTAAAAATTTAGTTTGCTGTAAAAAATTTGACTGCTCTAAATAAAAGGTTGAAAGTTTCCTGATAATGTTACCCCAGCAACTATTGTGATACGTATGAATAGCAAGGTCATCCCCTAAACAAATACATTGCACTCTTATTATCTATAAAATGTTAAGGGTTATTAGCATAATGTTATTCAAGAATATAATATTTTCCACTATTTTTGATAAAAAAAAATTATTTATTCTTTTATCTCGTTTTATTTATCTAAATAACACTTTTAATGTCATTTTCCGTTTTGCTGTTTGTTACAAAAATGGGCATTCATAAGATTGATAAAATTAAATTGGGAATACAACAGTTATAAAACATATGGTCACCTAAAACGCAAAACATCGTATCATCAAAATATTCGATATTGTGCTTTTTTTAAATCTTTAACTTTTGTCATTAAAAAAAAACAGATAAAAGAAAAAACTCAAGAAAAAAATAGAATAACCGATAGATTTTTGGGTGCAAGTCAGAGTACTGAACAAAAAGCTCTTATAAAAAAGTGACTATTGGAACACCCTTTAATTTCCAAATCTAAATTTTGTAGTTGTTATTATAATGGAATTGCTAAAACAGCTCCTTGTAAATTTGTATCGTCTGTCTACAAAATCAAATACATCAAATAACAAAAACTATAGGTGCACTCTTTAATTTCTTAATCCAAGTTTTATACAAAACAACATTCAGTTAAATTGATGAACTCCTCCTCTTTTTGAAGTCGGTTAAAAATGTCAACGCATGGTGTGGTAAAGGAGTTTCAACAAGAACTTTGTTCTTCAATTGTGGAAATACCAACAACATAATAGTTTTGATATCAAGTTTTAGCTCGAAATTTACTACGAAAATTTATTTAGCAACAACAAAAAACATTTTCTCAAACGAAGCTCATTTTCAAATGTCAATAAGTAAAATTGTAGCATTTTGAAAATACTAGAGCGATTATTGTGAAGACTTTGCATGTTCAGTGTCACTGTATGGTGCGGTATGTGGCCTGTAGTGCGATTCACTAACTTTTAACACTTTAAAAGATGTTAACTTTAACCACACATTTTGTTGTTTGCACTAACCACTTTGTGATTCACTAACTTATTTATAACCATGGTAAACAGTTTTATATATCTCTCTATTCAAATTGATATTACACGGCAACTCTGCCAAGAGAAATGTTAAAATAAGAGAAAATAACAAAGAAGAGTACAAAAAAACAAAACAAAAACCTTGTGATTAATAAATTTTAAATAGTTTTGTGCAAACTAAGTAGAAAATTATAATATATTACTGTTTTATTCATTTAGTAAATGCTTTTAAATTTTCGGGTCGGATGGGACTTGCTGGCGGTAAATTTAAAAATCTCCATAAAAAATTGGAGTGCGACAAGAAGTGGAGCGAATTGTCCGAACAGCTAAATAGTCTTGGTGGGGCGGTTAAAGCGGTCAACCAGTGGCTTTTTTTATTTTAATTATTTTTTAATGAATTTCTTGCTTTGTACTTTATTATTTTTATTTTTTTTATTTTATTGAATGCTTTATCTTTTGATTGAATTTTTAATTTTTTAACGTTATCCACTGCCAGTGAACAACTTTATTTTCAATAATAAACAAATAAGTGAATAAAGTTGTTTTATTTCACAAAATCATTAAAAAAAGGTTATATTTAACAAAAGAGCATTTAAATAAAATGTTATAAAATCAATACATATACATAATAAATAAACACTTTTTTAAACAGATTAAACCACACAAAAAATGCTGCTGTTAATAAACCACAATTTGTTTTGCTAAAAATAACAGCTGACTGAAGCAGCTTGCTTTAAACACCAATAAATATCGTTTAAAGTGTTAGTGAATAGCAAAATGGTTAATTTTGTGGTTAACATTTTTAAACGAAACAATTGTGGTTTAAAAAGCATAGTGAATCGCACTACTGAAGGCATGATTGGGATTTTTTTAATCGAATATGAGGCTGGAAATGCGGCAACGTTAATAAAGCGATTATATTCTTTGATGAAAGAATCAGCACCTATCAGCGTGGTCGTGGTGGATATTTTCCAGGTATCATTTTTTATCAAGAAATTCCAATATTTTTGCTTTGTAGTTCAATAAAAATTAGAATTATCTTCTTCTAAGTTTTTTGTTTTATTTAGTTTTATAAAACAAAATTCTTGTTGCAAAACTCGATATGATAGTTTAATCCATCCTCGGCCTTTCAAAAAACTATGATAAGTAGTTGGATGGGTCTTAAATAATTTACACGGCATTCGATTGTGTCCAGAAAAAAAAAAATAAATCATGTAAGCTTTGTAACAAAACAATACGAAATAAAACAAGTGATTGATTATAAATAAGCATTTCTTGTTTTTTATACCTTAAATTTTTTGGTTAAATAGATGATGTCTAATGTGGACATATGATGACGGATGTAGCGGTCTAATAATTACTGCCCTTAATTCTGCCAATGTTTAATTTTCTTAATTAATTAATTTCTTTAAAAATTAACAAAAAAATTTGTAAAGAATTTCCTTTAATCTTTCATTTCTCATAAAAAGTAAGAAAAATTTTTGACACCTTTTTTCATGACCCATCTTTTTCGAAAATAGATTTTTTTCCATTTTTAAAATCTATTTCTAGTTGTGTATTAATCTAGATTTTAATATTTTGTTTAATTGTCTTAACTAGTTTCATTTTTATATCATTTTTTGCTTCTTCTATAAACTTATGAAAGGTAATGTTACATAATTTTGCATTTCGCTGAACGATATGAAATGAATATGTGAGTTGCGTCATAGTTAATTATGAGAAGTTTAAACTATTGTGAATTGGAGTAAAATTTTTTTATTGGAATGTTAGACGATGTAGATATTTAAAGTCAGAACTCGTGTTCCTTATAATTTCATTTTCCATGGCATAATGAGACAGTTCCACTTAATGTTGCCTTGTGTGTAGAAATGTTTCTTATTGAAATTTATGTTGCCTGAAATATTATGTTTCCTAGCAAGAAGGTGTTTTCTCACCTGAAACTAAGTTCACAGTTATTCTTGTTCATAGTGGTTAAGAGCGGTCGTCGCACGAAGGTTGTTTTATCATTCGCCGAGTTAAAAAAAATAAATAAATTATAGATAAAATGGCCGAAATTAAAAATAGCGTAAATGGGATAAATATTGTTAATGGATATAAATGTTTACGTGTAGAACATAAAGTGTCAAAATTATAATAATTAATAAATAAATAAAATCGTTTCTTTTAGCGTTAATATACGTTTTATCATATTTTTATTATTATTATTATTATTATTATTATTATTATTATATTCTCATGTAATTTCGGTTTTTCTTCATATCGTTTTCTTTAAATTTTTTTAAAATAATTTTTTTTTTTTAATTTTTAATTTTCTGTTTTTTTTTTTTTTTATTTTGTTTATTTCTTGTTGTACTTCATGCAACCTTTCGCCAATAAAAATTGCTGCACATGTATTTTTTTTGCGTGATGTTGTCTTATGTGTATCTTGCATAAGATTCGTAATCGCTCTCAAAGTAATCATTTTTAAACATAAAAAATTTGAAATATTTTGTGGCATATGGTTTCAATATAGAATGTTTTATTGACTTTGTTAACTAAAGGCTAATTTCACTTTATGCCTATTTTATTTTCTACTTCCTAAAGATTCTCTTTCAAACTTCATCTTTATATGTTTGTAAGTTATTTTTTGTGTAAATTAAGGTCGAGTTAATCAATATGGAAATTTATTATTCGGAATCTTTTTTATGTTAATTAACTTTAAAAGGGCTTGATTCCTTCAAGTACAAATATTTCATGAGAATATCATTAAATCATTATCATAATATCATTATTTAAAACTATAAAATGAAATGTATTACTGCAGGGAAAGCATATCCATATAGCAATTTTGCTACTGCTCATATAGCTCATCTGTGAATTCTACCCAAATTTTGTATAGAAAATGTAAGAGTTTTTAATCAAAAGCTGAATTAATTAAATGAGAACTACCTTGAGTCAACAAAGCAAAAAATAAGTTAAAGTCATATTTTGAATTTTTATGGTAAAGCAAACCTCCCACTAAAACACGTTTCATTCCAAGAAATTACTGAAAAATTAACGAAATACAATTTTTTATAAAACAATAAATTAACTAAAACTAAACAACAAATAAAAAATTAAAATGGCTTTGATTAGAATCCTAAATAATGTTGTTATCAAATTGAAAAAAAAAACTTTACCAAAGGAAATCAATAAATCCCTAAATATTTCATTGAAAATGAAGATTTCTTGCCATGATTCTTAGTTTTTTTTTTTTTTTTGCGATAGTCAACTTTGAGTATGATACAAATAATGCAGTTATATCTACTTTATCTAAGCCCTAAGTAAGAAAGAATTTCTCCTGATGCATAAACTGTTCGAACTAAAAATCGTATATTTCAGAAATTGAGCTTTTGTCCACTTCCAAAGCTTCTTTTATAAGAAGCAAAGGAAAAGTTTTAACTTCTATAAACAAAAATCTTGGATTTTATATAAATAAAAATGATGGAAGTTTCTCAAAGCAGAAAAAAGCAGAAGAAAATAATGAAAAGCAAATAAAGAATAAAGAATATTTTAACACTGCATAAGAAGTTCATTCAAATTGTTTGTGATACAAAAAACAAGGACATTTACAACATTTGCACTTACAGAGGCTCCATTCTGTCTTTATTCTCAATACTGAACGGATTTTCTTCGTTATTATTGTACAATTTTCTTTTTTGCTTGTTGTTTATTTAATTATTGTTATTATTATTATTGTTTTTTGCTTTGGGTATTTTTGATGTCAACTGTAAATGTTGTAGTAAAAGCACTTTATCATTTAATTAAAAGATGATGACAATTAGGTTTGTGTTTTCTTTCGTAATGTCTACAATTTGTTGTTGTTTGCATTCGAGATGTTTATGAATTTTAATGTCTGTTTAACTTTTAACGTCTGCCCGGATATCCGTAATTGAGGGCAAATGGTTGATATTTACAGACTTTACTACACCGGCCTATGAATATGTAAGTTAAGGTTGTTTTAAAGCTGTGATAAGATGATATTGGATAGATAGAAATCGAAATTTTTAACAAATGTAAAGCAATTGTTAAGAAGTATATTTTATCAAAAAACTTGAAATTTACACACATAAGAATAATTGAAGCCTAAAATTTAAAAATTTTCATAAACACTATATTCGGTAATAAATCGAAATATTATCAGTAAAAAAAGTCATGAAAGCATTATGGATTTACTAATTATAGATGTGAAACTTAAGTCATTATGTTAAACTCTAAATTGATCTCTAAACAATAATTCTTTTGACGACATCAGAAACTCTTTTTCTTTCTCATAAGAAATAATGAAATGAGTTTTTTTTTATGAATTAAATTTTTATTATTATTTTTCAAACACAATTTCCCTTTGAACTAATGAAGGTAGGGGTGTACATAAATTAATGAATTTATGTATTTTGTTATCGTGCGCAAAGATTTATGATAAAAAACTCATTTTTCGAATAACGATTTTGAATAAATTAATGTTTAAAAAAGGCCAATTACATTTTTTGTGTTCTTTAAAATAAAGAAAAAACTTAACGGGCGGGCAATTTTTGTTAAAAAGTAGAGTCATACAATTATCAAAGTTGTGCGTCTTTCTGCATTTTTTATTTCATTTGTTAATTTTCTTCTTGCCTTCAATTAAGAAACAGTGAAAAGCTGTTTAGCTTTAAAACACAAAAATAAAGTAACTTTTTATTACAACAAATTTTGTTCCTCTCACAGAGACAAAAAATTATCTTTAAAAACTATAAAATTCTCATACAGATTTAAATGATTTTCATTTTAACATGTACAAAAGCATTGTAATACTCAATCCCTTGTGTCAATGTGGATATTATTACACTTCCAATTGGCATTTTCAGTTCTGTTATTAAAACATAAAAACACACTTTGCAATAGAAACTATTAAATGGAAGAAAATTGTATTTAAAATGAATTCATAATTTACAAGTTTTTAATAATTTTTGTTGTTTCCTTTTCTTACAACAGGTAAAATATATATTTTTCCTAAAACATTTTTAAAAGAACCAACCATTAAAGTTCGTTTAATTAAATCCTAACAATTCCATGTTTAAGATAATTGAAAACAGAAAGAACTCTATCGACTTTAAGTGGATTTTTAAAATAAACAATTAATTTATATGATAAAATAAAAACATGTCCGTTTTTGCATCTTTTGAGAACATGTAGGAAAAAATAATAATGACTCCCAATTTAACAAGAGTTTTCAGAAATAAAAAACATGTAACTTCTTGTTTATTTTTAGACAACGTTCTTTTGCCTTGCACGCAGTGCATGAACAAAGGTGTCGCTTAATAATGATGTCTTTACAAAAGATACGCCCCAGAAGTGTTCATTGTAAAATTATCTGTAGTTCCACAATGACTGGCTGTTACTAATATTTCAATCGAAATCATGTAAAGCAATTGAGAATCCTACTGATTATTCAGACATGTCACGCATACCAATCGAAATTGTGTTTAGAAGTAACGAATTGCGTCATAACATATTTACATAATTATCTTCCCTTACTTAGAATTAAAACCGTTTGTTAATATGTTATGACGTAAGTCATAGCGTCAAAACATATTGTGCTCGAAAAATTTATTTCCACTCACTTTAAATTTCTTATCAACCATTCTGATCGATTTTGTTTATAACAAAACATAATGATTCTCTAATTTGTAATTTTAATGTTTGGAAATTGTTCACACCGAAGTTACAAAGAAAGCTAATTACCAATAAAGAAAGGATACAAAATAAAAGTAAATTTTTAAACATAAAATTTGAAAGAAAATTAATTTTTCCTTTTCTGAAGAACCAATTTGCGAATTTGAAAAACCACTTTCGTTTGGAATTAAGTTCTGCAACAAGTCATTGTGTCTTATGTTAGGTGAAGTACTTTTTCGTGCACTATTAAAAAAAGTCGACAATTGTCTTCTGAATTCTAAACACAGTAAAAATTATTTTGACAAACCTAGGCCTAGCGCCGCACAGTGGGATTTTTTGTGCAATAAGTAATTTTTTCGACACATAAAATTTAAGTATGTAATAATGCAGTTTTGTAGAAAATTGATTCAGTTCGAAGAATCCATAAATTGTGGGTAGTGGGCGTGGCCAATTTTGATAAAACTTTATTAATTGTTTATTTACTTATTCTTAATTGAGGTAATAAAAGGCTCTGCGCCAAATTTTAAAAACTTTGGAAAAAAAAATAAATTTTGGGTTCTATGGGCATGAATTGTGGGCGTGGCCAATTTTGTTAAAACTTTATTTTATTTCTAATTGAGGTAATAAAATATTTTGTTCCAAATTTCAAAAACCTTAGGCCAAAAATATATTTTGTGTTCTAGGGGCGGTGGGTAGAGGGCGTGGCCAATTTTGTTAAAACTTTTTTTTATTCTTAATTAAGGTAATAAGAGGCTCTGTGCCAAATTTCAAAAACTTTGGGCCAAAAATAATTTTTGAGTTTTATGGGCAGTAGGTAGTGGGCGTGGCTAATTTTGATTAAACCTTATACTTTTCTTAATTAAGCTAACCAAAGGCTCAGAGAAAATTTCAACAAACTACGAGCACTCCTTATATTTTTTGCCAAACATTGTATGAACAAATCCAACTGTGCGCTGGTGGATGTTCTTGTTAAACTTTAGCGATAGCTTTCAGTTAAAGTCAGATTGTTAGATTTTATATAATTTTTCTTACATTTAAGAAAAGTTCAACAGCATTACAATCCCTTATAAAACCCAACAACAACAATATATGTCCAAGACTTTGGTTGATTATATTATATACATTCTCGTTTACTTTCGGTAACCTTTGACACTGATTTATTTCAACAAAGAAAAAAATTTTGTTGTAGACGTACAAAAAAATATACGGAATTAAGTTTTGGGTCAATATTAGTTAAGAAAATAACTTTCAAGAAATATTGAAATATCTTTTTGTTACATACACTGATACACACAAAGAAACACGCATAAATACACATATACACAAATACACTTATACATGGGCAACATATAAATACTTCTGTTTCAAATTAATTAGTTTTTCTTTTATAACAATAAAGAACACATTGAAATTTTTATTTTAGAAATTAACTATAAGTTATAAATTCCTCAACCATAAAGGTGTGACTGAGTTAAGTGGCAATCAACAACGTGATGTATGTGGTAACAAGTAAAAGGGAAAAATAGCCACCCAATTAACCAAGAATTTTCTAATTAAATTTTGAATTTTTATCAACCATTTTTTTTTAAGACTTAAAAGCGAAACTTTAATAAAAACAGTTTTAAGTCATATATTAATTCCCAAATTAGTTGGAGTCAACTGTCGGGTATTATGAGATAAATGTTTCAATACAAGAAAAATTCTGCTTTCAAACACTGCTAAGAATTGACAAAAATGCGGAGAGACCAGTCCCATGTTCAATTGCGATTTTCTTGAACAGAATATTCAAATGCTGTGACAAACCCCCTCTGAGGATGGTTATTAACACACGAATTATGTAGTAATTGATTCACTATTTAAGAGGCTGATGTTCTGCGGCGAAAAACTGTCGCGATGTGTTGTGAACATTGAAATCTAAAGCTGCAACAATTTTACTACTCTGACAAGGATCTTTGATGTTGAATAAAAGGGAAATGGATAAAATAGAATAATTTGGATTTTGACTCGATGATATTTTAATAATGTTTTTTTTTATAATTTTATTTTTAAATTTTCTGCTTTTGCGTGCAGCTGGACATTTTTTAACTCTCATGTCTTGTGAATTTCTTTTTTTTTTAATTTTTTGAAAAGCGTTTCCTAAGGCGGGTCATCTTAATATAATATTTATGTTATTAATATTTTTATGGAGATGTTATTAATAAAAAAAATAAATATTTTTTTAGAAATGTGTTTTCTTGTGAGAATTATTTTTAAAAAAAGACTTTTTTATCTTTTATTACCAAAGTCATCAGCTTAAATTTATTAATAGCGTAAAACACGAGTTGAACTTTCATAAAAATATTTTTATTTTTTAAGACGAAACCAAACTTAAGAACATAAACTTGATTTACACTTGATAAAGTACTTCATGGTTTAAAGATGGAGTTTCCAGTCGTTTAAAAAACAGCTGTGACATTTCAATAATTTATTTGTGGGTATTTTTATGTCTAAATATAAAAAAGTAAAATGAAATAAATTATGTCTATAAACAAACTGCCGTTAACATTTTTTTAATACACATATTTATTTTTGTATTAGTTAACAAGAAAAAAATTTAAAAAAGCTTAAAAAATAAGTGTTTTCTGTTTTAATATTTCTAAACTATTTTTAGAATTTTTTTTTTTCAATAAAAATTTGATTCAAGGACCAACATTCGCTGAAGGGAATCAAAATGCCGTTTAAATTACATATATAATATAACGAAGTTTCTCTTTGTAAAACAAATGGGTTCCTTTCTAAAATTTTCTAAAGGTTTCTTAAATCACCGGAATTAATTAAATTTTTATTTTCCATCTATAAGCTTTAAATTATTATTGGCTTTCAGTCACTCTATACGCGAGTCAGAACTGCGGAAGTGTAGATTATATTAAGGTGCTTGAGTATTTATGTAAAACAGTTTGGTAACAGCAGGAAAATTTTTTATCTTTTCTTTTTCCTTTCCTTTTTTTTGTAGTCTTTGTAAAAATTTATCAAAATTAAATTGAAATATGGATTTTTGAAAGATTATTGAAAAAGTATTAATAAGAAGATTGATCTGATAATACACTTTAACGTACAGTTTTCTCCAATAAACTTCAAAACGAATTTTCATTTAATTATAATTCATCATTTAGTGATTTGTTTTGAAAACATATTCCAAAAAATAAAAAATTCACAATATGAATATGACTAACAATTTGAATTCTCCAGAAAATTGTAAGCCTCGATGAATTTAACAAAACATTGAATAATGATTTTAAATTATATTTTATCTATGATGCCTCAAAATGACAATAGTTATTGAATAATGTTTCTTTTTCACATACTAAGTATGTATGTATGTATGTATGTATGTATGTATGTATGTATGTTTGTATGTATGTATGTAAGTATGTATGGATGTTTGTTTGTAGGTGTGTATGAATTGAATGTGTTCTTCCTTTAACCGAAATTATTAGTCTTGTGTGTCCCCAAGTGGAAAAAATCACTCTGTTTAATGCCTCTGTTAAAGTGAGATAAAGCGTCTTTTAAACAACGAGATAAAATGTTTTTATTTTATTACTCAGGAGGTTGTAAATTTTTTTACACAAGATTTTGTGTAGGATCAAGTTGAATGTGGGTTCATCGTCATACAATTTATTTTTAGTTCTTTACAACCATAACAATTTGTCTTTAATATAAGAAACTAAAAATAAATATCCACGCAATGGCTGCATTTATTTTCAAATAAAATCGATTTTTATTTTATTTTTAATTAACATTAACTTTTATAGTAACATTTCTCAAAAGTAAAGCATGGACATTGGTAACCAATCGAAAGCCCATGGTTTATTGTAGGCTGTATAAAATTTAGTCATCGCAGTTGTGAAAATTAAGATACAAGTTTCTGTTGTTGTATTTGTTCTTATACCCTTCCGAGTCCATAAAGTTTTTATATATTTTGAGTTCTTACGCATAGCAAACTCGACTGAGCCATGTCCGTCTCTTTGTCCGTGTTGGGGTTGATATCAACTTTGCTAAGGCATTAGATGAGATAGAGACAATTTAAATATGCCAATCATTTAGACGTAGTTTTGAAAATTTTGCTAATGAATATCATTAGATCGGTTCATGTCCTTTAAGGCAGTGGGCAAAACACCGCGCGACCTCTAATTTTTCCATATCATTTGAAAAATCCGGTTTAGTGACGTAACTTAAACAAGAAAAAAAAAATTAAAAGAAAACAATATATGGAGCGATGGAGAACTAAAAAAGTAAGAAAAAAATATTAATTAAAAAAATTTACGTTCGCCCATATTTTCCGAGTTGAGAGCCATATTTTTTTTTAGATATTAATTTGGATATCATTTCAAAGCTTTTAAAGTGATCTTTCAGGAAATGCTAAAATTTTTAAAAAATGTTTAAGCCATCAAGTGCCGATGAAATTTTTATGTAAATTTTTTTTTTCTTATTTCTTAATTCTCTATCACCGCATTATTGTTTTTTTTATTGGAGTTACTTCATTAAACTAGATTTGAATGCACGGTAAAGGTTATATAAGTTTCGGCATAGCCGACTATAGCACTCTTACTTGTAATCACATATATTGTGTGAATTTAGTATGTCTGTTTCCAACGGCGATATGTGGAAAAATCGTATGTGCAGCTATTACGCTTCCAGACATGGAAGTCTGTAAAAGACGAGAACAGACATTATGGCAAATATAAAGTTATATTTTTGTGTTTCTTTATTTACGCACGGAGCCTTTAAATGCGAATCCTATTATTTTAACATAATTTTCGAATATGGAAATATAGATAACATATATAGTTTTACTTACTGTCATATTGTAGCATCAAACAAATGTTTAAGTGCGAACATAAAAAAAATTTTCTAAATCGATCAACCCAATGTCTGAAAGGAAGAAAGAAAGAAATTTTTAATATAACAAAACAAATTTATCATAATTTATTTATTGATTCAAATAGTTAAAGTTACACTAATCAAAAAAACTTTACATCCTCATATTCGACAACCAGGAGTCTAAAAAATATTATTGGGAGGAATTACAAAAATTTTAAAGAATATTTTTATAATTTCAGTTCTATTAAAAAAAAAAAAAACAGAAAAAAGTTGTGAGTTGTAATATTCTAGCAAAACACTCTTCCTACACACCTTTTTTGATAAAAAATTAATTTCTTACGTGGTTTTTAGCTTTTACGTCTCTAACTCTTTTACCTTAATTTCTAATTATTTGAAATTAATAATTTTTTTTAGGTAAAATAAAGCAAATATTTATAGTTAATGTCAAACATTTATTCGTTAGCAACAACGCTAATTGTTTTTGTTATTAAAAGTTTATCTAAATTTATCAAATTTCTTCTTCTAAATACAATTAAGTTGTCTTGGCGACATAAAATTTTTTTTCTTGTAAATCCTTAGAGAAAAAAAATTTAATTTCATTCAACATGGGATATATTTTTTTTATAAAGTTGACCTTGAAGAGTTTTTATTTTATTATAATTAAAATTAAGAAAATCGTGTGAAAAGAAATTGCCGAATAGCAAATTTACAGATGACTACAGGCATTTTATAATCACAAAATTCATTGAACTTTTTTCAATACTGCGTTTTTAATCATTTTTTTTTAGCAAGAAAAAGCAATAAATGGCTTGTACTTGTAAATCGATATATTTCAATAAATTTGCAAAAAAAATTTACAAATAAAGCCAGAGAAACCCAAACTTTATGTACGACACGAGACATATTAATAAAAAAAATAAATAAACAATGAAAAAAATTAAGAAGCAGCAAAAATTGATAATATTGAACCATTAAATGGTTGCCTCTAACAGAAAGATGTTGTAAGTTTGCCACAAATCCTAGAATCCAACATATGCACACTTAGCCTTACTCACACACACACACAAACACACACACCCATTCGCACATGAACAAAAGTTGAATTGAAAGAGAATCCCTAAAAGACAAATGGTTCTTTATAACAAAAAGTACTCACACACATACGTACAAATAATAAAAAAACTCTTATAAAAATGAAATTGTTTTTTTTTTTTATTTATTAAAAAAGATCAAGATTTACTACTGAAAGCAAACTATTAAAGAGGCATAACAAATAAAGAGTTGAATTTAAAGATTTGTAAATGTTTTGTAAGCTTCTTCCGTTTGACTTTAATACAAGTGCTTTTAAATTGTTGGTTTTAATTTAATTTAATTTAAGTTTTATGTAAATAAAATTCATGTCTTAAACACATTTCACCACATGACCTAAAAAATTGAAATATAAATATTTTTCTTGATCAAATCATAAACATAAATTTCCATTTCATGGCAGGAAAAAAATTATAATTCCTCGCGTTAATATCAATTGAGAAAGTGTTATAACTGCTGAAATTGAAATAAAATGGGTTTAGAAGATCTAAAATAAATTTTCCTGGAAAATTATCTCAAATTAAATTTTTTATTAATAGAATCAGCATCAGGGGATGACTCCTACTTCTGCAACACATTATGCTAGAACTAGGAAATTGGATTATAAGAAGGAGGATAGAGGCGGTGGTTCTAGTGGATATTTGGTGTTAATCTTTGCAAACTGAAAGTGAAAGGAGGGACCCCCGCAAGAAGTTTATTCCACATACAAAATGCTCGGCTAAGGAACGAAATCGCTCTGTAATGAGTAGTTAAATTTACTAGCTAATCGACCGTGAATGCGCTCTTGAAGAATAAAGTGCTGCGCGTAAAAAATTACGATTATCAGGGACAAGTTTCCTGATTTCATAAGAACACAATCCGTTGGTGTAACGATAAAACAGTGAACCAGCGGGAAGCATTGCGTCGATGGTCCAATGAGTAATGAGCTTCTTTATTCTCTTCTACACGCAGTGGAGTAGCCTCAAAATAGTCTTTGAAGCGCCGGCTTATAACTCAAAGTCTTGCATTTTTTGTCTATTTAAAGTGACATAGACAACGAGGAGATCAGATGGAGTAAAGTATTTTTTACACCATTTTAGAAAATCGAAGCGCCTGAGTGCATCTTTTATTGACTAGAACGCTAATGCTAAGAATTTTTAGAGCTTCTGATTCCCTAATTGCTACATCACCCATAATTACAGTTGAGATAGAACATTCAGCCCAGCCCTAAACCTGTGCGAAAACATACAGCCCTGGGTTTTTCGAGCGTTAAATTGAATTCTGCTCAAAAGACGCTATTTGGAGATTGGCAAAATATCACGATTAAGAGTATAATCTAAAAGCTTTTTTATACCCCAATTTCCAGAAGGCTTGGCCTATTATGACATGAATATCAGTGGCATATGCTACTGTCATCTGCGAAAAAGTCGATAGAGTTTGAAGGTTAGCAAAGAAGGTCGTTAAGAAAAAGAAGAAATAGGGTGGAAAAAGTGTAAAACCTTGCGGTACCTCTGAATTCATCATGAACTCGTACAATGAGATCCTGTCTAAAGCAACTTAAATAGTGCAATTCCTGAGAAAGCTGAATATAAAACGAAGCCATACTGCCGGTTGCCAAGTAAGCTATTGGACTCTAGATATTTCGCAAGATAAAAGTGAAGCACACTTCCTATAATTTTGGAAAGTGCAGAGCAAATTGCGATTGGGCGATAATTTTTAGAGTTGCTAGCCTCTCTCTTTCTGGGTATAGGTGCTAAATTAGTAACCTTTCAATATAATGGGAATTCATCAACATTGTACAGAATACAGAAATGTTCTGTTATCAAACGTGCTAATGCCACAGAGCACTGTGCTGAAATACCCTCCGAACCAGGCGACTTGCTTACGTAGAGATCCGCTAAAATCTTTTTAATTGCACGTGCTCGAAAGAATGTACATATTTGGCATTGTTACTGATACTTATTTCAATTGCTTTCCAGTGAGTGAAAGTCATCGCAAAGAGGTTGGCTTGAAAACGAGTTTGTTAAAATTTAAACATCTCCTTAAAGATAAGGAATTGAGGAACTAGCATTATCCTTGACTCTTTTAACGAATGACCAAAAGCTCTTGCCACCCCGAGAAGCAGGAGGTACTTCAGCACGAAGACGCTGCTTGTACAAAGTTTTTTCGCTTCTTGTACTTTGGCACACGAAGATCCCGCCGTTTGGCTTAGCGGATCGGTACCTACGTTTTTGTGCCACCACCAGGGACGGAATGCTTTCTTTTGGGATCTGGCTGCTTTTTTGCACTTCTGATTGAATTCAGGATTCTATCTTGGCAGTAAGTGGATTCGCTTAGATGAAATGAATATTTTCGTTTTAAGTAAAATAATGTTCACAACCATTTTTGCCATGGCGTCGATTCTATTGTCAAGGAAACAAAAATTCCAAACAAATTCCGAAAATAGTTGGTGGGTTCAGTCCAGTGAGCATTTTTGTAGATATATTTTAAATGTTTCGTGGCCATTTTTGAAACGTTACAAAAATCTGAGACCGAAAATTTAAATAATTTTGAAAAGTAATATTTTGTCAAACTTTAATTAAGTAGATGTCTCTTTTCAAACTCGAAATTAAAATCGATTTGAATCCACACTAAGAGAAATCGCGTATGACGCATGAGTAATTTTGTTCCAACTACAAACCTGATACTCATACGCTGTGTAGCACTTTAATTGTTCTATAATAAACTTTCAAACAAAATGAAATAAATTTAAAAGAATTCTTATAAAAAATGCTTTTAGGTTTGTTTTCACTTTTAATTTCCGTTTTAGTTCAACAAGTTGTTGTTTAAACTGTGGACAGCGATGTTGTTAAAAATTAAAAGCTAACAATTTAATTATTTAAAGTTTTGTCCATTTGTTTTTGCCATTTGTTTTGTGTTTAATTACGCGTGTGTTTTTTTATGACTTTACAAATCTGAAAGATGGCATCCTTTTGGCATTTGGACTGAAGCGCATTTAATTTATTTCATTAAAGCAACTGACTTGTAGAATTTTAATTATAAATATTTGCTTTCAAATGTGAACAACAAGAATAATTAAATAAAGCATAAAGAAGGCATAATAAAAAATAATTAATTTATGAAAAAATAGAAGCTTTTATTTCATTACAAAAAAAAAAAACAATGGTTAAATAACTTTTATGTTGTTAAAAAAAAAAAAAAAACAAAAAGTTAAAACACACAAATAGAGTCTTTGCAACCAGTTTAATAAAAACTACTAATAGGATTACAATAGTTTATGTGAAATTGTTGGCAATTTTAGAGAAAGCCAACTGCAACTGCAGAAGTAATAGCCTGGCCATTAAATAAATAAAATGAAAGGAATTTCAGACATTAATATTCACTTGGTTTTTAACGTCATACAGAAAGTTATGACAACCCACTCACTTATTTTACAATTTTTATTACGATGTCTCAATAAATCAATAGTAGATTGCTGCAATTACCATTCACTCATGCTGACGTCTTTTTAGAAATATAAAAGTCATTTAAACAAACGTAGGAAAACGTTTAATTAATTACTTCTCATTAGAGGTCTGCATACGTGTGTTTTAAAGGTATTTGAACACATTAACTTTTACGTAGAATCATGTGGTACAACCGACTTAAGAACACAAATGATTAACGGTCATAAAAAACGAACCCAACTCTAAGAAATATTATCACATGCAAATCAATGCCAACGATCACAATACATATACTATGAATTAAATTTGTATTTTTTTATTACTAAGTTTTTTTTTAATAAAAATCAACAAAACTTTAGCTAATAATGCAACAAAAAATACCACTGCAATGTATAAAGTAATACGATTATTTTACTATTATCAACACGTATATTCGAATACGAAAATAAAAAAAGCCCAAATAAAGTTAAAGGCATTTAACTCTTTAAATGTTATTTGACGTTAACAGTGGGCTTCGAGTTTATATTCAGTTATCGAATTAAGTGTGTTTATTATTAATTTCTCTTTTATTTGAATAAAATCTTTTCTATTTCATATTAGATAAATAGGGTATGGAATGTAACGTTAAATAATTCTTGCAGAAAAAAAATAACTTCAAAACAGACAAACTTTAAATCATATTTCTTTGGGACGATAAGTATACATTAATTATATTACAATAGAGAAAGATTGCGTCAGGATTTTTTTATATGCCGTAGGACAAAATATGATTGAAGATTAAACAAGAAAAGTCAGCAGTTATGTGGTCACCCTTTATTTCAAAAGATTGGTCATTTACATCAAATTACAACTATCAGTAATACAAATTCTGTCTATTTTTCAAAAATAGGGCCATATAGTTCAAATTGCATTAGGGACACCCTCCAATTTATAATTTCAAGCAATAAAGGTTCTCCGCAAATTTCAATCATTTGTCTACAACTGCTCATCAGTTGGCCATATACATCAAATAACAGCATAACATCAACTATTGTACCACCCTATAATTTACAATTTTAAATATTTAAACTTCTTACTAAACAAGACAAAGTAGTGGACCTTTTGTTTTATTTTCAAGTGCTTGTATATAACGGTTCAAACGATAGGGCCATATAAGACAATTTACTTTAAACATGGAAACACCCTTTAATTTTTAAATTCAAATTTTATATTTGTTATTATAGCAGACATGGCAATAAAGGTTCTTTATTAATTTCAGCTGTCTGTCTATAACAGTTCAAAAGTTTGTCCACATACATCAAATTACTTTAACTATTGGGACCCCCTGTAATTTTGAATGTTTAAACTTGTTATTATAACTGTCATAGTAATCAACATCGTATCCTGTCCTGTAGACAAAGCATTTGTCTATAACGGTTTAAAAGATAGGCTCATATAAGTCAACTTCCGTCACCAATGTTCAGAAATGAAACTCTGCTTTGCTTATCTAATCAAATTATTTAACCAAATTAATCAAATTAACATGACAAAAATTTGTTTAAAAAAAAATTAAAAAAAAAATATCTTTTTACTTTAAGTGGCGAGGTAAAAAATTTAACTTTGAATTTCTAACCAAAGCCTTGAACTTATGTGCTGTTTTCTTGTTTTACCATATTTTTATTTATTTACTTATTTTTTTGTCAGTTGGATGCAAATTTTGTTCTGCATTCAAGGTAAATGAAGAGACAAATAACTAAAAGATCAAAAAAATGTTCGTAAAATTTAAAATAAACAGCAAGGAAAACATGCACTGAATCAACAATCGATCAAGTAAAAATACTTTATTAATTTATTTAATTTTTTCAAGCAGAATATTTTGCTACAAGAGCGGAAAGTTTTTTTAAAATAATTGAATTATACCGCGAAATGCATGCCATCTGATATCAACTTTTTGCCATCTTAATTCAGACTGTTAAGCTTTTATAATGTTGTTGAGGAAATTCTAAAAAATTTCAAAGCCATCAAGGCAAAAATGTCAACAATTTAATTAAAAAATAGCACCCACTTTTTGATGTTGGACACTCCAATGTACACACATTGCTCTTTCGTTCATTATTCATTTTGTTAATGCCAAAAACTATTAGCTGTCAACTTGACCTTTTAGTTGTTTCCATACATTGCTGGGGGGTAAATAAAAACCTGTGATCTTTGTGAATACGTTTTAGGGAATTTAGCAATTAAATTTTTCATTTAAGAATTTGGTAACTGAATAAAACTCAATTTTGTAGTCAATATTTTCTTTGCAAAAATGATAACAAGATTGCTCTATTACATTACAAATTATTTTGAACGGCCATTAATTTATTTTTAACATGTGTTCGTTATTTTAGTGATATGAGATTTTTTAAACATTTTTTTGTTTTTGGTTAACAATATTTTTTTTATTTTGGGCTTGCACAATATGTTTAAACAGTTCATTTGGGAATCACCTTGATGTTGATATTAATGATTTCCCACTTACAAAGCAATTTTTTTTTTTTTTTAAACAAAAAAATAATTTTAAATATTTAATATTTAAATGCTAATTTTTATTTTATTATTGTAACAAAATTTACATATTGAAGACTCCTTTGAAAATTTTAAATTAAATTAAATTAAAAAAATGTTCGTGTTAAAGTAGAAATTTTAATAATTTTTTATTTAAAAACATATCAAGGAAGAAGTGAGTAAAAAGTATTTAAAAATTACTTTGAAAATAATAAATGAAAAAGTTTTATGTAATTTAGATTTTCTTTTTTTTTTATTAATAATGGAAATTTATACTTCAATTAACATAATCATTTCCACAAGCGTGTAAGAATTTATTAAAGAGACACAAGTTAAAGGAAATTTTAACTTGCAACTTAATTCAGCAAAGTTTGCCTTAAGCAAACAACACTTGTAACGAAGTTCTGTGTTTTAAGAATCTTTGCGAAAATTTTAGCATTTAATAAGAACAGCAGCAGCTGGCACTTTGCGACATGTTGTCTTTAATAAAAGGGGGAGACTTATGCTCAGGAGTATTATGGAAATATGAAAAGAATTTTTATTGAATGTGAACTCTAACCATGAAGTATGTAGACATTTATTGCAAAAATGTATGTTTTTATATTCCCATTAACAAGATAAAGAAGTATAAAGCACTTCCTTGAGATAATTTCTTTATTTAAAGTTTTTTTTTTTTTTTTTTTTTTTTTTTTTTGATAAATGTTTATATTTGGGCTTACAGAGGACACAAATAAAAAATTTATAAAATTAACTTTTAAAAAATGATTTTAAAGTTTTTTTACATCATAAATATTTTATATTTTATAATTTTAACTTCTCCGATCTTTTACATATTCCTACTTGAAATTAAAATTTTTAATTTAATTTTTAATTGGTAACATTTCTTGTTAATTTTTATTGACAGCGCAATGAATTCTACCGCAGCGAGATATAGAATATAAAAATTAAGAAATATTATTAAAAAATGCTATTAAAATTCTAATTTAAGCAAATTTATGTTCATAATTTTAGTGGTGGTGTAACATCTGCACATAGAAAACATAAATCAGTTAAAAATTTTAAAACGCAAAACACATTCAAATTAATTTTATGGTTTAAAGTAGAAAAAAATATATGAATTTCGCCGAGTTGTTTAACACATAAAATTATAAAATATAAAATTACTGAATGCAATAACTAACTGATGCAGATTCAAAATTGTAAATTTCAAATCCACAAATATAAATTAAAATTTAATAAAAATTATCAAATTTGACTCCAGTTATCTAATATTTTTATCTGTTTGTTTTCATCAATGTTGATATTGATTTTAAATTAAGAGCTGCACGTATAAAATTCGCACACATTTGAATTTAATTTTAAATAATTGTTACACAAATTGCTACTTAGAAGGCATCCATTAATTAAGGCAACAAATTTTATCACATAAATTGCATTTACAAATTCCCTTTAAATTTATGCGTCCTCCGTTTGAAGGGCTGTTAATATTTATTTGTTTAAATAAGAAAAGTAAAAGAACGTTTAATTTTTTTAATAAACAATTACAACTTTATCTAGCTTTTTTTTGGAAATGTAAATGTTTAAAAAGCATTAAATAGTTACGCTTCACAAAATTTCTTTGTGTCAATTGGTGTTGCTTTTTTTTATTGTAATTTCATTTATTAAAGATTATTGTTTTTTGTAGAAAATTTTTTTAATTTATTCTTTTCTTATTCATTAAGCACTAGGTCAGGTCTTAAAAATAACAATATTGTTTTTTTTATTTATTTTCTTAAAATCTTTTAAAATTGAAAGACAAAAAACTTTAGCGGAACCCGAAAGATGTCGAGCAAAAAATATAGATGAGCATTATTGCAGGAAAATTAGATTATTCCCTATGTGTCATATGAAATATTTTAATATGTTTCAAAAATTGCAGAAGTGAAGTGAGCTTTGGCGAGCTAAATTTAATTTTCAGCGAGAAATTTTTCAAATTTCTTGACTGGCTTCAAATACTCTACAAAGCTCTCGTAAAATTAATTTTTGATTAAATTTAAATTTGTCTTAAAGCATAACTGTGAGAGGCAATTCGTTATCACCAGGGCTTAATAAAATATCGTTAATACATCACTTTATACGTTTATATTTTTTAGTTTAAAAAAATAATTTAATGCAAAAAAAAAGATATTAAAAGAACCATATTGATGGAGGATTTCCTAAAAATGAGTTTGCGTTTCGGAATTTCTTTCAACTAGGATTTTTGATTTAAACTTATTTCTTGCCACAAAATGGATGAATTTATTTTTCAGCAAAAGAAAGTTGCAGAATATGATTTGTCTATTATGAAATTATCGTCACGTTCAACATATCGAAATGCAATGAAGAATATGCCACAGATTAACATAATCAATTTAAAATTGAAAAAAGCACGATTTTTGTTTTATTCAGTTTTTTATTATTTAAAATTTTTATTATTATTATTATTTAATTGACGTATCATTTTCACGCATCTCTAAATGCACATTTGTATTCATTCTGGAGATAAACATCAACAGGAACAGCATTTCAAGTACATGTTTTAATTTTGCCAAAAATATAAGTAAAAGTTAGTGACCCTATCATTTTGACTCACCATGTCATCTTATATTTGTTTGTACCTTCATAATATGAAACCATTAACATAAGAAAATATTTACTATTAAATAACTGCTGTCGGCTTGTGGGTGGTTTCTGGCAGTCTGCCTAAATTATCAAGTTTTAATTGTTTTTAAATGTACAAAACTGAAATTTGTTCTAAAAACACAAGAATTTAGTGTAAATTAGACTGTTTGTTTAATTATGAGTGTGTGTGTGTGTGTGTAATTTATACTAGGAAAATTTATACCCAAAAGTGTGGTTTAGACGAAAGTTTTAATTAATTATAGGTGAACATGAACGGTCTGTTTTAGTTTTAATTAAGAGCAACAAAACAATTAATAATTGTGTTTTTGAAATTCGTTTTTTTTTTGTTCTTTTTTATTGTGAATCCAGCTTTCGTAAATAGAGATCACACAAAACACGTTATTGAAAGTGTTGTTAATATTATCCAAAATTAAAATCGCTTAGAGGTAATGTTTTTACAATTAAATTCATGCCTGTTATTTATAAACTCACAATAAATTATTGTTCAGTTTAAAATAATGTTCCACACAAGCAGGTTAAAATCAAACACCTTCCCTGCAAGCATTTTTTATCGAAAAAGTCACTTCATCGTTACTTCATGGCGTTGAAATGTTTTAAAAATAATATCGAATTCTGATCTAATTAGTATCCCCAGTCGGGAAGTAACGTACCACCACAGTTATACAACTAATGGGAAACTATTTAGCCTCTCTAAAAAGGATTAAAATTGAGTTTTCTGTTAGTGTCGAATTTGTGTCTGTTAAAAGTGTTAAAAGGGTTTCTTTAACAGTATTGAGTATAAAACTTTTAAAAGTAACAGAGTTCTGCTGTATCAAAACAGAAAATGTTAATTTAAACATAATAGAAAGGTTTAAATTTAGAAAGCTCGAGATTAAGAAAATTCTAACTAATTTGTTGACATAAATTTACTTACAACTTCATATATCTTTTTACTTTATTTTTATCAATTAATTTTATGCAACTTTTCTTAACATTTTTCGCACTCATTTAACATGACCGAACACTGCCCAAGTCAAACTAAATGACATTAATGTTTTTGTTTATCTGTTACATTATTTAGTTCACTCTTTGTAGAGTCGAAGAGATCAATATGCGATACCCATGCAAGTTGTTTTTGTAAGTTTTAGATCAATCAACTTATTATCATCTGAGAGTTGAAAAGAAGTGGCTTTTAACATAACAAATTTAAGGGGAAGTATTAACTTCTAGTAGAGACGAAATAGTTATCGTTATAAGGTCTTAATTCGACAACAGTGTATTTTGTTTTTGTAAAATTGAGTTTTTAATCTAAAATAGTATCGAAGAAGTTACTTCTATCTGAAAATGCTCTGTCAAATGCTGGCAGTGTCATATTACATTGACATACCAATACAACAGTAAATACAATGGCATTGTGTAGTGCTCTTTCTCAGCTATAACAAGCAATTTAGTCAGCAAACGAAAGCAAACATTTCGTTTTGTTAATTTTCGTACCGTGAAACAAAACAAATTTTAAAAACTGTAGCTGCGCTGCGCTTAGTTACAAGTTTGAAGCAGCTGTTTGGTGTCGCACTGTTTTTGCTATTTCTATTTCTATTAAATAGAGAAGAAATTCTGCTCGCACTTGAATCATTAAAACTGTAGAATATTTAAAAGGGTTTTAAATACGCAATTTTACTTTCCGTTTTTAAGGAAGACATTTACATTTATTTAGCAACGGCTGGACACTATTTTACTTTAAAAATAAATAAAACGCTTTTCTCATAAATGTAAATACTGTAATGAGATACATTTTCAACCCATAATCAATTTAGCACCCCACTTATGTGATCACAGGACTAGTGCAATATATGATAAGTATTTATGTATATAAACGAATGTGTGAGTGGGTAAATTACATGAACATATTCCTTGTATCATGTTTAAAATTTTCGTGATAAATATGAACTTTCATCTGGTTGTACATAATTGTTTTCAGTATTTGCACGACAAACAAAAACCTCAGGATAGGGAACACCATCATTCGCTGTTTTTAAAGTTGGTTTTTGCTTTTACAACATGACGACGACAAGTACCTTCATGAAAGAAGATAAATGCTTTGTGCTCTCTTGTATAACAGTATGACCAGGTTGCAGCTGTTTGTAATACAAAACCGATTGGTGTTGCTTGGTTTCTAATTTTGTTTCTTGGTATTTAAGTAAATTAATATTTTTGTTAAGTGTTTACATTTAAACATTTAAATTGAGTATTTGAAAATTGTACAATTTACTCAAGAGTAATAATCCTTAAAATTTTATGAAGTTGGTTTCATGCGATTTGAATAAATGAAAGAATGTGAATAAGTAACCTGTTTTTGAAGTTTTTGTGTGGTAAAATGTTACGAATAAATTAATTTTAAAATTAATAATACAGTGAAACGAATGAGGTTCAGATAATTAAAATTAAAAGTTATTAAGCAATTATTTGCACAAGTCTCAAAGCATTTGAGTAGGCTTGAAAGGAATCTTATAAGAAAATCAATTAGGTGAAACAAAATTTTTTGGCAAACGTTTGCCCTAGGGAAAATGCTTTCAAGAGAAAAGAAATAATAAGTTAAACGGCAATTTATTATTACTTTATTAATTTTTATATAAAAGTGAATACAAAATGTATGTGTCCAAAGTAGTTATTGGTTTTTCATTTCATTAAAAAAAGATCAGTAGTATCATATTTCAAATCAAATTTATTATACACCCAGTTATTAATATTTTGAACACTTAGAATTGTAAGTCAAAAGGTAACAAAGAGTTTGCTTTCGATTGCTTCATAATGTACAATATACACGATACAGTACTAAGTTGGAGAGAAAGTAAGCTAAATTTTTACACCTTTTCTTGTGCATATTGGTTAAGAGCGGTCGTGGTATGACGGTTGTTTATACTTTTATCTATTAAAAAAAATAATAAATGGCAGCAATTGAAAATAGCGTATATTAGACATATATTGTTTGTGGATATACTCGTAAAAGTATCAAAATTATAAAAATTTATTTATATAAAAAAAAAAATATTTTTTTTTTTCGTTATTTTGTGTTTTATCATGTAAAACAACTTCTCATATAATTTCGGTAGTTCTTCAGATCGTTTTCTTCGAACTCTTTCAATAACCTTTCAGTTGAAAATTTTTCACTTTCTGCTTTTATTAGTTTTATCTCTTGTTGTTCTTTATACAGAATTGAGTGTTACACACTCAACTCTTATTAGAAAACACCACTAATGTAGGGATTCAGAAAGCATCATACCGTATACGTCAAAGATATCTATGATTTCCTAAAGACGCTAAAAAAACAGGGTTCACAAAAAAAAAAAAAAAAAAAAAAAAAAAACGCAACGATAATAAGAGAAATGAGAAAAACAAAAGAAAAGCAGCTGATTTTTTATTGTTAATTTTCTTACTATTATATTTGATTATTAGTTTTATTAAAATTTTTTTATTAATGTTTTTTTGTTATTATTTTTTGTTAGTCTTTTTATTGTTAATATTTTATATTGATTTTTTTTTTGTTAATTTTTTATCATTTATTTTATTATTTATTTTTTATAAATTTTTTATTATTAATTTTTTTATTAATAATTTTTTATTATTAATGTTATTATTAAAATATATGTGTTGTTATTATGAGCTTATTTCATATGTTATTATTTAAATGCATGACAAACATATAAAAATTGAATTACGAAAACAAGCTATAAATGAATTCGCTCAGAAAATAATGAAGAAAGTAAATATGGCTGAGACTTATCTGATCTAAGTCCGGCATCCTTTCTAGAAAGCAGCGAATAATACAAAATAATTTATTTTTGGCCAATTGAGCGAACAAATTAATTAAGTCAAAGAATAATAGGACCGATAGCACAAATTTATGACTCAAATTCTTAAGTGTTGTTATATCCACCTTAATTTAGCCACCAGTTAGTTTTTACTGATTGCTTTTCTATTTCTAAATTAAAAAATAAAATAAATGGTGCTACAGGGGTACGAATAAGAGTTTAATTGGTATTTGAAATAAAAATCAATTTTTTGGAAAGTACGCAATCTTTTGTTGGAGCAAACTTGAAATAGATTAGATAAAATGTAAAAAAAAATGAAAAATCAAGACAATAACGAGTTCCTTAATAATTCTCTATATAACTTTTGATTCCTTTTTGCAATAGTATTTTGCTATTATTTGATTATTATACAATTTGTTTCTTCACTAAAATCTATAAAAACTAAAATTGAAAATAAAATTGCGTGTTGGGTGGTGGTATTTTGTTGTCCAGAGCCATTTGTTTCCTTAATACGAAGAAATTAATAATTTTATGTTTTTTTTTCTTTACGCCTGCTGTTTGTTATGAAATAATTTTATTGACAACAAGACACCAGACGTTTTTACTTCTTGGGATTAATGTTTAGCTTCCTTTTCATATTTTTATTTCGGTTTTCTGGCTATTTTAATAATGGAATATTGACAAAAATTATTATAATTGATTATCTATACGAATTGATTGAGAGAAAATAAAGATATTATTTGTAGAGGCAGCTGGAAAACAAAAAATTATTAATTACAGGAAATTGTAAAATAGTGGCAATTTATTAAAACGAAATATATTACAATAAGTAGATAAATTTACAACGTTTAAATTTCATTCCGATTTTAAAGAAAAAGGGAAAGTAAAAGAAAATTATTTTTTACTACCTACACTGGCATTAAGCTTTATTTTAAGTGCTAAAGTTGTAAAAAAAAATTGGTCATAAAAAATTTAAGAGGCTGCACTTCCTGGCTTAGACTAACAATTATGGCTCGCAGTTCAAAAAATAAAACTGCTTGAATCTCTAAGATTCTTTTAGTCGACCAAGAAACCAAAAAGTTTTTAATAATTAATTTTTTTTAATTTAAAAAAAAATATGACGCTTTGTCTCATTTTCTCAATTTTAAACCCAAGAAAGCGGCAAAATTTTTTTTTTAATTTTTTTTTCCAGCGAAAGGTAGACAGAGTTCTATAAAACTTTGTTGTGAACGAATTATATGATTTTATAGAGCAGGAATAATTGGTGTTTATTTTTTTAACAGAATTTTTATTGTTTTTATCTATCCAAAAAAAAAGTGATTAAGCTTTTTGTAAGGAAACATTAAATCTACTACCGATGTCATCGCTACGTCTGAACAACCCGCCCAATAAAAATTACACATGCATCACAAAATCAGTTTGATCCATTTTTATTTTTTAGAATTTTCATTAACTTGTTTTACCTAAAAGAAATGAACAATTTGGAGCCAGTCTTAAAATTATGTTTTTTGTTTTCTTGCTGAAACTTCTTTGAAGGTATGAAAATAATTGAAAATATTAATATCAACACGCAAACGATTATAAAAAGTGTTTCCATTTAAATAAAAATCAAGGATAATCATCTAATAAGAGCATCAATTACAATTTTCAAGAATAACTTTATGCTCTTAAAAAGCCATTAAGAAGCAGTATAAATTAGTTTTAAAATTCAATCCATACAAACAAACAACAACAAAGACACATTCGTAAAGTTTTTTCTTTATAGAAGATTTTGCATTTAATGCTCCCGTAAATAGAATTTAATCATTTTGCGAAAAATTAAAAAAAGTGCAAAAAAATACTTAAGAATCATTAGACGTATAATAAAAAAATCCTTATCCATAATCGTATTATTTTATGAATATTTGAACTGTCTATTAATATTTGTTGGATTTTTAGATAAATAGAAAATATAGGAAAAACGTACGTATCGCACAAATACTTATGTGGCTAAACATGAGAGCAAACATTAAGGTACAACACATTTTCAATGTTGTTGTTTTTTAATTTTCGTGCAAGATAAAGTAAAAATTATACATTGTTTAATAAGAAAAATAAAAATAGTAGCAGGAGCATGCTATCAAAATCTGCAAAACGACAAATTTCCTAATTACATTTTAATTTTTCGATTACTTTCGTTAGCTTAGGAAAAAACAAGAACAGTTTGCATACCTAATATTTGATCAAGAAAGTTACAAAAATTTTGGCAAATTACCTTTTTAAAATTGTTATGCAAGCGCGGGTATTATTTACAAACGCCTGTGCCCTACACCCCTACATAGACTGCAAAGATTCTATCAGCGTTATAAAAAAATATCTCAATACATTAAGAATAACTTTTAATAAAAACAAAACTTTTAAATTAAATGGGAATATAAAAATATTTAAAGTTTATGAAAGCATGAAAATGAAAAATAATAATATTTTAAAATAAATAGAATTATTTTTGGTTATTAAAACCACCATATTTGGTCGACAAAATGTGACTTTTAATTGACAGTCATTATTATTTATTTTTATGGTCATTATGTGAAACCAAAAATTATACATTAAATGAGATGAGATGCGAAGCGAAGCGGAGCAATGTGATAAGATGAGATGAAATGAGATAAGAAAAAAAAAATATAATTAATTATAAATGGAACTATTTATTATTTCAAGTGAATGAGTGATTAAAAAAGAGAAATAGATAGACTTTTTATTTCTTAATATAATGCCACTTGGGCTCGAAACAAGTTGTCCCGCCTTTTCAAAATAATCAGATATTATTTCCTCATACTCCCGCCTTTGAATTTTGATAGAGATAAAAGTTGCTGAAAGCGAAAATTAAGCCGCGTTCACACATTTTATTTGGACAAAATGTTTGTAGAGACAAATTTTTTTTTGCTGAGAGTTTTCTTCAGCACGATTTACCAATTTCGAAAAATTTGACCAGATAAACAAAGCTGCCATATGAATACTTAAGTAAACAAGTCGAATTAATTTTACCACGTGGCAACATAGCAGCAAGTCATTAAAAATAAATTAGCAACGATTGGCATTCGCTTCCTTTAATAAAAACAATTTAATGAATAAGACTGCAAGCCGTGAATAATAGATACTTACTTTCAATTCAAACGGCGTTAGCTATTGTCGTCCAAATACTTTGCTTTGTATAGTTATTTTTATATGAGCTATTGCTCATGTCGTTTATGCATTTTCTTTCGGGCTTTTCGCCTCCATTAAAAGCTTGGGAGCAACTGCTTTACTGAACTCCATTTTGTAAAAAAAATATTTTATTGAAAAACTATTCTTTATTGATAATCAACAAAAACATAACAAATGAATTTGATAATATGCAAACACTATATGATGTGGCAACTTAATTTAACTTTTTTGGAAAAATTTTTTTAATGGCAACACAGTTTAATTTTATTCGGACAAATATTAAAATTAAACCAAAGCAAACTGAGAATTGTCTGAGCAAAATCACTTTTTTCACACTTCTTTCACTCTCTGAGAGAAATGTAAAACTACATGTAAAAGAAATGTTGTGATGGTGAATCCAGCTTAAAAGAATCGGTAGTTGCTCAGTCGTTCACTAATGACTAAGCGTTTTACTACATTTTTTTATTTCCATCAATTTTTTTTTTTTTATTAAAAACAATTAAATAATAATAATAATAATAATAATAATAATAATAATAATAATAATAATGATAATAATAATAATAATAATAATAATAATATAAAAATGATAATAAAAATAATGATAATAATTCTGGTATTCAAAAGATATATCCTTAAAATAGGGACTAATGTCAAGGATTTAACGCGGTTAAAAAAACAGCTTTTAATTTTTTTATCACGTTTATATTTTTTAAATGGCGAAACAAATATGACCTCCTTAAAAAAGGAGGTCACCCAGACACATGGACCTCCAACTCAGAGCATTTTTCAAGGCAGAAACCCAAAAGAAATAAATATATGTTGTAATAAAATGGAACTAAATTTTTAAACTTTTTATTGAGACGGTTAAAACATCTTATTTTATCTCATTTAGTCTTAAACCCAGTTTTTAATAACAGAATATTAATGAGCTTTATTGATTTTTTCATGAGTTTTAAAAATGCCTTAAAGAAAATAAGTGCAAGAGAATCAGTAAAAATATCCATGATTTTTGAATTACTTTATTATTCTTACCGGTATAAAATTTATTCTTAAAATATTTTGCTAACCCATTGAATGACATCGTCAGAAAACAATTAATGAAAATTTTAAATAAGTAATTAAAAGATGAAAAAGTATTTATCGTATGCATACATTACAACAAAAACTTAAATATAAAACATTTTCAATAACAACAACAACAAAAAAACACTCAGAATAAAATTTAAGAGAGAAGCAATTGTTTTCCTTCAAGGTGCTTTAAGTAATAAAAATAAGTATTTTTAAGTTGTGCTGGTTCATGTTGGTTTTGTAAAAACTCATTGCATTCTCTTTACAACGACAAACGTTTTTGAAATAAGAACGCATAAACTTTTTTTTCAAATGGTACAAATAGAAAGGTGTTTCATTTATTATAAAATTAACAGAGTTTTTAATAAAGTTTAAAATAAAAATATTTATCCGCACAACAATCACTGATGACAGATACCAATTGAAATAATTCTGCACCTACTGCAAGCAGTTACTTCCAAAAAAAAAAAGAAAAAACTATCGAAATTGTAGTTGTTACCAAACCCACTGAACTGTATTTCAGCCACTCAACACGTATAACTTAATTCAATGCTGAAGATTTAATGACTAAATGCAAACACTTTTAAGTTGAAGTTTTGTATAACTCAAAATGACAGAAATTTTAACTGGATGCAACCTTCAGCAGGCATAATGTTTAATACAACAGCATTTATAGTAAATTCGTTCTTGTTCCTAAAAGCTATAAAAAAATATGTTGTGTTATTTTGAGCAAAATGTCACCCACCATCACATAAAAAAAATTTTCTTTACAGCAAAAATTAATTCATACTGGCTGGCACATTTTCATTCAGTAGATTTTAAGAATTTTTATTTTTATTATTTTAAATGACACAGTTATGATTTTGAGCGCTTTTCGATTATTTTTACAATTCTGATTTTTTTTCGGTTTAAATAGCATTTATCTCTTGTGGAATGAAGAGTATATCTTTAGCTCCTTATCCCTCTTCAATGCGAATATTTTTCTTTTTAGTATTTAAGAAAATTTGCAATTTTTCTGGAGGCCTTTGATCTTTCACAACTTCTTTGCAAAATTTCTTTGAAATCATTTGTCAAGATGAAAATCCTGCACGTATAAGTTGTCATATTTTAAAAGCAAAATCCAATTGTTTTTTGTTGTTGTTTTGTTTTGCTATTTCTCAGTTCTCAGCTAAGTAGCCTTAATAGTTGACTACTAAGCATTTGACTTATTTGGTGGTGTGAGTCGGTCTGATTTCGTATTCAAATGTCGTACTAGAATATTTTTATTCTAGTAAATAACACAGCGATCCCTTTTCGCGGATCTTATTATATAGACCCAAATTGACGTTGAAATAAAAAATAAAGTGAAAGAATGGAACATATTCGTCTACTTAACACTAGAGGCATTGCAATACTTAAAGAAAAATGTTTTAGCTTGATTCATGGCAAAATAACACAGGTGAATGTAGTTCTTTTTTTTTATTATTTGTGTTTGACAAAGCGCCTTAATGTTGTTATAATAAAATCCCGGTTGTTGTTGCATTGTTGCAGCCGAGCCCTTACCTGTACTTATACGCTTTCCCTTGAGTTGAAAAATAGTTTAGGATTTTGGCTTTGAGTATTTTGTTTTATAATTTTTTTTTATTTCAGTTTAAATGAATTATACATCGACTATCAATCAATTTCAAAGCTAAATATCGCATTTTGGTAAATATAATTTAAAAAATTAGTGTGTGACACACTAGGCTCTAGTGTTTCTTGTGTGAAGAACTTATTTCACCATAATTTAAACAGCCAGGAAAAGAAAAGAATGAAACTTTAATGTTAGCAAAAATGGCAAAGAAGCACAAACATTCACGAACTTCTAAGACATAATCTTCATTTTTATTGGATTGACTTCTTGCCTCATACTCGTATGGCAGCAAAGATAACAATGTGTCAAGGATTAATTCTTGTCTAATGACTTTAGCAGGATAAAATCATATAAATGACGAAAGACAAATTATACGAAACTCTTTTCATACAATGAAACAAATTTAATATAAAAGGAACAAGGCAAATTAAAAATGAAATAAAAACTAAAACCCTTTAAAATAAGTATTCTTTCCATTTACGTAAAAAGAAAATCCTTGTATTCCTTTTAACAAAAATTATAAATTCCTTTCAATGAAATATTTATGATTCCACTTACAACGGTAAGTGTGAGCTGAAAAAAAATATTTGAGAATGTAAATGGCAGCTTTACCGAAATTAATATTTACTTCAATTCATTTATTTATTTTCAGGTGCAGCAGACCATTTTTTCATAGTTAAAAATAGCAGAATATCACTCAGGTTTTTACAAGTCATTTCTTAACAAACAATTAACAACAAATCATTTTATATTGTGGTAAAAGTAAATTTCTTAACAACTTGTTCGTAAACTTTTTTAATTTTCGTTACATTTTAGTTAAAGTTACGATTTAAGCGTTTTATTTAAATGAAAGAATTTTTAAGAAGCAAAATACTTTTGATTTGTATAAAAGAAATTATACAAAATTAAATTGAAATTAAGTTTTCATTTTATTAAAAACTTTATAATTTTTCGACTTTTTGATTTTGTAATTTTAATAAATAAATTAAATTTTTTTATAAGAAAAAATTAATACAAAAATATCATTGCACAAAAATTATTAAACAGTATTATATTCGACTATGCCGAATCTTATATACCCTTCACCATGTATGTAAATCTTGTTAAGTGAAGTAACTCAAATCATAAAAACAAATATTGGGGTGACAGACAATTAAAAAACTAAGAAAAAAAATGTATTTTATAAAATTTTACACATAAAAATGATGTTGGCTCTTTATGGGTTAAGCATTTTTAAAAAACTTTTAATATGTGCTTAAAGATCTCTTCAAAAGCTTTAAAATTAAAACCATATCGATGGCTTAAAAATATGTTACGCAATCATACTTTTCTAATAAAAGTTCAAAGGCCAATAACCCCAAAAATATGGGCGAGCGCCAATTTTTTCACTCGATGTTTTTTTTTTTTTTATTAATTTTTAATTTTCTGTCATCTTATTTATATTTCTTTATTTATTTTTTTTTTTCGAATGATATGAAAAATCAGAAGCAGGTGTTTTGCCTTCTGCCTCGAGAGACATGCACCGATCTTGTTGATTTTCAATAGCAAAATTTTCGATACCATGTCTGACAGATTGGCGTACTTAAATTTCCTCTTGGCAAAGTTTATTTCAGCACTTACACGGACGGTCAGATGGTCATCGTTCCATCGACTTCGCTATGCATAAGAAGTCAGAATATATAAAGTTTATGGGGCGGAAATTACAAACGGAATGACAAATTTATATATAACTTTTTTTCACTTTTTTCTTTTTGGTGAAGGGTATAAAAATTGGAAATTTTATTAAAAGTTGAAAGTCAATTTAAATTATAAATTTTAAATTATTTTTTCTTTTTCATTATTTTGAAGTTATATTTTTTTCCAGTTTTACTTACTCTTAAAAACTTTTTTAACTGATAAGTACCTTAATATTCTTGAAAGTGAAAAATACGCATTCGCTATTTTGAGACCCTATCGTGACCATGCATTGACCAACTAACTTTTTAACCAAAACAGAAGAAGATTAAAAGAAACTTTAGTTCCGATAAAATGATTTGAAGTTCTGAAATGAGTTTTAAAACTGCTTGATTATTTTGTCTATCAAAATTACAACAGAATTAAAATCCAGAAGTCAACAAAATTAAATGTCGCGTTTGGCACTCTCTTCATATTTTTTAATAAAATTAATTGTTCCTTTTCTGCTGCCACCAATTCTAGCAACAAGTAGATTTTTAAGTCTCACAGTGGTGCTCTAATAATAAATCTTTTTTATAAAAAAAAAAAAAAAAAAAAAAATATATAATTATACAAATGTTAATTAATTTATTGAAAAATAGCAAAACAAAGATGCTTTATGATCAAAAATAAATTGCAGCGGAATTTTAAAAATTTTGCTTTTATCGTTTTTTTTTCAATAGAAAATATAATTGTATATTTTTATAAAAATGTATATGCAAATATATAAATATTTATATATCTTCTTATTTACTGAAGGAATGAAATTAATTAAGAAAGAATAAAATTTAACGACTTTGTATTTTTCGATTTTGTTAGCCATCAAACAAAAACAAAAAAAAAAAAAAAAAAAAAGAAAAGAAACAAAAATAAATAAGTAAATCAACATTTCGAAAATAAAAATTTTTCATAAATTATTTTAACATGAATTTAACGTCTTCTTTTTTTATAACTGGATAACTTGTATTGGAAGGCGCAATATGAAACATAAATTATTTCTTGAAAAACCGATGCTACAACAGTTTAAAAATTTTCAAATACTCTGCGAAAGCCTTGCACAGTGGGAGTTCTCGTAAAATAGAAAAAATCAAAATAATTCTTTTATTTCTTAACGGCCATCTTGTTAACAGCATCACACGGCTGTAGTAGAGGAGCGCTCGAATTCAAGTCTTAAATTTTGACTTTTTACTGCTGATCTGATAGAACCGGCGCCATGATGCTTTGAATTAGCACACCTCGCTTGTATAAAAATTTAAAACCGTTCCCAAATTCTTTTTTTCCACCGATTTTGAAAATTTAAAATTCTGGCAAAATCACTTGTCCTGGCTGGTTATGGCTTCACTCAAAGCAAAAAGCTAGACAAAAGCCGAATATCGACAATGCATATGTTAAGCACAGCCTTTTAAGAGTTTGACAATGCAACGCTACTTTAAAACATCGCGGCTCTGGCTCTGTAAGCAGTAAAATCTAAACCGTTAAACATTATAGAATTATTTCCCTTTTTTTGTTTTTCTCCCACCAACAATGTTTTAGTAATTAATTTTATTTTCTTATATTTTATTTTGCTACTGCAAGAGAAGACATACATTTTCTTGTCACAACAAGTTTTTAACATTTTATGCTGCCATCATCTAATAGATGGAAAAGGCACAACCTGCTTTTTTATGCTGATTAAATTGAGGACTAAATAAATGTTGGTTTAGCGAATGAAAAAGGTGTGCGGGACATGGCGTCATTCATATGTATTTTTCGTATTAACAACATGAATATTTCTTAATTTTTTTGTTTTTGACATTCAAAACATTAAGAAATTCGTCATTCATGCGTAAATTGTTTTTGTTTCTTAGAATTTTTTTTTTAATTTTTCTTTTTTTTTTCTTTTAAATCTGTCTGTCAGACAAACAAATAAATGATGCAAAAAGAAAAACAGCAACATATTTTAAGCATGAAAATGCGTCAAATTGCTGGTATTCATTTAATTTGTTAATTTGTACAAACATAAATTTAATGTCACATTAATACTTCATTCAAAAAAGTTTAAAGAAATATTTTATAGAAATTAAATAAATACGAGGACCGTTCAAAAAAAAAAAAAAAAACAGGCAAATTTTCCGATAACTGAAGATCTGAAAATATCGTTGTAAGATCCAAAGTAAAAAAATAGTCACATTGTTGTACTGCTGCCATTCCAGTTGCCGCAAAATATAAAAATTAGGGTGATGCTCAGAAGAACTTAATGGGTCAATACAGACTCAGTTTAAAGCTCTCGTGATTATAGAGCTAACAACTCACTGACTGACTAGAATAGAAAAGAGTAGAATAGAATACGAAAACGGACTTAAAAATATGGAAAATTTGTAGTTCAATTTCTTCAAAAATACAACAGCAGCAAAGGTTTTTTGGCTTCTGCCAAACTTCTTTTTTTTCAATAACGCAAAATACAGGTTTGAAGGCTTTTTTTAAAAACTTAGAAATGATAACTTTAACGGAGTTGTGAATTAATTTTCTTAACACATCTTCCTCAAAAACTTGTAATTCATCTTGAAAACATAAACGATAATCAAATGCTTAATCTATTTATATTTTGGATCTTTTATTTATTTACAACACAAACACATTCAAAATGAATCTTAAAAGTCGTCTCACGTATTCATTGCTTTTTTAAGGAATTTATCTCGATACACAAGAACATTTTTTAAATGAAGAAAAGGAAACGAATGTTTGTTTTATTTTTATCCACTTGACTCCTGTTAACCTAATGTAACATAATATTATTATTATTGTTGTTGTTGTAATTTTTTAACCTTTATTTTTTATATTTGATTTGATACTTAATGTGACAACTTATTGTTATTAAATAACAATTTTGCAAATCAAATAAATATTTTCAAATAGAGAAGACCGACAATTTATGTGTTAATAGATTTACTCACTTTTGTAATGAAATCATGTATTTTTAGAGACTTTCAATTTGCGATTACTAAATAGAAAGTGAGGTTAGGTTTACAGACTAATAATATAAACGAAAAGAAGGACGGGTGGGTTACAAATCTAAGTTGAGCAGATATAGAAGAATTTTATTGTTGTATAGACTGTCTAGGCCAATAATATAAACAAGACGTCAGTTCCTTTTGAAATTAGTTTGGAATCTTTCACATCAAAAACAATCAATATCGGCGTACACAGAAAAGTAAATGTCAAATGTGGAATGTGGAATGTGGAATTAATTAAATCTCTTACTTTTCACCGTCCATGTAAAAAGATATTTTCATGATGAAAAAAAGAGAACTGGCCCTCCTTTAAGATGATACTCGAGTTTACATGTGATTTAGGTTTTGCATTTTTGGCACATCTGTCTCTGTAGCTCCGCGGAATCAGTGACTTATTATATTCCTCAGAGTGATTCGTATCTACAAATGTTATTTTCCATAAAAAATAGTACGGAAATGAAGAGCTGATGTGATTAATAAAAAAAGATTTTTCAATTTTTCCACAAAGTTTTATGGATAATTTAGAAATTATTGAGCAAAAAAAAAGTCGATTATCTTCAAGTTAATTTTATTCGCCAGCTTCTGGTTATTTATAATCCAAATCAAACGATTCCAAATTGTTGTAAAATATATAAATGTGGCCACTTTATTATATGCCACACCTCCTAAGAAATCCTTAAATGATAAAAAACAAATGGTAGGTAATTTTTAATTAAATAAATCAAACCCTCCACACTCATCCAATATTTGATTAGAGTATGATTTTTCTATAGAAAAAGGATTTGTTAATGTGAGTTAACTAAAAATAAAAACATGTTTATTCACTTTGTTTTATCTTTATTAACTTGTTTACAATAATTTAAAAATTTTTAAATATAAAAATAAACTCGCGCGATTTTTTTCTTGACCTTCGATGATTTCCATTAAAATTTTTGTTGATCGATGTTTAATGTTAAAACTTTAACTTTAATAATTGTTTTAATTTGTTAACAAAGATGTTAGATTTTACGTTTTTTTTTTACCTAAAAATCTTGTATTGACGTTTAACGTTTTTATTATAAAATTTCTTATATTTTAACGATTATCTGTATGACTCATATTATTTCATACATAATTATAAACTGTAATATTACTTTACAGAAAGAGTCAAGTATTTTTCAATCTTAAATATATAATTCTATATAAAAGTTATCAAAGTGAAGGGGCCAAATTACGATATTCGATATCGATCGAAATTTTAAAAGAATTTAAATGAAAATTTTATTCGATATCGAATGCCGTAATTTGGCCCCAATGTCTTCGTTAAAATTCATAATTTGTATAATAATATGGCACTACTTTATAAAACTTTCTTTGCGAATTTATTAATAATAATTGCAGGTATAGTTATATAGTTTGACTTTAGTTAAGGTTTCTATTTTAATTTTTAAATATTTTTCATGCTTTTATTTACAAAATTGTTTGTTTAAAAACATGATATTTACAAACTTAAAGGAGATAAATGCGAAGAATACTGATAACTGATCTAGTGATCTAAAAAATTCTTCATTACATTCTGCTGATGCTTAATTTTTCCTATTTTCTTTAGCAGAACCTTAAAAATTTTTATTTAATATTTCTTTCTGAACATTAACTAAAGCCAAACTAATTAATTTATTTGCTATAATAACAAAAACGGTTCAATTTATAATTTCGAAATATTAAAAACAAATTTTTAATATCGGAAGAAATTTTTTAACGAGGAAGAATTTTACGATTTGACGACTTTTTGACGACAGTTTCTTATTCTTATGACGATTTTGAAAAAATTAAAAATTAATTTTGCAAAAATTAACTTTTAAACTACAACCCTGTGTCTGCTCGTCATCTTTCTGATTTTTTATCATGCCCTTTTTTTAATATTTTTTTTATCAAGCATTGACTAAAATTTACTTGTTGACAGATTAAATTTAATCTACGCGCAGCTTGCTGTTAATTTATTTTAGTTCACTGAGTAACCTTAATCTATAATTTGGAAAGATTTGATTCTAAACTTTATTTAAAACCTTAAAACTTTTGTCTGCCAGTTTTATAATGCACTCTTTATTCTTTAGCTTTTAACTGGGCTTCTCTTCCCTTTTTTTTTTTTTTTGTTTTTTTTTTGTTTTGTTTTTTGAAGCCAGCATTAAAACGCCAGCATTTGAATATTAAATGTTTGAAAACATAAACAAACAAATAAATAACAAGTTAATACTTAAATTAACATAAATCTGTTGTTATAAATTAATTAAATGAAATCAAACAGGTTTTGCTGATCTTCTGATTCAAGTTCTGTCTGTTGTTTAACTTTTAAAAGTGTAAAACATATTAAATTATTTAATTAAACTTTGCATTATGTATGAATATATATTTGAATTTGATTGTTTAGTTAAATATATACTTCGGGTGAAAGAATTTTTAAATTTAAAAACAATTGTTTGTTTTAAAAAATACTTAACAACAACTGACAGTCAACTGGTCTTTCTTCACTTAATGTTCGTATCATTGTTGTCAATTGTCTCTACTGATTTTGAATTTATTTAATTTTGTCACGCCGCAGTATTACTTTTGCTGTTACAACAGAAATCAAATAGATTATGCAGCAACATTTTTATTACAATAAACAATCAAATTAACATTTAGAAAGAAAGATTTACAATAAATAACAATAAAGTACCATTTGCCACGATTCTGTATTAAGCAATAAAATATTCTCAAACTCAATCAAAAATTTACTTGTTTTCTTTTTCACAGACTTAATTAAAATTGGGAGTGAAATACTGCCGAATGATATTTAATCGATGACTTAAAGTGTTTAATTTTAAGCATGAAATACAAAAAAAAAAACAAAAGAATAAAAATTATTTGTTTAAAAAAGTGTCTTGAGAGAAATATATGGCAGGTTTTTTTTGTTGAACTCTGATAGATTTTAAATCATATAGAAATAAATAAATTGCTAAAGAAAAATTAAATTTTTGTTATCTTAATTTTGGAACAAAGTTTGATGACAACTTACAATAGAAAAGTAAGAAAAAATCGATTTCCAATTTATTTAATTTACAGTTTTTACTTTAGGTCCCTGTGGACACAACATTTTTGGTTTCTCTATTTTTGTGTAAATATAAAAAACCGATGGTTTAAGAATACCACATGCTTTTAATTGACTGTACAAGCTTCTAAACATTGAAGAACAGGGAACTGCAATCGTTTAAATTCGAGTTGCATATCAGATGGGATTATTTGGATACGTAAATGCAGGAACACATCTAAGCCTTTGAAAATTCCTTTTATAACATATGATACAACAACCACATTAACAAAAAATAAAAAAAAATTTAGTTGAGTGTACATGTCTCGGTCTATATTTCCTTTTCAGGTATACGATGCAGTTTTTTTTACTTATGAAACAAATGCCGTTTTTGTTATCCCCAACCAGCCTATTTTTTGCTCTACAATCCACAATAATACCGATTTGATTGTTCGAAAAGTTTATTTCATAGTTTATTTGGGGGGTATTGTGCCCACCGTTCCAATACAGCCAATTTTCTTTACAATAGGAGTAGGGCTTGCTAAAAGGGAATTCCCGGGAAAAGCTACCGACAATTTCCCGGAAAAGTTTTGACTAAATTCCTGGGAAAAGGAAAGCTTATAATCGCTAATGATTTTAAAAAAATACACTGATTGTTTTTCAAATATTTTGGTTGCGACATTTAATAATTTTCAAATATCTCGCTTCGTGTGAATTCTACTACGTCTTTACATCTGTATGAAATATTTTTTGATATGGCTGTAGATTATAATCGTTATGGAATGTAAAACACCTATTTTTAGAATTTTTGTCTGTTTGTATGTCCGTCTTTTAGTCTGTATTCGCATCAGGTAAAAACTGCTGGATGGATTTAAATAAAATTTTGTGAGGACGTCCCTTCAAACCTTGGATTAAGTATCAAATACTTTTTTTTCATAAAAATATGTAATTTCGTCGAAAAACTAATGTGAAGTCACCCAATTTTATTGGTAAAATGGTACTAAAACAGTTGTCAGTACATTTAATTTTTGTTGATGGAAAGTTTTTAACACTCACTGTTTACAGAACTCTACAACAAATTTACAGCCTGTTTACAGAACGCAATTTGCTGTTTAGACGCGCAAAAACGTTACCGTTTTTCATTTTTGGGTTTTTGTCATAATTTTTTGTTAAAACGTTACAAATGAGGTTTTTTTCTGGTTTATGTATCCCGCATTGTAATGTCAGAAATGTCAAAGCTGTGCGAAGAAAAAATACCATTTGTTTAAAAATTTTAACTTATATTTATTTTGAGTTCCCAACTTTTTTTTTAAATAGTAAAAAAGAAATACATTACAATCAGTGATTAAGGAATTGGCAATGGTAGACATCATAACACTTTATTGAATGAAAACATTTATGTATACATCAACTATATTTGAATTATAAATACATAAACTTACACTCATACTTTAATAATTTTTAAGAAACTATTGCTTAAATTTTTTATTTGTACCAATTTTTATTTAACAGATACAATTTTATACTCTGCGAATTAATTTATCAAGTGGTATCAAGGTGAATAAATATACAGTGGGAGCGATGGCGAATTCAATGATTTTCGTCGGTAGGGTAACTGTCAAACTCCATATATAAAATCCTGTATACTATTTTTTTTTACATTCCGGCTAACATCGAAAATTAACGAATTCGCCTTAGGTGGTATCGTTGCGGCAGCTGACTATTTTTTGCTAAATTTTGTTAAGTGTAGAGTAGCTATCAAAAGTGTATTATTTTTTATTACAAAAGTTCTTTCTTTTATATTCTTTAAAATATAACTACAACAAGCTTACTAAAAACGTTAATGAAAAGGGTAAGAAAAAAATTGCAGTTATTAAATGTGTTTTGAAGTTTTGCTATACTTAAGTCCAGTTTTTCTTTTCATTGTTGTAGCGGCGCTCCCACCTTATATGAATTCGTCTTGACAATTTTGTTTTGTTTATTAAACTCAGCTGTTACCTTTAAGGCGACAAAGCAGGGTTGCTACTAAATATGGCAAAAACAAAAAATGTATATGAAAATAAGTAAATAAAAAATATTAATTAATACATTGGCAACACTTCGATTTGACATAACAAAAATTCATACGAAACACAACGTAAGTTAAATGAAGAAACCAGAAAGTGTTACACGGACGCTAATTATTACGTATTCGTCCATATATCATCCGGTTTCGTTTCGCTCTTGACGTCTTCAATAAACAGGCTGTTAAATTTTAAGAAAATTAGAAACGATACGCAGACAAAGTCGTGGGTACTGATAGTAAGATATAATAAAGCACAAAAGGTTACTAATTTTGAAATTTGAGTTATTCGAAGCCACTAACATTCGAAATACCTGAATTGTTTTTAGATTTTATAAGCTGTTTTAATTATTAACTAATAATAATTTTTATTGTTTGTTTAGGTTTTAATAAAAGTATGAATTTTTTTAATATTATTTCAATAAATAAACTTGTTTTCTTCTAGAATTGCTTTTTCCCTGGGAATAGCGGGAAATCCCAAGAATGCGATAATTTTTTCCCGATTCCCGGATATACAAAATTACGGGAAATCCCAAACCCTATTTGAGATATAAAACAACTGTTGTTCCAAATCACAATCATATGTTACAAAAATTCAAGAATCATCTGCCATAATTTTCTGGGCAAATAAAAATAAATGTTTAATGATATTAAAAAACCGAAAATAATTTTAGAAATAAAAATACATGATCATTTGGTTTAATTCTTTAATCCATGATCTCTGCAAAAATAATTTTGATCGCTGATTCGATGGAAACAGAAAATTTTTGGAATTTAACTCAATCAAGTTAACAATGATATATTTTGCATTGTAGAGCAATTTTAATCCCATACCCGGCGGTTTAAAGATCCTTACGGTCATATTTTCTAAAACTTTTTCGTTTTCTTTTACTGTTATCGATAAAAGATATTTTACTGAATGAAATTCAAATGCTTTTTGAAATTTTTTTAATTTTTTTTATTTAGAGTGTAATTTTGGTTTAACTCTATTAAACCATAAATTAAAAAGCTTTTATCTGAATTAAAAAGAATCTTCATTATTTACGATTAAAAATGTTCTTCACTTCATTCAGCCATTATGCGAGATTACAAGAAATTTGTTTTAAATTTATAAAATTGTTTAATATTTCAAAAACGAAAACATAAAAATCTCATTTAAATGAAAACCTAAATTTGTAAAATTAATTTACAGCCTTCTACTCGTAGCACTTTTTTCACATTTAAGCGATTGAATAAAATAAATACAGTCATATTTAAGTTACAAAAAAAAAAGAATCGTGTTAAAGGAAATCTAACAAATACCATACACACATGACTTAAATGAGCAATAAAAATTGTATTTTGTAAAATAAACGAAAATTTATTATCATGTTGGGAGTAGAAATAAAAAGGAAGAAAAAAATTAAATAAAATTTTTAGCTCAACACACACACACACACCTTATTTTACACTAAGCAACTCTTAAATTCAATTTAAAAAATTCTTCAACAATTTGCTAAACTCCTTTGTAAATATTTACATACAAAGCAATAAATAATTAATAAACAAACATTATATAAAATGAATAAATCAGTTAGTCAAGTGTGAGTTGGGCCTGGTAAGAAGAACCAACCTTTAATTTTAAATTCTGATGTAATTTTGATTGATGTCAGTCAAATGCTTATTTTTCCTTTTTATAGAAGAATTTAAAAGTAAATAAGATTTATTTAGCTTTGCTTGAAATATTCATTAAATCCATTGAATTATTTTTTTAATGGCTAATAATACGTTATATGGCACTTACACCATGCAATTTTTCATGAAACCAGCTAGAAATTTTTATTTGTTGGTGAAGCAAGAGCGGTAAGCAATATGGTATTGCTTGAATTTTGAAGGGATGGTACTGTTGGTTATGTTTGTTTTTCAATAACGCTTATCGCTGCAACTTAAATAGAGAATTGAAAAATAATGTCTCGAAAATTGCATAGTGTAAATCTGGACTTAATTTAATTTTTTATTTTATTTAACTATTCACTTTGACAATAATTTTATCAAGTTGTATAGAAGCATCTTAAAATAATTTATACGACTGTTTTATGTTAATCTTTGCTACTGTCACCTTAAATCGCTCACCAGTCAGGCTGGAGACGATCAGGCAATGTTATGAAAGATGTATATTTACATCGAAGATGGCCATGTTTATGTGCGAATGTAAGCAACATTTGCTCCATGTCCTGTTATAAACCAATGAAAAACCATAAACCTGAATTTATTAATCTAATTTAAATCTTAAATTATTTTTGGCACACTCTTTAGTGCAATTTTTTTTTTCCAATATATTTTTGATGAATAAATAAACATTTAACTTATTTTCCATTTCGTTAAGTAAAGTAAATGCCAAACATATTTCAAAAGATTTATTTGTGTGTTTGAGAAATTAAAAGTATTTAGTTGTTCCCCCGAGTGTTAGTAAAACTATGATAAACCGAAATTCGTTTGTGGTAACGTCTTGTATTTAGGTTTGCATGTTTTAGAAAGGCAAATCTCTCACTAAAGAGAATAATTTTAAATATTAAATATCAAAAAGAAGAAATTCCTGTAGGAGCTTATTAATACAAAGGCAAAGAAAACTTGTACAGATGTGTACTCGTATGTATGTACAATTGTATTACACAATATTTTTGTCAATATAATGTTGCTACGTTAGTAGACTTTTTACCGAATTTTCTTGTTTTTCATTCATTCATTTTATAGGCCTCTCCATGGCGAAGTAATACTGGCTGGTTTCGAAAGCGAACTCATTGATTTTCGCCGAAACGTTAAATGTTACACACCGTATAAAAATGAAAATTATATAATTTTTTTATATATGAAGTTTGACATTTCAGGTTTTGGCGAAAATTATTGAATTCGCCATTGAGACCACCTTAAGCCTCTTTATAAATGAACTAAATGATAGTGATCTCCGAATGAAGTGAAAACACAAATGTGACATAAATTATTTTTGAAGGTACCTAAAATATAGTTTTTACATTAAAGCAAGTCACAGTTTAAAAGAAAGCATATGTACTCCTAAAAAACGACTAAGAAGTAAGGACCTTTGAAGGTTCCATACTTCATTTTATTGCTGCGTTAATAGCAAAAATATGAACCCAGAACATAGTTCTGCTCTTAGAGCAGACTTTAATTTTTTATTTCTTAAATCTAAATTTTTATTTTTAAAAAAACATTTATTTGATTTAATATTCGTACTGATGGCATGAAACTTTTTTTCTTATAAAATATTATTACATCAGCTAGAACTGAATTTAAATATTTTCTTAAATTTTATCTTATTTTACTGACTGACTCACCGGCTAAAGAAAAAAATTCCCAAAAAGATTTTATTTCATATCATTCTTTATTCAAATAATTTAATTTTAAGGTTAGAGGCAGTTGTAATTTTCAAGGGAACTTTTGTTTCATCTTTGATTGTTAATTAATTCAACAAAAAACAACTTTGAAAACTAGAATTACACTCAAGTGAGTCTAAATTTTATTGGACACTCTTATATTAAATACAAATAAAATACTAATGCAAGTAAATGTGCATGTGAATGTTAATGCTTTTAAAACACACAAAAATGTTATAAATAAAAAGAAGATTTTGGGATAAAACGACGCTTAATAAATTTAATTAAAACAAAAACATGAAATAATAATTATTTTCAAAAAACACACACACAAAGAAACAGATGCAAATGTGAATGACATTTCTAACATTTATTTGGTTTATCCCTGCAAGCATTTTCTATCGAAAAAGTCACTACATCGTTACTTCATGGTGTTGAAATGTTACGCATATAATATCGAATTCTGATCTAATTATTATCCGCAGTCGGGAAGAAATGTACAAATACAGTTTTACAACTAACGGGAAACTATTTAGCCTCTCTAAAAAGGATTAAAATTGAGTTTTCTGTTAGTGACAAGTTTGTGTCTGTTAAAAGTGTTAAAAGGGTTTCTTTAGCAGTATCGACTATACGAACTTTTAAAAATAACAGAGTTCTGCTTTATCAAAACAGAAAATGTTAATTTTAACATAATAGAAAGGTTTAAATTTAAAAAGCTCGAGATTAAGAAACTTCTGACTTTAAAAGTATTTTGGGTTTAAATAAATAACTAATTTGTTAACATAAATTTACTTACAGCTTCATATATCTTTTTATTTTTTTATTAGTCTTTTTTTGTTGCAATTTTTCTTAACATTTTTCACACTCGTTTAACATATCCTAACACTGCACAAGTCCAACTTTATAACATTAATGTTTTTGTTTTTCTGCAATATTAATTAATTCACTATTAGTAGAGTCGAAGTTGTGACCTATAAGAGATCAATATGCGATGCCCATGCAAGTTGTTTTTGAAAATTTTAGAGCAATCAACTTATTATCATTTGGTAGTTGAAAAAAGTAACTCTTAACATAACAGTTTTAAGGGGAGGAATTTTTGTATTATTATAGCGGGTCTTTTTGTCGAATTAACTTCTGGTAGAGACGAAATAGTTATCGTTAGAAGATCTTAATTCGACAATAATGTATTTTGTTTTTGTAAAATTGAGTTTTTAATTTAAAAAAGTAACGAAGAAGTTACTTCTATTTGAAAATGCTCTGTAAAATGCTTGCAGGGATAAAACGCCATTTTTTCATTATATTTCAATTATTTTATTATAATTTAATTTTTTTTATTTTTTATTTATTAAAATGTTTAAGAATAAATTCATAAATGAGTAACAATCTTAATTAAATTGTTTGAAGATGATCATAAAACAGTTATTGTTGTAGATTAAAGTTATTGTTTTTTTTACAAAATGTTTTTGCTTTTCAACTGAGACTTTCATCTTCATTTAAATGGCGCCGCCACGGTTTTAAATAAAAAATTATTTCATTAAATTCTTTTAATTGATCCGTTTGCATGTTTGAATTAAAACAACGCAACGCGAAATGTTTTATTGGCATTTAAGTATAAACGAGAATTTTGTTTGTTTAAAACTCAACGGCAAAAGAAATTTTCATTTTTTAGGGTTTAAATCGGTCAGGTTCGAAATTAAAAATTTTTTAGTAAAATGTTTTACATTTTTAAATTTTTAATTTAAAAAACTTAAATTTAATACCAACAAAGTACGTAGATCTGCATTAAAAATAATAATATTTATAAAAAAAAATTGAACCTTTAGAAGTGCGATGAACTTGAAATTTAATATTCCTTTTTAGATTTTAAAAACGTTTCCTTTTTAACAGAGGAATTAAAAGTTTATTTCCTTCGATTCTTTTACACGTACATTTGTACGTATTAGGTCTCGTCAGTGTTTTCATAATTTGAGGCATATATTCTAACAAACCAGAATTTAGTGTTTGTAAATAAAATGATTGATTTTACCTTCATGAAAGTTTTTATATCTTGAAAATATTGAAACATGTTGTCATGAGGTAAAATTATTTATATGTCGCAATCAAGTGTAATATTTGTTTAACACTAATTCACAATGTGATACAGGAAACCTTTTTTTATTTTAACCATTTGAATTTCTGTACTTATGGCAGAAAAAAAACACACTGTGCAATTGCTTAAAATTAAAATGTATTTGTAGACATTCAATAAGCAAATGTAGCAGAATTTCTCTTCTCGTGAAACATATAATTGAACTCTCCTACACATGTTTTAAATTCCATATATTTTATGTTTTCTATCTAAAAGTAACAAAAAAGAAGAAATCACACTTCATTAAGAATTTCTTCTTCATAACATTTAAAACTACACATAATTCTTCAAAATTTATTAAAATTCAAATACATTAAAATGTAAATTAGAAATGACATCAATTGCATAATACAATTGATAATTAAGAAGAAATATTATTCTTTGAAGAACATAAAACTGTAGAAAACGTGTTTGAGTAATTTGTTTTCCGTTTAAAATATTAAATAGATAAACAATAAACATTTAAAAAGATTATTTGAAATTTGTATATTCTCTTCACTTAGCAACCAACAGAAATACAACGCGATGATTGTCAGTCACTGTCTCTACGCCATAAAATAGAGGGAAACTCTTCTATCAGTTTAAATAATGTTTACTTTTACAAGTGTCCTTAACTTTAAATTTATTTGAAATTTAAGTCTTTAGTATGCAGAGAAAATTTTATCGTTAATTATTTTACAAACATTTTTAAAAGCTCCTTGCTATTTTGCAGTTAAAAAATTTGTCATGACTATAAATTTGTATATCGAACTAAGAAACTATTTTAAATGCAAGAAGAGCGTTTATAAATAAGTTTTCCAAACGTTTTTGTTACTAATACATTTTTAAACTGCTTTTAGACGCCTTGGTTTTTACATATGACTTGTCAAATTTCTTATTGCAAAGCGTTAACAAATTGAAACAATGCTTGTGTAAAATTCAGATAACATGTCTCACAAAACATTTGACATCAGCGGTTTTTAACATAAAGACGATAACGTTAGATCTTATTATACATGTACATCTGAACGTAAGAATGTTAAGTTTTCTGTAAGTTAACAATTTTGACAGTAAAAAACATGTCGTCTAAAAGCAGCTTTAATTTTTATATCTCTCATAAATGATAAGGAAGCTTAATATTAATAGAATTCACAGAATTCAGATTTATTAAAATATTTTATTTAATCTTCAAAATAATTTAATAAACAATAAATCATCTAACAGTGCACAGTGGCTTGAAAACGATTTATTTTGGACAAAATTTAGTATCTCATGAACCACTGCAGATATCTTAAGGAAATTTCGCGGAGTCAAAGCTAAGGTGTTTCTGAGTAGAGCTGAGTACGACCGGCTCTCTAGGAAAAAGGAATGCTTCTGGGTAGGCCTCCAAGTTTGGTACTTTGGGCATATAATTTCTTGGAAATTTCATAATTTTTTATTCAAATGTTAAGATTTTTTAAATTTAATTAGACTTTAAAAATATCCATAAAAATGCGCTTACATGTGAAGGTTACGTCTTTCATTAAAATATCTGCAGTGGTTTTCGAAACACTATGCAGTGGCAGCAGTCATTAGTTTTAAATTCTTTCGACCAAGTGGAAATCGTCTTCTTTTTCATTAAGTTTAAGCTTAAAAAAATGGAAAAAATCCTGATTCAAATAATTTTTGCTGTTACAGGTAGCCACTAGTTTCCAGAAAATTTCTGTCTCATAACACTTAAAAGTTTAGTGGTGGTGGGCCTTGAACTGCACATGTCCTTTTAAAATTATAGTGACAGGCTAAAAAACCTTCAAAAAAAAAAAAATAATAGAGATGAACTGAAAACTTAGAAACTAATTACAAGGGAAAAGTCAAATAATTTTAAGATTTTGAATTCTGATTTTTAATGGAGCAAAAATAACGCAGCCCTACTTCAAGCGCTTACGCATATTTGCACCAAACTAAAGAAGAAGAATTATATCGCAGTAGTTGCTCAATAAGAGTCAATTGAAAATTTTCAATATTTACTATTCGCGAGAAATTAATGTACAGTGGTCATATCTACCGACTGTAAAAATCTTACATCATTTTTCTACTCTTCCGCAAAAAAAAAAAAAATACAGTTGTATCCCGATTCTTGAAAGAAAGGAGCTCCTCTAGGGTACTAAATAGAAATAATTTGAGTTGCCATATTACCACCGTTGTATACTTCTTACTCGTAATTCTTTACAATGCCATAAATGTTTTTAACTTTCGTTGTAAATATTTAAAGAAAAAAAGCTTTTTACATCAATTTTGAATTGGCTCCCTTTGAAGGAACTAGTGCAATATGATGACAGCACAAAACACATTTTGACTTTATAAAAATAGTAAGAGTTGCCGTAACTAGTCACATGTGACTTTTTTTTAATCATCTTTAAATGAAATATTTTTGCTATGACTTTGAGTGCAATTTTGCCACCCATTTGAAAACAGATTAATTTTATTGGATTAACTGATGCGTAAATCTATAAAAAAATACTTTGTGCAGAATAAATATAAATTTTAGTAAAATTAAAGTATGTTTGAGTTCGCTTTTTTTTAATTTTCCATCCAGTAAAAACTTATTTATTAAACAAGGGAATTGTTTTCAAAAGTATGTGTTAAGCCTTCACTAGTCATGGATGAAATTAAAAGTTGCAATTCAATTGCTGCGTTCAATAATATTAATTTGCCAGATATTTTATTACCAAATTTTTTATTTAGAATAAATGTATTATGAAAAAAAGCAAGTGAAATTGAATTGAATTCTCTTACAAATATTTTTTTAATGTTGTTTCTAAAATATGACTGCTGAAATGACTGGATGCTAAATTACTTTATTTTTTCTAGAAATTTGACAGACCATAAAAATTAAAAAATTTGCAATATTTTCAGCAAACGCTTCTTTTGGTTATTTCGTAGAATAAAAAAACAGGCCATACTGGAAAAATAATCCAGGACTTAAAAAGTGAAAATGTTCCCTATAGACGTCAAAAATTAGTCTAAGCGAGCCGAGTCTGTGGTAGCCCTCGATGCCAAATGCAACTTTTTTACTTTTAATGTTTTTCAAAGCTAAATGTTGATTTAAATTTCCTTTTTCTATATTTTTAAAATTCTATTTAATGTCACGTGACATTTGATTTTTCATAGTTAAACGAATTCCCTCTATTTTTGAAAATAAAAAATTTGTTTATCTCTCAACAACTTAAAAAAGTTCACCGATTGATATGTGTATGAATTCTGCAATAGTTTTTTGAACGGAACCGAAATTAGTTAAATTTTATAAAATCCTTAAAAAAAATCAAAAAAATTTTATGTGACACTAAAGTTATTGTTAATTGAAGTCGTGACCAATAATATTATTCTATTGCTATTTTAAGCGTAAAACCCTGTAGATGAGTTCGCTAGAACCCTTCTCAGTTTCGTCACTCATGCTAACCTCGCTCTTGCGGTTATTCGGTACTTTCAATCTTGTTCGAATTATTTTGTGAAATTCTTCAAAAAAATCCGAAGTTTTCAAAAAATTGCAATAAGAACCCAAAACAAAATTTAAAGTTATTTAAAGCAGTATTGAAAATAACTGTGTGTGTTATTCCAAATAATTATTTACACGGCAACAGTTTGCTTGAGCTGGACCTGTAGAGTGTTTAATGGTTTCACTTCTCAAATAAAAAAATTTATTTTAAATTAAAAAATTAACAAAATTAAAAATAAATTAACATTTTTAAGCAAACGTTTAAAGAAGTTCAACAAGTTTTATTTTTTGCCTTTTTTGCGATTTAAAAGCAAGTTTTAAAATAATTGTTGTTGCTCATTTTTTTTAATCATAATAAATTTTCATTTTTAATTTGTATTTTTTTATCCAAAAATATTTTTTTGTTTTTTTTAAAAGGAACTCGTTAAATTTGATAAAAAAATTAAATTATTGATATTTTTTAATATCGAGAATGGAAATGACTTAAGCAAAGTAAAAATATCTATTTTAATTTTAATTGTTTATTTAAATAAATTAAACAAAAAAAGTGTTATATGTGTTAAACTTTGATAAAAAAAAGAACAAAAAAATAAATTAAAATTTTAACCTTAAGCAAATTTTTTTTTACAAAATCATAAGTTTTGTAGCGATGTCCTGCAAAAAGCAAATATTTTCTAATTTACCTTAATTTTTATGCTTCATTCTAGCGAGTGAAAACTTTTGATTTATTAATTATTTGTATTGCGAAAAAACACTTTCATGAAACTAAAAAATAAAAAAAAGATGTGAAAGCGTAATAAATATGTCACTTAACACTTCATCATCATCTGCAGCAACACTCGCTTAGTTAGAAGCATTAAACAGAGACAACAGAAGCCGCACAACACATGGTTTGTAAAAAAATAAAAAGTTATTACTTTGTGAAAGGTTATAGGGTTTCTGTCATTAAAATTGACTAGTAGGAATTTGAAACAACTAATTGACAAAGGTTTTTACATACTTTTACAAAGAATTTTCTATAGAAGGTTATTTAGGCAGTTATTGTTCTGCAGCTTTGAAAGAGTCTTATAATTAATTTAAATAAAATTAAAGGCAATCAGAGTAAAATAAAACGGACGTTTTTCAACTCAAAATTATCATTTCATTTTTAAACTCTTAGAATAGCTAAACTCTAACTAAAAAACAATTTAAACACTTTGCTGAAAAATTATAAAGAACCTTCCAAAAAAGTTTTTAACTTAGTGGTGACACTTCATTCCAGATTGTCTAATGTTGTCTCTGTGGCCATCAGTTAAAAACAAAACAACTTTATTAATATTTATTCAAAATTATATAAATGCCTTTGGGATGGGTTGTTTAGTTGGTTGATAAAAGAAAGAAACCAAATTTTGGAATTTTCTTAGAAACACAAACAAAAATCAAATAAATCATGAGAAGATGCTTTTAAACGAAATAATATTTTTTATACTTAAGTGTAAATGACAATGGCAATAAAAAAATAATATTTCTACTTTAGTAAAAGCAGCAACAGGAAAATCTATTGTTTTATTTATTGTGGATACATAAAGCTTCATTATGTTTATTGTTTCCCTAAAACTTTTCCTCAATTAATTTTGAATGATATTAAATAGCATGGATCTTAGGAAGCATCTGCCGTCAAATGTAGAGAACAATTTAGGTGTAAATAATTTACTTACGACAAAAGTTAATTCCTTTCATACAACCCTTAAAAATTCTCATCTCATCTCAAAAACTAAAAATTATACAGGTGCACGAACAATCGATTCAATACATTCAATTATTTTTTTATCAACAGAAGCATTTAGTTCTCACGAGGACAGCAAAAAACCTCAAATTGTGTATCTTTTGCAATATCCCTGACTGTTCCAGTATCATATTGACTGTTGTTGGGTTAAGTATGAATGTAAAAGCGCCGTGCCTTGCGTATTTTATAATTTTTCATTTTCTCCAACTGAGTAGATAGATGCGAAGAATGCTGATGATGGATTTGGTGGTGCTGAAAATGCGGCATTACATTCTGCCAGCGTCTAATTTTTCTTGTTTTTCGCATACATTTGTAAATAATTTTTCGTTCTAAAAAAATGTTTAGAAATTAAATTAAAAATGAACCTTAAGCCGAAAAAGTAAAATGTTACTATTTTCTGAAATATCTCTTCAAAATCTTTTAAATGATATCCATATTGATGACTCAGAAAATATGGGCGAGCGCCAATTTTTTGATTTGATTTACTTCACTAATCTAGATTTGTTCCAAATGATATGAAAATATTAAAAGCAGTCTGGCGTTTTACCCGCTGCTTTAAGGTCATGGACCGCTCATACAGATTTTCAATAGCAAAATATTTGAAACTATTTCTGATCGATTTTCTCTAGCTCATCTAGTGGCTTAGCAATACGGACAGACGCTACACACAAGGGCTTAGAATGAATAGACCTTATGGGGCCAGAATGGATATTGAAGAAATTAAAAACAGAAGACTATCTCCGCTGGTATAAAAATACTGGTTGCTAAAACACTTAAAAATAAATTAAATTTTATATTTTCATTATGAAACAAAATTATTTGAAAGCAAACATATTTTTTCGCTTTAAATGAACTAAAGAGATATTAAACAAAATTTAAAGGGAACTAACAATAAACTATAATATTACAAAATCAGCAGGTGTAAGTAATTTGCATACTGTATTTTAAAAAAATAAAAAATTAAAATGAACAACTGTATGTATGTATGTCTGCATAACAGTTTATTTTTATTAAAAATCTAATTATAAAAATGTTTTTTTCATATTCAAGATATAACATTTTTCACCTACAACTTTACAAGCAGCTCTTTCAAAATATGTAAAATTTTAAAGTCATCAAAGCGAAATTTAGTTTCTAGTTTTATTTATTTTTTTTCATTTTTAAGCTCTACAACCAAAATTTTAAAATGTGTTTCAAATGTAAATCAAATATAAATATTTTATTCGTTAAAATGTAAATTAGAGTAAAAAAGATCACAAAACAAAAAATACCTTTGATACAAATTATAAACTGTTTTATACATAAAACTTGTAAATATTTGTTCTCAAACTTCACACATCAAAACTGAGGCCGCCAAGACATGTTTCCTCATTTTTGCCTCAAAAGGCTTTTCGTTTATTTAAAGCAGTGGAAAAAATAAGAAATAAATATTTAGCATAAATGTGTCCTTTTTAACAGCGTCTCGTGTAGGTTATAAAGATAATGTTTTTGTTTCGCTTATGTGTGTGAGGTTAAATTTTTAAATATATAACATTATCCACATTTTGTTACGATAACAGAGCTCTGTTAATCACTTAACATAACCAATGTTAATATTAAAAATTTAAAATAAGAGTTTTCGGATGATATTTAAATATAATTTAAAGTGGATAAAAAAAAACTATTGTGGAACACTTCTAATAGTGTCTTTATTAAACGACTATTGGAAATATGTGTAACTTGAACAAATTGTGACGTCCTGAAATCACTTAGTTTCCCGAACCAGCGTTGAAATGTATCGCTGTCACATAATAACATTTCTTTTATTTTTTATATTGAGAATCAAGTCTATAACTGAAGGTACACAATTAAAAAAAGTAAATATAAATCGGGACTGTGTAATAATAACAATAACATAAGAATTACAGTAACCGGTAACATGTAACTTTAATAAATAAATTTCCCCTTTTCCGATGTGTGTGAAGATAAATTTTAAAATTTCTAACCCTAGCCACGTTCTGTTACGATAACAGAGCTATGTTAATTACTTAACGTAACCAATGTTAATATTACAAATTTATAAATTTTAGAATTTAACTTCACACACATAAACCGATGCTGTCGCCTACAACCGACAGAAATTGCATTTAAATTTGAAGCAGTACTTATCGCAAGGCTTCTGATCGATCAGGGAATTAATCCCAGATGCATAAACGCTGGCAATAGAAATACCCGACCAAACATCAATTTTAGAATTTGCAGCAAATTGTGAAGCAATGACACCAGTTAGACTTCTTTGGTTGAGCAAAAATCTGGTTCAAGTTACAATAAGCAACGTTACCAAACAAAATCGAAAATAGAAAATGAAAGAGCTACAAGGCAAATGTTGCGCAAAAGCGGAGTTCCATTACAAACTCTACAAAAACTACAACTTCAGAGATTGTCGAAAAGTAATTAGTATTTTACTTTCAGTCAAAATCTACGGGGAGTACAAAACAAGGAGCTTCTAGTTAGGAGTAGCAGCCTCTCACGACGAAGCTTACTTGAGCACAACTGTATGGCCCGTAATGAAGGAGATTCTAAGATTTAAACAAACCCCGATCTAATTAATGCATTACACAAACTAGACAAGCCTATAAAAAAAAACATTTGGGAAAAATTGGACTTGAGCAAAAAGCTCAGTACCTTGTTTCTGTAACTTAAGTGAGAAATTTTCCACATAAAAATATTGTAGTCAACTTGTTTCAGTTAAGGTAAGCTAAAGTAAAATATAAATCTTTTCATTAATTTATAATATAAATTTTATGATTTACTTTAGCTCACCCTGTGCAAAACAAGATGGCTTTATTACCTTCATGTGGAAAATTTCTCACTTAAATTACAGAAACGAGGTACAACATTTCATTCAAGGCTTTCGCGTTTGTCAATTAAACAAAATTTCCTCATTTTTTCTTTAAAAAGATTTATGGATTTACGTTATATTTCCGTTTCTACTCACACTTAAGATTTGTCTTACATACAGTGGGCAACGTGTCGATAAAGATTTTCAAATTTTTTATACCCTTCACCGCAAAGAGTTGGAAAAGGAAATGTCTAAGTTTGTCATTCCGTTTGTAATCTCTACAAAGTTTATATATTTTGACTTCTTATGCATAGCGAAGTCGATTGGGCGATGTCCGTCTGTCCGTCCGTGTTAGTATTGAAATCAAGTTTGGCAAGACACTAGATCAGATAGAGAAAATTTAAATACGCCAATCGATCAGACATAGTGTCGAAAGAGAAGCTATTGGAAATCAGCAAAATCGGTACATGTCCTTGGAGGCAGCGGGCAAAACACCACGCCTATCTCTAATTTTTTAATATCATTGGAACAACAAAGTAACTTCAAACAAAACGATGGTGCGATAGAGAATTAAAAATAAGAAAAAAACATTAAGTGAAAAAATTGGCACTCGCCGAGTTACGGACCTTTAAAATTTCAAAATTTTTAATATATCAATATGGGTATCGTTTTAAAGCTTTTGTAAATATTTTTAAGGAAATAATAAAAATTTAAAAAAATGCTTAACCCATTAAGAGCCAATGTCAGTATTTGTGTGTTTTTTTATAGGAGCTGCTTCACTTAACTAGATTTACATAGATGGTGAAGATTATATAAGATTCGGCTAACCGCATATTGCACTTTAACTTGTTATTTTTGATTTTTATAATCTTATTTTTTTTTATGTAATGATTGCTTTAATTAACTTTACAGTCCTTACGCCACGCTTTCATGAGGCATTGAATTGAACGCTGGCAGAGCAACGTTATTGTTTTATTTTTAAAAACTTATTGCTTAAAAATATCTCAAGCATAAATATTAAACCAAAAATGTATTTGAAATTTGTTTACTTAAGATTCAATTTGATTTAGATTTTAACCACTTTAACAGGATTTCATTTTCCGAACTAATGAACCAGATGACGCAACGAAATCATTTGGTTAATGTAAAGTTTATGTTGTTGTTTTCACCGAGTTCATTTTTGTTTGTTAAAAATATTTCATTTATGAAAAGTCTTTTATTGATTTAATTGACTGATAACAAAATATTTTTGAATTTACTTACTGTAGAGTAAATAATTCCATTCTTTCATTCCGTCATTTCGTCATTTCTCAAATCATTCACTCACTCATTGCCGCCACAATGTATTGCAAATGTTGTTATTGACAAAAGAATTTTCTTCAAAACAATTCCTTCCAAGTTGCTGTGGTTTTCTTGTGCGTGTTCTTCCTTTCCTTTATTTACAACACTCACCTTCTGGTTTTATTTTTTGTTTTCTTTCTTTTCATGAGGTTTTTAAATGTTTAAACTTTTTATATTCTTCGTGGTTACAGGCCGTAAAGTGTGATTTTGTTTATTTTTTCTTTTTTTGTTTTATGCTTCTTATAATTTTATTTGTCGTTGTGGTGTTATTTTTTTTATTATTTAACAACTTTTAAGAAACATTTTGTATATTTTTTTCTACTTCTGGCATTACATTTCAGAACATATTTTATTCTTTGTTTTTTTTTTCTTTTTGTTTTTTAATCACTTAACTTTTTTTCTAATCGTAGGCGTATTTATTGCCTTTTTTGTTTTCATTATGTTCTTTTAACATTTTTTCATTAAAGCAACTTTTTTTGTCTATTAAACGGTTTAAATATGTTTTTTGTTAATTTTTTCAAGTCACGTTTTAATTATTTTTAAAGAGCTTTTTTTAATAATTAAAATATGAATTTATTGTCGCTAATATTTTATGAGAACTTTTACTTCTTTTAGTAATTTTAATAAATTTAATTAATTTTTTTTTTTCGTTTTGCATTTAAATTTCTGCAAATTATTAAAAAAATATTAAAAAATATATTTGAAAATAAATGCTGCATGAAAACTAAAACTGGATCTGATTCTTAAGGAAATTTTACTTTGTGCAATCAAAATTAATATTTAATTAGTTTTTATGACTTCATGCTGCTTCTCAATTATTTTTAGAGAATTATTTTAACAAAGAAAAATATTCCAAAGACCTTTGCAGGATTTATTTTGACCATTATATTGCATTTTGTTGGACTAAAATAAAATTAAAAAAAATAAATATTCAGTTTATAGAAATGTTTGTTTATTTTAAATGAAACAATTTCAAAAGAAATTAATTATTTTTTTAAATTTTAACTTCTATTTTTACCCGTTTGCTAAATCAATTTTTATTTTCCTTCTTTTCTTTATGTGTAATCAACATTAAAAAAAAAACAACAACAAAAATGTTTTCATGATAAAGCAATAAAAGACTTTTTATTTTTAGCACATTTAAAAACATGTTGTGCAAAAATATTTTATTATTTTTTTTTTTTTTAAAGAATAAATTTCAATAAAAATTAAAACTAAAAAATTTGTACCAACCGGTTTTGCAAAAGTTTAAAATAACTGAATCAAAACTTTAAATTAGAAGACTTGTGACATCTTTTTGACAATTTAGTGTCTTTTTTTAAAGTGGGTTTGTTTAAGTTCTATTTAACTTTTTAACCGACTTAAAAAAAAGATGGAGATTATCAATTCGTCTTCATGTTGCTTTTTTGTCTCTATAAGTCAGTCATTTCTAAATCGATTTAAAATTTTTTTCTTTCGAAAAATGATGTTTACAGATTGGTCCCGTTTTAAAAGCAGTTCCTTATTTTGCAATATTAAAGCGATACAACATAAATGTTTTTTTTTCGTGTATTATCAACCACAAAAGCACGAATTTTAAATTAAAAATAAATTACGTTTTACTATGGTACACAATATCAAAAAGTAATACAAATAGAAATATAAAAATTAATGGGTGTGCCAATACGTTAATTGATCTATATGAGAATATATTTTAAACCGTTTTATAGAAACGCTTGAAAATTGGCCAGAATATCGATTATTGCGACCGTGGGAATATTCAAAATTATAATTTAATGGGTACCCCTAAAGTTCATTTATTTTATACATATGACCATACACTTGAAAAGTTGTAGAAATTTACAAAGAACCTGCATTGTTAAATCCGCTATAACAACAAGTGCAAACTTTGGATTCATAATCTAGTGGTTATCGCAATAGTAAATGTAATTAGAAGTATATGGTGAGATAGCTTGAATCAGTTTTGAAATCTGTTTTTTTTTTTTATTAATAATTGGCAGTAGAGAGGTGTTTTTTTTTTTTTTTTTTTGTTTTTTGGAAAAGTTACATGTATGAAGCGGAGAGAAATTAAAAAACGCTTTTATTAGATACTAATATAAAATAGAATAATAAAGAACTTGCAGCTACGCATTGAAAAGTTGAATAATACCTGCAACTGTTGGAGGACATATTTCGATCGCCCATCTAAGCAAAACAGTTATTTTCTTAATATCAGTGGATATTTATTTTAAAGGGTATTTAAGATCCATGAAAAAGAGTTTAAAAACACTTTAAAACGATACCTACATTTAAAAGATTATGGAATCGTTTATAGTTGCATGCAAATAATTTTCGAACGCTGATTTATTTTCGAACTTGTTAAAAAAAGTACCGCTTCGGGACTATAAGTAACTAATCAACAAAATATCAATGAATATAAAAAAAAACATTTCTATAGGCGAAATTAAATTTATTATTCAAATATCAAAAGGCATAAAAAGAAGAACAATTCTTCATTGAGTTAATGTTCTCAATTTTTTCTTTAATATATTTCACAATCTACGGTAAATTACCACATCGTTAATTTGCTCAGCCTGCCCCTAAATAAAGGTGTTGTATATCAATTAAAAAATTGGAAAACTATCTTTTATAGATGCAATAGTGGCTACAAAACAATATGTAAAGATTTTTAATTCTCACTAAGTTAGCAGTGCTAAGAAATTTAAGTCATTTAAGGCATGACCGTCGCCAAAGTCCGAACCCGAATACAGCAAAAGGTTTGTCGGCTTTTTTTCTTACTTCATCTGAAAAATATAAAAGCAATTTTGTAGAAATACAAAAATAGTATCAACAAATTATCCTAAAAATTTAAGTTTCAATTTGTGATGAAAACGCACTGAGACCATAACAAAAAGTATCAAAAGAGTTTTCATTTAAAAAGTTTAAGCAAAATATATCATTTATGTGGGAAACTAAATTGCACGTTATATTTTGTTATTTTTTTTATCAAACAGAATTTAGAAAACCGACGTATTAAAAGTTACCAGACTTGAAAGCGAATGTTTTGTATCTGTTACTTTCCGTTAGTTTCTCTTTTTTCTTCTCTTCTATTTTCCCATAGATTCAATCCAAGTGAGCTGCCTGCTACCAATCTTTTAGATGCTAATTGAAATTGAAACACGCTTCAGCAAAGTTGTTAATAAATCTAAATGTGTAACGTTATTACGCGATAACAGATGACTATTATTCATCTAGAAATTACGAACTCTAATATCAGTGTTAACTCATTTGTCAATTGCCACTTAAATTTGAGTTAATTTCTTGAACCAATTTTCTCTTTCACAATTAAAATAATTTTAAAGAATTGATAATGAGGAAAAATACCCGTCATAATAAATGTGTCTTTACCAAATTAAACATGGAAGGCCTATGAACAGAAATAAAATTGATTATTTCAGGATGATGGATTTCATTTTTAATTAATTTTTTTTTTAAATTCAATTTATATTTTTTTAAAAACTTCTAATACAAGCAAATTCTCTTATATAAAAATCTTCTTAACGTTAAAGAGATAAATCCGGCGTCCAAGAAAATAAGAAACTTGCTAAATAAATTTAAACGTTTCTGTACTTCAATAAGTTATGAAAACAATTAGTAATAAACCAGTTCAACTTGGCATACTATCTGAGTCCAAGGAAGTATTAAATATTTCAATTATATCGCATTTACACTATGCAATTTTTCATGAAACTAGCATGAAATTTTTGCTTGTTGGTGAAGCAAGGGGTTTTGCTTAAAATTTGAGTGGATGTTACTGTTGCTTATGCATATCTTTTAATAATACATATCGAAATTGAAATTAAAAAAATGCCTTAAAAAATTGCATAGTGTAAATCTAGACTTACTTAAGATCCTTAAACTCTTTAACTAAATATTGTATATAAAAAACTATCAACAATAGATTATATTGACTCTTTCAGAAGTTGGCCTATAGCTTTTCCATCTTAATCCTGAAGATGCATTTTTGTTAGTGGACGTGCCGCTTGAAATTATTTAGTAACGAATTGGCCCTCTCATTTTATGAAAAGAGTGAGTGGAGCGATGTATTTGAATTGACTGAACAAGGACAAAAATTAAATGGCCAATAAAAAAAGAAAACAAGCAAAAGACAGACTAAATTAATTAAAAATGTTATTTAACACTTCATATATTTTTATCAAGATGATGGCTTGATTCGAGTATGGCTTTCTGTGGTTATACTTTCGAATGACTTTGAACAGCAGGATATTTTCTGGTATATAATTGAAGAAAAAACAAATACTTTTTGTTTTGTAGATTTAGAAGAGATCGGAAAAAATACAAATCAGTTATGTCCTTTAAAAAAAACTTAAATCTAAAGTTGAAAAAATTAATTAATAAATTTAATAAAAATAAATCTCTCCAATTAAATAACGAAATAAAAGAATTTATATTTTCCTATTCGTTTACAAAATCACTTTGTATCTGTAGCAACGATTTCTTTTATTAAAAACATCAAGAACATGGCACTCAAAATATAATTTTCAACCGATTTTTAATTAATTCTTTCAGTAAAGCAGAGAAATGTTTAGGTTAATCTTTTTTATTTGATAGTTTTCACATATTTTTTGTAGAAAACAAAAACTAGGTAAAAAAATACAGACAGAAAATATATTTATCAAGTTTCAAAAAAAAATTGGTGTTTTTGTATTTAATTGCCTGCGACGCAAATTCGTTTATCTATCTTTTAACCGATTTTTTTTCAAACTTTGTTCGCCGGCTTAAGCTACAAGCGGAGTTACAGTCTAAAGAACTTGGTTTTATATCTTAAAATTTTTCACTTATGCTTTTCTTTTACTTACAGTATAAAAAAAAAATATTCCAAGTATTTACTACTGTCCTGAATTCATTCCAAAAAAAAAAGGGTTGGTGAATAAAAGTTAAATTTTTTTTATTCAAAAAATTATTTCACGTAACAATATTTTTATTTCTTAACGGAGCATCGCTCAATTATCCAATAGCGATAACATAAAATTACACTTTTCACACGTAGCTTTAATGGCTTTAACATTATTTGCTCTATTATTATTAAACAATTCTTAAAAGTTATATAACACTTTAGAATAATTTTACCAATTTATATTCAAGGCTGTTCTTTTTATTTCATACATATTTTTACAAATCTCAAATTGAAATGTTTTTTTTTTATTTTTTATTTTTTTTTTTTGTTTTTTTTTTTTTTTTTTTTTTTTGTTAAATTAATAAGCGTTAATTTTCATTTGTTGTTAAACTAATGTACACTTTGATAGAAAATTTGTGAAAAAAAACTAGTTTTTATTTCTTCTTCCAACTTTATTTTAGGCCACTACCATTAACAAGAGTTTAATAACTGTCTTCAGGCCTTTAGAATACTCTTTTACTCTTAATTTGTTTTATAAATTTACACAAAAATTTTATAATATTTGTTAAAACCATTATTTTGAATTGTATTATACACGTTTTTAACAAAATAAAATGCCGCGGTTTTTCACAGTATTGCCTTAATTGGTTTGAATTATATTCCAAAATCGTTTATTAACATTTTTAATGCAAATTGTTTTGTTATTAAATTTATTAAATCGGGTTTCTTTTAGTCCGGTTTAATATTTTAGATTTTTATTTGAATCTTCTTTGTCTTCTTTTTCAACAAATACGTAAATAAATAATAAAATATTAAAATGTATTTGAACACAAACACATAGATACCAAAATATACAAACTGTTGTTAATATTTTTATTTTTTTAAGACCTTCTTAGGGCATCATAATATATTTAATTACTTAAATTTAATTAACAAATTATTAATTAATTTTTAATTTTTGTTTATTAATTTATTTTTTTGCCTTTTTTTTTATTATTTGCTTTTAATTTTTACGTGCTTTCTGGACCGGCTTCAAGCATCGACTAAAATCGTAGTTACCTTCATTCAATAAATGTTCGTTTTGTTAAACTTTCAAAAAAAAAAAAAAAAGTACGGCGAAACTTTTTGTCAATCAGCATCGAATTGATATCCTCGTTTAAACATTAAAATTTAGCAAATAACAGCAAGAACCACAAATGAAATTTGCAAAGACAATATTCGTTTAACAGCGTTGACACGCTGCTGCGCGCATTTGCTATAAAAAATTTGTGTTTCATCATTTGACTTACGAAACAAAAATAAAGTTTTTTATTTAACCGACAACCTTCCGACCAAATAATAAATCAACGGCATTTAAAACTCATTCATTGTTTTATTTAGTCGTTAGAAAAAGAAAACTTTGAATTCGCCTCATAAAAACAAAAGAAACAAAAAGTTCAAAGTTGACAACAAGACCCGGCGGGTCTTTTTCAACCATAAAAAAAACAGGTTTAACGCAAAGCAATTGATTTCAAAACAAACGACACAAGAACAAATGTTGACGGAAAAATGTAAACAATGTTAATGCTTCTGCCATAACATGTTGCTGCATGCGTTTGCTTTAAGACAGAAACACAAAAATGTTAACAATTTCATATAAAGCAGGGCTAATTTAAACACAAACTGTGGCGAATTCGCTCTTTTGTATGAATCAGGCATGGAAAACGTATTACAACGGTAGGAAAATCTTTTAAACAGGCGATCCGGATAAATGTTAAATGAAAATATAAAAATATTTTTTTTTCAGTTGAGTTTTAAATAAAAAATGAATAAAAGCTGGATAAAATGTGGAAAAGTAATAAATACTCTGAACCGATGATGAGCGTTCGAGATAACCCTTGAACTGAGTTTTGATTGTTCATGAAGAATAAAACCCAAGTAGGAAGCAAATTCAAGAAAAGAAAGAATAAATAAAACATAAGAAATTAGAGTTTTCTTGGAGAAATAAGTTGATAGACTTTTATTGTTACCTCTTTTAAAGACTGCTGCAAGAATAATAAAGCAATCAAAAAACTTTTTGTCCGTCTGTCCGACCGTGTTTGAGTTGAAATCAACTTTCCCAAGACACCAAATAAGCTAGAGAAAATCGATATACGCTAATCGATCAAACATTGTTCTTCGAGGCAGCGAGTAAAGGAACTCTATTTAAATAAATAAATATTGGGGAAATAGAGAATTTAAAAATTAGAAAACAACGTTTAGTGGAAAAATATGGCGGTTGCCAATATTTTTGGATTACGACTGTGCAATATGTGTACCAATTTAAAGATTTTGAAGAGATCATCCTGGAAATGCTAATATTATTTAAAAATGTTTAACCCATTTAAGGCCGATGACATTTTTTAGAAAAATATATGTTGTACTCAATTTTTTATTTTTATTTGTTTTTTCTTGTTTTTTAATTCACTGTTACCCCAATATTTCGTTTTTAATTGGAGTTACTTCACTAAAGTAAATGTGGTGAAGGGTTTATAAGATTTACCCGAATATAGCACTCTTACTTGTTTACTTTAAGACTATTCCTGTAAATAGAAACAAGGAGGAAAAAAAATTAAACTGCCTTCTTTTATAAACGAATAATAAATATTTTTTTCCCAAAAATTTTCTAATTAAGAAAATGTTGGATTTATATTAAACACAGTTGCAATTTATCTTGTTTAGAGTAAAATTTTTTTTTTTAATAAAAAAACAATACAAATCTTTACACTGGTTACATTAATTTTTTTAACATAAAGTAACCTAAATTTATACGAAATACGAGACATTTTTCTCCTTCCACAAAAACTAATTTCATGTGGGATCACGTAAAATCTTAAACATAAAAATTATACATACAACTTCTGTGCAGGAAATATTAAATACATTTTAAGAAGCTGCCAATACAATTTTTGGAGTTTCACTTTCCATCCCTGTATCTGTATAAATAATCTCTCTTTTTAAAAGAGTATAATTTAAGTGTTATTCTCAAGTTAAGTACCTATGCATGTGTGTGGGTGTACAAAAAGCTTTTTATTCTTAATTATCCATGTCTTGCATTTACTACAAAACAAACCGTTGTAAAATGTTATCTTCTAGATTCAAATTGAAAGCTGAATACTTGGCAACTTGAGTACTTATTTAAGAATTTATTTATTAAACACTTAAAATGTTTTTATAATTTACTTTCTGAGCATTACAAAGATGATCACAATTATTAAATGTGCTAGATGGGAAGATTTCTTGCCGGAATTCTAGCCATAATTGCTGGACAAAGTATAATTTCGTTAAATTCTGTGTAAAAATCGTCAAAATGGCTTTTTAAATCATAACAAGCGGTTGTATAAAGTTAATATAATTTTGAAATATTTTTAATTTTGAATAAAGTTGCACTTTTCGATGACAGTAGAATGATCTACATTAAGTAACATGTCGAGCGTAGAAGAGAACCTACGCTTTTCGAATATTTCATAAAAACTAAAAGAATGTATTTTTTGCAAACTTAATTTTTAAAATTGAAATTCCGAAAATAATTGCTATGACCCGCCGATACAGTTTAAAGTTTGTTAATAAATTAAGACAATTTGTTTTAAATAAAGGTAAAAAAAAAAACAAGGAGGTCTACTTTCATGCTCTGTAAAATCATTTTTGTACTAAACCAGCACATCTCCAAATAAAAAATATAGATTCTCTACTATGAACCGTGATTTGTTTAAAAAATGTATTGGCTAATTTTTTAAGAAAATCTATATCTTTACATTTATCTATAACATTGTGCGCTTTTTACTCAAAAATAATTCAACAAAAAGTTCAATAGAAAATAATTTTACAAATGATTCTATTGATTAAATTTATTTCATGGAGCCATTGCAGAAATTGAAAAAAACATTAAAAAAAAGTTAATTGATAATTTAGTTTGCGAAAAATATTTTTTTAATACCTGCGGAAAGTAAATTTTTTTAATTCTAACGTTCGTTGTAAAAGAAAATTAAAAAAAAAAAACTAGTTTGAGTATTTTTGTCATTTTGTTAAAAATAACTTTATGACTCTTCATTCATTTAACTAACGGCAAAATATTTATGTCTTATAGTTGTTGTAAAAACAAAATTGAGCTTGAACACGAGCAGCAATTACAAATTGAGGGAGACTAAAGACTCACCTCACCTGTTGACCCGCACTTTGATTTTGTTAAAACGAGAGTCATATTGCAGACCAATGACTTGTTTATTTTGGTTTAACACTCAAAGTATTTCGTAGAATTGTTTTTATTTTCAATTAGTCTAATAAAATAATATTTTGTTACATGAATTCTTAAACAACATTTAAAAATTTAGAACACAAATATTTTATCGAATGTTTTTTACACTACTTGAACTCACATGAAAAGTGAGGGGGCAAATTATGGCATTCGATATTGATCGAAATTTATAATATAAAGCAGGTTACTTTATAATTCATGTCAATATTTAATTGCAAAAAAACTAAAGTTCGATTCATTTTAATTACTAATTAATTTATTAAATTTATTAGGAGAAAAAATTTCATTAGAATTTTCTCTTATTATTTCTGTAACACGTGCATGAGCGTATTTGTTGACCTGTCTTTTCTACTTGTTTTTTTTTTAAGTTGCAGAGAGATCTCAAATATAAAAATGACGATAAAAAATTTAAATATCAGGAAATATTTTACTAAAAACAAAATAGCCGGCAAATAAAATCCGCCAATTATCAGTGTTGCCAATTTAGCTCATTTCGCGCTAGATTAAGAGCGTTTTAACTATATCAAACACATCTTTCGACTTAACTTCTCTTTAGTAAAATAAAACCGTATGAATAAATATATTTTTTCGAATAATAAAATCAATATAAAATTTGCTTAAGAATTTCTAAGCTGTAAGAAAAAAAGCTGAAAATTTTCTTGTGCCTTAATTTACAGACTTTAGTTAACTAATTATTATGACTAAATCAATATTTTTTTATTCAGTCAAGAGTTAGAGTTTTCTCGTAAAAATATTTTCCAATGTCGTTAGTTTAACTGTTAATCCCAGCCTTAAAACTTTACGTTTTGTCATTAGAAAAGTATTTATAGATTAAGCTGAATCATTTTGGATTAAGATCTACCGTATTAAAAATTCTCTTAACGAAAATCCTGTTACTAAGCTGTCTTTATAAAATTGAGCGTTTGGTTCTCCTATACTTCCTCACGCCCCTCCAGTTACTTTTTTCTTCTAAATAAACAAAGAATGTTCTACCTTCTGCATAAATATACAGTCGTAAATTTTCGTTATTTTCCCTTTTTCTTAATAGATCCTCACCTATCATGTTTTGAATTTTATTAAAGTCGATTAGACGAAACTTTGTTAAAATCGAAATGTCCGCTTACCCCTTCTGGTCCATTATTTTAAAGTATAGATATTCTATTGCACCCAACAAACAAATATCTAGCCATGTTCTAAATTTCATAAAAATCAGGTCATCCATATAGCCGTGATTTACACACCAACAAATAAACAAAGGAAGATTTTTAATAAATCTAAATTAGACGTTAAAAAAAATATTAAAATTTATTTGCAATAGTTTTCCGAAAAATGTTGCTTAGAAGTTTAAATTGTAGTGAGAAATTGATAAGAACTAAATGAGAATCACGAGTAGTTGACTGAATAGTTTTTAAATTATAAGCAATAAACTTTTTATGCACTATTTTACCCGCCAAACTTTTTTGTGAAAGTTAAACAACAACAAACTCTTAATACCCAGCAAACATTTAAGCATGATGTTTAAAAATGTTGATTGATATACTAATTAAATCGGTGTGTTCAAGTTCGATTTTTATACTCAATACTTACTAAATGATTATAATAATAATTAGGGTAGGTTTTTGACGAATTAAGGTAAATAAAATAATTTATACTTACAACTAGTTTCTTACACCAAATTAAAAGATTTGATTAATAATTTTTCTCACACAAACATCAATTCAATCAAATCTTATCCACAGTATAACAATTACGCTTGCCTAGCAGCATCTTATCTTAAATACTTAAATTTATGTTTGCTGGGTAGTATTATTTTTAAAACAAATCAAAAATTGTTGTTGCGTTTTTATTTGTCTGTTTGTAATTTTTATTTTGTTTTTAGTTGTATCGTCCGGCGGCTAGCAGTATTGTCAGATTTTTCAATCTTTTTGTCAAACGTGTGTTAAATTTCCCAAAAGATGTTAAATAAATTTACTTCCACTATGTCGTAAATAATGTAAAACGGTCTTTTATTATCTACAGTAGATAAAATAAGTTATATAAAATAAAATAAAAACAAAATACTTATAACTCCTAAATTCATGAACTGAACGCTAAGTCGTTGAATTGTAAAATTGTTTTGGTAATTTCTATCTTTAATCAACAAACATCACATGAAGTGGCTTAAAAACCATAAGTGTTTTAATTGCTTCTCTTGCATTTTTAACGAGTTCGTTTATTCTCGTTAAGTTATAATTTTTCAACTTGTGAAAAATTAAATGTTAATGTTTTTTTGACAAGCATTATTTTTTATTTAAATATTTCGCCACACCGACGGATGGCATCTTTAGAAAACAGGAAACAAAATTATTAAAAGTATTTTTTTTTTAAACAAAAATTAATTCAATTGAAAAATTAGACAAATTTTTTTCAATTTATTTAATTTTTACTTTAAAAAAATTAATTTTTAATAATTTAGTTTCGTGTTTCCTGAAGATGCCACCCAATGGTTTGGCGAAATTTTGAAAGCAAAAATATTAACAATATATTTATTTTAAAACTGACCTAGTGCTTGTTGAATTAAAACTCATGAAAAATATTAAAAAAAAAACGTATCTAATAATTAGATTTTCACTGGTTTTATGCATTCATTTAAATGCCTCGCCTTTTTTTTGGATTTGTTCATATGCACGACTTATTCGCAAATAAATATTTTGTATATAGAAAATGTTGCTGCATAAACATGAATTAATTTTTTTATTTAGGAATAACATACTCACGAAAACAGTTGCTGATTAACTACACTATGCTCGTTTTTAACATTAAAGTGTATTTTGTCTATCAGACCGTATAATATTACAAGACATTTAAAATTTAAATATCAAACTTGCGAGGAAGAGGTAATGATAAAAAACAAGAAAATATGCATAAAAATTTTTTGCATATAAAAAACATATACGAGTATGAGGCTGGGCTACGCTGCTAGATTCTGGGATCACATTTAATTACAAGATTATTGCTTGATACCAAGTGAACATATAAATGGACTTTGAAGATTTATTCATCCATACAAACATACATTCATACGAATATACATACATACATACGAACATACATACATGCATACTAGCGTATACATGTATTAAATATATTTTAATTTAATAAATTTTCTAATTTATTTTTATTTTTTCTTAATTGAATTTTTTTAATAAAATCATAAAAACTTTACTTGTTCTATCAATATTTTACATAATAAAAATGTTGATCTGATAATTATGCACATACCTACACAACCAATAATCAGTTTTCCGGTCAGCATACAAAACACATTTTATATTCGAAATTTTTGTGGTGGAATATTTAAATAAATAAATTTATAATATTAATGAAGATTTTAATTAAACTATTAATTAATTTAAAGTCAATTGTATAATTTTGTATGTTTTATAATTAAAAAAATATATATCGTTTGATTCACAAGAGAAAGAAACAATAAAAAAACAGAATACGCACAGAGATGCCTCAAGCAATTTATGATAGAAAACTTTTTTTAATTTTATGAGAAATTCATTTGTGGTGTTAACGCAAGGCTGACACAAAAACAAATCTTTTTAAATAAATTGCTCACAGACTATTTTTAATATTTAAAGATAATCAAATTGTTTGTATAAAAGATTTGTTTTTTTTTTTTGGAAAAAAAGGCAAACAATCGCTTCATTTGCTGCTAAAATTGAATGTTTAATACCCAATTTCAAGCTCAAACTGAAATACTTTTCTGTATTTGAGCTTAAAATTTTACTTTATTCGTTTTAGCCCTTTATAATTAAATGGTAGTCCTATCAACGAAATACTTTGATTCTATTCCATTGCAGTGATTTACAAAAAGTCTTCCTGTTCCTGTCATAATCGTACACAATATTTAATTCTCTACACTAATATTTTTGGTCACTTCATACAGGCAGGAGTTTCAAAATTCACTTTTTATAAAATTTTAACTTCAGAATTTTTTTTTAATCTCTTTGAGGAAGATATGAAGTTACTGTACTTGTCACTTTGTCAACATCAAGCTGTATTTACGTTTCTTTTTTCTTCAGTTAAAATTACCTAAAAAAACCTTAATTTGATTTCGTAAGTGATTAAGAATTTATAATAAAATTGTTGCCTTAATTTTACAGTTCTATCAAAGAATCTCTGCTAAAAGAATTGAGTAACAATAACAAACACAATGAAGATGTTAATAACAGTGACAATGATTGCTCGTTTGAATGACATAACCACACTACAACAGTTGATTAGACCCGCACTATTGTTTTTTTATTTAATTTTCAATTTCATTTTCAGCATTACAAGTCAGCAAACAAACAAAAAAAAAAAATAAATAAAGATTTTCTTTATTTTTGTTGCTGACACAAATGTTGTGAAAAAATGTTATTTAGCAAATTGCTGCACCTTTTTAGAAAAAGTTTTTTTTTCATTTAATTAATTTGTGTTTTAAAAACTGCTGTTAAGTGGCTTTTTTTATTTAAGGTAAATGTACACATTAATGTTTAATGAATTTTGAAAGAATTATTTTAAATCTAAAAGAAAATATTTAAAAAAAATAATTTCCAAAAAAAAAAAATTAAAAAACTCTCATGTAGCATGAGAGAGACATTCAATGTTCGAATTCAATGCTGAAAGAAAATATAAAATATTTAACAGATTCATTTAAATTCTTAATCTTAAATGATTTTTATACCCTTCACACATCACCTTAACCTAAGTTTGTCATTACGTTTGCAAATTCTACAAATTCCATTTCCGTCCCCATAAAGCAAATTTTCTTATGCATAGCGGAGTCGTTTGGGCGGTATCCGTCTGTCCATCTGTCAGTCCGTGTTAGTGACGAAATTAACTTGTCTAGGGCACAAGGAGAACTAGAGAAAAGTTAAATAAATCAATTGATCAGCGATAGTTTCAAAAATTTTGCTATTGAAAATCAGCAAGATCGGTCCATGTCATTCGAGACAGCGGGCAAAATAAAAAAAAATTCAAATATATGGAAAGATAAATAATTAAAAATAAGAAAAAAAAACATCTAGTGAAAAATATTCCGAGTTATGGGCCTCTGAAAATTACGATTGTGCGCCATATTTTTTAGAATATAAAAATTGGTACCATTTAAAAGATTTTAAAGAGATCTTTAAGGAAATACTTAAATTTTTTTTAAATGCGTAACCCATTGAGAGCCAATTATATTTATAAATTTTTTTTATTTCTTAATTCTCTATCACACCAATATTTGTTTTTATTTTTGTAGTTACTAAACCAGATTTACATATATGGTGAAGGGTGTATAAGACTCGGCATAGCAGAATATAGCACTCTCACTTGTTTAATGTATTTCCTGAAATCGTTCAATTGAATGAATGATTTGTTATTTTTTTTTTTTTTTTAATTCTTTAAGTTGTTCTCATTTAGTTTTGTATATGAAATGAATACTAATTGTTTTGTATAACACCCACACACACATTATTTACACACATATGCATTTATCACATGTGATAAAAGCATTCAGAGAAAAACTATAAATGTGAAAATGCCCTGCTAGCATTTGGCAGAGTATTTTAAGATAGAAGTCACTTCTTCGTTACTTTTTTCGATTAAAAACTAAATTTTACAAAACCAAAATACATTATTGTCAAATTAAGATCTTCAAACGATAACTATTTCGCCTCTACCAGAATTTAATTGGACAAAAAGACCCGTAATAATCATACAAAAATCCTTCCCCTTAAATTTGTTATTTTAAGAGTAACTTTTGCTCAACTACCAGATGATAAGTAGTTGATTGTTATAAAATCTACAAAAACAACTTGCATGGTTATCGAATATTGATCTTCTATAGGTCACAACACTTCGACTCTACTAAGAGTGAATTAATTAATGAAACAGATAAACAAAAATACTTATGTCATTGTGTCTGACTTGTGCAGTGTTCGGTTATGTTAAACGAGTGTGAAAAATGTTAAGAAAAATTGCAAGAAATTAATTGATAAAAATAAAATGAAATGATATATGAAGCTAAAAGTAAATTTATGTTAACACAAAAATTTATTAAGGTCAGAATATTCTTGATCTCAAGCTTTCCAAATTTAAAACTTTCTACTATGTTAAAATTTACATTTTACAGAACTCTGTTACTTTTAAAAGTTTTATACTCAATACTGTTAAATAAACCTTTTTTACACTTCTAACAGACACATATTCGACACTACCAGAAAACTCAATTTTAATACTTTTTAGAGAGGCTAAATAGTTTCCCACTAGTTGTATAACTGTAGTGGTACGTTTCTTCCTGACTGAGGATACTAATTAGATCAGAATTCCACATTATATGCAATACATTTCAACGCCATGAAGTAACAATGTAGTGACTTTTTCGATAGAAAATGCTTGCAGGGTGGCTGTGTTTATTTCTTAAAGATAATAAAGGCAATTGATCACAGCAGCGACAACGAAAACAAGAACTTGATTTCTTAATGACAATTTTATTCTCCTGCTTTTAAAACATTTCTTCTAGAAGCAATAGCCCGTCTTATATAACTTCATATGTCAGTTCAAAGATTATTCTAAACAGGTGGTCCAATTCAATGAGAGTGTGCCAATGTTTAGATAAAAACTGCTTTATTTAGCATTTACATTTAAGTGCTTTGACACCCACTTTACATATTTTTTTCTGACAAGGGCAAAATAGAAGAATTTGGTATCACATTTGGTCCGCCACTTAATTGTTAACTTAATCATTTTGTTTTTGTTCTTAATAATGCATATCAAAATCAGATCTTATAGAAGGACACCCTTTTAGTTTTATTTTCTTTTATTTTTGCTAATAAAGAGATTAAACTCTTACTCTTAGCTTTTATTTTTCCATACTGATGATGTGAGTGGTAGTCGTGGTGGAAAGAAACGTTAATTTTAGGGCAAATTTTTGATTTGTTGTAAACGAACTCTAGTATAATGACTACAATTTCGATTTTTAAACTCTATTTTTTTCTATCCTATTTTAAATATTTGGTGAATATTTTTTTTTTCAATTTAGATAAATAATAAATAGTTCTGCAAGTGATAGCAAAATGGTCATATGGATATGCTTTTCTCTACAGTAATCCAGTGTGCAGTTTATTGTCTGAAAATGTGCCTCCTGCAGGTATTTTGTGGAAGTATTGGGTAATTGTGTATTGTTAGCAAATAAACATATTGAGGGAAATTAATACTAAAATATAATTTCATGTTTAATTGTTCCTTCAGTCATTAAAGGAAATCACATGTTTCATTAAACAAATATACAACTCCTACACTAAATGTTTAAAAAAATACATTTTATTGCTTGCATTAATTGCTTTTGTTAATACTTTATTTAATTAGTGTAATTAAATTAATCCAACTTCCTTTAAATGCAAACAATTTTACGACTATTTTTACGGCCGCTACTGTAAGCTTAGAATTAAATATTTTAATTTAAATAATTACAAAACGCAGTGAAGAGTGTATTTGTGGTTGCTTTATTAATTAAAGATTTATTTATTCATTTATTAAATTTATTGTTTAAATTATAGTTTTTTAACTTTTTGTTTCTGCATTGTTTTCCATAAAGAATATTAACACACATAATCACACAACCACACAGACCATGTTAAATCTCTTCATATTGTCTGCCATTAATCTCTTTTTTTCTCTTTGTTAACAAAGAGGGAATTTAGTTAACAACTTAAGGATTAATAAAGTGTCACCTAGTAAAATATTTACAAGTAAACACACTCACACACACACACACCGCACGCATTCCTTTAGAGCAAAAGTAATCGACCTTAAATTGATGAAAATGAAACCAACAGAAGCTGTTTCAGTGTTTTAGTGCAAACGTTGAAAGTCGAAAAATGCATTAATGAATGTTTAAATAAATCGACGGCAAAGAAAATGTTTAACAAGATTTTTTGGACATTTTGTCTACATTGCAACCAGTAAATTAATCTTAAACTTAAATACTCGAGCAATTAAGTTTAATGGCTTGAACTCTCTAAATTTGTCTATTTGGCATAATAATTTAAGCCAACAATGAAAAACTAATTGCGGCAAAAAGATTTAGGTAGACTACATTGGCCTTCTTCTTCATTGTGCGGCCTTAAGTGACACATTGTAATCTAACGACAAATAAAATTCGTTTGAGTGGAATTGGCCAAAACAATTAATGAAGGTAATGAAGGAACGTTAAAAAATGAGGTTTGGAATAAAACGAGTGCGAATGGTATTTACTTATTTATTTTTTCTAGTTGTATAATTTTCATTCATAGTGGACAAAGGCTTAAAAATTAATTCCAATCCAAGTTAAAGGATCAAAGTATTTACAAGTTCTATCCTTAATTGTAAATATTTTAAGCCATCTTATTTAATATCCAGTACCTTTTGTCTAAAAGATTAAAATTTTTTTTTAAACTGTGCAGTCAATATTGTGATTAAAAAACATATAAAAACATCAGCCATGTTATCACAGTAAAAGAAAAAGTTCAGTGTTTTTCTTTTTATTATGTCTCTCTTAAATGCATGTGCACGTATGCGTGTGTGTGGAAACACAAGTCATATTTTGATGTCACTTTTTTAAGTACTTGAAAATCTCATTTAAACACTTTTTCTTGTCATTAATCTCTTTGATATAAAAAAACAAATACTATGAAAACAATGACAAGAGCTGAAATTTAGTGTGTTAAACACACCGCAGCCTAATGAGCAGCTATTAGCGATTAAACTCTCCCACACTTGATTTCATTCATCCACATGCATTTTATCAACAAAATGTTCTTTTGCTATCATTAATCAATACAAATTTAAGAAAATATTTAAGCATAAAAATGAATCTCCAGCCAGACCCTTTTGGCAACATTTATTCTCACACTTCGAATGACAGTAGCAGCGGCATAAACAATTTGGATTAACAAACATTCAAGTAAAACAACAACCCAAATAAAAAATTGTCAACAGAAATGAATAACAGCCAAATGATTTTAACTAAACGAAAAAGGAAAAAAATTGCCTGTCAAAAATTAAATGGCAAAAAAATAAATAAAATAAAAAATTAACAGATGATGTGTAAACGACCCATGTGTCGCAATTGCCTGCGCCTCTTGTACTTTATGACATTCAATGAACGTAATTTTAGTGAAAACACATGTTCTTTACAAATTAGCAATAAAAGGCTGCTCAGCAGTTAAGGGCAACTTAAACTTGTGATGAGTTTTTATTTTTTTTTTTATTTTTAGGGTTACGAGTCCAAAGGGTAAAAATGTAACCCAATGGTTGTGGCCATAATGTCTGTCTGCCAGTATGTTTCTGGCCTCTATCTCTGGAGTCGTAAGTACCAGATATCAGATACAAGAAATTTGCACAGAAATGGTGTTATTTTAGCCGGAGCGGCTAAAATGAACAAGTTCAATTTCTAGTTCAAAATGTCTGTTTCAGTTCAAAACTCTTTTACTTTAAATGGTATTTAAGTTCAAAAGTGCTTTCTGATTTTTTTCCATATCTAAACAAAAGCAAGTAAGAGCGCTATATTCGGCTATACGAGGGCTGCTCTATATATTTCTGGCCTAATAGTGAAAATGCGAATATTTATAATCCAAAATGGTTTTATTGTTTCTCCAGCATGATTTATACACTTTTGCATGCGCTCAAACCAGTTGTGGAAGCACTTTTTCCACTCCGATTGAGACACCTCTAAAACATGGTTTTTGAACACTTCAACAGCTTCTTCTGGCGACGAAAATCGTTGACCACGCATTTTTTTCTTGATGTGCGGAAACAAGAAGAAGTCATTAGGTGCCAAGTCAGGGCTGTACGGTGGATGACCCATTAATTCGACGTTTTGGTCGGTCAAAAACGCTCTGGTTTGAGCCGATGTGTGAGAGCTCGCATTGTCATGGTGAACAATGATTCGTCTAATCTTGTTGGTTTTTCGAGTTTCTCCAATGACTTCAGGCAAACAAATTTTAGTGTACTATTCAGAAGTGACCGTCCTACGTTGCTCAAGCGGAACCGTCGCAACATGACCAGTTTTGCCGAAGAAACAGGCGACCTTTTGCTTCGAAGTGCTTCTTCCACGAACAACTTTCGTCGGATTTTGCTCGTCTTTGAAGACCCACACGGTCGATTGTTGTTTCGTTTCGGGCTCATACGCATAGATCCATGATTTGTCACCTGTGGCGATCTTATAAACGTCTTTTGAGGCACCGCAATCGTATTTTTGCAACATTTCTTTGCACCAATCGACACGAGCCTTTTTTTGAGCGAATTTCAAATTGTGCAGGATCCAACGAGAAAAAACCTTTTTTACGGCCAGGTGTTCATGCAGTATCGAATGTATGCTGGTGGAAGAAATGTCCAAGGATGTCTCTATCTCTCGGTATGTCGCATGTCGATCTTGCATTATGAGTTCACGCACGGCATCAATGTTTTCTGGCACAACAGCCGTTTTTGGACGACCTTCACGGAATTCGTCTTTGAGCGAGCTTCGGCCACGATTAAATTCATTATACCAATTTTTCACAGTGCTATAGGATGGTGCTTCATCGCCATACAAAGATTTAAGTTCATAAATGCACTCTTGTCGTGATAATCCACGTCGAAAGTTGTTAAAAATGATGGCACGAATATGTTCACGAGTTAATTCCATTTTTTTCTATATTAATTTTTTCAAGTCACTGTAAACAACGCAAATAATGGTCGTACGTCAAAACGTTTTGAGTACGATTATGCTTAAAAATGACAAACTTTCCAATGGAAATGACAGATTGCACTTGGCAGCACTCAGTGTTGCTAGGCCAGAAATATATATAGCAGCCCTTGTACCAAAGCTTATATACCCCTCACCATCTATGTAAATCTAGGTTGGTGAAAAAAATCCAATAAAAAAAACTTAAGGTGACAGATGTATTTTCCTAAAGATCTCTTCAAAAGCTTTAAAAAGATACCCATATTGATATGTTAAAAAATTTGATGCACAATCGTTCTTTCTATGAAAATTTTAGAAGCCCATAACTCGGAAAATATGGGCGAGAGCAATTTTTTAAATTAATATTTCTTTCATATTTTGTAATTCTCTATCTCCACATATATTTGAGTTTTTTTCATTTGGAATTTCTTCATTGTTCCAAATGATATGAAAAAATTAGAGGCAGGCGTGGTGTTTTGCCTGCTGTTTCAAAGGACTTGGACCGATCTCGCTGATTTTCAATAGCAAAATTTTAAAACTATGTCTGACCGATTACCTCAGTCGATATTGCTATGCATAAGGACTCAGAGTATAAGACTTTAAGACTAAAATATGCCCTTTTTCCACTTTTTGCACTGAAGGTTATAATGAACTTCTATTCCAGCTTAAGGTCTGGTAACAGGTCTATAGAACTGACAACAGCTGTCACTGAAATTTTTTTAATCTATTTTACAAGCGCCAAATCGGTTTACTAAGATCCATCATAAAACTTAAACTCATTTACTTTATAAAATAAATGGGCCGCCAAATAGCTTTCTTTTTTTTTTGAAAATGCTATTAAAAGAACGCATTGGATGGTCATTTGGCTTCAACTCCTTAATCAATTGGACTTTGTATGGCGTCATATCAAGGTCTTTATACAAAATTAGTCTCAATAATGTCTCCGAAATGTTCAATTGTTGAGAACGACAGTGAATTGATGCTGATGGCGCTTCACGCACACTTGCTGCCACAGCAGCAATATTCTCGGGTGTACGCACTGTTTTTGGCTTTTTACGCTTTGGTTTAAGATAACAAACGTACAGAGCTGACGGTGCTTCTGTTCTTCCAAAATCCGTACGCAATTTTTGCACATCTGCTGCAACATGATTTTCAAAGTAATGTCGCAATAATTCCCAGCGTTGTTCAAGCGGTTACACAATCATATATGTTCAACGGAAGGATAAAAGTAATTATCTGTCAAATCAGACATGAAAAAAAACGTTAGATAACATACCCTTTATTAGTTTTTTTATTTCAGGAATCAAGCCAAATGAATGGTATCCAACTATCGTTTTGATGTTTGTTGTTATGTTTTAAATATTTCATTAAAAGTGTCATACCATCTTGTAGTAGTTCAAAACTAAACTAGATAAACGTAAGAATTTGAACTAGTTCATCTAATTCAAAGAATGAAATAGTTCAACTGAACTAGTTCGTTTATGAAACTGTCAAGCCTACTCAAATTAATTTAAATGTGGTTGAGTTGAGTAATCAACGCAATGGTCATAGAAAGTGAAACTTTCATTGAATTTATTGAATAAAAATAACATTTTGATTATTAGCACGCTGAAAAGTTTATTTATACATAAAAGCTAATCGCAATAAAAATTTTAAAATGAATTTTTATTATGTCTAACGAAACACCCTTTTAAAATATTATTTTCGTTTTTATTTATTTATTTTTATTTTTTTTTTATTTTTTATTATTTGTTTTTTTTTTTTTTTTGCGAAATTGAACAATTTAATCTTTAGCAACACATCAATGAATTTGTTTCTACTTTTCAACTAAAATGTTTTTACACATCATGGAAAAATATGTAAAATTATTTTCAAACAAATTCACAAACACGAATATGAACATGAACAAACCACTTTAAGAATTATTAGTCAAAGTGCAATGATCGCAAATTTTTCCTTTTTTTTTATTTGCCAAAATGTATTAGGGGTAAAAATGTATGTATTAATAAACAAGCAGATATTTGTTTTTCTATCGCAATCTTTATTTATTTAATTTACCAAAACAGTGGCAAAAAAGCAAAAAGAAAAAATAACTAAATGTGTAGATTCTTAAAAGTTGTTTTTATCCGAATAGAAAAAACAAGAAAGTTTTTAAATATTTCATGTGAAAATCATACGAATTTTTTATATTCATCATTTAGAATGGTGACATGTAGTGAATCATAACACACACACACACAGCTTTGATAATAATGTGATTTTTTTTTTATTAATCATTTGCTTGTTAGTGTTGAAATAAATTCCTAAAAAAACTTTTTACCAAAAATACTAAATGTCTTTATTAGTCGAAAATAACTGTTTAAAGCAAATTTTTTTTAACAAAATTTATTTTAAATTTAAATTAACATTTAAGAATTTATTTCTTTAAATTTTCCGATTTGGTTTTTATCTTTCTGTTGCAGTTGACGATAAACTCCTGCTAAGCCGCACCATTTTATTTTCTATAAATTATTTTCGACCAGGTTGTCTTTATTTAACTATGAACTGAAAGAACTTAAATTTATAATGTTACAAGTCTCGCCGCCAATAAACGAGTGTTTGAATAAATGACGCAAATGCATAAGTATAAGTAAGTAAATGTGTGTACATAATGAATATTAGTATGTGTAAATGTATGAATGCTGTCAAAGTGGTTCATTTCTTTCAACCGTGTATGGCGGTAAATTGGCCTTTTATGTCCTTCTGAGGCGCATCGCATGGGATCAATTTTAATATTTTGAATTTTATTAACGAGGGCGGCATTTAAATTATTCAAGAAAAATTTTTAAAAATTTAAAATGACAATTAGAAGATTTTATAATAATTCAGCTCGTCAGAAAACATAGAAAAGGGAAAATCATATTTTTTTTAAGTATAGAAACTTTATTGACAACTTGAGAGTTGTATTTGAAACCCATTCAAAAATGTTGGAATGAATTAAATTTTCCAGTTTAAAAATCAATTGCATTTTAAAACCCTTCACCACAAAAAGTGGAATAAAGGTATAACTAATTCTGTCATTCTACAATATCCATTTCCGACCCCATAAAGTATATTTATTCTGACTTCTTATACAAAGCGAAGTCGATTGAGCGATGTCGGTCCATCCATTCGTGTTAGTGTTGAAATCAAGTTTACAGAAGCACTAGATCAGCAAAGAAAAAAAAAATCAAAATACGCCAATCGATCAGACATAATGTCGAAAGAAGTGCTGTTAGAAATCAGATAGATCGGTCCATGTCCTTCGATGCAGCGGGCAAAACACCACGCCTACCTCTAATTTTTCTATTTTATTTGGAACAATGAAGTAACTCCAAAAAAAAAGAAATACATGGGGCGATAGAGAATTAAAAATTAAGAAAAAAACATTAAGTGAAAAAAATGACGCTCGTCCATATTTGCCGATTTACGGGCCTCTGAAATTTTCAAAATTTTTAAAATATCAATATGGGTATCATTTTAAAGCTTTTGAAGAGATCTTTAAGGAGATATTAAAATTTATTTAAAACGCTTAACCCATTAAGAGCCGATGGAATTTCTATGTAAACTAGAGGCTGGCGTGGTGTTTTGCCCGCTGCCATTAGGGCCATTGACCGATGTTGCTGATTTTCAACAGATAAATTTTCGAATGTCTGATCGATAAGCGTATTTAAATTTTCTCTAGCTCATATAGGGACTTGACAAAATTGATTTCAATACTAACACGGACGGACAGACGGACATTGCTCAATCGACTTCGCTATGCATAAGAAGCCAGAATATTTAAACTTTATGGGGTCTGAACTTGATATTGTAAAAATTACAAATAGAATGACAAACCCTTTTCCACCTGAGGTCATTGATGTGTTAAAATGTAAAAACGACATAAAAGGAACCATTAAACAGCACTTTATTGAAATTTATCCCAGTAAAAAATAAAGAAATTTCTAGACCAAACCTCGTATTATTACAATTTGTAAAAACAAATTTTTTGAAAGATAATTTTCCTTTTTTTAACACTTTTGCGTTAAATAAATCATTTTAATGTTTGTTTAAAAAGCTCGATGAAAACAGCCATTAAATTGTTTATAATAAAATTATGGGCATTAAGCAAATTTTCGGAAAATTTATAACACTCACACTTTAAAAGAAATTAAAGAACGTAAATATAAATAAACAATATTTAATGTTTAGTACGTCAGTAAAAATTAGCAAGAAATACAAAATTGTATCCTGAATTGTATTACAAATTTTTTTGTGCAAATAAAGATTTTATTAAAGAAATATGATGTTGTAATTCATAGAAAAATATAATTATATTTTAATTCTAATGTTCTGGTTGGCGCGTCTGTCAATATGTGTGTCACGTATTCTACTCCCCTCTAACAACTTTGTTTGATTCCACTACAAGCGGTGAACGTCTGTGTTGCTGTGATCAGTTAACTGTCGCTTATATTGAAGAAAAAAAAAAATGCAGTTTGTACTTTTATTGCGTTTTATAAAAAAAAAAATACTTTATTAATCAAAGAACTTTTATTTCAAACACTTTTCATAAAGTTTTTACGTGGATAAATCTGAAATGTAAATATGGAAATAGTGGGAAGTAATAGAAATTATTCCTTAAGTTTTAACAAACAGTGAAGAATTTGTGAAAAATATTGTCTTAAGTGTCTGAAAAAAACCTAATTTAGTTTAAAATGTCCGTCCATAGTTAAAATGCCTTGTTGCAAAAGCAAACAACAAAAATTGAGAAACAAAATATCATACGCAGTTCTTCGTGATTATTGGCTAAAGAATTTCTTAAGCTCATTAAAAACACACACACACATCTTAAAATACACGTCTCTCTAGATATTCAAATGTTTTTTTTAAATTCTCTGTTGGCCTGAAACAATTTGTTTGTGCTTTTATACCATCAAATTTTAGTCTGAATTATTGTTACCTCTTAAAAATAATTTCATCTCGTTTTTTTCACACAACTCAGGATTTTAAAATAATAATAAAAACGGAAGGCGATTTGAATTCAAAATTTTTATTGAACGTTATAATAGCTAACTTAAGTCTCCTGGCTAGGGATAGCAAAACGGAAAGCCCACATGCCGAAGTCCCAGAATTATTTTATTGAGGATGGCAACATAAAAACTTGGGACAAATTAACACTTGACTTTTTTGAATAAAAAATTTAATTTTTGTTTTAAATTTTATATCAAATAACACTAATGCTTCCATACCCATAAGTCAACGTATTAGAAATACAATGATACTTTTTTTTTCTTTTACGTAAAAACACGTTAAAGGTCTGGCTAATTTATTTGAAATTGTTGAAATCTTTATTATTTATTTTTTCGCTTTTAAGAAAAGTAAACACCATTAAATTGAAAATCATCACGTGAAGGCCGTACAGTCATTAAATGCATTTCAGATGATGACGAATTTAATTAAGACATCTACTCCTGTTTCATTTATTACCAATCCTTCATTTAAGCAAACGAATATTCTCCTCTTAAAAGGACAATGTGTTGAAAAAAACAAAACAAAAAATAAAACAAAAAATATTTGTGGGCATTAAATCGACATTAAAAATAAAACAAAATTCTATTTATTGCGGCGCGGATAATCATCTTAATTGTCAAGGATAACAATTACATTTTAACCTAATCTAAATAAACTCACTTGAACCATTTCAACAAATTGTAGGTGAAGTTAAATGTGCGACAAAAGAATATTGAAAGAAACAAAATCTTAAAATAAAGGCAAAATTTACTACGAAATTCAAGTGTTCGCTGTGCGTGACCCCATGATAAGAACTTTAAACGGATTATTTTTGTACGAAAGTATTTATTGTTGTATATATTTTTTTTTATCTTTTGCTGAAAAGAAATAATACACAGGCAAATAACAAAATAATTTAATCTCAGAATCATAACAAAATAATAAACAAACGAAAAATAAATTACCAAAAAATATTAAGAATTGTCAAGATTTCTTATTTCTTGTGCATCACACACAGACTTTTAAGCAGCATTTTCTAAGTGAAAAACAGTCAACATAATAAGTGTTGCTTTTAAGATAAAAAGATGAAATAAAATCATATTTTCTTTGATTTTCTTTAAAAAAAGTACAACAAAGAAAAAAAAATTGCAAATAGCCAAAGTTTGTTTCAACCACTTGACAAAAGAATGAACCACCTCAGCGTCAACAAATAAAAACTTAATCCACAAAGCAAAGTATATATTTTTTTATTACTTTTTAAGTCTTTTTTATGACAGAGAAATGATTTTACTGAACAATTAAAATGTTTTTCATGACTCAATTTAATGACTAAATAAAATACTGAATAGAAAAATTAATAAAAAAAATGTTTGTATTATTTTTTGGTAAATATTTCGCAGCCAATTTGTTAAAAAAAAATTAAATATGAAATAAAATTATTTTGATCCTTTTTTCTAAACATTTCTTACTCTACCTTTACATTACTTAATTTAATTAAGCGCCTCGATTGTGAGGCAAATAAAAAAATTATTCAAGCAGTTTTTGATTTTATTTTATATAAAAATAATTTCGGTAAAAATACTTATTGTAAAAATCATTGTAAATCCAATTTAGTCTGCTGTGAATATTTTTATTTATTATTCATTTTTTTTTTTTTTATTTATAATGGAAATAGAAAATAAAAACTTTACATTAACCTCAATATTTAATTTTTTCTATATATTTTCATGGAAGTTTTTAGATGTTCATAACCTTAAGTAGGCAACACTGTTTTGTTTTACAACAGAGGTAACAGTTTACTCTTCATATTGTAGATACATAAAAGACTACATTAAATGGAACCTGGTTAAGAAACCAATACACACGAGGCAACCACACAAGAAACATTAAAAGAAGCATGAGATATGTGTGTTTATTTTATGGAGAAAAAATAATAAAATGAACGAAGCACAAAGAATTATATATGCAATTGTTTTTATTGACGAAGGCATAAGAGATAAAAAATTATGATTAGAAAAATTTGGTTCTTAAATATTTTTTTTGTTCAAATTCAAGGTTGTTGAAATGATTATAATAAAATCAGTTAAAAGGCTATGAAAATTATACAAAGTCAGATAAGAAAACATTTAGAACGAGTTTAGACATGATAAAACATAAAATAATAAAAAAAGAAACAGACACGATTACCCGGGAATCATAAAACTACTCCTGAATCGCAACTGCTTTCACCCAGATAACAAACAGGCTGTAAACATCGAAACAAACAGAGGGATGTTTTTTTAAAGGCAACATGTGTTTCAACAAGAAACATTGCTACACACGTGGGAACGTTAAGAGAAACATGCTTATATTTCCTTTCCAATTTTCTGTTTACGGCATTTGAATTATTTCATTAAAAAATTTGGAGCAATTTATCTTTATAGGTTTTTTTTTAATTTTATAACATATTCAGCCATTTTTCTAACCCGATAAATCAAAGACTAGTTTTTAACATTTACCTGTCAGATGTGGCTATCATAAGAGTTAAATCATATTTGAATATATTTTATTAAAAAAATATGTCTTTAATTTGATTTAACGTCAATAAGCGAAAGCCCCAAAAAACACTTGCGAAAATACTGGCATTTTTAGGTGATTATTTCTCCTTCGAACACTTTGTTTTACGATTTCTAAGCTCTTTTAAGCCTGTAATAAAATTTCGAAAGGCTTTTATTTTTTTTTTTTTGCAGCTCTCAAAAGTCTTTAAAGCTTTGTAATTTTTTATTCTTTTTGATTTTATTTTTTAATCCGTTTAAATTATCTATGGTAATACAAAGTCACTGGTCAGCCGACATTGTTTTCTTCGTTAGCTGAAAATTTTTGGTTTATTCTTTTAGGCCACAACAATATAGAAAAAAAGCAGAAATTTATATTAAAACAGTTTTATTAAATATTTGATGAAAAATAAATTATTTTTAAAGCAAAAGGACTAAAAAATTATACAGCATTTTCCCCTTTTTCGTAGTGACAATTTAATTTATTAATTTTTTTTTTTCACAAACATTTTTCTATTCTTTTCTTTTGTCTGAATTATTAGTATTTCGATAACATTTAATTTAGTCTTGAAACCTCAAATTTGTTCACTAATTAAAAGCGCAAAATGTTAAAAAAGTTATTGAAAACAAGTGATCGAATTGGGAAATTTAAAATCTAACATTTTTATTTCTTTTTTGTCAATTTTAAATTTCTGTTTAAAGGCAAAAGAAAAGACAATTTACTTAAAGTAAAAATATTTTCTTAATATAAATTATATTTATTTTTTAATTCCATCAAGTAATTTTATAAAGTACAATAAATAATCTGAAATGGAAATTGATATAAAAAAATATTAAATTTTTTTTAAATGGTGAACAGTGGGAGATTTGGCTTAAACAAATTTAGTGAATGTAAGTTTTACATTTGTGTTTGTTAGTACAAAGGCAAACGGCAATTCAAGCATTTAAAGAATACATAAAAAATACTAGTTAATAAAAAACTTTGAGCATTTGCTGTGATTTCTGTGATATACCTACTCTTAAAAATGTCTTTATGGCCTTCTAGGCGCTTAAACAATATTTACAACAAAAAGGTTCTTTTCGACAGTTTTATAGTACAAATTATTAAAAGTGTTTTTTTTTCAAAAGATTAAAAAATTAACATTTAAAGTTAAAATATATAATTTTTCAAATATTCTAACTGTTTGATTTAATATCGATTATTCAAGTGTCTTAAAAAATATATCTATATTTTTAAGCCGACTTCAGAGAAAGGAGGAGGTTATTAAGTCTTCTGAATATTATTTTTTTATTTTTGAGCCTGCACTACTCATTCATTTCTGAACCGATTTTGCAAATTTTTTTGTAATTTGATAGATTGTGCTTACAAATTGATCCTGTTGTAACAGTGTGTGTCCATACCACACACAGGTAAAGCGCACTTCTTTAAAATTAACAAAAAAGTGCGCATTACTATAGCTTTAAAAGCAAAAAGTACTACAAAAATAAAACTTAAAATTGAAGGGTATCCCATAGGTGACGTAAATTTACTTGCATGCGCCTGTCTTTGAACCGTTACGCTTGAAAATAAGACAGGCGGAAGATTACTATAACCGTTATAACAAGTATAATCATTCGAAATTATAAATTAAAGGGTGTCCAAATAGTTCATTTAATTTGAGTTGTGTGGCCAAACTTTTGAACTGTTACAGACAGAAAGTTGAAATTTACAAAGAACCTATATTGCTAAGTCCGCTATAACAACAAGTATAAAATTTTAATTTAGAAATTAAAGAGTGTCCCCCCATTTGAAGTAAATTGACATTTATGATCCTATAGTTTTGGCCGTTATGTACAAGCACTTGAAAATTAAACAGAATGTCCACTTCTTTGTCTGTTATATTAAGAAGTATAAAAATTTATAATTAGAAATAAAAAGGGTGCCCTAATGGTTGTAATTTGATGTATATGGCTAAACTGTTGAACAGTTACAAACAAATTTTGTTTTGCTGTGTCAGCAATAAAAAGTGTAAAAAATAAAGGGTGACCACATAGTTGCTAAATTTTCTTGTTTAATCTGCACTGATATTTTGTTTTACGACTAAAAAAATCCTGACGCGATTTTCGCGAATATAATAGAATTTAATTAATGTTTATTTATCGTCCTAAAGAAATGCTTGTCTGTTTTGAAGTCGGCTTTTTTGTGTCTTATCAAGAATTTAATTCAAATATTTTTGCAAAAGTCGATTTAACACTTCTGCTGCAAAAAGAAACCCAATATTTTTGCAACATTCTTTTGATTTGTTTTAGCCTACATGAATTAAAAAAATAATTAAAATAATAAATATCTCTCTATAGCAGAGAAGATTTGGGACGTCTATTAAAAAAAAGCTCTGTTTTAAGCAGAGCATAGAAGGGTGAAATTTTCTGTGTTATTATACGAGTAATATGTATTTAACTCAAAATAATTAAATCTGTTTTGAATGTTTTAATGTAGACAACTAAAAATTTCAGACAGTAATAAAAACGAACAAATCGCATTTCTGGGAATTCGCAAAACTTTTTGGGAATTTTGTATAAATTTTATGACTTTGCAGAATTTAAAAATAAGGATTTTGATGACAATAGAACAAGTTAATTTTAATAAATCCCAACAAGAAATGTGAGAGCGAAATTTATAAATATACAGTTTTCTACTAACACATTTGCATTAATTTAACACTGAACGGCGTTGCTGTTGTACTGCTTTTTTAATAGAAATGATTTTTTTCTTCACATCATTTTTTTTTCAGTTTTCCATTAAAAATGTGATGGAAACTTTGTTCTACACAGCGATGGATATTTCCATCATCAGTGATTGTCATTTCATGGATTAAATTATGGTCACTATTTTTGTAGGGATATTAAATAATCTAGAAATTTTATTTCCTTTTTTAAAGGGTCTTTAAATGAATATTATGTTTTTGTCAGCTCAGCTTAATTTTTTTTGCAAACAAAAACAAAAAAAAAAAATCATTTTTCTTTTTCAGCAAAATCCCCCATTGTGTGAAACTTTTGGCAGATTGCTTTTTGTAATAAATATTTCATAAAATATTTATTTATTTGAAATAATAATTTATCTGCTACAATTGAATTTAAAACCAAAAATATTAATTATTTATTATTGTTGTGTGTGTGTGTTTTTTTTTAATACAAAAGAGGATTGTGTTCAGTTTCATTTTCTAATGATTTTATTCTATTCTGTTTTTTCAAAGAGCTTATATTTAATCTCTATCTAAATCTTGCCCTTTGCTTTTGCGTCAATTTATTGCTGTATTTGGTTTCGATACAATTTATTTTTTATTTTTTGATTTCGTTTAATTTTTTCTATCTCGTTTACGATAATCTTGAGTGAAATTTATGGAAATAATCGTCATAAATCTGTGTTTTTTTTTTTCATAAATTAGACATAAAGTATGAATAGCTGTAGAGGCATCCAAATGCGTACTTAAATTGTAGTCATTGGCCTGTCGGTCATTTATCTAGTCATAAACAAGAAGTCCAAAAATGTTTCACTCACATCAGTTCAATACGGATTTACTGCTTTTAAAAATAACATAAAATATAAAAACTCAAAATAAATAAACAATATTCGTTTACTTAAACTTACGGGTTGTACGATGTTTTTTTAATATTTACAAAACTGATTTATTTGTTGGTTTTTATATTTATGTTTCTTTTTTCGAAAAAAAAATCTATAAAATTGAAGATTGATGTTCTAATGAAATTTTTTATAAACTTTTACTTGATTTAAGAATCCATCATCCCACCCCGTTCTGTGGCATTTATTACTCAAGGCCGTATTCTATGGTTTTAACAAATTGTGTCTAAATTTAAAGTATGTCCACGAAAAAGTTTTTTATTTCTTAATTAAAAATCTTAACTTTTACCTTTCAGTTAATTTATAGTCTTGTAAGAAAATTTTTTTTTATTTATTAAGGAAATTAAGAAAAATTGGGTAAAATTACCTGTATTTCGAAGCAACAAACTTTTACAAATATTTTTGTAAATATATAAAAACTTTTTTGGAAATTTAAAGAAAAAAGTTATAAAAAATATAAGTTTGGTTTATTATTGTTAACTACATTTCGATGAAAACTCTCGTTTAGTTAAAATTATTTTTTAAAACTCTATTCTCAAAGATTTTTTCTTGACTTTATCCCTCTAGCGCCAACGAAGTTTTACATAAAATTTTTTTTTAGTGAAATATTGAAAATCTTTATGGATCGAAATTTAATTGCAATTTTTCATAGAAATTTTAATTTATATGGAATTTATTTATTTTTATTATATTTCCATTTGGAAATTTGTGCCAAATTTATGCTTGAAGTAACTGGAGTTTCAATATCCTTTTAATAAAAACATCAAACCTGAAAAACTAACAAAGTGATTTATTTGTTCAAGAAAATAATAGATTAAAATTTATAATGATTTTTTATAAGGTCTTAATGATTTCTGAGTTTCTATGACACGAAGAACATGTTTCTAAAATTTGTTCTTAGATTCCTACTTCAGTGTTAAATTTAGTGCAACGATTAATAGTTTCTTATGATTTTAATGTCGATAATGGACAGAATTTTATTGCCTTTTATTTTATTGTTAATTAAAATTAACCACAAAAACCTAAGAAAAAAGAAGAATTGCTTAAAAAGTTTTGCTTTAAAAACTTTGATAAGCAAAATTCATTTCTACATTTAAATTCCCAGCAAAAACTTCTTTGTCTGAATAAGTTTTTCTGTAAAATATAAACAAATGATGTACTTCAATTCGAGCAAGGTATTGATTTAAAGAGTTCGAAAGAACTTAGACAACGAGCATATCACATTGGGTATGATAAAGCTACAACCAAATGGCTGTTCTGTTAGAGAATGAGAGAGGTCAATCGCAGTCTGCTGACTGTTTAATTACTAATAAATTTCTTCCACGATACAACATCGATCCGCCAATCAATACTAGAAATGAATCCGAGGTCAGCTCAGTGATTTCACCAGGTGAATCTGCCTTTAATCTGCTTATTAAAAAAAACAACCAACGATATGTGGAAAATATCATTTTTTCATTTAAGCAAATAAATCAAAACAAAAGTGAAACAAAATAAATTTCATAAAAATAAAATGCTTTCCAGAAAAAAAAGCAATCCGGAAATGTTTAAGACTTGATTGACATGCTGGTTTATAATGTTGCTGTGAATTAAGCAACAAACATCATTACACATGTTAATAGAAAACTGTGTTATTCTTGTCATCAAGACATTATGGGCAAAAAATCATTAAGGTCAAGTGCACCAACAAATCAGCAACCGCAGGCTAAACTGTTCATTTAGTCAGCCATTCAGTCAATCGATGATTGACCGTCTTATTGACTTTGGGATATAAATTAAATTTAGACTTTGACTAAAATCAACATAAATGAACAAATGAGCTAAAAAGTATTACAAAAAAAACTACCAAATGTTTTTGACATTTTTGTGCGTGAAAGCAAATGGCAAATTGTGGCCAATGTCAAAAGTTTAATGATAAAAAAAAACCTTATGTTTTTTTTCTGTTACCAAAATTTATTTTTAGCGTTTCTTTTACTTAAATAGTAAAAAATTATAATAAGGAAAATAAAATAAAATACAAAACTAATTTACAACCCATGGAGTTAAGCGGTTTTTCCAAACAGCTCCCGGTGACAATTTCAATATGTTGTTTCCCTTTTTTTTCTCATTTCATGATGACTTTATTTTATATAATTTTTTTTAACTTATTTAACAAATTTTGGTTTAAAACTACAAATAAAAAATGAAGCTGATTTGAATTCAAAACACTGACGACAACGAAATTGCAAATTAAATCTACACTTTCGTATCTGCTCTTAAATTCTTTATATAAACATTTTTTATAATCGGCAAAAATACACAGGCATCATTAAGAGAAAATACAGCAACAACAACAACAACACTCACACTTAATTGTGTAAATAATTTGTCTATGAAAAATCCAGAGTGATTTTTATTTTCTTTGTTAAATTCAGGGTTACTTACAACTGACGTGGTCAAGTACTAGAAGAAAAATATGTGTCTACATTTCAATGTTTATCAACAGAATCTTCATCAGTTGTTATTGTATCCATTTATTTGGTAAACGAGGCAGCACCATCACAGCACAGCGGGTGATATTTTGTAAAGTTATTTTCTTTACCACAGTTTAAGTATTTTGGTCGGAAAAATCATTTTAAATTAAGATTTATTTTTAATTTTATAACAAAAAACCACAGTCTTTAATGCTTGAAGACAAGCAGAAAGCTGAGTAATTGAAATTAATGAATGATTGACTAATTATAAAGAAGTATCTAAGTTATTAATTACAAAAATAATTTATCTGTAGAATAAACGACAGGAAAATTGTATAAATCAAAGTTATGAATTCAATATGAATCCATAAGTGGAATGTGACTTATTTTGTGATTTTTTATTTAAAAGTTATTTGTAAAGATTAAGAAGACAGGCCAATATAGATCAATTTACATCATCTGTGGGGACACCCTTTAATTTTTAGATTGATTTTTACATTGCTTTGTGCTATTTTTTAAATTTTACAGTCTTTTAATTTTCAAATTGTGCCCCTTACGGTTCATAATACACAGGGACACCCTTTAGTTTTTAAAATTATCAACTGATTTTGAAACGGGACTAATCTGTTTCAAATAAAAAAAAACAATTTATAAATCGGTTCAGAAATAGCTGAGTTCTGCAGGCACAAAAATTAAAAAGCAACATAAAAAAGCAGCAAGTATTAATATTAAAAAAATAAGTTAAAGGGTGCCCCAATAGTTCATTAAATTTGATTATTATTTGATTAATTTTATAAATTAAAGGGTGCCCCTATAGTTGCTGTAATTTGATGTATATTACCAACTGTGTAACAATTGAACAAGTATACAGTTTAGAAATGGGATATACTCGTAAGGGTGTCCTAATAGTTAATATAATTTTTGGCCATACTCTTGAACCGTTATAGACAGACGGATAAAATCTGTTTTGTCGATTTTTTTTTGTTACTCGTACAAGAAATATTAATGAAAATTTATCTAAAACTTTTTAAAAATTCTTTATTTTTAAAAATTGAATATTCTATGGATGTTATATATTTTCTTTAAAAAAATAATAAATAATGTACTTTATCACTCTTTCGCAAGAGCAACCAAAACAAAAAAGAAAGAAGTGCAAAAGAACCAACAATTAAATTTTATTTAATTTATGAAAAACAAATATTAATAAAAATTAGATTGATACAAATTAAATAAAGTTAGTTTTATTTTATACCCCCAAGTATTATTATTTCAATTAAATCGTACTGTCTTATCTATTCTACAATTTATTAACGATTCATTTTGTTAGTGAAAGTATTTTCAGAAGTCTAGAAACATTAGAAAAAATATATGAAGTGTGACGGTCGTACTGCATTTAAATCACGTCTAATGTATGAAATCAGAAACCTGCTTGGATTGATTTCCTCCCCAACTACACTGATACACACTCATTTATACAAACAATCATCAGCTTTCCAGTGAATACTTGCAGGGAGCATAAACCACTTAAAGAACACAGCAAACACACACATACATATTTATATTCTTATGTCCCGTCAAAGTTTTGTTGCTTTTTTCTTTTTGCTTAAGAAATACTACATTTGTTTATTTTTGTTTTTTTTTATTATTTATTTAATTTCCGTTCTTGCTGCTTAGGAGCTTTGCGGTATTTTGTGGTTGGATTCATTTTAGCATTTTTGGCTAAGACTTTTGAAATAAAAAAATTAAAATGTGACATTTTTTACTTAACACACCAGCCAAGTTTTATTTTTAAGTAACTAATCTTTTGCAATCGTAACATTCAACAGCCATAAATAAAGTCCTGATTTGCTAAATATTTTCGTTTTATTTTCTATTCATTCCCTGTTTTGGTGTTCTAAGTCTATACGAGGGCTGCTCTATATATTTCTGGCCTAATAGTGAAAATGCGAATATTTATAATCAAAAATGGTTTTATTGTTTTTCAAAGTATTCTCCAGCATGATTTATACACTTTTGCATGCGCGGATGACCCTTTAATTCGACGTTTTGGCCGGTCAAAAACGCTTTGGTTTGAGCCGATGTGTGAGAGCTCGCATTGTCATGGTGAACAATGATTCGTCTTCTCTTGTTGGTTTTTCGAGTTTCTCCAATTACTTCAGGCGAACAAATTGTAGTGTACCATTCGGAAGTGACCGTCCTACGTTGCTCAAGCGGAACAGTCGCCACATGACCATTTGCTTCGAAGTGCTTCTTCCACGAACAACTTTCGTTGGATTTTGCTCGTCTTTGAAGACGCACACGGTCGATTGTTGTTTCGTTTCGGGCTCATACGCATAGATCCATGATTCGTCACATGTGGCGATCTTATAAACGTCTTTTGAAGCACTGCAATCGTATTTTTGCAACATTTCTTTACACCAATCGACACGAGCCTTTTTTGAGCGATTTTCAAATTGTGCGGTATCCAACGAGAACAAACCTTTTTTACGGCCAGGTGCTCATGTAGTATCGAATGTATGCTGGTGGAAGAAATGTCCAAGGATGTCTCTATCTCTCGGTATGTCGCATGTCGATCTTGCATTATGAGTTCACGCACGGCATCAATGTTTTCTGGCACAACAGCCGTTTTTGGACGACCTTCACGGAATTCGTCTTTGAGCGAGCTTCGGCCACGATTAAATTCATTATACCAATTTTTCACAGTTCTATAGGATGGTGCTTCATCGCCATACAAAGATTTAAGTTCATCAATACACTCTTGTCGTGAAACGTCGAAAGTTGTGAAAAATGATGGCACAAAAATGTTCACGAGTTAATTCCATATTTTTCTATATAAATTTTTTCAAGTCACTGCAAACAACACAAATAATGGTCGTACGTCAAAACGTTTGGAGTACGATTATGCTTAAAAATGACAAACTTTCCAATGGAAATGTCAGATTGCACTTGGCAGCACTCAGTGTTGCCAGGCCAGAAATATATATAGCAGCCCTCGTATATCCCGTTAATGTTTTTTTGCTTCTCTCTTTTAGCTTAAGAATTATTACAAGTGTTTATTTTTGTTTTTGTTTTATAATTTACTGCTTAGGAGCTTTGCGGTATTTTGTGTTTGGATTCATTTTAGCATTTTTGGCTAAGACTTTTGAAATAAAAAATAAAATGTGTCATTTTTACTTATCACACCAGCCAAGTTTTATTTTTGAGTAACAAATCTTGCAATCGTAACATTCAACAGCCATAAATAAAGTCCTGATTTGCTAAATATTTTCGTTTTATTTTCTAGTCATTCCCAGTTTTGGAGTTCTAAGTCTATAATTCTTGTTTAAAACAAAAAAAAAAAAAAAAAACAAAAATTGTCTGCGGCATTTCCATTGTATTTTTAAAGGGTTTTTGAAAACACTCAAAAAATATTGAAAATTATTAGAGTGAAAGCATTTATTGATTTGTTAAGGACAAAATTATTCTGTTTAGTTCTGCCAGTTATCGTAAAGCTGTGTTATTAGCAAACAAAACATAAAATACAGTTTCGAGTGGTTGGCAAATTAAAATGCATAAAATATCTGATACCAAGTGCTTGCATGTGTCATATAAAATTGGTGCCACCTTTGATTGCATCGTGTAAAAAATTTAACAGTTTGAAATCTATTGATCGGTCTATAACTAGTATTTTTTCATATAATTATGAAAGTAACTTTCCAGACAATCCAGCCAACGATAAACGTAATTTATGGATTCTTTAAATAATGCGAGGTACTAACAAAAAGCCCTAAAGGAAAGATGGAACTCATAATCGGAAGTCAGATAGGAACCCCAAATCTCTGTTTGTTTTGCGATAACATTCGTCCCTTTTATTTGAAGTAAATTGTACATTCTTCTGCAACATAATGAGGAGGCCATCCTCCTCATATAAAAGAAGAGGCAATAATTTAATTAAATTAGAAGCTATCAAATGCAATCTTATATGTTTGGTTTCATAAAGCATGCGACTTTATTTACATTGCAATATCAGTGACAGTGTGTTTTTTTTAAACTCAAGCTGTTAAAACTATTAAATATGGACGTAAGATAGGGTTTGGGTAACTAAAAAATCTATCCACAATTTTCGGAAAAACTTTGGCTAAATTCCCAGGAAATCATTAGCAATTAAAAAAATACACTGATTGTTTTTCAAATATTTTGGTTGCGACATTTAAAATCCTTCAAATATCTTGTTTCGTGTAAATTTTACTACATCTATACATCTGTACATGAAATGCTTCTGGAAAATTGTGATGTTGGTGTAGATTATAGTCGATATGGAATACAAAACACCTATTTTTAGAATTTTGGTCTGTCTTTCTGTCTGTTTGTGTTCGCATCACGTAAAAAGGACCGCACCGAATTGAATAGAATTTTGTGAGGAGGTCCCTTAGAACCTTGGTTCAAATATAGAACAATTTTTGTTTCATAAAAATATGTCATTTCGTAGAGAAACTAAAGGTACATATGTGAAATCACCCAATTTCATCGATATAAAGGTACTAGAACAGTTGTCAGTACATTTTATTTTTAAATATTTAAAAACACATTTTTCTAAATTTTAATTTTAAGAAAATTAAAAATGATACGCGGACAAAGTAGTGGATACTGCTGTTTAGATATAAAACAGAGCAAAAGGTTACTAATTTGTTTAAAAAGGCATTTGAGTTATTCGAAGCCACTAATATTTTAAACAAAAACATGGATAATCTTTGTAAAGGATTGTTGATAACAAAACCTACCTCTGTGGAAAGTGAAAGGGTTTTTTTTATTGTTGGAAATTTTGCATCAAAAACAAGCAACAGTGTATCTAGTAAAGTGTTAAATGCAGTTCTAAAATCATACGTTTCAAAAAATAATTAATAAAAATATTTTTTCTGCATTTTTATCTTTGTTATCTCTCGTTATGTAGTACAAATGTGCAGATTTATGTCTTGTCATCTGAATTATTTTTACGTTTTATAAACTGTTCAAACTTTTTTTTAACAATTATTTAAATTGTTTGTTTATGTTTTAACAAAACTATGAATTTTTAATATTATTTTATTAAATAAACTTCTTTTTTTTTTTATTGTTTTTTTTCGGAAATACCGGGAAATCCCAGGAATCTGGTTATTTTTCCCCCGTTTCTTAGGAAAAAAACCAGGAAATCTAAACTTTAACATTAGAGTATAATAGTGTCAAATTTATAAAGCCTTGGAAATCAAAGAATTATAAAAATAAATTTTATCTTTAAAAATAAATTTCCTGCTTTATTTTACAAAAAAATTTTATGAGTGTTGAAAGATTTCATTTATTTTTGTTTTATATTTCTACAACTTCTTTTATATTTGATATACTATCTTATGGTTGCAGTTTTTTGGTTGTTGGTTGCTTGTTGAATGTGTTTGTTTGCATTTTAGTGCAAATGAAACGTTTTACTTGACTTTCTAAACATCTGGTTGCTAATGACGCGATAATAATGAATAGATTGCAATAAAATATTGTTTTTTATTTCAGACACTCTACACAACGCAGCTACAAAATTTGGTACTAAGTATAGATTGCAACAATCAATGTTGCAAATTGAAGATAATTATATTTTATAATTTTCTAATCAAACGAATGAATCAACTACATCATGGCATTTATTCCCAAATCGTCTTCTCGCTAACTGTTTCGCATCTAATTTCTAATGTAAATTTTGTGACTAAAAGCTTTGTAGTTGCTTAAGAGCTTTATCATTTGTGTATATAAAGACAAGTTTAAATTTAGTCACTCATGTTTAAAAAAATTTTTTTTGATTATTTGGCATTTAGAGGAGCTTTTCACAACATGATGTTTTCAAAAGAGCCTGACTTGTTTTAAGTTCGCTTTTTTATTTATAAATTTTATGAAAGTCTCGTAATTGCTATAGGTTTTTGTTACAGGAAGGACTTTGGAGTCTTTTTAAGAGATAAAATAAAAAACTGTACCAAATAATGCTTGCGGCTAAAAGTCGGTTAGTAAGAAATGTTTTCATTGAAATGCCATCCCACCATTGAATACAAAAATTTCCTCCGAATAAAAAGAAATAAAAAGGACAACAAACGTTAAATTTGTGTGAAACTACAACTGTTTTATCAAAAGGAAATGTAACGAAAAAACTCAAATATTGTCAAGTGTTTTCTTTTTTGTTTGTTTTTATCTGTAAGGAAAAATTAGCATGAAAAAAAAAACAACAAACAACACAAGTTTATAAAACTAAAACAAGCTGCAGACATTGAACTTTAAATTTATTTAAATGGTGGCATTTAAAAACTGGCATATTTTTTTATTACTAAAATAGATAAAATAGGAAAAAAGCAAAAAAAAAAATAAAAGAAATATTGAAATAAAAATTTAAATTTAAATGTAAAAAGGCCGTAAAAAAGATAAATATTTATTTGGTCACTTCCAAATTGTATTTTTGATTCTAGTTGCTTAATAAATATAAATTTTAATTCAGTGTTTTGTGTTTTGTGTAGAACTGTTATCTATAACAAAATCTTATGTTTTTATTATTGAGTAACCAATTTTAACACCACAATCTTTCTAAAATATCGCTTGTTATAACACATTCATTCACTGGCAACTTAGAAGTGACAACTTTAGTAACCGAACTAATTTAAAATAGTTCTCATTTAAATATTTTGTAGGTCGTTCCATACTTAATGTACGTGTGTATCTAGTTCTATTTTTTACATTCTACAGTGGGGCAGAATCAAAATATTTTAGGAATATTTTAGCCATTTGTAAATGGATAGGCCGATTGTTCCAAAATGCAATCTTTTTGTGTTAGTGTTCTTAGAACTCAACTGCTTATGGACTGATTTTAAAATTTTCTTGGCAACCAATAGCATTAAGTATTATAAAAATAAATCTGGAAATTAAAGGGTGTCCCCACAGGTGATGTTAATTGACCTATATTGGCCTATATTTTGACAACTGCTTGAAAATTTCACAAAATGATGATTACAATGATCGTAATAATAACAAGTATAAATATTCAAAATTAAAGGGTACCCCAATAGTTCATTTAATTTTATCTATATGACCATAATTTTGAACAGTTGTAGACAGACGGTTAAAATTTAAAAAAAAAATTTGTATAACTAGGTTCACTACAACAACAAGTATAAAATTTGGATATGCAAATTAAAGGGTGTCCCAACATTTGAGGCAATTTAAAGTATGTGATCAATCTTTTGAACCATTATAGACAGACAGCAGAAATTTACAAGGAACCTCTATTGCTAAGTCCCCTATGACAACAAATATATATCTTTAGTTTAGAAAATAAAGGATGTTCCTATAATTGATGTAATTGGATTATATAAGCCTATCTTTTGAACTATTTTATACAAACTATTGAATATTAGACAGAATGTCCACTACTTTGTGTGGTAGATTAAGAAGTATAAATATTTAAAATTATAAATTAAAGAGTATTCCCATAGTAGATGTAATTTTATGTGGATATCCAAACTGTTGAACAATTGTAAACAGACGGCTTAAATTTAAAAATAATCAAAACTGCTAAGTTTGCTATTAGCAATTATAAAATTTTTATTTGGGTATTAAAGAGAGCTCCGATAGTTAATGCAATTTTATTTTAACCACTTTTTTCATAACAATTATTAAATATCGAAGCAAAAACAAATTTAGATATTAAATCTCAAAAGGAAAAATATTGTATTGGCCCGTTTCAATGAAACTTTTTCATTTTTTCAAGTTAAGAAAATAAGAACTATGAATGAGAAAAGAGTCATTCTGTAAAATGTCAGTGGTAATTTTTTTTTTTTTGTTTTTTTTGTTTTTGAAAGATGAAAAGAAGGAAAGAAACTAACAAAACATTAATTTTTAAAGGATTTTCTTGAAAAGATTTTATTAAAAAAAATCAAGTTTCGATCGTAACTCATGTAACTTATTGCTTCATACGCTAAATAACAAAAGATTAGCAAAACTTTAAAAGACTTTTTTATTTTCTATTTTAAAAACACAAAAATTTTGCTAAGAATATTTTTAGTTATGTTTTTTAATATATATATTTTTTTTTCAACTTTGCTTAAGTTCGTTAATTGTGATAAATTGCAAAAAATACAGTAAAAACAGTTCAAATAAACTTAAATGTAAAAATCCTGTTTTTAATTTGAATACTTATTTTTTTTTTCTAATTCTACGTTTAAAGTACGTTTCTAATAAAGAGGACTGGATTGTTTTTCACACGTTTTGTCTTTCTTTCGCTTATTTAAATTAAGAAACTATAACAATGATAAGAAATATATTAAATTATATTAAAACGAAAGAAATGTGTATTGAAGTCTCCGCCTCTTTGCTTAAATCTTTATAAAATACGCCAATTGTTTGTTTAGTCCTGCGTAAATTATCACAAAAAATAAACACATTTTTTATGTATTTTAGAAAAGAAAGAAAATATAAAATAAATAGGGATTTCATAAAAACAATAATAGTTCATTTAACTTAAGATGTTTTTCTTTCTATTTATTAAAATGTGTATTAAAATAGAAATAAGAAAATATTTCTATATTTTTGTATATTTAATGCGAACAATTTACATTTGGCTTGATGCGTTAACATTTAATTAAACAAACAATTCAGGGTTTAATTTATTTAAAACTTAAACTTTGGCTGAAGGTCACAACTCTTCTGTATAAAAAATCTATTGATTATAGCAGCTTCTTATTTTAAAATTAATGGGAATCAATAAAGAAAAGAAAAAAAGAATCTCAAGTCAATTATCTTAGGCCAATTATCTTGATAAAAACTTGATTAAATTTTTTTAAATGTTTTTAATTTTATACATACGGCAGCAAAGCAGTTTTTATATTTTTATGAAACTATTTAATCTTAAGCTTTCGTAGTGAGAACTTCCAGTCTGCATCATTAAGTTCTCATTTTCACTTGTTTATTACATAACCACCGATGCTTTATATTTGATCGATGTTCTTCCAATGACACCATTCTTAGCCGAAATACTTTTCGCTAAAGTTTAAGGAGCAGACGCTGAGTTTAAATCCTTAGACAAAAAATCTTCAATAAATGCCACAACATTTAAGTTACACCTTTTTAATGTGCTGCACATATTTCCTTATTACGGCTGAAATATATGAGTCGAGACTATTTCTGATATTTTTTTTATTTTTTTTTTTTACCAACATTTGCAAAGATAATTTGACATTGTTTAAATACTAATTTGGATTGAAAATACTGTTTTTTTAATAGTTATAAAAATGTTGTTGCTGTTAAAATCTTAACAGAAAATTATGAAGCTCAGAGCACTCATTTTGCAATTTATTGTGCGTAGGAACGATCCAATTTAAAAAAAATATTTATTGAGACCAGAATCTGTTCACAGCACTTCATAAAAAAGATATTTTTATTGTAAAAGAGCCGCAGCCAAGTTTAATTCTGAGCACAAAAAAAAATTACCTCAAATAAATTTAATAGCTTAAAGAGGAAAGGAAGAAATCGTAAATGCTTAAATGGCAACAAGACATGACCAAATGTAGAACTGTGTCCCAAAGCAACTGGTATAATTGTCGTTCTTAATTAACCGACTTTAAAAAACAAAGGAGGTTATCAATTCGGTTGAATTATGCTTTTTATGTTTGAACCTGCAGAACTCAGTCATTTCTTAACCGAAAGTTAATAGATTATGCTTACAGAATTGTCCGCTTTAAAAAAAAATTAAAGGGTGTCCCTCTAAAACATACGTCTTTTTTAATTGTATTATGAATCTAAGAGAGCACCTCTTTAAAATTAACCAAAAGCGTATTACTATAGCTCCTAACAGCGAAATTAAAATAAAATATTAAAATTAAAGGGTATCCCCATATTGACGTAAATTGATTTATATGCGCTTATCTTTTTTGACGCTCGAAAATTGGATAGGATGTCGACAACTATAACCATTATAACAACAAGTATTAAAATTTAAAATTATAAATTAAAGGGTGTCCCAATAGTTAATGTAATTTGATATATGTGGACAAATTTTGAACCGCTATAGACAGACAGCTGAAATTTACAAAGAACCTGTATTGCTAAATCCGCTATAACAACAAGTATAAAATTTAAATTTAGAAATTAAAGGGTGTTCCCATATTTGAATTAAATTGACTTAAATGACCCTATCATTTGAACCGTTATTAACAAACACTTAAACATTAAACAGAATGTCCACTACTTTGTCTTGTGTATTTAGAAGTTAAATATTTAAAATTATAAATTATAGGGTGTGACAAAAGTTGCTGTTATTTGATGTATATAACCAAACTGTTGAACAGTTGTAGACAGTTGATTAAAATTTTCACAGGAGCTTTATTGCTAAGTAGCAAACTTAAAATTGGAAATTAAAGGGTGTCCCTATAACTGTTGTAAATTGACCTATGTGGCTCTATCTTTGAAACCATCACAGAAGAACTCTTGAAAATTAAACAGAATGTCCATTGCTATATCAAGTAAAATAACAAGTTTAAATATTTAAAATTAAAAAGTAAAGGCTGCCCTAATGGTTGTCCATTTGATGTATATGACCAATCTTTTGAACAATTACAGACTAACGCTTAGAATTTAAACAACTTTTCTTTTACTGGGTCAGCAATTAAAAGTGTAAAGAATAAAGGGTGACCACATAACTGCTGAATTTTTTGTTTAATCTGCATTCATATTTTGTTCTACGACATAAAAAAAATCCTGATGCAATCTTTCTCGCATATAATAGATATTAATTAATGTTTAATTACCGTTTAAAGTTTTTTTTTTTGTTTTGAAATCGGGTTTTTTGCAAGAATTATTATTATTCGTAATAATACTAATACACATTTTCGTCCTCCTTATGACGTGAATAAAAATTGGGAAAAATGATAAAAGTAAAATCACATTCCTAATTGTGAGCAGTTTAGCTCGGCTGGTTGAAGATTTTACATTATCACACTTGAAGAAGAGTAATACCTGTGTGTATATGTACTTCAACATCTACCAGTAACTTAATGTTTGTCTTTTGTTTTGTTTTTTAACTGATTTAAAAAAATAGATATCGATTCGTCCACATTTTTTATGTTTGTGACCGTAAAACTCAATAATTTCTAAACCGATGTTTAAAGGTGAAGCGTTATATTCAAACCTAAAAAATAAACAGAAAAACAAGAACAAATATATCAAATTAGAAGTTAGAGGGTGTCCTCATAGGTGATTTAATTTAAAGTACAAGACCTTATTGTTTAGATTGAGAGCTTTTATTTCATACCTGATGACCCTCTACCCGTCTGCGAGTTTTGAAGTCAGATTTTTTCACATTAATTATTTATCACTCCAATATGAATAATAAATATAAATAACCATTTTTCGTATTCTATTTGCAAAAAAAATATCTTAAACAGAACTTAAATTAAAAAAAAAAATTAACCTTTAGCCGAAAAATTTAATTTTAATTCATTTAAATAGAAATTTTTTACACGTTTATAGATACGAATAATAAATGCCAGCATCTGCTGTTTACTCTTCTCTTTACAATTAATCACTTATTAGCAATAACGAACCTAAGCCTTATTAAAAATAGTTCGATTGTTAGTGAATTATATTATTTTTGATTTTAATTATTCTTTACAAAATTCTTGCAAAATTTTGAGTTGATAGGATTCATCTTTTTTTAAATTGTTACCAAATTAAATGTACGACAAGAGGTGATAAACATGTGATCACTTTTATTTAAAAGAGTTTGTAAACAAAATGCTTAAATTACAGTTAAGTTTGAATGTCGGTGGGCGGATTCTCCTTTTATTGCTCTGTTCGTTAAACAGTCAAACAAAATATAATTTATTTGGCGTTTCCTTTCAATGGTTATTGATATTGTTGTTTTTGCTTTAGCGACATGTGATAACACACATAGAAAAATGTAAAGAAGGAGTTGAAAGTTTATTTATGCATATTTTTGTGTATTTATGAGCGTATGTGTGTGTGTGTCTAAATATATGAATAAATTACAATCTTTATTTGACAGGGTTATTGAACCCTTTTAGATTATTTTTGTGTGTTTTTTTTATAGATTTTCGGCAGTAAAGGTTAAATAAATAAATAAAAAATAACACTAAAAAAAGTTTGAAAGAAAGCTTGTAAGCAATATTTATCACATGTAAAAAATTTGTTCAAAACAATATACGAGGGGAGGTAAGAAAGTTGCAGCAATACAAAATGGCACAATTGCTTACGTTGCTTTTTGATCGACTATTCCTTTAACGAATTTTTTTATCCCAGCGCTGTTGTTTGATTGGAATTAAGTCAACAAAATACAGTCTATAATTAAATGAACAACTTTTATTATTTTTGAGTTAGTATTTTTTGCTATTAATTTTTTGGTTAGAAAATTATTTTTTAAATTATGTGTTCACTGTTAGAAGAAATGGAAAAGGTTTATTTAAGCAGTAGAAAAATGTAGAGCTTTTCACTGATCGCAGCTACCTTCTCCATTAGCAAAAGCAATTGCATGTGCTTATGGAAAACGAAAGCTTCAGGTAAAGAGTGATCTTCATGTCAACCAATTAGTATTAGATAAAAAAAGAGAACTAAAAATCAATAAATTAAATTTTGAAGGTAAATGCCTTAAATCGAGGTCTTAGAAGGCCTTAGCTGCCACGTTCTTTTGACCATTTACCCGTCTGCAGAAAAAAATTATGATACAAAAGTAAAACAAACTTCTTCTCATTATATTTTTTCTTTTGGAATCTTACCTTTCAAGGAAATAAAATTTCGCAAGCAAGCGATTAAAAAAACTGAAGTGCAGATATTTTTAGAGAACTATGCAGAAACCTCGCCGGGCATGTTTGTCTTAGATACCACACCTTCTGGAAGCTATCGCCTTTGAAATGTTTGGTGACACTAATCGCCTGGGCTTGAAAGTGTCTGAGTATGTGAAATAAGGACTTTCGAAGTCTGACTACGAAACCTAAAAGTACCCAGCTTTTGGCCATCATAGTCAGGTACTTACCGATTTAATCACAGTTACCCTCGTAACTCATAAATACTTAATAAAACGCAACAGGTAGAACTCACATATTTTTAAAAAGAATATAAGTGGATATCTGTGCGTCTGAGTAATAAAAAATATTTGAACACTTAAATTGAAGATAAAAGATAAAAAAGTTTATTTACGATTAATCGATTATTATTATAACCGCAATAACTTTTTGCAGATAAAAAAAAAATCACTTTATTTTATTATTTTACTGAGACTCAGACTCATATAGTCTGCTTGGATTGACATCAATGTGAAGGTCATATTAAATTTAGTCCAGTTAATTTTTTTTCTAATTTAAAATTCTATTTCACATGAGATTGTTTGGCAGGCGATTTTTTTGCAAAAAGCAATACATTTTTTCCTTTTTTGTTTTGTTTATAAAGTTTATTGACACGAATACCTGTGTTGTCTTTTTATTTTCCTTCTTTCCAAATTCCTAAGGATAATTCAATATGATAGAGCAAGGATTTTTTCTTTGCTTCACACAGTTTATTAACAGAAATTTCTTTAAATATTTCAATTTCTGCTGCTGATTTCACATTCTGTGTCTGGTACCTTAAGGCAAAAATGATAACAAGATACAAAAGTTTAGAGTGGATTTGAGTTTTTTGCTTAAGACGATTGAATAACAAAACTATAAAAAAGAATTTTAAATCAAATTCATACTTTGTAAGTGATTGCACATGAATGAGTAGTTTGAATAAAAAGATACATTTTGATTGGCTTTTTTTATGATAAACTTCAAGTGTCAGAATTTCGATTTATATTTTTTTTTATAAAATGAAATTCTTAATATCAAATACAGATTTCTTAAAACTAGATTTACTTGCAAATTTGTCAATAGTATTTTCAGCATCTGCTCTAAAGGAGTAGTAAACGTTTGCTTTTAAATTGAAAAAGTAAACAGATTTTAATATCATTAAAATAGTGGCTGTTAATGAAAGAATTGAAAAATTATTATTAATTTTTTAATTTTTTTTTTCAATTTCTATCAAAGTATCAAGGCTCAATAACTTTATAAAGACATTAAAGGCAGCCACACTTTTACTTTTTTTTTTTAATAAAAATAAAAATTGTTTGCTTTTCTTACTGATGGACTTAAACCTGCAAACACGTGCAGACTTAACAACACTTGCAAAGGACATTGTAACGTGTTAAGGGACTTTTAAACAACAATGAAATGAAAAATGATTGGAAGAGTTCTTTTTCAGTTGTCAAACAGAAATAATTTAATCATCATCAATCAGAAAATACTCTCCTCAAATAAATTGTAAGTGTCATAATGTTAAAGAAATAAAATAATTTAAAGAAACTAAAACTGTAGTGATTGCAATAAATGATGTTTAAAATTAAAGAAATATAAGAAATCTTGGATGAAGATGTGTGTGTGTGTGTAGATGTTGACAACTACAGCTTTTTAAAAATAAACTAAAGATAACAAAACTTTTGTCTTTGATTGTATTTTTCTTTTTTCTATTAAAAAAAAAAACTCCCAATAATATCCAAAAACTTTCAAAAATATCCAAAACCATTTGTATAAAGTGAAGCTCCGCGAAGAAAGAAGATTTACACAATGCAATTTTTTGAGGCATTTTTTTTCAATTCTCTATTTAATTTGCAGCGATAAGCGTTATTCAAAAATAAACATAAGCGACAGTAACATCCCCTTAAAACTTAAGCAATGCCAATTGCTTAACCCTGTTACTTCACCAACAAACAAAAATTTCATATTAGTTGCATAAAAAATTGCATAGTGTAAATGCCGTTTGAATATGTTAACTTCACTAAAAAAATATCCAAAGGGAAAATTTAGAAGTGGAAGAACCGACAAAGTTGTAAAGAAGTGAACGCTGTGCAAATTTAATTCAAATTTTACTACGGTCATTTAAAATTCCTCGCGTGAACTGGGAAGAATCTAATGAATTGAATAAAGAATTTTCACATGAGGCAAAAAGATATATCTCCAAACACAAAAAAATAATTTAAAAGGTCCCTAATTCAAAAACAAGAGTTAAGGATAACAATTGCAGACGTTCCAATAATAAAAAGTAAACAGTTTCCGCCTTTTAGAGAAATTTTGGGGCCTCTAGAGAACTTGCAGCAGAACCCAAGTTTAGAAAGAACAACGATTAGGGGAGAAATAGTTATCAGGAAGGGTCGTTAAGTAGCATTAGAGTGATACATCTATCGCTTCCATTCTTCTATTGTGTAAATCGGAGACGAAAAGAGTTTTCTATTTAAAACCAAAAATTGTTGTAAATCAAAATCATTTAATTTTATTTATTTTGAGTTTTTATTCTTCTTAGACATACATACCGTTATCTTAATATAGAAAGGCCCTAAATCGTTTTTTTTTTTTTTTTTTTTTTTTTTTTTTGTTAAAATTTTAAAAGTATTTCGATAAATGATTCTCTAATGCATCGCTAAAAAATTAAAAAAGTTGTAGCAGTATTTAATTTTTTAGAGAATTTAATAACACAATGAGTAAATTAAAAATTTCCAACTACAAAACTGTACTGTGGAGTTGTTTTCCTTTTCCTGTAAAGAAAAGCAAATGTTTGTTAGGGCCTTTCTATATTGAGCTAACGATATGTGTTTCAAAAGATTTTCTTTTGTTAATGAGTTTTAAATATCTTATTTGTTTTACACATTTTAGTACATTTTTTGATTTAAAAAGAAAATTAATTTAAAAAAAAGATGTAGAACGAACTCTTAAAATTTTTAGAACGGATTTTTCAAGCTTAAAAAATGTCAAAACCTATTTAATTTGGTACTATTTCTAAACCAAACCTAAACCCATTACGTGATACTAGTTCCGAACGTAACATTTCCGAAAAAAAAACCCTCCAATCAACTTTTGGTGCGCACTTGTTAATTGCGGTCAGACGCAATAAGATTTGTTTACTTACAACATCTCAATGCTACGAAGTTTAAGGGATTCCAAAATATTTTTTTATTTTTGGATTGTATCCTTAAGTTAAAGATCCTCTACATAATGATTTTATTTTGTTTTTTTTTCCTGTTTATATAAAAAAAAAGCATTTGGCTTTTCAATTGTAATTACGAAAAAGAAAAAAATATTTGCTTATCTTCACTTACTTAAACTTTTTCTGAGCTCTGTGTGACTAAGAGTAAACCCGGCCTTTTGCATGATTGTTGCCATTTCTGAGCACATGTGAGAATTTTTTCGGAAGCCTCTTATTTTCTTCTTTTGACCACATAATTTTAGGGCCAGATTGTACGCAATTGAAATACTGATTTTTCTCTTTACTAAAAAATTTAGTCAGGAATAGGGTTCGGGGAAAGCTATCTACATTCCCGAAACACGGGAAGTGTAAAATTATTAGCACTTTAAAAAACTACACTAGTTGTTTTTTAAATATTTTGGTTGCGACATTTAAAAATTTTCAAATGCCTCATTTCGTGTGAAATCTAATACATCTGTACATGAAACAGTTTTTTTAAATGTTGATGTTGGTGTAGATAGTAATCGATATGGAATACAAAGCATCTGTTTTTAGAATTTTTTCTGTCCGTCTGTGTTAGCATCACGTAAATACTGCTGGATGGATTTGAATAAAATAAATTCCAATGTGGAGTCACCCAGTTTTATCGGTATAATTGTACTAAAACAGTTGTCAGTACATTTAATTTTTGTAAATGATAAATTTTTAACACTCACTGTTTACAAAACTCTTAAACAAATGTTTAAAAAATTATTTTTACTAAATTTTAATTTTAAAAAAATTGAAATGGTATGCGGACAAAGTCGTGGGCACTACTTATAACATAATAAAAAAAACTAAAGGTTACTAATTTGTTTAAAAAGAGTTTTGAGTTATTCGAAGCCACTAACATTTGAAACATGAGCTGGATAATCTTTATAATGCATTGTTGACAACAAAACCTACCTCTGTTGAAATTGAAAACAGGGTTTTTTTTATTGTTGGAAATTGTGCAATGAAAACAAGCAACAACATGTCATGTGAATTGTTAAATGCAGTTCTAAAATCGTATATTTCAAAAAATAATTAATCAGAATATTTTTTCAGTATTTTTATCTTTGTTATCTCTCGAACAAATGTGCAGACGTATGTCTTGTCACCTGAATTGTTTTTAAGTTTTATAAACCGTTCAAATTATTATTTTTATTTTTTATTTATCTTATTTCTTATTTTTTATTTTTTATTTATGTCTTATGTCTTGATTTTTCCCGAAAATACCGGGAAATCCCGGGAATGAGATAATTTTTTCCCGTTTCCCCTGATATAAAAGATTTCGGAATATTCCAAACCCTAGGCATGAGACTAAATGAACTTAATGATGTTGAATGAATATGAAATGATTAAGGAACATTTTGTTAAAATGTTGAAATATTTTAAGCTTTAACCTCTATTTATTTTATAGAGAAAGAAGATATTTATTTCTTTACGAATTGATGGTGGATGTTAAATGTTTTTAGATATAAAAATGAAAATAACTGAATTAGTGTTTTACGATAAAAATGATCTTAAATTTACAAAAGTTCATTTAAATTCTTAGAAATGCTACGTAAAAATGTATTTCTATTCACTATTAATTATTATCCTCTTAAAAATTAAAGGCTAATAACACTTCTAAGAATAGAAGGTCAATCGATATCCACTAGAAACCTAATGTAAACGCTTTTGTTTTCCTTAGGTAATTTGAGATTAAATTTATGTGAAAAAATAAATAAATAAATTATTGAAATACTAAGTCAATCCAATGAAGTCATTAATCATCATAAATAAAATATTTTTTCAGTTTTTTTTTCGTCCCATAAAACATTTAATTTAAGCATAACAATTTTAATTAAAATTAAAGTGATTTATTTTAAATGGAAAAATAAAAGCAAAAACAAACAATTTGTGGCAGCGGCTGTATAACATTAAAAGTTTTATATTTCAACAATATTTTTTTGTTGAACTACATACAATATTACGCAATTTCAAATTTGTGCTGATATTTAAAACCTTTAATATAAAACCAATTTAAAGGAACAGCAAATTTATTTTAATAAAAAATTTTAAATCATAATTTTCCTATTTTTTATTTATTTTTTTTTTTTTTTATTTTTATTTTTCCTTTAATGTTTTAACTTCTTCTGCTTTCTTGTAGCTTTTATTTTTCCTTTATAAAACCCCTTTCAAATTGTATCACTTAAATGCCATTATTAAAATACATCTCAATGGAAATATTAAATTTTCTCATACCCCTACAAACCACCAAACCAACCAGCAATGTGGAGTGTGAATTTTTGCAGCCATCTTAATTTAAAATTAAATATATTCATCGCTTTACTTTTGTAACTAAAAACATTTTAAATTAAAACAAGAAGGAAGGATCTTCCTTTCCTTTTTGTATCATTTTTTATTGTTTACCTCAACCAACGGACCAGCAGTCAACAGAACAGCCAACCATTTCATAATTAAGCCGGTGTGATTGTTGGTCGAGCGTTGATAACAAAACTGTAAGCACTGACATTTTCCATTTGATACCTGAGAAGTGAAAAAGTTTTCCTTTTTTGTTTTGTTTTTGTATTTTTATATTTTATAAAAACCTTCTTGTTCCTTTTCGTAATTAAAGAAGTTGAAAAAAGGCTTAAGTTTCTTAACTGCTTTCATGCTTCAAGTACTTTAAGCATTTTTATTTTACGCTTTAGAAATTTAAAGTACACAAGTTTATATTAAAAATAAGTTTTTTACAATTTATATACAATTGTACAAATCTCTGTGTGTGTGTGTGTGTGTGTGTGTGTACAGTGAGCAAAATCTTACTACGACGATATGAGTAGGTTCAACTTAAATTAAAAAATATATAAATTGAATGGACAAAAATTATTGTGTGCTTTTTAGTAGTTGGTTACAGTGAGAACAAAATCAATGAAATGTAATCACAAAAAGTGTGACAGAATCTGAAGATATAAAAATAAACTTAATTTTCACTTTCCGTCTTCAATAATTGTAGGATTAATTTAAAAATAATAACAGTCCGCTTTTAAATAGATGTCACTGAAAGAACCAAAAATATCCGGATGAAATGTAGAAACAAAAGTCGCAGAAAGTCACATTAACAATTAGCGTTTATATATGAACGATATGAGATGGATAAAACTTTTATAAAATAAAAATTGTCTATTTACTCGTTCGTATTGTAGTATTGCGCCATGCCATTCATTCGATAACATTATCAAGAAAAAAAAATACTTAAGCGACATAAAGAATTAAAACAGGCTGCTAGAGATTTAAAAGATTTTATTTAAAACTTATCAAGAAACGCATATTTTTTTCTAACAATTTTATGGTGTTTTGTTGCACACTTATTATTTAATTTAAATTAGATAAAATGAGAAATTTCATGCTGTCAGATTTTTTATTCCATTGCCATTTTTGTTGTTGTTCCTTATGCCTACCGAAGTCGATTAGCACGATTTCCATCTGTCCGTCCGTGTTTGAATCAACTTTGCCAAGTTATTAGAAAAGCTAGGGAAATCTTAAACACGTCAATCGATCAAACATAGTTTCGAAAACGTTGCTATTGAAAACCAGCAAGATTTGTCCTTCGAGACAGCAGGCAAATCACGACGCCTGCCTCTAATTTTTCTATATCATTTGGAACAAATCTAGTTTAGTAACTCCTTAAAAAAAATAAGAGATTTAAAAAATTAGAAAAATATCCAAAAAAGAAATTGACACTTACCCATACTTTCCGAGTTATGAGCCTCTGAACTTTTCATAGAAAAGTACGATTGTGCACCATATTTTTTAAGACATCAATATGGGTATCATTTAAAAGCTTTTGAAGAGATGTTTCAAGATATAAGTAAATTTTTTTAAAATGCTTAACCCATTAAGAGCCAATTACATTTTTATGTAAAATTTTTTTTCTTTGTCACCCCAATATTTGTGTTTTTATACGGATGTACATCACTGAAGTAGATTTACATACATGGCGAAGGGTATAAAAGGTTCAGCATAGCCGAATATAGCACTCTTACAATTTTTTTTTTTTTTTGTATACGAATTGATTGGTAAGAAAACAGATCTTTTTTGTTAAAACCACAATCTACTCAATGGTAAAATTCGCTTCATATAGAGTTTATTAATTTTTTTTTCTAAAATATCTGTTTAAATTTCTGAAATAAAACGTAACGAATTGTCAATATATTTTAGCAGAATTTTTTTTATTTATATTATATTTATAAATAATTTTTTGTTAACAAATATCTGTTTGAAGTGGATGTTAAATCTTATTACTATTTTGGAGTAGAATACAACCATACGGTTTCGGAGCTTGTAAACGCATCTTCGAGAAAAAACAGTTTATGAATTTAGTATGACTAAAAATATTTTTTTTCTGTCTTTGTAGTCAATCAAGTTGTAAGTAGTTTTTGAATGATTTTATCTGCCATCATCAATTGGAAAAGCTTGTGACATTGCATGTTGAATGTTTTTTGTTTTTTTTTTGGTGGTCATATCTACACATGAGCAAAACAAATATTAAAGGGATTTTTTTTAATTTTTTAACTTAAATTATAATAAAAATTCCTTCAATCTCCGCAGAAAATAAATTTAAATTTTTTTTAAGTGTTAAAATGAAATAAAAAAATTTTATTTCTAACTTTTTGTAAACTTTCTTTTTATTACTTTTTAATGGCATTGTAAATGATGTTTGCAAAACAAAACACAAAGTTTGAAATTAATAGATTCTCAAACCTTTTAAACTGTATACACATCAAGCTTACATATCAGGTGTTTATTCTAAAAGTGGCATAAATCGTTTTTTTTTTTTAAGAAAAAATTTAATGATAAGAGATGCTAAGGTTATATGTTGAACGAAGTTTTTATTGGGAACAAATTAGCATCCTGAGATAACAACTGCAAATTTGTGTTCTCAAGGTTTAGCCTAAATACTTTTGAAACCTTTGAAACACAATCCTTTAAATATGTGCATTGGCTTAAATGTAAAGTGACTTATGCCACTTTCAAAATAAACAGCTCATAAGTAAATTCAGAAAATAAATATGTTAAATTTGAAAAATTTATATTTTACTTTATAATTACTGAACTTTTAAGTTTGAATAAAAGAACTTAAGGAGTAAAGAAATAACATCCAAGCGATTTGTCGCCAAATGTGGCTATAAAAAATTACTTTTAGCAATAAAAATTGTAAAATTGTTATTGGCGATATTAATAACACTTGAAGATGTTTGTGGTTAAAAATGACTCCTACATTTGCACTTGTCATGCTGGTCTGCCTTTAATATGCAAATAAATATTAATTTGTGAAATAAATGTCAAGCGGTCAAGGTGCTAAAAGAAGAAACCCAGTGTGATGAAAAAATTAATTTTAACTAATTTTCAAAAATATTGTTTTAAATCACAAGAAGAATTTATATTTAAATTGCTAACTGATCTGTATGAAAGAATGTCTTAAAAACCTCTCAATATTCGTAATAATTAAAAATTTAAAAAGGTGGTTGTTATTGTTCTTTATTTATAAAAAGTTTGTAAACAAAATGCTAAATTTAATAATTTCCCTTCTGTTATCAGCTGATGCATGATTTTATCTCGTTAGAAATATTGAAACTCTAGACTGTACTGATATTTAAATCCCCATTTCCTTTTGCCTTGATATAAAAATAAATTTATTATTAAACGAACACAAAACAAACACATGATGAATTGATATTGAATTTTAAACGGTTTATTACTTTTGTACAGTCCTCAATTATACCTTTTGTGCTGCAGTTGAACTGAATGTGGTAAATAGAATATGGAACTGCATTAAACTAAAAATCTTATGTTGAAATGACATCTTAAAATAAATATATAATTTTTTTTTACCAGACAATTCTTTATAAAATGTTATCAAGTAGCCATAAGCAGGTTTCTAAAAAATAAAATACTACCAAAAGTTGATAAGTCCATTCAAAAAAAAAGAAGGACAACATATTTTATGAATTGATTCGATTACTCTTCAACATCGTCGCCCTTAAGCTCTTAACACTTTAACCGCATATTTTTTTAATATTTGTTAGCCCTTCGTAATGTAAAATTTCCAAAGATCGTTTGATCATTTTTTTTTTTTTCAAACTTTTAATTCCCGGTAATCAATTCTGGAAATACGTATTTAACATAATACAGCACAAGATTATTAATCTTACTCAATCTTTACTCATGACATCTTCTGAACATGCGTTTATTCACAGCCAAGCATTTTTGTTTTTTTTTTTCGCTTTAACGGAGAAAAATTTTTGTATTCTTTTTTTTTTTTTAAAAAAATTAAATGGCCTCTAATCGAGATAAAATTTAAAACATAATTTTTCATTTTTTCAACCAATCGATAATTTGAATAATTTTTGCAAAAAAACCCACATTCGAAACAGACATTAAAAAGCAATGGACATTTTCTATAATTTTCAAGAGTCTTTCTGTAACATTTTCAAAGACAGGGCCATATAGGTCAAATTTCATCAGCTAAGGGGACACCCTTTAATTTTTAACTTCAAGTTTGCTATTTGTTATATCGGACTTAGCAATAAAGGTTCTGTGAAAATTTCAATCAACTGTCTACAACTGTTTATATACATCAAATAACAGCAACTATTGTAACACCCTATAATTTATAATTTCAAATATTTATACTTCTAATTCTACCAGACAAAATAGTGGACATTCTGTTTAATATAACGGTTCAAATGATAGGGTCAAATAGGTCAATTTGTTTCAAATATGGGAACACCCTTTAATTTCTAAATATAAGTTTTATACTTGTTATTATAGCAATAAGGGTTCTTTGCAAATTTTAACTATCTGTCTATAACAGTTCAAAAGTTTGACCACATACATTAAATTACATTAACTATTGGGACACCCTTTAATTTTTAATTTTGAATAATAATAATAATACTTGTTATTATAACGGTCATGGTAATCGACATCTTGTCCAATTTTCAAGCGTTTGTCTATAACGGTTCAAAAGATAAGCGCATATAAATCAATTCACGTCACTATGGGGACACTCTTTAATTTTTAGAATTATTATTGTATTGCTTTATGTTATTGGGAGAGAAGTGCTCTTTACCATTCATAAAACACTTAAAATCATGTATGTTCTATGGGGACACCCTTTAGTTTTTGAGATTATGAACTCTTCATAAAACGGGACTAATATCTAAACATAATCTATTAAATTTCAAAAAATTTTCAAAATCGGTTCTGCAGGCACAAACATAAAAACAAGCAACATTCAATCAAATTGATAACTTCCATCTTTTTTTGAAGTCGGTTGAAAAACACTGCGTTTTATCTTTGAATTCTTAAAAAACCTCCTTCGATTAACAAAAGCGAACAAGTGCCTACAGCAAAGCTCAAAATTTCTTAAATTATGTGAAAGCTTTAAATAAAATGTTGCAAACTGTACTTGTCCTGTTATGTGTGTCAGCTGTTCTTTTTATTTTAATTTTAATTAATTTTAAAAAAAATATGTTCCTTTTACAATATCCTTCCGTTGTTGTGTAGAAGTTTTAGAAAACATTTTTCACTGTTGTTGTACTGAGGCTAAAGTGAAGTGAAGGGAAGTGAGAGTCAACAAAAGAACAAGTTTGCCGAAATTCACATTAGTGGTCTAACGGAAATGTAACAAATCGCCCCTCTTTTTTTTATCACAAAATCAAGCCATATTTTTTTCTTCTTTAAATGAAAATTAAGTGCTCGCTTTAAGGCGCTAAAAACTTTTTTAATTTTTTTTTTTTTGGTTTTTCTTTAACACAGGTGCCTTGAGTTTTCATCGACTTAAAACATTTTTTTATTGTATTTTAAATTAATTTTATTAAAGCGTTAATAATTAAGTCAGTATATTTCTGTGTGAGTGTATGTAATAACTTGTCGCTGTTAGTTTGTTGTTGTTGTTGCGTGTGTCCTTCCACAATCTTGCAACCTAAAAAACGAAATTAAATAAAGCTTTTGCAGACAGACAAATTCCCTTGATATTGTAACATTATTCTTACGTTAAACTGTTTAAGCCAATTTCCCTTACGGACATGAAAAAGCAACGGAGTAGTTTGTCCACTTGACGACGGCACAAAAAACATTTAAGTTGTCTATCTTTTAGTTTTTGCATAAAAAATCTAAATATGAAGTATGAAGAAGAATAAGAAAAAGGAAAAATAAATGAAATGATATGAAGATAGAAAACTATGAATTCAAGTTTGATGTTGTTGGTGCCAGCAGTAGAAATCTTTTTTCAATCTCCGATAGTCGTCATGCGATAATAAAAAAAAAAATAAAGTAAAAACAACAAAACAGCAAATGTAGACACACACCAACATTTTTAATGCTCAAATTGTCATGAGAAAACTCTTAGCAACAGGAAGCATTTTTCTCAGTTTTATTTTTATATTTTCTTTATTAAATCAAGATTTATTTTGTACAAAAAGCTTTAATTTTATACAAATTCACACGACATAAAAAAACATAAATCAGTGTTTTTTTATTCATTTGTGTGAGTCTGTGTTATCACAATTTAAATTTAAATATGCAAATAAATTATGATTTTATTTTGCATTTGTTTAATTTTTTCGCCTCAAACCTGTTAAAGACAATATTTCATTTATGATTGATGGCAAATTGTTGTTTTAACTTTAAATACTGTTAAGAGTTCTTTAATTGCGATGAGTATTTTTCAAAAATGTGTTTGCAACATTTTTTAATCAGCTTCAAATCAATAGGTTAATGAAATGATTAGATGGCGGAAAGTATTTCCGTGTCAGGGCCCTAATCTAGGCGTTCGTTAGTTAATTAAATCATATGTCTATCCGGGCTTATTAGAAAAATCTTTCTTTCTTATCTCGTACATCGTATGTTTGGATGTTTTTTAAATTGTTACAATTTCACTTATTTTCATCATTTTCTTTCTTTTTTTTTCTGTCTGTATTTCTTATTCGAACTTTAAAAAACAATTTTTTTAAATGATTTAATATTCTTGAAAATCGAAACATTTCATGTAAATAAACACTTTGGATGATAATAAAAAAGCAGCCAGACAGACGTTACTAAAAAATATACATTTTCTGACTGCAAACCACTTTCTCTGACCGTTTCAATAAAATGTCAACTTGATTTTTAAATACAGCAACAACTTAGAATACATTTTATTTATTCTCTTGTCTCACAAACCAAATCCAAGCTACAACAAAGTTAATTCCAAATTGAGAAGTTTGTAGTAAATCACAGAAACAATTTAATTTTAAAAACAAAAATTCGAAAATTTTTAATTTTTTTTAATTATACGACCAAATTCCACCTTTTCTACAGAAATATTCAAAATACTAATTTTTTTAATGCTAAAACAGCCGTTAATAAAACAAGCAAAATGTGTGATTCCTGGCAAAATAAATATTTATGTTGTTACCAAATTCCACAAAGCATTCTTTTCACTGGTTAAAGCATCAAAGTGTTTGGTTGATTGGGTTGATTCTATAAAATAAAAATCTATTTGAAATTCATTAATTACCGCGCTTACAAATGATTAATACCTGTCACTGATAATGAAAATGTTAATAAAACTAAATTGCAATTTGTTGCCTGTAATTAACCTCAATGACAGCAAGACGGGAAACATCATTGTGCCAAGAGAAAACTTTTTCAACTTAATTTTCTACCAAATTAATTTTCTTAAGAAGATTTTCATACTTCTTCTTTACACATCTTTGTTGTGGATTTATGTATATAAAATTATATTTGTTAACGCAGATTTCATTTCAATTTAAAATTCATCAAGGTCATCTTAAGTTTAGTAATAATTCTCTTTTTAGCTTTTAATAAAATCACAACGTGAAAAATATTTTAAAGAGACAAAACGTTTTTTGTTTAAAACTAATAAAGAATTTCTGAGTTAATTTTGATGAAGATGACAATAATTAAACATTTCTGAGAAAATAACTGCCAGTCCCACGATATCGCAATCAATCGTTCGTTTGCATAATTACATTCAAAACAAAAACAAATTCTTAAAAATTGTTTTTGTTTTGAATGTAATTGTGCGAACGATTGCGACATCGTGGGACTAGCAGTAAGTTTTTTGCTTGAAGAAAAACTGAGATTTTTTCACAACAAATGAATTGCAAAAGCATGTCACAGACAGACAGCAATATTACAAAAAAAGTAAACACCGCTATTTGTATAGTAATGCTTTGGGGGATCTTTCAAAATAATAATATGAGAGCGGAAAATGTTTCTTTTTTTTATTTCTATCATTAAATCCACTTAGAAATATTTTATAATTGTTTTTTTTTTTTTTTTTTTTTTTTTTTTTTGATAACTTAGTTTCAGATTCAACTTCAAATAAATACTGCAGCGAATACAGGACTTAATTTTAAGCTGAAAACGTTCTCATAGGTTTCCTAAGAAAAAAACTTGCTAACTGTAAAAATTCCGCATTTGAGGTCCAACTAATTGAAGGTGCCCCACGAAAGGGAATTATTAAAATTTTACCGCATGAAGCGTATTCTTGTCGTTAATTTTGGCAAAAAAAATCTAGTGACTTCATAACTTGCTTTTTCTTAAGGGATTTTTTTATAATAAGGGCCTGTACCAACAATCCAACATCCAAACGAGCGTTAAAGCAGTAAATGAAGTTTAGAGAAATTTATGTAAAATGGCCATATGGCAGCAAAGCTATAGAAGCCTCTTTCCTATCATGGCGAAGAATGGTTAGAAACGGGATTTTTTCCCAACTGATGCTGCCTACTAAAAATTACATTTCTTGAAAATCCTGTATTAACATGTTTCAAAATTATGTTGTTTTTAATAGTTTTATTACATCCAAATTTAAAATATTCCTTATTTTAAAAATAAAAAATAAGTTTCTTTTTATTTACATATGAATAAAAAAATATACATTTTATAAAGGCAAAATCTTTTGCGTTAAAGTAACCAACCCTGAATTGCATAAATAAGAAATAACCCCACTTGACGACACTGAAGGAGCTATTAAGACGATTGTTTATGAGGGCGTCTCTTAATATTGCCAATTTAAATAGATTTTGGTTTTACATATTTACATATATTTATTTTAGTTCAAATTTCTTTTAAGTATTTTGTTGGATAATAAAAATATGTCGTTTCACTATAATGATACTCGAGCTTGTTGCTCTTAATAAATTTGGCCAAGTGTTTTAAAAATATTAAAAACAGCCAGTGTTATTTATTAACAAATTATACAAACCAGCAGACATTTGTTGAAAGTTGACACTGCAAAATAAATTTGAAGAAAAAAGAAAATATTTATGAACATAAAAAATTATACAAAAATTATTGGAAAATAAAAAAAGTTTAAGTGCTGCTTTTTTGCAGGCGTAAAAATTGAGTAAAAATTTATTTAATTTTCTTAAAGCATATTTTTAAAAAATTTTTATCATAATTAAATGAAAAAAATGCATCTAAACGACCAGACAACATCTAAACGACCTTACAGACAACAGGAAAAATTAGAAACCAGCAGAACATAATGGAGCTGCATACGCCATTAGAACTATTCACATTTAAATTATCTTCAAGTTGGCTATGTTGGAAACATCATCTATGTATTTAACCAAATAATTTTGCAACTTATCTTCATAATCAATCAATCAATAATAATTTGGTTGGACGAAGCCCACACATAACTAAAGCTCACGGGTGCCAGATAATTTTGATGAGAAATCGGCATATTTGCGCACAAAAATCGACAATTTAGTTTTAAGAAATCGGCCAATTAAAAGTACCCATTTTAAATACAATTAAAATTACTTTTACTATCAAAAAATTAAAAACAGAGCAATTTAGTATAAAGTAATGTTAAAAACACATAAAGGAACACAAAATCAATAAAAACAATCATTTCACAAATAATTTGTTTTCGTTATTGATCTATCGGTCGTATATAGAGAAAATTACCTTATATTTTTGGTCACTAGACCAGTTTTATAGGACATCTAAAAGGGTTCATATTTCTAGAATCTTTTCCATTAGACTTGAAGACAAACTCACCAGCTAAATATTTCACTCTTCTTGATATTTGCTGTTTCTATGAAACAAAATACTTCTGCGACATTTGTTATACATAAAAATATTTCTTTCATTTTAATTTGTAATAAAAAAACACGTTCATTTGGTAGAAAGGAATGACTAGAAACCAAAAACTTGTGATCTGTTTTTTTAATTGTTATTTGACGATTTTTAATAACTTATAAACTTATTTTTTAAAACTTCTTAGCTCAAAGCATTTTCATAAATGGTTTATTTTTATTAAATAAATTAAAATCACATTAAATAATTTGGTATAAAGGAATTGATTAGCTCATTGTTTTTATTTTGACTTACACCACTTTTATATTAAAGATGCAATTTTTTAGGAAACAACATTCCTATTAACGGTCTTTTTTAATCAAAGTTACTGTGTTTAAGAGTTTAACGAAAAAATCCGCATTTTTTTTAGCAAAAATCAGCAAATCGGTAATTTTGATGCTGAAAACCAGCAAAATGCCGATAAATCGGTAAATCTGGCAAGCCTACTAAAGCTTTTTTTGTTGTTCTCTTTAGCAATTCTCATATCTACTTGTTGTTGCCTTTTACTAACTGAAGGCAGGGTTGTCAGATTATTGTTGACGAAATTGCCAAAATCAAACCAAATGTCAAAAATCATAAAAACGATTTTTTAAGTAGTTTTAGAACACATTTTTATTATTTTTTTAACGATTTTTTAAGTAGTTTTAGAACACATTTTTATTATTTTTTTTAATAAAAAATATTTTTTGTAAACATAAAAAAATTTTATTAAAATGGCTAAAAATCGGCCAAAAATAGCAAACAAAAAAGGTTACCGAAATATATATTTGCATATTTTATATTTAATTAAAAAAACAAAACAAATTATTGACACATGAAAGGTAAAATGTAACAGTTTGATTAAACGAAAAAAAAAAAAATATGAGATCCAAATTGACATCTGATTAATAAATGAGTGTGAAAATCACCACGTTTGGCGAATTTAATTAAATTTTATTTGGTTTTTCGTAATTTGAATTTTAAAGCCTAACAAAATGTTGATTAACAACATTTAATAATGCTAATTGAACGTTTTACGAAAGGAATTTTTAATTGTATTTAAGCATTGTTAGATTATTTTACTACTCCCACAGTTTAATCATTAGTTTACAAAAAAATGTTCCGTTTTTTTTAGAATAATTACTGCTTATATAAAGTAAAATTTTTAAGCTTTCCATCTCTGTTAATGATCATTGTTTATGCAAAGAAATTACAATGGTTAACTTAATCTGTAACTGAAGATATTTAAGAGGGGATATAGCTCAGTGGTAGAGCATTCGACTGCAGATCGAGAGGTCCCCGGTTCAAACCCGGGTGTCCCCTTGTAGTTTTTATATATTAACTTTTTATTTTCATACATCTTTTTTCATTTAAAAAAAATGTTTAACATGTGAATATTCTATAATGTGCAAGCGTAACATTATTACTTTAACCAATTAAATGTACAACTAATTAGAAACATAATAGGGTTATTCACACCGGCCTTGTTAATTCGTTAGTCGTTATTCGATAGTTTTTTACGTGTATTTTGTTTTTGTAAAATTAACAAATTATCGAACTGCCGAGTAACAAAGTACCAGTGTGGCAAGCTTGGTAATTTTCTTGTTACTCGGTAACAAAAAACAACAGCTGTGTTTATTTGTGTTTATATTCTCATTACTGCAAAAAAGGAAAATTTTTGCAAAAAAAGAGGCATTTTTGCTTTTTAATAAATTTAAATCATCTGTTTTGTAGCAAAAGTTACCGCACTACTGAGATAGAACAAAAAGTGTGTTCACAGTAAAGTGTTTCAACAAATTACCAACTAACAAATTACCGGATTAACAGACTCGGTGTGAATACCCTTTATATTAAAAAATTAAACAAACTAACAAAAACAACTTGAAATTTTTTTATAACAAAATTAATAATATATACCGCATTTAGACTTGGCAATTTTTCATGAAACTGGCATGCAATTTTTGTTTGTTGGTCAAGCAAGAGGAGTAAGCAATATGGTATTGCTTGAGTTTTGAATGGATGTTACTGTAGCTTATCTTTATTTTTAAATAACGCATATTGCTACAACCTAAATAGAGAATTAAGAAAAAAATGCCTCAAAAAGTTGCATAGTGTAAATCGGGACATAGTTTGCAATGGACTGGTGCACATAATTAGAAACATAATTAGAAACTATATTACCAATACAAATCGGTGTAAGCATCTAAATTCAATTACGCACTGATGCGATAAAGTGTTGGGGTCGCTATTGCAGGTATTACGTGCAAAACAAACGGACTGTAGTTTTGTTTAGCAATTAAAAATTATGTAAAGAAAAAAAACCAATAAAAACTATAAAATAATTGCGTAATAAAAAAGACTGAGTTTAGTCCATACAAAATAAAAAAATGCTTTAAACGCTACTGCTAAGACGTTTTGTGGTCCTTTGCATGAAAAACATGAATTATTTTACTCACTTGATGAACGCAATGACAAATTAACTTAAATAAAACATAGTTAGTCAAACCCTGACTTTTGAAATTCTTTAGTTTTAAATTTTTACCTACGAATTAAAAGTACCGTTAGAAAATTCTTTCTTATTTGATTTGTTGATTTAACACCTTTTATTTATTCAATTAAAGTACAAAATTACAACTGATTTAGGTGATTGATTTATTTTAACCTAAAAAAAGAAAGAATTATAGATTAATGTAAAAAAAAATATTTTTTTTAAATACACACCTTTAAAAGCATAGAAAATAGTTCTCAAGCTTTTAAACCAATTTCGCCAGGATTAAAAATTTTTATATTTCTGTCATTTACTTTGTACAAAATCTCCTTGGAAGAATAGTTGCACTCGTAATTGTTGTCAGCATCATCTTGCAACTTTTTAATTAACAATTTGCCGTCAACCTCTCGGAATACACCACTCTTCAATTTAACAACCCGAATGTGTAAAGAACCAAATTTGGCCACATTGTTATCATCCAGATTATAAATGTCACAATTGCTTATTTTTGTGATAACAGTCAAATTTTCAAAACTTTGCGTTAGATTTACCAGACCATGACAGAATTTTTGTACATCTTCTTTGGTGGCACCCAAGTTAAACAGTATGGCCAAATTGTCAATAATAACGGTGGTGTTAATGCGTGATGTAAAAATAGGGCTTGATATTTGTTCTTTAATGTCGGCCAATAGCAAATCGGTAATTTTATTTTCTTTTGTCAACCATTTGCTGTTAAGGAAATCTTTGGCCAGATCGGTGAGAGTGTCAATGACGCTAAGAGTTTTTCCCAAAAATATATTGCAGTTGTAACCCAAACGCATGCCAGCATTAAAATAGTGCTGATAGTTTTGTTGTAAACAAACAAGTAGAGTGCCGGTGTTAGAAATACGTAGACGTTGGCCCAAAACACAACTTATCAAAAAGCTTCCATCGGTGTTGGATTCTTCGCTGATGTGTATAAATGAAGGGAGCTTTTGCTCATTCAAACCGCAGGCAAATAAAACGGATGCAGCCATGCTGTCTGGAAAAAGACTAGAAATGAAACAAGAAAAAAAGTCTTAAGTACGAAATTTAAGGAGGAAACACAAAAAAAAAAGTTTAATAAAATAAAATAACGAAATTATTTAAATACATGTCGAGGGATGAAAATAAGTACACACAACAGGTTTGAGCAACATGGCTCATGTTCCACCATTCGAATATTTTAATATTTTTTTGTATCAAAACCAAAGGCTGAACCTGTTGGGATTACATTAGGAAAAATACTTTATTTTTACAAATGCCACATTTTTAAAGTGGTTTCGATATAAATTCATATTGACAAGTAAATAAAGAAAACGTAATTCAATTATCGATAGTGCAAAGTCAGGAACAAGCAAATATGTTGCTAGCAGTGCCCACTACTTCGTCTACGTGTCTTTTATAATTTTTTTAAAATTCGAATTTAAAAAATGTGTTCTTAAATATTTATTGTAGAGATCTGTAAACAGTGTTAAAAACTTTCCATCTACAAAAATAAAATGTACTGACAACTGTTTTAGTACCATTATTCCGATTAAGGGTTCTAAGGGACTTCCTCACAAAATTTTATTCAAATCCATCCAGCAGTTTTTACGTGATGTAAACACAGAAAGTAGGACAGAAAGTAGGACAGAAAGACATAAATTCCATTTTGATTACTATCTATACCAACTCCAAAATTTTCAAAAAATATTTTATGTACATAAATGACAACTAAAAGTTTTTTTTTTAATTTGTGAAATCTTCGGCGTGACAAAAAAAACTAAAAAAATAAAATCAGTTTGGCCCATGAGGGGATCGAACCCGCGACCTTCGCGTTATTAGCACGACGCTCTAACCAACTGAGCTAATGGGCCGCTGTTAAGTTCTCGTCTAAACGTTCACAAGAACTAACCAGTGCCACAATGTTTTTTTTAGACTGCTGTCCATTTTTTCGGATTTCGTGCCCGTTTAATTATTTATTTACGTATTAAAAAAAGCATTGTTAATTTAACTAATATTAGCATTTTGATGCTAATTAAAAATAGTTATTCTATGAATAAAACTAATTAATACTACAACAAAACTATTTGTAGAGAGTGATCCAGAAATACTGCAATCAATTTTTGTTACTTAACATTTTTAAAAATGAAATAAGCACCTCGAACAGGGGTAATTTTTTCTAATCCTTTAATTATTTTATTATTTGTCACTGTTAATGGAAAGTAGTTGTATTGGAAAGTTCAGCTTTTTATTTGTTTACATGTTGTTAACTTAGAGATGGTACGATTAATATATATGTATATACATATACATGTATAACATGATAACATATCTTTTAAGTTAATAGCATTAATGGAAGTAATTAATCATCAGTTGTATTTTAATCATCAAACGATTTTTGCAAAAAAAAAAAAAACTGACATCAAGATAAAATGACGGGCAGGTCATTGAATATGAAATAAAAAATTTTATACACACTTAAAATTTCAATGTTCTGTTTAAACAAATCGATTCAAAAGTAAAGTCCATATATGTACATCGAATTGCATCACCTGTGGGAGCCACCCTTTAAACTATAGTGTTAACTTTTTATATTTGTTTTTGTAGTGCAAATAAAAGAACTCATTTTTTTATTATTTTCGAATGATGGGGCCATATAAGTAAAATTATATCTGCTATGAGAACACCCTTATGTTTTTTAATTGTGACATAGTATTATACACTTTGTTTATTAGTGCGTTTCCATTTACGTGATTTTGTCAAAAACACTTGATTCGCTTAAAAATCACATCACGCATTTTGCTACTTGATTTCCCATACATATTTCATGCTACTAAAACCATTTTAATTTTTTCGAACTTTTCACAACACTGTGTTGTATCTGGCATATTCAAGTTTAGCTCCGTGCTATCTATTCAGATTGGATGTTTTTATCGAAAAAGTGACATTTAAATTTTTTTAAAGTTAAAATAAAAATTGTGTTAAAAAGAAAATATAATTAACAATTTTTAAATACAAAAACAAACAAAAGCACGAACTCTATTTTTTTTACAAAAATAAATTTTAAAAATACATAAAAATTCCATCGGGTCTTAATGGGTTAAGCACCTTTAAAACATTTTAGTATTTCCTTAAAGATCTCTTCAAAAGCTTTAAAATGATACCCATATTGAAAAAAAATTGAAAACTTCAGGGGCCCGTAACTCGGAATATATAGTCGAGAGCCATTTTCTGCACATGATGTTTGTTTCTTATTTTCTAATTATTTACGACCTCATATTTTTGTTTTTTTATTGGAGTTACTTCATTGTTCCAAATGATATAGAAAAATTAAAGGTAGACGTGGCGTTTTTTTCCGCTGCGTCGAAGGACATCTTGCTAATTTCCAATAGAACCTCTTTCGACACCATGTCTAATCGATTGGCACATTTAATTTTATGCTAGCTGATCTAGTGCCTTGGCAAACTTGATTTCAACACTAACACGGACATCGCTCAATCGACTTCGCTATGCATAAAAAGTCAGAATATATAATTTAGGGGGTCGGAAATGGGTACTGTAGAAATTACAAACGGAATTACAAAATTAGTTAGACCCTTTCTCCACTTTTTGTGATGAAGGGTATAATAAAATCATTGTTGATTATTGTTGTTTTTGCTTTAACTTTGATTTTTGTTTATTCAAAACGTTTGTGAGAAGTTTCCTGAAGAGCTAAGTAAGCGGTAGCGAAATGGCCGTCGAGACGTCCTTTCAACTTAAATAATCAATATCGGTGATTTATTAATTTAATTTAAAATTCCCGTGGTTTATTTTAAAATCTTACGAATTTAGCGATAGGCCAGCAAATAACGAAAAGACAGGGTAAAGCCGCTGATGGCAATTTAATTAACAATAAATATATTTACATTCTCCTTACGCTTGAATTTTAAATAGCAATTTTTTATACTTCGTAAGACAATTTTTTTTTTTTTATTTCTTAAAGAACGGTAGTGACACTCCGCTAAAGGCAGCGTTCTAAGCCGGAACGATTAATAATCAAAGCTATGTCTGGTTACGTCGATTTAGGCAGTTATTAATTATGTGGCCAAGTATTATCATGCTGAAAATAAACTTAGCGATGTCTTTGCTTTATTTGTTTTATTCTACAACTTTCGATTGTTTAGTTGCAACAATACATGAGGCACCGTTATAGCACTAAAACCCTCGAATGTTTGCTTGTCCTTTCATCAGAATTAATCTACTTTGTATTTTCGCATGCGAATGTACATTAATTAAAAATAAATATCTTATATTTGAAAATTAATATATTTCTTGATGTGCCCAAATATAACGAAAACTTTAAAAACTCTGAAAATTTTAAACCCATTGGAGAAGTAAGTAGTAAATTACTTCACAAAAGAAAAAATTTACTTTGGCCCATGAGGGGATCGAACCCGCGACCTTCGCGTTATTAGCACGACGCTCTAACCAACTGAGCTAATGGGCCGATGTAAAAATTTCGCCAAATGTTTTATTAGATATGAGAAAGTACACTTAACAAAATAACAAATAAAATTAAGAAAAAATTATTTCACTGGCCCATGGGGGGATCGAACCCGCGACCTTCGCGTTATTAGCACGACGCTCTAACCAACTGAGCTAATGGGCCTGATATCCAATTTGGTACGAAATCAATATAAAAACATATCGGTAGAACAAAACCACTGGAATTAAAATAAGAAATCTAAGGTATCCGCTTTAAGAAACTTGTATTTAAATGTTTAATTAATCACTTATTATTAGCAAACAAATTAAACAAATTGTTGTTTGAATTAATTTGCCTTTGAAATAACAAAAAACATGACTTTAACACATATTAATGTTATAGAACTTCTATTTACTTTAAACAATTTTCTCTTGTTGCTTTTATTGGACAAAAGAAACTAACATTTTAGTAATAGATGTGTGTGTGTGTGTATATTAAGTAAGAAAAAATTAAAAAAATATAATAATTATATTTACAACACAGTAATATTATTTCATCATTAACTCTTGGTATCAAAACATTTTTATTTTTTGTTTTGCACTACTCATACATACATACATATACATATTTTGATATGTGCATACATATGCATGTACAAACAATTGCAAAATATTTTACGCAACATTAAGTTAATTCTATATCTCAAACAAGTTAAAAAAAAATTTTTTTCAATTAGAAACATACAACTCTATTTATAATAGAGGCAGTTGTCAGCTTATAAGGGAGAATGATTCCAAGCCTGGAGTTGTACTGCTTGTTAGAATGTATGTCGCATTGCAAAATAAATTGAATTAAGATAGAGTATGGAAGAACTGCAGAGTAATGTGCTATTAGATTCGCAAATCCACAAATTTGTGCTAATGAGCTCCGCAGATTAAATGAGCAGTAAGTTAAGTAGTAAGAAGCAAATGCTAATTAAATTTATTTTATTATTATCTCTTCTATTCTCTTTATTCTTATTATTTAACTTTTTTTTACGAAATAACGAACATAAAAAAATTAAATACTAATTAGTATTATAGAACTAAGAGATTGTAATTGAAGTTCTAACGAATAAAATATGAAAAAAAAAATAAAAATTATTTTACTTCAGCGGCTCATTAATAATCATACTTCTAGTAAATAAATATACTGCTGCACGGCTCTTGTAATTTCACAAAAAAAAAAAAAAAAAAAAAAAATAGTTGGTATGTATGCTGGTTCAATCTGCAATTTATTTATTAAAATCACATTTTAAACTAAAGCCAATTAAAGAATTTTCTAAAAGATTATATTTTTTAAGGGATCAGTACTTAAAGAAATGACCCCCTTCTTCTCATGTAACGCCTTGTACCAGAACTAGGAAATTATGTTATGAAAAGAAAGATAAAGGGATAAGTGCATTTGGATAGGAAAGATCTCTGCAATGATTTTATTTCACATGCAAACTGTTCGGTTAAAACACTTATTTTCCCTGTGATGTATAGTGCGATTTACTGGCCAACCGACTGCACAGATGCGCTTTTGATAAAGACCGGCTTTCGTGTACTTCACTACAATTTCCAATAACAAGTTGCCTGACCTCAACAGAGCACATTCTATTGTAGTAACGATAAAACATTGAGATACATTCCACATTGCGTCGATACTTTAGTCAATCAATGACCCTACTGTCACCGATGAGCTTCAATACTTCATTCTCCTGCATGCGGCCAAGTAATTTCAAAATAGGTTTTAAGGGACCAGCTTACACATGAGCGTCGTATTTTTTTTTTCGGTCTGATTATAGACACAAAATGATAGCAAAGAAATCAGATGGAGTGAAGGATTTTTTGCACCGATTCAGGAAAACAAAGAACTTGAATGTTTTTGTGTGACCCGAAAAATATGCTTGTTCTATAAACATTGTTTGAATTTTTATGCCGCAAACATCGAAGGCTTCTTATTCCTTATAATCCATATATTACTCACTCATTATTACAATTTAGCCTGTGCAAAAGCAAATAGCACAGGGTTTTCCCAGCGTTAAATTGAACCATGTTGGTAAGAATCCATTCGAAGATTGCCTGTGCCTCGTTTCTTTAGCTTAAGTGAGACATTTCCCACATGACAATATACAGTCATCTTGTTGTACACAAATTAAAAACAAGTCGAATGTTTTATTATTGGCGTTATTTTGTTATACATTTTACATATGATTTGGACGGGAATTTATTAGTGAGACAGTAAACATTATCAGTTAAATAAAATTTAATTATCATCAAAGACACTTTTAAAACAAATATTTGTTTTTAATATACAACTTGAAATTTTGCATGTATTTATTTTTTATTTCTTTATTTCTTATTTATTACACTCAGTCGTATTGTATTTTTTGTAAAAATACACCGAAAATTAGCGCTCAAATAAAAATTAAATCATATAAAATTTACTTGCCTGAATGTAAAAAATTTATTTTATTTTTATTGAAAATATAAGTCTTTAACCCAAATGATACATCACGATTTAGTAAAAAAAAATTATTAACTAAAACAAACGATTAATTTGACCATCAAATTGTTGAATAGAATCTCAAACAAATCTAGAGAGAAGACGATAACGATCTGTATAAAACTTGTTCTCTGGAAATGATCAGAGCGTAATGGAAAAGCAATGAGTGGCGTACTATCAATGATTGGGCAGAAAATGAATAAAATAATAACAAAATATACAAGAGACCATCCATACATTTGTATGATTGTGCTCAGTTTACATGCCGTCATATTAATTTAAAGGCAGATAAACTAAAATTTAATTTTTTTTCCGAAATTAAAATTTCAGATAAAATTCAGATTTTGAATAATCGTTACATCCGTGATCGTATCGACAATAGTACGAAAATAAAATACGTGATACATTAATCGTATGAACACGATTGCTAACGGATCGTAATTTTTCGATTAATTCACAATGGATTTTAAATTAAAAAATTCTAGAACTGGAGAATTCAGGCTGTTCAGTATTTTAAAGGGTAAACCCGATTTTTTGCATATAAAGTTGGGTTCAGGGATGGCTGCTTTAATTTACAACTCTTCACTGGGCATCAGCAACTTTTCTTTACAAGGACCTTCTCCAGTCTGATTTTTCAAAATTAAAAAAAAGGCTTTTCCTTCGCTTGAAATTTTTAATCAGTTTCAATCACAAAATTATAAATATATACACTTTTCGTACAAATCTTCTTTCAAATCTTTACATTATTAATTGGTGGTACTAGTCTGTTAGCAGTAGATTTACTTTATGCTCAATTAGGAAGCATATTTTTGTCAATTTTTTTTGTTCTTTCATGAACCTTAACTTAATTGTAATAGTAGTTGAAAAATAATTTTATCATTGAAAAATAATTTTATCATAAACTAAAAAACGTATGTTTAGTCAAACGATAACGTATGTTATAATCAAAAATATTGTGAATTATAATCAGTTAACGTATGTCATAATCCAAAAAATGTATTTTTACAATCCGTGTTGTACGTTCATGGATGTAACGATTCCACCCTTGGTCTTATTGAAATGTTTATATGAATATTTACGGAAAAATAAAAAAGAGATAATATATGAAAAAATAAGTAGCAATTTAAATACCAACAGTATGAAATGCACTTTCTGATTCGCTACAACCTTCGTCACCATTCTTTGAATTATCTATTAAATATAAATTTTTCTATTAATACAACTATTTGAATTAATTAATTAATTTTTAATTAATTAAGAATTAAATTTTCACATGAATATTTGTCTACAAAAGACAGTTGAGAATGAATGATTTAAGCACGCTACCAAGAATCTAAATTTTTAATTTTTTATGTTGAAAAAAAAACAAAACATTTAAAATTTTTTAAGCATTTCAAAAGTATTAATAAAAAATATTTAGCATTTTTTTAAACCCCATTGTGTTTACACTGGTGATAAAATATAAATGCTTTTTCTCAATTTTCGTCGTGTGTACGTGCCGGCTACTTGTTTGTTTGTTGTTTTTTTACTTTAGCGTTAAATGTGTAGAGCGTTTGAGCGCAAATAATATTCAAAATACGAGTTGTTAGACCTAACATTAGTTTGTAGTGGCAGGTTGTATGATTCAATACGTTTCAGTTTTTTGTAATTGTTTGTAGGGAAAGTAAGCAACAGACTGTTAAAGTAATAAAAAAAAAAGAATAATAAAATACACAATATAAATATTAATTTATTATGAAACAAAATTGTAACAAAGAATAAAAATAATTCTAAATTTCAAACAAGCACAGAACAGCTGACTTTAACAATAATAAAACACATCTCGAAGGTAATATTGAATATTACATTTTGTTAAATAAATATTATTTTTTTTTAATTTTTATAAATAATATTAACAAATATAAAAGCAAAAGCAAAAACCTTTTGCTCTAGCAAAATTAACGCGTGATGGTTGTTGATTTTGTTGCCATTCGAAACATTTGAATGCTAAAATTTTTAGTTTGCCAAGCAAGTAAATTGGAAACAAACAAATAAACAAATTGTTGAAATGTTTGTCTTTTTAATAACTTTATCTTAAAAACCATAAAGATATTTAATTTTTAAATTTTTTTATACGCAAATGAATACTTTTCGTTTGTTTGGTTTCTATAAAGTCTTAAACAATTGAATTTGAATTTCGCTTTTTCGGTTTAGCAACAGAAATTCTTCTATCACTCTTGTCTGGTTACAACGATTTTATTGGATAATAATCGATCGTTTTTCTCATAAGTGTGATCCGATCCGTCCTGTGATTTTGTAAAATTTTGCTTAATTCTACAATTTTTTTTTCAAAGTTCAGTACATGTTAATTTTTTATTTTTTTATACATTTTTAAATGCTTTTTATAAACTAATAAGAAATCAAAAGCATAACACCAATCTAACAAAATTGGCCTCGAAGATTGCACAAGCTTAATTTGTGAATTTATTTATGAAAAGAATTTCGGAGATCATAAAACCTGCATGGGAAATTCTAGCTTTTTTTATTTATTAATGTTTTTGTTTTTTATAAATCTTTTTAAGTTCAGTAATATTCTTGCGTGCATATTAAAGAAACATATTTACGCTTCATGTAAAATAAAGAAAATAATTGTAACGTTAGTTAACAAATTGTTTTACTTCATAAAATTTCATAAAATATATTTACATACCTACATTACATATGCGAAACGCATAATTGACCATGAAAAAATCTCCTCTAATGCATTTCACTTTCAATTCAAACTATTGTATAGACACAAAAAATTATAAATTATTTATTTATTTAATATTAAGTAGTTTTTGCATATGTATGTATGTACCTATTATATCTATTTATAGTTAAAATCTAATTAGAATTATTTGTGAATTTTAAATTACAAAACTTATAGTTGTACTAAAACGAGTACAACTATTCATGTTACTATAAATCCTTTATCAATTTTGCTTATTGTCTAATACAGATAGATTGTAAAAAGATAGATTAAAACAAATTATTTATTCACAGTAGGTGCATTCAAAAGATAAAGGGTATTTTTTTAAGTGTTTAACTTTATACTAAATTAATATACCGATATTACATTATTAAACAAATTTAGTGGATAAAAAGATAACTTTTTATCATTAGCGCTTGAATGTGATTAAGAATATGTGGTTGTCGCGATGATCTCGGATGTTGCTCATTAGAATTTTTGTGATCGTATCCTTACGATGTTCCGCAGAATGTTACGTTTCTACTCACAAAGTTTCTGGTTTATTCCCGTCAAGCAATAATTTACCCCAGAGAAATTATCAAAATGTGTAATGTGGCGGTAACCGGAGAAGCTCTGGTATATTTTCCAATAATTGATTATTGAGTTTCATTTAATTTTCAACCCTTTCGTCAAGGATTTTTTAAAATAGAAGTTAGAAAAAAAGCATAAAGGCTCCCGGAATAGATTTTTTATCTTGTTCTGTTTAACGCTTTTTGCAGTCTTGCATTCCCAAATTTAACCGATATGTTATTTTTATTTAATTTATTTTTATTATTATTATTATTTTGTTTTTTTTTTTTTATCGTAGACTCTCTTCTCTGTTAACAACAAAAAAATTTATGTTTTATAGCATTAATAAATTAACACTTTCAGACGCACAAACTATCACTTAGCAACTGACGATTTTACACTCAATATAGAATAGATTTAGTAAAACAAATTTCTAAAACATTTTTATCTTTTTATAACATATCGTACTCTTAAATGAAAAAGGCCTTAGTCTCAATATTTGCTTTTTACAAGAGAGTTAAATAACAAAAAAATAGTTTGAGATAAAAATGTTAATGTTACACTTAAAAATGAAGGATAAATTTGACTTTAGAAAAAATATAAGAATCATTTTGATATACGTAGCTGTGTTTTTGACAATGACCAGTCATAATATTCTTGAATAGAAACTTTTTTGGTTTTAAAGGCAAATTAGAAAATGAATATTGTAATCTCAGCGATAAGATTATTTATTTTTTTTTAAATACATATACTTCTTATTTAAGACCACTCGAAAAAAGGGTTGCAGTTTTTGTGCCAGTTCCCATAGTTTGCATGTTATAATAAAGCTGTTCAGTAAATGTGTCCTCTGCTGATTTACAAGGTACAAAATACAAAAAAGAGGATTTTGTTTTATGTATAATTCAAAACCTTTGGCACTTAAATCGTTCATATATATTTGTATACATTTTTACTTGCAAAAGTGTGAACTGTTCATACAAAAATTGTTTTAATGTGAACAAATTAAGTAAAGCTAAAATAATTATTGCAAAATTGGTTTTAATATTAAAAAGTAAAAAAGCAAACTATAAATAAAAATAACCTAGATTTAACAAATAAAATTATGTACAAATTGTTTATGTAAATATTATAGAATTAATTATTATATGAAAATATATTATTTGGATTTTTTTTTTTTTTTTTTTTTTTTTGTTAATGTATGTTAATGATATTATCGAAAAACATTTATTATATTAAACTAAAAATTAAATGTATTAAATGCGAGGAAAGCTTATCCGTATGGTCACTACTGCTCATAATAACTCATTAGTGGATTCTACCATAATAGATCAGGACATATGTATATATCGTCTCCCTCACTACCTTCTCCTACTTCTTTTAATCAAAATAAACATAAAATTTTGTACCTTTTGTATAAGTATTTATGTTTAAAATTTAATCAATTTCGGTTTAGCCGTGGTTGACGCACAAAAGAAAACAAACTTACAAAGAGATTTACAATATATACCTATTTATATATTTAAAATATTTAGGTATGTGACTGACATCGATCGATTTTAGATTTTTTTTTTTTTCATTTTTATTAAAAATTTTTTTATACATTTAAAAAAAATAATTATTTTTGGTTTGGGTGTTGAAATAAACCGAAAATCCTCAAACCCTTTTCAAATCGATCGATTTTTATCACATACCTGATTTTAGTTTCTTAGAACGCTAATATAACCTTATTTGGCTCTACGAGCTCTGTTAATTTGTTGCAAATAAATAAATAAAAAATGCAAGTTATATTTTATGCCAAAAAAAACTTTATCTAAAATTAGTTCTTCACATAGAAGGCCTTGTATCTCGTTTAGGCATGTAAATTCTTGGCAAATGATTTATGAAACCATTAATAATTTCACCTTTCTAAAGTTCTTTGTTACAAATATTGTTTCGCAGATGGTCCTAGTTTAAAAATATTACATGCATTGAATTTTTTATATTTTATTCTAATTTTTGTTTTTGTAACTTTTATAAAGTCACATGTTTTGGAAAAACACTAATTCTTACACTTCACTTAAAATGTTACGACATAAACAAGGAATGTCATTAAAAAAGTCAAAAACCATCGACAATTTGTTTCGCTAACAATATTTCTAATATTGGTATGCTATCGATACTATCAATAGCACAAACGTTTATATCCATCCCATTGCTTCTTTATCCCAATGATTAACAATTGGAGGAAAATAAAAATAAATTAATCTTTTAAAAATAAAGGCTGAACTTTTTTTGACTAATCAATTGAATATTAAAAAGCTCTAAGTTTCCTTTGTTATATTCATTACTTTTCCCCTTTACATTCCAATTTTAAAAGTACCAACTGTTAATTTGGGGCCATTCCTTGTTACATATTTTTAGAAATCTGCACTCGATATCCATTTACATTTTGTTGTATTTTTAGCGATATGAAATGCCATAATTTGCCTGTTGCAAAGTACATTAATTTAACATGAATGTACCGCTGTATGGATTCTACTTTATAAATTGGAGTTTGTTTTATAAAAAGAAATGTTTCTTATTGTCATCGTCTTTTTCTACTTTTGATTTAGAATGTTCAGAGTAACTAAATGCTATAGTTTTTGGTTATATCATTTTGTTTCTAGCAGTCAACTTCTTTTCAGCTGTTGACAGTTATAACTGCAAGTTTTTTCAAATAGCATCCGAAATTTTCTTTTAAAATCTACCGTTTTTCCTATTTGTAGTTTCCCTCTAGTAGTATCTACATTATAAATGCGAAAGATTATTATAGAATAAGTGGAGCTCAGTGAAGAATTAAAATAAAAACAGCAATAAAAGTTGGACTCAAGTATACAAATGTATGTAGACACCCATATTTCAGTGCGATGTTTTGCATAGCCATTATTCAAGTTTGCTTGCATAAAAACTTAAAATAAAAGTTTGCCACATGTATGTAGTTTATTTTAAATTAATTATTAATATATCTCACTTTTTAAGGAATTCTTTGCCTTTATCTTGCACCAAATATAACTAATGTTTCACTTTTTTAAACAAAACACACAATCTGTAACTAAAAATTATTGGGTGACACTTAACACCTGTTTTATTTTGCGGTTGTTTTGACGTTTATTTGTAAGTGTTGGAAAGTAATTTTATTTTTCAACATATACAACTCATTTTTGCTACAAATCTTATTTAAGAAAATTATGGATTTTATCATATTGAAAGAATTCAATTTAAAATAAATTTAAAATAACATTTTTTTCATCTATATTTTCTTCTTGGTTATTTACCTTTTTAAAAAGAATTTAAGTCTATTTCAGTTTCACACCACAAATCACAAATTAATCTATTTTTACAACCATTATTAGCTTATTTGTTTTACTTCCTTTCTAAACAACCAAAAATTATGACATTTTGTTATCATATTTACATATGTATTCTTTCCTATCACTTTCCTTCCAACAACAATGTTATTTGATAATTAATTAAGGATATGACTAAAAAATTGTATTCCTTTTGCAATTGCAAATGACGGATATGTAAAAAAGTAAATTTATCGCGACCAAGTTTTATATCCGGTGGTTATAGCGCTATAACCACCAAAATACAAATTTTCTCAAGTTGAAAAATTTGGTTCTAATTACACTGAAATTCCTTAAATTAAATTTTAAATTGACGAAAAAAGTTCCTGTGATTATTTAAACATTCCACTAAAGCAATATCCCAGATATTCCATAATGTTTCGCAAAGTCTGTATATAGATTGTACCGAAAACAAATCGGTATTTTGTCAAAAAGGAAACATCCGTCCATCATTTGTCAGTCTTTTGAAATCATCACGGAAAGGTCAATGCAAGTAAGTATGTATTTTGATTATTGATCTTTCGTACAATACAAGTATAATTGTCAAGGCCAAGGGTGTTCCTTAATCACATGCGCCACAATCATCCGGCAGGCATACACACATGATGATTATGATGACGTGTATGAAACAAGCCAAATGAAGAATGTTTATTATAAATATTGTCCAATTCGTATATCATAAATGTGACGTCATTTAAAAGATAAATAATTACCTACACACGTTGTATGTATTGCAAAATTTTAATTCATATAGATAAATTAGTTTAATAATTTATTCCTATAAATGCATTTTATCTTTAGTTGTAGTTCTTTTTTAAAAATTATTTTCTTTTTATTTCATAATAATTGCAGTCTTCTACACACAGTGAAGTAGGAACCAATAATTTTCCCAGTAGAGCGTTCTTCCTATAATCAAGTGAAAATAAAATGTCTGTTGTTACCATTGAAAAATCCCAACGTCTAGGTCGTTGGTATTTTGGTGGTTTGGCAAGCGCTGGCGCTGCCTGCTGTACACATCCCCTCGACTTGATTAAAGTTACCCTACAAACTCAGCAGGGAAAATTGTCCGTTGTGCAATTAACAGCTAAAGTAGTACGAGACCAAGGTGTTATTGCATTATATAATGGTCTATCTGCGTCTGTTTTGCGTCAAATGACTTATTCCATGACACGTTTTGGAATTTATGAAGCGGGAAAGCCCTATATAAACACGGAAACATTTCTTGGAAAAATCGCCTTGGCCGGTTTGGCGGGCACGATAGGTGGCGTTGTCGGTACTCCTGCCGATATGGTAAATGTTCGTATGCAGAATGACGTTAAATTACCCCCAGAACAAAGGAGAAAGTAAGTTTTTCGTTTTATTTTATAAAAATAAAGTTTTGATTCAATTTGTATTTGTTTTGTGTTTTTAGTTATAAAAATGCTTTGGACGGGCTTTTTAAGGTTTATCGACAAGAAGGCTTTAAACGTTTGTTCTCAGGTGCTACAACTGCTACTGGCAGAGGTGTTCTTATGACAATTGGTCAAGTAGCTTTCTATGATCAGGTAATAATTTTTAAACTAAAATTGCAATGCAGAATTAAATGATTGAAAACATTTTTAAAAATTAGCTTTACCTTTAACCGGGGAAAATTTCATCTATTTTTCTCGAAAACTCAAGTTTGAAAAAAAGATTCATAAAAATTTCTACTGTTAAGTTTTAAATAACCATTGTCGTACATATGCCATTTTGTGTCATTTCAAGTTAAACGTGCTTCAATAAAACACAAACTTTAAAGAGTTAAACACGTTTTCTTCTTTTTAAAAATTTTCCAAATCTGTTTAGGAAACATTTGTAATTATTATTTACTGTTCATTTTTTAGCAATTGTCGATTTTAATGCAAAATACCAGACTTAAAGTAGATAACAAATTTTTTTTTGCTTAAAATCTAATGGAATTGAAATCAGTTAACTATTCTCTTATTGAATGTATAAATTTCAAAGCTTTTGTAAAAACAGAAATTGCATTCGTAGGCAGTCGGTAATGAACTTCGTATATTAAAAATGTTTTTCGTACTCTATTTGCTTCGTTGCTTAAGTAAATGATGTTTATAACGTGCACTATTTAGAACAGATAGATGCAAAAAATGTTGAGGAAAAATGTTACGCTTCAGAAAATGCATTTCATTTAATAGAGACTAATTTTTCTTGGTTTCCTTTCAAATTAACATTTCATTTTATTTCGGTTATTTTATTCGAACTATAAGAATTTAATTCAAAAATATGAATTAACACGTCATTTGAAAATATTCTCCTTTTTTTTTAATAAAATATTGAATAAAAAATTTATAATAGATAAAATATAAAACGTTTATTTATTAACTCTACTTGATTTCTCAAAATAATAATTTCCTAACATATATTCCCACAAATTATCCGTTAGAAAATAAACATCATCATGTACTGCTGGAACATTTCGTTAGTGTTTAAAAAGCTAACTTTGCTTAATTAAGCTAAAAAAATTGATTGAATGAGAATAATAATCAATACATAAGGTAATTAAAAACAAAACAAAAAAAAAAAAAATAAAAAAAACAACGTTACCATTTATTACTAATTTTAATTCTATAAAGTTCTTAAAAAAAATAATCGTTAAGATCTGCTACGATTTTATGTTGACCGAATTTTTTATTGAGGAAAAAATTAACATCCTGAAATAACATGTGCAAGTATGTCTTCTCGAGACTTTACTTCAGATATGTATATCAGCTTAAAAGCAAAGTGACTTATGCCACTTTCAAAACAAACGGCTCATATTATAATTTGTTTTTTCATTGTTCTAAACCATTAAACCTTTGTGTTAAATAATAAAAAAAATAAATTTTGTATTGCTATTTATTTAATTTAAATTTCAGATTAAAACAATGTTATTGGAAACTCCACACTTTGACGATAACTTAATCACACATTTCACAGCATCGTTGGCTGCAGGTGCTATTGCCACAACTCTAACGCAGCCTTTGGATGTCTTAAAGACACGCTCGATGAATGCCAAGCCAGGCGAGTTTAATGGACTCTGGGATATTATAAAGTTCACGGCACGTTTGGGTCCATTAGGATTCTTCAAAGGCTATATACCAGCTTTTGTGCGGTTAGGACCTCATACGATCATAACATTTGTATTCCTTGAACAATTGCGTTTAAATTTCGGAGCTGTGCCAACAAACAAACAATAAATTTCTAAGAACAATTGAACAAACTACAAGTTTCAAATTCGAGATTTCGAGATACATCAGGACAGCAAACAAATTTTCGTAGTTAAATTTTTATAAAAATATATTGTACAATTTTTTTTTTTAATTTTTGCATAAAAATGCTTAAATGCTATTTAGTCGTAATATTTTTAGAGTAAATTTACAAAAGGTGAAAAAAGTTGAAGCACAAAAATATTGAAAGTTAAAAAAAATATTTTATTGAATGCAATAAAAAAAAGTACACAATAGTTTCTTTAAGTTAAAAGTGAAACTGAAAGCTTATTACAATTAGAATATAATTATTATATTTTACATTAACATAATTAACATTCCTGCTATTCAGAGTTATACTGGGTGTTTTAGATTTTAAGGAAAATTAACAAAAAAAGTTTTAAAACAACTTTTGTTTTGTATAAAAATAATTAATTATGAAAACAACTATTTTGTATTCTGCGCACATAAGTTTTATATATATTTTTTTATTGTAGATATTGATTGTTTCTTGTTAATTCGTAGGAAAAACAAAATTTTTATGTATCGCCATTGTTGTCTATTTATGTTCAAGTTTTTACGAATGTTTGCAACCGCATATTAAATTATTGGTTTCGTTTTATTTTATAAAAACGATTGTTTTTTTTTCAATAAAATGCTTTAGTTTCAAAATTCATGAGAGTTTTATTTTATTTAGTAGATAACCGAAGTGAGTAAAAACGACGCAAATGTTCATTTTGTTCTTTTGCCAGCCAAGCAAAAAACTAAAATGTAAACTTATTAATATTAACACGAACGGATCAGCAAATTGACACAAGTGGGCTAAGAATTCATAACTGCCTACCGAACATATTGGTTATTAACTCCCCAGCCATACTAAAATTGCTAAAGGCAAATAAGATGTAAACGGAAACTAGGATTAAGCATTTGAGAAGTAGACAAGAAGGTTCAGTCGAAAAACGTCAATACAAAAGACTTCTGGAATATTGAGCATCTAAACAGAATTTTTTTTATTTCTATTAGACCTAAAAAACGCAATCTCATTAATTTTATGCAAACGGTAGCAAAAAAAAACATGAAAATCTTTACAAATCTGTGAAATTTAAATCCCAAAAATCCCTCTACAAAATCTGAAATACCAAAAACGTAACGAAAAACTGTATTCAAAACTCGTTGCAACATCAACATCCTTTAATTCATAGGACTTGTGTCTGAAACCACTCCGAGTTCGAAAAAAACCTGCTGCATTAAAATCGCATTAACTTTTGTAGACTTGACACAAAAAGGTAGAACAATATTTTTATACCCTTCGCCACAAAAATTGGAAAAATAGGTAAAACTAGTTTCTTCATTCCGTTTGTAATTTCTACAATATCCATTTCCAACCCAATAAATTATATTCTGACTTCTTATGAATAGCAAAGTCGATTAAGCGATATCCGTCTGTCCGTCCGTGTTAGTGTTAAAATCAAGTTTGCAGAGGCACTAGATCAGCTAGAAAAAGTTTTAATTGAAGGAATTGTTATTGGCAATCAGCGAGATTGGTCCATGTCCCTCGACGAAGGAGACAACCGCAAATAACAAAATTTTAAGGAAACTAAATTCTGCTTTGAAATTTGAAAGTGGTTTCATTCCGAAGAAATTTTCCGTTTTTAGTTTTCTGAAGATGCAACTGGCGAAATGAAAACCACTTTCGATCGGATTGAGTTCTGTGACATGCCTGTATATCTTTATCACTTTATTCCAAGAGCTAAAGCCCACAAAAAATTAAATTTGGATCCCCATAGTTTTGGCATTTTTTCCCTTTAAGTACTTTTTTCTATTTTAGTGATTTTTCGTTTAGCATTTTTGAAATTTTAAAACATTTTAAGAGTTTGCCCCTCATGGTTTCTAAGACAGAGAAAACTTTCAAAATGTTGTACATAAACTGATAGAATGTAATCTGTATAATAACTTATTAACTTTTAAGATCTTAAGTAAAAGTTTTTATATATATTATGATGACTTAGAAAATATAACAAAATTTCAAAAATATCCTGTAACTTTCGCTACTGTGTCCATTAAAATACTGCATTATAAAAAAATTTAAATATTCAATTTTATATTTAATATTTTACTGTTAAAAGTACATTAACTAATAGAATACTCTTCAATTTTTATTTCGTATAAATAACGGTATTAGTTGATGTAGTCTGTCTAATAATATTGTCATGTATTTGTAGTTGTAGCGCCAAAAGTTTTTATTTAAATACAATCAATCGTGTGTATCGTACATCAATCATGTGTTTGATACACCAACTTCAAATTTATCGTCGTGAGAATTAAAGAACGCTGTAACTGAAAAACATGAAATGTTTACCAGAGCAAAAAAAAAAAACTTTATGAAATTAAAAAAATTTTATATCACAAAAGCTATAGAACTTAGGAACATGATTTCAAAAACGAATTTTTAGTTTTTCTCGCTTTATATATTGGCTGTAGACATTTTCTCTCAGGTCTCTATGAAAAAATATTCATTTACGTCGTCTGCGTTTTGAAAAATACCAGTGTCTTCTTTGTCGTAAACCTAACAAAAACTAGTATTTTTTACATTTGTTGCTTACGACACTTTTGCATCAGCTAAATTTTTCAAACAAACACTCACGCCATTCTTTGCATTTTGTTCAAAAAATATTTGTAAGCCGCAGAATCACCGGGGCTTACAGCAAACGATTTTTCTTCCACAGACCTATAAAATGCTGTTACTACAATGTTTTTTATGGAAAAAATCTTAGAATTCCAAAACGCTTTAGATGACACATTTGTCTTTTTTTTTTTTTTTTTTTTTAAGTAAAATTTAATAGCTGTAAGTTAAAGTGAATAAATAAAGTGGGAAAAATATTTTTTGAATAAAATGCAAAGAATGGCGTGAGTGTTAAATTGAAAAATTTAGCTGACGCAAGTGTCGTAAGCAACAATTGTATAAAAATACTAGTTTTTTTTAGGCTTACGACAAAGAAGACACTGGTATTTTTCAGAACGCAGACAAATATGAGGCAAACACCAATCGACGCAACATTTTCTTCTGGCAAAATTGATGCAAAAAAACGTGTTTTCCATTTTTTGTCAGTTACAGCGTTTTTTAATTCTAGCGACGATATGTTTTTTCATTAAACGATACATGTTCTTTTTCTCCGAACACATGTTCGTGCACCAACCAAATATTAAAAGACAACAGAAACATAGAATTTAGAAACACACATAATTGATATGTAAAAAATATGTGTTTGTTCACGTTAATGCACGAGTTTTCAAACATGTTGTGTATTTTTCTGCACCCTGTTCAAAGGTTAGTAGGTTAGTTCACTTACAAATGAATTTTTGAAGTCGTTTTAAAAAATATCATATCCTGGGAACAAGAAGTATTTCTTTTGTACCTGCATTTGCTCCCATTTCAAAGATGTAATGCTCTCTCCAGCTCTTTTAAGTATATCTTTCTCTCTCACTCTCTCTCTCTCTCTCTCTCTTGTGTAATGATTAAATTTTTTTCTCAAATGTCCTTTTCCTGAATTGAGATATCCGTTACACCAGGATGTCGGATCTCTTTCATCTCCTACTGTTCAAGGACCATGAGGCTCAAAAACCAGCATAAAAGTAAATTTTTAAAAAGTTCAATAGATTTTGTTCGTATTTTAAAGTGTTCGGTGCGCTAATTATGTTTCAGAGAAATACATCGCCTCGCTACTCTCACACATTTGCGTATCTAAGTCTATATTTTGGCACACAGGATTCCAAACTAAATAGTCCAGTGGTCAGCCATGGTTTCTTTTTACGCTGTCGATTACATCAACTGATTACAGAATAATGTCATTTACATCTGCCCCTTGTGAGAAAACGAAAATGGGTGCTACGCCTTTACTTAATACCATAAAATCGTGTCTTTGTTTAATGACATATCTTTCTGTCTGAAGATACTGACTGGTTTTCCACCTCCAAAACAACAAAAGTATTTCTAGTTTATTTTTTTTTTTTTAATAAAGGCTGTTATTATGAAGATTAAGCTGGCAAGAATAAAAACAGCTTACGTTTGAGATGTGAAAAACGTAACGTAACGTATTTTGTTTTCTGGTTTTTAATCTACTTCTAATCAAATATATTTTTCATGACATAAATTTTCAATTTCTTTTTAAATTGAAAATGATATCTCAATTTTTGCGTTGTACTAACGATCAATTAAATTTATATATTTATCATAAAATATACACATGTATATACATATGTATTTATGTATGTTTCGATAGTTAGTTTTAAAACATTCAATAAGTTCTTCACTGTAGAAAATGTTGTCTTCTAAAATTTTAAACTTCAAAATACATTTAATGAAAATAAATTCCTTTAAAATAAATTCATCATGAGAGACGAAAAGAGAGCGAATCGTTGGTACTTTGGTGGTATATCTAGTGCTGCAGCAGTTTGTGTCACACATCCACTGGACTTGGTTAAAGTTCACTTACAAACACAGCAACTACCGAAAAAGTCCATAGTCCAAATTGTAGCCCATATTTATCATACCGGAGGTATAAATTTAAAATGAAATAGCTTTTTAATTATGAATTAAAAACAAAAAAACAATCTTCTAAATTATAAAAAAAGGTCTTAAAGGCCTTTATCGTGGCATGTCGGCATCTCTGATGCGTCAACTCACATACACAACTACGCGTTTTGGTATTTATGAATCTGGTAAACAACACATTGATATTCATAGTGTAACTCAGACATTGGCTTTGGCAGCTACCGCCGGTTGTATTGGAGGCTTTGTTGGTGTACCTGCCGATATGGTCAACGTTAGAATGCAAAATGATGCAAAATTACCGAAAGACAAACGAAGAGGGTAAGAAAAATGAATATTTTATAATGAAATTCGAATTCATTATTGAAAGAGTTTTTGAAAGAATTATTTTTATTTAAAGCGGTCTAGACACGTCCAAAATATCAATCAACCATTATGATTGTATTTGTGAAAATATATTTGTGTGTGTTAAATTAACAAAGCTTGAAAAAGTTTCTTTATGAGTTCTTATGCATAGCAAAGTCGATTGAGCGATGTCCGTCTGACCATCCGTCGTTGGGTTGAAATCAACTTTGCCCAGTAACTAGTTGAGATAGAAAAATAATTAAATACGCCAATCGATCAGATATAGAAAATCAGAAAGATCGGTCCGTGTCCTTTAAGGCAGTGGGCAAAACACCACGCGTGCCTCTAATTTTTACATATCATTTGGAACTATGAAGTAGCTCTGAAAAAAACAAATATATGGGGCGATAGAGAATTTAAAATTAAAAAAAAAAAACATCAAGTGAAAAAATTGGCGCTTGAGTTGTGGGCCTTTAAAATTTTCGAAATTTTTTAATATCAATACGGGTACCATTTTAAAGCTTTCGAAGAGATCTTTTAGAATTTTTTTTAAATGCTTAACCCATTAAGAGCCGATGACATTTTTACGTAAAATTATATTAATTCTAATATGTAATTCCTTTTTAACATTTTTTTATTTTTTGATTCTCTGTCCCCCAACATTTGTTTTTTTTATTGGAGTTACTTCACTAGATTTATATGAATGAGTATAGCCGATTACAGAACTCTCACTTGTTTTAGCTATTATGTAGAGCCAGTTTACATTGCGGGCATTCTATCAGCTACAAGAGTCATGATGCAGAAGTTTCATGGCAAGAGGTGTAAAGAAGCTTACGGGGTAGCAAAAGTACCACGAAATCAATTTTCATTACTCTTTAAATTTTTCTCTTGTTTCTCTTTTTCCAATTTTTTGCAGTTTTATGCTTGAGCAGTGTTGCCTAATGGCTGTTTTTTAATTGTGCATTACACATTTAGTTTATGGCAAGAACTTGTTACGTAAAAATAAATAGAAAAAAGGTCATAATGTAACCGCGTGACGACTAACGGAGATACTCCAACGAACTTGGGCAAAAGTACAAAATAATAAAAGATATAGTATAAATGTATGCGGACCTTTTTCAAAGAAAACAAAAAAATTTAGACGCTAGCAGAATGTAATGCCGCTTTTTCTGATTCGCTACATCCTTCATCAGCATTCTTCGCATCTATCTATCTTAAGTTGTGTTCATTGCAAATATCATCCATTTAACCAACTAAATTAATTTATATGAATTTGGTTGAACGATGTTCACACGCAACTCAAAGCATTTCTTTGTTGTTTTCTCTACAAAACGTCTTGTACATTTTTTTTGCATTCGTACCAAACCATCGGTATGGCCATGAAAAGCATTTCGTGCAGTTTCTTTTATATATCTCTTTTTTAGACAGTTTCGGATATCTATTTTTTAAGATTTGTTTTCGATTTAAGAGTAACACTGCTGTCAGCGTTACCATCATCTCATGGATTTTCTGTCCTGGTATCGATCTCTGGTGCGATTATGAGTATCCCCCATCTACTTAACAGTAGATTAAGTATTAACTGATGAACAACAGATAATTTATTTGTACAAGTTAGAGTTTTTAGTCATTTTTCGAGGGTGAAGTGTAAAACGTTTTTTTATGCAAATGCTCAACAACAAAGATAAATGTAAAATCCTTAAGAACCTGCGGACAAAGAATTTCATTATTAGCGTCGACAACAGTGATTCTGTGTGTATTCGGGGAAAAATATTTTTGTTTAATTAAATTTGTAAGAGAGATATCACACATAATTTTGTTTAAAAGTACCAAATTAATCTACCACCTTAATTTGGTGGTATTTGCTTTATATATATATCTCAATTAGTTTAGCTATTCGCACAATGCCGGTTCAATTCGTTAAATTATTTTAAAGTAACTCCAGAAATAACAGTAAAGAGAACAAAAGCATTAAGATACCAGCAGAATGATATTTGTACCTCTTACGCGGCCGCTTTAAGACAATTTTTCTAAGTTGTATAAGAGTTTTTTCTAGAAAATCGCCAGAGCTACGGGAAAAAAAATTGGTCATAATCGTTATAAAGTCACGGATTAAAATGCTTAAAAGATTTTTAAATGAAGTAATTTTTGTTTAACCCACATTTATTCGAATAGCGCTATTACGTTCAAAAAATATGTCGCTAATTTGTGACACTATGGGTCGGTATAGCACAAGGTACAATTTGAGAATGAAATTATTTTTCCCGTTGCAACTGATTCAAATAACTTTGAAATAAACAAGAATGAACATGTTAAATATTGTATCATTTTCAACGACGTATCAGAACGTCATGTGCGACTTTGGCCAAATTAATGCATGACGTTCTGATACGTCGAATGCGGTCAAAGGGTTAATGATGTTAATTTAAACTATTAGTAACGTTTAAACTAAGAATTTCTAAAGAATTAATTTTCAAAAAAAAATTTATAAATTAAATTCCAAAATCCAGTCACTTCGCTAAAAATTCGTTCAGGTTGTATAGAATAACAATTGTATTACAATTGTTTACAATAATTGTGGTTAATTTTTTGAAAAAACACACAGTTCGTTGTACTCACATGAAATATTCCTTAATCTGAGACTATAAAATATAAAATATCCGCTACTGCTCATTTAGCCAAATTATGGCTTCGACCAAAAATTTTGTATAGAAAATTCAAGATTCGTTTGCGTAACTGTATAAATTATGGATTTTATTTTTTTAATAAAGTTGAAAATGTACGTACATATTTAAGGAAACCAGAGCAACGTTTATTGGTAAAATTTAATTCTCTTAAAGGTTTCGACACTATTAACAAAAGCAAAATAAATTTTACTTTTAAATCCACTTTGCCATAGCCGGGGATCGTATTCGAGCCCAAACCAACCAAGTTTAAGTAGATATGTTTTGATAATAATTCGAATATGTGGTGATTTTTAATTCAATATAATTTTTTTGTCGAACCTTGGGTTTTAAGTGAACTTTTGAACTATCGATTGTGCATTATCGGCTTAAAATAAATTTATTTTTTAATCAAGGTTAAAATTTTTTCGATCTTAACAACAGTGTTAGCGAACAGATCTTTCATTATAAGTATTTTCGAATCCTTGTCTAAGAGATTGGTACTTTAAGAATTTCTAAAGTTACCCGGTGTCTTCAGAAACGACATTTTAACGCAAGAGCAGACAGATGGCCAGCGCCAAATCGACTTTCCTATATTTAAGGATTCTGCATATTAATATTTTATGGAATCGGAAATGAGAAGTGAAGAAATTACAAATGGAATGACAAATATGCAAGACATTTATTTATATCCACATGTGAATCCAAATAAATAATTATAATTATAAATCTAAGCATTCTGTAACAAGTTTTTGTTAGTTTAATAATAAAAAAATATTGGAGTGACAGAGAATAAATAAATTGGAAAAAAATTACATAAAAAAGCCACTGGCTCTTAATGGGTTAAGCATTTTTAAAAAATTTTAGCATTTCCTCAAAGATCTTTTCAAACGCTTTTAAATGATACCCATATTGATGTCCTCAAAAATATGTTGCGCAGTCGTACTTTTCTGTGAAAAGTTCAGAGGCCCATAACTCGGAAGATATGGGCGAGCGACAATTTCTTAACTCAATGTTTTTTACTCTCTATAGCCACATTTTTTTTTTTTTTTTTTTTTTTTTTTTTTGTTAGAGAATTCTTTGTTCCAAATGATGTGGAAAAAAAGTTTTGCCCGCTACCTTGAAGAACATGGACCGATCTTGCTGACTTTTAATAGCAAAAAAAAATATGTCTCAACGATTGGCGTATTTTAATTTTCTTTAGCTCATCTAGCGCTTTGGCAAAGTTGATTTTAACACTAACACGGACAGACAAACAGGCATCGCTCAATCGATTTCGCAGGCATCGCTCAGAAGAAATATTTACGTTATGGGGTCAGAAATGACCCCATGTACCCTTTTTCCTTTTTTTTATGCAGGGTATAAAAATTTACGATTTACAACTATTTTTTTATTTCTCTTCCAACAGATACAAGCACGTGTTTGATGGTTTATATCGTGTAATGAATGAAGAAGGCCTTAAATCACTTTTCAGAGGTGGTTCGGCGGCTGTATTGAGAGGTGTTATGATGACAATCGGACAAAATGCCGTCTACGATTATGTGGGTAGCTTTTATTCTTTTAGTTTTAAAGCTTTTAATACATGTTTTGACGGCCATTACAGATAAAACGTTTCCTTTTATCAACCGGTTATTTTGGTGACAATCCCATTACGCATTTTTGTACTTCATTCACGTCGGGTGGTTTTGCTACTCTGTGTACTCAACCTTTGGATGTAATGAAAACCCGTCTAATGAATGCTAAGCCCGGTCAATATTCTGGACTGCTGTCTGTGGCTAAAGAAATAGGAGCTGCTGGACCTACTGCATTTTTCAAGGGTTTTATACCGGCCTTTACTCGCATTGGACCTCACACAGTATTAACGTTTCTTCTGATGGAACAATTACGTTTACATTTTGGTTTTTTACCACCGACAGCTTCTATGTAGAATTTAGATTAAAAATTATATTTTTGAAGTTATAAATATTTATATTTTAAAAAAATAGAACTTATTTTTTTTAGAAAAAAAACCCAACAAACAATTTAGCTTAAAGTTAAAAGTGTAAAGTAGTTTTTATTTTAGGATTTAAATACATTTATATTGCATTCTATTTTAATGGCATGCTCCGGCTAAAGAACCTGAATTCAAGTAAAAAATTACAGTGTTAAAATACGACATCTGAAACCTTGAGTATAACAGTTTAAGACATGACAAAGCAATTTAATTGAAAGTAAATTTAAAATATAAAACCCAATCTATTTCAGAACTTTAAAAACGGTAATTACTTTTCAAGTAAAAAAGCATAATCTGATTTAAAATCATTTATTCAAGTTTATTATTCGGGTAATTAATTAAAATCCCAAAACGTCAAAAAAATGCTTGAATTGGCTGTGTGATCTTCTAAATTTTCATAAAATAAAAATTTAACCTAGAAAAGTAGCTGCATGATAAAATTAGGAATATTTTTTCCAAAAAAAGAAAAAAAATGCAATATTTTCAAAAACCTAAATTACAGAAATGCTTTGTACGCGCAACAAAACTAATTGGAACGTACGATTCCTGGCACATGAGTTTTCGTTTTAAAATTAAAATGCTTTAACTAAATTGTGATAAAATTATTTTTTTAAATTTTCGATCGATGACAGGAAGTATTATTTTTAGAAATTTTACTTAGAAAAGAAATAACTTCCGCATTAAACACCTTTCGCAATGTTTCAATATAATCTTGTCAACTTAAATTTTTTATACCCTTCACCACAAAAAGTAGGAATTGGGTAAATCTGTCATTCCGTGTGTAATTTCCACAACATCCATTTCCGACCCCATAAAGTATATCGTTACCTTAATATGCAAAGGCCCTGATAGGTATTCAGCCCAATTATAAACAGAAATTCCGTGCGAGTTTTCTTACTTTTCCCTTTTCTCCTATTATGAATTTGTTCCCCTTATATTGCCTGCGGAAAGTGAAAAAATTCGGGTAAAAAAAGTAGGTATTATGAATTATGAAAGAGAAATTATATGTAAAAAAGCATAATAGCTCCCTTTAAATTGCGGTAATGCCACATTTTTATTTCTTTGTTCTCACGGAATTTATAATTGGAGGATTTTTTCTCGAGAAAATTTTTTCCGTGAGAATATTCATGATTGGGCTGATTATGAATTATAAAAAGAGAAATTATATGTGAAAAAGCAAAATAGCTTCCTTCAAATTACGGTGATGCCACTTTTTTGGCTTTTTATTCCCACGGAATTAATAATTGGAGGAATTTTTTCTCGAGAATTTTTTTTTATTTGAGAAAGAAATTTCGTGAGAATATCAATGATTGGGCTGCATATTAAGGCCTTTATGCATAACAAAGCCTATTAAGCGATGTCCATCCGTGCTAGTGTTGAAATCAACTTTGCCAAGACACTAAATGACCCTGAAAACATTTAAATGCGCCATTCGATCGATAGTCTCAATAATTTATATATTAAAAATCAGTAAGATCGGACCATGTCCTTCGAGGCAGTGGGCTAAACACCACTCCTGCCTCTAATTTTTCCATATCATTTGGAACATTAAAATAACTCCAATAAAAAAAAACGAAAATATGGAACGATAGAAAATTAAAAAAAATAAGAAAAAACATCAAGTGAAAAAATTGGCACCAATTTTTCCGAGCTATGGGCTTCTGAGAAGTACGATTGTGCACCATATTTTTTCAATATTAATATGGGTATCATTTAAAAGCTTTTGAAGAGATCTTTCAGAAAATACTAAAAGTATAAAAATCCTTAACCCATTAAGAGCCAATGACATTTTTATGTAAAAAAATGTCTTATTTTTTAATTCTCTGTCTGGCAGCTATACATCGGCTGAGTCATCGTTCCCACTCTTGGTAGCAGCGCTAGAAGTCTTCAATTGGAGTTCCAAAATAACGTCCTTTTAGGACATGTTTCACTTTCGGGAAGAGGGAAGTCCCAAGGACTTAAATCATTGAATAGGGAGGTTGAGGAACAACAGTTGTGCCTTTTGAAGTCAATAATTCACGGATGGAAATGGTCTCCCTGAGCGAGGTTCATCTTCAACGTGTTCTCGGCCTTCCAAAAATGATTTGAGTCAGCGGAAAACTTGTGCTCTCGATAAGTGCTGTTCCGCATAGACTTGGTTCAACTTTTCAAAAGTATAACACAAAACTTTATTGCACAACGTTGCTCTAAATTCCGATGCTCCATTTCTGTCACGCACAATGAAAACACAACTTTACTAATGGCGCTGTCAAAACTGTGTTAACTGTACGGAGTTGAAACTCGGAGTCAGGAAGTAGAAGGGATCAGCAATCAGATTTAGCATCGGCCGGTAGATACAACGTTGTCAGATCTCCCGCAGTGTTGCCAATCTCATTACTTTTCTCTCACACCCCGTATAATGAAGGGTATATAGGATTCGGCATAGCCGAAAACTATTCATTCCTAAAAAAAGTGTTGTTCATAATTTTTTAAAACGTCCGATTTTGCTTTTGTGATAGAAAGAGTTCGACTTGGAAAAACAATACGTTTAAAACGATGTAATGAATTTCGACAGATTTCAACATTTTTGAAAAAGTTTTCAAACAAGGACTCAAACATTAAAATTACTTTCGCATAAATTCGAAAACTTGTCTCAGTGTAAGAAGTTCAAAAAACTTGGTTTTAAATGAATTTAAATGTAAAAGGACGTTTTTACATAGATTAAGATGCTATAAATAGTTTGTTTGAAATTTAAATTTTTTACCTGATAAAAGAAAAACTATTAAATTTGTTTATTTGCATAATTTTTATTATTAAATATATTACATTATTTCTGTTTTTCATGTTTGTATGTGTCAATGTTTCAATAATGTTCTTAGGTTTTTTTTTGTGCTCATAGTTAGCAAAAAAAAGTATAACTTTAATTAAAGAAGAAAATACGATTTTATATTGTAAATGATAAAGAGCCTGTAAAGAAAATACGAAAGGATAAATAAAGCCTTAACATTGGATAACTGTCTGATAACTATTTGTGATTAAATCTAAGCGTGTTAATTATTTTTATTTAAGGCTATAATCTAAAGAAATGATGTCACATGCATAATTTTTTTTTATGTGATGCAATTGTCATCATGATGTTTTAAAAAGAAATATTAATTAAAATTGAATTAAGTAAATAATGTTATAGTTTATTGTACATTTAAAATGATTAAATGGTTTAACATTTTTTAAAAGTAAAATAAAACTGTTTTTATTACTTCTATTAACAAAAACATAAATTAAACCAATTAAACTGTTGCATAGTAAATTGAATAAATGTGTTAACTAAGTGTAATATATATGCTTATAAATTATGTATTTAATTACAGATTTAATAATGTTAGAATTGATAAAAGGAAATTACAAAACCCTTAGACCTACAGAGATTTTAACAGTTAAAGATAAAAATAATAATTAATGACAAAATATATTAAAACAATCTGATTTAAAGGGCAGCATTTCTTTTTTTCTTTTTAATGATCGAAACAAAAATTGGTGCCAGACCTAGCGAACTATAACAATAGAAATGTTGTTGTTTGCATCTTTTTATTCTGAAGCAGAATACTTTCGATTTTGTATGATTTTTGAAAGCCGATTATGTGTGTTCTTTGTATAAATATTTTTGCTTACATCTAGTTCAAAAATTACATTAACAATTAAATATATTTTCTATATTAACATAAAATTATTATTATTTATTATTATAAAATTTAAATCATATTCATCAACTTCATTTCGTGTTGCTACAATCTACTTTTGTTTTCAATTTCTATTTTTTGTTTTTTACTAAATGAAACAGTTTAATTTAAATTAATTATTTGTGTTGTTGTTCTGTTCAATTGTTTTCTTTTTTTGTTTTTCATTAGTATATAATTTGTTTTAGGCGTAGGCATCTTTTGAAAGAACCATCATTTATTTTTTCTTAATTAATTTTTAATTCAATTTCTTATAAAGTCCTGGGTTTAGTTTCTTTAAGATCTTTAAATAAAACAGAAGATTATGAATTAAATTTAGTTTTTCAACAATGAAAATGTTTTATCTGTTAGTGTGAAGGTAATATGAATCTCACTTAACTTAAGAGCCTAAAGGTTCCAACTAGAATCAAGTTTTTTGCCCTACAAAATTCAAGTCTTTCTATTCATAAAAAAATAAACTATTCATACTTAAGGTCCATCCTTCTAAGTGCGATGTTTAATAGCAGCTCTTTTCTTACGAAAACTAAGTGATAGAAATACTTTTTTAAAATTATCCGGTGTGGAAGTTTCTGTGGCTGTGTAACTGAGTGCAGTAATTGAGAAATATGAGAGTAGAGATGTGTCAGGCAGGGTGTTGTTAATTTTTTCCTAAGTGTAAAAACTGTTAACAATTATTACCTAATTCTAAAAAGCCAGCCAAGGATGGTGTAAAAGTGATTCCTTAGAACGATCGCCATAATCATAGCAGAGCTCCTCACCGGGCTCAATGTCATCTTTGGCAATTAAAACTAAATGAGGTTTTTGTTTAACCACCACAACTTTGGTCATCAAGTTGCCATTGCGTGAATGATTAACTAAGCGTCCCAATTTACCTGTATCTTCGGTGGCATCTATGCAATACTGCTGATTCTTATGTTTAAAATAGTACATGTAACAGCCAGCATTTTCATCTAAAGCGTAACGTTTTTCACGTTCAGCAGCCTCTATAGTGGAGATCAGATCTCCTACATATTCAATGACAAATTCGCCACGTTGAAAGCGTCGTTCGGCTATAATACCACGTCCTTTGCCCTCAAAATGTGCAACTTTAAGACCCTCTGACCGTTCCTCTAGTATGGCTTGTTCTAGATTGCGCATCATTTCCTCTTTAACGGCAGTCTTTGTTTTGCGAACACTTCTTCGCACCGGAAAGAATTCACTGGCCTCTCGATTACCATTCGTAGCGGCCAAAGGTTGAGGAGCCTGATATTTGAGTGCAGTGTTTTGAGACCTCGCAACTGTGTACCTAATTTTGTTCTGTTGGCTTTTTTGTTTCTCTTTGCGGTTGTTAGTAGCGTTTTGTTGATTTGTTGGATGTTTTGCTGAATTTAAAATAGTCTTTGACACGCACTTTATCTGCTGTTGATTGAATCTGTTTTCGGGGGCAGAAGTAGTGGTAGTTACGTTCTCATACTCCTGATCTTGTTCATCAATATCTTCCCCTTCGTCGTCGTTGGCTAAAACTACAACAGAGCCATTGTAATGATCATCGTTTTGACCATAAACATGTTTTTTATCTACAGTGAAATGAGACTGCTGCTGCAGCTGGTGTTGTTGGCGTTCTTTTGTAGCAGGACTCGAATTCAATCTTCGCCTAGTTTTACAAGCGGCAACTGAACTTACAAGCCCTCCACCTGCCGTTGCTGCAGCAACTGTTGTTGTATTCAAATGTCTTTGAGACTTGCGAGGAGATAGAGTCGAAGCAACTTTTCCAGTTGAGGATGAATCGGCTGGCGAAACCATTCTCGGAGGTGCCTTAATTGGCGAACAACAAACAATACGATGTGGCGTAGCTGGTTTATGTCTGCGAATAGTTTGTCCTACAGCTGTTAAGGGAGAAGACTGTACTAAGTCGTCCTTTGATGTAGTAGCAGTTGTACTTGTTAACGCCACACCGCTATCGCAGGAACTATTGTCATTTTCAGGCAACATCATAAGAGTATAATCCTGACCATTAAGCATTTCCGTCGGTTTCTTTTCCACGCCGAACGAAAATTTTTTAGAGGGTGAAGTGTTCAGCGAAACAATTTGATTAAAGCGTCCGTGCAAAACTGAGGCAGTCAATGAGGTGGGCGAAGAGAATACCGGTTCAACTTCAAGAGTTTTATTGATTTTTATAGACGAAGCTTGATTTAAGGATTTATCGATATTAAGAGTTAAAACCGGTTCTTGCAAGAATATATTTTCGGTGGCACTTGTGTTTGAGCTGCTGTGTGAAGACGAATGACTGTCAACCCGTTGCGATGAACGATGATTGGTGAAATCAATAACATTTGTCATCAAATTAGTATCCTTGATGTGCTCAACCGGTGTTTCTTCTAATAGATCAGTGCGCTCACTATCATTAGTATCTTCACTGAGGTCAAATATGAATTCTTGTGGAACAATCACATTTTCAAGACTGCGGCGATTTATAATAGGTTGAAGTATACCTGGCAGTTGTTGATGTTGAGACTGGTCTTCTTGTTGGCGTATTTGCTCTTCTTCAGCATAACCGTTCGGATCATAGCCATTTTGTGGAGCTTCGCTTGCATTCTGATTAGCTACTTTTGGCGGTGTTACAGAGGCAGACAACGTGGGTTGTTGTATCTTTTGAGTTTCTGATGAATATTTATTTGATTTGTTTTGTTGTTTAACTTTAAAAAAATCTTCAATGGTTCGTGTTTGCGCACGTGTTGCCAGTGGAACACCTGTAAAATACATATAAATAGGGAGTTAAAATCTATTAGACGCTGGAGAAAAAAACTTAAAAATTTTATATTATAATAAGAATATCAAAACACATCAAACCATTTAAAAGCAATCGTTTTTAAAACGATCATGAACTTGAATTATCGACAATAGTCTAGTTTTCTAAACTTTTCAGTCTAGTATTTTTTAATTATTAATAAATGGTGTATGCTGTTTTGGGTAGGATAGCATAACGTTCACATTTTAAGCTTAACATACCTATAGTTTCGTTATTTGAAACGTCACCGTCTACTTTTATTTTGTTTGTACTTGATGATCGTATTTCGGTCTTAACAATTGCATCGTCCTTCTTAGCACAATTTACACCATCATTGCTTGTTGATTTCTCTTCGATTTTGCAGTCTTTTCGTTTAGGGCTTGCAAAGTATTGATCCTCTAGAACTTGTGCATTTGCTAAGGCAACTGTGGATCTGTTATTACTCTCAAATATTCCGTTAACGCAGACTTTAGAAGCCGCAGTGGCACGCGTTCGTCGACGCACCATTATTTTGGCTTTGTTAATAAATTAAATTCAGTCAAATAGACACATAAATCAATGCAGTTTGATTCGGTCAACTGTTTGGAAAAAAGTCTTTTGCTTTAATACAAAAAATAAAGCTTCATTTATTTCAATAGATATCTTTAGTTTGTTCAATTTTCTTTTACTATTGTCCAATTTTACAGTCTTGTTATTATCGAAGGCGAACACTTGCTTAGGACATTTGATGACCCACTGTTTGGCCTTTCAACTTTGCTAACTCTTCAATTAGATTAATATCAACATCCGTCACCGGGTTTCCACAACATAGTACTACATTAATAGGATCGAATATATTTTTATCTGAAAATTTTAAAATAATTAATGTTCACCATCTTATTATTTACAGAGAAGCGTTTATAATTCAATTTAGCCTAACTTGCAGCGCTTCTAATTGCACCAATGTTACATACCCGTGTCAAAATAAGAAAAAACTTCAAGTAGCTGCAAAAGATGAATATATTGTGCACAAAAAAATATTTTTGCTTTAAAGTAATTTTTTCGGCAAAGCGGTGTTACCAACTTTTAATTTATAAAATATTTGTAAAAAATTGTTAAGGCAATTTAATTGGTATGTCAGTTTTAATTAATTTGTTGATTTATATTGTAAAATTTCCGCGCCGTTTTTAAAACTACATTTTTTCTTTGAAGTAAATTTTCTGATTTTATTTTACTTGTGCTTCTATTCGTTGTTTGTTGTTGTTCTTTTGATATAACAGCCAGAAGGAGATAAGTATCTAACATAGCGTTCGATTTTCTTATGTACGGAAGTGAGATAACTGCTCAAGTGGTTGTCACATTCAATAATTAAAAAAATATTAATAGATCATATATATGAAAGCTGCTTGTTTTGAAATATTTTCCGTAGTAATTCTTTATATTATGAGCCTGATCAATTTGATATATTTTTAGCAATCAACATATTAACTTATGCATCCAAAATAGCCCTTACGTTTTTGGAGTCTAATGTGCCGTTTACACTTCTGTGTAAGCTTAAGCGAGATGTCTAATAAAATAAACACATGCTCTCACACTGCGATTATAGTGCTTCAGTTTGGCATTCGGTCAGCTGTGTTAGTAGATGATACATAATAAAATAAATAATATAGTTTCCAGAAACCTGAGGGAACTGTAATTTGACACGTTGTACTTTTATTAAAAATGTCTTGGGGAATGGAGCAACAGCGAATTTCACTGATTTTTGCAAAACATTTTTTAATAATAAGCAAAGAGTTTGGTAAGAAGTTATATGTACGATAGTTGCTTATATCAGAAAAATAAATTTTATTATTTCTAGACAGTTTTCGGTTAAATTGATAAATATTTCAAGTACTTTGCAACAACTTGAGAAGTTTGCAAAAATAACAAATGCAATTTTGGAAGACAATGTCACTGGAAAAAAGAGTTTTGTGCTCTCCCCCGCAGAGAAATATGTTAAATTATGTTAGGCTCAGAAAATTTAAACCATTCCTTCTTCTAAGCTAAAATTAATTTCTTTAAAAATATGTTTGCCACAAAGCTTAATTTTAATTTAAAAATTAAAATCCTGTTCTGTCAGAAAATCCAAAATCTAAAATACAACAAAACACACTACACGATCTGATCCCTAAGTCGTCAGTGTTTTGTGACAAGCTAAGACACGTCAATTTAAAGAATACCATTTAAGTTGTTACTCCAAATTAAAACTACAATACTGTTTAAATACAACCCTGAAAACACATCTCTGTCAATAAAACAGCTGCAGAAAAAACAAAGAGAAAGCAAGTTGAAAGTTTAAGAGAACATGGTAAACAATAACTGCTGCTCCGTGAAATAAATGTGTGTGCGTGTGTTGGTGATTACTTGCAAAAATTGGTTAAAAGCAAAACAAAAACAAGTTAACAAACACACACAAAACCAGTTTTTAACCGTGAAATCATATAATCAAAAACAGTCGACGGTTGAATGTGTAACGGTACGGTTTGCTCGAAGTACGTTAAATCTGAACGCGCGGAAGTCGTATTTGTTTGTATGTGTTTGTATATTAAGAAATTCAAATACAAACAAATAATTTGTAATTAATAGATCATTCAAAAGAATTGTAATTTATTTGTAAATGTAAATAGAAGCAGAGTTTTTTTTTATTAAAGTTAAAAAAAAAATAATATTCATATGAATTTTAACAAGCAAAAAAATAAAAAAGAAATTGAAAAAGTAATTTTTCTATGGTTGTTTTTTTCTTCTTATTCTGCTTTATTGTAAATAAGTAAGTGGCTGGGAATTCCAGTGTGTTTGCATGCCTGTGCCTATACATTCATTCACACATACATACATATAAATCTTAGTAGTGAGTGTAGGGGGAAAAATAATAAAAATTAAGGTAGAAGAATGTAAGTGTGTGCGAGTGTTCTGTGTTTTAATAAAACTGGTTTAGTTAAAAGGCAACTGCGACTACGAAAACAGCGAAGACAACTACAACTGCAACAACAACGCTGACATTGTTAGAAACAGCAACAGAAAAAAAAAACAACAAAAACAACAACAATTACATATTAGCAATAATTGAAATAAAAAAGGTGAGTTCATAAGCCAATTCTATTCTGCCAAACATGGAGCTTTAGCCAGGCAGCAGTCACCTAACAATGAATACTTTATGTTTGTAGTATTTTTTTATGTTGTTCAACACTTTAATTTAAGGGCTCCTTACAGGATATGTCGGCGTATTAACTGTAAGATTCCGTTTGTAACCAATTAAAATGTTGATATATCATTTTAACTAAATATCAGATCTGCCTTTTGGTTCGACAGTTTATTGGCAAAAATGTTGTACAAGAAATGATGAAAAAGCATTAAAAATAAAGCTTAAAATTAAGAACAATTCTAAGAAGTTTAAAATAATTTATTTTAAAGAAATATTTTAATAAAAAAACTCTCTATTTCGTATAAAAAATTCTTCTAATTTGTAATGTAAAGTTCTCATAATGAATTTTATTCCATAAAAAATAAAATAAAATTTATTGATGCGTACATAAGGTTCACCACTGCTGACTTTGTTACTTTTTTACACATTTAATTTTACTTGATATTTGTGTATTCGGATGAATGAAAGAAAATCCCATTTGTTTGTTTCCAAATAATTCTAAACAAAATAAAAAAAGAAACTTCCTTTTCATGTTTTCAAGGTAGAGTCAAGTCTTCAGATGGTTTATACACAATTTTTTTATATACAATTTATTTTTATTCGCTGTTGCCGTTTGTCTTGTCGTAATTGTCGATGTTCGTTTTATGGTTTTATAGCTAAAAGTCAATATGAGGTTTAAGTGAGTTTAATTGGGGGCCAAATTTAAAGTTCTGTAATATAAAACAGACAGACAATTGGCAGGATGACAATTCTTACTTACTCATTCCTTTCTTAGACAGTTAAACAGTCAGTCAGTTAGTCGTTTTGTTAGCCACTTATGGTCTTTTTTATTTAAGAACTTGTTGGTATCTAACTTTATTTGATGGTTGTAGTTGTTGTATGTATTTATGACAGTGCTGATTGCATTTATGTTTGTGGGTGCCTAAGCGCGCTTTTGAGAGAGAGAGAGAGAGAGAGTAACTGAATGTGTTTGTTGCAATTATTGACAGTGTTTCAAACCAATTACAAACAAAATTAAATTTTACGCAAAATTTCAGTTGGAAATTGTTATGTTTTGTGTTTGTTTGCATTAATTGACTTTTGTGCAATTCACTCAATTCGTGCACTGCACGAATACTACTCAGCGTATTGATGATGAATACTGTTGTGAATACTTCTGGACTTTGATTCTAAACAAACAATTTTAAAATATTCTTTTGAAATGTTTTTCCAAATTGCTAGTGTTTTTTTGAATTCTAATGAAATCATTATTAAAGCTTTTTAACGGGCTATATTTCTTCCAGGGATGTAAATATTATAAAATTGTACTGTCACTGCTCTATTTCACTGGGCACTTGGTATTTAACAATTTTAACATAAATTTGTGGACTTCCAAAAGAAACTTCTTAAAAACTTAACGGTAACTTTTCGTCCAATTAAACTACTATTCTCATATAAAAACAAAATCTGCTTTATTAATTTTTCTAAAAAATTATTTAGATTTGGGAAAAATAAATAAGAGGATAATAAAGTATTTAGAAACTTTAACACACTGCATTTTTCTTTCTTATAAAATAAGAATCGGAGACATTTTTGTTGCGATTGTTTTGTCAGAAAAAAAGGGTACCCTAGTGAACTTTTCTAAACGAGTTCTTTATAACTCGCGTTTTTTGACTCGTTTTCGATACTGTTTTCAATCAAATATGAAACTTTTTCGAGCCATTTTTAGTCATATTATAAACCATATGTGAGTCTTCTTCGAGTCATATTATGCGCACATTTCCAATTGTATTTGCTCAAAATTATTTTGCTAAGTTTTTTATTTAAAATATAATTTTTATAATAACATTTAAGCAATTTAAAATTTTATACTGCAATTTTACATCTACTTTTAATTGTTGCTATAAGGAAGCTCCCTTTGCCGCTAGGCTTCTTGCTGGTCCTCTTTTAACTATAAAAAACTTCGTTAAAAAACGGTTTCCACCGGTTTTTGCAATTGGATTTTTCCAAAAAAATTTGTGTCTTGGAACGAATCTAGTTTGGTTAGTTTGGTTATCCACTTAAAAAAACAAAATATGGGGCGATAGAGAAAAATAAGAAAAAATAGCAAGTGAAAAAATTGGCGCTCGCCCATATATTTTCCGGGCTATGGGCTTCTGAACTCTTCACAGAAACGTACAATTTTCCAACATATTTTTTTAAATATCAAAATGGGTATCATTTAAAAGCTTTTGAAGAGATCCTGTATGAAATCAAAAGATTTTTAAAAAAATCCTTAATCCATTAAGAGCCAAATGATGTAAAATTATCCCATATATATGGAGGGGGTTGTTGTTTATGTTAAAAAAATGGTGAGCATTCACTTGATACAGCAACATTTTCATTTACTAAGTCAAGACAACAACCTTAAGCAATACTTTTAAATTTTGAAAAAAAAGCTTTTTTTAGTAGACAAACTTTATGGTAAGAAAACATTTCTTTCACGCTAATTTTTAATTGCCAAATTTGAACGTTGCTATTTTTAGAAAAACAGTCTTGTTGGCCATCATAAATTAAATATAAAAAAGAAGTCTACGGCATTCACGATTTAAAACTCTATCGGGGTTTATTAGAGAAAAATAAATCTTTTGCATCGATACATCAATATTCATTATTTTACGGTTAGAAGGAGAAAATCTTCAGCTGAGTCGACAGCAAACTAAAACGACGAAAAGCAACTTAATCATATTAAGGTCTACTTTTTTATTTAATACAATATTTATTTATTGGGAAAAAAATAAATGTAACACGTGCTGAAATTAAGCAGTGAAAATTGCTGTTTCATCCAAATTTTGATTCGTACCACAATTCAATGGAAAGATTCGAGCTTACGATCCCCAAGCTCTGTCACCTTGTCAGCCAGGATTGCTTCACATTATTTTGTTGTTACTTTGCTCCTACTTATAACTTAAATTACATTGAGTACGAATTCATAGTTTTACTTAGTTCATAATTTTGTTATAAATGCCTCCTTACTATTTCATCCGCTGTTCTAATTACACAGGACCTCTTAACCAATTTATCCACACAGCAATTGTTGTTCCTTTTTACTCGTGTTATTAATTTTTTCGCGTATTTTAAACAGTCCAACGACAGCGGCTACTCAAGTATAATCATTACTCTTTATTGTCATAATTCTGTTTGGAGTTGAACTCGTGGTCTTTTGTTTATCAAACAAGAAAACAACTAACGCATGTATCAACTCTTCTTTTAATTAAAAATAAAAATTTCATTTTTTTGTGGTCAAATTGAAACAAAAACTGTAGAAATATGAGATTGACTCATACATGAAGAGTTGCGTTCCATGCAGGGTTCACCCTTTAATATTTAATTTGATTTGCTTAACTACAGGTAAAATTAAAATATGGCCTTGGCGCTGCTATTAGGACACGTTTTAATTTAAATTTTTAAAATTCTTTTTGTAAATTCATTTTTAATTTTTTTTATTTATTATGGCAGTAATAGCCCAACATTCTTTATTATTTGTCACATTCACAGTCTTTTGGAAAAACCATAAATTCTAAATTTTTTGTTAATAATTCATTTTTTATAGCGGAGATGCTCTGGGTAAATTCTAAATGGCTGCCTACTGCGGTAGAAAAACTAAAGGCATATAAATAAATATCACATCACTATTGGAAAACCTTTTGATTTTTGCATTTCTTGCCACAGCGCACATAATTTTGCTAAACCTGTGCAAATTTTACGTGGCTGCCTGTTACAGTTCAAAAAATATCAATAATTTTATGAATATGAAATCACTTGCGGAGCATCCTTAAAATGAAAATATTTACAAACTGATAATAGAAACATTTTGTCAGAAATTTAATTAGGGTCCGGAACTAAGCTACGAAATTTTTAACCTTGAAACCTTTATTTTCCGGATTTTTTTTAATAAGTTTTGTAAATTTATATCGATAAACTTGTAGAGATAACAAAAAGAAAATTAAAATAAATAAATGGCTAAAAAAGAAATCGAAAAACTGTTATGAGTTAAAATTAAGAAAGTTGAATTCAAGGAAAATTTTCTCAGTGATATAGAATCAGGGCCAAGAAGCAACGGAAATAGTTTTTGAAGAGCAATACAAAGATCTCCAAAAATTCCCGAATGTTTTAGTCAAATTCAAAAAAAGTATATTATAAAACTTGACGTGTCACTTCACTTTATATAGAAAAATAAGAGGCAGACGTGGTGTTTTGCACCACTGCCGGAAAGCACATGGACCAATCTTGCTGATTTTCAATAGAAAAATTTTCGAAACTAAATCTGAACAATTGGCATATTTAAATTTTCTCTCGGTTATCTAGAGTCTCAGCAAAATTAATTAAAACCCAAATACGGATAGACAGACGCTCAATCGACTTTGCTATGCATAAGAACTCAGAATATGGGGTCGGAAATGGACATTATAGAAATTACAAACAGAATGGCAAACTTAGATATACCCTTTTTTTCTACCTGTGGTAAAGGGTATGACAAATGATTTACTAATGTCCAAAATTCAAATCATTGTTTACTTTAGTCACTGCAAATTGTAAAGGAGGACCCAAATGTGCACACACGTCATTAAGGCAACAGGTGTCGCAAATGCGATTTCAAAAAACAAATGGATGAAAAGTGATCTAAGCATAACAATGCCAAGAACCACCTGAGGCAATGCCATTGAGTGGGGTTACTTTTGTTAGAATAGAATTAGAAGTGGTAGAATAATTTTAAACCTTTTCCATTTATTCACCTGCCGTCAAATCCATATAAAAGTTTCAGGAATTGCAAAATAATTTGTACCATCATTTATTCACAGATAAATGATTTTTTTACACGCTTCAAGATATTTTTATTTTGAATTTCTGATGCGAGTTTTTTTTAAGAACGCAAATACAATGTAACTGGTTGGCACGTGTTTTTGTCATTAAAATATTTTTTTCATTAATTATTTTTTATTTAAAATAAAACGTATCAGTTTTAAGGTGAGTAAGTTATAATGGAGACAGACGGTGTGGCGGTTGTAAACGTATTTAATTTTACGTTCATGTATTTTTGCTTATTTTGTTTTGCGTTGTGGAAAGCAGTTTACATTCAAAACTAAATAAATTTATACGTCTTCTATGTTTTATTACGTAGAGTAATGTTTATATTTAGACAAGAATATATTTGAACATGTGGATATCCATACAAAAGTTTGTTTGCTTGCACGAGGTAAAGTCAGTCAGTCTTGAAATCGAATCGCAAATATTTTTGACTGGGACTTTTTACAACATTAAAAAAAAAACAACTCTCGAATTGCTTCGAAACACTTCAACCAGCAACTTTTATAAATCTAAAAGCGTACGCAAAATGAGTTTTTTTTTTTCTTAAAAGTTGGTAATATTCTGCAGAGCTGGTTGACTTCAATGATTTTAGATCATTTTTCGCTCGACGTAATCAGGAATTTTCAAAAACTGCAGATAATTTTAAACGCTGGCAAAGAAATGTTATGAACTTCCTCTTTGTCATATTTATTTTCTTCATTTAATGAAACAATTGCAATCAAAGTACAAAATGTTTTTTTGTGGCCTTTTGTAGCAAAGCCGTCAATGATTACTTTCAACAATTTTCCACCGTGATTGATTTTAGGAAAATCGTGTATGAACAAGTATTTAATTTTATACTTCTATTTGGATTTCGCGTTGTCATATTTAAACTCCAAACAATTGTGGCCGTTGTCCAAAACCAAATGACGTATTTTCTTTTCTTTGTCTAAAGTTTAGTTAGAATTTCGTGAAATGGCTTAAATTTCTTAATGTTTGTCTATTGCTTTAGTATTGTATCACTTAATGCACACACACACACACTCGCACACATACACATTAAAACGTATTGTTTGCTGTTTGCTTATGTGTCTGTAGATAAATTTGTATTTAAATCTTGTGTTGTTTGTCTGACATGGATGGTTGACTTAAAGCAACTTATCTTTCTTATTGTTCAGCTGTTTTTATTTTCTTTATCGTACGTTTCTTCAAAATATTACAGCCAACAGCTAACGAAGCATCCATTGATCAAGAAGCGTTTTTATATTAGTTCATTCAGAGAAACAAATACATACTCATTTATATCATGTATGTGTGTATGTATGCATGTATGTGTGTATACATTTTCTTACATTTATTTATTTATTTTTTATTTATTATTTATTTATTTAAGAACCATAATTTTTGTCTTTTAAAATATAATTTTTAGAATCGAATTCGGACTCAACAGCAAAATAAAGAGCCAATTTTTAAAAGCAATAAAACAACAATTCTTCCCAGTTATTGCAAATTAGGTCAGAAGTGAATAATTTTATGTGTCAATCGTGGACGGTTTTGAAGAAAAGAAAACCAATTATTTGACTAGGAAACGGAAGATGTTATTAAGAAAAGGATTATTTTTAATAAACACTTCATATTGAAAGTCACAAAGGAGCGAATACAATTTAGTCGTAATACTCAAATGACTAAACACAACAGTGTTGTCAGTTTTAAGTTCTTAAGGCAGAAAAAAAAAAACACCCTTTAAGTTTCATATATTAGATCGCTAAGCAAAGCTTTAAATTAATTCGTTTAGAACTAATAAAATCGAACCGGAATTCAATTCTTTACTTGGAAATATTCTTCATTTTTAATATCCATATCCATAAATATCCATTTCCCACCCCATAAAGTGTAAATATTCTAAGCTCTTGAGCATATCGAAGTCGATTAAGCTATGTCCGTCCGCGTTAGTGTTGAAATCAACTTTGACAAGGCACCAGATGAGCTAGAAAAAATTTAAATACACTTATCGATCAGACATAGTTTAGAAAACGTTTTTATTTTTAATTAGGACCAGCACTCAGGGGATGACCCCTACTTATGCAATGCATTGTGCCAGAACTAGAAAATTAGGTTGTGGGATGGGGGATAGAGGGAGTAGTGCTTATGGAGATTTGATTTGACCTCTGCAGAGAGTTTATTCCACATACGAACTCTTCGGCTAAAAAACGAATTTTCTCTGTAATGCGTTGTGCGATGCACTGGCCAATCGACCACAAAGGAATGCGCCCCTGATGCAGATCGCGTTGCTCGTATGAAATTACGGTTTTCAGGAACGAGTTCCCTGATTTCGTAATTGCACACTCCGTTGTAGTAACGATAAAACAGTCAATAGAGCTGGATACCCTACAGTCACCGATGAGTTTCTTCGCTCTCTCCTGTACGCGGTCGAGTAACTCAAAAATAGACTTTGAAGCACCGGCCCATACATGAGAGTTGTATTCAATTTTCGGTCTGATCAAGGTGACATAGATAGTAAGGAGATCAGATGGAGTGAAGTATTTCTTACACCGTTTCAGAAAACCTAGGCACTTAATGCTTCTTTTGCAACATGAAAAATGTGCTTGTTCCAACGAACATCGCATTGAATTTTCATGCCAAGAACATCTGATTCCTTAATATATATATCACGTAGCAGGTTCAGCAGTACGCCTGTGCGAAAGCACACAGCACTGGGTTTTATAAGCGTTAAATTGAACCCTGTTCGCCAGGTTCCATTCGGAAATTACCAAAAGGTCGCGATTAATGGTATCGTCTTGGTCTACTGCGAAACAAAAATGAACGGCATATGCTACTGTCATCTGCAAAAGAATAGGTAGAAAATGTTGCTATTGAAAATCAGCAAGATCGGTTCAAGCCAATTGAGGCAGCGGGCAAAACATCACGCCTGCCTATAATTTTTCATTTGGAACGAATATAGTTAAGTGAAGTAACTACAATCAAAAACACAAATATATGGGGCGATAGAAAATTAAGAAATAAGAAAAGACATCAAGTGAAAAAAATTGTCGCTCGCCCTTATTTTCCGAGTTATGGGTCTCTGAACTTTTCATAGAAAAGTACGATTGTGCAGCATATTTTTTTAAAACATCAATATGGGTATAATTTAAAAGCTTCTGAAAATATCTTTCAGGAAATGTTAGATTTTTTAAATAAATGATTAACCCATTAAGAGCCAAGGACATTTTTGTGTAAAATTTTTTTTCCTTATTTTTTTAATTCTCTGTCACCGGAATATTTTTTATTATATTTATTATTATAATTTTTTTCTTTGATTAGAGTTACCTTACTAGATTTTCATAGATAGTGAAGGGTATAGAAGGTTCGGCATAGCCGAACTTAGCATTTTTATTTGTTTTGAATTAATTTTTTCAATAAATGTTTGACTTTTGTTTATATAGATCTGTGTGAGTTGAGTTTATACTGTGTGCTTCTACTTCTTTCTCGTTTTTTTTTCTACTTTACTTTTACGTTAAGTATTATTGTTTTATTGTCAAAAACTGATCTTAACGTTGGTGTTTCTGAATGTTTTTATTAACTTAAATTTTCTATTTCTGTATTTCGTTATTAACTTTCAACAAAATTGTTTTTAACCAAAATGAACAACTTTAATCCGTCGTAAGATCATGTAAACATATTTAAAATTCTTAATTTATTAAGAATTTTTTTTTCATAATGCCAACCAATTAAAGAAGTTAAAATGCAAAGAATAACTCATAATCAATCAATTACTGTTACCTTGCTAAATATGTTAGTAGATGCCAAGCGCTATGGTATTTTAAATTCTCCTCTTTATAAGTTGTTTTGAAGAGGAATAATAATTTTTTAATAATTTTACAAAATTTCTTAAACGACAAAATATAAAAGGGCAAAGTTCACATTCGCACAAACTTTCGAAAGGTTTTAGAAACTGACAATAAAACAGTCTGGGAGAGGTATTATTTTTAGATTTATTAGTTTGCAATTATCGTTTATTAAATTACATCTTCGTGTAGGATACAAATAAACATTTGTGTCACATTAACGTCTGCTTTTAAGACATTAAAATTTAACTAACGAATACACTGGCATATCAGCAGATGTTGAGTGTATATAAGTGCATGTGTGTGTGTATAGCAGAGTAGTTTTACAATAGCAACAACAACAAAAAAACTTGCGTGTGTTTAGTTATAACCAAATCGACTCCTGGACTAAAAATCTTATGCCAATAAATAAAATTAATAATTAATTAATATTAAACAAATTGTAGTTTGTTAAAGTCAATTGTTATTTAATGTTATTTATTTATACACGAATGTTTGTATTTGTATTTGTAATTATGTTTTCTTTTACCATTTTTATATGTAAATACTTAGCGTATTCTCTTATTTAACTATTCTTTTTTTATTTTTGTTTTTTTTTTTTTTGCTTTAATTTTTCGTTTTTATTTCCATTTTTGTTTTTCTTTCTTGAGGACTGCGCATGTTTTTTACTTTTTAAGAATTATTTTTTAACATTAGCGTTGTAAGTGTTATGTGTGTTGTTGCTGTTACTGTTCTTTGTTTGTGTAAATTTTTCACGGTATTAAGACTTTATAAAACTGGTTTCTACTGAGAATAAGGTTGTAGCAAAAAAAAAAAAAAAAATAAAAAAATAAAAAAACAGCTGGTTTGTGGTTTTGTCCAAAGTTTAATTATTATTATTTCTTCATTGTTGCTTTTGAGAAAAATCTAAATAAATAAATTTATCTCTCTTAAATTTGTAATGTTAAGAGACTTTTCGTTTTTTGAATGCAAGAGAAATAAAAATACCAAACACATTTGCAAAGCCAAGAAAAGTTTGCCAGTTGTTGCTTTTCTTGGGGTTTTATATTTTGCGTTTGGACTTGAAATCATTAACTTGAACAAAATATTAGTCACTATTAACACTAATGAAACAAATGCTCTTTCTCTTCAGCAGATTTTTCAACTTTAAGTTTGTAAAAATTGTTGTTTAAATTACGTTTTTTCTATAACAAATGAAAAATTTTAATTCGGCTCAAGTTTGCGTTTATTTTAATTAATAAAATTTATTAAGCAAAAAAATTATTTACAAATTTTTGTGCGAATTTTTAAAGGAAATGGGAATAATTCGTCAGTAGCAATGAGTAATGCAGCATTTCGGAATCGGTACATTTGTCATTGGTGTTCCTTACATCTAGATTATCTTGAAGTTTTTTATTTTATAAACGACTGGTTTTGTAACTAAGAATACGAGAAATATTCACAGCCGAAAGTTTTTATTATCGTTGTTCTCTTTAATAATTGTCACACACATTTGTTCCTGCTTCTGCTAACCTTCGCTTTAGTTACGAGTGCCATTCTATTTTTATTGTTTCATATCTTCTTCTTCACATAATGCGAGGCCTTGCGTTAATGATTTTTTTATTTGTTTTACCTTAGAAAATATTCGTACTTTAGTACTTTTCTCCTGGCGCGAGAGATTCAATTTTGATAAGAATCTTATTGAAACCTCATTTAAATTGAATGTTCGTTACCGCTTTATAGACTGATCATTTGTCTAAATTTGTGTCCGTTTTTGGTCTTATGAATTGATTTAATTCAGTGACCTTTCTTTAAGTAAAAGCCTAATCTTTTATTTCCTTTCCTTGTTTTAGCTTTTTTGACCAAAGCCTGCTGTAATATCTTTTTGAGTTTTCCTTCCAATCAAGAAATATTCACCCTTTAATGTTGTATGCGGATGTTGCTGACAGTATAAGGGAGATATAAATAGCCACAAATTCTATTTCAGTCCAGATAAACATTAGCAAAGGAAAATTTTCAAAATTTATTTTGCAATTTATAACTCTTCTAAAGCTTGGCCTATCATGTGTGTGCCAAAAATACACTCTATTCGATAATTTATATAGAAACAGCTCAAAGGTACCGTATCGATTATAGTATTAAGTCCAAATAAAACAAGTAAGAGCGCTATATTCGGTTATGCCAAATCTTATGTACCCTTCACCACGTATGTAAATCTACTTAAGTGAAGTAAAAAAATAAGAAAAATTTTTTTTTCATAAAAATGTCATTGGCTCTTAATGGATTAAGCACTTAAAATAAAAATTTACTTTACCCTGAAAGATCTATTTCAATGCTTTTAAATGATGCCCATATTGATATCTTAAAAAATATGGTGCACAATCGTACTTTTCTGGGAAGAGTTCACAGGCCCATAAAAAGGAGAACATTGATGAGATCAAATTTTTTCCACCTGATGTTTTTTATTTTTTTAATTCAATATCATATTCTCTTTCATATAATCCTCTATATTATTATTATTATTATTTTTTTTTCATTGAATTTACTTCACTAAACTAGATTTGTTCTAAATGATACGGAAAAATTACAGGCAGGCGTGGTGTTATGCCCGCTGAAGGACAAACTTAGATATTCCCCTTTTCAAACTGTGCTGAAGGGTATAAAAAAAGAGGAAGAGCAAATAGATTATTTATATTACAATTTTTCCTTTTCGTTAGTCCTCGTTTAGACATAAAATTTTTGTTTCTACCATTTTCTTAAATTCATGATTGAAAATGCATTCGTGTCTAATTTCGATCTTGACAGCTTAGATTTGGTTTTTTTTCTTTTGTAAACTACGAATGACAAAACAAAAAAGAATTGCAAGCACATAAAACAGTGTATCCGTTTCTATTTATTTTTCCTCTCACACCTAAAAACTCAAGAGTTGCGCAACAAAAGTTGCAAAGTGTAGACGAGAACTAAGAATAACATTAACTAGATTGACATTGCAGTATGAAGTTGAATAAAGTATTAAAGTTGTAAAATTGTAAAATTGTATCACTTTTATTAAAATTAAAAATTTGCAATAACTAGTTTAAATTAATGCAGTACAATATTACGATACAACAATACGTAGTGGCCATTTTAATATTGAGAATTCAAAAGGATATAAAACAGAGATGCAGTAAATATAACTTATACAATGAACTTGTGTAGTGTTGTATTATTCGTATGCATTCTAACAGTCGATAGCTTGTTCTGTTAATGCCAAAGATTCATTATAATCTTAAATGTTATAATATCGAAATAAATAAATAAAGAAATAAGCAACGTCAAAATGTTCAAGGATATACAATGACCGCACGTGTAAATACGTACTTTAGTTTTCTAAATGTTTATTTGTAATTTATAAGGAGTTCATTAAGGGAAAACAAGAAAAAGCTAAATTTGCACAAAACAACTCGTTACACCTTTTTTATATTTATTTTTATTTTTATATTTATTTTTATTTCTACATCTGACAACATTTGCTGAACTTTAGTACAACTTTTATGTGTCACAGGAATAATGAAACATTTGATTTAAAGTGAAAGAAGAACAAAGAGTCAAGACAAAAGAAAGTAAATGAAAAATTAAGTTTATTGCATAAAAAGATTTATAGAAAAGTATGGAAAAGTAGGTGTTTGTGTCGTGACATGAAAACTTTTGAAGTCGCTTTCGTTTCTTGGCCTTTGAAATTTATGTTTTAAAGGAGTCAGTGAGTGAAGAATATTAAAGTACATTTTTTTAGAAATTCATCCTTCTCTTAAAAGGACAGTAAAAAAGTTGTGTTTAAGAAAACGTCTGGTACATTTGTGGTCATATAAAAAACAAACGTCGATTATTTTTCAAAATTATACGAGTTCTCAAATTCTCGCGGTTGTGAATAAACTTACATTTTTTTAAGGTTGTAGTTCGTTAAGATTCTTTTGATATCTCAGACAGCTATTTACACGATGTTTTTATTTCTTAATTTGAAAAAATGTTATTTTTGTTTGTTCGCCAACGGACTAGAGAAGCAAGCGGGGTAAAAAGTACACGATTTATGTGTTGTTTGATTTATTTGATTTATTAGTGATAAGTTGGGTAAAAATTTTAATTTTTGTTTGTAATTAATTATTGATTGTTCCTCATTTTATGTAGAAGTTCAAGAAAACCGTAGAAAAAACAAAATTGTAGACTCATGTTGAAACTGCTGACGGTTGATAAATTTTTAAATTGAATTGATGCGAGTCAATTAATATAGTTTTACATATTCTTCATACATTTCTTCAACAGTCATCCAACATTAGAATCCTCTTTAATTTCGAAAATTAATTGTATTTGAATTATAACAATTTGGGCCATCTTATTGCTGTTTTGTCTTCTTAAGTATTATGACGATTATTATTAAGATGTTGTGTCAATTCAATTTGCTTATTCTAATCAAGTTATGCCACTTAGAACTGTTGCGAGTAAATAATTGCGTTAAGTTTGTATATTTTTACTGTTTCTTGAATTAGCTCTTGTAATTGTAATTATAATTTGCCCAAGATGTAAAAACTTGAAAATTAATGAAAAAAATCAAATAAATAAACAAAGATAATTAAAACAATATTTTTGTTAGAATTGATTATCAAAAAAACCACTTTGTTTATAATTCGAACACAGAAATTTTTTATGATTCAATATTTATTACCGCATTTTTGTATTAAAATGATCCAATGACCAACACACTTTGCAATGATGTTAAAATTTGAAAGAATTTAGAAGTTAACAACAAAAATAGAAAAGAAATGTATTTTTAGATAAAACCATTTAGTATTCTACAACTTTGTCTGTTGCAGCTATTGGATTCTTAGTTAATTTATATGGCGGTTGCATTTGGAAAAAAAAAAAATTAATAAATATTCTTAATTAAACATCGAAAAAAAAATAAGTATCGGTTATCGAAGGAGAAACTCGATTATACATGTAAATATACAAATATAAAATACGGAAGTTAGTCAGTATGTTTCAAAAAAAGTAAAACAAGAGAAGATTTGATTTTATATAAAAGTCAAGAATAAATCAATTATAAGTTCCTTTTTTTTCTATTGGTTCAGTGTACTTTAATTTTATATTCTATCATTTCCTAAATTTTAAAAACGAGTTTGAATGAATGTGTATCAACACATGCCCATAATCGCTCAAGACGTCCAGGAGATGCTCGTTTAACAGGAATAATTTCAGTTCTTCATAAAGTTCTTAGTGACAAATTTTGAAGGAATAAGCTTTTGACAAATGCCTCGAGTTGGCAATTCTAATAAATCTATGCTGATGAAAAAATCCTAACGAAAGTTGTATTATTTCACCTGTAAACACCAGAAATAAAAATGTTAATAAATAAAATTTTACTAGACGACTTCATTTTTAGGAAGTGTATGGGGGATATTAAATTCCTGCAAAAACAAAAATAAACAAACCACAATGTTATCGTTGCTTAAATAAAAAGGAAAAAAATCAGGATAAACTTTAACACAGCAACGATAGCAAAAAAAGAAATACAATTTGTTTCTTGGGCCTTTACTGCATCTGTTTTATTTTCCGGCTGGTTTCTAAACTGAAATTTTCCACTTTCAAAAGTAAAATTATCATGAATGTGAAGATTATCCTTGCAATAATAGATAATAATTTCGGATGTGAAATAAATAAAGTCAGAAGAACATTATTTAAATAAACGAAGTTACATTCTTAAAATTTAATAATATTGTTTAACAATATTATGCCAATAAACAATAAGATTTAATAACAAAAAATACAATTTATTTGTTGGTTGTAAGAGCTTGTATCAATATTTGTCTCGCTGGTTTAATAAGCCAGCTCATACTTAAAAAAAAAAGCCAGAAACGTTTTCCTTAATCTACATGAGAGTTTTACTAGAAGCCCC